>OU426978.1:183279993-184673993 GCA_911387785.2 Aelia acuminata | reverse complement strand
ATATCTTAAAATCGGCTTAGCAATCCGCGGTTCGAATAACACGGTATAAGTGGCGTTTCCCACGGGTTTGTGTTTCTACTCGAGTGGAAAAAAATCGCTAACACCCGATGGTTCTTTTTTTCCTCCTCCCACTCCTGATGATCTGGCAGATCGACATAAGACACCACTCCGGAGCAAAGGTACTCGACAGCTGGGTGCAGACAATGCCCCAGGAACTGAAGGAGTGGAGAGACACCTGCGGACCTGACCCAGAGGACAATGGGGCCTAGATGAGGGTGAGGACGTAACAATGTCCCCGCGAAGAGGTCAGGTGCTGCTTTGTACTGTCGTGCACTTGTTGCTTCGCGGCTAGCACTGCCGGTTCGCCGCCGGACACTATAATATGTCAATCAGTATATTAAGAATAAAATGAGATGTTTGTTCGTGTATGATAAGTACTCGTATACAAAATACTGCTTCTACTTGTTATTTATAACGATCTTGACCAATTTAAATCTTTCTTTTTTTTTCTTTTTTAGTTCTTTAAACGGGGTTTGATATCAATACCGGGAAAAGTAAATCGAAATTTTTATCTGAAATTTTATAAAATCATACTCGTAGGATGATTTTTATTAAGATCGATTTTTATTTTTGATCATGAATGAAGTAATCCTGATGGTTATTTTTCAAAACAGATTTTACGGTCAACAATAATAATTTACAAGTAATACTTTTTTAAAACATGAATATACATTTTCTTTATTTTCATAATCTAACTGATATTCATCTTTGAAATGTAGTAGGAGAATCTCGTAATCCTTTATTTTTATAAGAAAATCTATATGTTCGAAAGACATTCGAAATTTTGGATTAAATAAAAAAATGAATAAATAAAAAAAATTTAATACGATTATTTCTGAGTGTTCAGGTGTCAATTGGTAACTAAAGTCGCTAAAGATATAATCGCTTTTACAACAGTCACCTGTGTAGTAGTACGAAGTGCGTGGACAAGGCCAAAAGTAAAAATTTCTATTTTTTGCCATATTGCAAAAGTAATTGAGGCCGGGATGGACGAGTGGACAAAGATGCTTGCAATACGTAATAAGTATTATAAATAATAAAAGTTAAGCAACGTCGAGCGTGTTTAGTAGAGCGTTTACTTGGATGGGTCACAGCTCCATTCGGGTGACCACTGAACGCCACGCAGTCCAAGCCTACCCACACCCCCAGGTATTGAGGCCCGTCAGATTACTGGAGGCGACTCACACCGACCGGGCGTAGGAGTGATGTACCTTCCCCGTGTATGTCATCGAGAAACGTAATTTGGTATTCCAGGATGTCAGTAACCACCAGGAGGTTTGGTACAAGGACGGTATGCTTCAGGGAAAGAAATATAGGTTCTCGGGGCCTGTTGACTCTGAGCTACCATAATCCTTGGACCTAGACCAGTTTGTCACTGTCATTGAACCCGAGAGAGCTGACGCCATCGGTGGGAAGGACACTGCCAAATTGGTCCCAATGGGATGGGGTATGGAGCTATGGGCAGTCTGTCGCTGCACCATGGCGACCATGGCTTGCAGCTAAGTGAGGTTTGGGCTACCCCCTCCAGGCCGTCTGTGCTCCCGCAAGCAACACAAATGTCTGTAAGAAGACCACACTGCGCAGTCAAAGGTCTCATTAGGCCCGTTGCGCCAAACGAAATAAAAAAAAATAAAAAAAATCATGAGTTTTAATATAATCTTCAATACACCGAACCCAAATATATAAACAACATCCCTAGATATACAATGGAGTAGGCGACAGATTTGAATGAAACGCCTAAAGGTGTTTTTTTTCTCTTTCAATTTATTTAAAACAATTATCTCTAGGGATGGGCAACGTACATTAAAAATGATCTATAAATATATATATTAATTTTTTGTAAAAGGTGATTTATATTTTCTGATCATTTTTCTTTCTTTTTTTTAATCATAATTATTTATGAAATACCTAATCCACTCAGTGAGTGATCATTATTTTTAATGAGTCAGTAAACATCAAACATCTAGTTTAATTTGTATATATCTGTTTATAAATTTAGCATGATTTTAAACTTTAAAATCAAATATAATAATTATTAAATTTATAGGAAAATATAACTATCGATTTCAAACCCTATTGATGTACATTAGGTGGCGAGGCCTGAAATTTTATCATTTATTCATGATCACCAATTTCAATTACTCAATAAATGCATCCAGAGTAAAAAACATATATTCAGACAAGTACGGTGTTAACTTATTTGTGAACTATGCAGCACCTGACCTAAGAGAAAGAAACTTAATTACGAAGTTCAATGCAATTAGCATTGAGTTTTTAAAATAAAAAAACACATTTTCATGAGGATGAGAGAAGAAGCCCAAAACTTCGATAGATAAATACATATAATTATAAAAAAATGGTTGCACTCTAGCAAATAAAGAATATGTCTAGTGCATAGAAATAAAGCCAATCTGGATACAACCGTCAATTGGGATCACGGTATAAATGAATAAACCTTTTTGGCATAAAATCTAAATTATTTTGATATAAGTACGAGTCATTAGCAAAAATCAAAGGTCGATAACGATTTTTAAGAAAATTAATTTATTTTTGTAGTAAAAAAAAAATGTTATAAAAGACTGAGAGTTGGAAAAAATGAAGGCTATACCATATAACTGGGCTACTGAAGTCGAAAATACCCTATATAGTCAAAAACTATTTTTTTTTTTTTTTTGTATGGTTCTAAATATATCGTTGCCCAGGACCAAGATATAATTTATAAAAAAAACGTTGTGCTTCCTAGCCAATATAAATACCAGGCTTATTTCAAGGCCTACCCTTTTTTCAGTCAGTTATAATCTAATTTTAATCAGTTATACCTGAGAAATGACATTAAAATAGATAATGACGGTTCTGAAAAACTTGAAAAAAGACCTTGGTAATTATTTCTAGTTAATTATTCCATTTATCAGTTTTTAGATAAATTTAGATAGAATCAGTGTAAAATTTACTAAGCAGGGGAAATTTGAATTCAGTTAATTATCTACTAGGATTATAAGATAGCAGCTAGCAATTATTGCAACATTTAAAGCAAAGTGATATAGATCTTTTATGCTGATTGATTTCGGTTTAGGATAGTACTTAAGGATACGACTTCAACTGGAACAGTTTTTCGCCTAAAAGCTTACGTTGATGAACATCTGCATATTTACCCCATCAAATGTCACGAATAGACTGAAAAGCGTTTACTGGTGGTAAAAACATCATAAATGTGAGGGATCGTAAACTTCTGTCTGCCGAAACCGGGTTTTCATTTCTTGTAGATTTCCAAATCCCTTTTCTTCGTGCAAATATGCAAGTTACAAAAAAACTTCATCATCGACGAGAAAAGGATAAATATCTGTCAGATTCCAGATAAAAGATAACAGATCCATAGATAACATCTAACACTGTGAATGATACAGAATAAAAGTCGTCCTTTCAGGTCTAGATGGTTATTTTCGTCAACATTTTACAATTTTATTTATTTATTCACGGGGCGGACAGGGAACAGCGAGGAAGAGACTTAATGAACAACATGGATAGACTATTTTGTTAAAGGATCCATGAAAGATGTATGAGTTTTTTTTTAACGTGTTATTTTTTTATTTTTGTTTTTTTATCGTATCGAAGAGCAGAGAAACGGGGCTGACAAAGAGAGGGTTGAACGACCGTGGCTAAATAATGCAGCTGGTTTCCGACTCGAATAGGAACACAGTTGTACCAACACGCGCACATGCGCACCCCACGTTGGGTCAACCACCTGAAGAGCGAGAAACACAAACACGAATACATAACATTGTTTGCAGAAACGTTACATGTTGATTGGGAAAACCGTTTATGATTTTTCTTCCTATCGACACTATAACTTTGTATAGACCATTCTTTCACTTCATTTCAAAACATAGTTCAGTTCAATCGGTAAGGTGCCTAAAAGTTACTTGGCAATGGTTGATTGTAAATAAAAATGAAGTTATCTTTTTTTAATTACCATGGGATTCTAAAATCAGGGCGGCCCATCAAGGATGTGTTATAATGCGCTAGCTGGGTTTTCAATACTTTAATTTTTTTATTTAGGTATTACTGACTTACCCAAGAATTTTGCAATATAGCGTTAAGTAAAAAAAAAAAATTGTGTTTAGACCCACACTAGTACATATACTACTACTCCTCTGGCGGTAAGACCACGTCATTGGATTGAATAGAAAAAATAAACGGTGAATATTGACCTCATAACTTTTTTTTGTATCACCTTTGGCCAACTTAAAATCTCACTTTACATTGACCTGATTTGTACTTGTGCCGAAAAAAAAAAAAAATTAGTACTTAAACATTTATTTCAGCCTTCAAGTTAAGATCTGCACTCATTCTCATTCCATAATTAAAATTGCTAATTTTCCAAAACCGAATTCAGCAGTTGGACATGGAAGATACTAATGAAGTGCCAGAAAAAAACGAGCATTCGACCTGGTTGCTGATAAGCCTCAAAATGTTACTTAACTATAAAAATTGTTGTATATGATTCTTAATTATGAAATTATAAATAATTAAGCATTACATAATAAAGTTAAGTATATAAATTTCTATTTATTATATATCTGTTGCTACAGCGTAAAGAGCATTAGGTCAAATTAAAATATAATTTCTTAGTTCGTTTGCACAAGACCGAACAGGATTGTCAATGCAATGGCAAAAATGTAGATGGTAGTCATACAATAATTTAGTTGTGCTTTATAAAGATATTGGGAATAAGCTAAAATAATAAATACTTAAGTATAACTTAGTAAAAGGTCCTTGCTATATTATCTGTTTCCAAATATTCGAGAAATGTTATCAGTAAAATATAAAAGATATTTCACTATTTCATTATCAAAAACTGTATTTCAGAAAAAAAAAAAAATTATTGAAAATTTGAGATTAACAGCCCAATAGGTTCATTATGCAATAGTATTGAATTATGCATAAGTTATAAATAGTATAGTGTCATGAGGCGGCATCTTGATTACAGGACTAATCCTGTGGGAGTTTTTTTTTTAGAGGTTTTTGGAATTTCTTTTTCTTCGCTAAAGTTAAATGAAATTTTTCATAAATACTGCACTATTTTTTTTGTACAAATGAAAATAACTTTTTTTACAAATAGCTAATTTATTGATTGTAAGAAAAATATAAACTTTAGGCGAACGGAAAGAACAGACATTTAAACCTCTATGAAATAAACAACAAATTTCAGCAACTCAAAACAAAATTATTTTCAATTTTCGGATCAACAATGATCCTTATATTTCATTAAATATTTACTCTTAATTTACTATATAATTATAATCATTTTGTGTTGGGTACGAAATAATTGGAAGTTTAATTAATAATTTGTGTTACTAAAATACACTACTTCGTGTTAAAAAATAAATCCTTGGTTTACAATTATTTGAAAATAGAATGATAATTACGAAGTGTGCAGTATAACTGTGAAATGAATTACGTAATTCACAATTGTGCCATAAGTATTAGACAGTTTATCCTAAACGCGGTAGATGTTGTTACGATCATCCTGAACAATACTCCTGCCGCAAGTTTCCAAAGGGCCTCTAAAGGCTGATAAATTATTATAATGATTAATTGCAATTGTGCATGATGAGATATAACTGACTCAATTAAGGTTTAAAAATTCATCGGTCAAGCTCAACTCATATGGTCTCTTTATTCGGAGTGATCTAATTCAAATAGCTATTCTGGTCACCCACCGAAAATATTCACTGGAGCTGATATTAGCCCAGAATGTTGAAGACGGAGAAGATGTTAATGCGAGAACCCGTGGACATGAAAGTCAACAAGCGTGTCATTTCCACTGCTGCTACATATGCAGAATCTCTCAACACGTGCTAGATCTTCTATCGTTCTCTTCCTTTGTCCTTACGTCCCCAATGCCGAGCGATAATTCTTGTTTCAGAACAAAAGAAAAAAGGAGAGAAAAAAAGTATTTTTCGGGAAAAATGTAGCTAAATGCGTACATTCTGAAAATATTGCTTGTACGTTGATAGATTTGGTGCAGTGGTACGTAAATCTTCCAACCATTAAGGCCGGTAGGTCATACTCCCTAGACCATGAAATTTTATTTTACTCTTTTCATTGTGAAAGTTCCTTCTAAAAGAAGAATCACACATTTTATTCCACCATTACTATATTACTTATTGTTTTATAAGTTATTTATTGCCTTACCTACTGTTAAAACCTGACTTACCTGTCCGAATTTCGGTAGTCCTAAGGAAAGGCTAAAATTACATTACTGAGGAATGGTCCAAGCTATTTTCTGCCTTCTCTGGTTTTAACATTTCTGTTGAATTGCAATCCTACAAAGATATGCACCCTGGAAAATTGTGAAGACGCAAATTTCAACATCCTACCTGTTTCATTATGCGCACCACAGATTTGATGTACGTTGAAAACAATCCATGGCTAGAAATAATAAAAATCCATCTGATCTATGATCATTCTAAACGTAGAGGAATTATTGGTTAAAAAAAATTATCGTCTTCAGGTTCCAAAAAAGTTCTCAGAGCTTCTTAATTTTATAATTGAAGGAAAATAATTAGGTTCATTTTTGCCAGTCAATCTGTATATAGAAGTTTTTATCTAACAGATTCGACTGGCACTAAGCTCACTAGAGGTAACTTTATGATTTTTCAAGAATTTTAAAAGAAAAGTTTATAAAAAATATTGTGTATGAATACAATTTTTAAAATGTAATTTAGGATTGTATATTGATTAATAAAGTTTTTGAAGAACGGTTTTTTGTTTTGTTCTTCTTTTAACTGTCATAAAATAATTAAGTGTTTGTAATTGTGTCTAAAAATGTTGAGCGGAGTAGAAAATATTTATTCATAAACTAGTCAGACCCTAAATGTAAACTTAATCATTAATCATTACTTATCGAGATCCCTAAGTAAGGTTATGGACGAAAGGAATAATGACTGTTAATAAGCATTACTTTATAATAAGTCATCTAGTATTCAGTATAACTAGCGCAAACCATTGGTAGAAGATGAAAATTTCATCCTACGAATTCTCAAACATGTTCAAAACAGAAGGAAATGGCTACAGAAATTGAAAACATTCATGAGATTCCATAGGTACTAAAGGCAGAATACCTCCACGCACAAACAATGGAAAGACCTATGTAGATTAAGATGGTTAGAATAAGTTTAAAATGATTAAAGGATACTTGATGAGTGAACGTTGCTGGCAATAAGCAGATAAGATTTCAAAGATATTTGTTCTGAATAATGTCGAGACGGTTTTTTGTGCTTCACTAACATCTTATTGAGATATTCCTTCAGTTGTTTTCTTAGAAACTAAATAAAAAAAAGAGCTCTCATATTTGGAATACATATGAAAAATCACATTTGTACTAGAAATAAAATAAGAAATAATAGCAAAAATAAGCTTTTGTATACGTAGATTGAAATATGTTGATAAATAGGAATATAAAAAGGTAATAAATAACAAGCTTGATGGAAATAAATGATCTTAATAAATTACTTAACTCTATATATCTACAATAGATGATTGACAGTAAAGAAAGTCCTAATGGGTTTCTTCTAATTTGCTCTGTGTGTTCATATTTAACAGCTGTTCATATTCACTGTTAATTAAGAGTTTCTATTAAATAATTAAGGTATTACTAATATGCAGATGTTACCAACCCGCATAATCTTAAGTTATAAGCCTTCGAAATGGTATGGTCGCTAACAACTTCATCCTATCTGTGACCAGTATCCTATGCGGGCTATACATTTAATTTCACCCTTCGTTTAGTATTAGATGAGGGAGGGAGCCTTTTTTAATAATAGCCAAATAGAATAGTTGCTAATATAATTGAATTTAAATGCTGTCTGCCCAAAGTAATATTATACTGTCCATAAAGTGATAACTTTCTCTAAATAATAAAATCATAATTTTCTTAGCCTATTACGGGATTATAAAATTAAGAGCTGTACCTGCATGTGATTTCTTTTTTTTTTTAAATAATACATCATTAAAATTAAATTATTTTTTTATTATTTCTATTGAATAGTACCAAATTTGATCTAATTTAAAATCTCCAAATTACAATAATTTTTCTTTTTCTATTCTAGTATTCAATTTATTATATTTATGATTAAAATGTAATCTATTTAAAAATAGGTGATAAGTGGTGGAATATAGCAAGCCCAAATTACGTCTTTTTAATCAATTCATAAGCAGGGTTTGAAATTAACTCTTATTTCCTCGGAACCAGAAAATGAAAGTCCTGATATGATCTTTATCACACTGATATCCAATATAAGAAACTAAGCTTGATGTTAATTATTTAAATATTATTAAATGAACTTTTTTTTGGGATTTCTCCTTATTGATGCACATCATAGGGTTAACCGTTCTTATGGAAATCTTACAGGGTATAATAAAGTACCTTATATCGATATTAAGATAGATTATTAGTACAACAAACATACTGATAATAAAAATAATATCGATTTAAAATCTCAAGCTTGCTAAGGTATCGATTAATTCAACTTAAGCGATATAAACGATATTGGGGTTGGCGTATAGATTTACTGAGGTGATGAATTTAGAAATATAGACTGGATTAAGCGCTCAGGTATCGATTGATTACAACTTATTCGATATAAAAGATATTAGTGTCGGTTCATAGGTTCATTAAGGTGCTAAATATGGATATGATATAGATTTTTGGATAAATCACTGAGACATATATTTATTACAACTTACACAAGACAAACGATATTGGGGTCGGCGCATGGGTTAACTAAAGTTGCTTAGTAAGAAAATGAGGAAAAGCGCCCACGTATAGAGTAATTACAATAACGTATGAATCAACCCCAATATGGCAGTTACCATATGATTGAATTGTGAAGGTTATAAAGAAAGTTTTTAGTTTTATCTGGGCGTGGTAAAACATTAATGTTTTTTTTTATATATTAAGTATAAAACATGGCGCAGTCAGGATGTGGGCAAGGATTTGTAAAATTGCCGCCCAATTTAAGTCAAGAAAGTGAAGACGTTGCATCCGAATGGAAGTTTTGGAAACAGTCGTTTAACGATTTCCTGGTAACAATAGGGCAAGTGAACAATAGCAAGTAGAGAAGTTAACTTCTTCAATGCAAGGTGTCAGTTATTAGGTCCAAATGTACTGAACGAAGTCCTGCTAATAAAATAACAGTAAAACCGATGTTTCACTATCGTAAATGTTATCGCACACATGGGCCTCGCCAATGCCCAGGGTTTGAGAAGACGTGTAAAAGCTTTCGATCAAGACGCTGATCAATTTAATAGCCCCGAAGATGATAGTAGTTTAAATTTCTGGGCAATTACAGCAAACACTTTCAGGATAAATCATTCATGGTATGAAAAGTAATATTAATACAGATGTGGTAGTTAAATCCAAATTAGACACTGGGGCTGACGTAAGTGTAATGCCCTTAAAAGTTTTTCATAAAATCAGTAAATCGGCTCGTAGGAAACCTAAATCTACTGAAATTAAGTTAGAGGGATTTGATGTCTCAGTGTCTATGCCCGTTGGAAAGGTTAGCCTTAGGTGTCATTATAAAGGCAAAGAGGCTTTTGATGATAAGGGGTAACAGAATGCAAACTGGGTCTACCTGGATGTCTGGCTCTCATTTTGATAAAAAAAAGTTGAGAACGTTTCTAAAGAAAGTTGCCAATCACCCTCAGAAAATTTCATTAGAAAGAACATGGATGTGTTTACAGGTTCAGGAAAATTTCTCCATCATTGTTCTATTCCACTTAGAGTTGAAAACCCTGAAATATTCCGTCCACCAACTCGAGTTCCACATATATTATTGGAACCACTGAAGAAAGAGTTAGATAGACTAGAAACACGTAATGCGATAGTAACAGTTGGCCGAATTTCACTCAGTGCTTGCATTAATAAAATCGTAATAGTCGAAAAGCCGGATGGGAAAATTCGTTGAAGTCTTTAAACGAACAAAACCCACGGGATTTGAATGAATTTATAGTCATGATACCAAAAATTATGCCGGCAATTGAAGACGTAAACCTGAAAACTCAGGAAATTCTTCGCCTCAAGATTCACAAGAATGTAAAGGACGTAACTTTCAGGTAACCAGATACGGACGGACTATCAAGCCACCTAATCGGCTTGATCTTCAACCATCTTCGGAGGGAAGATGTAATATGAGATTTACCATATGATTGAATTGTGAAGGTTATAAATAAAGTTTTTAGTTTTATCTGAGCGTGGTAAAACATTAATGTTATATATATATATATATATATATATATATATATATACATATACATTTATATTAAGTATAAAACTAATAGTGTTTAAATCGTTTAAGTTGTAAAAAATCGATATAATTTCTGAATTTAGCACCTTAATAACCTGTGAGTCGACCGTAATATCGTTTAAACCGCGTAAGCTGTAATAATTCGATACCTGAGCGCGTAATCCGAAAATCGACATCATTTCCAAATTCAGCTCCTCAGTTAACCCACGGGTCGGACCAAATATTATTTATATCGGATCAATTGTAATATAAAAACGATACCTGAGCGAGCTTGAGATTTTAAATCGATATTATTTTCTTATAGGTATCCTTGTTAAGCTAATAATCGATCTTAATATCGATATTAGGTACTTTATCATACCCTGTAGGATTGATGTGAACATATTGATGTTGACTATGTTTTGTTTAAGCTAATCATAGTGCTTAAGATTGACAAATATTTGCAAGGATTCAAAAAACTTTACTTTTCCTGGTACTTATCCCTTATCATATTGTCCTGCCACAAGGCATAGTTTTTATATCGCCCTTTCCTGCAGTTGCCGGCTGAAGAATATGTAAATGAGAATGTGGCAGCCATGACAAAAAATGATCATCAACTATCTCCTAAGCCGCGGAGGAATTAAACGGACCAGACTCGCATCAGTTAAGGCTTTTTTTTCAGGTCGGGGCATTTGACATCTCAACATACCCCGTGTTGGAATGTCGAGCAGAGGATTCGGAATAAATCCTTATCCCAGCACCATCTGTCATAAGACGGACTCAGCCTTCAAACCACGAAATGATTCAGTTCTGTGGAGTGGAACCGAGGAAGTTTTCTGATTAATGTCAACGATTCAAGTGGTATCATTGATATGGTATTCTGGACTAGAAAACGAGATTCTATTCAATAATAACGCGTTTTAAAACGGCCTAGGGGTTAGATTAGCCCCGTTACGTTATTTAAATGAAGTGTACATGAATAAACATAAATTAACTAACGACAAATCAGAAAGTTATTACAGTTACAGAAGTCACTTAGATACTGATGCTGAATTATAATGTGAAAATTATAGTTATATAGTTATAGTTACATAACTGTACAATAACCTTTTATACTTATTGTTGTCTGAGCCAAATTTAGGCAAAGTATGATCCTCTAAGTGTGACTTATTAAACCAAAATTACTAAGAAGCCCCGCCCCCCCCAAAAAAAAATAAAATCCTATTAATTTTGTAAATAAATTAATATAAGCAGAGAAACTACAGATTTCAAGTTTTATATTTGGTATGTTCTTTATTTTTACTTTCACTTACCTATATATGAAATATATAGTAAGTGGAAGTATTGCCATCGTGAAAAATTTGACTTCCGGTTTTCAACGGAAATACACGTTTGGGGTCCCTTGATTCGAAATAACCAAGTCCCGCGAAATGGTCTGTGTGTGTGTGTGTGTGTGTGTGTGTGTGTGTGTGTGTCTGTGTGTGAACAGACTAGCTCAAAAACTATTAACGGTGCGAACTTGATATTGGGTATTTAGTGTATGTATATGCCCGCGATGTGACAGCAAAAATTTCTTTAAAATTGGTCAAAGGGTGGGGGTACTTTATTTTATAACTTTTTACGTTTTTTGAGATTTTCTCAAAAACGGCTCTAACGATTTTGATTAAACTTAGTATTTGATGTACTTATGTGCCCGAGATATGACTGTAAAAATTTCATCAAAATTGATGAACCGGAGGGGGGACTTTACTTAATAAATTTTGTATCATTTTCATGTGTATTTTTTATTTACTCAAAAACTGTTTTAAAGATTTTGATCAAACTGGGTATTTGACGTATGTATATGCCAAAGATGTGACAGCCAACATTTCATCAAAATTGGTCAAACGGAGGGGGCACTTTATTTCATAACTTTTTTCCACTTTTTACCTTTTTTTCTATTATCTCAAAAACTACTTTAATGATTTTGATAAAATTCGTCATGTTTGATGGAAATTAGGAGTTCAATAATGTCAGGTAAGTTTTATCAGTATTTAAATTTTCTGAGGGGGCTTAAATGGGGTAGGGGCCTTTTTTGTTTTCCTATAAAATACCTTTGTTTAGTTTATATTGAGAAATTAACTGTCTCTCAGGAGAAAAAAAGAAAAATATTCCGTCAACTCATAAAACACCTTGAGTTCACGCATGCGGCGTACGCCTTTAATGACAAACCAATGCGTTATAATTAAAGATGTTCTGTTAATTTAACGAAAATTATTTGTTTCATGGGAACTAAATGAAATATTCAACAAGTACATAGAGAAATATAAAATCAGACGACTTGGAGTATTATGCTTGCATTGCCGAATTATCACAAGTAAAAACTTTTATTTAATAATAAAAGAAATTAGTGTTGTTGTTTTTTATGAGCAAATGAAAACAAAAATAAGAAATGAATGTGGAAAAATGTATAACTTTGAGAAGTGGCAATTAACAAAACGTATTAATTTCTTATCTAAGTAAGTTGGTAAGTGAAAGTTGTGAGTTGCGCGCACGCACCAGATTTTTTTTCCTCCATTCGACCCCGGCTACCAATCACGTCAATTCTTCCCATCTAGAAAAGTTGGAGTGTCAGCCAGAGAGAATAAATGTAACTTTACAGTCTGAAGTGGACTCACGCATGTATAAATATACATACTCTCGACTCTCAAGATATAAATCCAAGTTCATCTACATAATCAAACAAAATTTTGGATTGATTTGATCAAGATTATTTATAAATTTAAACCTATAAAGATGTATCAGGAAATTTTGTTTGTTTAAGAATCTAAAAGTTTAGAATAGAAATATAGCATGGCTTTTTTCTACTCTAGGCACTTCAGATATAAATCCAAGTTATAGATATTTATATCTTATGAAATTTTCTCGTTGATGAAGTAATAATTTTTTTTAATTCGTCAAGTTAAGTGTTTCTATAATTACCTAGATTAACCCGATCACGCTTTGCTGTCGATTACTCTGAAATTACAATATAGGAAAATAAATAGACAGATCCCGTTGTGATTTACTCTGGGCACACCATTACACATAATAGCCTGCTTTATATTACTGTGGATTAGGGGGGAGACTTTTTTAAATTTTTATATATATAGATATGTTCAGTACACTACTGAAAGGGAAAGTACGTTTACACACTATTTGACTACACAGCAAAGTTGTGCCAAAGTTTCAAGTAAATCCATAAGCTGATATTCTTCGAGATTTTATGCAACAAACATTACTGCATTTTTTATTAAGTTTAAACTAACGTATTTAACTAAATGTAAGTCACTTTCAGCTGGGTTCTGAATTATTGAGAACACAATAAAATATCTAATCAAACCTCTGGTACCTGCTTCTGCTTGAACAAGGGATGCTCATGCTTAAAGTGGAATATCATATCAAAAAATTAACTAAAAAAAAGTTAAAAAAATCTGGTATGGAGAAAGCTGAAAGGCCTTTAAACTTTGCAAAATATTATCTCAATCTTTATCAAGTTCATTTGCTGGGGAAGCAGTTCATTGGAGCGTATCCTGAATGCTGACAGCAACACCTCCTGCGAGTGCTGCGTTGCCCAAGATATCCGAGACCAGGTGGTAAACAAACTGCTCGAGTTACCCATTGCAGGACAATGTACTCCGATACTCGATTTCTTTCAAGGCTAGGTGTTTTCAAGATGTATGCCTCCTGATTCGAAGAACTACTAATCATGCAGGCACTCTTCAAACTAAAGGCGTCAATAATCGTAATAGTAAATACTAAACGTTTGGTTAAGAAAAAAAATAATGCAACCAAACTATAGTGTTTGTGTAAGTATTCTAAACGTCTTCTTAAATACAGTAGGTATTATCTAATATGCAGTATTGGTAAAAAATCAGGTTTTCATTATCAAGCGTTAAAATTTCATCAAACATACCAACATAGTTTTACCTTATTTGACTTAACCACCACTGGGAGGGCAGAGAAAAACGTATTGTTGTTTCAATAAAACTTCAAAAGTGTGCCTTTTTTTTTTTTTTTTTTTTTCCATGGAATTTTAGATGGTATTGTATTGTTTCTCCTTTTTTCATAAGAAACGAACATGTGATGAAAAGCGTATGCACACAATATCGAGACAAACATTTAATGGCTTATGTGCAATTAAATCTAAACATTGCATATTTTTTTAAATGAAAACTGCTTATTTTTTTTTAATATTCAACCGAGTGCCTCGACTTGTATCTGATCCGTTGCAAATATAAACCTCAATTTTTCAATAAAAAAAAATTTCAAAATTAAAAATGACTTTTTTTTCCCTCGGCATTATTAAAAGAGAGTTTCATCGGTTTTATCAATAGTCCATTACCTAAGAAAAAAAAATATATCGAAACTTCCTTGACCTGTCCCATTTAAGAAAAAAACCATTAGAAATTTTTTTTATTTATGAACTATAACAGAAATTGATAACTTCAAAGACATCGCCAGTATAATATTTTTGGATTACTTGAATACGAATAATAACATACTCGTATATAATAATGTATAGTAACGAACACGAATTTTGGTTGTATTATTTTTTATTTCCAACCAATCTTATATTAATTACTAATTTAAGGAATCACTTACATCTGGAATCTTTAAATTAAGTCAAGAGCATTTATTATGTTTATTTTAATATTTATATTTCATATTCCAGGAATTCGAATCAATTTTATGAATACTGACTATTTAGTATTCCTAAAATCGATTCGGATTCCTTCTAACGATAAAAAACTATTATTCTTCCTTCTTAGGAACGGCTAAGGGCTTTTGAAAATAATCCGTAATAGCACATAATATTTGGACCGAATAGGGACGAATCAACTGGAGAATTCATTCGTTTACAAAACGCCGAACAGCGAGAACTATTTCCGATAAATATAATTGAGGTGATAGCATGGGAACGAATAAAATAGGCAAAAATTTCGAACTTTAGTCGTAAAATTATTCCAAGGAAATTAATAAACGCGGTGCCAAATAGAAAACGTCGGAGAGCTAGGTCGAGTGGAGGTGGGAAGATTGCGTTACGACAGATCTTTCGAAGTTCGGTTTATAGGGCGGTAGGTAGTTGGATGTAGTAGGGAGCTAATACTGGAGTCGGAATCGAACCTTTGGTTTCATTAAGCTTTTAATTGTCAAATTTATATCATATTATCTTTTTCTAATACAGTAATATGCATATCATAATATAGTTGGGAGTTAACTAATATTTAAAATAAAGAAACAAAACAAAAAACAAACAAGGTCAACTTTAAAATATTCTAACATCTAAAGTTAAGAGTCAGCAGATCTAATCACTATTGTTTGAAGAGGCCTAAAACCTCTAAGCGGCCTTTCCCACAGCGGAGGAAGCTGCAGGACGACAATAAAACAGAAGGAATCCACACCAAGGGCTTTCCCTTGACCCCGAACAGCTGGGAACATGGAGGCAAGATGTCTTATACATCATCATTGTTTAAAATTCTCTTCAAAGATTTCCGAAAGGACTATATTAGGAGTAATGAACATATTTTCTACTATTTATTTGCCCTTTTTGAATGTTATGTTCATAATCAGTACTTTCTTCATAATCATAATCTTCTTTCTATCATCTGCGTTTTCTTTGTTCTTTTGTCAATGATTATCAGGGCTAGATCAAATTTGATAAAACTATCATAATATAAAATATACATTTACTAGATACAGTATAAACATCTTGATTTTGGTTAAATACGTGTGTTTGTTTATTGATAACTATTCTGTGTAGTTATAGCAACCCAATGTATTTGGGTAGCACTGTTTTGTTTTTTTATAAAAAAAAAATAAATCTGGTGCGATGCGCGCTACACACAACTTTCACTTAAGAACTTACCTTGATTAGAAATTGACGTGTTTTGTTGAATGGTAAATTAAAGTCATACAATTTTCCATATTCATTTATTTATTTTAGTTTGTATTTGCTCCTAAAAAGCAATTTTTATTTTTAATAATTTTTATTATTATTAAATTTAAAAGTTTTTACTAGTGATAATTATCACTATAATTATAATTATCACTACGAATTATAATTCGTCAATGCAAGAATACTACCTACTCCAAGTCGTCTGATTTCATAATTCTCTAGGTAGTTTTAAAAACTTCATATCGTTCCCATGAAACAAATAATTTGCATTAAATGGGCAGAACATCATTAATTATAAAGCATTGGTCTGTCATTAAAGGCGTACTGCACACGAGTAGGCTCAACGTGTTTTATGAGTTGATGAAATATTTTTATTTTTTTCTCCTGTATATGTTATATACATAAGATCTCCTGTATTTACTTGATATTTTTCATATTTAGCTATTTCTTATTTTTAGGCGAAATGAGAGGCAGATAATTTCTCCATATAAACAAAAACAAAGGTAGAGATGAGAGATGGTCAACTGTTCTTCAATTACGATAGGTTAAATAATTGTCAGGATTTTCAGTTTACAATGATATTTATTATGGTAAGCCAACGTTTCGATCCAGCTTGTGGATCTTCATCAGGGCTAAAAGAAAACAAATATATGAGTACCTATGCTAGAGGGTGACAATAAATGGATACATTACAGAACTGATAATATAAAAGATGGTATACATAAATATTAAAATAAGAGGCTGGTTAACAAAAAATTTATTGTCACCCTCTAGCATAGGTACTCATATATTTGTTTTCTTTTAGCCCTGATGAAGATCCACAAGCTGGATCGAAACGTTGGCTTACCATAATAAATATCATTGTAAACTGAAAATCCTGACAATTATTTAACCTATCGAAAAACAAAGGTACTTTATAGGAAAACAAAAAAGGCCCCTTCCCCATTTATGCCCCCTCAGAACATTTTAATGATGATATAGCTTAACTGATATTGAAGAATACTTGATTCTCATCAAACATGAAGAGTTTATACAAATTCGTTGAAGCTATTTTTGAGAAAATCGAAAAAAAATATACACGGGCTTATACATAGACCAAATATTTCAGGTTCGTACGGTTTTTGAGCTAGTCTGTTAAAAACACACACACACACACGCACAGACCATTACGCGGAACTTGGTTATTTGGACTCGGGGGACCCCAAAACGTGCATTTTCCGTTGAAAATTCTAAGTCGAAATTTTTCACGATCGCAATACTTTCCCTTACTATATATTTCTTATATAGGTAAGTGACGCGATGTCGAAGAAAAGGCGGAGAAATATGTCATGCTTCTCCTCTTTGATATCTCCTCCGCCTTTGACAGCGTTTGGTGGCCGAGCGTGCTCCAGCAGTTGCAAAAATATGAAGCTCCCAGCAACTTGTATGACCTTTTGAGAAGCTACCTCCAGGACCGAAGACTGAAGATAAAAGGTAGCTTCTTTGAAGTAGAAGAGAGTGTGGAAAGAGGTTGTCCGCAGGGGTCTGTCCTTGGCCCTGCTCTGTGGAAACTAGTGTTTGACGAGTTGCTGGGACTCTTGGAAGAGGAGCGGTTCCCGGCCACGGCTTATGTCGATGACCTAGCCGTCGTTGTGGCTTCGAACAGCAGAGCCAGACTGAAACATGAAGCCGAACGATGCGCCAACATAGTAGCTCGATGGTGCGAGAGAAAGAAGTTAAGGATGGCGGCTGCCAAGACACAGCCATTCTTTTGAGGGGCAAGACCGATAGGGCCCACCCTATTACTCTTAATATTGAGGGAGAAAGGATAAGTCCAAATGAGGTTGTAACCTACCTGGGAATCAAGTTTGGAAAAAAATTCAATTTAACACCTCATCTGGAATATATAAGAAATAGGGTGGCCTTAGCCCTTAATGGGCTTTGTCGCATTGGGGGCGCCTTTTGGGGTCTTAGGTTCCCAGCCACACTGACCATCTACAAAGGAGTAATTCTGGGTATCCTGAGATATGCGTCCCCAGCATGGAGTCAGCACCTCTCGCACCAACAGAACAAGAAGCTGGCGACGATTCAGCGGATGGTTCTGCTGCGAGTAACCAGGACGTACAGAACAGTGTCTCACGAGGCAGTGCAGGTCTTAGCAGGAGCAATCCCAATTGACCTCCTCTTGCGAGAAGATTGCTTCAGAAACAAAGTGAAGAGGGAAGGCATTGCGGATCTACCGGTAAACCTTCGAGTGAGGATAGGTGAAGACCCACGAAGATGGAGGAGTATTATTCGTGAGAACACGATACAAAATTGGAACCAGCGATGGGTGACGACAATGAAAGGGGCTACCCTAAAGAAATACTTCCCCACCGTTCATTCCAGGCTAAAAGCCACATGGGTTGTCCCTGACTATTGGGTCTCACAGTTCCTCACGGGGCATGGGGGTTTCCGAGCCAAGCTCGAAGAACATGGTAAGGACATCGATCCCCTATGCCCAACTTGTAGGGAACCGGAGACCGCTGAGCACGTTTTACAGACCTGTACTGCCTATGAGACACTAAGAGCCAACCTGGTGAGAGAGACAGGGCTCTACATTCTGACTGCTAACGATCTCCCTCAGCTGATGGTGAAAGAGAACTACCCGTACTTCAAATCCTTTGCTTACGGGTGGAAGGAAGCAGTTGGCCAGGATCACTTCACCTTGGGACGGAGGGCTGGAGCTGCTCCGGGAAGACCGCCGGACTGAGGAGAAGAATAGAATAATACACCAATGAACAGAAGTACACACCAGTGACTAAACTGCTATTTTATGCAACGTTGCGGCAATGAGTTGATTCTCAGAATCTTCTCACTGCTGCAAATCCGTATTGCCTTAAGAGGCAAGGTAGGAAGAAGAATAAATAAATAAATAAATATAGGTAAGTGAAAGTAAAAAAATAATATCCTTTCTCTCAGGGACTTAATTACCTATAGTGTTATTATCATTGCTTTTGTACAAATCAGATACTGTAGATGAGCGTGTTAATGAATAACATCCAAGAGGTTCACATGTATCAGTATTGTTTGTGAACAAAATAGTTATCCCCGCCGAGACCCGGGTTCACCACCAAAAAAAATTCTAATAAACTACAGAATCATTGCAAAGAAAACTAGTTCTTAATAGAAAAAAAAGGCAAAAAATAGTTCCGTTTCACTAAGGAGATGGGAGAATGAATTACCTAGTACCTGACATGACCCCTCACATTTTGTTTAGAATATTCATTCTGCCAATTGAGCTCCATATAGCATAGTATCGATATTTTTCAGTGTTACTTAGTATTTAATAATTAAGGGCCTCTGTTATACTAGTATTGGTAATGTTGATATTTGCTAGGGCATTAAGGCGTAAAACTTTTAGGTCGTCAGCGCCTGCAGTAAATATACATTGGTAATATAATCACATTGATAATTTATAATTGCAGAAACTAAAAACCAAAAACAATGTTTGTATTGATTAATCTGGATATAGCAGACCGAGCAGACAAGTTGAATAAGATTAATATGACTTAAAAATAACTTGTTGAAAAAATAACCATTGATAGTACATTAATGACTGTTCTATGTAAGAAGGTCACGTGGCCATTCAATTTGCTTGTCAGGAATTGATTGTTGAGCGAGATTAGAGGCAAGTGGGCGTTGATTTCGTAATGGAAGGTTGGAAATCTATTTCCTTAACTTGCCTCAAACGTGTTTACTTTGTTATGAATAATTTTATGAGTCACTCCTTTGACTAGGATCATTGAGAAATTTATGACTATTGTACTGCCATAAATATGTTTACCAAGAAAAACATGCTGAACAATAATAAATATAATTATTAATAAATAACCATAAACATATTACAACCATAAAAATTTGGACCAATAAAAACTTGGCGATCAATAATCATTAATTATTTTAAAAAATTGATCAATAATATGTTAATAAACTTTATTATAAAAGAAAATCATATACAAGTATATAGTGGCATGAAAATCGTAAGCGAAACTTTTTGGCAAATAATTGTTATTTTTCGAATGCTATGGAAATTCGCAGTAGGGTGTTTCACAGGAGAGGATCCAGAAATATTCTCTATTAGGGGGTGACTTTAGTTTTTTTAATTAGTCATGAAGGGCCTACTTTAAAATACGAGCACATAAGAATGTTGTCAATCATATTTAAATTTTTAAATAGGATCCATTTAGCATTTAATGACATAAAATATTACTATATAAAAGCGCTTTTTTTATAGAAATAGTAATAGAATTTTTGTGTTTTTTCACAAGGGGGAGCACCCTTGATTATTTTTATCACCCTCTAAAAAAGTATATAAATGCACTCATCTGTCATCAACAAGGTCAAAAGAACAAATTAAAAATTATTTTCTTATTGCAATAAAAATTAATCAATGAGGAGCTAAAAACGAATATTAATTTTTTATTTGCCAAAAATAAATAAGTGGGTGTTTTTATATGGCATGATACAAACATAAAATTTATTAATCTTGTCTTTAGACAGAATAGGAGCAATCAAATTTATTTTAGAATATTATCGTATTAATCTTTCGGTTTTAATTAAGAACCTCATATTTCGCATATAGCCATATTATAGTATAAGCAGAATGTTAGAAAAAAAAATGTATTCATCCTCGGAGTAGAGTAGATTTAAATATTTTTTTAGAGTAAAATAAATAAACTTTATATTCTTTTTTCGCACCTCATAAAACCACAAAATATATAGAATCAACGCTATCGAGAAGTGAAATTTTTGGTCCTAATTCTTACCTACCTGAACCATCCATTTAAAAAAAATAAAAAAAAAGTTCTGATAGCTTCAAAATGGGTCCGAGCCACACCTAAATTTTACAGAGATTTAGGCCTTTTTAAACCTCAAAAAAGAACACCAACTCAACATCCGTAAATAAATTAGAACAAGAGATAGTAACAAAAAACTTTTTTATTTATTCTGTATAAAGTTTATGTGTTTCGTAAGAGAAGTATAGTAGCTTTTTAATGGATGCACAAACGTTGAAATCGGAATACGTCTGAAGAGTTATTTTATTGAGATATCTTTTGTAAATAAGTTTTTAACAGAATTTTTTCATTTCATAAAAAATCATATGTGTGAGCTTTCGAAGATTACATAAATTCATCTAATTAGCCTTTATTAATTGAAATTTATTCCACCTACTTTACTTGAATTACTTTATCAGAACCGGCATTATTATACTTTTTTTTTTTTATTAACTCAATAAGACTAATTCATTTTTAGAATAGAACCTGAAATTCCATTCAGAGAAAAGGCAGAAAGAAATATAGTATTCTTGGCTCATTAGATGGCGCTTTGGACGAAACCTTCGGACATGGGGGTAAGATATTTTTCATATTAAAATACAAAAATAATTTTTTTTTTTTTTATAAAAATCTGTTTTTAATCAGAAGTACGCTCACCTTATTAGACAACAGCCAATTAACTTACATATTAATCTCTTGAAATAGTAAATAAACTGATTTATTTTTGCCCCTGCTTAGAATACGAGGAACAAAAGCAAAAATAAACCATGAAATTATCATGAATGGTAATCAGAAGTGTGGGTGGAACCTTAAATAGAAATTATTGTTAGATAATAGCGCGAAGGTTTCGCGTAGGAGGTTTTCACTTCAACAGAATTTATCGTCAATGGCGTCTTGCTCCTTACCCAGAATAACACGATGATGAAATTAATTTATTATCTGAATATTAATATTCGTTCATAGTTTGACAATCGTTTGTTTTAATGTATAAAGGTGAGAAACTGTAGGAAGTCTGAGCATTATTTTAATTTTTGTACTAGAGCATATCAGACCTAATGCCAAACATTTTTCATATGATCTGAATATACTTATTATCATTTAATATGACCTATTGTTGAGAAAACAACCCTTTATCATATAAAATATAATTCAGGAAAGAAGCTTTTCCCCCATGTAAAAACGGCCATCCCCGAATAGAACAAGGTTTCCGCGAAAGGCACCTCCGTCTATTTCCAGAAGAGAGGTAACGTTAATCTTGATTTAAGACGAGGCTGGAGTTGCGGCACTGAATATGTTACTGCACTCAGCATTTATTACCTTAAGTAATTTAGAAGCCTCTTCGTTTAATGTTGGCATAAATATAACTCAACAAATAATATATATCCATTAAAACAAATCCAGGTCTCATAAATTTTAAAAGTAGAAGTGATAATAATAAAAGTCTTGTAAATTCATTTGAAGTTTTAAAAAATAAATAAAAAAGGCCCAGAGACAGGAATTTGTCTATATATTCATTTTAATTTCATAATGTAGGTATCCTTACGAATACGCTTAAATGAGAAAATGTTACCCTTCATTCAGTGATTTATTCTTTATTATTATATTTTTACATTATCCATCACATTTGTTTTTTTACATTTTTGATTTACACACCACTTTGTATTTTGTATACCATTTGTATACATCTTATTTACTTAGGCTTCATTGCTACAGACCATTGTAACCTTATTATATGTTCACCTAGATAATAAATATTACTCCACTTATTTTTAACTTACTTATTTTTACCGCACCCCCAACTATTTCCTGTTCATTTAAATTATTTTTATTTTTAAGTAATGTTTGTTTGTTGTTTGTTTGTATAACGTCATTATGCCACTAAGGCTAATCGGACCATGCTACAGTGGGAGTCCTAAATTTTGACTCTCCAGGTAAAATTAGGGATGGTTACCTTACATCGTACAGGCTCGGGACCTCCATTTTACGTCCTATCCGAGGGACGGCATGGCTAAGGATTTTTTACTCCCATTAAAAAATCCTGGGGCCACCTTTAGTATTGTAGGTTGCCATGCTAACCACTATACCACAGGTGACCCCTTTAAAGTAATGTTTTAAATAGCATAAACATTAATCAACGAAAACATTAATATGTTTGAATTAAACAAAAAAATTACAAATGTTTGAGTCTATATATGTATTACACGTTGCTTCCATTTACATGTTATGTACTTTCTGTTCAGGTAAGTGACAGATCATTAAGTAACTAGCGACATAATCACTCTGAAATGATTCGATGTTCACCAATGTTCTGCGGTTCCTGTTTGTGGCGGAATTTTCCATAGAATCGATAGTAGATAACCACAGAATTATGCGGCATTCTCATTCTTCATAATTTTTTCTGTTGTGAAACATTGTTAGCGTAAATATCCACTGTGTAATGCTTAATGGAGTGAGCTATTGGAAATAAAACAGAATTTTAAAATTAAAACATACCTGTATGAATTAATTTTATAATAATCCATGTTGTTGATTATATTTTAAATTATGAATCAGATATATTTCTATAAGATAAAAATTTTTTTGGCGTAATCTTCTTTTATTTCCTTTCATTTCGAATTTTATGAAGGAAAAAAATGGAAATCAAAATTGTCGGATAAACACATGAAATTTATTTTAAAGTTAACTGAAAAAATGAATAATTTGTAAAATAGGGTTGGTCCACCTCTAAGCAGGCAAAGGCCTTAATCCTCGGTTGCGATCGACTATTGAGTGCACTAGTAGATTTAAAAAATTGATGAGCTTGACGAATTGTACATTTATTAAGACTTTAATTGAAGAATAGACCATGAGGGCATTAAAGTTTTTATGTTTTTTTAATTTTTATTAAACGTCTTCTTTTCCAGTTCTTTTCTTATTTCTTCTTTATTATATAATAAGTGTTATAATATAAAAATGTACATTAAAGTATTAATTGACAAAAAAAAAGGCTCAGCTTAGTTTTTAAGGATTAGTGAAGTTACATAATTTTTATCAGAAATGTACTTACTTCTCCACAAGTCTTATATTTATTAATTTTCTTGTAAGTTTTTGCTATTCTTTTTCATATTATAGTACAGATTTTTGGTTATGTGCTTTGATACAAACCTACATTTCTGACCCCTGCTAAACATAAAAATCCGATCTCCTCATATTACTGATAGTAGATACATGTACAAACATGATCATTTTGTTGTTTTGCGCAAAATCCTGGCACCAGTTATTTTCAAGTAATTTTCTCTGCTTAACGTCACGTGTAAATATTGTCAATCCAGGTATGATTAGAATAGGGATTTTTAACGAGTAGCTGTATCTATCCGATGCCATAGCCAAGGATGTTTTCCTCCCATTAAAAAATCCTGGGGGGGCGCGAACCCGCGACTTTTAGTATTTTAAGTTGCTATGCTAATTACTATACTATAGGAGACCCCAGAAATTTTCAAGTAATTACTTTGTAAGTTACAGCTTAAATGTAATCTTTTTCAAAGGTTGGAGAGATCCAATAAAACGATGTTAAAGTACTTTTTGAAATGAATAAAAACAATATGTCCTACAGTTATTGCACTGATTACCATCAGGCTAATGTTATTCTGTGACTCAATTGTGCTCTCAATATTCTACTTGACTATGAGGCCTTCATCCGAAGGAGTAAGTGCAGCATTAGTGTGTGATTGGACTATTAATTAAGTATATGTATTTAAGTTTTATCATCTCATTTGTTACAACCAGTTTTTCCTGTAAAATCCAACAGATTTTTTTTCTTCTTTTTTTTAACGAAATACTACTACACATATACCTATAATATAATAAACTATACAGTACATCCTATAAGTCATGTAACTATTATTAAGTCATATATTAAGAAACTGGTAAATATGTAAAACTTCATGGAAAATATTAAGATTGTAAATAACCAAAAGTTGTCATGAGTCAATATGGGTAGACGCGGTTACAAATTAATTTTGTTCTTAACAGCTGGAAGCCACAGATCGAATAAATACCAAACTAAATATAGATCTGTAACTTGGAAGTGTATGATATGACTTTTAAATTCTTTTTATTGTGGACTGGAAGATATAATATAAATAACCAAATTAACTAACGGATGATATTTTTCGTAGAAATAAAGGTTACTCTTTGAGAGAATCGCTTGATGACGAAGGGTACGGTACATTTTGGTGGGAATCAAGAAAGTCAGCAGCAGAAAATAAAGAACCAATGTCGATGTTTGTAATATCTTGAGGTTGTCAAGGATAAAATTGAATACCATACTCTGTGACGTGGAGTAGTTATTTTTTTTCGTTTTTAAATTTTGAATATAACCTAGATCTGCGTTAGCATCTCATTTACTGCACATCCTCTTTCGGATACGTTGCAGTGAGTACAGGCCGTGCCTTCATGCCCCATCATCGAGAGGTGTATTAAACCGGTCATTACGGCCGTCATCCTTTCGCAATAGCCCATCTGCCGATGATGAAATTACTTTACGAGGCAAAAATTACGCGGGGCGGGAGGTTGAGGGGTAGCAATCTTCTACAAGGCAGGACTCTCAAGAACAAAGGGGATTCCATTGAGAGCCTTTATATAAGCTGCTATTGTACTCCCGAAGACTCCTTTTCTTCCAGTTTCCCTCGACAACGCTTCGGCTCGCCCTGGATAATCGCCAGAGAAAGTCTTTTACTTTTTGCATTATCAGATGAGAAGGAAGGGCCGTTGCCTCTCGTTCGACACAATATCGAACGCTCGTAGATTCTGTATGAATAAATTATTATAATTAAAATAAATCAGTATGATTTTTTTTTACTACTCACTTCCTGGCATGTACCCACATGATTGATTACATATAACCAAGATATTCATTTGAATAAATTCTTATATATATAAAATGCATATATAATCTTATGTAGTTGCAGATCTTGTAATTCTTATAGCTCCTGGGCCAACCTTTTCCAGTTCTTGGCCAACTTGTTTAATTATTTCTTCTTGCAGCTTGTCAATTCTCTTTCTAATCATCTGGTCTTTGCCCTCCTATATCGCCTCTTGTCAACTACATTGTTGATCAATGGTTTTTCTATGGATTGGTTTGCCTTTGAAACTATGAACATTACCGCAAGGAGGAGGAGGCCCGATAAAAGAAATGCTAGAAAAAATGGTTAACCAGATTTATTGTTGATCCTTCTTCTTCGTACTTTTCGCCATTGATCTCATATCGCATAACACCTGCAATACTGCTTTCTAGTCTCCAACAAATCCAATACTTCATAATCATTTATTAATTTTATTTATTTGAAAGCACCCCTTCCAAGCTTGGCGAAGACATTTTTAAGTTTAAATAAAAAAAAAAAAAAATAAGTATTTTTCGAATAACATTTGGATAACAGTTTTTTTTTTTTTTTTTTTTTAAATTTATATCCAAAAACCAATACAAAAAAAGCCATCAAACTGACAGAACTTAGGCAAAATTTGGAAAAAATAAAAATGTAAGGAATCAGAACATACAGCACATAGCCAACATAAACCTATATACCGTGAAAATAAATCTAAGATTTCCCAGCACTATAAGAAAAAAGCAAAACTGACAAATAATTCCAAAACAGCTAAGTTGTTATAAACTAAATATCTTAAGCTTCATTCATTTTCATTCCAACTTATATAACCAATACAGTTATATTAATAAAATTTAACTTTTGTAGGCAGGATTCATTATATTGTTTCATAACGAAACAATCAAACCTAGGTTATAAAATCGGCCTCCCTAATCATAAAATACTCTTAGATTAAATTTTAAACGTATATTTCTATTTATTAGTTGACATGTGTCACCAAATCTTCCCTCTTCATACAAACTTATCTTTAATTATTTAATGATTATCTAAAAAAGAATATTCAAAAAATTAATTTAGGTTCCTTTTGCAGTAGATTTAAGTTATGAATTAAATAATATTAATCTACATACTGTAATATATTATGTATAAAATAAAATGAATACAAAAAAACAACATTTTGATAGCTCATAGTTTCATTCCAATTTTGTATACTTAATTTGGTATTGTTAACACTAGTATTGTTATTAAATCCAAAGATTAAGTTATCTGATCATCTTCTCAGCCACGGACTAAATATAAACATCCGAGAAGAAGTAGGGAGATCATATGCAAAAAAAAAAAATTCTTTTAATAATAGCTTAATAAATATATATATATATATATATATATATATATATATATATATATATATATATATATATATATATATATATATATATATATATCTTACAGGTATAAAACATTTGTTATTAAATATGATATTTAAGTGACGATATCAAAGGTTTCTTAAGTCATCAAAATCACCCCAACATCAAATCACCATATCTGTTGGCGCAACTTAAAACACCTGACCATAACGTACTCACCCATACGTACCTAACCATCCCTAACCTATTGGAGTTTTTACTAAACTGTTTGAGTTTAATTATAGACCCCTGTAATCTAATAAAAAAGATAAAATGAAGAAAAATAATTCCACCTACTCAAATGTATTTTATTTACTATAATTTATTTGAATGATGCGCACCGGCTAACGAGGTAACTTTTTAACTAGATTATTACGAAATGAACAATTTGGGAACAGAGACATTATTTATTTTTTAGTTAAAAAAAAAATTCTCGGTTCAAACAATTTTACCACTACTTCAATATATTTAATAGATAATATCCAATACATCAATATTCATACATTACATATTTTCAAAATAAAATTATCTATTTTTAAAAATACCATAATTTATTCAAATAAATTTTGAAAATTATACTAATGGAGTATTCTTTTTTTCAAGGTTGAAAATTCTGTGATATATAATCATTGATGTTTAGTATATAATAAATTATAAAATAATACAAGGAAATAATTTCTATTCACGCTCGCTTGATCCAGCCAAGGCTACCTAACAGGACTGCTAACCTTCGGTTCGCTATGCCTTGTTTCCTTTTTGTCAACTATTTTATAGCTTTATTATTTATGTAATAAATTGTTGACATTTTTCTTAGCAATATAAAAGAATAGTATTTGTATTTCTTATGCCGCTATTAACACGACCATTCTTACCATAGGGGTCTAATTACCTTTTAACTTGAAATTATTCCATATTTAAATACCTTATTTACTATCCACTATTTTATAAGTATACTAAACTAAAACCGGAACATAACCTAATACGTACACATATGAATTAAAGGCCAAGTATGTCTGAATTCTCCTTACAGTTACATAGATCACTCCAAACTGTGATACACGGCATAGCTAAAAAGACGCCTACGAAAACTTCAAACGTTTCCTTCAAAATTGTTTGACTTTCTACAAAAGCACCATCACGAAATTTTAATACATTTTATTTTTTAAACCATACTTCTTTTAAATTTATTTTTCTCTATCTGGTTCAATTGTTTTATATTATATAAAGAATACACGTCATCGAAAAGAATTTAGGAATAACAATTCAAAGGATACATTTTTCTTCTCTGGATAAATAGAAGCGCGAAAATTCATCTGATTCGGTAGATTGTTCTACAAACACCTTGTTCTATGAATAGTAATTTGTTTTGAAACAGTACTAAATCTTGTCTTCGTAATGCCATTCATACATTAGATCCAGACCAGCGTGCACGTGGCCAATCCCCTACAGGGAAGCCAGACATCTCCAAATCCCCTTCAGATGATTGGACCTAATGAAGCTCAAGTCCTCTCTCTTTCCTCGACCAATAGTCTTCGCTCTAACTTCTACTAGGGATAATCAGTGTATAATAATGTATAACGTGTGGCGCCTAATAATCTAAAATACTGAAATAAACTGAGCTAATTAATATTAATTATACAACTCCTCATAATCTAATCTACAGAAGATGAGGATTAAATTCATAATAGCGATAGGATTGCCCTATTGTCGCTACGACCTCATACCATGGGCGTCACCAGCACCAAATTATTGGGAGGGGGGACTCAATTTTTTCCTAGATAGGTTAAGTACAAATTCGATAGCAAAAAGTTAAATTAATAAGTCCTAAAAAAACTGCTGGGACATTTAATTCATCCTCCAACGATGTATTTTGAAGGTATTTGTAGTCTCTTAAAACTTGTTACTTTATGCCTCAGTTGAAAAATATAGAGATGTTAAAGCTTAATGTTGATGGATGTGGGCCAAAATTTTTTGATTGAATTTTATCCAAGTTTTTCTTCTGATCCTGATCTCACTAATTTCAATGCTTTCCATCAACTTCTATAAGCTTCATCGAGTTGATGGAAGGTAGGATCAAGCTGGTTTGTTTAAAAAAGAAATGGAGACCAATTCCAGGGATACAACATTGTTATAGAATTCATAAAACAAAACAGTTTAAGCTGAAATAAAAAATATATAATTCATCAAATATAGAATAGTCCTGACTATGCTTTAACAATAGAGTGTGCTGTAATAAACTAATATTTTATTAGTTAAATTCGAATAAATTCGTAAAATCGCATTTTTATTTAATTTTTTGCCTGCCAAATATTTGGGGGGACAGTCCACTCCAGTCAAAATATTGGGGGGCGGCGCGTTCCCCCTGTCCCCCACGGCGGGGAAGCCCGTGTCTCACACTATCGAATGTGAAAATCTTTACTTTTTGGGAGAGCAAACAAAAAAAATAACCTACAATAGTGAACTAATCGGCCATTTCAAAAGTTTGTTTTAATATTTCTTATATCTATGTTCTATCTTCTTTTAGATGATATTCGTATTTTCAATTATCGTGGCATGTTCTAGGCATTAGTTAAGTATCAAATCTAAAAAAAAAAAAAAAATCATTAGAGAAAATAATGGGCATTGCCGGGATTCGAACCCGGTTTTACAATCGGTAGTTTTACGTGTCTTCATGATGAGTATTATTTTAAAATCCTATTCGAAGTATATATTCAAACTGTTCAATGCCTTCACAGACGTACTGAAGACTTCGTTGTAGAAATTGACTCATTTGCAATCTCATTTTTTTTTTCTATTGGATATACATTTAGATTCGCACCTTGGACTGATCAAATATTCCTATTCACACCTACGACTTTGATCTTCAGTGAATATGAATGTACCTAAATTTTATTCAAAGTTGTGATTATAAGAACATTCGTATTCACGACTATAAATACAAATATATTCTTACTAGTATACATGCATAGGAACTATTCCATTAGGCCCATAGCTTTATTCTTTCTAATACAGTTGATAATCAGTGATTTCAGAAAAAATACAACGTTAATTCTTGCGAAAAATTCATCTTGTATGTTTTAAGCCTAAATGTTGCATGAGTGATTTTTCTAGGAACAGGTCAACCTAATGCGAACTAAAACAAAAATAATAGATTCAGCCACTTTAAAATAACACTATATTTTCTGTATTTATGTTCTACATACTAGATTGCAATAAAAAGATAGAAATGGAAAAAAAAAATTATTTATATCAATGAAAGTCAGAAATATAATGTCCAACATTAATGATGAATTCACAATTGAAGGGGTCGGGGCAAAATAGAGCCAGGCAACATTTTTAACAAAAATAAAATGTAGCTGCAGTCTGCTGTATATTACGTAGGACTATATATCTATGATGGAAATGCCACCTAAATATGACTATAGAGGGTCTATATAGTCATATTTAGGCGGCATTTCCATCTTAGGCATGTAGTCCTACGTAGTATACAGCAGACTGATGCTACAGTTTATTTTTGTTAAAAATGTTGCTTGGCACTATTTTGCCCCGACCCCTTCAATTATTTTCAATTTTTCAAAAAATTAAAAAGAAAAATATTTTAAGAATAATTTTCCTATTCGCTTGTTCTTGTAATCAATATATATTATAAAGCAAAGTGTGCAAGGTGCGTGCCGATAAAGCACACATTCGTATTTACATTCTTTAATGAATAAATACTTTCATAGAAAATGGTCAATTGAAATTAATAGCCAGATTTTCTCTCCAGGGATTGGTTAAGTAATCTTTTGTATATTTTTTTAAATTAAATACAGTTATGTATAGTGATATATAGTTTTTACATCAATAAATCGAATGGCAAATTCACATGGCTTTGCAGTTTGTAGATTGAAAGTTTTCACAGACTACAATTGCAGCATTGAGAGGGTCGAGCCACCAGAAGTCGGCGCCTAAGACGTACTCGATATATGAGTTCTTTAACTGACACTGATTTAAAATAATCTGATTTTTTTTAATAAACTGTTTTTTTTAAATTATAATCTAATAACTTCTTATCTGTTGACTGCATGGAATAGGCTTACAGGATTAAGAATCACAGAAACCATCAAAAACGGTGGATACCTCGACCTATTTGCAGCAAAATTAATTTTTCATTTACCATTTTCAAGCACCATAAAGCATATAGAGTTCCTTGTTTGGGCGGACTCTACACACCTCGAATCTTACTATTAATACCAAGTTAATACCAAAGTTTCAAGAAGCTGCTAATTTTTTTCTATATTTCCTTTAATATTTTATTTTAAAGTTTTTCTGTTAAAACTATCACACAAATCCAAGAGTGAAGTCGGGCACCCTAGCTAGTATTTTTATATTTACCCTTAAGAACTAACTGTAAGTGCTCGACTGAAATAAATAAGTATTTGGTCATTCATTGAATAGTCGATGGCAATTAAAAAAGTTCTTAAATTCAGAGAACTAACAAACATGCAGTTTCTTAAAGAATTTTAATGAACCTCTGTGTCACAAAGAAGTCTAAAGTCCTTGTGACCTTCTACTCATAGTCTAGAACAGACTTTTGGAAAGTTGCCAAGAAAGGCCCTAGCTCCGCAATACGTATACATATGAGTCAAATTCAAATATCACCTAATCTGATTATTCCTTGGACCTTCATCTTTAAATTATCTTTTAAATTTTGTACTTAGTTTTTTATATATGTTCACATACGTTGTAGGGAACTCGGTTGGGCTGCGATCACGGAAGTATTCTCAAAAATATATTACATACAACATATTACTTTTTCTTGTTTTTTTTTTTTTGTTTTTTTTCATTAAAAGATATTGTCTCGTTATATTTCTAGATACATCAACTGATCTCCACTATCATATATACATAGCCAAGTTTTGAGACTCGTACAATTACAGTGCCGAGCAATTGAACACAAGCAGCCATTATTGATGTTTGCAGGATCCAGACCTGGACATTATTTAAAATAAAAGTATTTTAAATACAAATTTATTTATTTATTTTAATACTAAAATACTAAAATAAAAAAATCTGGTGCGTGCGCGCAGCACACAACTTTCACTTACCAACTTATTTAGATTAGAAATTGACGTGTTTTGTTAATTGCCACTTCACAAAGTCACAAATCTTTCCACATTCATTTCTTATTTTTTTCCTTTTATCAGTAATTTAAAACACACGAGAAAATGATACAAAATTTATTAAGTAAAGTACCCCCTCCATTTGATCAATGTTGATGAAATTTTTACTGTCACATCGCGGGCACATACATACACCAAATACAAAATTTGATCAAAATCGTTAAACCCGTTTTTGAGTAAATAAAAAACACGTGAAAATGAGACAACATTTATTCAGTAAAGTGCCCCCTCCAATTGATCAATTTTGGTGAAATTTTTACTGTCACATCGCGGGCACATACATACACCAAATACCAAATTTGATCAAAATCGTTAAACCCGTTTTTGAGTAAATAAAAAATACACGTGAAAATGAGACATTTATTCAGTAAAGTGCCCCCTCCAATTGATCAATTTTGATGAAATTTTTACTGTCACATCGCGGGCACATACATACACCAAATACCAAATTTGATCAAAATCGTTAAACCCGTTTTTGAGTAAATAAAAAATACACGTGAAAATGAGACATTTATTCAGTAAAGTGCCCCCTCCAATTGATCAATTTTGATGAAATATTTACTGTCACATCGCGGGCACTTACATATACTAAATACCAAGTTTGATCGAAATCATTAAAGCCGTTTTTGGGTAAATGAAAAAAAAAACATAAAAGTGGGACACAATTTATTAAGTAAAGTACCCCCTCCGGTTGATCAATTTTGATGAAATTTTTACAGTCGTATCTCGGGCATATCAATAGATCAAATACTCAGTTTAATCAAAATCGTTAGAGCCGTTTTTGAGAAAATCGAAAAATACTTAAAAAGTTATTAAATAAAGTACCCCCTCCCTTTGAGCAATTTTGATGAAATTTTTATAGTTATATAGCACGGTTTATAGTTTTTGATCTAGTCTGTTCACACACACACACACACACACACACACACACACACACACACACACACAGACCATTTCGCGGGAATTGGTTAATTGGACTCAGGGGACCCCAAAACGTGTATTTCCGTTGAAAACCGGAAGTCGAAATTTTTCACGATCGCAATACTTCCACTTACTATATATTTCATATATAGGTAAGTGAAAGTAAAAAATAGTATTTTTATTTTAGTTCTACAATACTAAAATAAATAAAAAGTATTTTATTTTGTATTTTAAATAATCAAATAGGTAAACCTCAACTTGGAGGGATGTTTGATGTGCTGTACAGATTTCGGTATAGTGTAGGGGCTCGTTTGCACCGTACTCCGACCCCTAAAAATTGAGCCGGTACATTTATTTCAGTTTGATGTTGTTTTTTGGGGTTTTCTTTAGTACCAACCTATACTACCTTTAGGAAATTTAAAAAATGCTCTTTTTGAAAAAATTTAACATTTAGCTTGAAGAAAATTTCTTTAGTACCAACCTATACATTGTTGTATACCATATGAAACGGCATGGAATGCGCTGTTAAACGGCACCAATCTCATAGTCCTAGTCAAATTCAGAAAACATTTACAGCTATTTTTTATCATGATTTTTTTTGTTTCTGGACCTATTTTTGAGGGGCTTAGAGGCCTATAAACAAAAACTCACTGCTGAAGATGATTTCTTCCCTTCCCTTCCCTATTTTCTATTACATATGTCCCATTTGCTGAACTCCAGTAAAAATTGGGCATGTCTTGATGGTTTGGACGTCCAGTTTTTTACCAACCTTTTTACTTTTATTATGGGAATAAGATAAATTAGTTACAAAAAAAGAAATAAAATAGGGTTCGATTGCAATATTTCCAATTTTTTAAACGAAAAAAATCAATGTCTTGAAATAAAAAATCTTCAGTGAGCTGGGTATAAAATCTGCAGCCGGTTTTCGACTCTTAGCAGAGTCCAGTCAGCGAGGTCAGGACGAAGAAGTGGGTCAGGATTCGCAATGGTCATGAAAAGGATTGTTGCCAGCTCCGAGGGGTAAGGGTTCCTCCAGTTTACGACCACCAAACCAACCGCCCGGTTTTTATCCTTTCTTTGCCCCGCGTCTTTATTGGTTTCAGGTTCCAAAGACTCCGCCTCCTCTTCGCTGTAGAAGTACCGTTAGCTTATCTTAAAACAAAGAAGTTTTTTTTTTCCGTTGGAAATTTTACGCAGCGTGAAAATGGTCGAGAGGGGCAAAAAATATATTTAAGTTAGAAAAGAGGAAGATGGATTAAAAAAGTAACCTCTGAAACAATCGTTTAGCGAATATAATAAAACGAGTGGTAAAATGTTTTTCGTTCAACCCTATTTGGTTTTTGTATCAGAGAACAGAGGTTCCGAAATGAACTTCAGAATTATTACACCCATTTATGTGCCAATAGAAAATGTCATTCACATTGTAATTGTTTATTAATGAATTTTTAATTTACTTAATTTTCACCAGATTCAGCACAACAAAAACAGACAGAGTATGGGACAACAGTTGCAAATTCATAAAAATTTGGTCAGAACTTCGTATTAGCAGGAAAGATTCAGATCTGCAGAGAGAGTCCGACTCGAAGATTCTCGTACAATCTAGAACATATATTTTGATATTTTTTTCACAAACTGTCCGCTCGGAACATTATATTTCTTTCTTGTAAATTTTGTGATTTATTTATTTATTATTGCCTCTACCCGGTGTGGTCTCTGGCAAAAACGCTTTCAATTCAAACTTGGTTGTGCAGTTTTATCTTTCTTAAAAGTCATCACTGCCTTCACCGAGTCCACCATGTCTCCCTACAACTTCTTGAGGTTATTTTCTATTTTCAATTCACGTCGAATCTTGGTAAATCTTGGGCATTCCAGAAGGATTTGCTTGACTGTCATGACTGTGGGATCGCAGTGTTCACAGTTGGGGCCTAAAGTCTGCACAAAATCGTTTCCTCTCTTCTGGAAATCCGCGAGCTCGTTTTCCATTTTACTGGTCCATCTTTAATCTCTGATAGTTTTGAACGTGATACTCTCCAACTATCTTGCCATTTGCATCTTATTTTGCGCATCGTGGATTTGCACCAATTTTCGTTTGTCATGTTGATGGACGTTTGGAAAATTGGTCTATTGTTAGTAGGAGCCATGTGAGCAGCATGATCGGCACTTTCATTACCTGTTATTCCGCAATGCGAAGGGACCCAGAAGAAAACAATGCTCCTGCCTTCTTGATATAGATAAATTTTGTGATTGTTTTATGAAATATTTCTAGCATTGTTGTTTTACGAAAAAATTTACTTACTTATGGGGTTTTAAGTTTAGCGATTAAATACAATTGTATATGCAACGATTATTTATTTACCTTGACAATATAATAGGGGAGAGTTGCCTATATTGTACCACTTTTTACATTTTTATTTTTATCCCCAATATTACTTCAATTATTCTTAATCAAAATATTGCTACAGATACTTTGCTTTATGCAGAATCATGCGATATATTAATCATACTAAAATTATGATTAAAATAATTACTATGAATTTTTTTCCAAATTCTTGCAAGTGGTACGATTAAGGAGACCAGTTTCCTAATTGTACCGGTGGGTTCCTAAATCGTACCTACATTAAAAATCAGTGCAGGGATACCAAAAGGTATATTAAAAAATAAAATGAGATTTTAGTTTTAAAATTTAACTTTATTTTATAAATCTCAGATTTAAAAATAATATGATTACAACGCACAAGTAATTGAGTGTCAAAATAAACTTACAAAAATAAAAAGAAGTAATACATATTTTAATTAATGGTGTTCTTAATCTATAGTATAAAAAATGTAAATGTGCTGAAATTAATTTCTAATAATTTTTAGAAATCTACTCCAAATTATAAAACGAGAGAGCACTGTTCAAGAGCTTTTCGTGAGTTAGGCTATCTTCTAGGCCTACTCTCATAAATATTTTTCTGTCAGGATCATATTAGGCATCACAGTTAACACAAATGAATTTTTTTATCTTTTACTTTACCTCAGCACATTTTTCATAGACCCACTTCTCAAATAAAAAACATTGTACCAATTATTTAATTACTGCAACTTCACAAATGACACGCACAAAACCATTGTTCAGCATCCACTTCTAGTACAATAGGCCTACCTGATGTTCCAGAGACTGAAGATGAAATACCTGATGTTCAAGGAACTGAAGAAGAAGTTAGTCAGAATAGGGTTTATTCTGACTAACTTTCTTCGTTTTAACATCTACTTTCTTCCGGTACGATTTGGGCAACCACTGGAGGTACGATATTGGCAACTGGGAGTTTTTTTTTAACAAAAATTATTTCCTCCCTAAAACAAGGGCCATAGCGTGGTCTGCCCCTCCAAAATAAAGCGAATTATTTGTGTTTCAAGGATCCATCTACTAAAAAACAATGATCCTATCTATTTGATCACAGTGGCTTTACGATTAACAGCTGAAAACTACATCAATCTATGGCAAAACGCAAAAACTCGCCTCGATTCTCAACCAAAATAGTTATCAGCACGAGGTCCGTTACTCAAGTGTTAGACCACTGGATTGTTTCTTCCTAAGCCGTTACAGCGCTCCAGCATCACTAATTCTATAAAAATTCGCGGTGGTACGATTTAAGAGGCGGTACAATATCGGCTACTCTCCCCTACTACAAACTAACATTCAAATTCTAATCTAAATTAACTACTTTTTATAACAGTGTCTATATATCATAACCTTAACTCTATCTATTTATACAGTGTTGCCCGCGTTGCGATATATTGATTATGTGAAGGGGGGCCCCACTTATTACTTATCTGTGATTTATCTTGTAACAGTTCTCCTTAATGTATTCTAAAGAAAATATTCAGCTGTTTTAAAAACAACGCTATATTTTCTTTTTAAAAAAATTCAGTACGCATTTGATATCCATTTGAACGTTCTCTTAGATACGGCAGATTTCCATGTTCCTGAGAGAAACGGACGCTGTTTTCCTCAACATCGATTTTCGTCGTTAACCTCAAAAAATTTATCGCTAAGAAAAAAGGTTCAAGACTACAACGAAAAATATAATCCTTTTAACAGATATCATATTTCTTGGATCATATGATTTAGTGAAACAGTATTTTTTATAGGTTAAATTATTATTATCAGTAGCTCAACAACCCAATTAGTGAGTCAAGGCCTCCTTCAGATCTCTTCATCGCTCCCTAGCCGTAATCCGCACTAGGTATGACTAGGTTATATTAGTTATAACTATTCCTTGAAAAGTTAACAAACAATATCGAATATTTCTCATATTTAATTACAAATGTTTGAATTTACTTGCCAAAAAAGCACGTAATTAAATAATATAAATAAGTAAGAATATTGCTGTATTGCAATGTAATATGCTCCGAATATCACTGCTTGTTCCCTTTTTCGTAATTTGAAAGAGTCTTTATGGAAACGTTGTGAGCTATCCTACCGTGTTCTTACATTTCCCGGTCCTGGCTTAACTCCATCGGATCTTAGCAAGCCCATCGAAAACGAAATTAAAGATTCGAGACCACAACGAAGAATATAATCCTTTTTATAGATATTACTTGTGGATCGTAAGATTAAAAGAAACGGCATTTTTTATAGGTTACATTAGCTATTCCTTTAAAATCACTGGGTAAAGTGTTCAGATAATGGTAATAATTGTGGTTCATTGTAATAGTTCAGAAAATTGGTTGTTCAAGGCCATGTCGTTCGTTCCTGTTAGTTATGAAGCTCGCATAAACAAAATTGTAAAAAAAAAAAAAATACCGATAATTTTTCGATTGATATAAAAGAGGATAATCTGATTGCATAATAAAACATTCCAATTTCCTTGTAGTCACTTACACCCCACGAAAGGTACTAATGATAGTAGTTTATCTAAAGAATACCTAGTGCTTAAAAGATCCTGGAACAGGCCGACAAAACGCAACTTCACGTAACACGTTCTTCAGTTTCACTACCAAATATTGGAGTCGGGGCTACGTAAATTACTTTCTCGCTCACGAAGGAGCAGTTCACTGCAGTTCTTCGATGAGCATTGCGAACTTGCGTCACGGTCTTGCGCAAGCGAAAACTAATTTTCCACGCTCCTCGGAAGAGCGTGCTACTTCCGCTCTGACGTCACCACTCTCCCTTAGCCTAAGCCACTGCCGCGGGGAAAGTGGAGTCACGGTCAACGTCTGTGACGTCATCGATGATTTCTATCAAGCTACTTATTTATTTTAATATGTCAATGTACCATCACTGGTTACGTATTCACCTTCATCTTAAGAACTAATGAACCATTATATTTATATTCTGTAATTTTAATGTTCTTCATCTGCTTTGTTCGCTATAAAGATTTATCTTTTAGGGATCGTGTACTAATATACCCACATAATATTTTAGCAAACTATCCAGCCGCGGTATATGAAATCGTAAATTTTAGGAAATTAGAGATGGAGATTCGTTCCATGATTGAACCTCGACTTCCAATAAGTTGGAGGTCCCGAAAACAACCTTTCGGGGAATAACAGCGCGAAATCCAGCTGATCCGTCAAAAATGAACCCGCGAAGAGGACATCTTGCAAAAGGAGAGATAATTCGAACGATGCCCTCGACCAACTCTAGGAACCATTATATGTAGAAAACGTCCTTAGTCTAGTATCCTAGTGAGTAGAGGCCTTGTCGTCTCCGTGTTACTGTGAATACCGGTCGTGAAATTCACCGACAAATTCACGTTATTTATGGATCAAATATCACAAATGTGCAGCAAGTCTCTTACGATGTTCTTAATAATGTGATAATTCACGTTTTTATGACTTCAAAGCTGAAATCAGTTAGTCAGCTAATAGTACAATAGTTAGTCATCCTTACAAGCTATCATATTCTTTTTGAATTATTATAACTTCATACTTGTCAATACAAACACTTTATTATGGTTCAGAAACCATGCAAAGAATACGAACACGAAATAAGTGTATGCCTAAGATGAGAGTGAAATCTAAGGTGAAGTGGGGCTAAGGCGTTTTTGGAGCTAGTACCAGGTCATTCAAAAAGTCCTGTCGTTTTTCGTTTGTTCGTTGTTTATTTTGATTCTAGAGTGTTTGCTAATTAATTCCGTTCAATACAACTTTTATCCATGTAAACACAAATGTTTATACTTTATGAATAGGAGGCTAAGGAGGATTAATTTAATGCATTCACCATCCAACTGTCTAGTTAAAATGATTCCAGTTGAAACTCAAATTCGGTCGATTTTGCTCTATGAGTTTAAACTTGGCTCAAAAGCTGCCGAAACTGCTAGAAAAATATGCTCCGTGTTTGGGGAAGATGTGCTGTCTGAGCGGAAGGCACAATTTTGGTTTTCAAAATTTCGTGGAGGCGACGAGACACTAGAAGACGAGGCACGCTCGGGTCGACCAACTGTAGTTGATAAGGAGGACGTTCGAAGAGTAGTAGAGTTGGATCCGCGTCAAAGTTGTTCAGAGATAGCCTCTCAACTTAATATCTCAGCTACCACTGCCTGGAATTACCTTAAAGAACTGGGAAAAGTGAAAAAACTGGATAAATGGATTCCTCATAAGCTTTCAGATGCCAATATGCTTGTCCGCTTGACAACTGCATCTTCGTTAACTTCCCGCTTGAGGGAGGCTGGGAAGTTTTGCCTCACCCACCATATTCCCCTGACCTGTCACCCACTGATTATCACCTATTCAGAGATCTCGACAACAATCTGAGACAGAAATGTTTTCAAGACCGTGACAACCTAATTCACGAACTGACCACTTATTTTTGCAGTAAAAATCAACAGTTTTTTAAGGAAGGAATTTGGGCTTTACCATCTCGTTGGGAGAAGGTTACCGGCTGTAACGGTGGATATTTTGATGAATAAAGGTGATTATTTGAAAATATTTATTTATTTATAATTTCCCCCAAAAAAACGACAGGACTTTTTGAATGACCTGGTACATTAGCCAGTTATTTCTTATTATCTGCTTCTATTACATCAACTTTAACCTTCTGTTGATGTAATAAAATGCCTTCTGTCTGGCATAAAATGCGAACTATTAATCTACTATAGCGTTCTGTTGCTCAATGATACTTCTTTGGGACGATGCTTTATAGTAATAATTTCTGAATTATTAGGTACATTGCCTTGATAATCCCGTTTTCTATCATTTCGCGAGATATATCGTCTGAAGCCATGAAAGGGTTAACTCAGATCAACTGAACTGATAAATTCATCATAAATTCCTCATACAATTGAAGTGGATTCGATGCCGACCTGGGGCCATTATTTCTTTATCTCTTTTTTTGCTTCGTCCATTTATATAGTATTAGTTTCTATCACAACTAAGGTCCAGCCTTGTTGGAAAAGTTACAAAGCTGTATTAGTACGTAATCACATGTTTTGCATGTAACGAAATGTATGGGGCCATTCTGGAATGTTCGATTCCGGACTACATATAAGAAGCCGTGGACTTGCTCTGAACACAGAAGCATATGGTTACTTCTGTGTCACTGTATTGTCACAAGCAGTTATTTTTTGTAACGTTGTAGATAATTTGAGTTTTTATTGGTTATCTGACGTTGTGAATTACAGTTTTAAGCTTAAAAAATTATAAGATAGAATGCATCATCCGTTTTCCAGAATATATAAATCAAAAATTAATGAATTAATTATTAATGAATTCACCGATAATATTATAAATGTTACCCAAAGAGTATACTCCAGGTATTTCAGAACCGATGAATGAAACAATGGCGCAACTTCATTCCAGAATTGCCCCAATATCAAATCTTGCACTTCATTAATGTGAGCATAACCTTTCAGAATGATTTATATCTCATAAAGTACACCATAAGGACAAAGTAACCATTCATAGTGAATATTCGGGAAGTAAAACATTTACTGAACTGACTGTTGCTATCAGAACCTTAAACTAAACCAATCCCCTTATCAGTGGAATCGCTCTCAAACGCAATATCAGGTCCAATATCACCAGGAACTAACTGGAGAGGAAGGCGAGGGTGAAAGCTCAACCACAGCCACCTCGAAACGTTAAAGATCAATCAAGCTGCTCCTTAATGAGCAAATATACTCGACAGCTCTGAGATATTTAACTAACCTCCAGTAGCATTTAAATCGCCTAACACCCAAACTATACAACAATGAATGTTCAACTATTGTTTTTAAATGCTTCTTAACAAAACTGAACTATATATCAGGTGAGCAAGAAGATCGATATCATATATAGGAAGATTAATTTTGGATTTTCTTATAAGGGAAAACAAAAGATGAATCAGAGTATCTTAATTAGTCAAAATCAAGTATATCAGAAGATATACCTAGTTAATTTTATTATTTTATTTTAATTGATAATCTTATTTAATGTTTAGGGATAACAATCTATAATTATGTGAGTGGTCTCAGGTTTGTATTTAATTTATTCAAAAGGAAAAGTAAAAAAAGATTTTTAATAAAATTTTCAGTAAATTGACAGATAATATTGATTATTCCAGTCTATCATGCAAGATAACTTTAAAAGATAGTAGACTGTAATATCGTCACTACGATGGACAAACTATGGATATTGTAAATCAATAATTTCAAGATAGGGAGTAAAACCCTTTATTGGTGATCCCCAAGTCAGCCTACGTCCAAAAAGGGAAATTTTTATTATTATTATTTCCTATATCTATGTAGTATATAATCGTATTTCAGAAGGTAGGAACACTTCTAAGTATTGTGTCATGCACTATGCTATAACAAAGCATCGAATCTGAAAAAAAAAATTCACATTCAACAATTTAACGCAGTAGCGACGATATTACAGTTGATAGACTGTTGAATTTAAATATAAATACATTTAAATAATATATTTAAATAATCATATTAAAACAAATAAATTGCACTGCTTTGACTTTCTGCTTTCTGTGTAAATTAATTAATGATAATCACTACTATTATATCGAAAGCCCAATTTTCAATTTTTATAAAATATCAAAACAGAATTTTATTATTTATTTTGTATAAATTATTGCTTTGTTCTTCAGGAAATGATAAATTGAAATTTTAAGGAAATGCTAAAAAAGTGAAGTTTAAGGAAGTTAAAAAGTTAAGTAATAGAAAAAAGTGAGTAAATGTTTTCACTATCAGAAGAATTTTTCATGGTTGCACAGATCGATAGGCTACCAATCAACCTCTGATATCTTTACATACAAATTCCAAAGGTTTTCTTCAAGTAAAAATAAACAAGCAGTAGGTTTAATGCTTCTTAGATTTTTGGCTACCAAGGGACTTTTTTTTGGTTCAGAAACCCATCTCGCATCCTATCCTTCCTCAATATCAAAACCAGTTCGTTGTGGGCAGCAGGGGTCGGAAGATTGTAAATCGAAGGTTCTTGAACCCAGTTTTTGAATTTATTTAGGTCTGTCCGATTTCTAATGCAATTGCAAATTGCCGGACCGGTTCGGAACAAGAATTAAACGAGTAGATGCAGTTAGCAAATTTGATAACGATTCCAAATAAATGTTTTATTTGTAGTCTGGTAATATAAAATATTTTGTGATTGAGTAAAAAAAAAATCACAAGGTCACGGGTTTGTAGCCCGACAGATTCCCCAGGATTTTTAAAGGGAGTAAAATGGCGGTCCTGAGCCTGAGGGATGGTTTCACATACCTGTTAAAAATCCCTATTTTAATTATGCCTTCATAGGAAAAATTTAAGACTCCCTATAGGCTAAACTTCCGATTAGCATAAGACCGTAATAAATAACGCATAAGCGTAAATAAACAAACAAATATGAAATCTTTATGTATGATGTATGATACTTGATCCTGCGGTACATATTCTACAGTAATGTGTAGAAAATTATTGGTGGCACCGTTAATTGTGAAAGGTAAATTCCAATCTCGGACACGGGGTGACGGAGCGTTGGAATACGCGTTAGCTCTAACTAGCAATGAAAGAAAGTCCAAATCCCGTTTGACCTCACTCCTGGCCCGAGAACACCCCCTTGTAGTCGGTAAAGGCTCGGGAAGGGGGAAAAAGGTAAATTTCAGTCAACTTGTTAATTGTCTCTAGGGGTATTATGATTTCGTGATTTTATCAAATATTTTTATAAAAGCATTTGCCATCGAATGCCGTCAGTTGTTCTTTAAAGCCTTCGGTTGCACAACGCGTTCTGCACAAGAACGTTGCAACGTTCAGCCTGGCAGCGTATTGTTGTGTTCGATAGAAAATTGAACCATCCGGTAATCCCTTTGAAACTCCGCGCCTTTTTCTGAAAGCGATAAATCACATCTTTTCATACGCTGTGTAAACCACCACAACCCGAACCCACGGGTTATTGTTCGCTGTACCGAAGAAGGGGAAACTGCGGAACATAATAGTGCAAAGATGACCCGATCCTCGACGGGGTCAGGTGTACTGCTTCCGTCTGAACGGATTCGCCGGACCTAACGGCAGGACTCTTTTTGCCGCCGCTGAGAAGGAGCCCTTACTAAGATGCCAGGTAGCCGGGGGGCGGCAGGTGTGTGGGAGGTGGGAGGCACCTGTGCGCGGTTCCCACGCCGCTCGTCAGCTGCCGTCTTGCCCGTTGCGTCTTAACGTACGTCCTTAAATCACTTCTTAGCCCTCGATTCGGGATATACGGCATCTGGGCAACGTCAGAATTGTAACCGTCGTTATGGAGGGTGCCTTTGGCCAGAGCTAAAGCTTGAGGAACATCATTATTCAGACTGTGAAAAAACTCAGAATGACTAATATTTTCTCGTACGGCTCTCTACGATTTTTTCTTATTGTTTTCAATAATGATCTAAAAAAAATACAAGGCCTACACCACTGGATATATTCTTTTACAAAAAGTGCCATTAAAAAAGAATCATATATTTTTTCCGATATGACAATGTAATTTTTGATTCTTGAGGGAAGTACTGATGTTAATACTTAAGAATGGAGTTGACTCCACTTTGGGACTCCATACGAGGATTCAATTAGATTTTTATACACAGATTTTATTTTTTGTTTATGGGTGTTCTAGAAATAAATCCTGACTGGGCCCAAATGAGTTATTTACATAACTGATAGGCATTGATTCCGGATAGGCGGCGGATTGGCGAATTGGTCAACGCTTCAGGATATACACGTAGCCACGGAAAACTGATGATTAACACGTTAGGTGCGGTGGCGTATTATAGGGATATCCTGAATTGAACGGTATTGGTCCCCGGAGTCCGACTGCTCGGATGAGCCACAGACGGTATCGAGCGTCGGGGTCCGATGTGAATGCTTTGACGAAAGCGTTACTTTTGATTAAGAGGGAATCAAATGAGCGTCTCAAGGGCATTATCTATTGGTAAGGATTGGAACTAGATATAATAGGCGCAGGACAGGCCGATACAGGATTTACGCCATTCTTTATCGAAAATCGGACCTCGGAGTCCGATTCTAAAAAACAACAGAATTTCAGCTGTTAGCAACATTTTCTGCACCTAAATTCAAGAATCTCATTAAAAATCGACTAAATTGAGTGTTTGAAGTGTTCGGACTTCAATCAGACCCGGGGGACCGATGCCACACCTAACGTGTTACTAACCCGAACATAGCAAGTTTAAAACCCAGAGCCTGGGGCAATTTAATAATACTGCATTAATCCCATACCCTCTCCCAAGGCCCCGGGAAATCCAAACGTATTCAGCACATACTGAAGTCAACGGACATATCATGGCCATTCTTCTAACCTTGATAATATTATTTTAAAATTTCGAAAATATTTCGCAGCACCTAAGAAAGAGGGCATTTCCAAATTTTTATAATTATTTATTCAAAAGATGCAAACGGAACATTATAAATAGAAATAAAAACACTGTTTTAATAGTAATAATTTTTTTTTTTAAAGATAAAGATGAAATGAACGGTTGTCCATATAACTATAATTCTCAACATAAAAGGTAATAAATCAAAAAGAGAAAATTGATTAGAAACACGCGATCAACAGTTATTTTACAAAGCTAAGGATACGAAAGCAAGCAAATGTTTGCAACATAAATTTCAATTGTTTATTTATATGATCATGATTAAATGATATACGGATAGAATGTTCTAAGCCGTTCAAATTTGCTAACATAGGTAAATTGAAGGCAATAAAACATAGCGAATTTCTCCTTAATTATTTTTTTTTACATTGTAATCTTATTTCAGCAAATTTTATCTGTTTATTTTGTTTACTAAGTGATGGTTCGAGTTTATCATTCAGTGCTAGTCAATAAGTTTTTAACAGGCAATTTGCAGATGATATTTATATTCGGCAGATTCCAGAACAATGTTACCTAATAATTAATGTACCCCTAATTTAAAATAATTGAGATGCGCGCAACACACATCTTTCACTTACGTCGTTACGTAAAAAAAAAAACCGTGAAAATGTGACAAAATTTATTAAATTAAGTGCCCCTCCGTTTGAACAATTTTGATGAAATTTTTGCTGCCACATTGCGAGCTTATACATACATCATATAACCAGTTTGATGAAAATCGTTACAACCGGTTTTTAGTAAATACAAAAAAAAAAAAACACGTCAAATAAGACAAAATTTACTAAATAAAGTACATCCTTCATTTGCCCAATTTTGATGAAATTTCGCATATTACATAGAGGGCATATACGTACATCACATACCCTATAGTTATTGAGCTAGTCTTTTCACACTCAGACAAAGACTCACTGACACACACACAGACCATTTCGCGGGGCTTGGTTAGTTGGACTCAGGGGACCCCTAAACGTTTATTTCCGTTGAAAAGCAGAAGTTTTTCATTTCGAACTTTTTCACGTCCCTTAGTATATATTTCATATATAGGTAGGTAAGTGAAAGTAAAAATTGAAAACCACAAATGATTCTATGAATCGAGTGACAATCCTAGGCTGATTCTGCATGGGTAACTAGGTAGGGTTTCATTATAAACTAAATTTTCAACAAAATGAAGCTAAATAAGTATTCAATTTTGAGCACTTCAGTACTTTTCAGAAAACGACGGCAATATTTTTTTCTCCTCAGGCAGGTCAGTTATTAGTTAACGTATGTTAACCTATAATTTCTAAATGAATATAAAATGAAATATATTAACCTATATATTTCATATATAGGTAGGTAAGTGAAAGTAAAAATTGAAAACCACAAATGATTCTATGAATCAAGTGACTAGCCTAGGCTGATTCTGCATGGGTAACTAGGTACCTTCTTCCATCAAGGAAAGGTCAGGTTTTTGTTTTTAATTGGTCATTGAGTTATCTTTTTGAGCTACGGCCATAATTTTAGATAAAGAAACTCGGCACAGGCTGGGATGGAATGTTGAAGGAGGAAGAAGTGGAGGACTTATTAGGTAATGGGATGACTATGGCCAGTTGGACTGAAATATGGTGCGGCCGATATTGCTGAATCCAGATTGCAATAAGAAGCGTCCAATTGCAGCGGGTCAGCCGTGCTCTGGTTACCTGAAGTGAAGCAGTCGTAGTTGTCATCGTTAATGATATTGTGACTCATCATTTATTTGTATACACCATTCACTAAGTTTGTTCGACAATGGCTTCCTGCATATTTAAAAGAATATTATTTTTCAGTTATTAATTATAATAATTATATCATAACTATTTATATTTACATTAAAAAATAAAGCCACCATCATATTTTTTGTAATTGAATGTTATTAAAATCGTTTGGTAGGGTACTGTAGCACCTTATTATTAATCAATGACTTTTTTTTTCCTCTTTTTTGATTCTGTCAAAGCATGTGAGCTATGAAATACCTATAAAACAGTTATAAAAATGTACACATTGTTTAGTCGGGACGAAAAATATGAAAAAGGATGAATTTAAGCCCACTCCTCCTGGCATAATTAGTAAATTCCGGTATAAATTACGTTAGATCATACATTTCACATAAAGTATATATTTTTGAATTTTAGAGTATATTGTTTCAAAGAATCAAACATATATGTCGCCGAAGAACTACGCCGAATAGGATAACCAAATTAGCGGGGGTTGATGTATCCAGTGGGAGATGTTTTCCATGCTGGGACCATTCATCGCGGCCATGTTTTATGCATCAGGCACCGACAGTACGCCGGCACTCGCAGGCATATCCTTGGAGGAACACTCGTCCAATTATATTTCCTTTTTTCTGTCTTTTTCCTTTCCTAGTAAACAGGAAGCCGGGCAAATGGCGATGAGAAGTCTCGACGTGCTGGAATTGTCTGTGTTGTGCTGAACTATTCTATATGGCTCCTGATTTCATTATTAAGTTCTGAAATGGATTGTACCTTAATGTAATCGCATGCATTACTCCTCTTGAAAGTCTGTATTAGCTTGTATATAATTTGGATATATACTCATTTAAATACAGTATATATTTCAATTCGGAAACATCAGGAAGCAATATTTCAGTTTTTAATTTCCGATATGATAGGGAATAGTGTTGATTTATTTTCATAATAAATAAGTATATACTTACTTTATTTATTTTTTTTTTTTTTTTTAACCAATCCCATATATTTACTTATTCCATTACAAACAAGCTTTCGGAGGTTGAAGGGTATAATGTTTACGGTGATAGACGAGGAAGATGGTTCCTTCTAATGGGGTTTATAAATCCCTAGGAAATTTTAAACCACTGAAAAAAATAAATAAATAAGAAGAAGGAAAATACCACAAAAATTATAATGATGGTTGATAGTTGACCGTAGAAATCAATGCAATGAAAATTGTTGGGAGTGGCGCACAGTGGGACGAGTCCACACTCCTGTTGGACATCGGCTATAACTCTCAAAGAAATTTCGCTGGGCTTCTCAAATTTTGTCAGTTTTTTTTTTTTGAGAATGCAGAATCTCAATTATTGTCATTTCATTCATAATCATTACATATATATATGTGTGTGTGTACATTATAATTATAAAATATATTAGTATAAATTCAAAATTCATTAACAATTTTATATTAAAATTTATAGCACTTACGTTTACAGTAGTATGTTGTAACCAATAATAAATAGATAACTACTATGATTGAAAATGTAATTAAATAATAACAAATTTAATGTAATATACCTTTTTTAAAATTATGACATTATTCATTAGCTTCACATTCTACCTTATGAGCAACCTTCTTGCTTCCTGGGACATTTTACTTTACACAACACCATTACCTACCTTGAGGTTGAAATGGGATCGGAGTTTATAGCAAACTACCGATTCTTGACGTTTTTCTGGAATGCTGCTCTCTATAATCCCAAAAATGTTTCTGATTTGTTTCTTGATCCTTATTTCGAAGCCAGGTCGTATCAGTCAAATCTATCTTATTCTTTTGAAAAAAAGAAGGTCATTGTTTTTTTTTTTTTATATTTATGATGTTAGCAGCACAAAAGTCGTATTATACCTACGTTTGATTTTGTTTGACAGGACTTAAAAAAAAAGGCTACCAAAATTATAACTTTAGTCAATTCCAAACTACCTACTTTAACCAAGCAACTACTGTCTATTTATAATTTAATGTAAATTAAAGACAGTGAAATATTTTTGTTAACAATATTTCGTGTACAGTGTACTCTTTTAACTTACTAATTATTATTGTGCAGTACAAATATAAAATATTAAAAAAATTTACAATTTTTTTAAATGTTCAAAGATATTCTATTGGAAATCGTAATTTGGTGAATAAATTGTTGCAGTTGGCTCGAAATATATTATTTTAAGGATTATGGGTTGATGAAAACCCAAATATGCTAAGAAGATGTTCTAAATAACCAAATTCACTCTTGAGTTCAGTGTTCACGCGTGGTAAAATCTCATTTAAATGAGAATAGGCAGATTGTGGCAAGATCGGAAAACTGTTTATAAAACTTCAAACCTTTACTAACAATAGAGTATATGTAATTTTCTGGGCAATTTCCGGCATTTTACTATATTGTACCAAATAGTTTACATTTGTTTGAACCGTCGTAACTGTTGCATATGTTTTTCCAAAACTATATTTCTGGTGTATTACAATTCGTTAGCAATGCTTGATCATACTCTAAATATTTCATTAGGTTTAGCCAAAAAATATAGGCACACTTACTTTAAATATAAAAAAGATGAATGTCTTACTGTCATGTTTCAACTCATATAACCAACTGTATCATTATTAACGCAAAGATTGAGTTAAAAATTAGTGCACATGACGGGGAAAGGATTCTAGTTTATTAATATTACAATAAAATCTCTAAATTTTAACTTTCATGTTTTGGCCTAATGTCCGGCCGGACAGTGGACTCGCCCCACTGTGCGGCGTCAGAAATGCAGGCCGGAAGACGCGACAGCCTTGATGTAGACATGAATCTCAGGGCGAAGCGTCAGCACAACGTATGTTACACCACATAAAGCGTGTTTTGACTACGGCATCCCCAATCATCTTCATTAAACAATAATCATAATTTTTTCTTAACTACTCTGAGTTATGCCTACCAAAGGTAGACATAGTTTGGCTTTGGAGGCTGTAGCTTACCCCCTTTTGTGTAAATTTTTTTTTAACAAAAGTTATAATTTCACTTTAATAAAAGTAAGGAAGTAACGTAAAAACAAATAATATGCAGAGGTAGTAGCATTTCAGTTGTGGGAAAGGAAAATGAAGGTAAAACAGCTGATGAGTTGATCCAGGGGAAGAGCTGTGGTGGTGCCCCCCCCCTTCTGACGAAGGCCCGCTCCTTTACAACCGGCTGGATCCGCCCTTGAATTTCGATCAATTTTATAGTTTCCCTATGTTTTATATGATTTTATTTCCTCTTCCATAACAAATAATCTTTATCGATATGATAGTAAAACGATACAGCTATTTCCAAGCAAACTTATCTCATAATGCTGGAAATATTTATGTTTACTGTCACTTTGCTAAAGGAAAAGGAAAAAAATAAAAATAAAAAGCAATAGTAAGATATTTAGTTTTATAAGGAACTTTTCACTTACACCGTTTGTTTTTACAAGAAGATAATCTGTCAATTTTTCTTTAAAGAGGGGGGGGGCGTCACAGTTTAAGGGCGGATCGCACTTGGCACCTCTGGTTCCAATAGCCATCTCAAACTCAAATAGCTGACTAGACAAGAGAGCCAATGACTGATTGGCTGCGAGAGACCGCTTTGTTAATTTGTAAACAATGGAGGCTGGGCCAGCGACCTCAGTCTTTATTCAATCCCTTCTGCTCCTGGCCCTAGCAGCATTTCCATTGGTACACTATCTGGCCAATAGGGGGCGAGTCCCTTAATTAGTCCTCCTTATAGGCCGCAATTATCTCATATTTGTTCCTGTTCGCGGCGGTGAAAGGCCTATTCCCATTCGGTTCGCCTTATATAAATGAATGGACCAATTAAACAGTTCGATAATCAGGCTTATTAGTTTCTAAATCGATAATTATGAAAATAATTTTTATTAAAGCATCAGTCTTTATTGATTCTTATCTTACCTTTCTTTAACAATATTTCTGAAATTATTGCAAGTTCATCATCGAAGGTATCTATTTGCAGTAGGGTTCCATCCTATAATAATGGAATAGGGGATATATATGAATTAACAAAGAAATGAAAATAATTTAATGCCATTGCCATAGGTAATAATAAGGCGAGTTAAAAACTAAAATCACTGCATTAAAAGTGAGCCTCATGAATACTACGGAGTTATCAACTTCATTATTGTATGAAGAAATGATCCACATATGCATAGGCAACTCATATGGACTATCTTTCAACTTATCTACGTATACTCTACGGATATAGCAATAACTTATTTATTTGTTAATTCATTTATAGGTCTTCTACAATTATTACATTAATTATTATTAATAGGAATCAATTCCTTGTTAATTTGAAAAAATACTATGAGAAAAAAATACATTAATTATATGGTTAATGCGGAAATTCTGAAGCACTCTCTGCCTTCACGGCCTTTGGAATTAAGCCTAATGCACCTGGATTCGAATCTTATTTTGAAGACCCTGGGACAAGAAAATCTTGGGAAAAAGTGATATTCTTGATTAAATAATTATTAACAAAAAAAAAAAAAATCATTTTTTTTTTTTTTGTAACTATCGTCAGAAAAATCAGATTACCGAGCTGTCTTGAAAGCAATCCGTCCGAAATTAATCATTGACCAAGTTCTTAACCCAGGGGCAGAAAAATGAAGGACTTTCTGGTAGAGAGGTGTAATCATCATCAAATTACCATCAGGAACTTATTAACATAACAATTATGCGGGAATCCGAAGGTAACTGAAGTCCTCCAGGCCTATTGTTTATTCTAAAATTATCTACCTTAGCATAAGGTAATGATTCATCAATTAGCTAATATTATAGTCTTTACGGTATTAATTAATTTTATTTTTTCCTCAAAGACACCGCAGGTATCGTTCTTCCTCTGCATTATTAAAAAAAAGAAAGAAAAAAAGCGATTAATCAGAAGGGTAAATTAAAATGTCATCTTCTCCCTTCCTTTTGTTATCAGTTGCCTGATTTATCCGATAGTAAAGGAATATTGGAAATTAATTCGTGAAAAAAATTGTTTCAAATGCGATTTTGAGTTAGACCACTATTGTATTGGACGAGTAATATATCTCATGCATATAGCATAGTTTTGACTCTAGATTTCACTTCAATCTGATTTCGGCTGTTATTACCCTATTAAAAATGATATAAAATCATTTATATAGAACAGAAAGCTATCGGAGGCAAACACAATATTTTTTCTTAGCCTTTCCCCGTTTTCCGAAAACCCGGTTTAACCATTTTTCACCGGATAATCCTAGTATTAATGTGGCCCCGAAGACGTACCGCTGGTTCTGCTCATTTGTTATCCCTTATCCCTAGGCACAACGGAGAAGTTCAATTAGTATTGTGTCAGTCTTAGTTTTGTTGTTCCCTGCATTGTGTCTTCTTTTTTATATTTCATTCTAATAGTACTCTTGTCTTATGATCTCTGCGGCACCAAAGGGTGTAGTCCCCTATTACTATTGTTACTCTGCAGTTTAGATCTGATTTTAAAATACTATGGATCAGACATGGAGTAGAATACCTACGTAATATGTAAGTAGGTATCATTCCCTATAAACCTTTAATAATAATGTGCAGATTAAGGTTTGGGGGAGAGTATCATTTATTAGGATTAAAAACAAAAATGCTTATAGAATAAACTTAAAAATTGAATTTTCATGTTCCGAGGACGATGACAATTGAGAATGTTATCGTGATTCTGGAACATTCTGCATTTTAAAATAAAAACCCTTGGGTCATCAACGCTTATAGGAGACTACAAAATTCGTAAGGTTTATCTTCTTGATAAGTATAAGAGATTTCGGAAAAATTGTAAATGTTCCATTATAGAAGTATAAATAAAAATAAAAAAGAAATATGTATATAGTATTTTATTTTTACACAGACAATCCCCGGATTCATGTTGTATTGAACCGGTTATATTGAATTCTGGTTTATGTCCTTAAAAAAATTAGATAAAAACAAAAGCCAACAGAATAAAAGATCATAATTACAATATGTGAAAAAGCAAAGGAAGCTTGTATCTCCATAGATTGTCACCTATTTTTTTCTGAGAAGTAAATTTCGGCTAAGTTGAAAAATTTTTATGGCAAATCCCTGAAAATTTCTATCGAACTTTCGGCAGACTATTATAAATTTCATTATAGGTAAACCTAAATTAAAGTATTTTATATATTTAGTTTAATACTTATTTATTTAGTTGCCGTAAAATTGTTAATAAAATAAACCATGTTTTAACTTAAAAACACTATTTGAGTGCTATGCCAATGCTACCATTGGGTATTTTCACCGCATGCCCTGTCATGAAATTATTTTTCCTCATTTCATAACTAACAGATTTACTGGATGTATTTTAATTTACAGGTGTAAATTTCAATAAAGTTAAAAATAAATAAAAAGTACTCATACCCTCTTCCTATTTTTACACACCTGTCCATATTGATTAATTTTGGGGGTCTTTATATGAGGCATAAAATTCCAAAGCCAGCCAAGTCCAAATTCCAGATTTTTATTAACAGACCTTATTTTTGTAGAGCCGTTTTCAATATGATTTAACCTCTTTTGGGAGAAATCCTTCACCTAATGATAATCTAATAGAAAAACTATTTAAAAAAAAAATAAAAATCTGGAAATGGACTTGGCTGGTTTTGGAATTCTTCGCCTCATATACGCAAGCAATTCTAATCATAAAGTTGTAAATAAAGTAATTTACAAAAAAAAAAAAATATAAAATAAAATAAAAACTATCTTGTTATTACATAGATATGTTTAGAAACCCGATCAGGAAAAAGTAACTTAAAATTCATATTGGTCGTTCTAATGGTAAACATGTTTTCAAACCTGATATTAAGAAAACTGGTAAAACGTGTTGGTTGACTCACGTGTGTCCAAGACGCGAGGTCCATAGTGACATGTTAGTCACGTGACTGGACGACACATGGACTGAACTGCAAAGTTTTTTGTTTGCTTATTTAACGTCACTCTATGTTACTAAGGCTAATCGGACGATGCTACTGTGCAAGTTCTAAATTTCGCCTATCCTAGAATAATTAGGATATGGATTTTTAACGAGTGCCTGACATCGTATAGAGGCTTGGGACCTCCACTTTACATCCTATCTTAGGGATGGCACAGCCAAGGATTTTTAACTCCCTTTGAAAAAATCCTAGGGCCACGCGCGGTGCGAAACCTTGACCTTTAGTATTGTAGGCTACTATATGCTGATATATGACAATATATGCAGATAACACATTATCTATAAATAATAATAATATAATAATTATGTAGATACTTGTGTAAAATGGACTTTATCTGTCTATTACTACTCAACGTTTCGGGGGGTACCTAAAGAATAATATCAGTGATATTTGTTTTGGTTTTCTTGTTAGCCCAATGAAGTCAAATTCATTTTCTAATTATGAATATCTAATAGCAATATGTATCGTTCCCTTAAGAAAAAAAAATCTTAATAACGTCAGGTCGTTTTACTAATATTACGCTAAATTTTTCATAGACCTTAGTTTTTATTTTATATAATAAATCACTCACTTATACTCATGCATATAGTTATCTCACATATATGCATATATTCACTCATCATTAATATATACTTCGAAGTTCAGAATCAATGCTCAAGTGTCTGGTTTTGTTATCTATGCAATATAAAATTTTTGTTGATGTATAAAAAATATAAAATTCCTTGCGAATACATTGAGGTGTAAACAATGATTCTGAAGTTTTTTTTTTTTTTGCCCAAAACATATCAAATCCAACTTAGCATTATATACATAGGCGCTTGGTTTACTTAAAATGTTTGCCACTACGATTTCTGTGTTAGCAAGTGATGCGGTATTCATTTTAAAATTAAATGAATTCATGCACAAACCCTAGTGCATGTTATACCACCATTTTTAAATCTGTAAACGTCTTTCATGTTCGTTATGTTCACATTATTTTTTGAGGCTTAAAATATATAAAAATTCAGGTTTTGGCAATCATCTACATTAAAATTACAACAAAAAAAGTCATACGAGGAAGAATAAAAAAAAAAAAAAAACTCATGATCATACATTACAAATAGTTCAAAAGCCGCACCTTAAATGTAGCTTGTTGATAAAGGAAGCTTTACAAAAGAAAAAAATTAACTTAATCGGGAATATTCCATTAAAAATTAATGCCTCATTTGGAAATAACAAGCAATTGTGTTTACAACTATAATCAGAATAATACTATTACCTATTTTCGACAGATGTGGAGTATTGCAGTACTTGTTTTATTTTTCGTATAGAAAACAACATTTCATTTTATTATATCGTTAATATAATTAATTGCAACTGTAACTAACGTAAGTAACTGATTGTTAGTGACAAAGGGAAATCTTTAATAAAAAATTTATATTTTATTATATATTGGCACATATTATTTTTTCGTTTCATAATTATGTGTGTATAAACCGAAAATACAAATTGGTAAATGTTAGGGATAGGAACGTGAGACGGGCCTTGAGTCGGCCAAGGTTTCCAATCGTGTATTCTTTTATTTTTGGCAGTAAAGTGTTGAGCCATTTATTCGAACAGCTATTTATTTTTTATACTTTAACAACAGCTTTCAGATGAGATTTATATTTCAGGAAAGCAAACGAGTTTTCAAGGTAGTGAATAAAGATAATCGCAAATGAAAACAAGGATTTGATCTCTAAGTTTGGTTCAGTCTCTTGTAAAGTTTCAATTCCTGGTTGCTGATTTTTTTTTTTTTTTTCCTTTTAAGTTATTCAGATAAGACCATTTCAATAATTAGCGTCGATTTTAAATAAATATTGGGATATTTATATAACTTATTTTATATATTATCTGGAATATAAAAAATAAAGGTACATTACACTTTCAACTCATTATGTCTTGAATTTCAATGAATTACATATTTATTTTTATTTATAAATATTACATATTTATTTTTATTTATACATATTTATTACATATTTATTTATTTTATTTATTACATATTGAATTACATATTTATTTTTATTTCTTCTAAGATAGTCCTGTTCGATGCAGCATTTATATGGCTGATTCTCACTTTAGGGGCAAGTTTTAGTCCATTACAACTTTTACTTAAATGGTTAAGCCTAGCCTGATTTTTTTTTTTTTTTTCCATTGCTATACGGTGAAGGTAGATTTCTTCATAATAACATATTAAAAATGAAAATATTAATGACTAATATGATTTTATAATTACTTAAGTTACTAAAATGTCATTACCACGCACTGTCCCTCTCTCGATTTTGTAGCAAATATGAATTTTTTTTCTTTTGAAACCTATGTTTAATGATAGTGAAATTTATTTGCACTCATTAAGAATAACTGGAGCATTCTGAATTATATTTTTTGTTAATTATAGTTAACTGTAAGTATGTTTAAGTAGTTTCGAAACTTTGACGTCATTACCACTCACAAAACAAAACGGCAGAGATAGAGAAAGCCTTGAAAAAGGAGGAACAGAGGGGAAATTTCTTTTAAGGATAGTGATCACCATGGAGTTTAAGGAAAACCACCTGTGGATTAACCGATTTCAGTTGGGAGCAGGCCTCCGCGCATGTGCCTCGTAAAAAAAGTCACATACATTTTTTGTTGTCATTACCACCGCATGTATTAACACGCTTTCTTTTCAAGTTGTTTCATTCTTTATATCATATTTGTTTGACCATCGTTTGTCTGTCAGTTGGCAAAAAAAAATATCTCAATAAGTTAGGTACACAGCGGATTTGGCCGAATAAAATACGTGGAAATGTCATTACCATGTTGAAAACTCGTGTCATCACCACGCCCGAATATTAGCTCGGTAATGACATAAATTCTGCCGTAAATGTTTTTATGAAAATTGCCCATAATCTGAGAATCACCCATATATTGATTAGGTAAATCGGGGACAGTTTTTTGCTTAAATTATTTTTGAAGCCTTTTAAAATATATAAATATGATTTTATGTTTCAGAATTTTTTTTCCCGTAATGAAAAATTATTATGGAAATTCTTATGGTATCATCCGATTCTGCATTAAATGTGGAATAAACTAAACAATAAATGCAATTAAGGCAGTTTTACAATTAGTCATTGACGTATGTAACTGAAATCATTGCCGAGGCAATGAAATTATAGATTGAATTATCTTAATTTCAAGCAATGATCATGAACTATTATTATGCTAGATTTGCTGTGGATGGGTCCAAATACACGTTCATTTTTTTTAACCACATTAAAAAAGTTAGAAAATAAAATGTAAAAATTGCCTGTAGTTTGAGAATCACCCATATATATCAAGCATATCAATTTTTTTAATATCCCTTCTCTGAGAAATATTTAGAAACAAAATTCAAGTGGTAGGAAAATGCAGCACTGTACGTTGAATGCTGTATAAGTTGAGTAAGCTTAACGACAGAAACTGGTGCCGGCGAAACAAAAAATTATAATAAATTATAATAATTATAACATATGTATATAAATTATATACATTGATAAAAGAAGTTTTCTCATTCTAATAGTAATCTCGGCTAAATTTATGAATCTTAATTTGATATAAGCAAAGGTAACTTATGATAGGCATAAGTAAGAAGGAAGGCTATTATTTTTAAAATTATGCAGAATAAAGTTGATAAAATTATTGTTAGTAGATAATATGTATGAGGCAGTATACCAAAAATTTGTAATATCTGCAGCAATATTTTTTTTTTTTTTTTTTTAATTTTTATTTTTTTTTTTTTTTTGTTCGGTACCCCTACCTCGCCATCTGTGGCATACGGGGGGTTACTCTACAGGTGTAACCAACCTATTCTAACCATGGTGGGAGGGTCGAGATTTATTCCGTGGGGCCTCCACGAAATAAAAGTCAACCCTCCCAGGGCGGATTCGAACCGCCGCCGTTCGGCTCGAGCGTGCAACAACGGGTCGCGCTCCTACACGCTCGGCTATCCCGGCCCATCTGCAGCAATATTATAAAACATTTAAATAATTTCTTTTCAACAATATGTCGAGAAATAATATAAGCACTCACACTCTAGAGAAATAATTATTACGGTCCCAGTATTCAGTTTAACGTGTACATAAAAAATAAGAGATAAAGAAAATTACATTTGCGATCTCTACACTTTCAGTAAAAGTTGCTTAAAAGCGAAAGGATATGCATTTTGTACATTTACTGGTCAATGTACAATTTACATTTACTGGTCACATTTACTTTTTATTACCGAGCGAAAGTGCACTCTTACTGCATTAAGTTAGTAAAAGTTGTCTTTTTCCGAGGAAACGGTCCATTACATAATAAAAAAGTAAACCTATTATAATTGATATTAATATACAACAATTATAATAAATGAAGAGATATACAAATGCATAATATTTATTCTTAATGAACTTTCTCATGTTGTACAATTTTATTTTTAATTCCATCGTGAAAAGTATGCGTACATACCCACCGCATGCATTACATTTAATAAAGGCTTTGATTAGCTTTATTAGATCGCCGTTATCAACTTCATCTCTCTCTGTATTTTTTTTGTTTTTTGTTTTTTTTTATAATTAAAAAAGTTGCATTTGATGATCAACATCTCAGAATCAACTTTTGCAACAGCACGCTTAGGTAACTCCCCCTAGGAAAGTTCATGTTCTTTCTTTTTCTTTTTATTCTTTATCAATGGGGATCGGATTTTACATATATTTTCTGAGCTTACAATTATCATTAGGAAGCTGAATTCAATCGTTTTATAGCACTTCGAATCGTTTAAACTCAGTTTTATTTTACATATTTTTAAATATTGTCACTATAAATATATATTTTTGAATATTTTTAGTATAAATACATATGTTTACATATTCGCTCTATATTCTTTATTTTTATTTTACATCTCATCATTTTAATTGCGTCATAAATTTTTGAAAACGAAAATGCATACTTACCTATACTTTTCCTTATATAGTAAACGTAAAAAAAATTAGTTAGGTGGTCGGATATAGGTATTATTTAGCACCTTAAAGAATTAGACTTTTCTATTATGAATTCAAAATGTGCTACTTCTTTGATACTGTGAGATTCCGGAAACGGACTTTATAAAAATTGTATTGTCTATCCCAAGCATTATACCAGCTTATTGCTCTCATTCAAAAGTAAATGGTATGTCATCTTTTAAAACAGATGTTTGCCAAGCATTAATGAGAGCGTTTTTATAAAATAAACAATATAGATTTTACAAGTTTCTTATTAAAATCCGTTCCCTTTTAATCAACATTTTCCGATACTTTTATTGAGAGTTTACCCCACAGTTAACTTCCTCAAGACAAGTTGATTTTTTATTCTCAATCAACTTCTACTGATAGTTACTGTAAGAGCTTAACCTATTTTTTTTTCGTTTCATACGCAAAAGAGTGGTAATCTGCCTTTCAATTTATTACGCAGCTGTTAATGCGTACTATTTCAACAACTACGTATCTGAATATGTATTGCAGGTAACCATAATATTTTTATTTAAGTCAGGGGAAGGTAGGATCATTGCATAGCTATTCTATTTTACATAAACCGTTTGGATTTTAATTATTTTGAAGAGCTTCATATTTTTTTTTATTTATTTATTAACTGGTGTTATTACTATTTTTTTATACAAATACCTAATTGTAATTCGATTATTTGATAAATATGGAATTGAATCATGACCAAGATTTACGGTTAAAATAACCTTTAACATTTGAAAAATGCGTTCGCCCTTCAAAAAGTATCAACTTTTTATTACATAAAGCACGCAAAGAATAAATAAGCTTATGTATATTATATTTAAAATATGTTTGAGACTATAAATTATCATTCAAAAAAATATTCTTTAACCGGAGGCTTACTTGTTCAATATTTACATAAATAAATAAGGTGTGTGTTTGTATTCATGCTCGGCTTTAATGTAAAAAAGCATAAAATATCTGCCTTAATTAACGCCTTCCTTGATGACTCTCTAATTACTGCTTGTCAAGGAGCATTTGAAAGTGATGTTGAGCTTTTTTCTTTTATTTCTTGGCGCTGTTAGCTGACTCACAGATCAGCTTCCTGGAAGGATAGTTTAGTCCAGCAGAACCAATCTTCGGAAGATCGTAAGGAGTGAGTCATCCAACGTATTCCCGTATTCAGGGAACAAGAAAAACCCAAAGGGGCGTTATGGAGTTCACCGGTGACGTATATATATATATATATATGTATACTATACCAGTTAACTGTTTATCTTGTTTTATCATAATTAAGTCTAGGTGAGCTTCGACATTAAGTCTAGTTCACTATATATATGCTACTGTATATCGTAAAACCCATGAGAATATTGAGAAAAAAAATGTTATTCCATAGATAGTACAATGTTTTTATACAATTGATTACTATACTTGCTCATTTATTGAAAAAATATATAATCATATTTCATATGTTTATCAGTCAACGACCTCTTTTCCTGGAGGCGATATGGTTTAGAATTTTGCGGTGAAATGATGAAGAAACAGTTATTTAGAACATTAGATATGATAATACATAGGTTAGTGTATTATATTTACTAATATCTGTCATTATAATATGTAGATGTGATTTATAACTTTAGGAATTCTAGATCCATCTACACCGCTATTCTCTATACAAATATTTGGCCACTTGAATTGTTGATGTATGGTAATGAAATTTTATTCTTGAGTTAGCAAACTGGGTCGAATGCAAAAATACCTTTAATCAGAAACAACAAGGACAGTTCAGTTGGTAATCACTATGGGGCCATGAAAAAACATTTTGCAGATCTCAAAAAACTATCATAAACACACAATCAAAATATGAATTTATCTAAATTTTAATTTTTTCATTATTGTTTCGCCTTTACCCCAAAGGGTCATTACCTTCTAATGATTATTTATGTTCTGTTTTAATATTCTATTTCTTTTTAGGAATCCATACAAAGAGAAGAATTATTTTTCATTTTCTGAATGTATTTGTTTTTGCTTGGAATGGGCCAGTCTTTTTCCTATGTTTTTGTAGCTAAGACATAATTTTAACATATAATTTAGAATATTCAATAAATATTAAATTAAACATATTATTCAAATATAAATATTATTTATTAAATAAATAAAATATAAATATCATAAATTAATTATTATTATTAATTTATTATATAATATTATTATTTATTTATTAACGTCTGTTACGATGACTCTTGGAATGTTCAAGCCTTTGAAATAGTGAGATATGAAATAATTTATGAATGATTTCATATGTCAGATGTTTACATTGAAAGATTTCTATAGCAATTGTTATTTGGTTAATTAAAAAGAAACGTACAGATGTTGCTCTCACCCATCATACTTGTATGATCTGATCAGTGTGTATATTAAAAGTCATTATGTGATGAAGTTACTCTGATTTTTTTTTTCTTTTTTACCAATTAAATTCAACATGAAAAGCTATTAATTTGTCGCATAGGTCACGTCCACAATTTCCTCAATACTTTTGACTGGAAAAACTGGATTCTATGGATGTTCGATAGCTTTGCATAAACTGATAGCCCTATCCCGTATGTATACTCGTACAGTTATATAAATAGTACTTTTCTGATAGTATGTTAGTGATAATTTAGAGCGTCTGTCAAGTAACCTGGATAATAGGTGTTGTTTGTTCTATCTGATGAGGTTTTTTCATATCAGTATTTTGTAGAGAGAACGAGTCATTATTCTTACTACATGAGAAGTATATTGCATCATTATTAATTCATTAACTTCTAGTAATAATCTATAATTGAGTGTGCGGCTATAAACTGACCCTTCATTTAATTCATTTTGAATTGGCCACTTCTGTTCGAAGCAGAAATATCATCAAGATGGATTAAAATAATAAACGCGCATCGTCTGGTTTTATGAGGAATGTAAGGAGTACCTTACCGTAGCAAATTTAGCCAGTAAAGTTTGTTCGCGTTCAGGTAAGTCTGAGGTGAAAATATTACAAAATAGCTCAACCAAATTAAAATTAACAGACAAATATATCCGTTAATCCAGGAATTAGCAAACATTTTTAGATTCCAGGTCCCTTTTCATACCAGAATTTTTCCATGGTACCCCATGTCAAATCTCAGGACAAATCTCATGTTACTAATAGGTTTCCTTCATTTCGACTACAAAAAGGCATTGACATATCAATACCTTTTATGTTTACAGTATTATTTAAAAAATAATTAGAACTCCTGACTTTAGTATTTCAACAAATAGTGAAAATTTCAGTTTTATTAGTGATATCTATATTTCGACTGAAGAGCATTCCTCGTGTAGTCTAGCCGTGTGTTTCAATACATTCAATGAAACCATGGCTCATTTGATGCGATATGGATAGAATAAAAAAATAAATAAAAGTATTTTAAATTCACAAACATGGGGTCACCTCGGTGTAGTGGTCAACATGGCAACCTACAATACTAAGTAAGTAATCTTTGGCTATGCCGTCCCTCGGATAGGACGTAAAATGGAGGTCTCGAGCCTGTACGGCGTCGGGTACTCATTAAAGATCCCTATCCTAATTATACCTGGATAGGCATAAAGTGACGTTAAAAACCAAAAAAAAAAACAATTCACAAACATTATATTGTATGGACATTAATGGAATGGGATGGTTGGGATTGTTTTCCCTATACATTTTATAAAGTTATAATATTATTAATATAATATTTTGATAAGGAAAATTTTCACTGTACGACCCGAGAAGATCCATGGCTTTCAAGTTTAGGAATAACAATCAAGGCATCAAACCACTAACCGAAAATATTTTCTATCTATTAATAAATGCACAATGAAATTCAACAGCGCTTAAGAATAGGTATATACAGAGGATCTAAATATAATTACAATGGAATAATTTTTAATTGCCAACTTCTGAGAAACGATGTGATATCGTCAGGAAATCAGCCCCCTCTAACCACGTTCTTAAAATCATCATGTACGAAAGGAAAAACGTACATGTAATTTTGACGTGAAAGGACCTTGGGTATTCCCAGTAAGAAGTAAGGACGGCTCCTGAGTGCTTATTGATCACTTGATGACACAGAGCCAATGATGAAGTAGTTACTGGGAGGAAGATGGAAGGATATTTAGCGTTGGTCGTTACCGTCCGCTGATAGGATTGCTTCTGCAGTCCTCATGAGAATGAAGTCGTCTAGTACATTCTTATTATTCAGAAAATATACAATGACGAATCAACATCGAGCATTTTGAAAGAGATAAAAAAAATTATAACTTTCTTTTAGCCAGTGGCCGAATTAGTATGTAACATATTGTACATGATGATTTTTTAGTTTTGTTTGTTAAAGGTTCCTTTATGCTACTTAGGCTAATCGGACGATGCCCAAATTATGCTTATCCAAGTATAATTAGGATTGGAATCTTTAAGCGAGGAGCTGACATAGCATAGCCTCGGAACCTACATTTTACGTCGCATCCAAAGAACGACGTAGCTAAGGGTTTTGTACGCACTTTAAAAAAATCTAGGGCCTCCTGGGAAGATGCAAACCCGCGATCTTTTGTATTGCAAGCTGTTATGCTGTAACTGTCACTTTACCACACTTACACAGTGACCTCGTCATATTAGTTAATTTTTCCAATCTCCTTTCACTGTATTTGCTCCAATATACACATAAACGGATTTTTACAACAATAAAAAATTTCAGAGGTTATGATTAAAGTAAAGTATATATAATTAACAGTAATAATAATAATGAAAAAATTAATGAAATAATAGGTCGATTACGAACTATTTAAAAATTGAACTAATGCTATTGATCACCTTAAAGAAAGAATATCAAACGGATAAAGACATAACAGAAGATAAATAATGAACATTTAAAAAAGAATCTGAAATGAAAAAATCAAATTCTAAAGAAACACAAAAAACGAAAAAAATAATTGATAAATGAATAAGGATATTCATATGTCCATTGGGCTTCTTGGAGATTAGAAATTGAAACTCCAAGTCAATATCTTCATCTTCATCTTACAAATACAACCCTCAATGCAATACGATTCTCAATATGATTACACTGCAAAGCAATCAATAGAATCTTCTAAATGCATTTCTTCGAGTAGTTTTCCCTGAGTGGTCAGCTTTTTACCGGCTGAATAACAATTTTTATTAAATGTTAGAGGTCATCGTTAGAAGTAGGAAGCCCAATATGCTATGATGAAATATTTGAGAAGTATGGCAGATAAATGAAATCGCTTTAAAATTTAAAAGTAATTTTCCCAAAGTCCGGATTTATTTAAAAATTGTGTCTGCCTACTTCAGATTTTCACATATAAATATAATGATAATAGCTATTAAATAATTATTATATAGTAATCTTAATGTATAATTGTAAAGAATGTATTCTGAAATAAATTTATCAATCAATAATGTTTGTGTCAGAGAAAGTATTTAAAAAACATAAGTACTACTTCTATAGAAAAAAATTGACAATGCTTTTTAAGTTTTCTATATCTCTTGTTACCTATAACAAATGTATAGGTCACTGAATTGATACAAAATTTGTTTAGTAATATTTTCAACCCACACGAATGTGGGTCATCAAGGTGTAGCGGTTGATATCGTAATATAGTAACCATGGATATTTCGACAAACATATCTAACTAAAAAATTAATATAACGTTATCTATAGACTCTTATCATATACACATTAGAGTTTTTCCTATATCTCGGTACTCTGCTGCAGATAGAAAAAGGAGAACAACACCATCAACTCCTGATTGTAAGCGGGGCTCAGTTCTTTGAGATCACGAGGATGTCAGTGTTTTGGGTGAGACATAAGACTGCTTGTAAATACTTTAACTAACCTAGCATTTTTTACATATATTGATTTATTATTTCTTAAATAAAGTATTATACAGTTATCCTTCTTTTTTTATGTTAAGATACCTAACAATAACCCTTATCTTAATAAGGGCTAGTAAGTTCTAGAATGGTTTCACAAAGTCAATCTTGAAAAGAAAATATGAATATCACCGCTAGATCTTAAATATATTGTAACACTTATTTGGGTTAAACAATTTTTATTCAAAGAAACTATTTTCAATGCAACACAAATTATAAAAACAAAAATATTAGGCAGGTTACAAAAATTATCACTTTATCAAATTATAAAGTAACACAGAAATAATCATATGACTTGAGCTTCACAACCAAAACTAACTCTCCAGTCCATCGCTCCTTATTTATAGTCGTAAGGAGAACAGTCTTGAAACCCCCTCGGTCGCCGTAGATGGTACTCGAACATCGTAGTCACAATCATGTGCTATGACAGTTGGCTCCAATTGTTAGTTCGTTCTAACAAAAGGTCTAGAATTATTCTAGAAACTATATGTTTTTTCTTATGTTTTTGTTTAAGGTTACAATATATATAAGTGCGTTTCGACTAGTAACTCAGAAATCCAGCTTTTATTTGTAGATAAATAATCTACAATACTGCATCAGGGGCCGAACACGATCCAGGCGGCGATGACCTCTGCAGCAGTCGGGCTCATCAGTATTGCTCACAGCGGATCCGACAATTAGCTAACTCAGGAGACAATGCCCGCAGTCTGTATGCCCTCAGTTCTCGGCATTTACATACTTCGTCTATGTGTATTCATGTCCCGCTCTCGGAGCCTGCCTTTTTTCCACTAACTGAGGGGCAATGTATCCCCAATCCTCACAATGACTAATACATGTTTTTTTTTTATTCCATTAACCTTGAAAGTTTATTCCTTCATTGATGGATATACAAGGAAATCAAAACAGTACATAACACAAAATATCTTACAGAATTGAGTCTCCACCCTAGGTTGAAGTCCATGAGATTTCGATTCAACCATCCTCGAACAAAGAGCAAAGACTACAATAGGTTTTGGTCACGTTTCTTCACCAAGGAAAAATACTGACACGGCGCAAAGAACACGTGTGTTCAACGTAATGCCACGTGTACTTTACAAAGGATTTTAATAAATAAATATTTTCATTTTATTTTTTATTAACATAAAAGTTGGATTTCTGGAGCTGGTCGCTCAGGATTTCAAGGGTAGATCGTTTAAAAAGCTGCGAATTCTAAGAAATAATGAGTATCCACATCGTCAAAGCTTATTGAATTACGTTGTAAGTTTAAAACGATACTTTCATTTTCATGTAGATAGATAGATAAATACGTTTATTTACAAAATATTTACAATCTACTTATGATTAAATCTCGTATATAGACAATGAACAAGATCGAGGATATTTATTAGTCAATAATACAATCAATACCATACAAAATTAGTCATAGTATATTTTAATATTTTGTAACACTTAATAATTAAATTCTTTAACTAATTCATTTCTGAATTCAAATTTTTTGGAGAGAAAAGATTGGGCTCCGCCGGGAGTCGAACACGGGACATGCGCGGTATGCTAACCACTGCACCACAGAGCTCGATACCTCTCCCTCGATCTCGCAAGTTTTGCGAGAATTTTCGGGAGATGGACAATTTTGAGCATCTCTTGACGATCGTCAATTCGTCAAGAGGCGCGCATGTCACGCGGAAGACACGGGTTCGAATTTTTTAAAATAATTTAATACAAGGTGGTTACCCACAAAAATGGATTAAATTAATATAAACTAATTTCTGTATTCAGTTGTTTTTTTTAGATATAAATATAATTTTTCATAATCTGGAACATTTAATAATTTCAACGTTTCATTTAGATTTAGTGTATTTTTTTTAATAAGAAAATTAACCTAAATTTTGTCAGCACCGGGCGAGATAAAGTGCATAGTATCCTCAGCAACATTTAAATTGCATAATGAGCAATTATTTCTTTTATTGGTCCATGACTGGTGATTAAGATTAAGTAGCTCTCCCCTGGCTTTAAAAATAAGTCGGATATAATGTGTGTCCTGTGCCTCGAAATTTGTTGTTTCATAATTAATTTTTTATAAAACAAATAGTGTTCGGCATTACTGGCTCTTTCGGTATACCTATCCCTTGCTTGTTTACTCAATTTAGATAATAGGCCAGTTTTCATGTATATTATATCATCGTTTAGAAGACATATATTTTTCCAACAAGCTGCATAGTATTAAACTGGTTCGTCTTGAAAATCTCTAGTAACAAAGTCTACTTGAAGGGCACAGCCTGTCTGACGGTTAGTCATTAAATGTAGAAATAAACATAGAATATTTATCTGTAATATCCTTGCTAGTTCCTGTGAACTCTTTTGTTCCAATACTTTGGCCACTAGTTCAAACTTCTTTGAACCCCGATGATCTACAATATCATTTAATAAATTACGGTAATAAATAATCTATATTTACTTATATCCTGTGAAGAGGAAATGGTTGGGTGTGCGGTCAAAGAATCACATATTTTATTTTTGCCAACGTTTCGACCCAAATTTCAGGTCTTCATCAGGGCTCTTAGGTTGATTGTGTCCAACGGCATTTGGACACCATCTTTCTTAAATGATAGTGCTACGGTTTTGACCGCACCGCCAACCATTTCCTCTTCATTGTATCTTCATATTTATATCTACACTTATTTTTTACTTCTTCTTCAATAAAGTCAAAAATTTACATATTCATTGAATTAGTTTTTGTACTTCTGTATTCCAGATGTAAATAACGCCAGGTCCTTTTTTTTATTTGCATCAAATTCAGCACTATTGATTTAAATACCTACCATGATCAAAGCCATCAAAGATTTATAAGCGACATGTTTATATATCAATGGTTATTTAAGAATCAGATAATGAAATATGAATTAATAGTTTTTTGATGATCTATCTATGAGCACAGAATCCCCATACTATTTGAAAATTAATTTTCTGTACAGTTGGAGGAATTTAATGAATCAATTATGTGAGACAGTAAGATATTCGGACTTTTAAAGTATCTATAAAAAAATATAAATTGTTTATCCTGTTTATTTTTTTATTTGTTTTATTATTTCTTTTCCGTGCTAAAATAATATTTACACCTATATAATAATAAATTAGATATGAACATTTTCATTACTGAATCAATTAGCAAGTTAATCACCAATTATCAAATTTGGTGTCGAACTACGAATTACTTCTGGCGTGAAAGAAGATAGTGGAAAAAAAGTATCTGGGGCACATAAAATCTCTACAAATTGGGTACCTTTTAATAAATTATTAATAAAGTGAGAATAGATGGGGTTCAACATGTTTCCGAATCAATCACCTACTTGTGCAAACCATTTTCATAGATACAATTCTGGCTCATTGTTATTTAGAGAGAGAGAGAGAGTAACGCTTTATTGAGTAACGCTTAACTCAACTTTTAAAACGTGAAAGTAATGTTGTCCTACTGCATAGGGTTGCACTATTTGCATGCTAAATACACAGGATACTAAATCAATCTTTGATACACATAAAAATAAGTAAGTTTATCGTTTTACAAATATAGCAATAGATCCCATTCACAAATAACTACTCAGTTGTTAATAGCTATCCATTGGTATAATTATAAATTTCTTACATCTTATCAGAATTTTAAATCTACTGTTCCTATTTCGAAAATAAATTGCTCCCTTTCCTATCGAAATCGTGAATATTTTAACGAACATATCAGTTAAATCGTAAAACTCCATCAATCGTTAATGTCAACAGTTACCATGCGAAACATGGTTTTTGAGGTTAGATAACATTTTAGAGATAAAAACTTCCTTAACAGTAGAAATAAAAAAAATGTGAAAGATACCAAACCACGAATTAGGGCACACAAGTGTCACATTTGGTAATGCCCAACGAAAAAAGTCTCGAAGGAGACAGTTAAAAAAGAAGATTTGTACAGGGCTCTCCACCCCATCCGTCTTATCGCGAAGCTTTTTCACTTCCCGCTCCGACACCATATGGTCCGGACTAAATGCGCAGCAGAGCTCTTCGCCGAGGGTTCTGTAATCTGGGAGGGAACGCAGCGCCCTGGGGAGGAGGTAGCGAAAGCTTCTAGGGTCTTAGACAGGATAGAAATATCAACCGTACTCGTAATAGAGCATTGCATTACAAAAAAAATCATATACATATTTTTTTTGGGGGGGAATTTAGTGAAAAATTATATTCTTCATTATATTTCATTTATTGATTTCTTATCAAGACAATTTTTTCATTTTTCAGATCTTCATTAGATTTAAAACCACAATATAATATTAATTGTGGTGGTTTTAAATGTAATGAATATAATAAAGTTGTTATGTTCTGATGTGTTCTTGCAGATTATCTGGGTTCGGGTAGGAACACGAAACGTCGCACACAAGGGTATTTGACCCGGAAAGCTGGCCAAAACTATTTCCTTCCATTTTATTAATTCAAAAGTCCTCAAAATGGCTTCTATATTTGTAATAGACATTAAAAATGTTTTTTTAGCAGTTAAAAAAATACTCTAAGGAGAAAATTTTCATAAAATAAATTTTTACATAACTCTGTGAAATAGGCATCCATGGGTTTACAATTTATGTTCATATTATTTTAGCTTTATTATCATTTATCTATTACTATTATTTTAAAAAAATGAAAATAGTGTAAAATAGGTGAATATATAAAGTTATGGTGATAAAGAAAAAAATGTGTTTTCCTAATTCATTAAGAATTGTTCAATACCTCTTCGAAACATAACTTATATCCCAGGAAAAAACGCACCAACCTTTCTTAAAAATGCATATTAAATATAATTATTCATTATTCACTTTTCTCGTCACTTAATGAACTTTCGGAATCACCACTATCGGTTAAGTTGGTTGGGGGAGACAACATTTCTAAAGTTTCCTTACAAAACCTGATACCTTTTTTCTTGAACTTCTCATACCTTGGATAACTGGATCTGAGGTCAATATTAATCTATTAATTACATCCATATTGCACTCTGTCCGGGAACATTTTCTGATCTTATGTTCTCTATAAATCCGGAAATGGTTATTTCGGGTTTTTGCTGCTTCCTCAGATTAAAGACCAATATGAAGCAGAGGACTTTCTATCACTTCAAAACCATCCCTTAAAATTTTGTGAACAGATGGTGTCATAGCGTACCATTGATAAAGTTTATCCGTATCCGTTGTAAATTTTAAAGTAACAAATGATTTTTCAGAGCGTCCACCAGATCTTGAGCTTTTGATTGATATCGTCCCACTTAGCCATTTCTTGTTTCTGTTTCAAAAAGATTTCTTTTCTTTGAAGAAGCATTCTATCTCACTTGGAAATCATGCCTCAAAATGGATAATTTTGTTTTAGCTCTTTCACATGCTCTAGGTTATTACAATATTTCCCAATGAGAAAAGACACCAAAAATTCCTTTTTTTTTTTTAAAAGCTAATGTTTTGACTTTAAAAATATGTCAAATGATTCTATTCAGGTTACAGTTATTCTTTCTGAAGATTCTAAAATACAAATAAATGAAAATATAACTTGTCATTTTAGTAGTAAAAAATTATAAGTCTACGAATCGCAGCTATTCGCAGATTTTTTTTCAAGAACCATTATCTAGGATAATTATATATTACCATAAAAAATATTTCGTTGCCCAGAAATGCCCAGAAGTATAACTTTTTAACCTTCAAATTTATTTTTTAGCTCTAAAATATACCTACCAAAAAACAAAAAAATATTGATACTAGTATTGAATACAAAAAAATTATAACTATCTGGATAACAAGTACAAACCTGACCTCGAACTATCCATCATTTGATAATGCCGATACTTCAGTAAGAACAAAGAAAATTAATATATTTTGTAGACCAATATTTATGAGCACAGACGATTTGAATTAGAATAGCCGCCGGATTAAGAGCCTGGAAGAGGTAAAAATCATCTTACATGATCCAACAGGTCCTCTACTTGAACTTCCAGTCATTATTTACCAGAAATTTCAAATTTCAAAAAATGGGTTTTGGCCAACTTTTAGGGCCAAATACCCCTGTGTGCGTCGTCGTAAAAAAAAAAAAAAAAAAAAAATTGTCATGATCTGACAACAAAAATGAAATATAAAGGAGTAAATAATTTTTCGTTAAATTCCTATATATGATCACTATTAACTAGAAATTTTCCAGTCCCTATAAAAATACAATTTTTTTATATGAGTCATTCCTGGTCACATCAACACACCTTTTTTCCCTCACCATCGCTTATACTAAGGAGACACGGAAAGATACAAAATACTGCAATGTTACAATCCTTTGAAGAAAGAAAAGAACTCCGTAAAAGATAAAAAAATACTAAAAAATGTGACAAGTATGTACTACTAACAAGACATTGAACATTGTAAGACAATGTTTCAAAGATTTACTGACAAGAAGAGAGAAGCTTAATAACGAGCTAATGTTTTTTTTCCCATCCACAAGCACGACTCACATTTTTCAATAATTATTTGAAGCATGAACCAATTATAATATTAATTGTTCATATTATCTGAAAAGTTAATTGTAGCTGTCCCATCATAATTTTATTTCACTTATTAATGACAACCTCATCATATCTAGAGATTTTTTTAAGATTTTTAAAAAGTGCTCTTTCTGAGAAATTAAAATTTTGGAAAACTCCTATCGAGTTGAATATTATAAGGAAGGCTTTAGATTCAACTATAAGATGACATTAATTTCAACTCTCTATCTTGCCTAGAAGAGCGGCAATTTTAATTTACAGATGATGCGACAGGTCAAAATTGTGCATTTTTCAATGAGTTTACAGCGAAGTCTTGATTAGAGAGCAAGTAATAAATTTCAAATCAACCCGATTTTCGAAATGATGAAAAATAAGATATTCCGCTTTGAAGAGATAATTAAGTCAAGCCATAATTCAAAGACTATCTTATCAGGACTCGGATTCTGAACATAATTAACATATATTATCATATTCGGCCCCTTATTCTATTTTAAATTGATACTTATCAAGTTTACCCTATCCTGATATTCTTAATCTATTAGAATAACACTACAATAAATTATTTATTGCTGTGATAATCTTCTAGATGAATGTAAATGAAAAAATAAATTACAACTACTGAATTACCCAACCTTATTATGGGAGACTTGAAATAGAAAATATTTTTTCTTTTTAATAAAGCAAAAAATTATATTTCTATTAATACTTATTATATTTATATTAATTGTGTTACAAAATTCAAGAAATCGTAGCAATTTCAACTATTTCTTTAGGTTTATTAATAAGTATTGAAGTGATGCATTGTCTCTCACTGATGTTTTTACTTTCACTTACATATATATGAAATATATAGTGGCCGGAAGTATTGCGATCGTGAAAAATTTCGACTTCCGGTTTTCAACGGAAATACACGTTTTGGTGTCGCCTTAGTCCAAATAACCAAGTCCCGCGAAATGGTCTGTGTGTGTGAAGACTAGCTCAAAAACTATAAACCGTGCGAACCTTAAATTGGATATTTAGTGTATGAATATGCCGCGATGTGACAGCAAAAATTTCATCAAAATTGGTCAAACTGATGGGGCACTTTATTTAATAACTTTTTACGTTTTTTTCGATTTACTCAAAAACAGCTTTAAAGATTTTAATTAAACTGAGTATTTGTTGTATTAATATGCCCGAGGATTAATGACAGACCATTGTTCATAATTAAAGCCGTTCTGGTGATTAAATGAAGTTTTCAACAACTACATAGAGAAGTATAAAATCAGACGACTTGGAGTATTATACTTGCATTGCCGAATTATCACAAGTGAAAACTTTAAATACTTAAAAAAATTAGTTTTTTTATAGTGCAAATAAAAACAAAAATAAGGGGTGACCTGTGGTGTTGTGGTTAGCATGGCAACCTACAATACTAAAGATGGTGGGTTCGATTCCAGCGGTGGCCCTAGGATTTTTTAATGGTAGTAAAAACCCTTAGCTATGCAATCCCTCGGATAGGACGTAAATTGGAGGTCCCGAGCCTGTACGATGTCAGGTAGTCATTAAAGATCCCTATCCTAATTATACCTGGATAGGCAAAATTTAGGACTCCCACCACAGCATCGTCCGATTAGCCTTTGGTAGCATAAAAATGGAGGTTAAACAAACAAACAAAACAAAAATAAGAAATGAAGTGGAAAAATGTGTGACTTTGAGAAGAGGCAATTAACAAAACACATAAATTTCTAATCTAAGTAAGAGTTGGTAAGTGAAAGTAGTGTGTTGCGCTTACGCACCAGATTAGATTTTTTTTTCTCACAAATGTATTTTTTTTTTCATTATAATTTAAATGAATGGGAGGCCTGAATTGGTGTTTTTTGGTCTGAAGTGGTAATACTAAATCTCAAATTTAATTTTTTATGTAACAGCACAATTCTTTAATATAACGTTTTTGTCTGCTTTGCCCATATTTTATTTGGGGGAGATTACGTCTTACCATCTGACTGTTACATATTTCATGCGTCACATATTCGGACTCACCTCAGTTCTGATAAAAATGGGCCAACCGTTTTTGAAACTACGTTACTCACGACACTTTTGAATAAATAAAAAATTGGATTAAGTTTTTAAAAGGCGAGAGATAGAGCTATCGTTTCCCAGAGATCGGAACGGAAAGATGACCGAACGACCCGGACTTCCTGAGGGGACAGGTGGGGTTCGCACTCGACCACACCTGCCTAGTTAAAGAGCCATCGGATTCCTGTTGTTTTCCCCTCAGCTGCCCATGTCTTCGGAGGAAGAATGGCTCAGCTGGTGAGTCGACTGGATGCAAACTAGCCATCTGATGGGGATAACTGCGGAGGAAGCAGTTCAAGATAATTGGAGGAGACTTGTCGGAGGTAGCAGGTGATGCACGAACGCCCTGTCAGTTCCAATGTTCTTCTTTAGTGCTGTTAAACATCAGGATGGGAATATGAAAGGTATCGGCTTTTACATTAAAAAAAACATGTTAGAGATGAATTTATAAAATTTAAATAAATAAAAGAAAGAAGGAAAACATGCTACCGACTTAGAATACAAACCTTGGCACATATCTTTCTTACTACTATCCAGAAAAAAAAATTGAATGCTCATGATAAATTAACTATACGAAGATAGAATAAGTTCTATTAGCTAACAGAATACTGGCAATCAACATTGTTGTCGAATCAAAAAACAAGGCATACTATGCATTTAAAATAAATGGTCATTTATTTTTACCGTTTAGAAACAAAAAGAAAAAATATCTAAAATTTAAAATAAGAATAATAACTATAATCAGGGGGTCACCTGTGGTATAGTGGTTAGCATGCCAATCTAAAATACTAAAGTTCGCAGATTCGCGCCCCGCGGTGGCCCTAGGATTTTTTAAAGGGATTGAAAAATCATTGGCTATGCCGTCCCTCGGATAGGAGGTAAAATGATGGTCCCGAGCCTGTACGATGTCAGGTACTCGTTAAAGATCCCTAATTATACCGGGATACGCAAAATTTAGGACTCCCACTGTAGCATCGTCCGATTAGCCTTAGTGGCCTAAAGTGACGTTAAACAAACAACAAACAACACAAAAATAATAAACGGAATCCGACCATGCAATCCAGTATGGAAGAATCGGCTATTTAAGTAGAAAAAGGAAATATTTTTATAATTTTTTTATCCATTTCAGCTTACTTGATGTTGGCGTGGACCAGTTGATCACCGCAGTCCAGACCGAAACAGCATAGTGTGGCGAAACAAGTGAAAAATAAAAAGTTGGTAAAGCAGTCCTAAATTTTCATTGATTTGGAGGAATTTCATCTTAATAAAAAACAAAAACCGAGTGAGCATTAAAAAATCTTTAACGCTCTATCACTTGAGTTGAAACATGACATTGTTCTGATTAGAGGTTTATATTGAAATATGTCAGTTTTTATACTATACTAATATTTTACTAAATTATAGTTACTTTTTATTATAAAGCAAGTAGAGTTCTTTACCAATAATCTATGAGAATACAAATTATTAAAATACAAAACATTGAGTGGAAGTTTGATACCGATTCTCTATTTAAAAATAAAATTGTTGGTATAGTAACACTTATGTGGGTTAAAACTTTTTTATTCAAAGAAAAATAACAATTTTTAATGCCACACAAATAATCAAAACACAAATAATTGGACAAGTTACAAACATTATAACTTTGTAACACAGAAATAACCGTATGACTTGAGCTTCAGAACAAGACTATAACCAGTCTATCACTCATCTATTATATAATTATAATAAGTAATCTTTATGTATTATTGTAAAGAATGTATTATGTAATGCATTTATCAATCAGTAATGTTTGTATCAGAGAAAGGGTTCGTTGAGCAAGAAAAAAAAAACATTAAGTACTAGTTCTATAGAAAGAAATTGTAAATAATTTTTAAGTTGTCATGAACTCTTGTTACATATAATTAATGTATAGGTCATTGAAGTGGTACAAAATTTGTTTAGTAATATTTTCAACCCCAAAGATTTGGGTCATTAGGGCTACTAAGTTCTAGAATGGTTTCACTAAGTCTATCTTGTATAGAAACTCTGAATATCACCGCTAGATCTTAAATATATTGTTAACACTTATAAACGTGGGTTAAACATTTTTTATTCAAAGAAAAATAACAATTTTGAATGCCACACAAATTATAAAAACAAAAATATTAGAAAGGTTACAAAAATCATCACTCTGTAACCCAGAAATAATCATATGACTTGAGCTTCACAACCAAGACTAACTCTCCAATCCATCGCTCCTTATTTATAGTCGTAAGAAGAACAGTCTAGAACCTTCTGGGTACTCGATCATCGTAGTCACAAACATGTGCTGTGACGGTTTGTTCCAACTGTTAGTTCGTTCTAAAAAAAGGTCTATAACTATTCTAAACCATTTTTTTTTGTTTCTTTTGTTTAGCGTTACAGTATGATAATTTTTTTTTTTCATTTCACTTGTAATTATTTAAAATAAGAAAAATTATTTTCCAATCTTTGTTTTACATTAAAAGATAAATGTGAATACTAAACCAGTAAATCAGGACCGTAAAATTTTAAAATATTAATATAAATACAAATTAGGGCTTTAGAGATATCATTTTCAAACAATGAGTATCGATTCAACAGTATACCTGGTGAAAACATTATTTAAATGGTGTCTCTCTATACCACAATGGATTTAAATGTAGTTGGATTTAAATGATAACATAGCCCTACACTCACACCGTCAAAAAAGGGATATGGTTAATTATGGGCTACAAACGACGGCCCTCAAGAACACAAAGGGAGGATCGGACAATGGTGAGCAACTATTGTACAACTCCACGAGGGGCCCACCGAGTAATGGAGTTGTTTCTTTGTTTTGGCAAAAAAGGAAGACTGGAAGCCATGTTGCCGCGGCCTTGGCTCTCGGTTTCCGGCACAAAACTATCATCTCGCCTTGACCGATTGCCTCCCAAACCACCTGCCCCACCGCCTTATAGATCCACTATTCCACTAGCACTCATAGCACGCTAAAAATATGAAACTATTTCATACTATTTCGCTAGTTCCACGTTATGTAACCGGTTACTTATAATGGATTCTAATATATGAGATTATCAAAGGAATAAACACTTAAATATTAAAGAAATACTTTTTTCTGTAATCGTTGAATAATGGTAACATTACTAAACTGAAATGAGTGAAGAAAGTGAAACATTTTGCAATAGAGTAAAGAAAGTGATTACTTTCTTCACAAGTGAAGAATGAATTGCCTTCTTAATTAATAATAAGTATAAATTAAAAAATAATTTGAAGTTGGAAATTAAATGCTTTTAAATGTTTCTTAACATTTTAAGAATTTATTTTAACAAAATAAAATGAAATATGAATGAATTATAGGTGGAAATAATCAATATATTTTAAAATTTAAATATAATAATAATTACCTTCCTTGTTTATAACCTGCACTTGTTTATAACTGCACTACTTGTAACCATGCTTATAACCTACCAACAACATACCATCTTCACAAAATCCTAATTTTATTCATATTCTGGTTAGATCTGATCATGTATTACACGATTACAGAAAAAATTTAATATTACACTCGTGAAAAAAGTAGAATTTACAACTCTCGTGAAATTACCACACTCGCTTCGCTCGTGTGGGTAATCGTTTCACTCGAGTTGTAAAATGATCTACTTTCGTCACTTGTTTAATAAATAACTATTATTAAGGACTGTTTAGTGTTTGGTTTTTGACTGCTAGGTGCGATTAAAATGTAATTAAAATAGCCCTGTTTGAGCGGGGATTCGAACAGTCTAGGACTATATAAGATTGGTGACGTTTAACAGTGCATTTCATGCCGTTTCATATAATATACAACAATGTATAGGTATAGGCAGTATGATCTATTTTTTAAAATAACATAAAAATCTTAAAAGATGCCCTTTTTGAGAAAATTGAAATTAAAATTTTACATTTAGTTTAAAGAGAATTTCTTTAGTACCAACTTATACATTGTTGTATATCATATGGCTTCCTTCTTGAAATTAGGTTAAAATAAAAAAAAAAACATAAAAAAAAAAAGACCTTTTACACGAAATGAAAAAGAGATAAAAATAATATACCAAAATTACCACGTAAGAATATCTCTTCCTTTTTTCACGTGTATAAAAATACTACAAGTGAAAATAATGAAGGGTAATACACTATTCAGAATAAATGGATTCACACGCATCCCATACCATTAGAGATGCCAGGATAAAAACCAGGTAACAACTGTATAAATAATTCTCATAACAGAAACCATCTAAGATATGTAATGGTGGGATCAAAATAGATTTTGCCGCATTAAAAATAAAAGCCCTTTTCCTAAGCATATAAAATGATAGATTCATTTTTAAAATTACAGACTACCTATATGCATATATAATGTTTTCACTCCTTCAATAAGAAGGCTTTTGTTTTTTTTTTTGTTTTTTTTTTTGTTAGCTGTTTCAGGTACTTATTTTCTTTATTCTAGTCTCCGAATCATTGAGTTCCTGTGCTCCAGGTAATGAGTTTGAATCTGGCTTGACGTACGATATCTTTAATATTCTGTCATCTTTCATCTCTCGGAGGCCGAGTGATCCTTCTGGGGCAAAAAAATCATTAATTGAAAAATTAAAGGGAAAAACCTGATGGTTGAGCGCGATCTCGATCAAATCACCTCCTTGCACGACCGCTTACCAAGAAACAGTACTCCTTACACAGTACTGCACCTAAGACCCTTCATGGGTTGTAGAGGAAGTGTTTTCTTTTTTTTTTTAGTCCCCTAACAGTAATAACAAGATCGGGTCACCTGTGGTATGGTGGTTAGCATGACAACCTACAATACTAAAAGTAGCAGGATCTCGTCCAGCGGTGGCCCTAGGAATTTTTAATGGGAGTAAAAAATCCTTGGCTATGCCGTCCCTCAGATAGGACGCAAAATGGAGGTCCCGAGCCTGTACGATCTGTGAAGAACCTTATCCTAATTATACCTGGTTAGGCAAAGTTTAGGACTCCCACTGTAGCATCGTCCGATTAGCCTTAATGGCATAAAGTGACGTAAAACAGACAAGTACCTAATAACATGATATTAATAAGTCCTTCTTTTTCTAATTATTGTTTAGATTCGTATTTAGATACTTTTTAGCCAAATTTGATATACATAATAATATAGATGCTGCTTCAGGTATATAAATGATTTGAACTTCTTAAATTAGATGCCTGAAGGAAAGTTATTGGCAAACAAAAAAAATATTTCTTAAACCTTTTAAGGATTTTTGGGTTCGGCCGCAGTGGCACTTAATATTTTTGTAAATTTTGCAACCTCATGTATTAAAAAAAAAAATCAGGTTTTTAATAATAGCTTGTATTTTTGTATTTCAGATTGGAACCTTCTTCTGCTATGGATTGTACATAAATATTTTGACACTCACTGTTTCCCATAGATCAGCTTCAGCTTTGTACCGCCTTGCCCTTCCTCTTTTTGACGAATTGCAGACCTCAGTGATTTGAATGGCAGTTACATTTGAATGACGCATCGAGCATCCATTTACCCCTCTAGACAGCCTCACTCTTTTCCGGAGGACATTTTTATGAGTTATGGAAATGAAGGCAAGACTACATCGTCAATCAAGATTTTATTACATGAGTTTAGACTCTTTTTTGCATAACGTAGTGAAGGCTATAACAGGACGTTTCATCAACTTTGTTAGATAAATGTCTTTTATTATTATTAAAAAAAAAAAAAAAAAAAAAAAAAAAAAAAAAAAAAAAAAAAAAAAAAAAAAAAAAAAACGCAGCACTTTTAAAATGATTTTTAATCAGTTCTTCTCTGTCATAATTCATTGGTAGAACAAAAAAATTAAGTTATAAGGACGAATAAAAACTAATGCTAGTTGTTATAGTTTTAAATATATATAGTTACAATTAGCATGGGAGTTAAGTTCCTAAACAATGGTTAGTCTATCGGGGCTTTAAATGGACAAAAAATCCCATTAGAGGAACCGGTTGTGCAGGGGCTGGCGGCTCCCCTTTCAGCATGGCTTGCTCAGTCCGCCATGGGCTAGTTTTTCAACCCCACCCAGCTCGTCCATTAACTTATTTTATATTTTATTTTGTAAGTATATTAATTACAATAAACATAAATATAGAGTTAAAGGTAATAATGTTCTTAAAGGATTGATAATGAGCGTTGTAGGAATTATTTCTTGTTTCGTTTATGTAAATCAATCCATTTTTAGTTTCACTTACCTAAAAAAATTAAGGGAAAGTATTGCGATCTTGAAAAATTTCGACTTCCGGTTAGAAACGGAAATACACGTTTTGGGGTCCACTGAGTCCAAATAATCAAGTCCCGCGAAATAGTCTGTGTTTGTTGTTTATAAGCAAAGATATTCTGTTCATTTAATGGAAATTATTTGTTTCGTGGTAGATATATGAAGTTTTAAACAACTACTTACATAGAGGATTATAAAATTAGACGACTTGGAGTATTATTCTTGCATTGCCGAATCATCACAAATTTTTATCGCAAGTTTTATTTAATAATAAAAAAAAATGTAGTTTACTTTAAAGGGCAAATACAAACAAGAAAAAGTAAATGAATGCGGAAAATTGTGTGACTTGGAGAAAAGGCATTTAACAAAATACGACAATTTCAAATCAAAGAAGTTAGTAAGTGAAAGTTGTATGTTGCGCGCATCGTAGCAGATTTTTTTTTATGTATTTGTAATCTTTTCAAGAATCGGTTCACTTTAAAATTGATTTTTCCCCCTTCAAACATAACATTTGACAGTAATCACCATCATATAAGTATTTGGAGAAACTATAAAAATAAAAAATATTTTTGTGTAGGTTTTTTTTTTTTTCCTACTGCAACAATTAAAAAAATCTGGTGCGTGCGCGCAACACACAACTTTCACTTACCAACTTACTTAGATAAGAAATTGACGTGTTTTGTTGAATATCATTTCCCAAAGTCACACATTTTTCTACATTCATATCTTATTTTTATTAATCGTTAAAGCCGTTTTTGAGTAAATAAAAAACCCCGTGAAAATGAAACAAAATTTATTAAGTAAAGTCCCCCCTTCGGTTGATCAATTTTGATGAAATGTTGGCTATCACATATTTGGCATATACATACATCAAATACCCAGTTTGGTCACAATCGTGAAAGCCGTTTTTGAGTAAATAAAAAAAGCATGTAAAAATGATACAAAATTTATTAAGTAAAGTGCCCCCTGGGGTTGATCAATTTTGATGAAATTTTTACAGACATATCTCGAGCATATAAATAGATCAAATACTAAGTTTAATCAAAATCGTTAAAGCCGTTTTTGAGAAAATAAAAAAAACACGTGAAAATGTTACAAAATTTACTAAGTAAAGTCCCCCCTCCGGTTAATCAATTTTGATGAAATTTTTACAGTCATATCTCGGGCATATAAATACATCAAATACCCAGTTTGATCAAAATCGTTAAAGCCGATTTAGAGTAAATAAAAAAAACACGTGAAAATGTTACAAAATTTATTAAGTAAAGTCCCCCCTCCGGTTAATCAATTTTGATGAAATTTTTACAGTCATATCTCGGGGATATAAGTAGATGAAATACTCAGTTTAATCAAAATCGTTAGAGCCGTTTTTGAGAAAATCGAAAAAAACCTAAAAAGTTATTAAGTAAAGTACCCCCTCCCTTTAAGTAATTTTGATGAAATTTATGCTGTCACATCGCGGGCATATACCTACACTAAATACCCAATTTCAGGATCGTACGGTTTATAGTTTTTGAGCTAGTCTGTTCACACACACACACACACAGACACACACACACACAGACCATTTCGCGGGACTTGGTCATTTCGACTCAGGGGACCCCAAAACGTGTATTTCCGTTGAAAACCGGAAGTCGAATTTTTTCACGATCGCAATACTTCCACTTACTATATATTTCATATATAGGTAAGTGAAAGTAAAAATATCCTATATCATCATTATTGGTTCACTTAATTTCATTTTTAATGGAGAATTGAGGAGAAGAACCTAGTTATTTATCCGCACCTATTATTGATGTTCTCCTAAACAAAAACAAATACTAAGAATATTAAGAGGTATTCAATAACCATTTTTCATAATATGATTTAAATCTACAAAATTCAACTGATTTGTTGGCGTATTTTTTATTTAATAATTAAATTTGTTGTACACATAACTTAATATTCCCCGTGACCAGATCCCGAGATAAAACAGCAAATAGTACCGGATTCTCGTATCCACCCTTGGATGCAAGAAAATGTGCCAATCGAAAATGTGCGTTGCATTAGCATATTGCTCGAATATACTATACACGAAGTTTGTATTACTATTCTGTATACGATGAAGAGCTCAGAATATATTTTTAAGAAAATATATTTTTCACTTTTATATTTATTTATATCACTTTTACTATTTATTTGTTTATTTTTAGAATTGAAACTCTATGTAACAAATAATAAATTATTGATTGTAAGGATAACATCCAAAATCATATATAAACTATCTTTATATATTCTAAGTTTGAAAAACTTTTTGTTTGTAAGAAAAATGTATTATTTCAATATGATAAAAAACAACGTTAAATAAGAATATAAGAAGATTAAAATTAACACGACGCGCACTGAAAAGGCGTTGGCCTACTGTTACTATTCTTGGGAATCGAAGAAATGACATTTTTATTAGATAAAAAAAGTCTTATTTATTCAATGAATGAATGAACCTGTTGCAGGTTTGTTTATACCTTTGAGCGACCGTGGCGAGCGAAAGACAAAATCCACTGACGAAGTCCACCAATGAAGATTTGTGTATTAATGAAGAACCATGCTATGGGAGTTCTATAAAATCGGAACATGTCTATTATTTTTTATAAAGTATCACAGCACCCTGTTCGACAATAAGGCAATATCTAAATCGTGTTCATTTTTTTTTTTAATTTAATACATTCAGTTAAATTAAGTTCAATAAATAAAGGAAAGAAAAGACAAAAGTTAAACGCAGTTAGAAGGGGTAGGTTGAATAACCACGAGTACCTTTTTCTTATGACATTACAGTTATTTTAAATAATAGGTGGAAAAAATCTATTAAAATGAAAAGTACAGCATAACACAAAGGACAAACTAATAATAAATTATCAATCAACAATTTCCGTTTACTAGATGTAACAATGTCTGTGGGCCATTAATACAATCAATAGACGGCCTATTAAGATGATTAACATTAATAAGTTTAAAATAAAATTATTAAAAACTAAAAAACATTGACTGTGTTGAGGAAAGAAAGAAAGAAAGCTAAAACACAAAAGAAACTAGAGATAATATGTACACATGTGTTCTTGACTCATCGTTGACTCAAGGAAAATAGATCCCATAGGTAGAACAATAACCAATTTGTACAGCTGCATGCCAGATAAGGTGCATGGTTATAAGTTTCTGACTGACTCTTAAAGATTCTTTTACAGGCTGCAATCTTAGATCTAAGGAGATATTGAGGAAACCTGACACTTATAGGCAAATGAGGTCTGATTATAATAGAAACATAATGAGGCTACTATATTCAGAACTTTTTCTAATGTTTTTTTCCACCTCTTCCTTGGGGCAGGATGTGCTCCTGGGCGTTCGTCCTTCGGGATACTGGCGTCTGTCTAGTCAGCAACAGTAATAACCATCTTGCGCAAGAACCAGTCGGGGTGTCGGTGCCAATCGCTCACGGAGACCTGTAACAGAATGTGTACGTAAGTGGTTCATGAATGTAGGAAGCGAAAATAAGTACTGATATAATGTGCTATTTAATCTGTGGTTATACCAATTTGATTATTCTATATTCCACCTGCTTATTAATTTACCAAACGAATATTTCTTCCTCTCAAAAAAATAAATATTCACGTGTCCCAGACAATCGTTTATTATTTATTGCTGTATCTTTTATATGAAAAGTGGCTTTGATTATAGTCACACGATATCAATATATAAAATATTCCTTGAATCGATGAGAAGTTTTTGGCCAATAAAAATTACATATTTTCTCTAGATAAAATGATATGCTAGCCAAAGAAAAGATTTGCTAGAAAATTATATGTTAGAGATGTTAACAATACAAGATTGCGTGTCGTTCCCATTCATCCCTACTAACGAAAATAGCGTCCTGCTACTGTTTAATAATTGGTCCTATTTATCTTCTTTTCAGCTGTTATCTTATTTTTCCATTTATTCTTCTAAATAGCTTCAGATTTCCTTAACCACTTTCCGCCATTTCTGTTCTGACTAATTCAATTCTTTCAACTTTTATGAATATAATATAACAAAGAATAATCATTGTTAATATGATTAGTGATTGGCCAATCGACAACTTTACAACTACATAAAGTAATCGACTGGTGTAAATTATGGAAAATTCGGCTAAATCATAAAAAAAAAAAAAAAAAAAACCAAAACACATAACGTTCACTCTTCGAAAAAATACCAGCCCTCCAATTTATATAGACAATGTCCAAATTTCTCAAACTGACACCGCACATTACCTTGGTCTTACTCTTGACAGAAGTATGACATGGGGCCCGCATGTTAAGATGAAATGAAACACCCTTAACAAACTAATCACCCTACTTTACTCCCTTTTTTCTATAACCTCAAAACTAGGACTACGACAAAAATTAAATACATATTAATACTTACTGAAACCAATATGGACTTAATCTTCACAGATAAACGGTACAGCCAAAAAGGCCCACTTACAAAGAATTCAGACCTTTCAATCAAAAATATTAAGACTCATAGCACCATGGTACGTGATCAACAATACCCTACATACTGACCTACAAATGCAAACAGTATACCAACTTATAAAGACACTTTACAAACGTTTCCATACATACTTACACGGTCATTTCAACCAACTGATTAGAGGCATAGCAACAGCTGACTTAGGAACCTTAAAGAGGAAGAAGGAGATTAAAGAGGATGAGAGATCTACTTCCTCAAAAATCCAGATTGCCTAAAACAAGCCAGGGAAGAAGCACTGCTGGGTGCCATCCTTCCCCATGCCTATCATACCCTTATTTAAATTACCACAACTCATATTTAATTAATTAAATGGCGCTAATTAAAATTATAAAGCCAACAAAAAATGACCAAAAATTATACAATACAACAGTGTAGAACCATGGTACAATGTAAAGTATGCTATAAGAAACATTTATTGTAAAGTTATAAAAGCTAATTATAAGCTCAAGAAACCTTCAAGTCCTGCCTGATAGAAAAAAATTTGTCGAAGAAAGAAAAAAAATGCCTTGGAACTACCTCCAGTCACATTTGACTACGAACTATATTTATAAGAATAAAATTAAGGGCCGGAATACTCGAGCTTATCGTAGCGCAACCCGCTTCAGAAATTTCGAGATCAAAGGCGACGGTTTGAATCCGCCGTTTTAATTCATGACGGACCCATGGATTAAATCTTGACCTTCCTACCATGGATGAAATAGATTGGTCAATCGAGTAGAGTAACCATCGGTATGCCAAAAATCTCCGTAAGGGGTACCAAACAAAAGAAAAGAATAACAATAAATAATAATATCTTTTAGTTTAAAAAGTAATCATAGTTAAGATTTCCACGCATATTTCAGACCGTATGTATAGATAATTTTTATAAATAAATAAAGCACCGGGAAAAAAATGAGGTAAAATAAATGACCAATAGGATAGAAATGTCACTTTTCGGTTTTAATATTTGGGTTTCATATTTTTAATACATATCAAGCAAGTGCTGGTTCCATATAATAGCATCAACTTAACAGGTCTTTATACTTGATAAATTTTTATATTTAAAGATTTAAATATATAAACACGTTAATTCAATTTTTTGAGTTTTTGAGCAAAATAATTAGTTATCCGCAAGATCGGATACAGTAGACAAATACCAATCCTCTATAGGAAGACATGCCTTTCTCATGGTAATTTGAAGCAAGCTCTCTGAACAAGGTGTTTGCGGATGCGGGGGTAAGCGAGGATAAGACGAGAGGACAAAGGCTCGCAATCCTTTGTGACTTGTGACCCGGCACAAAACACCACCAAGTGTCGCCACTCTTCACAAAGGAGGTTGGAAAACTGGAAACGTGGCGGCAGGTTTATAGCATTGACTTCGCTACTTGTTGTCGACCAACTTCGTAGAATTCTAGTTTTCTAGTTAACCCATTCGGTTAAGTGAATCTAAAGAATTCTGGGGACGAATATGTTATTTCATCCCAATTGTTTCCCATAGAAGGAGAGAATGTTGGTATTCTTTGATCAGTTATTCTCTCTACGTCGCAAGCCGAAAAAAAATATGGAGCTGCTGATAATGGAATAAAGAGCAGTAGGAAGAATGAAGAAATGGAACTGTTGGAAGATCCAGACATTGCAAACAGTTCCATTTCTTCATATCTCCCTTCTCTTTATTCCATTTTCAGAAACTCCTTGTTCTTCTCTTGTCTAGCGACCTGATTTTCTGGTCTCTACTAAAACATAACATTTTCCTAACTATAGTTACATCTATTATAACTTCTCGGGCAGAGACCCGGGTTAGATTCCTGACCGACGCCAAGCTTTTCTCTTCAGATAATGTTTTTTTAATAATTATTGAAAAATAAATAACCATAATTTATTTCATCGAGTGAGCGATCTGAACTTCAATACCCTCTACAATCATAATTATAATTTTCCCACAGTAATCCTGGCCTTTTATTTCGCACTTTACGATGTTTAAAACTTTGAATGTATCTAATACAATGCATTTATTCTGCTATACCAATTTGAGATGGTGTTTGTTTAACGTCACTTTTTGCCACTAAGGCTAATCGGACAATGACGACCGGTGGGAGTCCTAAATTTTGCCTTTCTAGGTATAATTATGATACGGGTCTTTAACGAGTACCTGACATCGTACAGGCTCGGGACCTTCATTTTACGTCATATCCAAGGGACGTCATAGCCAATGATATTTTACGCCCATTAAAAAATCCTAAGGCCACCTCGGGACGTGAACCCGCAACCTTTAGTATTGTAGCTTGCTATGCTAACCACAAAACCACAGGTGACTCCCGAATTTGAGATATCTTCATATCAAACAGGTGTAATTATTTTTTTTTATTTAATGATTAGGATGACTGTATAATTTATTCACCAATCTGTAACTTTCGATTCCTAGCCCATGCAAAGTATATTTTAAGGGAGACATGAAAGTTGAAATGTAGCAAAAAGATATTAAAACTAAAAAATTCCCGCCCTTATTCTAAAAATAAAAACAATTTAATCCATTGACGCTTGTTAAGCTTTCACACCGGATGTAAACTGAAACGGACTAACCTTAATTTTTAACAGCGATTGTTTTAAAGAATGTCGCTCTCCTTACCCTGGCAGATCTGGATACGATAATCTCCTTAGCAAAGAGAAATCCACCGGAACGAGAATAAATTTCTCCAACGCTAGGCCGAGCTGGGTCTGTACTCAAGTTTCTCTCCCAAGTAAGTGTAAGATATACCCAGTGCCGGGCCAAGGTAGTTTACCAGCCACGAGCTGGAGGGAAACGCCGCTGTTATTGTGGGTTGATGATTTGCAGGAAAGGATTAGCTCTAAGGAATAACTGCAATGGAGGGGAAAGTAGGAAGTGCGGAGTGAGGCTGGGACTTTAGTGCATTAATTCCCTGTCGTCGGATAGGGTTGCGTTGGAGGACTTGTGAAGTGGAAAGGTTTTGGGCTAGAGACATGTACGGACGGCTCTCATGAGCCATCGCCATTTCCATACTCCACACCATGTCTATAGGTCCAAGGTCAATTACGCAATTTGCTAATTTATATTAACGAATTACAAACTTCGAACTTCGAACTTAGAAACTTATACTGGGTGTCCCAGACATAGTGTAAAAAAAAAAATTGGGTAATACTGCATGTTAAACGGGGAAGAATGGCGCAGAAACGAATTTCTTATCTCAATCTGTTGAGGAGATAGAATTTTTTTTGTTTTTATTTTTAAAATCGTACTTTTTTTTCTGGAAAATGGCAGTTTTCTCTACTTTGTTTTAGCGATGATATTTTCTTCATCAACATTAAATTTTCTCAAAGATGAAATGGGTCTTCTTGTTTTAAATCCACTTTCAGTGGGACTTTTAACGCGCTAAACACAAAACGTTTATTAAAACTTAAGTTTTAGTACAACCATATTAAAATAGATTATTGCAGCGCGTGTTCGAAATGTCCTCCATTACTTTGGATGCAGGCTTATCTTAAACATTTTTTATGTAGAATTTCTCAAATTTTAGTATAAGAGAAGAAGAAAGTTTAATTTATTTTAAAGAAAGTATTTTTTTAATTTAACCTAAGGAGTTTTTTTTTAATTTTAGATTTTATTACCCTTTTTATATTATTTATTTATGTCCTTTCTAGTTTTAAAAAAGTAAAACTAACTCTAACTCATGGGAAGTCGGCATCCATTACTTTGGATGCAGGCTCTAGCGCGCTTCCTCATTGCTCCAGCAGTGATATTCTCTAGCGTGTTTTCATCAAAAAAACCTCTTTTAGAATCAAAAGGTGAAGTGCAATTGTATCATGGGTTACACCAATAAAAAGCTAACTAAATTCCGCAGTTTTTTGCTAAAACAAACTTGAGAAAACTACCATTTATCAGAAAAAAAATACGATTTTAAAAATAAAACAAAAAAAATTCTATCTCCTCAACAGATTGAGATAGAAAATTCGTTTCTGCGCCATTCTACCCCTTTTAACATGCAGTATTACCCAACTTTTTTTTTTTTTTTTTACACTATGTCTGGGACACCCAGTATATTTTAGCATGAAACCCAATAGTTAAATAGGGAAAATAATGATTTCTTCATTTTAATAATACTCAGTAGGTCATGTTTAAGTAGATGTTTTATCTATTTTTTTTTTGTGAGATTTTATCTTTACTTTTTTGTTATTCTCTTAATTCCTTTTTTATCCTTAACTTGCAGATCGCAAATCACAGAAACCAGAGTGACAATTTGTGTTTAGGTTTAATAATAATTATATTTATTCCTTTATGTTAACCAGTTCCGATGAAGAAACATTTATAAAAAAGATTACTCAAAATTGCATTTCAAAGTATTTTTTTTGGGGAGGGGGAGAGGTTAAAGGGGTTTTTCCATAGTTTTTTCTTCTCGAAGCCAAGAATAATCTCTGGCAGTTAACTAGCTAACTATTTCAAAATAGTTAATATCCCTACTTTTCCTATTTACAAATATCTTCATCGACATGATAGCCTTTTATCACACATGCATTTCTTGGTGTGCTACATATACAATAGCGTTGAGGAAACTCTGTATCACGTTGCACAGTAGGATGATAAGCGAATTCAAAACGATCCAATTTAACTTTTAAATGTTTAAAGTTTTTCATGGAAATTCCCTGTGTCAGAACTCTATATCTCAACAGTGGCATTGAACATAAGATTTTAGCCACGATTGTTTAAACTAAGAATTCATTAAGACAGTCCCAAAGAAAAAGTTGGTATAGGTGACAAAAAATAAAGTAGGTGAGGCGCGTAGTTCCAAAACTAGCTCCATCCACATTATTCTGAAAAGTTTTTTTTTTTCTACTTTTCTTTTAAAGTTTTTTATTTACAACATACAGGCAAACGGCAAGGATCAGTATCTGTTCTTTCATTGTGAAATCTGCGTTTGCAGTTAAATACAAAAGCAAGCAACCAAGCTTCCTTACCTGGCCGCAAGGTTGCTTTTATTGAATATAACCGGTTAGCGGTTGAGCCTTTTTTTATTTCCATCAATATTAACCGGCCGAATTTAGCTGAAGAAATTTCGATTTTATCCGAAGAAATTTCCAATATTTTTCAAATTTTCGTTTTTCAATTACAATGTTTTCTTCTTTCTCTATTTATCGATTTTAGTCTTTAATCTAAAAAATTCACCAAGAAAAAATGGTGTATTTTTTATTAATAATTGAACCTATATTTCTGATTTTTCCAATAATATTGTTCAGTATACTGCATTGAAAATACTGTTTGATTCAACCAAAATTTAAATTTCAAGAAAGTTATAATTAAGGACGTAGTGAATATACCGTAGCATAAAACAGAATAAGTGATGATTATTTCTATCAAACTAAAAGACGTTAGAATCTTCTGGAACCTTTGTATTCATGTATATATATGTAATCAAATGTTTTGGAATGATCTAGGCCATTCTGGGATGTTCCATCCCGGATTAAATATAATAAGCGAAGTACAGGTGTCTTATTCTTGAACGTCGAAGAGTATGATAGCTATCACATAGGTGTATCGTAACATCTTGAAATAATCATGAACGCTTGTTCTTTTTATACATAAAACAAAAATTTCTCAAAACTTTCTTCTCATCTGAAATCTAAATTTTGATGAAGCTGGTTTTGAAGTTACAAGAACGTTGCTCTTGCTCACGTTGAGCAAGAACGCTTACAAATGACTAACTTTAATAATTCATGTCATAAAACTTTCGCGATGAATCATGATGCTCTCCATTCTTAATACCATTGCAGAAAGTAAATATATTTATCGAATCCACAAAGTAGTCGAAACAGGACATCCTAACGAACACTTGATTGATAAATTTCGATAAACATTTTCATATGTTTTTAATATTATATTGTAACGTTAAACAAAAAGGAAATATGGTTCGAAAGTCCCAGACCTTTTGTTGGAACGAACTAACAGTCGGAAAAAACCGTCAAAGCACGTGTTTGGGACTAGATTGTTTGAGCCCAATCTACGCCGTTCCACCAGCTTCCACGGTTTCTACGACGTTCTTGACCCTCCTTACTATATAAGGAGCTATTGACGGACAGTCGTAGTCTTTGTCTTGACTGTGAAACTCAAGCCCTATGATTATTTGTGTTATAATTTTATAATTTTTTAACCTACTCTTAATATTTGAGTTGTTATAATTCGTGTGGCATTGACAATTGTATATTTTCATTTAATAAATATTGTTCCACCCACAAAAGTGTAACAATATTTATATATATTTAATATTTATATTATATCCCTAACAAGTAAATTTACATTTTCAGAGTTAAACGATTTTCAAAAAATGTTTTATTTTATTTTACGATAAAAGCTGTTCTAAATATTAGCTTCATATAATCTTTCTTAATGACGTCAATCTTTGAGAATTATGGAATTTTAATTTTGAATTTTCGTGTTTTCCTAGTCTCATTGGACGCTTTAACTTCAAGCTAAGGGCTTCTACTGCCAAGAAAGATTATCCACTATATTATCCAGTTGACGTTCTGTTACTATTAAAAAACTGAGTAATTCATATTATCCTGGTAGACTGCTTTATTTATTTACAATAATGAACTAACAGCATCCCATTGCAGTATCATGTTATATATGTTTATATATTTATATAAACATTTGTTATAAAAATTATTATATCTGGTTGACGTTTCGGACCAGTGTGACCATATTCGTCACCTTCTCTTTTGAATATTAAATAATTGGTCATTCTAATGGAGAATTTGTCAAATATTGCTGAATTGGTGTTTTATATGCATTAACCCTTTAACCGGGGAGTTCCCTTTTAAATTACGCATCCTACAACGGGCGTGAGCTCTTTCACTAGGACGTGTATATACGTCCCGCCCGGTGCAATGTAACTTCATATTATTATTTTGTTCATTTATGCTTAAAATAAATGGGAAGGCTATGAAATATGTTCGTTTTCGTTTATTTATATATAAACCACAAATGAAAACACAAAATGACAAACAAATAGAAAAGAATATCAACAAAAATATAAAAGTATCGAATTAAGAAATTATAAATTTACAGCCTTAACCTATTATAAAGAGTACAAAAAATATATATATAAATATAAATTAAATATATTATTATTATAAATATTATAAATTATATATATATATATATATATATATATATATATATATATATATGTGTGTGTGTGTGTGTGTGTGTGTATATAATATATATGTATAAATTCACGTCGTTACATGTATCGATGACTAATCACTCTGTTGTACGAAAATATAAGTCCCACCCATTCCAGGGCACAACATATATTTCAAGGACGTATACATACGTCCTGCCCGTTCACGGTAGCGTTTAGGTTGGACGCCTATATACGTCCCGCCCGGTTAAAGGGTTAATATATTATATTGCATGCTATTTGGTGTCTGACCTGTGGGCTCAGACACCAAGTAGCATGCAACACAATAAAATTAGTATATATATATTAATGCATATAAAACACCAATTCAGCAATTTTTGACAAATTCTCCATTAGAATGACCAATTATTTAATATTCAAAAGAGAAAGTGACGAATATGGACACTAAAATATATTCACTCCATTTCAAAACCCGTTAAACCAAATTCAACACTAGGGTGATATTCAACAGCAAAAATTACTAGGCAATCCGATGTATTGTACAATTTAAAACATTTCCATAGCAGTTATAACTTTTGTCTAGCTGAATTAACGATTTAGCCCAATATGCGACTCAAGAATAGAATTTAGATCGTTTATAAATTATCATAATTATGCTTATTAGTAACAATTATTAATTATTGTAAATTATGGAAATCATTTATATTGTATGTATATCTGTAACAGTAATAGAGGAAAAAAAGGTTCGCAAGCAAAAACTTTTTCAGTGAAGTAACAAATACCAACACTTATTGAAAAGACCTAAAAAAAAAATAATAAAAACAAATTAAAAACCAAATCCATCCCGCTTTAGTGGGCCATAAACTGAAGACATAACTTTCCCAATAACATCCCCGAAAGTTCGCTCATCCCGAATAGAATTTTTACAACTGCGCCGCGTCGAATGAATCCTTTTTTTTCGGTCGGGAGGTCACGGCATAAATCCAAATTGGAGTCACGGTTTAAGCACTTGAGAGGTCGGAGGCGTTCATCCCCGGGTTATAATCTTGAAGGGTATAACATGGGTTATGGATCTAAGGGATTGGAAAAAAAATCGACCCCTATTTCTAGAGAGCAATCAAAGGGCCGTCTGTAAAAAAAAAAGACACAAACCCGGTAGCCAGCAAAGAGGTAGGTAAGGGCCTTTTTTTATCAAGTCCCACGTCGAGATTCTAGGATACCTTCAATAGAGTTTGAGTTCTAGTCCAGGTCAGATTGAGGGGAAAAGATGAATAAATTAAGTTTACAGCTATGGCTCAGATTGCATGACTTGCAAAAACAGTTTTAAAGAATACTAATTTGGACTGACAAAATCGAGACTCCCCCAAACCTTCGAATTCCTCTCGAATCTAACCCTAACAATCCCAATTCCTTCAAAAATTCTTTAATGCTCCTTTGTTAATGCCGAATTTCACTAGGCACATAATAGATCTTTTACATTCTTAAACTATATAGTCAATCTTAATAAAAATTTAGAGCATGTATCAATCAAAATGTATCAAATAATCTATCAAGTATCTATCAAGTAAGCGATCAACAGTAAACAAAAAATTACTATTGATCGCTTAAAATAGCAATTCTATACATTGTTTTATTTAAACTCTATAAGGGGTCAATCCATATCAAGTGGTTCAAAGGTATTTGAATTGTATTTGAATAGGAGGAACTTTGTTGGCTGATCCCCTTCCTTCCTATATTGGGAGAGCGATCTGAGAGTATACTCACTTTGCTTTTTCGGCTCGACTGAGTACCTCATGATCTAATTTCCCGTCTCTGCAAATAGGTGCCCCCAGGTACTTGTAGACATCCAAAAATTGAAGAGGTACCACATTGCAGTTTACAGCCCCCCTATGAGTTCTTATAATATTTTTAATAACCTTTTCATTAAAAAATAAATAAAAATTTAATAGAGTAGATATTAATTATAATTATAATTATTAGTTTTTTATAAATTAGTTCACCAGAGATATTAGAGCCTAAAATTAACGAAATATTAAAAAATGTGAAGTTTAAAAATTCACAGAAAAATAAGGCAACGAATATCAGGGTTAAAAGTAGTTTTAATGAATGCTACTTAGTTAGGTTTATTATCATCCCAAAAATCAGCTTTGATGTACATCCCCTTATACCCAAAACGTCCCTCAAAAACGGTATTTTGAGAAATTAAAGCAGTTGTTTTCAATAGCACTTTTCAAGTATTACACTTCAAAACATTTAAATACTAAATAGAATATGAAAGATAGAAAAAACAGTAAGGAAAACAAACGTGTTTGAATTATTAGTCTATGACTTACCAGTCTCAAGAAAATTAGTTTTCTGTGAGAGCTTAAAAACTCAAAAATCGGCCTGAAAGGTGAAACAAAAAGGGCTGCCATTTTGAAACGGTTGACACTATAATTTTTTTGAACTACTTATTCCATACGTAATTGGTGGTAAAATTATAAAAAAAATTCTAAAATGAGCAATCAAATTATTTTTTTCTAGTCCATTTCAAATGGATTGACCCTAAGGAGGTTTTGGGCGATACACAAATCTCACCCAATTCATAGAAATTGGTTTTTTAAAGATTTGTTTACTTCTTTTATTGCTTTTATTTTCTAAAAGGTATAATAATAACAAATGGGTGGTGGTGATTGTAGGAGATCAAATGCAAAGCTCTATAATGTCAGCGATATTGTTTTATAATCTGACTTCGTGATGTGACTGCTGCTCCTGTGCCGAATTCTATAAAATTCAATATAAAGATGTTTTTTTATCGTATGTATGATTCCAATCCTATACTATATGAAACACCTACGTAAAATTCATATGACAGTTCAATCAATATCTGTAATCTATTACCCAACATCAGAAAGAAGATTTATTATATTTCATTTCGATCAATCAAACGTGACTAACTCAATCTATACAGCTTATTCTACGTAATATCGAATGTAGATGATAATTGTGTTATAATTTATTCATAGACTTCTAACAGATGCGTGAAATGAAAATGACCAATAATTAAAACGATTCGTATAAGGAATTAACCTGTTTTGTTAACCTTACGACCGTGACAGGGGCATGTAATTTACGATTGGTATTTAACAGAGCTAAAATAAATAACTTGCTAAATTAATCCTTGATCATGCTAATTTGTATAAATATATAAAATATTGATAAAATAATGATAAATATATGTAACAAATTAAATACAACATTTTCATTTCCTCTATTAAAATCGATTACTTGTACTAAATAACTTGTATATTAAAAAAAGGAATGTTTGCTCAACTCATATTCTAATTTTGATTTCGTTCAATGAAATAAACTTACAGTGAAGAAAGGGTTCATCTGGAAGCAATAAAAAATAATATTTATTAAGCGAAAACGTCCATATCCGATGGTAATTAAAAATGCTAAAATAGGGCGCTTTAAAACTGAATAACGGTACGTATTTGACCCAACGAAGGCGCTGAAAAGATCCTGTATTGGTTTAATTTCGTTTCAACTTTGAAAGGAAAAATACTGCCGATTCATTTAATTATGGTTTCTCGCTGGTACCTGACAAAAAAAGTGGGTTTTAGAAACCGGAAACGAGGAAATGCGGAACAACAATGTGTCATTAAAACGGTATTTGACAATGGACCGACCGTCCAACACATTTACATCAGAAATGGAACTAAGTTCAAATGTCACAACGGTTTATATGTATACACACACACACACAAACACATATAAATATATATATTTATGTATACTGAGTGAATGATTCTACAACACGCCATATAGGAGAATACATTTTAAGAAACGAAGCCGTAAATACCCCTTTTAGATCGAATTTCGTTGGACAAAATATATTGATAAAAACCGGTCAACATTTCGACTATTGACAAAATAACGATTTATTTTTGAGGCTCCGTAAAAAAAAAAAAATAATAATAAATCGAAAAGTGCTGATGAGTGCCAAGTTTTGATGAATTATCATCATAGTTTGTTGTTTTTATAGAAAATAAAAACTACAAAATATATAATCAAATGCTGAAAAATTCATTTTGCGAATTCGGTGAGATATGTATGTAACCTAAACCCTCCTTATAGATTTTAAATAGTACAATGTATAAAATTGCTGTTTTTAGCATTCAATAGTTATTTTTTGTTCAGGCACATATAAATTACTATGATGATGAATATTAGTTTAAGTATGAAAAAGATACATAAAGTTCCAAATAAAATTCGGCATTATAAAAATAATAATAAACTTATATTATAAAAAGTGCAGCCTAATTTTTATAGGTTCCTTAATTAGTTAAAGCTTTAACAAACATATATGTAATTACTAATTTATAAATGTTTTACTAATTTAAACTGGAAAATTCAACAAAGTTTAAAAATATATAAGGCTTTGTGCTAAGGTTTCACCCTTTCATAAACAGACACATACAATATAAAATAATAAAAAACGTACTATTTAAAAATATTTTCAGCGATTTAAATTTTTGATATTTCTTGGTATTCCCGATGTGCACTTAGGAATGTTCTAATTTCTAAAATCAAAAAATATTTATGACAGAAAATGTATTTACCTATTATGCATGTAAACAAAAGAACTAAGTCCAGCCGACATTATAAGTTCAATCGACTGATGCTTAATGTTGGCATGAATATGGAAACAAGCTTCAAATAATTGCTTTCATTCACTGATGGAATAAAGATACCACCTACACAGATACATATGCTGTTTGGCCATCGGGAATCTAATTATTATAGCCATTATTATAATTATATATAATTAATTATAGCCATCATTTATTGTTTAATTAATTATTTTTATTAAAAGATCCCACACATTTGTTTATCAAAATATCATACATTCATAAATGATTTAATTTCGTATTTAATTATAATGGTTTTTTTATCTTGGGCAATCCAAGATGTTAAAAATACCAAATAAGTTTTTATTAAAATTTGTTCCCATTTTAAGTTATTATAAGAAACATGCTGTTCGAAGGAATATATTTTTCATTTCAAGGACAGATTTGGTTCAGTAAGGCGTGCTCATAACCCAAAGTCCACATTGCAGTCCGACAGTAATTGAAAATTAATTTCCTGTTCGATCATCTGTGGGTGTGCTCTGGTGATAGGACAACCCCACACCAACATAAAAGTACCCTCTGAGGGCTAAACCTGATAGACCACCGGTATGCTGAATACATCTCCTCACATTCTACATTTCGGTAAATAAACATTATTTTATAAATAAACATCTAAACATTCCAAATCACCTTAGAACCCTAAGCCTATAGGAATTGGATTTTGATAATTTTGGAGTTATTTGTTATACAACCATCTTAAGAAAAAATCGAAGTTTTAGATTTTTTTAAAATACTCCACCCATTAGTTTATCAAACATTCAATAAATTATTTTGGACTCATGGTTTTTGAGATCTACATTTGTAAAGTACTAAAAAATAATTAAAAATGGTATGATTTTGAAATAGGTATTGGGCTACACCTCAACACTTATTTGAGCTAGAAAGCTTTAATAGGAGACATCTTTTTCAGCTGTCGTTACTCTTCTTTTAAAGATAACTCTAGTCTAACTATATATATATTTTAGAAATAAAAAAAAATAAAAAATTAGCATGTTGTTCTAGCTACTATGTTGTTACAGCTTGGGATATAAATTTCAAAGTGGAGAAACAATGGATTCACAAGGCAAAATAATGTTGATATATAATAGGTAATCGTTTTTTTTTCTTTACACTGATACACCCAACAAATAACCAAAAAATTATCAAAACCCCAAAAAAATATGTGCAAACTTTTTTTTAAACTGGTTGATTTGGTATGGAATGACCCGAAACGCATTACTCATAAAAAAAAAAAAAAAAAAACCTTATCTAATATTACTTCTTTCTATCATATTCCGGTCGTATTAGAAAAACCATGGCATCAAAAACCAACGTTTTTTTAAATATTGCTTATTTTTCTTTAATTTTTTTTTTTTTTTTTTTTTTGCGAAATTTGATAAAAGCTTGTCCTTCAAGAATATACAAGAATGGGCATACTACATTTGAATGAAAGGTGGATGTAAGAAGAGTGATTGACAGAAGTGTATTAACACAGTTCTCCGTGACGTGACTGCATGACAATTAGGCGGACAATGCCTCGTGATGCTCTTTATTGATGGTCATATTTCTCATCCGATTCAACTTCTATTGTGTGGAAATGCCCCATCAGCAGTGGATCAATGAATTGTCTCAGCGCAGTTCAATCATAACACGACACCAATCGCCTCTTTTGTGTTGCTGGTGCCTATATATCAATGCTACATTCAGACCTGGGACAATTTATACTATTTGCAATTTATCGTTGCTCAAGTAAACAAAATCAATTAAAATTACCTATAAAACATTGAGCAATTTATTTGTATAAATGCAATGTCATATTTTATCATAAAAGTATAAATTTCATACATTCATACATTTTTTACAAATACAGGGATCACTTGTTGTATAGTGGTTAGCATAGCCAACTATAATATCCAAGGATGCGTGTTCGAGGCCCGCCAGATAGAGATCCCTATCTTAATTATACTTGGATATGCAAAATTCAGTACTCCCACTGTAGCATCGTCCGATTAGCTATAATAACCTAAATTGGCGTTAAATGAATAAGCAAACAATACCTACTACATACAGAAGTAGATTTTTAATTGTTACAAATATTTCTAGGAAAAAAATAAAAAATTATGAAATAATTTTATCTGAAGGTAGAAGATGGCCACGGCCGGAATTCGAAATACCGTTGCGGTGCGTCAACCAACATCCCTTTTGCGTTTGTCTTTTTAACTTTAATTATGTAATATTATTAAGGAATAATAAAATATTATGATTTTTTTTTTTTAATTGCTGAACTGGAGGTTGCCTCCTATGTTGTTAGGAATCTACTCGTTTTTCTTCTCCCACCTGATTTCTGTTTTTTATCTTAGGCTGGATAAATTTATGGTCCCAATTCATATTTATTGGATAATGTTAGGAAGTTTGGGTCGAAACGTTGGACAAAATAAAATATGTAATTCTCACATATTATATTTTGACAGCACCCCAAACAATTTTCTCTTCATTATCTTAAATTATATTTATTTCCGCATTGAAATATCTTGCTTTACTTTCCTCTCCACATAATCAGAACGAATTTCTAGTTCCTATTATTTTACCTATGTTCTCGTAATCATGTTTTCTGTTGCATCTATTAACATATTTACTAATCTTGTTTTTGATACTAAATTAGCAATACATATTCAGTATTGATTTATTGACTAACTATAAAAAAAAATTCAATAACATGCTCTAGAAATAAAAACATGCACTATGAATGACATATGAAACTAATACTTATAATATTACATAATAATACTAATACTAATACAACAGTAGCAAGATAACGAGAAGTCATGCGTTCAAACTTTTTAGTAATTTACACGAAATTTCCCCTGGGGTTTTATACAAGAGAAATAACGGATATTTTCATTTTTTTTTCTCTCTCTCTCTATTAGGATATCGTGAGTAATAAGGTGATTTTTTTTTTCTGTTTATCAGTAGGTTTATTCAAGTGCCGAATGACAAATCCTTTGTGAGGCGACATTAAGGAAGGAATGCTGAAGCGGCGAAGGCAAACAGAATTTGAATTGCAATACGGAACGAACGAGTGGCGAACAATAAGTCAGCTCTGACATTGACCTTGCCATCGATAATAGATGACTACTTAATTCATAGATGTTTTAATAATTCTAAGCGAGTTCAGTAGATGATATCCTTAATGCAGAGGTTTGCGCTCAGCGTGACACTGACGTATAGTGCAAATTGGTTCTCCGAAACAATTACCGTACTTTAATATCATCTACTCATATATGATTACTAATAATCACTGAATTTATGGACTATTTTTTACTGTGGATAATTCGGTGTACCATGTGCGCATCAGCACATGAAAAGCAGGCTTCGATCCTATACACCAAAGCTTAGATTGTAAAATACCGTATCCATCCTGTTCATTTTCACGTAGCAAAAACATGGCATACAACTAAAGCTGTTGGGAATCACCTCAGAATATTTAAGGAAGAATTTTGAGAGAATTGAAGAGATGCGTGGAAAAGACGCGTCCATAGAAACCTATGGGAGCTGTACTATAACACGGAAGAAGGTTAGTTTATGAGACTTTTTAAAGACACATGGCCAGGATTGATCCCTCTGAGGTCCTCAAGAATAATAGAAGCCTTGCATTGAATACGCATAGATGAAAGAGCGATAAAAAATGGTTGGATGGAGTGTCAAGAGATTGAGGGAACCAGATTGAATAACAACGGCAACAGATAGAGCTTACAAGGAATGGTTGCTGCAGAAGACAGAATCAAAAATGGAATGCGCCACTCCGTCGCAATTGTAGTATTTTTATATTCTGTAAAGGTACTCGGCTCGCGGAGAAAGGGAGACTTGTAAGTTGAAACCCGGTCCGGGTTAACTTTAATAACGATTATGATACAAAAGTTCAATTTTTGTACTAGTTTCCCTATGTTGCTTCCGGTTGTTGCCAATATGGTGCCAATAAATGTGGCCCCAATCTCAAGTTAAAAGGACGCCTTCGGGTGTTTAATTATCCCCGAAGGGCCAGCGCAGCGAACGGAAGGAGAAACCTGGAATCTAAGACATTTTAACTGAACAAGACGCGGTGTGAATCTTCTAATATTACAGTCTCATAAACCCCCAAAACAGGCCATGCACAAAAGCGACGTAGGGGAAGCTTTGCCCAATTTTTTGTAGTTTGAATTTTTCTATGACAAATATTTATATCATCTAAATAAAATTACCTCAATAAACAGCCCAAATTGAGAGCTCCATTTCAAATACCGAATTCATTTAAGTTATTCTTTTCGTCGGTAACGATAAATAAATTGTAATGCTTACTAAGTATCTTATATTATAGAAGTATTTAATTCCCTTTCTTGAATATTGCTGAGTCAGGCTCCCCAGTTTTATTATCATAATCTTTGACGATGTAATCATAGTCTATATCGATATATTTATTCCGAAATTTATAAAATGATATAGAAATAATAAAATGAAGCCTATGTTTGGAATGAATTTCTGTTGTGCAGTAATACTGGCGAAGCAAAATCTTTTCCTTAGATAAAAAAAAAAAATAAAAATAATTAAATGACCATAATTATGACATAGTAAAATGAAATTAGTTTGGTTGCCATATAAGAGAAAGACTAATGATGCGAAGGGCCCAGTAGCTGGCGCCCCAACAATAGACAAAAAGGTTCCTAGAAGCTGGTTCCCGCTACCCAGCAACAAAGGCTCGTCCTCTCCATCCTCGCCGAATTATTATCTTAATGGACTGACGTCGGAGGGCCCGTCACGGAATACAATGGCGCTCAGGTTCCAGGAGAGAGGTCAGAAGGTGAGTACATGCGAGCACCTCAGGCTATCCTGTGAATAGTAATACCTTTCTCGTTAATGTAGAGGGACGTCGGAAACGAATAAATCTGTTGGCAGATTATATATAAATCGTATATACTATACACACAATATATAAATGGTGCAAAACAAAGAAGTACTAGCAATTATACATAATGTTTCCTACAAAAAAGTTCATAGTATGGCGTGAAAACAAAACAGATGTATATTTTTGTAACGTTGTACGAATTTCTGGAACTGTCTGGAACGGTTACAGCCATGAATTGCTACGTGACTATATGCTTTAAACTACTGAGGCAAAGCGCTCCCATGTTCTCCCCCAGGAGGTCAGATTGATCTCTCTCGGCTTATGCCAAAGAAGTTGTAATGAACATCATTACTCCAATCCACTTCTCTTTCGGAAGAAGAACTAGAGCTGTAGCTGGGCCGATAACTATGAGGGAAAAACATAAAAGCAAATAGTCAAAGTTGTTATTTATTTAATTTAGCACTAGTAGGACATTCTTAATACCCAACAACGAAAAAAAAAGCATATTACCTGAAATAAACAATTTCTGAATTGAAGATTGGTTGATTGTTATTATAGGCTTATTTTGTACTAGCATTCCCCGTCGCGGCTCTGCCCGCGAGCCTTTAAAATCAATTCTGTGATCATTATATTGGTATTGATTTAATATAATATGTTTACTTATTTTAAGGAGATTTAATAGAATCGGAGCTTCCGGTAGGTGGAATGTTTGAGGGGGAAGCTGCCGGATCGGTAGAAGAGAGGGAGGCGCGCAATGGAGAGAATTCACTAAAACCGCCGCTAAAAATGAACGCTTCATTTTTCGGCTTTAAAACATTGTTTTCGACAAGCCCCATGGGGGCTTTAGAGTTAAACTCGTCGTATCAAGATGTTTAAAATTATTCCAAATTTGATATTTTTTCTTGAAGTGCAAAAATAGGTGTCCGTTAGAGTTAAACGACAATTTCGCCATTGAAACCCCTTAGGGGCTACATTTTTGAAATTCCTTTCTTAGTGGTTACCTACATAGCGTTTAAAATCTGAATTCCGAACTTCAAGTTTCTATCATTAGTAGTTTTTGTTCTGCGTTGATTCTGTCAGTCAGGACAAAGCCTCCTATATATAGAGAGAGATCGAAACGTAAAACAAAACAAAATATATGATATAAAAGAGTTGTAGACTTGTTGTTGAAACGAAATAACAGTTGGAACAAACTGTTCGAGTACAATCTCCTCTTGCCTAGAACCCTCCAGACAATTCTTCTTTAGACCTAAGGAGACAATTCTTCTTCCAGACAATTCTTCTTTAGACCTAAGGATGAACAGTAGTGTTGGTCTTGTTCTGAAGCTCAAGTCATATGGTTGGTTACATTTGTGTTACTATATCGTTACATGCCCTAGATTGTGGCAGATTGTATTATTTCTTTTCAATAAAATAATTTATTATTAAAAAAAAAAAATATATCGTTACAAATTGACATTTTTTGTAACAGTGTTAATTAGTTGTATTTTCATTGTTTCTGTGGCATTGTAAATTATTATTTTCTTTTAATAAAAAATGTTTAACCCACATAAGTGTTACAGTTTGAATCATGATTGTTTATTTGGTTTTGATCTCCTCACCTCCCCCAACTAATATAGGATCCATTGAATCCGACACCAGCGATACAATACCTCCCACATTTCACAGCCTTCGAGACCCTGAAATGGTTCGCAAAAAGGCCCCGTTCCCAGGCGAGAGCACACGTGCAGGGGGCGGAAGCAATGTGTTAGCCTCCAGACCAACAGGTCTCTTTATTTATGGCACAGGGCCTTAGCCTTCCAGGGCGCAATATTGACCACCATATCTCCTCTCATCCTTGGCTCTAGTCGTTGAGTTCCTCTCAGGTAAGATTAACAAAGTTAAAGGACACAGGTAGGAACAGAAAACATACGATCTGCGTGGTCTTCAAACGTTTTCAATAGTAAGTAATCGCAAAAACAATAAAAAATAAATTAAAAAAACAGATAGTGAATAAAGGAGCATGGATGCCCAACCTTTTCTGTTGTAACTTGCGAGTTGTTGAACTTACAACTTGTAAGTAGTAACTCGTGCATCATTTAAAATAACGAATCAAAAACAGGGTGTAAAAGAGTGTACTTGGTCTGCCATTTATATTTCTAATTTCTATTATCATAATTATTGATTATATAATAATCAAAGGATTAATAGGGGTCACCTGTAGTACATCGTTTCGCTTAGCAACCTACAATAATAAAGGTCGCGGGTTCGCTTACCGCGGTGGGCCTGGGATTTTTTTAAGGGAATAATAAATCCTTGGCTATGCCGCCCTCGGATTGGACGTAAAATGGAGGTCCCGAGCCTGCAAGATGTCAGGTACTCGTTAAAGATCCCTATCCTAATTATATCTGGATAGGCAAAACTTTAGGACTCTCGCTGAAGCATCATCTAATTAGCCTTATAGGGCTAATTATATTAGGCCCTTCATTATAAAGGGAAGTTAAACAAACAAACAAAGGATTAATCCTCAAGCCTAAATTATGCTTTCATACCAGAAAGTAGACTTGAAATGCACATTGTAAGCTCGGCAAACATCACCCTAGTTGTATAATGTCTGTAATTAACTAACTAAAAAACAATAATTGAAATTGTGTTGTTGTTTTTTTAATGACAAGATTAAGAATAATAATTTTTAAAACCTATTTGCCTGTAGCCAAAATTTTTCTTGCGGCTCTTGGATTTGACACCCTTAATCTAAACAGTTCTAGGATATAAAGCATGAAAGAAAAAGTACAATTGATAATGAAGAAAATCATTTTTATCGATATTGAGAAAATGAATTTCTCATTTCAACTCAAAAGTAATCATGACTAGCTCATTTGAGTAGGCTAATTGAAATAAATTTTAGTGAAATAATTAATCACACTCTTTTTAGGTTAAAACTCTTTATTTGATTGTATTACGTATTCTTAATGAGTAATGGGAAGTTATCAGAGAAATACTCAAATTAATTCAAGGGATAAATTTAAAGTATTTATATAATATGATAAATTTACATGAATAAATATGAGATAATGAAATGGACGTATAGACAGCATCACGCAATTATTTCTTTCTAGTAGAAGCCAGACAGACACGTACTTATCGAAGCAAAAAATAGACATGAAGATAATATAGAGGTTGCAATCTATCTATAGCCACACGGCTGGAAGATTTATTGCTGCGATAGGTCGTAACGAAGTCGTGCCTGATAGGAGCCTCACTAACACACCACCACTTTCCAACAAAACTTGAATGAAAGAATAATAATTTGCCAAAATGGGACCGCAAAAAGGAAGAATACAACTGGTTCTAAACCTGCTCTGCAAAATTGTTCTCATTCAATGTTTTGCTTTAAACCCCGAGAATGTTTTTATTTTTATTTGTCACAAAAAATAGAAGGTGGGTAGCAATTTGGATTCTTACTTTAGTGCTCCAATTATACTCAATTTTTATTTTTGAAAAACCGGAGAATATGTATGTACCGTAGGATTTGGATGAAACATTAAGTTCTTCAGTATGGAAGATTATTTCTCATTTTTTTTTTAATGTCAGAAGAATTTAACATTTATAGGATTTTTTAATGAAGGAGCTCTTCCGTGTTTGTAGTTGTTTATTATTTTTTTTCCCAACGTTTCGAGCTATTGGCTCATCCTCTGGGGTTATCTACACTTATCCTAAGTTACTTCTTTTTTCACATTAGCCAAAATGTGACAGTGAAATCAAAAGACTATAAAATGTGAAATAGGCCATAAAATGTAATAAGTAGACAAAAGTATTCATATACTGTTTTAAAAAAATGTAGAAGATGACAAATGGCTAATGTGGAAAAAGAAGATAACCACAGAGGATGAGCGAATAGCTCGAAACGTTGGGAAAAAAATAATAAAGAACTACAAACACGGAAGAGCTCCTTCATTAAAAAATCCTATAAATTACAGCACTCTTCCTCACTAAGTGAAGGAAAAGAACCTAACATTTATAGATGTTCGCCGTTTTAACTTTTAATATTTTTACAGAGAATTTATAAGATTAGGTTTAGAATTTCAACATTGAATAAAATATAGATAATTCTTTACATGATGCTTGTATTAGAAATATCAATGAATTTAGTAAACAATTTATTTATTACTTTCACTTACCTATATGGGACATTGTTTTACAAACCGAACAGATTTGGACAAAAATTGACCGACACATTTTAGATTTAACTGAAACTTTTTTTACGGGTTCTATATCGAAAAAAAAAGAGATACGTGTAAGAGGATTTTTTTTAATTTTCGATATTTTGAAAAATAAACAAGATCGAAAATTCGTGAATTTGATGATTTATCGGTAATAGCCTATTTTTCAAAAAATCATAACTCCGGTTCTTTTTAAGCTAAAAAATCTATTTTTTTTTTATTTTGAAGGTAAAAAGACAAGATTTAAGAAAAAAATACTTTTAAAACAAATTGTCGAAAAATTCAAATGTTATTAACAATTTCAATGTTTAAATCGGTTTTTAACAGTGGCGCCACCCATGAATCAACTTTTTACTATTTTTATCGTATTCTGCGTCAAATTTTCTATCGAAAACGCTTTTAAAAACGATGGAGAAGTTATTTTTACTGTAAGAAAAAAATTAATTGATTTAGCGCGGTACGTCATATCGACACGTGGGTCACATTTTACGGCTCATATTCTTGTTTTACACCGTTTATCTCTTAAATACAAATAATTGTACGATTTATCGTATTATACAATAAATACTATTGTGTATATATTTTTTCTTTACTAATTTAACGTCACTTTATGCTAATAAGATGCTACAGAGGGAGTCGTAAATGTTGTCTATTAAGGTAAGCTTTGTATAGGTACCTTTAACGATTAGCTGACATCGAACACGCTTGAGACTTCCGTAGGACCATTTGTTTACTCCCTTAGTCTGTGTGAACCTCACCCTCGAACAGGTAATCACTCGAACCTAGCCCTACTGGCGTACCACGGTCAGCTACATTATACTTTACACTAAAACGGGAAGTCGAGCGAACAATGTTGTCTGACCGCACATATGCACTATAGTACCATAATTTTCATTACAAAGTTGGCTGATTAGGAACTAGCGGATGTTCTGACTTTTGCTCTAACTTACCTTATAGATTAAAGGAACGTCAGAAAAACGCTAAAAGAAGTTCTAGAGGATTATCTTAACTAACTCAAAAGCGACACTACATACTCTATCCCCGAACACGATAAAGTACTTGTTCGAGTTCGTGTCTTATTTAAATTAGCCGAACACTGTTCCGAATATGCTGTTCGAGGGTGAGGTTCGCACAATGTAAAAGCACCTTTAAGGTCCTGTGGTCACCTGGCCTTGTATGAACCCACGACCTTTGGCTCAGTACAGATATAGACCACTACGGGAAATTGAAATTTCCTACCTGTGAAAATGTTTTTCTGTTTTTGGTCATTTATTAGATTATCGCTTTTCACTAGAAATAATGCGACGGGGTTAGTTACTGCAAATGAAAAAAAATCAAAGGTACTGTATAGGGAATAAATTTTTCTTCCTTCATTTAAGTTCCATCATACCATATCTATTTCGATCAGGGGTAGAACTCCTGACATTAAATAATTCTTAATTTTCATTATAATAGCGAATTTAATGAAAAGAAAAATGTGGAAAAATTGTTGGAATAAGTGCAACGAACAGTTACTAAGTTTGGGGGAAAACGGTGCTGTTACATCACGGACCTAATTTAACTCAAGTTCCTAATATCAGATCCGTACCATATCTTTTTTATGCTAGTCTAATTATTCCAATAAATTTAAACATAATACATTTTAAAAAGAAAATAAATATTTATATTATTTGTTTTAATTCTTGTAGTTCTATAATAGTTGTAGCATTTACTGGAGGGACGTTAGTGGTTTAGTATTTCTTATACCCACATCTGTTGCACAAGGAATTGAGAAATTTTATATGCCTCCAAGTTAAAAACTTGTCGATTCTCCTTGAAATCCCGCTTTTGCATTCCATGCCGACCTTCGTTCTTCAAAGTAATTTCCCCCGAGATCTTTTTAATTATTCCATTTTTAGATGGGACAATTTGGTCTTGTTTGAACCCACGACCTTTGGCTTAGTACAGATATAGATGACCCCTACGGGAAATTGATATTTCCTACCTGTTAAAATGTTTTTCTGTTTTTGGTCATTTATTAGATTATCGTTTATTACTAGAAATAATGATCCTGCAAATAAAAAAAATCAAAGGTACTGTATGGGGAATAAATTTTTCTTCCTTCATTTAAGTCCTATCATACCATATCTATTTCGATAAAGCGTAGAACTCCTCACGTTAAATAATTCTTATTTTTCATTATAATAGCGAATTTAATGAAAATTTTAATGAAAAGAAAAATGTGGAAAAATTGATGGAATAAGTGCAACTAACAGTTACTCAGTTTGGGGGAAAACGGTGCTGTTACATCACGGACATATTTTACCTCAAGTTTCTAATATCAGATCCGTACCATATCTTTTTTATGCTAGTCTAATTATTCCAATAAATTTAAACATAATACATTTTAAAAAGAAAATAAATATTTATATTATTTGTTTTAATTCTTTTAGTTCTATGATAGGTGCAGCATTTTCTGGGGGGACTTTAGTGATTTAGTATTTCTTCTACCCCCATCTCTTGAACAAGGAATTGAGGAATTTTATATGCCTCCAAGTTAAATACTTGTCGATTCTCCTTGAAATCTTGCTTTTGCATTCCATACCGTCCTTCGTTCTTCAGAGTAATTTCCCCCGAGACCTTTTTAATTATTCCATTTTTAGATGGGACAATTAGGGTTCATGTTTCATATAATGATTTTCTTAATTAATTATTCAGTAAGCGTGGCAACTTACGGCAGATCTGCACCAATCATTCATTCTTCATTGCAGGCAGCAATCAACATTAGTCTTGATGTAATATTAATGTGCAGGTTGTATTCGATACGGCTTATGATTTATTAGATTTCTACGAGTCGAGAAAAATAAATATCTAGTTAAACTAATCTATATCAATCTATAGAATGAAATCTAAAATATATAAATTTTAATTACTAAAAAAAATTTTAGAAATCGGACCTCACTTACTTGTCTACTTGTTGTACACTTACGGCCATTGGAAGTTCTACTATAGCGTTAATTCCAACTTATAAATGTAAGTTTATATATAAATATTTATTTATATAAACATTTATTTTATATTATATATAAATATAAATATATAATAAATCGATAATTTGTTTGTCGTTTATGTTTCGTCTTTAAGGACCCAATTTTTAGTAAAAATAAAAGTCGCTTTATGGTTATTCTATTTTTTATAATTTGATTCGGCTTCTCATAGGAAAACAAAGGGAAATTGTGAAATCAACTCTAATTGCAGGCTTAATACTTCTCCTGTCTTATTTACATTCGTAATTACAGTGGAAAAGTCCTCATGACTGCAGGAATATGCATATCCCTTCCCACATGAACGCGCTTGCACACGACGCAAAATGTTTTTTAAGATACTGAATATTAATTTATTTAAAGAATACCCGCGCCTAGGATCGTGGATAGGCTATCTCCAGGAACACCGTGATAGAAAACAATAATATATAATTAACGATTTTAATAGCAATTTGCTTATTTCATTAAAAAACGCTATTACTTACGACAAATACTCGAAAAAAGCATTTCAAACTGTAAAAAGACACATTTCCGTTATTCACACATCAAATTTTTGGTAGACGAAAATTCGAAAAGAACGATATAAAGAGTGTTTATATTTGTGTTGGGTTTCTGCATGGTATTTACGCTAAATAATGCCCTCAAGGTTTCTTTTACTCATGAAATGCGATCTTTGGAATATCGCTTGAGACTGACATGGGAAACCGCTAAGGCCTAAAAATTTACTCAAAACATTATTTGTGATATTGTCCAGGTTTCCTGGAACATACTCAAATTATGCCTCAGTAACATATTTACCAACTCACTTGCATATTTAATATAAGATTATCGTTGATATGCATTTACAGTCCAAAGGTTTGAGGAAAATCCCCTGTTTCCATGAGTGAAATGTGAGTCGTGTCTACCAAAATTAGCAAGAATGTCTGGCGCATTGCGAAACACATTTTATGTCAGAACATTTAATTTATTATATAATAATAATTTTTATAGTCATATGCATTAAACGATTCAAAACAGGAAACGTTCAATACGTAATTTTCTTTTTCTGTGAACAAAATAGTCATCTCCTCTTGTTTTAGATGTGTATAAAAATGATTTACTACATAATATTATAGTTTTTTTACGTTGAAACAGATGTCTGTTTAGAGAGAGTTCTTTGCATTTAACCATTCGTACGTAAATATATGTTTACGGCCTACTAGCAGTGATAAGGTTAACACGTTAAATAACGTGTTGAAGAAAAACACGAATGCGTAAATAGGTTGTTGGAGGATTTGCCGAAACACATAATTGTTTTGGTTATCACAGACGAAACTGTTTCCTGTTTTACACTGAGGTTAATAAATAATACCTACTTATTACTGGCTAAATTAAATTTCACATAAGAAATGTTTATTAATATATTTTTACTTTCACTTACCTATATATGAAATATATAGTAAGTGGAAGTATTGCGATCGTGAAAATTTTCGACTTCCGGTTTTCAACGGAAATACACGTTTTGGGATCCCCTGAGTCAAAATAACCAAGTCCCGCGAAATGGTCTGTGTGTGTGTCTGTGTGTGTGTGTGAATAGACTAGCTCAAAAACTATAAACCGTGCGAACCTGAAATTGGGTATTTAGAGTATGTATAAGCCCGCGATGTGACAGCGAAAATTTCATCAAATTTGCTCAAAGGGAGGGGGTACTTTATTTAACACATTGAGTGCGGAGCACTGCCCAGGGCAGTGGTCCGGGTAATGCCCAAGCGACGGACCACTGCCCTGGGCAGGGCTTATACCGTAAGGTTTTAAGCAGGTAGCAAGGGGTTCAGCTTCCAGAGAAAAGTGAATTAGTTCACGTCAGTCTTTCGAGGAAGGTGTGAGCTTTATAAGTGTGTTTTCCGTCTCTAAATAAGTGGATTTTTGTAGAATCTATCGACGATCTTACGTTTTTTTTACTAAGGTAAGTTAATTCTCCACAGTATATCATTGATATTCATATTTTAACATATTATTGTTTTAAAATGTCAATTTTAAAAATAATTACAGAAAATTTTAGAAATGGATAAAAAGAGGGAACTAGATTCAGCCTCAAGTGAGCGTCAGAGTTCGAAAAACGATGGTATGTATTTTATATGTTATATTACATTTTATATTAAATTAAATGTTGAGATTTCTATATTTTTGCTAATATATTTTTAGGCCCTTCCAAAAAGAAAAAACTAATTGCATTGGACTCTGATGAGGATAAACTTGAAGCATTACATGGTGAGTAAACATATATTAGTATCCATAAAACTTGATAAAAACTTTGTGAATTTTATATTTATATGAATATATTTTTAGGACCTCCCAGAACGAGAAGTAAAAGTAGTGCATTAGAATCGAAAAGGATAAAGAAAAAGTAATAGAGGGTATGAAAAAAATTATCAGTACGTTATAAAATTTAATAAAAAATATTGAAAATTTATATTTATAAAAATTTAATTTTAGGTCCTTCAACTTCACGTACGGTAGACAAAGTTTTCGAAGATTGCTGGCTACTGAACCTCTTAAAGTAAAACATGTATTTGTTTTTTTGTAATCAAAATGGCTGTATATGTATATCAAAAGTGTATTATTTAATAAAATTGTTCCTGTATTATGTACAGTGTTGTTTGGTATGTTATTAATCCTAGCTTATTTTCCCATTGCAAGTATACTTACAAATCTCATTTCATTAATTGAATTTATTTATAACAAATAAAATATTAAATATATACATATATATACACACACACACACACACACTCACACACATTTATATATATATATATATATATATATATATATATATATATATATATAGAGAGAGAGAGAGAGAGAGAGAGTTTAAATATGTCCCACAGTATTAATAAGGCTTTAGGAGTAAAAAACACGTATGTTATGCAGGTTTGCCTATCCAATCTTTCGTGAGCGACGGACCACTGCCCAGGACAGTTGTTCCTAAAATTATTAATAACTATTTGCAAAACAATTTAAAAAAAAAAAAAACTAGTGTATAACGAAAACCATATATTTCTGGATGGTTTGTGATAAAATTTGTACTTCCGTCGCTGGGGAAATTTTCCCTCATTCAGACCCGCACTCAATGTGTTAATAACTTTTTTTCGATTTTCTCAAAAACGGCTCTAACGATTTTGATTAAACTGAGTATTTAATCTATTTACATGCCCGAGATATGACTGTAAAAATTTCATCAAAATTGATCAACCGGAGGGGGGACTTTACTTAATAAATTTTGTATCATTTTCACATGTTTTTTTTATTTACTCAAAAACGGTTTTAACGATTTTGATCAAACTTGGTATTTGATGTATTTATATGCCAGAGATGTGATAACCAACATTTCATCACAATTGATCAACCGGAGGGGGGAATTTACTTAATATATTTTGTATCATTTTCACGTGTTTTTTTTATTTACTCAAAAACGGTTTTAACGATTTTGATCAAACTTGGTATTTGATGTATTTATATGCCCGAGATATGACTGTAAAAATTTCATCAAAATTGATCTACGAGAGGGGGGACTTTACTTAATAAATTTTGTATCATTTTCACGTGTTTTTTTTATTTACTCAAAAACGGTTTTAACGATTTTGATCAAACTTGGTATTTGATGTATTTATATGCCCGAGATATGACTGTAAAAATTTCATCAAAATTGATCTACGGGAGGGGGGACTTTACTTAATAAATTTTGTATCATTTTCACGGGGTTTTTTTATTTACTCAAAAACGGCTTTAACGATTAACAAAAATAAGATATGAATGTAGAAAAATGTGTGACTTTGGGAAATGATATTTAGCAAAACACGTCAATTTCTAATCTAAGTAAGTTGGTAAGTGAAAGTTGTGTGTTGCGCGCACGCACCAGATTTTTTTTTCTTCAAACGTTTATTCGCACCTGTCTGCCGTCTGCGACAACCAGCGAATCCGATGGCTGCAGCATCCCAATGATATGTAAGGCATGTATGGCATTAATATTAAAATGGATTTTTTTTCCATGTCTTCCAGTTTAGGTAAGCATTGGAGTGATTTGGGTCTGATTGGAGGTAACTAATTTTTTTCTTAACGGTGAACGGATGAACGGTCTTGTCATTTCTCAAAGACGTGGACATTACTTTTTCCACTTTTATCAACGCTATTTAATCCAAATTGATAAGGCAACGTTTTTTCTAGTTAATTGTTATGACCAAAAAACTCCTAATTGTTGAAATGTCAAATTGACTATTACCTTGGCAAGGAATATAGAAATGGAAAAGTCCACTATGTACGGCTCCATCCTCATATTTCTTTTAAAGGATTTGTTTAAGCGTTTTGTTTATTTATTTCTGCGGCATTTTATTATGTAATTGAAACACACTTGAAGCTTGTTCATTTACATCATAAAAATGTAATACAGGGGAATGGATTCAATTTGTCAATCTTGCGAGAAATGCGATTTGCCTTTTTTTAATATTCCTTAGCAAAAAACACCTTGTTTTTGCAGTAATCGATTAGGATGGGCATACCGCAGCCGAAATAATACGACGGGTAATAAACAAAAGAAAAAAAGAAGGGTAAATTTAAAATATTCCCCACTTCTTATTCGTAGGAAATAAAAACAAGAAGTCCCCTCGCGGAGAAGGGAGCGTGGGTAGAACCTGTTCTCAAGGCCAGGCCCAGAAACGGCATCACGAGAACACTCGTCCCCAGTTCCTGGCGGCGGAGCATCGGGAAATCTATAGGGAAATTTTGGAGAAGGAAAATAAGTAAAATATCATAGCTATTAGAACTGAGTCATAGATTTATATGATCTTAACAGTTTTATGTCAATGAATTTAATTTTTAACATTTAAAAAAAAACATAGTTTAAATAAAGTGAGATTTTCCTGGTGAATTGTGAATGAAAATCTGTCTTAATTAATTTATTAAGAAATATTAAAACACTTTCCATAACTCACATGCTGGACATCCCACCCCTCTGATACAATCATTACTGACAGACACACTGCCACAGAAGCCAACAAGGGGAGGGACTTAGGAATGCCTTCCCTGGGAGGTTCCGCAAATCAAGCATTCAAGAGAATCCACTACGAATAGGTTAATAAATGAAGATAAAATTTACGGAACAAAAAAAAAAAAAAAAAAATTTAACATATGCCAAAAGGCATTTGAAAAATTATCCAAATAAACATTTTTATTTTTATTATTTATTTTTGCTTATAATCTTTTTTTAAGGACATTTTCTTCATCATCATAGTTTCAAAGTATTTTCCCCATCTATGTACGTTGAAATTTAGTCATTTATGATTTTTTTTTTAAATAATTCATTTATTATTTTTAAATAATTTTATTGGGAGAGAAAAGATGCGGAGGACCTTGGTCATTTCCCCGCCTTGGTCAATCTTTTCTCTTCAATAAAATTATTTAAAAATTAAAATATAGTGTTTTAAATATAATAATTGATTTCGAATAACATTTAAAAAATATTTGGTCACATAGTATAAATTCACACATTCTTAACTACTAAGAATCCATATTTGAAAACTACTTATACATATAAGATGGAAGCTATTTATAAAAAACGTAAATTATATACTAAGGCATGATAGGAAAACAGAGATAGGAAAAAAACGCCTCTGAAATGCGTATATATGCAGTGTGATATTCTGTTTTCTGGTTGCTGTATTTTTTGTAAACTGCTAATGAGAGATGAGTAGTATTTTGTAAGCATGCAAAATATACAGGCCGATTTTTGTTCTGAAGATGCTTGAAGTGGGTTAACATTCTCAATATTAGTTCTTTAATGGATTTTAACAACCTCTGGGCGTTGTGTTATAAATTTTCGAATTTTATTTTTCATTATGTACCTAATCTGTAACACTAAAAATAATTTCTTTAATTGTTTAATGTTAAGTCCTAATCTTTAACACTTTAACCGAAAACAATATACCTAAGCAAGCGGCACCACAGTTTCATAATTTACAAACGCTTAGAGACACTTAAGATTCTCATAATTTGATTTTGAAAATCAATCCTGCACTTACAAACATACTCTGCTAAGTATTGCCTATTAACTCGAAAAAATATGATTTACATTATTTAAATATCATACCATTAATTTTAACGTAACTAAAGATGTAAAGCATTAAGTATTTGAGGATTTCTTTTAAAGGCGTTCGCAGTATGAAAGACAAGCAAAACAACAAAGGGATACCTAAGACCCATAACAATAAACTCAACAGATACAATGCAACGTTCACATGAATATATGATGAATAGTAGAGACTCGCTTGATAAAGGATTTATTCCAGCAACCAACTTCTTATCGCAGCAGTAATAGCCTTCTCGGAAGTACTGTTCTCAAGTGAAGTGCGATGCTCTTGCACTCCAAGAACACTATCGCATAAGTGCAACTGCATCTCAATCGGGGGGGTCTTGCATACGATAGAAGTTCGACGACCTCAAATAAATCAAAGCTTCAAACATACAGACGTTCTTATGTCGGAAAAAATTGTTATTTTTAACCTATACAAATAAAAAAGTGCTTGTTGTGAAACTAAAGGTTGAAGTTAATAGCATTTACTTTTCTGAGTTGTCCTCGTTTCAGTAGAATTGAAACCTCCTGTTTACATGGTCATTGACTATTCAATGGCGTAATGCTATCCTGCACATGTCAATGACACGTGGTTTTCTCTATTGTACATATTATACAATTTTTTTTCTAAACTATATACATCTAATTCGATTTCTATTGGGCTGAATGCCATTTTTAGGTTACGATTCATTCATTTTTAAGAAATAGAAAATAAATAGGATATGCGCCAGAATTGCAACAGTAACAAAGCTTGTGATCAGCATATTTTTATTTTTCATTTTTTCAGCTTCTTTATTATTTTTTTTATACCGCTATTGCAATACTTAATTTCTTAAAGTAGAAATATTAAATAGGGCGTTAACATCTTCAAGGGAATAATGACAAATGATGATTGTATTGCATACAAAATTCGGTGATATAGTTGAAAAATAGGTGGAGCGTTGAATTTAAATTAAATAAGTACTTTTGTTTGAAGCTCAAAGACTGCAACGGCCGGAAATCGAATTCGGGTCTCTGCATTCATTTAACAGTGGGCTCTAACCCAGTCATTTCAACCTTCTTTCTTCTATGATCCTACCTGCCAGGTCTAGCCACATTGCAGCGAAGTAACTGGGGGCTCTAATTCACAGACCTTCATACATTAACATTATTTTTTTATTATTAGTTAATTTAATCAACAATAAAATAAAAAAATAATTATTAAAAATGATAAAAAAATATTTAATTATAGATTAGCTCAATGGTTAACAGCACTGCAATGGTGATTCAGTGATCAGGGTTCGGAACCCTGTCAATATTTTCTCTTCAAATTACAAATTTAATAAATTTAAGATAAGGGAAATAAAAAATGCGGTTCATTAAAAATGCAAAACATTGCTTTTTATATGCTTTGCAGAAATTGTTTGGTTACGCTTGAGGCGATGTTATTTTTCATGTTCGACGTTCAATCCCTGAACACACCCAAGAACATGTACGCATTCTTCCGAAGTATCCGACACAAACAATTCGGAGCTTCAAAAGATCAAAGGTTATAAGTTATTTAATATCTTAATTCCATTTTCGGAGTGGTAACGGTATTTTAAATAATAATAAAAAATAAAAGTAAAAAACAAAATGCTGATAGAATCATTCATTTGATGGGTCAGGTTAATAAAGCAATCAGAGGCTGATAGTTTCCTAGGCGGCGCTAACAAAAGGACTAGGAAGTAAATTGATCCTATCTGCTAGTGAAGGATAACCAGCTGCCCCGCGGACCTATTTGCATTCAATTACAGCGACTCTGGGCGAGGCGCGAGCATCATAAATCCTTCATCAAATCGCATAAATGTTATCATCCCACTGTGATTTGGTCGCATAATAAACCCTCTTATGCATTAAATGATCTGATGATTCCTAATGTGCGTTGAGAAACTTAATTTTGCCAAGTCACAACAGCAGATTTTCACTTCACGTGTATAAGGAAAAACAGGTTTCTTTACTCCGGTTTTGTTGTTTATCAATACATTATGGTTTTTTCCTTATTATTTTTTTTAAACAACATTTCATCTATTATGATAGTAAACTGATATAATTAAGGACGCAATATAAAATAATGCTGGCGTGATTGTCAGTTTAGCTTTGGCACATGACATCAAATTATCAGTATTCCAACTTGATAGGGTCATTGGCAATAATCAAAATTTCTTTTTTTAAACTCTGATGTAGAATTTAATGCTTTTGAGAAAATTCTTCAAATTTTCAATAATGCTCTCGTCATCCCGGAAAATATCCTGTATTGTTTGCTAGACACATCTTAAGTTTTCTCCTTATCGGTTCGTAATGGTTACATTCCAAAATTATATAATGCATTATTCGGGGGATACCACATTTTATGCAATGTTATTTAGATCATGATTTTTATATGGATTTTCTTTTGTAGGTTATCCATTCTTTGCAATCGGTCTAGCAACCCGCAGCAGTTTAGAAGGGTTCCATTTCCATATCTCATTCTATTATATGATTAATATTATAATCAGGGGCGGATTTAGCACCAAATTCGTTAGAAGGTCATGGTGGTCCCCGTTCTCATACTAAAATGTTGCCTTTTGCCTTAGAGCACTTTTATCAAAAAGAACTGCGAACTAAATAACTTAAGTGTTACATTTAGGGTTTGATAGCTAAGCAATTGCATTATTTATTTTTTTTTTCAATATACAAAAATTAAACAGATATAATATTTGGGGTGAGGGGGAGGGGGGGGGTCATAAACTCTGTTATCATATTTTGACTAATAATCCTGAATTAGATAGTTACGGTAGATTATATATTTTGATCTAATAAATCAATTACGTTTACGGCCATGATGAATTTGATTAAATAAAAATTTCAAACATTAACTGGTCATGATTCTAGTGTTTTACTTTCACTTACTTATATATGAAATATATAGTAAGGAAAGTATTGCGATCGTGAAAAATTTTGACTTCCGGTTTTCAACGGAAATACACGTTTTGGGGTCCCCTGAGTCCAATTAACCAAGTCCCGCTAAATGGTCTGTGTGTGTGTGTGTGTGTGTGTGTGTGAACAGACTAGCTCAAAAACTATAAACCGTACGAACCTGAAATTGGGTATTTGGTATATGGATATACCCGCGATGTGACAGCAAAAATTTCATCAAAATTGGTGAAACGGAGGGGGTACTTTACTTAAAGAATTTTATCTAATGTTTAGGTTTTTTTTTATTTACTCAACAACGGCTGTAATGATTTTGATAAGACTGGATATTTGGTGTATGTATATGCTCACAATGTGACAGACAAAATTTCATCAAAATTGGTGAAATGCAGGGGGCTCTTTAAATCATAACTTTTTTTCCAATTTTTACATTTTTTTGGAATATCTCAAAAACGGCTTTAATGATTTTGATTAAATTAATCATTTTTAATCAAAATCAAGTCATTTTTTTAATATTATTTATAGAAATGGCAATCAAAAAAACATGTCAATTTCTAATGTAAGTTGGTAAGTGAAAGTTGTGTGTTGCGCGCATCGCACCAGTTTTTTAACTCTTGTTTCTGTTTTTTGTATGCAAGAATAAGTAAAAAGATATTACTGAAAATTATTTTTCAATGCAAATTTGTGCTTGCGTGGGTGCCTTATGTAAAGTTAAGAGGAAATAAAAGCATAAGAAGTGCTTACATTAATAAGTGATTAGAGGAATTCTCGCTAACCAGTGGGAGTAAGTCTTCATCAATTATTCACTTGCATTTTCATCAATGTTGTAAATTGTTCCTGGTGATGGCTTAGCAAGAAGTTTCGCATATTATTACTTGATTTTTGCATTTTTTCATTTTAAATAGCTGGTATATTGTTGAGAGCATTAGATAAATAATTTTATATAAATTAATCGCTGTTTTGTTTCTCTTTACAATATTAGGTTAAAGCTGTCGTTATAATTGACATTTGAAATTTTCAAATTGAAAATAATAAAAAATTGTTGAAACTTCTATATTGTGATTAGAAGTAATTAAATTTAGCATAAATCACAAAGGAACTCAATACTGATTACTGATAGATTAAGAATGCAAATTTGTAAATTTGGTTAACTTAACTAATAGCGTGTTCTTTTTAAAGAAAAAATTACGAATATCATAAATATATTTTTTATTAAAATATATTTTAAATAGAGAAAGAAATCATGCAATCTTTAAACCTTCCCCTGATACCGCGTATTACTGTTGGTTCTTTAAATATGCATGCATTTTTATTCGATTTCTTGCCTTTTTACTAGGTTAAGTTTTTTATCAATCTTGGGAAAAATATTTTTTTCTAGTTCATTTATTAGCTGGTTAGTAAGAATAATAATCATAACAGGTTAATAATCATTCCAAGATTGGTGATGATGAATGAAATCGCGTATACAAGACTTTCAAAATTTCGGCCATTTTAATCGCCCCTGAACGTCAAAAGCTAAGCAAGTTCCGAAATTAGTTCCGAAAATCAAACTGTAAACATGCCTTGAGATTCTTATTTTTAACTATAGGTACTATTTTCTTATCGATAACGATTAGTTTCATTTTCATTCAATTCAAAACAAATTGATTAATAATTCTTCAAAGAACTAAATTGCTTTAATCACAATAATTTTTATGCAAAAGCAATTACCTTAACCTTGCGAGTTATTATATGAATATATTCACATTAATATTTAATGGATAACTTTAATTAGTAAACTTTAAACAATACTCCAATTGAGAATGAATTTTTTCATTTTTTTTAATCATTATTTATCTCCCTCCCCATATTTCTGCTGTACAGAATAGTGATTGCCGCTGACAATCCATTTTTATACTATTGATATAATCTAAATAATAAAGCAATAAAAAGATATCTTCTATCCTCTATCACTGCCCTGCGACCTTGAAACTAAAACACTAACGGAACTGACTCAGAGTCGGAGAACTATGAGAGCATGAAGTGGATAATGAACTGGTCATTGGGGGACTGTGGCGTGCCGCTAGTTGAAGGATATCGCTCGCCTGGAACATTGCGGTGTGCTACAGGGTTCTCTCTTCGCTACCTTCTTGTACTCTATTTTGTCTTAATCATTGATACGATACACAAAGAGCGCAACCATTATTCATTGTAAAAAAACAAATAACATAATAAGAACCTTTTATCATTCGCGTTCTTATTCAATAACGACTATTAAATTAAAAACACGTCAGTCAATCTCAAGTATTTATAGTCTTCTAATTCAGCTAATACCAAATGAAAGACTTTGGTAATTATGGATGAGTAGCTTAGATATTCAATCAATCAAAAATTAGTTATTCAATTAGTAATATTCCTATTTCCAGGTTATGTAATAAAAATTTGCCGACCGTACAAGTACAAAAAAAGTACTTCCATTAGCAGCAGAGCTCTTTGAGTCACTGATATCATACTTTCCTTTAGTTTCATAAAAGATGAATAAGTTTAATAATTATTATTTGAAGCGAATGAATAGAACCTCAAGAAGTTATACATATCTCCGAAGAGTGGCTGGTCGAACAAGGAGAGATCGATCAGAAATGAGCGTACAAGAGAAGATCTCGGAGTTGCTTCCCTGAAAGATACTCTTGAAAAGAGACAACTTCAATGGTTTGGACGAGAACCGTGATCCCCGAAAATTTTTCGAAGCTGTGCCCATAGGGAAACGACCTAGAAGGCAGTGGATTGACTACATTTGTAGGATTGGCCAAAAGTGAAATAAGCCACTAAATGCAATGAAGGCTATGGCACGAGATCGAGAGGCTTGGTATGCATGGACCGAGGCACCTCCACGCTGAAAGGCACTACGGAGGAAGAAGAAGAACAAGTTATACATATATATATATATATCAAATCTAAATAATTTGCCACAACAAGGTTCCTAACCAAACACTAATGGAAAAAAAGGATGTTACATTAACTTTATTGATTTTTATTGGATAAATATTATTAATAATAGGTGAATAAAAAGAATCGGCCGACATTGCAAAGGACAAACAGACCAATATCTATAGTGGATCATCCGATTTCAACGATTTTTTTCATCTTTTTGTTAGTTTTTATTTGAAATTAAGTAAAAAAAGATTTTTTTTTTTCTAAATTAGGGACTCTTTTGAAAAACGTTGCGAATTTTTATACTTCTTTAGTTATTCGCGCATGTTTCTTTTGCCAGTTTAAAACTATGGTAGGTTAAATGTTAAGACCCCCTTCAAAATCAGGTTAAAAACGGGAATTCCAATTCCACCGGATGGTATCAAAATGTTTATAGTATTTTTCTGCCAGGAAAACAGCCCTACATTCCGCATTAGACCAATCCGGGGCCGCTAAAATTGCCGGTATGTAGCGGGGAACAAATGCATACAGGACAAGCCCAAAATATCCCCATAATCATGTTCTAGGAGTTCTGAAATGGATAGAAACCGAATCCCTAGTCCTCTCTGACCACATCGGCTATAGTGCAAGAGTATGTTCTGAATTTCGGAAAAACATGACTAAAATTGATATTTCATCGTTACAGAAATTAAAAAAGAAAAGATCATTATTTAAGAAATAACTTATAGGAGGCAGTTAATTCAACATGGTTTGAATCATTTTTATCTTTTTTTTATTGATCGCATTTTATGACCTTTATAGACAAGATCAATTTGCATGAGAAAAAAAAAATGCTTGACTTATTTGATTCATTATGTTATATTTAAAACCAGTACTCTCTGATTCTGCAACATTTATTAGGCATACGCTCCAAATTTCTTATTTACCTTGGTAAGGGTAATTCACGTGATAGCAATAATACCTTTCTTACATTCAATCCTTCGTAATAACCTTACTTCACCTGATTTTGTCACCAATACAATTGTATACCTTAAATACCTCAATGTTTGGCTTAATGTCACCTATTATATATGTCGATTTGGCCCTAGCAAGATTACACAATTAGCTTCCGAATCATTCTAGCCCTCTTTTTCCAACATAGTTTCTACCTCTATCCCTGAAAATCCTGCAAGAAGTCTGAAAAGAAGATAGGCGCGTGACCTACTACTTCAGAAACATATTCAGTGGTATCAATCAGGAGTGGTCTTAAGGGAATATGGGAGATCGATACCTCCCCCCTTAATTTCGAAAAAATAAATTAGTGAAATAAATGTAAGCATCTAAGTCTTAAAAAAAAAATATGTTACAGTAGAATTTATGTACATGAATTTACTAATAATTCTATTCTTTCTATAAATAAATAATTGTGCTTTTCGCTTTCTGTATATATACATTTTCTTTTTTTTCTGCTGCTGAGTAGCATTCCTCCATGCCTTTTACATTATTATTATACATTTACTAGTTCCATTGTTTGTTGTACAGTTGTCGATTTTAATGATTACATTTTAGAAAATATATATAAAAACATCATTAAAAGCCTTTTTTCATTATTATTCTCAATTTTTTGTGACGAAGTGTCACAAAATAAATACAAATTATTGTATTTTAGTATTTCTACAAGTGAATTAATTTTTTTTATTAATACTCTTTTGTATAAAAAACTTAAGTGAAATAGATTAGGATAAAACAATACGGGGATGAAAAAATACGTGATATGACGCGGATAAAATTTTTTATAATAATCCTCACTGAAACTACTTCATTTTTTCTAGTAAAATAATTTGGTTTATTTATTACTCGAGAAGCCTGTAGAACATTTTATATATTGTTCAATAATAGTGTACAATGTTCAAAATTGTATATTACGATCGAAACGAATCGATACCTCCTCTGATATAGAACACAGTGAATAACACTGACACAGATATTAATTCTGAAGAATAATTGGCAACAGGTCGAGGGGTCCTGAGAACCTTCGAGTGCTTCCGTGCCAATAAATTATACCTAATTATACTTAATTATCATTATTTAATCAGACAATCCATCGTATATCGTTAATCTGCTAATCCCTAGTAGGCCTATCTATCATATCTCGACGTAATTTAAGATAAATAAAAAAATTGGCAAATACTCTTTAGATTGGATCTTAATATGAACTTTAAGCTTCAAAATGAACCCAAGATATGCTCATGTTCAATATTTCTGATGGTTGATAACGCACTGACGTTAGTATTTTTTATATTCACGTATGTAATATACATTGATGTTATTTGCAGTTTTGATAAATATTGCAACACTAACAAGGGGAGGGCACAGCTATGGGGTCGTCGATCGGGCCCATTTTTTTCTTCTGGTGATTCTACATCGAAAACTACGTGTCCGAGCGTTCCGTCCAATGGGCCTTAGGTGCTGAGAAATAAAATAAAATACCTCGAAAATCCTTTATTTTTTATCTTGAGTTTGGAAAATGATATCGACATGATTCATTTACTTTAGAGAGTAGATTAAAGGAAAAATACAATCGCTAAAGATTTATTCATATTTCTTCAATTTAATTTAAAAAAAGCTTCAAGTTTTCAAGTAAACTAGCTTTATAAATTTTTTCACATAAAAAACAATAGCAGTATCGAGTTCAGCACCTCAAGAAACCCTGATGTCTTAAATATCATCCAAAACAAAAAATAAAAAAAATTTCCTGTCCAGAGCAGCTTAAAAATGTTTCAGCAAAATTTTATGTGTAGTTTCAAATTCTGCATCTCGTGTTGAGCTGATCCGAGTTTTACGTTCTTGAGCTCGTTGCATAGAAGAAAGCTTCCTTTTCCTAACCATATAAATAACTATTGTATTATCTCGGGAAGCTCTTGTAAAAAATGGTCCTCAAAATAAAAATTAAATTCAAACTTTTCTTTATATTATGTTGATTCCTGAACACGTAAAAATATCTCGATTATGTAAAAATGTGTAACTCTAGAGCCTTTATTTGCCCTATACATTTGATGAGAATCAGTAGAATTTTCTCCGAAAAATGGTCGGATTTTTGGATGTATAACGAAATTGTAAGGGTCTTGCTTAGCGAAACTTTTAATGCAATTTTGAATTTTTATTTTTTTTTTTAATCTCCCCAAAATTTACTTATAGGTTTTTTTGATTGTCCTCAAAACGAATCTGAAAACTGTTATGAAACAAATGAGCCGAGTAACAACCAAAAACAATACTAATAATTTTAAAAAAAATCCAACGATGAAAGAAAATAAAAAGTTAGTCGATCACTTTGAGAGAGAGGTTTGTAAGAGGTTTCAATAACAAATAACAATTAGGAATATAATTTGCATAAATATTACACAGTTGTCAAACTAATAGCGAGAACAGAAAATATTTCCAACATTACGTAACAGTTAGTAAAAAGTAACTGCTTGCTTAGTCAATCGAGATTAGATTAACTCCCTAGTCTAAAGCTCTGTTTTTATTTGTTCGACATTCGAACAGTTTAGAAAGATTAAAGATTCGATTAAACATTACAGACGATTCTAGGGTCTTTAATTTATATGGTTTATGGTTATGGTTATTTATATGGTTATGATTATATCCTCTAAATACACATTTTTATATTATATCTACATTACATTTTTACTTTCACTTACCTATATATGAAATATATAGTAAGTGGAAGTATTGCGATCGTGATAAATTTCGACTTCCGGTTTTCAACGGAAATACACGTTTTGGGGTCCCCTGAGTCCAAATAACCAAGTCCCGCGAAATGGTCTGTGTGTGTGTGTGTCTGTGTTTTGTGTGTGTGTGTGTGTGTGTGTGTGTGTGTGTGTGTGTGTGTGTGTGTGTGTGTGTGTGTGTGTGTGTGTGTGTGTGTGTGTGTGTGTGTGTGTGTGTGTGTGTGTGTGTGTGTGTGTGTGTGTGTGTGTGTGTGTGTGTGTGTGTGTGTGTGTGTGTGTGTGTGTGTGTGTGTGTGTGTGTGTGTGTGAACAGACTAGCTCCAAAACTAAAAACCGTGCGTACCTGAAATTAGGTATTTAGTGTATCTTTATGCCCGCGATGAGACAGCAAAAATTTCATCATAAATGCTCAAAGGGAGGGGGTACTTCATTTAATAACTTTTTACGTTGTTTTCGATTTTCTTAAAAACGGCTCTAACGATTTTGATTAAACTGAGTATTTGAACTATATATATGCCCGAGATATGAGTGTAAAAATTTCATCAAAATTGATCAACCGGAGGGGGGACTTTACTTAATAAATTTTGTATCATTTTCACGTGTTTTTTTTTATTTACTCAAAAACGGTTTTAACGATTTTTGATCAAACTGGGTATTTGATGTATGTATATGCCAAGGATGTGATAGCCAACATTTCATCAAAATTGATCAACCGGAGGGGGGATTTGGAAGAGTTTGTTTTTGTTTACATGGAGAAATTAAATGTCTCTCGTTACGCCTAAAAATAAGAAATGGCTAAATATGAGATATGATAAAAACCAAGTAAACATATAGAGAGGAAAAATGAAAAATATTCAGTCAACTCATAAAACACGTTGAGCCCACGCATGCGTAATACGTCTTTAATGACAGACCATTGTTCATAATTAAAGCCGTTCTGTTCATTTAATGGAAATCATTTGTTTCATGGTAACTAATTGAAATGTTCAACAAGTACATAGAGAATTATAAAATCAGACGAATTATGCTTGCATTGCCGAATTATGACAAGTAAAATCTTTTATTTAATAATAAAATAAATTAGTTTTTTTTATAGAGCAAATGAAAACAAAAATAAGAAATGAATGTGGAAAAATGTGTAACTTTGAGAAGTGGCATTAACAAAACGCATTAATTTCTAATTAACGTAAGTTGGTAAGTGAAAGTTGTGTGTTGCGCGCACGCACCAGATTTTTATATAATATATAGTAAATTACGCATTTTTGTTACAATTTCCTTGAATCATTTCCGTTGGCATTGCTATCTATCGTGATATTTTGTGGGGAGTCTAATATCGGCGGCCCCCTATCGAATGATGTGTTGTGCCATCCTACAGAACTCTCTCTTAGATAGCACTGTTTGATATCACATCCTCTCCTATAGGGTTTCCTGACAGACACTTCTCTCAGGAAGCTGCCAAGGGTGTCAGTATCTTGAAGTATAAATATTTGAGACGTCAGCTGGTTATGAGAGCCCATCGACAAGGCTTACCTTTTTTCTCAATGGATGAAATATGATAGACCGATGAATAATACAATCTTCTTTATTAAGTATAGTTACATAATTCATGTAACTCCGAAACTAAAAACAGATATTGGAGCTCATAGCAAATAACGAGCAGTGCGACAAACTATACGAAACTATTGAGAACTTTGGTAATTTATTAACCATTAAATTTCTTAAACGAAACATAGGACTTCCCTCTTAGTTTTTATGTAAGTCTTAATTTATTCCAGAAAAACGTATTGGGTGGTAGGGATGGTTAGGGATGCTTTGCCAATAAAAACATGTGAAGAGCGTGATGCAAACTTATATATATAAACAAAAAAAAAAAAAAATAGGGACTTTTTAAATTCATATATATAAACATAAATAATTGTAAAAGTTACATATGTAGACCCTAGAAGACAATGAGTCAGAATAACAATTTTCCCATTTTGACTTAATCCAAGTCAAAGTTTTAAAACTTTTTCGAAAGATAATTCTATATTTTTATTGTAAAATCTCAATAAGTTATTCAATTTGTTTAGTATTTTTATAATATAACCATACCCTTTATTATTTTCTTTATTGACAAAACTTTCCAAGATTATAAATATTTATTTTACTGAGTGAGAGAAGTATCATAATTATAAGTATCATAAATGAATTATATACGACTAATATTATTTTTCTAGTATAACCATGCTGTACATTTTATCGGAATCATTGATTTTTCACAGGTTTATCCGATATGAAGGAATTTTTTAACAAACTCATTCATTAAATTCATTCGATCTCTTTAGCACTAATTCGATTTTTTCAAAAAATAACATACATTCCATGTATTCTATGGTCCAGATATGTACATTTAATCCTGTAATTTTTTTTAATCAAAATTTCGGGGGATGGGTGTAGGGGATCGTTCCCCAATTTCAATTGGAATCATCAAAATCACTAATTTGAAAGTGGGTATGATGAAGCTGATCAAAGAAGATGAAATCATTTTTACTTTTATTCAGCTCTATAGATAACAATATAAAGAAATTAAGGGTATTAATGAATTTATTAGGCATTTAATCAGCAATCTTCTAACATAAAATTTAAAAAAAATAGTTGTTGTTTTTTTCAAATATTAGAGAGAAAATATGTTCCGAGGTTTTATTGAAAATAATCTATAAATATTGCTTAACCTTTTAAGCCAACGTTTCGAACCAGGATATAGCTCCTCATCAGGGTTGTTGTCAATATATTGTTTTTTCCTGGAATTACAGTTATGATCTTGGATGAATCCCTCCCCTAATTATATAAATAAGGTAAACTATTAAATATCCTATTTTTTAAATGTAACTGCATATTACACCTGTCTGGTATTGATAATATATTTCAGTAGATTAATTATAAATAATGCCCTATTGAAGATAATGATAAGGATGGATTTCCATTCAATAAAAATAATGGGAAAATAGTTGTATGTATAATTTAAAAAATGGCATTGAGTTAAAATCAACTTTATGTTTAAGAGGTATAGTAAATTAATTACTTTGCTAATACATTACATTGCTGGTAAGTATGTATTGTAATTTATTTCCATAAAATTTTATTGCAATTTAAGATTTTTTTTTTTTTGTCAATCACAAAATCAAAGCAAGTTAATCAATCAATCATCAACTATTTTCTATATTTACTGCCAGAGTCGGGAAGGGTGAGCGGAGCGACACCATGATTGATGGCTGTGACAGGGGAAGATCAGGATGTGAGGTATTGCAAGGAGGTAGACTACTTCTCGCCTAGAGGAACTTAACTTCCTGGGGCAGGCTGCTATCCTGATATCGGCTATTCCTCCTCGGCTGCCAGAGCACTAAGGAATGTGCCCCCTCCCACCCTCCTGCAAACCGCTCACTGCAACCCCCTTTCTGTAATTTATTTCCTCTTTGCACCTAATGGATGTTCCAGGATAATTAATATATCTTTGCATCCTATTAAGATAAAATGGGATTTATTTTTGTAGGTTGGTCGAAATTTTACGTATTTATACAGTTTACATTCATGTAACCTCATAATCCATGTAGGTACGTTCCACGGTTAATAGAGATACGGTCGAAGCATTCTATTTAGAATGGGGGTGGTTTCAAGTCCGTGACGTCATTGCAGACCTCTACTTCCGAAGCCGTACTTTCATTAATTGCAAAATATATTGTCTTTTGACTAGTAAGTTGTCATGTTTCATTAAGAATAAACAAATTACAGCTTTTTGTAATACAGTCTGTTAATTTATTGTTCTAAGTAAAGAAGTTAAGACTAACATGTTTTACAGGTCTACTGTGACGTCACAGGTCAAAGCTTGGTTTTGATTGGCTAGCGCTGTTATGCTTCGACCGTATATCTATTAACCGTGGGTACGTTCCGATTTTTTTTAAAAATTCCTTTGCGCATACGCAAATAAAAGTTTGAGAGGTAAGAAATAGTCAACTGTATTTCTTTACGATATGTTGATTGATAGTCAGGATTTTAAGTTATCTTTTTTTATTTTGGAAAGCCAACGTTTCGATCCCTACATGTGGATCTTCATCAGGACTAAAGGCAAATATATGAGTATCTATGCTAGAAGATGACAATTAAATGTTTATTATGTAATTATTAAATATAGATAGTAACAACTAGGAGTAACAGAATAATGGAAACCAAATCTAACTGTCATGTTTATATGCCATTGATAATTACATGATTTCTTATACTTATGTAATTACTTTACAAAACATAATGTTATAAAACGTGGTAATAATTATACATGAAATCTTAACCAAACTGATAATTGTATAAAAGATGGTATTTCCAGCTACATAATTATTAGTCTTGGAAAGTATTCATGTATAATTTTTAACTTTTTTTTTATAACATTATGTTTTGTAAATTATCCATGGCATTTAAATAAACATGACAGTTGAATTTGGTTTCGATTATTCTGTTATTCTTAGTTGTTACTATCTATAATTGATAATTACATGATAAACATTTAATTGTCATCTTCTAGCATATGCTTAGCATTGATGAAGATCCAGGTATAGTGATCGAAACGTTGGTTTTCCAAAATGAAAATATAAAAACTGAAAATCCTGACTATCAATCAACCTTTCGCAAATAAACGCCTCAAAATGAAATATATTGCACATAATTATATTTCGGCATTAATAAAGGTTTAGAAAAGGGCGGATCCAGGTGACGTCACAGGGTTTAAGACCCCTTCCAAATATTTTAGCTATTTATATTTTTTGTATGTTTAAAAAAATAATGCAATTACATAGTGGCTAAACCATAAAGATATCACTTTAGACCTCAGTCCTTTCTGCAGCATGAAAATAATTCACATAAAATAGTTTGATAAACATTACATACAGGAGAAATGAATAAAAGTGTTTCCATAAGATAAAATTTTTTATTTCCGTTATTGTAAGCAGTAATATGTCTGTACAATATGTCCTTCTTGTTTTATCATTACAGTAACCGTGTAACGAGTAAATTTATTTCTACGCCTAACATATTACGACATAATGCATATTTAATTACATGTACAAAATCAATTAATACAAAAGTTTGTCATATAACATACATACATACATATATAGAATGAAACATTTATATCTAATGAAACATAAAGAAAGCAACAAGAATTTTAAAAATTATAAAATTAAAGCATTTAGGTAGTCGAAATATTCTTAAAAATTTTGTGTGCGAATGCCAAAACAGATTTTGTGCGCCAATGGCTCAATGAGACTAATTCATGTAAATTATTTAGTTTACTTAATAAATTATTATAGCTTCCCTACAAGCGATCGTAGAGAACCCTTTCTTTTAAACAATTAACTCTTTTCTTTTATGTTTCTCACTTATAATCAACGAATCCAGGATTCTAACACCTTTCAAAATATCCAGCGCAAAGCATGACTTGGTGAGATCTTAAAAGTTCTTCCTCATGCGCATCAATACGCTGCGCTTGTATTGAAAGCCCGTGGAGGATGAATAACGCAGCATTGTGAAGTGGATTAGCCGCAGACGCTCAAGTCGTGAGTGAAGAAGTCGGCTACCGCCGTGGCTCCCAAGGCCTTCTTTTATAAAAGCTCTTAAGGCCACTTCGATTTTAAATCTTTGAGGAGTATAATAAGGATGGATCGAAGGGGATAAGGGTCATACAGGAGGATTAGGAAGCTTAGATAGGTTTTGCAATGACTTCCACCCCAGCGTCGTCCAGCCTGAAGCTTCAGATTGAACAAGATCGTCAATATTGCCTGTCACAGGAAAATTGGTGGAGTAGTCCGAAGATTGGTTGCCATACTATAGCCATATTTATTTCTAAACTCAATCAATCTAGGTCATTAATCCTTGATTTAAATTTTTTCATACCACTTCTACAGAAATAACCAAAATTTGACGAAATTCATCCGTTTTTTAGCATTCTAGAGTTCAATTGTAAATTTGAAATAGTCATGGAAAGGAAAATTTAAAAAAACACAGTACCTAGTATTTTTTAGTTGCCCTTACCACAACCATATTTATTCATAATCATCTACTATATCTATCAGCCATCAGATCTTGCCTGCTTGGGAGTTTTCGTACATGCCTATTTGGCAAATGTCATTTATATTATGTACAATTCTGATGGTGTTTTTTGGAACTCGAAATTGTGATAACTGGATATTTGGATATGTCGTGATATTTGGAGAAACAAAATTATCATTCAATTTCATTTAATTTTGTATATATAACTATAAACATCAACATAAACAGCGATCTTTAAGTATTATATCCATTGATAAAATAAAAAAAAAGTCATGACTTCCTAGAAATCATCATTCTTCCATTACCTAAGAGCAGGTAAACAATCTATGAGTTTAGTGATAATAATAAGCCAGCAGATAAACAAAGTAAGGTAGTTGTTTACACGAATGGGGTTGTAGCGATGTTTGCTGCATCCTTCACTGAAATGTCAGATAGTGTCATTTCTCGATTGTGTGAAAAACAAACTCCTGCAAAAAACAACAAGAAAAACACATAGGGAAGTACATAGACACAGATGATTAAGGAGGAACTGCTTGCTCTTCAGACAAATTTGCAAGCGAGGGCTAGGCTGGAGAACATATTTTAGCAAGGGCACAGGTGTGGCAGCCCCGAACGTAAACAAGATGATAACTGCAAATAAAAGACTGCCACCAAGGACTCTAGGGTGCGCTCAGTTCGCTGTTCTCGGCCAAACAACGGCTCTTTGTTGGTCCAAAACAGCAAAACTTTTTTTTAGTTCAGTGCTTTGTTGTCGAAACATATTGACAGGCATAGCACAACTGATACATATAATTAATTGCCTGTAGATCCTGATATTTACCTTTATCCCTCCTGAGGTTCTTGTAAAATTATACAAGGCACTAGCTTTATTTTGAACTTTCATGGTGTTTTAAGACCTCTGCGATTATAAGATATTATTTTCTTTAGAAGTTATGGGATCCATTATGAATAAGTTTATGCATGGGAATTTCTCCATCAAATTAACAATAATAATAAAAAAGAATCTTCATACCAAACCATGGAGTCAACATCAAAATAGTTATTAGTTATTTAACATAACCGGGATACGCTCCTGGGGCAAACCCAGCTTCTATAAAGGTATTCTTAATTGAAAAATAAAGGGAAAAAACCTGGCGGTTGAGCGTGATCAATAACTTGCGCACCTCTAACCAAGAAATAGTATTCCCTTACACAGTAATGAACCATGGGTTGTAGTTTTTTACAAATCCTATTTCGCCAAAATGGGGTGCAGTTGTACAGGTTTTTTATGAATGATTAATAATTTAAGCCTACCTCTAGTTCAACCTCCCGGGTACTCCGACCACGCTGTCACCCCCACTGAGTACTGAATAAATATGGAACATGGTAAACCTTTTGTATGTAAACATACATATTTCCGATAGCTATCTTTCAGTTTTGTTTCGAACATGGTCTGGTGAGGTTACATTATATATTTTAAACTTCAGATTGTCTTTCGTCTTATTATTGTTCTCAAAATTTAAAAACGGGGCTTTAAGAGAAAGGCTTTACACACGTTATTTTTTATATAAAAATTGAATTATGTTATTCCTATAATTTATATATATCCACATACATTTATATATATAAAAATAGTAATATATATTTCTATATACTACCCTTGCAAAATGTTATTACCATAAATTATGTACCTATTGCTTATGAATTTTGCTGTTTTACTTTATGGGACATCCAAAATTAAGGTTAAACCGAAGTTTTTGGCGTTCCGACCCACTTCGGATTAGTCGGATTAGCGAGGTTGTACTGTATTTTGTTTCAATTTGTATGTATTTGATTATTAAATCCAATGAAAATTTACATTTCATTTATGTATTATGTATATAAAGCTTCTATATGCAACTTATTATTATTATTATTATATTTTTTATATTAAATGTCTGAAACATATCCTTCGACTCAAATTCTTTCTTTTTAAGAATTTTAAGTATTATTCAAGACAACGAAATAATTTTAAGCAAACTGCCAAAAGTGACAAAGATATCATTGAATGATTTTCACTGCCTTTTTATGTTATATTCTATCAAAAGTACTTTTTCCACCCTTCATAATGCCACGCTCAATAATTTGTTTATAGCCTTCGAACTCGTTCTGCTCTTATGAAACGAAAAAAGAGTTTCATTGACTGAAATACATGATATTCGAAGCGAATTGAGAAAGCTTATTGAAATATCATTTAAAAGTACAAAGCTTGGTGTAACCCAGTAACACCAACGGGAGTATCCTAGAAAAGAACACTGTTGACATCTTACATATCAAAAAAGGACCGGTATTGAATATTAACTTTGTTAAAAGAGGGACGTTTTACAATATTGTAGGTCTGAGCATCCAGAAAAATATAGGAATGTTTCTCTTGAAAGCATTTTTTTTTTTTAGAGAGGTACTCTTAAAAATCCATTATTGTTAGGGATAAAAAAGAAAACGTATTATCTTTAGCCAGAGAGCCGATGCCAAAATCATTTAATTTTTGGACAAAGTTATTTTTTGTAATGTCTTTCAGAAATGGAAGGGGATCAGATGTGGTTTGGACCTGCATGGCCTCTTCTGTGCTTTCTTCTGTCTTCTGTGCCCTTTCTGTGCTTTGGAAAATTATTTATATTAACTACTTACCGAATTACGACTGATACTATTTTTATTAATATGAAGCAATATCTTGGGCTATAACCTTCAGTTCTTAGTTTCGGTTGCTTTTTTCTTTCTTTTTTTTTTTTTAATGATGTCCCTCTCTTCTCTCTCCCTTCATCGCATATGAATACAGTTGGAATGCAATTTAAAGGTATAAAGGTCTATTAAATTATGTTCACTGGCCCATTCCAACACGGCCTGCAAAGTATTCACACTCAATATGAAATTTCAATTATAAAAATCATGTAAACACAAAATGTATACGCCTAAACAGTGTGAAACCTGAACTCATATTACCAAAAAAGGTTTATCATTAGGAGGTTCCATTATGCTTATCAGCTATTTTGTTTATAACCCTATATTTTCCCACTCCAAATTTTATTAAAAATAAATGACTCAAAAAGCAGATATGATTTATGATTATGTAGGTGTAAACTACTGTAACATTCCCATCATAAGTTTTCTCGGAGACAGATGACTCTTTTTTCTTGCTGTCCTATGCTTTTTCTGTAGTCTTTTAAATATCTGATTCCCGTCCTGGGATTTAACAGACGCGACACAATTCGCAAGGAGACCCAGAAGCGGAAATGGTTGAAGAACATATCTCCCCTGGGCCGATCTAAATAAAGAAAGAGTTTTTGCCGGAGCGCACTGAGGCTGAGTAACTGTGGGAACGAGGGCGAGGAGCGAAGAGCCATATGGGCAGCAAAGGGTTCCAGATGATCTTGGAGCATGTGTCCTGGAGTCGCGGAGGCATATGTTCCTTCCAAGGATCGTTTTGCCAGGACACGATATTTCGCAATACCTTTCCTAATTCAAGAGAAGAAAAAAAGCCGCAAGAAAATTCGAAAACTCTGTTTCGTGTCCATACCAACCTGACCGAATATACTGGTTGGAGGTTTGACCGCAACACAGAATACTTCATGCTAATTTCCTTTTAAATTTTCCTAACAACTTCCCACCATACATCATAATTAAAATCATCAACTCCCATTTAAATCGGACCAGTACAAGCACCACCCCCTTAACCTATCATTGACTACTTCCCCTTTCTCATATGAAACCACACTCCCTATCCTACCATGCGACCATAAGCCTCACAATAAGCATTCCCATATTGTTACCAACCTGAAAGATCCTATTCACATACCTCACCAATCCAATATTGTTTACCGTGTCTCCTGTTGGCTCCTTTTAATCACCTTCTATCGAGGAAAAAAAAAAAAAAAAAACTAAAACCCGTATTTCTCATCATATGTAATATTGTATAATTGTAGAACATTTACGAACTGTTCTAGAACATGTTCTCGACTGTTCGAGAATTTCTACGCTAGTCGGGAAACTTCTAGATTTTTCTAATTCAGACTAGATATAAGGCGCGATGGAATGGAGAGTTAGCCTTGCTTTTGAATATCGAATCATATGGTTACTTTAGTGTTACTGTGTCGTTACAAGTTGATATTTTTTGTAACCTTTAAATTAAAACCTATAGTAGTGTTACAACATAATTTAACTTATTGTTCAATCTCTTAATCCCAAACTTTCAGAACATGCCTTAATTTTAATGGATTGTTCAAAATCATGGTTTGTAATGTGAATGCGTGGTTTGGAATGTGAATATTTGCCTTTTTTCATGAAAATTCACATTCAACTCGAATCTATTCAAACAATCAAAAAACCACCAAGATATTTTTATCTCCCCTATACTATAGTTATCCAGTTAACTAGTCGGCGACAGAGGTGGTCCCTGGTGGGGTACGGGAAAACCCTCCCCACCGCCCTAATCTATAGTCTTACCTAATAAAGATTTTTGGACTAATTACCTATGCGAGAGGTGATTAGTCGCGAAAAGAAACCGTATTAATTACGGTTTTAAAAATTTTAGTTCGCGAGAACTAACAAGAGATCGCATTGACAAAGACGGTCGCGGTAGTATATAATATTTATATCTAATATAACTAATTAAATCGAAAGAGTAGAAAGGAGTAATTTAATCGAAATCGAGCGTAGTCCTCGGCTCCAAGGGTAGAGGCTAAATATCGGTGATGGAAATTGGAGGCCAAAAATAGGGGGGTAGGTGCGGGAATAATATTAAAAATCGGTGTAACCGCTCTTTCCCACCCCCTTAACCCTATTTTCTGGCTTGAGTTATCATACCTAGAAAGCATACAAATTGATCGAGAACGGAGTGTTAGGCAGTCTAAAAATTGCAAATTAAATCGAAAGAGTAGAAAAGACTAATTAGAACGAAATATTAAGAAAAAAAAAAATCGAGCGTAGCCACGGCTCCAAGGGTAGAACCTAACTATCGGTGATGGAAATTGGATGAGGCAAAAAATAGGGGGGTATGTGCAGTACAAAGAGGCCAGTGTCATTGTATGGTGTTTCAGGTATAATGTTATGCCTGTGCATTGTATTTCAGGTGTACTAGGTAAGTGTAAATAACTGTGTGATAATGTTGATCTAATAAGAAGTCGGCTACGGTGGTGGTCCCTGGTGGGGTGGGGGGAAACCCTCCCCCCCGCCCTAACCTATAGCCTTACCTAATAAAGATTTTTGGACTATTTACCCATGCGAGAGGTAATTAGTCACGAAAAAAAAAGCCGTATTAATTACGGTTTTAAAAATTTTAGTTCGCGAGAACTAACAAGAGATCGCATTGACAACGTTGGTCGCGGTAGTCGGGGGAGTGGGGCGGAGTTTATAGTTTACTGCACCTACCCCCTATTTTTGGCCTCATCCAATTTCCATCACCGATAATTAGCTTCTACACTTAGAGCCGTGGCTACGCTCGATTTTTTTTTTTTTTTTTTTTTATTATTAAGATTCAAGTAGTCCTTTTTACTCTTTCGATCTAATTGGCAATTTTTATACTGCCTAACACTCCGTTCTCGTTCAATTCGTATGCTTTCTAGGTATGATAACTCAAGCCAGAAAATAGGGTTAAGGGGGTGGGTAAGAGCGGTTACACCGATTTTTAATATTATTCCCGCACCTACCCCCTATTTTTGGCCTCATCCAATTTCCATCACCGATATTTAGCCTCAACCCTTAGAGCCGTGGCTACGCTCAATTTTTTTTTTAAATTTTATTAATATTTCGATCTAATTAGTCCTTTCTACTCTTTCGATTTAATTAGCAATTTTTAGACTGCCTAACACTCCGCTCTCGTTCAATTTGCATGCTTTCTAGGTATGATAACTATAGGTATGATATAAACTCTTTATAGGTATGATAACATTTTGAACCTGTTCAAACAACATAATTTGAAACCCTACCTCAACTGCCATTGTAGTACTTAATTATTTTCGCCTGAGTTATTTCATGTCCTTCCTCTTTTGTCCTACTTGTCTACTCCCTTTAAACTTTTCATAGTAGCACCCGAATGATATCCTATTTATATTATAACAATATTGTCATGTGTAATTATTTACTAATTTTATCAAGATTGTTTTGTAAATAAGAAATTTATCGATAGACATTAAAATTAAAAGGCGGTCTTATAGGGGGGTCGCCTCCCCCGCTCCCTAAATTTTGGAGAAAAAATTTTTTGAAATAATTAACTCATAAATATTTTAAACATTTTTTTAGTACAGTAGTAATTATTAATATACCAATTTGATAAAGTTTTAAAATAAGTATGCAGTTTTTAAGTTTTATATATTTTATTGTGTTTTCTACTGCTCAATCCCTCACCCCAAAATATTTTTCTGAGACCAATGATGTCAATGTATCATTTATGAGTTTTTGCGTCATAAATTCATGAAAGATGTCATTTTAGCATGAATATCTACTATTTCCGGATTATAAATAAACTCTACGGGTTTTACGCAAAAATCAATGGTAAAGTTTATTCATGAGTTCCCTTTGAAAAAAAAAATGTTTATATTATAGAAAATATCTATCCTACCAAACTCCCTCCCCAATTTTTTTTGCCGTCAGTGAATCATTAATAAGTTCTTGTCTCGCATATCTTGCGTGAAAGACGTTCAGTCTACCTATCGTTTTAGCTAAGAATATCTAACTATCTACACATTAAATAATAAACACTACGGTTTTTATGAAGGATGTCATTGTAAAGATTATTGTTGAGTTCCTGAATGTGGTGAAAAAAAGTTGATAAAAAAAGTCCTCTCACTATATCCTCCACAAAGAAGTGACACATTGTAGTTGCGACTCCTAATATCAAAGTCCACGCTATCGTGCCGCGGATAAGAAACAGCTGTTGGAGGGAAGTGGAACGGATGTGGCCGGTATTGTGGAAGCGAAAACCACAAGTCCTCAACAATCGCTACCATGTTGTTGAGGAAGAAGACGGTGTGTTTCTAAATGGTGGCTTATTACAGTGCAACATCTGCAAGAAGGCAGGTGCTTAATGTCGATGCCCTCTTTCCACCAATGTTGAATTGGGCAAATAGGCATTTAATTTTCTATAAAATAAAAAAATAGAAAAAGACGTGAGATAATGGATTCAATCCACTTAGGTGATGGCTTGGACTAAATACTTTTTCTTCTATTTGTTTAAAGAGGGGTGAAATAGTCCATTACATACCTAGGAGTCCCTTATATTTTATTTAAACCTTAATATGGAACTTCTTCTCGGGCTCAATAATCTATAAATTTGACAATCCTTATTTGGAGTAGAGATGCGATATCGAAGGCAAAACATCGACAACGCATTATACTAATTACCATAGTCCCTATGTATTTATAAATTAAATAGAATTTGGTGCCTATAGCCCATGGTTTTTTACATGCACCTAAAATGTAATTTAATAAATAAATAAAAATAACTTTTTATTGTTAAAACGTCGATGCTAAGAGCATATGTCATTCATGTTTGGGCAAAAGTCATAAAAAAAACTTTTTGTATCGTCTTCTTAAAATTCATAATTGACTATAATTTATTCGCTATTCATAATTTATTATAGTCTCTGTTGAAAGAATATAGTTTCATTTATTAATCTAGAATAAAATAATACAATTAAAAAGCATTTATAATGATTTTCAATAGCTTAGAAAATCGTTGTTTCAGCTTCACATCCGATGACTTAACCCCTTTTGCCGCAACACCAGTGATATATTGTTGCTTTATGGCCAAAACATCGATGTTAAAACAAATTTGTTTTTGTCAAAAACAACTCGGTTATTGCTAAAATGTTGATGTTAAACCATATTTGTTTTTGTCCAAAACATCGGTGTTAAATCATATTTGTTTTTGTCAAAAACATCGATGTTAAATAAAACTTTGTTCTTGCTAAAACAATTAAAAAAAAAAAAATTTCAACTACTAAAAACATCGATGTTCAGCTCGGCCCACAAACATCGATGGTCGGAAAACATCGGCTGCGTACATTTGATGTTTTAGAAACATCGACATCGATGTCGCATCCCTAGTTTGGAATAGAAGAATGTTCTCGTGGGTGTGTGTTAATGCTTCCAGAATACTGCCGAAAAAAAATCGTTGTTCAAAGCAAGTTTATACATCTAGGTATTGAATTTTAGACTCATCATGGGTTCTGGTGGTAATATATTTTTTGTTAATACTACTCCCATGTTACTGCTGATCACAACCTCAACCGAAAAAGACTAGTTAGGGAGTTTATTAGTCTCTAAGGCGGGAACATACAAGCGGAATTCTAATGCTAGGATATACTTAAGCCAAGCAAGGACCTTATTAACTATACCCTTTTTAATAAGTCAAAATGGGAGTTCCCTTATGTTAGGTAAGGTGACTTCTAAAAATAGGCCACGCACTGCTATGTTAGCTTCTTACTAACATAGCAGGAAGTAGCTTTACCTATTTTTCCCCTTAATTAGTGGACGGATAGAATTTACCTTAAGAGAACTCATTAAAACACACCAATGGTTTTTATTTTAATCCCTGGAATGGAACCGACTGCGATGTTTGAGATACGCAGGCATTGGTATGTTAATGCCGATGAATATTCAGTAAAGGAAGGCAGCAAGCCTAACGCAGAGCTTGGCATCGAATTAGATCGTTAACTATGATGAATCTATAACAAACATATTACGTAATTTAACATAAATACATTATGATTATCGAAGTACTTTTTAACCGACATCTGAAATATCTCATTATTTCTAAATAATATTTCAGAAAAGCTTTTACTTAATAGATTAATTTACTGTGTTTTTTTCATGTTATGGAATATTGAAACCAGGAGACCTCAAGTGAATTTAAAGCACTGTTTTAAACATTGGTTGGTATCAAGAAGCCTCTAATTCGCAGGGTTCAAATTACACATAAAACAGAAATGATTTTTAATTAATTTGTTTCACTTCGGCGTTTTGAAGATCTTTACCCCCCTCCTCAGCTTAAATGTTATTTCAATCATGGTTATTTAATTTATATTTTGTCCTGGAGAGAAAACTAATGTAAATATATAAGAGTGGTCCTGATACTTGTACAAAATATTTTATCATGAAAAAGAAGTAGCTCTGCAAAATACCATAGTATTAATTTTGAGATCATAAAATCACGTTGATCGGTCTTTATTAGAAAAAGTAAAGAATAAAAATAATCGAATTTAAATTTAATCCTTTGTTGACAGTGATTGTGTGCTATCAATATCTTCGTTTCAGCTCCAGTTCTGCGCTCATAAATCTAATAAGGGAATCCACGACTTCTTATGAAAAGGAAATCATCTTAGAACTTGGAAGATTTGGATTTCAACTTCAACGCTCAAAGTACCGACAGCTTCTGAGCTTCCTCATGAAAATACTAAAGGTTAATTGTGAAACGTGGTAACTCTGAAAGCGGTCTAATGAACCAATTGCCATGAAGATATCATTTCCTCCGGCCATTTCTTTTACTCAAAGGAACTGCTGTACCTGCTTGGGATATATGGTACTCCTTTCATATTCGACAGAAACCGTATTCAAATCCACCCATTGATATTTTATTGACGGAACATGGTGTATCGTTGTTATTTCAGTTCTTTATTTTCCATCCCTACCTAATCTCGATTTTTTTTTTTAAGTTTCAACAAGGAGGTTGATCATCGCCCAACATTGCCATCAACGGCAATATTCTACTATACAGATTCATATCTCTGAAAATTCAAAGAGTTGCCGGTAGTTTCTACGTTGTCATGCAAAATGGTGTGAAGATCAGAGAGGTACATCATAAAGTTGCCTATTTGCGTCCTTATCGCTACACTCTGTCAAAATTTGCTTTACAGTTAGCGATCATCCACAAGTCTGGCAATCGATTGGAGGATTTCGGGTCATATGAAAGCTTAGGTTAAAGCGTATGTGTCCTCTGCTCAGGTGCGTTAGGATCACCTCCTTTCTTCGATTACTTCGGACTGATGATTTCCATGGATATACTTCATTGCCGTGTTTACATTTCTTTGAACTTATTAGCCGTTTCATTTGTGTTCGATTGTCTAAATAAAATCCGTCTGTGATTGCTTCTTTGGCAGCTCGGTTAACCTGTACATTACCGACTATCACAGTGATTAAAGACCAAAGATCAATCAACTATTGTTTCAATATTTTATTTATTACAATTAGTGTTTTTGAGTACAGTCTATTTCGGATAGTAAAGTTTTCCTAAAGGTGTAAATTGTTCCATACACTTAGTGTAGGGGGTAGTGAATCATTGCAGAAAAGCTGATTTTTTTATTTTAAAGATGTTTATAACCGTTCAAACTTTTGTAAATCAACACCATTTCAGTTTAGTAGTTGATATACATTGATGAAAGAGAAAAACTATGATGTCAATGAAAACACACAACCGAGGCCTACACATTGGACAACACACCAACACACAACCTACACATTGGACCCGTCAGGGAAGATAAACTCGACATCTCCTTGTCTAACTTGTAGTCCGTTAAATTCGAGTTTGTAAAAATATGGCAACATATTATTTTTCAATAGGTTAGTGAGAGATAGCCTTATTTTGAGGGTGGGTAAGGAAAAAGTAGTTTCGAGTTACAGGTCTGCTAGATATAGGTACTGAAATTCGGACTACGAATGTGGTATTTTTGTGTGTGTGTGTTTTTTAAAAATATGATTTGATCTTGTGTAAGGGAACGAGTCTTTCAAAGGATGATCGGAAGCGGAAAGGATATAAGCGGCGTAAGTGAGGTCAAGTTGTCGTCATAGGCCAAGCGGAGGCTCGCCAGCCAGCTTTGACACAGAGGCTATTGGAAGAGGGCGGAAAGCACCAGTATCTATTCTGAGTCGAGTACTATGTGTAGTGTTCAGCATTTTTAGGATGTTACCTGAAGCTGAGTTGTAGGTATTGCAATCATAGTCTAACTTTGTATAGGAAAGTCAGCATATAACCCCGTCGGCACCCCAACTTGTGCTACTTAACATCTTTAAGAGGTTAATGAGCGATGGGAATTCGCATTTAATTGTTCAATATGGTAAGTCCAATCAATTGCTCGATCTAAAGTCATTCCCAAGTACCTGGTGGTGTGTGTTTTTTAGCAGTCCAACGCTAGTGTTGGTTGAACGTTCGGCAGTCTTTTGCTAAATAGTATTGCGATTATCTTAATGTTTGAGAATTTAAACCCATAATCAACAAAGAAATTTCATCAGGAAGCTAAGGTAACAATATTTTTTGAAAACCCCTGGTTTATCGATAAGTACAACTTTGAGTGTTTGATCTCCGGAAATTTCCATTTATTAATCACCCTAGAGAAGTAGATATTTTTTCTCATAGATAATTTTAATCTACTTTAAGATGTTAGGCCTTGAATTTTAATATATTAAATAGTTTTCTTAATTAATAATTATGTCTAGAATCACCTTCTACATTAAAACCTGAATTACCATGGCAGTAAACTATTTATTGATCTATAGAAAATTAATTAAAGGGAGAAAAGTGTAAGGGCAATACCAATTAAAACTCAGGGAGAGCTATAAATGATATGATAATAACCTTATTACCTACAGTTGGTAAAGCAAAACTGATTCTAGTCAGGAAATTTAATATTTATTTATCTCTCCATAGATCCAGGCTAGGACCAGGTCCCTCCTGGAAGAGTTATCAATCAGACTACGCAAACAGATTTGGCCGAGGTGGTGGCGCCGCTGTGCTGACTCCACTATCGCACCCAGCACCCCTGGGAACTAATTCCTAAGCAAATACTTAAGTAGCCAAGATAGCAAAATAGAATGAAATAAAATGTCATTCAATCAACTTTTACTAGTGAGAGTACATTTAAGAATAAATACCTCACCAAATGGAGATAATTAGTTGAATAAGATCTTAAACAAACCCATTGCGTTAAAAAAAAAAAATGAAAATTCTAAATTGAAAGAGAATGGAACCTATTGGAGAATGAACCTACCCAAATACTGTAATTATTTTTTTCAATAATGTAGTTTGTAAAATTTACAATTACAGGAGGTCTGGCTCGACATATTATATACACAAAAATGATAAATAAATAAAATTAAATGTGCAGATCAAATTATGATAAACATTTCAATGCATATATAAACTAGTTCGAAAAGACAAAAGGAAACATGATCCTGGAAGAAAAAAATTAAAAAAAATTAAGATTAGGAGAAGTAAACAATAATTTATAGAATATAGTAATACAAGACAGAAGATATAAAAAATAAATATATATTATTTAGAGGTGTACAATAGTCAACTGTTTTTCTATGCGACAGGATGATTTTTTATTTTTATTTTGCAAAGCCAACGTCTTGTTGAGTCCAGATTAATACAGAGACTTTGTATTAATACAGCGAATCTTAATTAATACTAAGTTTCACCTGTTGGGATCGAAAACGCTTTCCAAAATAAAATTTGTTTTTTTAAAATATAAATAAAAATATTTGTACCTTAAAATCCTGACTATTAGAATAGAAAAATACTCTATTTATGTACACAAACATTTTACAGGGGGATGGTGGAACTAAATTATTATACATGCTTAACTATAAAAAAAAAAAAAAATCAATATATATATATATATATATATATATATATATATATATATATATATATATAGCACAAAATATATCTGTATATGTGGTAATTATTAATTTATATGTAGGGTGATTTTATATATATATATATATATATATATATATATATATATATATATCACCCTACATATAAATTAATAATTACCACATATACACAGATATATTTTGTGCTTAATAATGATCCATTTATTGCCTCCCAAAATTTACTATTTCACATCTCAATCCTTGTAAAATTTTTGTAAAATGAGAAACCAAAAAGGAAAGATCAAAATCAAACCTAACAAACTCTGTCAAATCACATTTAAGTTCTCTTCCTTGTAAATCAACTACCTCCTGCCACACAGTTTCATTTTTTTATTCTACCTTGCCCCCTGTTGATCAAATCCGCTACATTAGGACTCAAACTGGACGAATTTCCACCTTTGAATTCTTATTTCAGATTAAATGATAAGAAACCGCTCTATGATACAGCCTACTACAGTATTTAAACAAAAAAAAAACTCTCCAAACAACAAATCAAAAACAAAATGCTTACTTAAAACACTATAATAAGACCTATTTGGACTTACAGATTTGAGCTGCGATGCTCGAACAAATCGTCAAATTCCTCTCGTACCCAGTCGTTACAATTCAAAATCCTATGCAAATACTCTATTTTTACTAGTAAAATTTGGCCTAGTCCAGATACCAATCCTTTTACAATAAATTTCTTCTCATCCTAAACCTCTTGTTTCCATCCCAGCTTCCTCCTCTATTCTTAAAAATCTGGTGCGTGCGCGCAACACACAACTTTCACTTACCAACTTACTTAGATTAGTAATTGACGTGTTTTGCTAAATATCATTTCCCAAAGTCACACATTTTTCTACATTCATATCTTATTTTTGTTAATCGTTAAAGCCGTTTTTGAGTAAATAAAAAACCCCGTGAAAATGATACAAAATTTATTAAGTAAAGTCCCCCCTCCCGTAGATCAATTTTGATGAAATTTTTACAGTCATATCTCGGGCATATAAGTACATCAAATACCAAGTTTGATCAAAATCGTTAAAACCGTTTTTGAGTAAATAAATAAAACACGTGAAAATGATACAAAATTTATTAAGTAAAGTCCCCCCTCCAGTAGATCAATTTTGATGAAATTTTTACAGTCATATCTCGGACATATAAATACATCAAATACCAAGTTTGATCAAAATCGTTAAAACCGTTTTTGAGTAAATAAAAAAAACACGTGAAAATGATACAAAATTTATTAAGTAAAGTCCCCCCTCCGGTTGATCAATTGTGATGAAATGTTGGTTATCACATCTCTGGCATATAAATACATCAAATACCAAGTTTGATCAAAATCGTTAAAACCGTTTTTGAGTAAATAAAAAAAACATGTGAAAATGATACAAAATTTATTAAGTAAAGTCCCCCTTCCGGTTGATCAATTTTGATGAAATTTTTACAGTCATATTTCAGGCATATAAATAGATCAAATACTCAGTTTAATCAAAATCGTTAGAGCCGTTTTTGAGAAAATCGAAAAAAACTTAAAAAGTTATTAAATAAAGTACCCCCTCCCTTTGAGCAAATTTGATGAAATTTTTGCTGTCACATCGCGGGCCTTGGTTATTTTGACTTAGGGGATCCCAAAACGTGTATTTCCGTTGAAAACCGGAAGTCGAAAATTTTCACGATCGCAATACTTCCACTTACTATATATTTCATATATAAGTAAGTGAAAGTAAAAATCCACAGAAGCATCCGAAAAGAAAATGACCTTTGAACATTCTAATTCGGAACTATTAATAGAGTGCTACCGATAGCTAGTTAACAAGTTTATGCACTTTTATTTTAAATTACTGGTGAAGTAAAAATTAATATATAAAAAATGCACGTTGTAAATAAATGCAATTATTTACTATTTTCTGCATAACTAAGTCTTTTATCCTCTATTGTACCGAGAAATCACACTGTACCTCATTTTTATAGGTCCATTTTCTTTCCTTATTATGTAAAGTTGCAGACAAGCTGCTGCATCTGTAATTGTAGAGATGAAGCTGAAGCAAAGAGTGACGGATGGTCTTGAACTTGAAAGCTTAGCGGCTTGGAAAAGAGACAAGCTATTAGTTTCAACTCGATTCTTGATGCTTTGCGTAACTTGTGATGTATGGCGGTCGTTTCAAACGAGTTGAAATAATCTAGTCCAGTATTTATTGCTTATTTATTCTATTAATCAGTGCCTTGTTGTGAAAAGATTGAACTGAAACAATTTGGCGAAAATTTGATTTCTTTTTGTTCCTCTGACTCTCCTTCAAGGTTAAATTCATTGTGTATTGTTTAATTGTTAATTACTGATCCTCCCTGTGACAGAAATTTAACTGTACTTCAACACATTTTAAGTACAATAAAATATAAGTAAATATTTTTTAAAAACAATTTTCATATATTAAACCAATGCCATCTAGAAAAATCTGGTGCGTGCGCGCAACACACAACTTTCACTTACCAGTGAAAGTAGTACTTACATTAGAAATTAATGCGTTTTGTTAATTGCCACTTCTCAAATTATCAGAACGGTTTTTATTATGAACAATGGTCTGTCATTAAAGGCGAACTCCACATGCGTGGATTCAACGAGTTTTATGAGTTGACTGAATATTTTACTTTTTTTCTCCTCTTTATGTTTTCTTTATTTTTATCATATTTCATATTTAGAAAATTCTTATTCTTAGCCGTAACGAGACTCAGTTAATTTCTCCATATAAACAGAAACAAAGGTACTTAATAGGAAATAAAAAAAAACAAACAAACAAAAAAGGCCCCTCCCAAAAAAAAAAAAAAAAAAAAAAAAAGCCGCCTCAGAACATTTTAATAATGATAAAGCTTACCTGATATTAAAGAACACCTAATTTTCATTAAACCTGACGAATTTGATAAAAATCGTTAAATCCGTTTTCGAGTAAATAAAAAAAAAAAAAAACGTGAAAATGATACAAAATTTATTAAGTAAAGTCCCCCCTCCGGTTAATCAATTTTGATGAAATTTTTACAGTCATATCTAGGGCATATACATCAAATACCCAGTTTGATCAAAACCGTTAAAGCCGTTTTTGAGTAAATAAAAAAAACATGTGAAAATGATACAAAATTTATTAAGTAAAGTCCCCCTCCGGTTAATCAATTTTGATGAAATTTTTACAGTCATATCTCGGGCATATAAATATATCAAATACTCAGTTTAATCAAAATCGTTAGAGCCGTTTTTGAGAAAATGGAAAAAACGTAAAAAGTTATTAAATAAAGTACCCACACCGTTTGACCAATTTTGATGACATTTTTGCTGTCACATCGCGCGCGGGTTTCAGTTCGCACGGTTTATAGTTTTTGAGCTAGTCTGTTCACACACACACACACACACCATTTCGCGGGACTTGGTTATTTGGACTCAGGGGACCCCAAAACGTGTATTTCTGTTGAAAACCGGAAGTCGAAATTTTTCACGATCGCAATACTTCCACTTAGGTACTATATATTTCATATATAGGTAAGTGAAAGTAAAAATAAGGACACAAATTGATAAATTTCACTAAATATGCGTTAGTATTTCAATGCTTCACCAATTGAAATCTTGTCAAACCTAGCTTACGATATATTTGATTATCAATTAAATTATCTTACTTGTCTATAGAGGTACTTGTCTATAGACAATAGTAGTACATGTCTATAGTCATAAAATAGTACTTGTCTATAGTCTACTTGTTTTTTGTTTTTTTAAACGTCACTTTATGCCACTAAGGCTAATCGGACGATGATAGGGTGGGAGTCCTAAATTTTGTCTATCTAGCCATAATTAGGATATGGATCTTTAACGAGTACCTGACATCGTACAGGCTCGGGCCCTTTATTTTAAGTCCTATCCGAGGGGTGGCATAGAGAAGGATTTTTTACTCCCATTAAAAATTCCAGGGCCACCTCGGGACGCTAACCCGAACCTTTAGTATAGTAAGTTTTTTGCTAACTATAGTTTTCTAATATATTGTAACGTTAAACACAAAAAATATGATTTTAGAGATTAAGTTCTAGACAAGCTGTCGGAACAAACTGTTGTAAGACATGGGTCAATCCATATAAAGCAATCCAGTCTAGTTGCTTCAACATTTTTATTTTTTTAAATATTTTTTCCATAGAAAGAACAATGCAACAGAAGTACAAAAGTGCAATTAGTTTAGTTTAGTGAATTATAGTGCCTACCTTTATCTTCCAAATAAAAAACAATAACAAACACTTAGTCATTTGCCTTCTTGTAAGAAATAATATTTGAAACCCCGTTTTTTTTTTAAATTACGCTTGAAACTTTGAAGTGTACATGGACCGTAATACTTAGTTTGAAGTTCATAGTTGTAACCTTTATTAAAGGTCAGACCTTTCTAAAGAGATTGGTCTTTATTTGAATGTTCTAGGATGAGTGAAAGAGGAGATATTTGATTTGAAGCAGAGCGCTGAAAAAAACTAAATATACGCGGTTTTTAAAAATAAAATGGCCGCCATTGGAAACAAAAATTAAAAAATAAACTAATTGCACTTTTGTACTTCCGATGCATTGTTCTCTCTATGATAAAAATATTTTAAAAAATAAAAATGTTGAAGCAACTAGACTGGACCGCTTTATAAGGCCTGACCCATATGTTTGTGACCGTTCTGTACTGATAATGTTATATGCCTTTAAATTCCCTTCGGATTGCAAACTCGTTGCTGAAAATTGTAGAATTGTATTTATAGATTATCAGTACATGTAAACAGACAACATTCTGATGGTTCAAAACACGATCTTATATTGTGAGTGAAGCAAAGAGATTAGTTATGTAATGTAATTATTACTTGGAATTCCCTTCTACTATTCCCATAATTAAATCTAGAGGGTAATCTAAAGAAATAATTTAGAGAAACTATAATAGCTTGAGCTGAGGAAATAGAATAGCAAATAGAACACTACATTACCTAACTTTTGTTACACAAAGATAATTATATTCAAGACTTGTAAAAGTAATACTTTCTGTTACACTAAAAATAACTGGATATAATGTTTTTTTTAATTGTTTTAAGTAATAAATGTAACTTAAGTTCGACTTGATTGCTAACATTAATTTCACGATTTGTTGATAACTATTTTAATGTAATTTAATTTTTATATATAATAATATATATATCCGCGATAAAAAGGCTATTAAAAAGTATATCATCAAGAAAATTAAGCTTTAAAGTTCAAAATCCACAAGCAAAATATACATATAAGAAATAGTAAATGATATGTAACTAATATTATGACGGTGCAATTAAATTCACAACTAATTTTCAATTTTTACCTTTCTTTCATTAGCATTTCAGAAAAGTAATTTGAAAAATATCTCCAAAATAATAATAATTTATAGATGGTGAATCCATTTCGTCCCTTGTTTCATTTATTCATCAATAATGATAATATGAATACATTTTTAATATTATGTGACGAGATATTTTTTTTTTTATAGTATTGGTGTTTAAATAAAATCGTGAAAAATAAATTCATAACAGCTTTTAAAATGTATTATAGGTTCAATCTTGATTAAATAAATTAAAAATAACAACAACACAATAAATTAATTAAAAATAACAATCAGCATAAATAACATATGCTGATTTTTTTATTATTTTTTTTATTTTTTAGGTGTATTGAAGCGTCATTTCGAAAAATACTTCCCGAAGCGGAATAATTTTCAAATTTCATATTATGTGACGAGAAATTATTTTTTTTTTAGTATTGGTGTTTAAATAAAATCGTGAAAAATAAATTCATAATAGCTTTTAAAATGTATTATAGGTTCAATCTTGATTAAATAAATTAAAAATAACAACAACACAATAAATTAATTAAAAATAACAATCAGCATAAATAACATATGCTGATTTTTTTATTATTTTTTTTATTTTTTAGGTGTATTGAAGCGTCATTTCGAAAAATACTTACCGAAGCGGAATAATTTTCAAATTAGCAATCATATATTCATACCATATCACTTACTCATTTCAACAACGTCATATCTCAAAAACTGGCTATATTTAGATATAATTGTTTTCTCAAAGCGCTAAAAGAGGTACATATATCCTTGCTTGAACATCGAATTTCAATCCAAACCAAATACATGATTATTTTAAAAAGAACGGGGAAAAAAGGGAATGTTTAAAATGTCAGCACTGTGTGTAATTTTCTTCAAACGGAGAAAAATTCATATACCATCTAAAACGACATGATGGCAAGCAAAAATTTAAATCAGATATTTAATATTTACCCTGAACAAATTATATTCTAGTTTTAATATTTATTATTGTATATTTTATGTAATTTGCGCCTATGCTGAAGCGCATCTACCAAATTTATGGAAAATGCAAAGTATTTAAATTCATATTTTATGCAAATATTTAATCTCAAATAATAAATCTCATGAAAAGTCCTGTTTTTTTTTGTTTTGTTTTTTATGTGACATTCTCATAAGGATTGGACAATATATTAACACAGAAATAGTAAGAAACACAACAAATTCATATTATTTCTACCTTTGGGACGAAATGGGTTAAATCAATTATTTAGTTGTAGGTCAATATATGTTAAATTTATCTCATTTTGATTTGAATATTAACTTTATTTATTTTATTTCAGCCTTTGTTTTCCCTTTTTGGAATTTTATGGATGATTGGCTCCCTTTAATCAGGAGCGGGGGGTAAAATAATTATAGTATTTGGATATTTAATTACTCTACTAAACATAAAGATTGATGTTGTTTTATAGAATACACCCTCGGATGAATGCTACCAAAAAAAGTCCTTCATTAGTGGCCGAAAAAGGTCGGAGGGGCCGAGATATAGATGGGAAGATAAATCCGGTTCCGCCGAAACGGGGTACGATAGGGCTAATTGGGGACTCCACTTTAGTTAGAGGTAGGTAAGGACCGTTCCGCTTCGTTAAAGGCTCCCTTATCAAGCTACGTCATCGGGGCGTTATATGATAAATACTGGCCGTAAATTCTAAGCAATTAAAATGATAGTTAACTGTCAATCATTAAACATACGCAAAAAAGGTCGTTGGATTTCTTAAAGTGTTGATAATGTTTGCGATATGCCTAATGCATATTATTTATTATTTTATTATACATATTATATAATAAATAAAAGGTACTAGTTTCACTGCGTTACATGGCCCTTTTTTCGTATGCTTTGATTTCCACTTAAAAGGACCCGTTTAGGGGTTTATTTATCTCTGAAGAGTGAGCATAGCGAGCGGGAGTCAGAATCTGGGATCTAGTATACCTAATCAAGGCCATTTTTAACTGAAAAGGACGCGGTGAGAGCCCTTAAATCACGGTAACACATGGAAAGTCTAGAAGTAACGCGGTGTATTTAACAAGTAAAACATCTTAATTTACACCTATAATCATCAAGAATAAGTTTCAAGTTAGCCCACATTTTACACAGCTATCTAATAAAATTTCTTTGCTTATTTTTACTGATATGGGTTTTTATTTGTTCTTGCTACACTTCAAGTCATTATTACAGTCATAGAATTCGTCAAAAACACTTTTATGGATCCTAAATAAATGATTTTTCAAATTCGCTAAAAAAATTACCTTTAATTATTCTTTCACAACTATTTTTATGACAAATTTGAAAAAAATCCGAATCACTCGGTCTTTTTTTGCGCACCATCGTAACTTGTAAACCGTTTACTCACAAGTAAAAAAAAAAAAAAAAAAAAAAAAAAAAAAAAAAAAAAAAAAAAAAAAAAAAAAAAAAAAAAAAAAAAAAAAAAAAAAAAAAAAAAAACCTGTACCACTACAACCCATGAAGGGTCTTGGGTTCAGTACTATGTAAGGAAGAGTACTGTTTCTTGGTCAGCGGTTGTGCAAGGAGGTGATTTGACCGTGATCACGCTCAACCACCAGGTTTTTTTCCCCTTAATTTTTCAATTAAGTAAAACTAAAATAAAATGATCTAGAGAGATGAGATGACTGAACACTAGACTTGTTTTGATTCGAGACGAATGAAATAATAGGATTGGAATAAATATACCTTTAAATAATCCTATCATAGGATTATTTATCAAAATAAATAATAGTATAAGTAAACAAACTCTTTTCCTATGATAAAAACTTTTATGATCACAACCTACGGCGAAAAAGTTATTGCTGAACTCACAATTTAATTTTAATTGCTAAAAAAGTTTAGGTAAACATTGAACTTTGTGAAGAAAAACTTTAGTCATAAAGTTATTTGAAAACTTATATTGAGCAAAATTTTTATAAACTAAGTACTTAATAATTTTTTCAAATACTTTTAAAATGAAACTTATTTAAAGAACTTAATGACTTTTTCGACCCCTGGAATATACTTTGTTTTATTGATACCTTCAGATAGGAGGGGCTGGATGGCCGAGTGCCCATGGCGACGTTTGATTGGGAACCCGAAGATATAAAGTTCGAAACTCGGAGCCGGGGACATTTAATAATACTCGGCATCAATCCCCCACCCTCTCCCCTGGCCCGATAAACCCCGTAGAGCCTAAACGGCGAGGAAGGGCAGGACCCAAAAAAATTATACCTTCACATATCTATTTATGTGTTTATTTTCTTTTTTTTTGGTTTGGAAAAAAATCTAATTAGATTTAGTTTGTGACATATTACTGTTCCCGGATATCGGATATCATTACCTATTCTGAAACAACCTAATCCACATTTCTTCCTTTTCTGTTATTATTTCTTGTATCATTAAAAGGGCTACTTTTATATTCATTATTTTTCTGGCCAATATGAAACCATAAATTTAACTTAACCATTGAATATTAAAATTAAAAATTGGAATGAAAAATCTTGACAGATAGATTTCGGTGTGAATTAGGCTTTCAGAACTTTTATCACTGTTGTCAGTTACGATTTAGTCATATTCTAAACAACTCTCAGACTGGTTGCTTTCAGTATTATCTAAGTTTGAGTAATACTTTTAAATTCTATTACCTTTTCATATCTTCACTTAAATTCTCTATTGTTGTTACAAACCAAATCGAATATTGTTTGTTCTTAGTCTATTTACTTTTGTACTTATATTATAAATTTGTAGGTACTGAATTCGAACTCTGAACTCTGGATTCGATTTTAGACGGATGAAGACCAGATGTTATGGTCGAATCGTAGGCTGTTATTAAAAAGAAAAAGATTTCGACCTAAATTCCTGACTATTAATCATCCCAGCATTGCATGTGTTCCTTAGTGTATTAATTAATGAGGGTTAAATTTTTTGTATTTATTTTTTCAGCGACTGTAGCCACCGATGATCACGATCCAAAGCACTCCCACTAAAAAAACAAAGTATATAAGTAAACCTCAGAAAACCGAATAAAAGACAGTATGAAAAAGAACATTTGGATATTAAAAACAAAAATTTTATCAGCTTCCAAACTTTGAGCTTGTAAAATTATAAAAAAAAAAAAATCAAATATATATATATACTCAATGCTAGTTTAACCTATTATTTAGGGAAGATTGGTGATTAAGGAGTTGAAGAAATAATGATATAAAAATTGAGTATTAAAGGTAGATAGAGATGCAATTTTACGGATGGAGATAGTTAACTTTTTTTGTTTTTTAAATTATATCAGATGCCGTTTGTCTGTTTGTTTGTTCAACGTCACTTTATGCCACTAAGGCTAAAGTGGATGCTACAGTGGGGGTCCTAAATTTTGCCTATCCTGGTATAATTAGGGTAGGAATCTTTAACGAGTACCTAACATCGTACAGGCTCGGGACCTCGATTTTACGTCCTATCCGAGTGACAGCATACCAAAGATCAGATGCCATTTGTTTCTTATATCTACGGCTTTGTTTTATATATCAACAATATATTATTAAATTCCTAACAATATAAATACTAAAAATCTTAAAGTAGATATTGAAAGTCATATACCTGATCGAGTTTTTAGAAAAATAATATTAGAGAAAAAGTTATTCATTCTAATCTACATAAAAATATCTTTTCAAACGAACTTTGATTACTAGAAATGGAAACAAACAAATGTTACTTACACCCATTGTCTTCTTTGCTCCACAAATAAGAATTCTAAATTTTTATTTTCTTCTACATTATAAGTAATGATTAACTAGCAAATTTATCTTCCTTTTTTTCCACAACTATTTATTTTCACATTACAACATTTTAACGTTTCGGGGCTCTGTCCCCATTTATAAAACTTGTACATAAATTTATCTATTAACATTTAATGATTCAATAACTGTTATAATAAATTATATTAATTATAACTTACATAAAATAATTTCTCAATCGTATGTTGATAGTCTTTTACAAATTTACTATAAACTATATCATTGTCAAATGCTAAAATACAATGTTCTACATTTTTTATAAATGTCAGTTATCACAATCAGCTAGGGGGACAAGGATTTAGTGTTAACAGAGTGAAAATATAGAGGACAAAGTCCAGCAGCCTTTAGTCAATTGGATATGGACAAGTATGGGCAGACATATATGTATAAAAAATTTAGAACATTGTATTTCAGCATTTGACAATGATATAGATTCGGAAAATTTGAAAAGACTATCAATCAACGATGATTGATACGATTGAGAAATTATTTTATGTAAGTTACATTTAATGTCATTTATTATAACAGTAATTGAATCATTAAATGTTAATAGATAAATTTATGTACAGGTTTTGAAAATGGGGAAAAAGGCCCGAAACGTTAACATGTTGTAATGTGAAAATAAAAATTGTGGAAAAAAGGAAGATAAATTTGCTATTTAATCATTACTTATAAGAATTCTAAAATTATACTGCTTAATTATTACAATCACATACACAAGACAAGTAAGCACTTTCTTTCGTGTCACTAGTCTATTGAATGCGTTCATGTAAGTTTTCCTGCAGTGTTAGTATTCATTATTAAATCTCGATAGCGGAATAATGACATGTGGAGAACTGCTAGTCAACTGTAATCCGATATCCATTTCAGCACGACACCTAGCCTTCACCCCGCAGCCCTCCCTTCCTGGCTCATGGAGGACGAGAGGGCAGACCATACGCGACCCCGATTAACAAGGAGTACAGGACAGGGCATACCGCAAAGCTAGGAAGCGTAGCGCGGCTCAATAAGGAAGGATTCAAGGACTCCTCGCCAAGGACATGGCGTCTCCTTCTTTTCGGCGCCGGTCCTTTCGGGACACAAAAGAGTCCCTCTTTTACGTAAGTCTCTCGGCTGAGTCTCATCGTGACGTTGTCGAAAAAGGCAAGAAAATAAAATAAAAGAGTCTGCCAGCGATTTAAAACCCATATCCACAATATGCTAATAATTAAGGAAACGAAAATTATATTGATCAAAACGTCAGTCCCGAATAGGATCTTTTCAAACATCCTAAATGGAACGAAATTCAGATTTTTTTCTTTCTTTTTTTATAAAATAAAAACAGGTTTTTCTATTTAGTCTTTCTAATGTAGTCAGAGCGTTTATTTTAATTACAACTAAATCTTTCTCTTTTTTTAAATCATTATTGGAACAGAATTATATACTGCCTCTGTTGAGGCAGTGACCTAAAACTAAACACAATATTTTTTCTCACTTGTAATCATTGAGTCCATTAGAAGAGCTAGAACTCCAATGTTTTTTTCTGTGTGTTTTTGTTAAACATTATTTAAAATGTGTAGCATTTAATCGACCAACCTATCCTTAATTCAAATAATAATTTAATAAAAATTCAAATATCTTATGTCCTTTTTTTTTTGTTATCTAAAATTACTAAGTCATTATTAGCGAAATAGGACTGCTATATTTTCTGGAATTTTGGCACCGAATGCGATAAGATCGATTCATCTTCTGAGTCTACGAAGATTTGAGGAACGCAAAAGAAGACGATTGGGTCCATGATATTGCTTTTGAATAATATTGAAAGCAGAAGATTAAAGGGAATATCAGAGGGGTATTGACAAAGTTAAAGCTTCGCTAAAGTACGCTTGGTTTACCCACTGAAAGTTCTTATTTCAACTGTCTTCAGTTAATAGAGAAACCTGCATGATCAATGACTATATGACAAAAAATAAGTTATAAAAAAAACATCAATAGTGAAAATTCGAAAGTATATATTATCTTTTTATGATGAGAAATATGTATATATATTCACTTTGGATTTACTTCACCTAAATATTACCTTTCACAACAGTTCTATTTTAACGTTCCGTTTACTTCAAATTATATACCTACCTTTTATAAATTATATACCTGTAAATAGGTTGTAATGAGTTTTCTCAGGTTTCGGTATGCTTTTTCCAGTATGCATTAAAGTAATCTTACATTGACATAAAGTTCGCACGGCGAATCATGAACTGGATTTTTCGGAATTTTTCAATAAAATCTTAGCTGAATAGTTTTCTTCTAGTTATTTTAATTTTTTTTACAGTAAGTATGTAAGTATTTTTATTTTCACAGCTTTTCAAACAGATTTATCAAATAAAAATGTCTGTATAATAATGTTACTAATATTTCATGGTCTCAAATATCGCATTTTTACTTTACTTTGTTTTTTCAACAAATAGACATCTGCAGTGTTCAAAAATATCGCTCTTCCAACTAACAAAATAGGCAATTTTTTTCTGAGAGCCGATTAAAGGTTTTTCTTTTTGATATCCGTGCTTGCTTTATCTATTATTTATATTTATTGCAAAATTTTCTTCTAATCTAACGCATTCTATTAGCGTATTATCATCATTCTATACTGGTCATTGAACGTTACTCTTGCAAAGAAATAACAGATAGAAATAGGAAGATAATACGTAAAAAAAAAAAAAAAAAATGCGATATCGACCAGTCTTGTATTGAACAAGCGATTGTGATCAGAATACGAGCTATTCGAGAAAACAAAGAAAAGCGAACTGTGATAATACTAATACTACCAGGATGAATACTAGGAATTGCAGTAAAAACTATTTCTTTTATGTGCGTTTATATCGCGCCGAACCACGTCCGGAAAAACCTGTCAGCTAATCATACATTGTATTAAGCCGAAGGTGCCCAAGCACGTGCTGTTCGGTGCGTGATTCTGTACGGTCTAAACGCATCTTTATTTTAAAAGCCACGTGTTTTCATCAGGCCCAGGTGAGTCGCGAGTGGTAACACAGTAGTAGACTATTTGCCAACTTTATGCATGCTATATATTTTTTTTTCTAGGTTAATTAATTGACTTCCAAACGATTATATTGCACGCTGGGAAGAATATAACTCCGGAAAAAATCATTTTAGAATTGTTTATATTGAGATATACCATTCAAAGTCGATAGAACATAGATACAATTCAAAAGACCCGCGACCGCAATAGGTGAACAATCCACAAAAAAAAAAAAAAAAAATTAAAATCGGTTTTCTAAAAGTTTTATTTTGGATACCTAAAAGTATTGTTCACAAATTGCGATGTGTACTTTTAGCTTTTAATTTGGACCCAAACAGAAGTTTCTTTTCATTACAACTCTCTTTTCCATTCTCATCGAGTATTCTCTGCCAGTTATGACAACTAATCTATAAGGCATTAAAGGCGATATTAACATAGATTAAAGAAGATTTATACCACCCGTAGAAGTTAATTTAGATGATCAAGTAAATAAGTAGGTAATGGAATATATAGTGATTTGCTACTGTAGGACTGGTACATAAACAAAGGCGAACTTTTTAGGTACAGTATATTTCGAGGGACGCGAACCTCCGACCTTTAGTATTGTAAGTTGCCATGCTAACCACTACACCACAGGTGACCCCGAAATATACATTGGAGTATATTGCTCTGTAGTTGGTAGATATTGTTTTAGGTACTTTTTTTGTTTCGTTTGATATATACTTATATGTTCATCGAAAAACAGCTAATCCCCAAACCATCATTTTGCGGATAGCAAGTGAGAATTGAAGGTCAAAAACAGGCATGTTAAAAGGAGGAAGGGATATATATATTACAGATCAAACTGAGCCGCATGTTACGCAACGTAATCGCGAGAAAACAAGAGCGCAGGAAATCGAAAGCCGCGTATATTTATCCCGAGTCTGGAAGAGCGAGAGAGTGTAAGGAATGAGTGAGAGGGGGTGTATGTGTGTGAGAGAGGGAGAGGGTGATAAAAGAGGGAGTAGAGGAGGAACCGGTTCCAGTTTAAATGCCTTCCTACCTGGAGCCTGTTATTATTGTGGGGATAGTTTTTGCTCGCCTGTCCCACATCCCAGGTAGTCTGGCTTCACTCCTCCACCCCTCCATGCTCTTCTCCTTGGGGGATATTTTAGTCTTAGTAGTCGTGGACACATGCAGAGGGTTAAAAAGATGCTTGATGAAGGATCTTTTTCAGTAGTAGCCTCAGCACCACAGCTTATTTATTATTATTATTGTTGGAATCATAAATATTAAGATAAAAATTAATTCGAATGGATCACCTCTGTATTATATCCTTTCCCAAGTGTAGCATTAGTAGTGAAATCGCATACTTAAGAGGAAAAAAAGATGACGTCAAAATTATAATTTAAAAAACAAACAAAAATGTATATAAATATAAGAATAGTCTAGTATATAAATAAATATAAGAATAGTATTTAAATATAAAACGACGAATAGTATTAGACTATTTTATATTTATTCAATATTCGGTCGACTATAATTTATCATATAGCTGAGAATTCTAAAAAAAAAAAAAACCTAAGTTTAATCTTGAACAGGAAATGGTTGGGGGTGCGGTCAAAATTAGTAGCACAAATAAGTGAGATTTACATATTTTATTGTAGCCGATGTTTCGACCCTTCAGGTCAACATCAGGACTAAATGAGAAATATTAAATGGAGATGAAACATAAAACCAAATTAAATAAATTAGATAAAAATAAACTTTCTTTTTTTAGAATTAAAAAATTATAGTTATTAAAGTAAGACCATGATAAAAGTAATAAATGAAAATGAGATAAATCTCGAAATAGCATATCTGATGTATTATATTCAATATTACTCCACTTACCTCATATATGCTATTTCGAGTTTTATCTCATTTTCATTTATTACTTTTGTCATGGTCTTACTTACAATTATATTTCTAATTTTTAAATTCTAAATAAAAAACATTTTATTTAAAAATATTAAACCGACTTCGAAACCTAGGAACCAGTAAAAATAAATTCACTGAAAAGTATGAAATAATTACCTTCTGATTTTTATGAATACACAGCAAAATTGAAAATGGTATAAAAAGTGGAAAAATGCAATGAGACGAATAATTTTATTTTGATTTGTACAAATACACACTAATTGTTTATAAAGATTACTAAATTTAAATATTAAATACTATGTTCAATAAAACACAATCTTTTCGGGGGCGGCGCAAAATAGAAATGACATGTTACTGATACAATTCCATTAGTAGGCATTGAAATCAATAGATGGGAAGAGAAGATCCATTTAGAAGATTTTCATAATGTCTAGTGTAAAAAATTTTAAATTTTGCGCCGCCTCCGAAAAGATTGTGTTGTATTGAACATTGTATTTAACATTTATATTTAATAATCTTAGTTAATAAACAATTAGTGTGTATTTGTACAAATCAAAATAAAATTATTCGTCTCATTGCATTTTTCCACTTTTTATACCATTTTCAATTTTGCTGTGTATTCATAAAAATCAGAAGGTAATTATTTCATACTTTTCAGTGAATTTATTTTTACTGGTTCCTAGGTTTCGAAGTCGGTTTAATATCTTTTTATAAAATGTTTTTTATTTCACAATTTTTAGTTGGAGAAGAAAACAAATGCAGAAAACCGTACGTTGGTTTGAAAATTTCGTTGGTAATTGGTCGTTGGTAAAATAAACGTTGGTTTAAAAATTTCGTAAAATTCGCAATATCTTTTTACGCTCTACCACGTTTGTCTTTCTCAGGCCTTTTTATTATACAATAATTGTATAATTATTATCAATATCCAAATATCATAAATCCGGCCATTCCAAGATTAAGTAGATACGTCACTGAACAGTCGAGATTTTGGCCGGTTTTAGACACGATATCGTTAATGGAGAATCGATGAGGATGGTAATATGACCTACAGTAAATTTGAAAGTAATTTTTAAATTTTGATTGCTTGAATATCCTTCTGAAAACTATGGCGATATTATACACGACTCCGGTAGGGACCGTTAATATTGCTTTATTTAAATCGATCGTTGGAAAAAAAGGTTAAACATCAGTGGATAGAAGTCCCAGCAAAAAAGGGGCAACCATAAAATTTATCGATATCAAAAAGACTGCCCCACTAGGATAGAAGCAACAGGGGGCTTGGGACTCACATATGGTTAATTTATTATTACGAAGGATATTATTATTCTCCGTATTAGACTACTGACTTAATTCCAAAGGTTGAGTCAATTATGTTCGTAATTCCTTTCGATGAATTTTTGACTAAATTTATTACCGAAGTACTATGAATTATATCCTTCGTAATAAAACATTATTCAAAAAATAAATTGCTAAACACTGTTGCTTTAATTCTAGTGGCGTAGCATTTATCATCATTTTTAGCAATCGTTTACATGACTGCCAAATTTTTGCTGTGGGGACTTTCATACAATGAGGTTGTTTTCGGGTAGTTATCAAGTTTTATTTTGTAGTTTTTATTGATGGATGAACACCAGCAAAAGCCTCGATAGTGGAAGAAACAAATTTAAAAACCGATAATAGTAATCCGGATAACATAACAGAAGTGTCACCCATAAAGGATCGGCACAAGACCTCCGGCAAGATATTCAACAGTGACCGAGTGTATCCGGAAGAAAACAGAGGTATCTGAATCCTTTCTTAAGTCAACTGAAAATGAGCTTTTCCAGGAATTATTGTATTCTTTTTTAATGTGCATAGTCAATAAAAGATAGAAATCAAAATCTAATTTAAATCAATAATAGCTACGATTTTAAATTTAAACGATCCTTCGGGAACTTGAAGAAGTCTTAAATCTTGCTTTAAAACGATTACCAATACTCAGTCTTTCTTGGAATTCCACGAATTTTGTTGTCTTATGATTATCGTGTCCAACCGTCGATTAGATCTAAATTAAGAAGGTTTACTGTTATCGGTGAATATACATCTATCTATTATTTATGCTAATATCGCCACAGAAAACGACAGCGATAACATATTCTGCTGATATTTATATCTTCATTTAAATCTAATGTTGAAAAATTAGTAAAGGTTATGTATAGGTTTGTTCCAACAAACACATCGAAAACTAACAGACTGCTCATGTTTTCCCCCCACTCTTTTGATTCTGAATTTGATTGGTTGGTTTTCCCATTTGATTCATCCAATAGTAATACAATATTGGGATTTGTTAGTCATCAATTAGTTTTAAAAGCTTGTTGGAGCATACCTTATGTTATATATGCCATATGATTTCCAATAAGTAAAAAATTTGAGCGATAATTAAATAATTATTTTCATGTTTTTTCCCGATAACTTCTTAAATAAATTAGGAACCCCAAAAAGGTTTAAATGGGACCACCTTGGGAAAATACTCTATAAGATGCAAAAGGTTTCGTTCCAATTGGTCCACCCATCTCTGAGTAATCGGTGAACATACATAGAAAAAAAAAAAAAGAAAAAAAAAAGGCACAAAAAAAAAGTCACATACGTATCGAATTGAGTAACCTCCTCTTTCGTTCGAAGTAGGTTAAAAAAATTATGTTAATTTTTATCTAATTTATTTAATTTTGTTTAATGTTTCACCTACATTTAATATTAGTTTATATAATTTCTCTGATTGGTTGTTTTTTCTCATTTAGTCCTGATGATGACCTGAAATTTGGGTAGAAACGTCGGCTACAATAAAATATGTAAATTTCACATATTTGTGTTCCTTATTTTCACTGAACCCCTAACCATTTCCTTATTATTGTATCTACGATCAACTAGCTTCCACCATCATTATTTTTATTAACGATTGTTTTGTTAACGTCCCTTTATGCTATTAAGGCTAATAGGACGAGTTTTTAATTATGTGAATTCGCTTGGCTTAGTCATATGCTTGCATGAGAATATAGGTGTATACCTACTTAAAATTAATAAAAAAATTTTAGATACATTTCAAGAGCCGAAGGACCAGTAATCTCACTAATATTTTATTTGTTAATTTGAATAACCGACTTGCTAAGGAGAAAAGTAGTAACTTAAAAATGGTAGAATCATTGGATGCCAAATTGCGAAATTCGCCATTTTTTGCTCCACAGAAAGCACTTAATTGTTTCAACTAAAGAAAATAAGCTAACTTAAACTAAAATAAGCTGTTTACTGCTGTTCTTTGCAGCTTTGTTTTGAAGCATGGAATGGAAAATTTCATAATGGATCCTAAGCATGGATTGATCCAACGGAAGGGTTCAAGGGGTCATTTTGTCACAATTTTTTTTGTATTTATAAACAAATAAAGCAATGAGGTAGTTACTATGCCCTCAACCTAACACCTCAGGTTGTTTAGATCTCCTTCTTAATACAACTTAATTACCTCATCCAACCACTTGATTATGAGACGGTGGGGGTCATGCCCCCCCCCCAAATTTCGTGCTAAATACGACTCTGATCCAACGACCCTGAACCAATACCATTATCACACAATTTTTGAGTTACTGCTTTTCTTCTTGGCGCAGCAGATAAGAAAAAAATAAATAAATCATTTAGGGAGATGGGCTGTAGCTTACTTCCTACCTGCTGGCAGCATATCAATCAATGCACTAGCAACATGCAGCATCACATGTGGAAGGCCACTATGCATTTTGTTTGTAAACATTTTTTTGTTCGAGACCATTCTCCAGACCTTCGTGGAAATGATTATTAGGACGTGGACCCCGAGGCAGGTAGCCAACGAGATAAAAGCCTGCAATCTTGTCCCTATTTTTTTTAAAGATATGAACTGAAAAAAATAATCATAATGTATTATATGATATTATTCAAACTCATGAATTAATTAAATTATAGAATCCTCTTAAGTTAATTAAGTCCTAGATAACAGTGCTTTAGAGTAGATTTATAATATAAAAGTTTAAATTTCGAATTTCGTAAATTTAAACTTTTAACGATAAATAATCAATATATATTTAGTTGATGGGCAATACGTACGAAGGATTTAAACATTTTCTTCCGAAGAAACTAAATTTAATTAATTTTATTTATTATGATGATGGAAGATAGAAATAATGGAGAGGAAATGGTTGGGGTGTGGTTAAAATAAATAGTACTAATAAGTAAGATTCGCATATTTTATTTTTGCCAACGTTTGGACCCAAATTTCAGGTCCACACCACGGCTAAATGAGAAAATGATTATATAATACAATATATGAAATAATGTCTCTTATTTGGTTGTTGTCTCGGTTTTCTCTTTTAGCCCTGATGAGAGTCTACAATTCGGGAAAAGTAAAATGTGATTATTAAATATTAATGCTATTTATTTTGACCGCACCTCCAACCATTTCCTCTTCATAATTTTATGTACTATTCGACAAATGTATTGTTACTTCGCAAATTTACAGGCTCAGTCTTAGATCAAACGTAATGTAGTAGCGATGATTTAGTTTTTCAAAAAAGCTTAGCTCATAATTTTTATCCCATCGCTGTTCTAATTTGTATAAAAATGGTTTCCATATACAGAAAAGGTATAATTATTTTTAATTTATTAATATTACATCGTATATCATGGCCGAATCTACTCATGATATCTCGTTAATGTAATATGATTTATTTAAGTTCAATTTTATTTTTTGATTTGCAGTAGCAACTTTATATTTACAGATGAGGGAAAGACTCAAAAGTGGTCTCCAGAGAAGTGCTCTCTAGAATTAGCTTTTTGCTACCTTTTTATTTTTGAGTATTGGATTTTTTTAGAAATTGCATGTAATCGACAATATTATATTTCATGATCTTTATTAATACACTGTTAACTCAAAATTGTTTATTAAGTATCTTATGCTTCAACCATTTAGGTTTATTTTTAATTGAAACACAACAAAAATCTTGAACTATTTCACTTCTTAGAGAAATTTATGCAGATGTATAAAAATAAAGAATAACTTAATAACTATAAATTACACAAAAATAATTAAAACGAAAAACATTCGTAACAAGGAACTTTATATTTTTAAATTAGATTTTCTTCTATCATGCTGTACCTATCTACTATCATGTTATTTATTCTATCATGTTATAGATGTGTACTTCTTGTCAATTTTGTTTTTCAAAAATACGAAAGCCGGACCCATCATGAAATTTTTTACATTAGAGATTCTTATTACGCTACTGTTTTGCCTTCTAATTAACTATTAAACAATCAGTTATATTCTTTATTTATATTGTAATTCGCTTCAATTATTTGCAAGGACGTCCCAGTACATTTAAATTTTATTTAATTGATGCTACCAATACGTCATTAGCTATTTGACTAAAGGAAATAAAAGTCCTGGAGAAATTTCCAATCGCTGGTACTTTATCATTGACTTTATCTGTTACACTGTAGAAAGGTATTTTTCGGACTTGATACCGGCGTGAATCATTGCATGTAAAATGCATCAGAGCATTTTTATATGATTCTACTTGAGACAGTAGAACGTGAGCCAAATACAAAAAATCCAAAAAGCTAAGTGGATTGTCTTGTTTTCATTTGGGTCAATGAACCTTGTTGTTTTATCTTTTCAGCGGAAAATAAATATCAACGATGTGTGTGCAGTAATCTAAAATGATAGTGGGAGTTTCGTCTAATGGACTTTTTAAGTCCAAGGGACTCCCTAAAAAATTATGAAAATGAACATTTTCCATTTAATAATGTACCTAGGGAATAAATGTCAATTAGAAAACCACAATGGCAAAATTGATTAATCAGATTTTGCCTGATTAAAATGTGTATGATCATGAGTCTAAAATTATTGTTTTAAATTATTTTTTAATTATTTATGTTTAAGATTGAACTTCCTAAGGAATTTTTAAAAAAGTAAAATATATACGTTTCCCAGAATAGCTATATCAGTTACTTTTTAGTTATCCTTAGAAATTATTAATATAATTTACTAATAATCAATATTATTATTATATGTAGAGGTAGAATATGGTCGACTGATTTCTGTAAAGGTGCTTTTACACTGTACGAACCCCACCCTCAAACAGGTGCTTCCCCGAGCCTTGCCGTACCAACGTATGACGAACAGTTATGTACACTTATACGTGAAGTCAAACAATGATGTCTAACCCCACCTATGCACCTTAATACAATAATTTTCATTACAAAGACGGCTCATTTGGAACTCGCGGCTGTTCTGACTTTTGCTGTAACTCTTTTTCGAACTGGTTGTGTGTGTGTGTGTGTGTATGTAGGTACATAACAGAGGTAATACATATACTTGATGATAAGATTAATTGCAGATAGTAGGTATGATACAATAGAAACATGACATGTTTACATGACATGGATATTATATATGTAATGTATGAATGGATATTATATATGTAATGTAAGAACGTTAAAAATATCAATGTAGTGCATAAGTAACTGAAGAAATGGTAGAATAAAATCTGTTATTCGCCTAGGTGAGTTGTAGGAGGTTACTTATCATACTTGCTGGCGATTGAGGGATGTTTGTTTCTTGAACTACTGCAGAGACAACTGAATAACCCTTTTAGCCATTTCAATATTTTTTTATAATTGATTAAGATAAATCAGATTTCGTTACGTAATAGTTCTCTTTGAATTATAAGGGGTTGGACGGAGGGGTGGGAGGGGGTATGCTTTCACCTTCATTTCAAACTTAATGTAATGATGTCTATTGCCAACTAATTTATGACAAACGATTATACGTACAGGTATTAGGTTCAGCAGAAGAAGAAACAGGGTGGCCAAAGCCCTTAACGGACTTGGTCGTATGGGGGCGCCTTTTGGGGTCTCAGATACCCTGCTACATTTAGTACGTGGGCCAGACCCCCCTACCGTGCCCCCCCCCCCCCCCACATCCCTATAAATTGCATATCGTTGTGTTCCTTGTGATAAAAGATTAAGAAAAAGCCAATGTTCCCAGAAAAAAAAGTGGCCGCACTAACCGAAAATGGCGTTCAAACATGGCGGAATGACGACTTTGATTTTAGTTAGTTTTTTTATTACTGACATTCACCATTATGCTTAATTTCGCCATAACTGGTATTTTATTAAAGCTAGATAGTTCTAGATTCAGAATAAATAAACAAACGTTCTAAAATAATTAGTCTTGACAACATATAATACATTTAAAGTCAATTTTTTCAAGTCACTCGCGTAAAAGTTAAAATTCCAAGTTAATTTCTGATTAAACGGCTATCGTTAACGAAAAACATCCCGAAATAAAACATCTGGAGCAATTATTCTACTTTAAAAATCAGTGGTCAAATTTCAAAATATATCAATTAGTTTCATAGAAAACGGAGCTACAAGGCGAAAAGGCGCCGGTGACTCGGGCGCATCCAGTCCTCTGCCACATCGTTCAGTTCTCATACATCATATAATTACAGCGGGTTTAGGATATTATTTTGAATGTATAATCGAGCCTATGTAACTGCAAGTATTTAATTTACATAAATAATTAATATAACGTTTTTTTTTTTTTTTTTTTTTTTTTTTTTTTTTTTTTTTTTTTTTTTTTTTTTTTTTTTTTTTTTTTTTTTATAAATCTGATAAATAAAGGATATAAATCTGATAAATACTAATGAATTAGTCGCATATTGCACATTATCTAAACCTCACTTATATTGACATAAACTGGTTATCTTGAAATTAAATAATAATGTTCTCATGGTAGTAGTTGGGCTACAGACACTGGCTTCTGATCATTCGTGAAATTTGAAATAAATGCATTTTTGCAAAGTATTGATTATTTACAGATTTAAAAACAACCCAAATACAAAAGATAAATAAAAAGTTCTGTTTGTTCGTTGATATTTAGAAATTATTCGTAATACAATTTAGGAAGTATATACATAACACAATTTAATAGCTCACAACAATTAATGAATTAACAGTTACACGATGTGTGTTTGTGTGTGTATATATATATATATATATATATATATATATATATATATATATGTGTACATATACATGTGTGTATATATACATATGTATACATATACATGTACATATATATATATATATATATACATATATATATACATATACATACGTACATACATATTATGATTAATTTAAAATTAAACCACTACTGGAGAGGAAAACCAATTAAAACATGTAAGTATTCATGCATCTAAGGTCTATAATCCACGAAATTTTGGCTGATCCATGAAATTGTTTCGGCTTCTGGCATATAACTACACATCAAAAAGTTTACTTATAAAATAAGCCCACCTAAATAGTTAGTTCTGTGAATATTATATCATATCCCCTTAGGTTTCACAAAAAGAAGGAATCAAGCGCTACGAATACTTTCACGTTTTCATTTGTATCTCTACCTAGTAATAAGTTAACTTAAAAATAAATGGGCTTATTTTATGCTAAATTTAATGTCCTAAAACTTGTATATGTAACATTTTTCATTTAGAGTACATATTGTCGAGTTATAGGCGTTGGAACATGAGTTTTCACCAAAATGATAAAAATTACCGATCTTTATGTTCGAATTGGGCTAAATAACTAATCCGATTTCAACTTCAAATATTTCATTATATTTATATTAGTATACCCTTTTTTCGAAAAAAAGAGAAAGTAAACTTTTTGATGTGTAGTTATATGCCAGAAGCCGAAACAATTTCATGGATCAGCCAAAATTTCGTGGATTATAGACCTTAGATGTATGAATACTTACATGTTTTAATTGGTTTTCCTCTCCAGTAGTGGTTTAATTTTAAATTAATCATAATATGTATGTACGTATGTATATGTATATATATATTTTTATATAACTACACATCAAAAAGTTTACTAATATAAATATAATGAAATATTTGAAGTTGAAATCGGATTAGTTATTTAGCCCAATTCGAACATAAAGATCGGTAATTTTTATCATTTTGGTGAAAACTCATGTTCCAACGCCTATAACTCGACAATATGTACTCTAAATGAAAAATGTTACATATACAAGTTTTAGGACATTAAATTTAGCATAAAATAAGCCCATTTATTTTTAAGTTAACTTATTACTAGGTAGAGATACAAATGAAAACGTGAAAGTATTCGTAGCGCTTGATTCCTTCTTTTTGTGAAACCTAAGGGGATATGATATAATATTCACAGAACTAACTATTTAGGTGGGCTTATTTTATAAGTAAACTTTTTGATGTGTAGTTATATGCCAGAAGCCGAAACAATTTCATGGATCAGCCAAAATTTCGTGGATTATAGACCTTAGATGCATGAATACTTACATGTTTTAATTGGTTTTCCTCTCCAGTAGTGGTTTAATTTTAAATTAATCATAATATGTATGTACGTATGTATATGTATATATATATATGTATATATATATATATATATATATATATATATATATATATACACACACAAACACACATCGTGTAACTGTTAATTCATTAATTGTTGTGAGCTATTAAATTGTGTTATGTATATACTTCCTAAATTGTATTACGAATAATTTCTAAATATCAACGAACAAACAGAACTTTTTATTTATCTTTTGTATTTGGGTTGTTTTTAAATCTGTAAATAATCAATACTTTGCAAAAATGCATTTATTTCAAATTTCACGAATGATCAGAAGCCAGTGTCTGTAGCCCAACTACTACCATGAGAACATTATTATTTAATTTCAAGATAACCAGTTTATGTCAATATAAGTGAGGTTTAGATAATGTGCAATCTGCGACTAATTCATTAGTATTTATCAGATTTATATCCTTTATTTATCAGATTTATAAAAAAAAAAAAAAAAAAAAAAAAAAAAAAAAAAAAAAAAAAAAAAAAAAAAAAAAAAAAAAAAAAAAACGTTATATTAATTATTTATGTAAATTAAATACTTGCAGTTACATAGGCTCGATTATACATTCAAAATAATATCCTAAACCCGCTGTAATTATATGATGTATGAGAACTGAACGATGTGGCAGAGGACTGGATGCGCCCGAGTCACCGGCGCCTTTTCGCCTTGTAGCTCCGTTTTCTATGAAACTAATTGATATATTTTGAAATTTGACCACTGATTTTTAAAGTAGAATAATTGCTCCAGATGTTTTATTTCGGGATGTTTTTCGTTAACGATAGCCGTTTAATCAGAAATTAACTTGGAATTTTAACTTTTACGCGAGTGACTTGAAAAAATTGACTTTAAATGTATTATATGTTGTCAAGACTAATTATTTTAGAACGTTTGTTTATTTATTCTGAATCTAGAACTATCTAGCTTTAATAAAATACCAGTTATGGCGAAATTAAGCATAATGGTGAATGTCAGTAATAAAAAAACTAACTAAAATCAAAGTCGTCATTCCGCCATGTTTGAACGCCATTTTCGGTTAGTGCGGCCACTTTTTTTTCTGGGAACATTGGCTTTTTCTTAATCTTTTATCACAAGGAACACAACGATATGCAATTTATAGGGATGTGGGGGGGTGCACGGTAGGGGGGTCTGGCCCACCGTGTAATTAACAATTTACAAAGGAGTGATTCTGGGTATTCTGAGATATGCGTCCCCGGCATGGAGTCAACATCTCTCGCACCATCAGAAGAAAAAGTTGGCGACGATTCAGCGGATGGCTCTGCTTCGAGTCACTAGGGCGTATAGGACTGTGTCTCATGAGGCGGTGCATGTCATAGCGGGAGTCATTCCCATCGATCTCCTTTTGCGTGAAGATTACCTCCGGTATAAGATGAAGAGAGAAGGCCTGGTAGATCTGCCGGTAAATCTTCAGGAGAGGATCGGCGAAGACCCAAGGAGGTGGAAGACAATAATAAGGCAGAACACATTAGCCAATTGGAATCGGAGATGGGTTGATACTTTAAAGGGGGCAAGCTTAAGGAAGTATTTTCCTACCGTCACCTCAAGGCTAGATGCCTCTTGGGTCATACCGGACTACTGGGTCTCTCAATTCCTCACGGGGCATGGGGGGTTCCGTGCAAAACTGGTAGCAAATGGTAAGGACATCGATCCCCTATGCCCAAGTTGTAGGGTACCGGAGACAGCAGAACACATTTTACTGGCTTGCACCGCCAATAAGACACTGAGAGCAAAACTGCAGAGAGAGACAGGGCTGTATGTTCTGGCGGAGAGCGATCTTCCGCTGCTGTTGACTGAGGAGAACTGCCCGTACTTCAATCCTTTGTGTACGGGTGGAAGGATATCATCGGTCGCTCCCACTTTGCCTTGGGAAGAAGAACTGGAGCAGTCCCAGGAAGACTTAGTCCTACGAGGAGTGAAGGAAAAATGAGAACAGGAAACTTGGCACAGACAAAAATCAAATTTGTATATAATTGTTAACATGCGGCAGTGAGGTGTTTTGCGTGTGCGAAACATCTCATTGCTGCAAAATCCGTATTGCCTCAAAGGCAAGGGAGGATGTACAATAATAAATAATAAATAAATAAATAAGTATTAGGTTGCATGGGTTAAGGGTTGAAGTAGGTGTACACTAAAGAAATCCAGCGGGCACACCCTGTTATGGGCCAGTTCTCACCCCCTTAACTTCCGCCCTGGCTACTTCCTGTTTCAGTCAACCTTTGTGACCTATAGGAGAAAAAGACAAAAAAAAAAACCATGTTCTCATGAGTATAACCTTGAAAGTACAAGATATTTATTTATCACTCTATGAAAAAATATGTAGTTTTATAGTACTAGCATGTAGTGATAACCTAATTTTACTTCTAAATATAATAATTAAGCCACTTTCAAAGAATTGGAACACCTAGAAAAGTTACAATTTTTTCAATTATTTCTACCGATTCAGAATAAACAACACGAGCGAATACTTGATGCGTAGGCTTTTTCCAGAGGAACCGGCGAAGAAGAAAGAAAAAACTGGAATGCAGCAGTGTATGGAGGTGACTCTTTTCTGGAGTTTCGGGAGAGTAACCATCAAACGAAGCGAAGGACGCTCTGCAGTGAACCGCAGCCTTCATGATCCCATCTACTTGAGGGTTTCTATGTGATTTGGCATCTGCTGATAAAAATTGTAGATTATAAGATCAGCATGCACAACTAAAATTGAATAAGGTTAGGTAAAACCTTTGGTTGGTTTAAAAACAAGATTTTTTTTTAAGAAAAGGAAATATCCGTATACGAATAAACGTGTAATACAGCTTCTTGTCAGTCTTTTAAAACAAAATTGCAATGTAATTTTTTCTTTAGAGTATTTTTTTTTAATCTCAAGTGTTGACACATGAATATCCATCAAAGTGGAATATATTACACATATTTGACGTTCGATTTCGGTTAAAAAGCTAAACCAATTTTAAATTCAAATATGCCATTCCATTTTAATAGAATTTTTATCCTTTCTTGTTACAGAGAATGTATTCTGTGCAAATTATATGCAAGGAACCGCAAAAAAAGTCCAAAATTTTGGAGATTTTAATCCACTGATAATTCTTGATTCAGGAGTGTGCTAGTTTTTAAGTTTTAACGAAGGAGCTCTTTCTACACAGAATAGGACGCTCTACAAATTTTATAAGTAATATTTTTTATTTGGAGTAGCCATTTTCGAGTTGTAGGAATTGGAATATGAGCTTAATTTATTTTTTATGTATCGCCTATATTTCATGATTTTTTTTTTCCTTCTAAACCCCTTCTTCGTTTTCGTTAAATGACAGGAGCATGAAGAACTTCTATATTCTTATAGAAAAATTCTTTTACAGAACAGGGTGCATGTAAAGAGTGTTTTGTGTCAGTTTAATTTATTAGGTGTCAATCAGTCACAAATTTGTCTCTGGAGAAACTCACCAATTTGTTATGTCAGTTGGGTATATAATTGGTTTTGGTTAAACGTGTGCACCAATTTTAAGTTTAAGTAACTCATTCGATGGGAAAATATATGCTGTTATATTTTAAAGAGATTATAATTTTCTCTGCGATGAAGAAAACCTGAAAAAAGGCCAACATTTTTCTCCGTCAGAGGACCGCATTTCGTACAGGTCATGAGCCGAATGGCAGATACTATCTATTTTTATATTACATAATTTATATATTTTTATATTATCTTATTTATATCTATTTTTATATTATCTTATTTATATCTATTTTTATATTATCTTATTTATATCTATTTTTATATTGTCTTATTTTTTTAAATTTCATAAAAATTTGAAGAAACACTCTGAAACACTCTGAGTGCCGATTTTTTTTCATGAGCCCTCGGTCTCTTAGTAAAATTGGTTTGGCCTGGTAGTGTTAATAGTCGAGTATAACGTCGTTTATATTAGTATACTGCTATTATATCGTAAAATTAATCACTAAATTCAATTATTAGGCCACTATATAATGGTTATCAACAATATCCTACAACCTTCTATACCACATATCCCAGGTTGGCAGGCCGACGAAACGTCCTAGAATTTTTTAATGGGAATAAAATATACTTGGCTACACCGTCGTTCGGAGGGGACCTAAAATGTCTGTCCCGAGCTTATCCGATGTCAGGTACTCGTTGAAGATTCCTGTTCTAACCTGGATAGGCAATATTGAGGACTATCGCTATAGCATCTTCTGATAAAGTAACGATAGTAGCATAAAGTGACGTTAAATAAATAATAGACACCACAACATCGTCTGAATTCGCTGAGGAGAGAGGGATTCAGTCTTGGAAATAATAGCAGCAATTAAGCCCGTATCTCTTCTTCAACAGGCCACAAAAATTATTCCATCAGCAGAAGTGCGTAGTTATCAAAACACGTAACAGTCCTTGCCTCTCGTTACGGCTAATTGCGACAGTGCCTCATTAAAGTTAATTAAACGAGCGCCGTTTTTATTAGTTTTATAGGCTTTTTTAAGTTCTTTATTGCCATTACCGAAAAAGAAAGAAAATAGGCTGAATAGTAGGTTAATGTACGTCGTTTAGGCAAGTGGTAAAGTAATTTACGACCAGACATCGTGTCTGCTCCGGGACTAATGTATCGGCCCAAATATTTTCTAATCAAGTTCAATGAACAAAAAAAAAATTGCACTAATTTATCTGCCTCCTCGTTATCCAATAGGAATGTATGATTGCGAAGTGTGAAGTATAGTTATTTTTATTTTATTTACATATCTCGATCAAAAAAATCGTAACCGTCGATGATCTGGGGAACAAATATCATCGATGAATCTTCATCTCTAGCAATAAAAAAGGTCATCAACCCCAAATTATTATTTCATATTTCAGTATATGAGATTCACCTTCAATGTTCATATACCTAATTGGAAAAAGAAATTCAATGTATCCTAGAGGTATAACTTAACATTACTGAATATTATGCATTAATATTATACAATTATGAATATATGAATCTTTCAGTTGACAGAATGACTAAGTCCAATTTCAAATTTTTTTTAGGATAGCACTTAATAATATATCTCTTGTTAAAATTCGTACCTTTCTATTTTGTAATAGTATGACAGAAATATTAAAAAATAGTATTTTTTTAAATTATTTATAAAACTATGTAGCGAGACTCCGTGATCGATCACAGGAGAATTCGAACACAGTTTGGGGCAGCCCCATGGTTAGCTCATTGATAAGTTAATAAGTAACCTGGGTTCGGTTCCCGGCCTTGATCGAATTTTTTATCTTATAATTAAATAGTTTAAAAATCAATGATAAAATAACAACTTAAAACAAAATAGTATAACAATAAGTCTAGAACTATTCTAAACCATATGTTTTGTGTTTTGTTTCACGTTACATTATAAATAAAAAATAGAAAAATTACTTAATGTGGTATCCTGTAAAATGTTTTAATTGAAAGTAGTCATTCTTACATTTGAAAGTTTCATTAAAGAATATGGCTCTGAAGAAATCAAATCTTATTGTTATATTAAAAATCATATCTTATTCTTTTCCTAAAGTTATAAACGTACATAGAAATGTGTAGAAGCCGACTCAAAATGAAAATTTAATGTAAATGTTATATAACATAGAGGTTTCTGTTTATGTTATAAAAAAAAAATATATATATTAAGGAATCACACCCTTCATTCTTAAAATTCTGTATATGTTTCTTGAAAAATTGTGGTCAAGCTTATTTGTTGGCCGAAATTTCACTTTAAATATCCTGAAATCAAGGAGTATCCGTTTATTAGAATATTATAGATGTGTTTGCATTATTATTACAGGTATATTATCTGGGAGCAATGAATTCATTATTTTAAATTGTTGTCTTATTTGACAATTTGTCTATATAATGAAATTAAATTTAAAACAAACTGTGTCCGAAACTATGTTTATTAAAATTAATGAGATAGATTAAATATTGCATAAATTAAACTTGATAATATATTAAAACTATTATTTAAGAACTCATATTAAGTTCAGGAATAAAATTTAAATGCCTTAAAATAAAATTCAATTTGATTTTATAACAGGATGTAAACAAAATATTTATATATACGACCCTATCGTTTAGAGGCAATAAATATATAGCTATTTTATAATAAATATTTAAATGTGTCCAAAATGTATTCCTTTATAATACTCAATATTAAATTATAAATACAACCGAAGGACTTTGAATCAGGCTTTCTCCTGACATTTTAGATAATTATCTAAAATTATCAGAGACAGGTGATAGGCTAAAGACTCTAATTTAGGCTATGAACCCCGAATTTTGAAATGCATCACATTAATTCTAGATAAGTGCCTTATGGTCAAGGTATAGTAACACCAAAAGGCCTTGCTTTTGAATGGGCAGGTAAACCAATAAATTACAAAAGTACCAAAATCAATATTTCCAAATTTCCTCGTTTCGCTATTTCATCGATTGACCTCCGATGACCCAGATAAAATAGCCGTAATCTCTAATCTTGGTTGAGGAAAATTTCCGTTCAGTGGATTACGAGAGTTCGGTCACTTTTAAATTGGATGTTGAACAGTTATTTTGTGCTGCATACGTTTATATTTATACCTACTTAGATTTATTTACACCTAAGCTAATAAAATCTATAGAATGGGGTCACCTGTGGTGTAGTGGTTAGCATAGCAACCTACAATTTCTTAAAGGGGGTAAAAAATCCTTGGCTATGCCGTCCCTCGAATTGGACGTGGAGGTCCCCAGCCTGTACGATGTGAGGTTCTCGTTAAAGATCCTTAACATAATTACACCTGCATAGGCAAAATTTAGGACTCCTACTGTAACTTCTTCCATAGAATAAAGCAGTATAAAATAAAGACTCAGTATAAAATAAAGGCACTTTAAACAAACAAACAAAACTATTGAAACAAGTGTGTTTGAGTGGTTGTGACCTGTACCATAAAATGTGGTATATTTGTCATGAATGTATGATTTTACTGTCGGAATGTCCGTGTCTTTGTATATGGTGTTGTTGGAAGTGTTGAATGAATATTTGATAGTGTCGTTCGAATTGTGTTTATGTTTACCCGTTTTGAACCCCAAAGTTCTTCAAGTACAAATACAGGTTTAAGTATGGTGTTATAAAATAGTCTTTTATTTCAGTGATGATCTTTTGTCTGGAAGGTGAGGCGGTTGGTTGTATCGTCTTGTCAGTTCTTTTATTTTAAAATATGTATGTATGTTCCAAGTGAGTGTTTTGCCCAAGTATAGTCCTAGGTAACTTTCATAGTTTTTGGAAGGTATTCTAATGTTATCTATGAACAGGAATTATTTGGGGATTCGGTCGAAGTAATAAGTACAAATATGTGATATTTACATATTTTATTCTAGCCAACGTTTCGACACAAATGTTACGTCATAATCAGGGTTTTTCTCACTGCTGTTGGGAGCTGAGTGGATCCCCATTACTTACTTTGACCGCACCCCCAACCAATAACTGTTCATTATATCTACGATCGACTATCTTCCACCACCATAATGTTATCTAATTGTTATAGGGGGACGTGCAGAATTTCTCAGTAGAAATTCATACGGTTAGATCACTTCACTCATGTCGAAAGATCATTTCAATGAAAATAAATCTAACTATAATGGATAGTCATTTAAAAGACGTTCTGAGCTGAGAGGGACCGTTAGCATGGTGTAGTTGCTATGAAGGCGGACTTTGACGTATGGGTCACCTTGGGGGAAGCAGGTAGAGGCAGGGATCCCCGCACCTGGGGCTGAGCTGTGTCTTCCGAGGATCCTGCGTCAGGTTCCTGGAAGGACTTCTCATTTCAAAACCCCACCATCCCAATATCCATTCTCAGAAGGCATCATGACTCTACAAGAATTTTGTCCAGAATTGGTTCTGGATAATTCTCGCTACTTGTGTATTCTCGTCTTCTTGAATATGTTTGCAACACCACTTTATACTATCGAGTCATCTACAAGGATGAGGAGTCCTAAGCTCAGATAAGCTTTCTGTCAAGGACTATTTAATGCTTGCTCATATCAGCCCTAAAGATCTTATAAGGTGTCTTTACACTCAGGTAAACAAAATCAGGTAATTCCCCGAACTTGCCCTACCGCCCTGATACACTGATACACTGTTACACTGAAACGTGAAGTCGAGCGAACACTATAATGTCTGATCGCACCTGAGCACCTTTACACAACCATTTTCATTACAAAGACGGCTGACTCATAATGGATTAAAAAACTTCAGAAAAATGCTAAAAGAAGGTCTCGAAGCTTATCTTAACTAACACAAAACGACACTAGCGCTTTCCTCGAATATACTGGCGAAGGTGTAAAGTACCTGTTCAAGTTCGTGTCTTATTTAATTTTGCAGAACGGTGTTCGGGGCAGGCTGTTCGAGGGTGAAGTTCGTACAGTGTAAACGCACCATTAATAAGTTTAGGGACTGACTCCAGGGAAAGGGTCACTAGGTTCATTATCCTTCAAATGTTTTAAGGTGCCTTTACACTCTACGAACCTCTTCCTCGAACCTTGCCGTACCGGCGTTAAACGAACAGCCATTTATACTTGAGGTGACGTGAAGCGAACCAATATGGCTGACGCACCGAACGCTATCTTATGATGAAGAAAAAATCTCCATTATCAATATATTTTATAGTATGTGAACAAACAACTCCTGTCACTTGGTAAAAACCCAAATCAAAAGTTACACTAGCGCTACCCCCGAACCCAGGCGAACAGATGAAGTACCTAGAACACCCGAACAGTCGACGTGAAGGCTGTTCGAGGGTGGTGTTCGAAGGTAAAGTTCGTAGAGTGTAAAGGCATCTTTAGCTGGTTATATGTTTTGAATTTTTAAAGGGATGATGCAATTACACGGCTTCTGAACCCTAAACATAACAAACACTATTTTAGATCGTTTAGATCATGTTATTGCTGATGTAAGAAATTAATTTCATAAATAAATTTGAAGAAAAAAAAAAGTGCTGTCAGGCAAAAGTCAACGCATGAGTGTGAGACCAGTAGATGGTGGGGTCGCGACCCCCCCCCCAAAATTTAGGGTTAATTGTGCCACCAATGTTTAGGATCTATTAATTAATTAATCTATTAACCGCAAATCATCTACTTTATAAATGCCTGTACACTGTGCCAGTCCACCCTCGAACAGCTTTACCGATCACAGTTCGCTCGACTTCACGTTTCAGTATAAATAGCTGTTCGTAGTATGCCGGTACGATAAGGTTTGAGGATTATCTTTTCGAGGGTGAGGTTCGCTTAGTGTAAAGGCATCATATTGCGAACCCACGGGATATATTTCGAACTTGACCCTACAAGATGTGTTATCCCTCTTTCTCGTTTAAATACTCAAAGATTAAAAAAAAAAAAATAAATAAATGATTAAAGATATTTTGTATTCTCAAACCTTATTCAAACATACAAAATAGTAAATATGATTCTGAAAAAAAAGTATAAATTTATTATAGACATCTAAATCAAAACTTTGACTAATTCTTCAAATCCTTTGTGAATTCGAAAAAATATATATATATTTTTTAAACAATAGCGTGATAATAATTTATGTAGGGATATACATTAGCCTTCATATTAGTAACTCTAGTTTGAACAAATTTAAAATACTGGTGGCACTATTGCGCTCAAATTATTACTTATTACATTTTAAACAATATTTAACTCTATTTGTTATTGAAAAAAAATCTGGTGCGTGCGCGCAACACACAACTTTCACTTACCAACTTACTTAGATAAGAAATTGACGTGTTTTGTTAGATATCATTTCCCAAAATCACACATTTTTCTACATTCATATCTTATTTTTATTAATCGTTAAAGCCGTTTTTGAGTAAATAAAAAACCCCGTGAAAATGATACAAAATTTAGAAAGTAAAGTGTCCCCTGCGGTTGATCAATTTTGATGAAATTTTTACAGACATATCTCGGGCATATAAGTAGATCAAATACTAAGTTTAATCAAAATCGTTAAAGCCGATTTAGAGTAAATAAAAAAAACACGTGAAAATGTTTCAAAATTTATTAAGTAAAGTCCCCCCTCCGGTTAATCAATTTTGATGAAATTTTTACAGTCATATCTCGAGCATATAAATAGATGAAATACTCAGTTTAATCAAAATCGTTAGAGCCGTTTTTGAGAAAATCGAAAAAAACCTAAAAAGTTATTAAATAAAGTACCCCCTCCCTTTGAGCAATTTTGATGAAATTTTCGCTGTCACATCGCGGGCATATACCTACACTAAATACCCAATCTCAGGTTCGCACGGTTTATAGTTCTTGAGCTAGTCTGTTCACATACACACACACACACACACACACACACACACACACACAGACACACACACACACAGACCATTTCGCGGGACTTGGTCATTTCGACTCAGGGGACCCCAAAACGTGTATTTCCGTTGAAAACCGGAAGTCGAAATTTTTCACGATCGCAATACTTCCACTTACTATATATTACATATATAGGTAAGTGAAAGTAATAACTATAACTATTTTTACAAACTATTGTATAAATAAATCTCGTAAACAAGTGTTATCAAATTATATCTATAAATAACGAAACATAACGTCTAATGAATTAATTAATTTATGCAAAATAAATGATATTCATTAGTGGCATTAGTGAGGTTTCAGTAACAGTGAGAGCCCCAACAGCGATATCTAGCGTTACTTGTGGGAAACTCATTATTTTCAATTGAAGTTTCTATCACCGGATGTTTACACCATTTCTTACGGTTGTACCCAAACCTAGAAACAAAAAGATCGTTTTAATCAATTTTACAGAATAGATCAATACAATTTAATATAAATCATGTCGTTCGCTATCAAACTGGTATTTTTACTTTCACTTACCTATATATGAAATATATAGTAAGTGGAAGTATTGCGATCGTGAAAATTTTCGACTTCCGGTTTTCAACGGAAATACACGTTTTGGGATCCCCTGAGTCAAAATAACCAAGTCCCGCGAAATGGTCTGTGTGTGTGTGTGTCTGTGTGTCTGTGTGTGTGTGTGTGAACAGACTAGCTCAAAAACTATAAACCGTGCGAACCTGAAATTGGGTATTTAGAGTATGTATATGCCCGCGATGTGACAGCAAAAATTTCATCAAAATTGCTCAAAGGGAGGGGGTACTTTATTTAATAACTTTTTAAGTTTTTTTCGATTTTCTCAAAAACGGCTCTAACGATTTTGATTAAACTGAGTATTTGATCTATTTATATGCCTGAAATATGACTGTAAAAATTTCATCAAAATTGATTAACCGGAGGGGGGACTTTACTTAATAAATTTTGTATCATTTTCACATGTTTTTTTTATTTGCTCAAAAACGGTTTTAACGATTTTGATCAAACTTGGTATTTGATGTATTTATATGCCAGAGATGTGATAACCAACATTTCATCACAATTGATCAACCGGATGGGGGACTTTACTTAATAAATTTTGTATCATTTTTACGTATTTTTTTTATTTACTCAAAAACGGTTTTAACGATTTTGATCAAACTTGGTATTTGATGTATTTATATGCCCGAGATATGACTGTAAAAATTTCATCAAAATTGATCTACTGGAGGGGGGAATTTACTTAATAAATTTTGTATCATTTTTACGTGTTTTTTTTATTTACTCAAAAACGGTTTTAACGATTTTGATCAAACTTGGTATTTGATGTATTTATATGCCCGAGATATGACTGTAAAAATTTCATCAACATTGATCTACTGGAGGGGGGACTTTACTTAATAAATTTTGTATCATTTTCACGTGTTTTATTTATTTACTCAAAAACGGTTTTAACGATTTTGATCAAACTTGGTATTTGATGTATTTATATGCCAGAGATATGACTGTAAAAATTTCATCAAAATTGATCAACCGGATGGGGGACTTTACTTAATAAATTTTGTATCATTTTTACGTGTTTTTTTTATTTACTCAAAAACGGTTTTAACGATTTTGATCAAACTTGGTATTTGATGTATTTATATGCCCGAGATATGACTGTAAAAATTTCATCAAAATTGATCTACTGGAGGGGGGAATTTACTTAATAAATTTTGTATCATTTTTACGTGTTTTTTTTATTTACTCAAAAACGGTTTTAACGATTTTGATCAAACTTGGTATTTGATGTATTTATATGCCCGAGATATGACTGTAAAAATTTCATCAAAATTGATCTACTGGAGGGGGGACTTTACTTAATAAATTTTGTATCATTTTCACGTGTTTTATTTATTTACTCAAAAACGGTTTTAACGATTTTGATCAAACTTGGTATTTGATGTATTTATATGCCAGAGATATGACTGTAAAAATTTCATCAAAATTGATCTACTGGAGGGGGGACTTTACTTAATAAATTTTGTATCATTTTCACGTGTTTTATTTATTTACTCAAAAACGGTTTTAACGATTTTGATCAAACTTGGTATTTGATGTATTTATATGCCCGAGATATGACTGTAAAAATTTCATCAAAATTGATCAACCGGATGGGGGACTTTACTTAATAAATTTTGTATCATTTTTACGTGTTTTTTTTATTTAATCAAAAACGGTTTTAACGATTTTGATCAAACTTGGTATTTGATGTATTTATATGCCCGAGATATGACTGTAAAAATTTCATCAAAATTGATCTACTGGAGGGGGGACTTTACTTAATAATTTTTGTATCATTTTTACGTGTTTTTTTTATTTACTCAAAAACGGTTTTAACGATTTTGATCAAACTTGGTATTTGATGTATTTATATGCCCGAGATATGACTGTAAAAATTTCATCAAAATTGATCTACTGGAGGGGGGACTTTACTTAATAAATTTTGTATCATTTTTACGTGTTTTTTTTATTTACTCAAAAACGGTTTTAACGATTTTGATCAAACTTGGTATTTGATGTATTTATATGCCCGAGATATGACTGTAAAAATTTCATCAAAATTGATCTACTGGAGGGGGGACTTTACTTAATAAATTTTGTATCATTTTCACGTGTTTTATTTATTTACTCAAAAACGGTTTTAACGATTTTGATCAAACTTGGTATTTAATGTATTTATATGCCCGAGATATGACTGTAAAAATTTCATCAAAATTGATCAACCGGATGGGGGACTTTACTTAATAAATTTTGTATCATTTTTACGTGTTTTTTTTATTTAATCAAAAACGGTTTTAACGATTTTGATCAAACTTGGTATTTGATGTATTTATATGCCCGAGATATGACTGTAAAAATTTCATCAAAATTGATCTACTGGAGGGGGGACTTTACTTAATAATTTTTGCATCATTTTTACGTGTTTTTTTTATTTACTCAAAAACGGTTTTAACGATTTTGATCAAACTTGGTATTTGATGTATTTATATGCCCGAGATATGACTGTAAAAATTTCATCAAAATTGATCTACTGGAGGGGGGACTTTACTTAATAAATTTTGTATCATTTTTACGTGTTTTTTTTATTTACTCAAAAACGGTTTTAACGATTTTGATCAAACTTGGTATTTGATGTATTTATATGCCCGAGATATGACTGTAAAAATTTCATCAAAATTGATCTACTGGAGGGGGGACTTTACTTAATAAATTTTGTATCATTTTCACGTGTTTTATTTATTTACTCAAAAACGGTTTTAACGATTTTGATCAAACTTGGTATTTGATGTATTTATATGCCAGAGATGTGATAACCAACATTTCATCACAATTGATCAACCGGATGGGGGACTTTACTTAATAAATTTTGTATCATTTTTACGTGTTTTTTTTTATTTAATCAAAAACGGTTTTAACGATTTTGATCAAACTTGGTATTTGATGTATTTATATGCCCGAGATATGACTGTAAAAATTTCATCAAAATTGATCTACTGGAGGGGGGACTTTACTTAATAAATTTTGTATCATTTTTACGTGTTTTTTTTATTTACTCAAAAACGGTTTTAACGATTTTGATCAAACTTGGTATTTGATGTACTTATATGCCCGAGATATGACTGTAAAAATTTCATCAAAATTGATCTACTGGAGGGGGGACTTTACTTAATAAATTTTGTATCATTTTTACGTGTTTTTTTTATTTACTCAAAAACGGTTTTAACGATTTTGATCAAACTTGATATTTGATGTATTTATATGCCCGAGATATGACTGTAAAAATTTCATCAAAATTGATCTACTGGAGGGGGGACTTTACTTAATAAATTTTGTATCATTTTTACGTGTTTTTTTATTTACTCAAAAACGGTTTTAACGATTTTGATCAAACTTGGTATTTGATGTATTTATATGCCCGAGATATGACTGTAAAAATTTCATCAAAATTGATCTACTGGAGGGGGGACTTTACTTAATAAATTTTGTATCATTTTCACGTGTTTTATTTATTTACTCAACAACGGTTTTAACGATTTTGATCAAACTTGGTATTTGATGTATTTATATGCCAGAGATGTGATAACCAACATTTCATCACAATTGATCAACCGGATGGGGGACTTTACTTAATAAATTTTGTATCATTTTTACGTGTTTTTTTTATTTAATCAAAAACGGTTTTAACGATTTTGATCAAACTTGGTATTTGATGTATTTATATGCCCGAGATATGACTGTAAAAATTTCATCAAAATTGATCTACTGGAGGGGGGACTTTACTTAATAAATTTTGTATCATTTTTACGTGTTTTTTTTATTTACTCAAAAACGGTTTTAACGATTTTGATCAAACTTGGTATTTGATGTATTTATATGCCCGAGATATGACTGTAAAAATTTCATCAAAATTGATCTACTGGAGGGGGGACTTTACTTAATAAATTTTGTATCATTTTTACGTGTTTTTTTTATTTACTCAAAAACGGTTTTAACGATTTTGATCAAACTTAGTATTTGATGTATTTATATGCCCGAGATATGACTGTAAAAATTTCATCAAAATTGATCTACTGGAGGGGGGACTTTACTTAATAAATTTTGTATCATTTTCACGTGTTTTATTTATTTACTCAAAAACGGTTTTAACGATTTTGATCAAACTTGGTATTTGATGTATTTATATGCCAGAGATGTGATAACCAACATTTCATCACAATTGATCAACCGGATGGGGGACTTTACTTAATAAATTTTGTATCATTTTTACGTGTTTTTTTTATTTAATCAAAAACGGTTTTAACGATTTTGATCAAACTTGGTATTTGATGTATTTATATGCCCGAGATATGACTGTAAAAATTTCATCAAAATTGATCAACCGGATGGGGGACTTTACTTAATAAATTTTGTATCATTTTTACGTGTTTTTTTTTATTTAATCAAAAACGGCTTTAACGATTTTGATCAAACTTGGTATTTGATGTATTTATATGCCCGAGATATGACTGTAAAAATTTCATCAAAATTGATCTACTGGAGGGGGGACTTTACTTAATAAATTTTGTATCATTTTTAAGTGTTTTTTTTATTTACTCAAAAACGGTTTTAACGATTTTGATCAAACTTGGTATTTGATGTACTTATATGCCCGAGATATGACTGTAAAAATTTCATCAAAATTGATCTACTGGAGGGGGGACTTTACTTAATAAATTTTGTATCATTTTCACGTGTTTTATTTATTTACTCAAAAACGGTTTTAACGATTTTGATCAAACTTGGTATTTGATGTATTTATATGCCAGAGATGTGATAACCAACATTTCATCACAATTGATCAACCGGATGGGGGACTTTACTTAATAAATTTTGTATCATTTTTACGTGTTTTTTTTATTTAATCAAAAACGGTTTTAACGATTTTGATCAAACTTGGTATTTGATGTATTTATATGCCCGAGATATGACTGTAAAAATTTCATCAAAATTGATCTACTGGAGGGGGGACTTTACTTAATAAATTTTGTATCATTTTTACGTGTTTTTTTTATTTACTCAAAAACGGTTTTAACGATTTTGATCAAACTTGGTATTTGATGTATTTATATGCCCGAGATATGACTGTAAAAATTTCATCAAAATTGATCTACTGGAGGGGGGACTTTACTTAATAAATTTTGTATCATTTTTACGTGTTTTTTTTATTTACTCAAAAACGGTTTTAACGATTTTGATCAAACTTGATATTTGATGTATTTATATGCCCGAGATATGACTGTAAAAATTTCATCAAAATTGATCTACTGGAGGGGGGACTTTACTTAATAAATTTTGTATCATTTTCACGTGTTTTATTTATTTACTCAAAAACGGTTTTAACGATTTTGATCAAACTTGGTATTTGATGTATTTATATGCCGGAGATATGACTGTAAAAATTTCATCAAAATTGATCTACTGAAGGGGGGACTTTACTTAATAAATTTTGTATCATTTTCACGTGTTTTATTTATTTACTCAAAAACGGTTTTAACGATTTTGATCAAACTTGGTATTTGATGTATTTATATGCCAGAGATGTGATAACCAACATTTCATCACAATTGATCAACCGGATTGGGGACTTTACTAAATAAATTTTGTATCATTTTTACGTGTTTTTTTTTATTTAATCAAAAACGGTTTTAACGATTTTGATCAAACTTGGTATTTGATGTATTTATATGCCCGAGATATGACTGTAAAAATTTCATCAAAATTGATCTACTGGAGGGGGGACTTTACTTAATAAATTTTGTATCATTTTTACGTGTTTTTTTTATTTACTCAAAAACGGTTTTAACGATTTTGATCAAACTTGGTATTTGATGTACTTATATGCCCGAGATATGACTGTAAAAATTTCATCAAAATTGATCTACTGGAGGGGGGACTTTACTTAATAAATTTTGTATCATTTTCACGGGGTTTTTTTATTTACTAAAAAACGGCTTTAACGATTAACAAAAATAAGATATGAATGTAGAAAAATGTGTGACTTTGGGAAATAATATTTAGCAAAACACGTCAATTACTAATCTAAGTAAGTTGGTAAGTGAAAGTTGTGTGTTGCGAGCACGCACCAGATTTTTTTTAGTTATTTATTACCTGAATATTTCGATCCCAGAAATCCCAGAAATGACCAATGTTACATATTCAAATTTGGAGAACAATGATAACCTTATGTAGGACAATTATCCATAATTTTTAATTCTTTGACGCCATTGTGGTTAAAAATGATAACTGTATATCTATTTTATATTTTTTCAGAATTATGTCTTTTTTTTTATTGTATTTTAGATTTGTTTGTTAATGATATTTTTATTCTTTTATTAGCGCTAATTATGTATTGTACAAAAATATTTTCTATATCATATTTTTTCTTTCGACATCATGGGTAACATTATTTACAATTTTGATCATAGTTTTAAAAGTTAGTTTTTTAATACTATTCGATAAATTTATAAAATCCTGAATGGTTAATATGCAAGATTTTTTTTCTTTTTAAAATTAAAATTTAATTGAATTTAAAAGCTCTCATCAATTAATGCTCGCTCTTCAAACGCGGTATTGAACTTTGTAAACTATTATGCAACTTATACTCAACTCGTTGTACAATAAGTGTTTTCTGTTAAAAAAAAATTAGTCAAAGTGTAAACGTAATTAAAATATAAAGAGTTACAGACTTAATAGCTATCCTCTATTCTTCTGTTGAAGGATATTTTTCTACACTTAATGAGAGGCAAACATAAGCATACAATTATTTAATTATTTTTCAGGCAGGTAAAAAGTAAATTTAATTCGAATATGTATTTAGAATTAAATAAATAACTTTTTTATTTATTAATGACCTGTTTATTTAATTTATTTTTTGTGATAGTCACCCTCATTATAGACGGATTCAAAATAAAGTAAAAATTATTTGTAATTATTCTGTTGCATTAAGGTGCCTTTACACCTTACGAATCTCACCTTCGAACATGTTCTCCTTCGAACCTTGCCGTACCAACGTGAAGCGAACAGCCATTTATACTTCACGTGACGTTAAGCGACCCAATATGGCTGACGCACCCAAAGCTAGCTTATGATAAAGAAAAAATCTCCATTATCAATATATTTTATATTATCTGAAAAATAAAAAAATAGGAGACGATTTACAAAGTTTCACAAATTACACTAGTATCACAAACAAATCCTGTCACTTAGGAAAAACCAAATCAAAAGTGACACTAGCGCTACCCACGAACCCAGGCGAACAGATGAAGTACCTTGAACATTCGAACAGTCGACGTGAAGGCTTCACGAAGGTTGTTCGAGGGTGGTGTTCGAAGGTAAAGTTCGTAAGGTGTAAAGGAACCTTTAGATATACCTTCGGTGATGGAATATGAGGACCAGAGATGATAGGTGTAATAATACATTGATGATATTTTCTCGACTTCACGTAACAATGTAAATAGCTGTTCGTAGTATGCCTGAACGGCAAGGTTCGGGCGATTATCAGTTCGTCACTTGGTTCGCAGTGTTAATCAACCTTAAGAGTATTTGTTTTTTATATAAATTATTTCTTTCAGTATTTGTTTACTTTTTCACAACATAGTTAAATCCACTGCCTGGAAGATACAAAGAGACACAGGACCAATAAAGCCTGGGTTAAGACGGAGATGCCCTGGCAACATCTGTGCCGAAGCAGACAAGATGACGCAGCTAGTGCTCACGCTGGTTCGTTAGGCACACACAATGGCTACAACCACTACCTGCGAGTGCTGGGGCAGGTCCTCAAGGGACTCCCATCTTATTTTCTTATCTTTTTTTGTAACAGGAGGGCCTCACCTCGGACAAAAAATCCTCCAGAAAAACTCAACTGCCGTTGGCACGAAAGAGGAAATTAATTGGATCAACCCTTTTCCCCGGAGGCTCAGAAACAATAGTTACCTGGGGGCAGGTACCGCTAATTAGGTACTTTTAGGATAATCTACTTGGGGATGAGTTTCCTTTTTTATTTATTCATTTTTTCTCTATGCTACGTTGTCAACATCATTTAGGTTCGTGAGACAGTTAAAGGCCAGAAGCTGGCTTTTAAATTGCCTTGTATATACCAACTTATTTACTCTGGAATAGCAAACTAATAATTCTAGACGACCAATCATTGAAATACATATAAATTATATCGATCTTTGATGTTCAGTAATTGATTAAAAATAATGAACACTTAACACGTAAGTTGCGGCGGCGTATTTTAGGGGTATTCTGAATTGGATGGTATCGGTCCCCGGGGTCCGACTGCTGGGATGAGCCACAGACGATATCGGGCGTCGAGGTCCGATGGGAATGCTCTGACTAAAGTGTTATTTTTTTACTGAAAAGTGAATTAAATGACCTTCTCAAGGGCATTATCTCTTGGTAAGGAATAGATCTAGACATAACATGTCCCCGGCTTCCGATACAGGATTTACTACATACTTTATCGAACATAGCATTAAACTGCTGGAATTTTGAATTACCATCCATATTGATAATTTTTGCAATGTTAAAAACATTTTTAGGAGTCTTTTACTGCTTTACAACCACTTAGTCTGTGGTAAAAAAAAATTATTTTTAAAGAAATGTATTTATATAAAATAAATAAAGCAAATATCAGTGTTTTATTTATAATTACAGACTTAGTGAGAAGTATTAAAGATAACCATAAAGGTATTCTTTGCAATATCATCGGACGCGTAAGTGCCCTTATTACTTATTATTTCTCACGGCTTAACATATTTTTGCACGCTGTACATTTTATTAGAACTGTTCTGTGGTGTAGTGATTAGCTTGGCTACCTACAATACTAAAGGTCGTGTGTTCGCGCCCCGCGGTGGCCCTAGGATTTTTTGAAGGGAGTAGAAAATCCTTAGTTATGCCGTCCCTCGGATAGGACGTAAAATGGACGTCCCGAGACTGTATGATGTCACGTACTCCTTAAAGATCCCTATTCTAATTATACCTGGATAGGCAAAATTTAGTACTCCCACTGTAGCATCGTCCGATTAGCCTTAGTAGCATAAAAATGGACGTTAAATAAACAAACAAACAAGCTAGCTCTTAGTCCACACCTGAACACTTGGAAAAAAATTCTAATTATGAAATTAAACTCATACAGCTCCACCATGGCAGTTTTTATTTTTATATATAAGCGAAGATTACGAATACATTTTGGAAAAAAAATTGCTAAAATTCGATAATAATATATCGATACAAAACAATATTATTCTTCATCTAGAAATGCATGCTCAAAATATATCATAGAGATTCATGAGCGTCACTGGCACCAAATTATTGGGGGGTACGCCTCAATATTTTGACAGATAGGTAAAAATTTGATGGGCTAAAAGTTGAAATAAATACGCCTAAAAACAACTGTTGGGACATTTAATTCATCCTCCAACGATTTAATTTAAAGGTTTTTTTTTTTAAACTTGACAATTTATGTCACAATTAGAGAGTGAGTAGTTACCCTCTTCCAAAATATTGGGGGGCGTCCCCCCTGGCCCCCCGGCGGTGACGGTAGAGATTATTTAAACCAAAAAAAAATTTCTTATTTTAAAAATTAGTCACCAAAAATCATTATTATCTTTAGTAGTAAATTTTAATTCAAAAATAATGATCAGGTTATGATTTTTTTTTAACATATGATCAAAACCAAAAACCTCTCTTGAAAAAAACCTTCAAAAAATATGATGACTCTGGAAAAGAGGTTTTATCGGATTTGACTTTTATATTTTTAATTATAGATTTCATATGATGATATGTTGAGTTTATATCTATATCTTCAATGATACAGTAATCTTCTTCCTGGACATTAATTACAAGGAAAATGCTCCTAAAAACAGATTAAGAAATAAGAAAGATGTAAACATGTTATTAAAAATCAAACATTTCTAGATTTAATAACTACTACGGAAATAATAAAATGACCTCGCTTAGTAGAGATAGGATAGATAATCTCTAACGTAAATTTATAAGAGGAGCCGAGAACTATCTGACACTAACTATTAGGAGATTTAATGGAGCTGCCTCGAGGTAGTTGAATTGAAGTGGCCTACAGTGCACGGAGGTTCCAAAGATACGCTTGCCAGCTGTTGCACCTCCTTGTAGTTGATGAAACGTTCTAAATCACTGCAAACACTTTTTTTTTAAAAAAAGATAAATTAAAAATAGCCTGTCGTACATCAGACGCTTTGGTAGGAATAAAATTGCTCTTTAGAACTGAGTTCAACAAATTAAATTCGCAGTGGAAAATGACTAAACACATAAGGTCTTTCGATTTTTTAATAAACCATTTTTTTATAAAGGAATATTTTTTAATTTTATATTTTTTTAATAAATGAAGATTTTTTAGAATATATCAAATTAATTTGTTTCATAAATGATTTTTAAAAATACAATAAAAGAAGAAAAACTTAAAGAATAATAATGAGGATAGCAAACGAGCGGCCATTTCAATTCCTATTGTTTCTTTTCATATTAAATTCTTATTACAAAAAAAAAAATCTGTAATTATTCTCATAATTTTTATGGCTATCTTTTATATTTTATTTATTTATTTTATTTTATTTTTTTGCAGCTACTTGTTTGTGAAACTTTCTAAACCACTGTAAACAGATTTAAAAAAAAAATGATAAATTGGAAAATAGACTGTTGTATAAAAGACGTTTTGGTATATATAAAATTTATCTTTAAAACTGAGTAAAACAAATTAAATTCGCATTGGAAAAGGATAAAAAACTGAATGTCCTTCGATTTAAAAACCATTTTTTAATCATGGAATTTTCTTACGTCTATACCTACTTTTTATTTTCTAAAGAAGATTTATTAGAACATAAAAAAATAATTTGTTTAATTTATACCTTTTTTTTATTTAATGAAATTTACAACTGTATTTAAATAAATACATTTAATAAATGTGATAATACTAAGAAAATATGTCTTGAACGAACATGAAGAGAAGCTAACCATTGGTTCAGCTCTCGACTGATATACAACATAAAAGGTCCCTGAAAGGATAGAAGGTCCCGAGGCTATCTTCATTTCAGACGCCTAGGAGGATTGTCTGGAATAGAGGAGGAAGCGAGGCTGAAAGGGGGTTCGAGTTTATTATGAAAGGATTGTTATCTGGATCGGGCCAAATCGGCAACATATGGGACATTAAGGTCTTTAAGGATGGGTTTATTTGTGACGAAATAAGGAGCGTTAAGGATTTTGGATTGCAAGGATTGGATTCGAGAGGAGTTTAATGGTTTGGTGGAGCTCCAAAGCTCGATGCCATTAGTCCAAATAGATCTTATTATTGTCCTGTAAATTAGCCTTTTATAATTAATTGGTCTGGGTCATTAATTTATGACTTTTAAAAATAAAATAATAGTAGAAAACGGGCGGTGTACTTTCAATTCCTATAATTTCTTTTGATATTAAAAAAAAATCTGTAATTATTCTCATCATTTTTATTCCTATCCTTTATTTTTTTTAAAATATTTTATTTTATTTAAGGTCATCCTTTAACTTTCACTATAACTTTAGAAGTGGGGAAGGGAAGTTGGGTAATCGACAGTTTTTTTTTCTTCATTTTTTTAAATTCGACTAAATTTACACTTTTAAAGGTTCTTTAAACTTTTGAAGGCGAAAAAAGTGTTTTTATAAGTATCGTCTTTCGTTTTTTTAACAACCAATATTTTCAAAAGCTCACCTTTCGTTCTGTTCTTTTGAGAGACTAATCAATATTATCGTGAGAATGAAAAGAGTTTGGTCACTATTTTTTAACTGCGATGGACAATTAACGCCATTTATCATTATTATATTATTTTTAATATAAACTTTTCGTTCCTAAAATAAATCTAACAGTATGTTTTTCATCTTTAAAGCACCTTATACCATATTTATGAGTTCATTAATAAGAAATTATTTTTCTCTTCAGCTCATGGCGAATATTTGAGATAATGTCCTTCAAGTAAGTAAGACTTATAAAATTTATGTAAAAACATCATCTATCTTACTGCATCATTTCAAAACGTTTGTCCGTCCACATATTGTACGTACCTTTTTTTCGTGCAGTAATAATTTTTTTTTTTTACTTTTTGATACTAAGTAAGCCTTTTTTTTTTTTTTTTAAAGAAGGAAAGCTTCAATCACATTTTTATACCTTGCAAAAATTAAATAAACAGTACCAGATATGAATGGATTCAGTAGATAACGAAATAATTTATATAGAGCTGATATAAGATTCTTGAAGCTCTAGTATTGCAGTCATAAATAGTAAGATTAAATAGTAAAAAACAAAAAATGTGGGATTGCAAAGCGAAAATCTTCCTTAAAGCACTTTTTTTTTTTTTTTTTTTTTTTTTTTTTTTTTTTTTTTTTTTTTTTTAATGTCGATTGTATAATCACGATATTTATGTTGCCACGTTAAAGAGATATTTTTAGACATTGTGCAGTCGATTGATAATTTCAAATCAATTCTTATGTCAAGTTTAATATAACTCTAGAATTATTTCTCCTTCGAAGAAATAAAATATAATAAGTTTAGAACATTTGAAAAATGATTTTTATCCTGTGTATAGAAAAGAAAAAAATCTATACGGATTCAGTAAGCCAAATACTTTCAAGTAAGTAGTAATTTTCAAACCCTTTTTTTTGTTTTAGTGATTTTCTTCAACTTATGATCCACTTAATGGGCCTATAATTTATTTATAAACGATAAGGTTAATTGATTTTTAACTAATCTAATATAATCTAATAATTATTAATCTAATAATAATTAATTTTATTGATTATTGTCGCCATAAAGATAACAATGGGGGCCCGGTGTGGCTGTGCGGTAAAGCGCCGTACTCCCATGCCGGAGCTGCGGGTTCGAGTCCCGCCCTGGGTGGTGCTTTTCTTTCGTAGGAGAAGTATCACCCAGTGCCATGGGTGTTAGTATGGGCAGTATAGGGCTTCAGTGGAAGCCTTAAAGTCCCAAAAAAAAAAAAAAAAAATAAACAAATAAATAAAAAAGATAACAATGCATTAATTAATTAGCCTCCTTTAGTTTCATCAAACGTAACTAATCAACGTCCTTACTGTCCATAAAAATCGTGGATTCATTTGTACCGGATAGAAAAGGGTAATTAATGATATATGAATGTATTTGAGTGGTATAAAGCAATGTAGCGTTTTTCTTTGTGACGTTTGTAATTATTTTATACTCAGACATGATAGACTATTTTTTTTTTCTGAATAAAATACAAAATATTCAAACTAAAAATATTAGAATATATCAATTTCCTTCTACCCGTAAATTTTGTTTTGCAGATAAAGGTTCTAGTGAGAGCCTCGTGAAATAGAGAAAATTATTTCCCAAACCACTGATTATCCCGATTTATTGAGGAAATTTTTTGATGCCGAACCCACAGTGTAAAGGTCTGGCCACACATGTCCGCACCGGATCCGCACCGTAGCAATAATACAGGTTATGTTCAGAATATTTTTAATTTAACTTACATATTACCTTTAGTTATGCCTAAAGTTCAAGCCACATATGTCAGACACAGACCACTTTAGGCATAACTAAAGGTAATATGTAAGTTAAATTAAAAATATTCTGAACATAACCTGTATTATTGCTATGGTGCGGATCCGGTGCGGACATGTGTGGCCAGACCCTAATACAGAACATTATCCCTTTATCACGGCTACCTCACTGTTACTGACTTATGGCCGTCATGCTATTTAATCTTGTTTATGCATTTTCCACCTTTTGTTCTATAATTATTATTTTATAATATATACATTCACAACCTACACACACACACACAAACACAGACCCACACCCGCAACGCACCATAAATACACAAAAATACACATTATTTATATGTATATATAATTATATCCATGTAATAGCAACCTATGTTTTTGATGTCTGTTTTAAAATCAACTGTAAAAAGATTAATAAAAATCTTTTTAGTGATGTGTATGGCTTCTGTATAAAATTGTTGCAGTACACCTGAAGAAGGGGCAATAGCCCTCGAAACGTTGTGAAGCTTTAGTGTTAATGAATTGAAAAATATATAATTCAAAGGAAGATGTGAATTTCACTATTTTACAAAAAAAATGGAATAATATAGATCAGTCTTCTAGTAACATATATGAAAAACTACCAAAAGATTATATTATATTATTCCTGCAAGCTCAAATAAGAGACCATTGAATTTATTTTATAGACACTCTAAGATCAAAACGAAGTTCATCAGTATCCAAACAGTTAAAGTTAGATATTTAGTACTATCATTAGAATTCAGATCTCAACATTTTATAGAACTGATACAAATTTCAAACTAATTCATTTTTAATTAATGGTCTTATTAATTTATATAATTAACTAATACATTTTCTTCCTCTTCACTACCTTGTCCTTATAAGGTAAAATATAGTCCTTTTATTCTGAGAACAAGCTTCTTATCTTCATTTAAAGAAGCAAAAGTTGTTAATTCATCCATATCCTTTAATTTTTTAGACGGAGACTTTGCTTGACAACAATGCGTCCCAAACATGACAAAATAATAATATATTTCCTATATTTCACTTTCACTTAACTATAGATGAAATATATAGTAAGGGAAATTATTGAGATAGTCAGATCCGCGAAAAGGGCTCGTGTGTGTGTGTGACCAGACTAGTTCAAAAACAATAAACCGCTCGAAACTGAAATTTGGTATTTGAGGTAGATATATGCCCATCGTGTTACAGCAAAAGTTTCATCAAAATTTGGTGAACGGAGGGGGGACTTTATTGTATAAATTTTATTATTTATCTTCCCATAAATTTATTTATATATCTTCCCCTGAATTTTAATTCACGGAGCGGTCCTGTATGTTATTTTGGTTCTGTCAAAGTGATTCCATGATTGGCAAATCTTTTAATTAGCTTGCTATCTTATATATATATATACAATATTTTTTGTACCTTTCTTTAGGATTTGGTTTTCTTTATCCGGACCCACAGTACATTGGAAAACATCCACATATATATTTTTTTTTATAGGTATAATATAAAAACTCTTGTGACCTCAGTAAGATGAGTTAAGACGCACTGAGCAGAGAGTTGGGTGAGGAGACTGGGCGGTTGCGGTGTGTTTGGGTCGGTTTTTTTACCCAGCTCCGGGGACTAAACAGCACCGTATCTAACATCTACCCTCCGGCCATCTTGCCTCTAGCCGAGTGCACTATCCATATCTCCAAACTGGAGGGGGGCGAGTCACAATCCTAATTTACAATTTTTTTGAGCAAATTCCGCCCAGTGCTAAGGTGGATTAGCACTTGAATTGAATTGATTGAAGAACTTAATCCTTAAGTGACATTACATAAATCCAATCTATTTTTCTGATATATAAAACCTTCCATTTTCACTGTAAAAATGGCTGAAACGAAGAAATAAAAAAAAAATTGTTTATTCATAAATTAAAAAAATATATATGTATGGTATTTGTGGAGCTTTGTATGTCCCCGACTCCTTCCATGTTGTTTAGGTTTACCTGACACAACACACACTGATAAGGTACTAGCCTGTTATTGTGGTAGATGGAAATCGAATAAATAAGAATATTTTTATTAGCAGAAACGATACTTTTATTTATTTAATGCATTTTTATTTGCCTAAAATAGAAATTTAGTGTAGCCTTTAATTTCAAAAATGAACCTTGGGGGTTTGATTATCCCTTTAGAGCGTGCGTGGCGAGCGGAAGTCGGAATTTAAAATTTATTAAATCTACATCTTTTTAACTGAAAAGGATGAGATTAGAGTTCCATAAAGTAATAACATACCCAACGGTTCTTATAAAACCCCACATCATCCTGACAGGAAAATGGCAATTTCCAATGCTTGATATTTTATTAATTAAATCATAATAATAAATACATGAAAGGCTAGCAAAATACCTAAGTGATATAAAATTAGGCTGCACAAGATAACCGCAGTTAGAAGGTAGGTTGCACAGGGTATTAATCAGGATAAATTTAAAAAATACACTTGTGCTAAATACTAACGCATTAACAAAAATCGACAAAACTATGGCAATATACAAATTATTATTATTAGCCAAATTCATACAAATGCCTAAAGCTACAAAATAAAAAGCTACAGTATAAATAATTATATATTACCACCAAAATATACTTCCAAGGTATTTAATAATAAATATTAGATATAAAAATGAATATGAAAACATCCTTTCTTAGTTTATAACGTTTCAGAAGATTTTTCTTCTAAAAAAATATGTTCAAAAAATGCGTTTAAAATATGTTTTTCGGCTCTACATTATGGTGTATATCGAATTTCATATATAAATATTGTAATACATATATGGGTTAGCAATATTAATTCAAGGAAGAATAACAACCTTCATTGCCATACGAATTATAAATACACAATAGGTTACAAAAATTGTCACTTTTTAACAGAAATAATCATATTGCTCGAGCTTCACAACCAAAACTAAGACTGTCCAGTCAATCGCTCCTTCTATGTAGTCGTAAAGAGATGGTCTAGAATGTCGTAGAACCTCGTGGAACGGCGTGGATGGTTCTCGAACATCGATGTCACAAACACGTGCTATGACAATTCGTTCCAACTGTTAGTTCGTTCCAACAAAAGGTCTGGGACTTTTAAACCTAATGTTTTTGTTTAACGTTACAACATTTTATTTTAATTAGTTTTTAATAATTACAATGAAATCAATTATCATAGAATATATTATTTCTCAAAGCCTTTTTTTTCAGTACGCCATAACTTCCTTAATACTTCATCAAATTTCATGAATGAGGCATCATTTTAAAGCTTTCCTTACACGCTACACCGGAAAAATATACAAATCACTCATTTCGCCATCGATTGCAAGCTATAAGCCCAAACCCGCGGTTTTGGTAATACAGGTTTAATAGTAGAGGCTTCTAAATAGTGTCAATCTTTTCAGGTTTGAAGAACATTTTCGGTCATACACATTTTTCGATTAAACCCTTCGTTTGCGATTTGTAAGCCAAAAACTCAATTATAAGCGAAAATTTCGAAATGGTCGGAGGGCTTTGTCGAAGGTGCCATTTTTTTCAGTTTGTCGAGACGAACATTTTTGGTTATGTATACTTTTCTTATTGTCTCCGTCTTTTGTGAGGTACAAGCAAAAACATGCGATTAAATATACGGCGTGTACTTTAATTAAGTGGGATTTAAGTAGTTCAGAGTGCGAATGCTTCGAACGGGTCAGTTAGTTTTTAATATTTAAACTTGTTATTGTGTACCTCTCAACTGCTGTCAAAAACCTACTTCGAGTTCTTGTTGAAAAAACTGAAGTAGGAATACCTCTTTTCTTAGGTAAATGCTCCATTATTTAATTTTATCATTTATAATAGTATCAAAGTTTACTCAAATGGATTCTGCGAAACCTTATATTGAATCTATATACATTTTATAAAATGTTTATAACGTAGGGATTTTTTACATGAATAAATGACTGAGAAGCCATTGAATTTATATTAGTCAAAGGCCAAGTTCAAGAGAAGGTCACTGTAGAATCTTTCGTTATTATATTGAATTACAGGAATTGATAACTAACGAGATAATCTATGCTGTGATACTATTCCATTATCCGAAAGTATGTTTTTACGTTTATGAAATTACTCACAACTGACTAAGTGGTACGGAATCCTCAAGCGATCTTTCACGGTCTTGGAGTTTGCAACGCTCCGTAGATCGAGGTACCACTTAGCGATGACTCAGACCATGTGATGGCCATCTCCGACAGAGCCGCTTCCAGGACACGGCTGGAGGTTCCTAGAGGATATTCGGCGGTCCGTGGCCAAGTATGGCTGTCGGGGTAAGGTAATTGCAGTGAAGGGAGGCTTCAGGGGAAAGAAACAAAAAAAGAAAAATCATGCTCGTAAGCCACGTTTCGGGATTCTCAGAACGCCGTTACCCCCTTCCTCAAGTCATGAAAAATACCTCAACTCTCTGTTTATATAATTCATTTCTATTCCACTAATAGGGTCGATAAGACTTGAATTTTCTTCGAATAACAATTATTTGAAATGTTGGTCCCATGACAGATGGGATTTGGTGCATTCTAAAGTACATTTTTCTCAGCCGCCATCACTCCAATATCGTGCATAAAAAGTTATTTTTTTTTTGGGGGGGGGGAGGAGATGTTCCTTGTCTTCATTACCGATGGTGTATATGTAATGGGCATATGACTTACTAACATTAATGCATAGATAATCCCATGTCAATTTCATCTATTACTAACATACATATTCCCTTGTCCTACCAAGTTCCTAATCGAAAAACGGCTAGTTCTATTTGTTCTGAAACTATAAGAAAGCTCAAATTGATACAAAATTAAATTATTACTTAATTAAAATAATATATTACATAATAATATAATACAAAGAATTCAGACCTTTCTATCAAAAATTTTAAGACTCATAGTAAAAGCACCATGGTACTTGAACGACAATACCCTACATACTGACTTACAAATGCAAACAGTAGACCAACATATAAAGACACTTTACAAACGTTTCCATACACACTTACACGGCCATCTCAACCAACTGATTAGAGGCATGGCAACAGCTGATATGCCCATGAATAGGAGATTAAAAAGGCGCTGGATGAGAGATCTCCTTCGTTAAAAATCCAGATTACCTGAAACAAGCCAGGGAAGAGGTACCGCTGGGTGCCATCCTTCCCCATGCCTGACATGCCCTTATTTCAATACCATAGCGCACATTTGCTAATTGTCTACGTTTGTTGACTGGCGCAAATTGAAACGAAGCCAAAAAAAAATATATATATATATTATTTTGTATCGATCAACAGCTTTTATGAGGTAAATGCCAAAATTCACACCAGAGATCATTAAGGGTTTAAGAAGTACTGCTGATTAGTGAGAAAAGGAAATCCATTACCTGTTGTATCAAGATCATTCCTCTACTTTCTTATGACTTTCGCTTAATGTACTTTTAAGTTATCCGTTGCTCGCTTCAGAATCCTTCCATGAATGCTATCTTGAAAATATCGAATTCTTATTCTTTAAATAACAAAAAAAAATGATATTAAAATAAATAAATAAAAAAACTGTACAGTGTATACAACCCATGAAGAGTTTTTGGGTGCAGTACTTTTTTTCTTTGTTCAGTACCCTTACCTGGCCAAATGTGGCATACGGGGGGTAGGGGGGTTACTCTAGAGGTGTAACCAATCTATTCTAACCATGGTGAGAAGGTCGAGATTTATTCCGTGTGGCCTCCACGAAATAAAAGTCAACCCTCCCGAAATAAAAGGGCGGATTCGAACCGCCACCGTTCCACTCGAACACGCTCGGCTATCCCGGCCCAATATTATATATCTATAATATATACATTATAATCAATAATCTATATAAGGCCTAAGGCCCGATGCACACGGACGACACTTTCCTGCGATGCGGACTATAAGCCAGGTCAGGGGTACCTGGAGTACAATGGACCGACCGAATTTACCATTATACTCCAGTACCCCTGACCTGGCTTATAGTCCGCATCGCAGAAAAGTGTCGTCCGTGTGCACCGGGCCTAAGAGTACCCATATTTTAGAGGCTGGGTTTTCCATATGAGGGTCTCTCGGCCACCGAGACTATCTGTGACGTAGTATTAAAGATATCCTGTAGCTCAATACCTTACTAATGAGCTACCCCACTCCTAATCTTTCCATAAAGTTTTTCGAGATATACAATTCAGTAATTGGAATACTCAGCCCCTCGATACAAGGATAATGCAGGAACTACATCACAATGTTGGCGCTCTGTATACAACTCGGGCAGGGCAGGCGGAGGCTGTGGGAAGTGAGGGCCAAGGTCAACCACTCAGCAAACTTCGCAATGCATTATCCCCGCAAGTAGTAAACACTACACTCTTCTTCAAGGTGATTCTTATCCCACTGCCACGGTCTATTCCATGACCGAGCTAAAAGAAAAAAAATTCAATTTTTTTTTTTTTTTTGCAGAGTTTCTGTAATACAAAACCCTATTATTTAATAGATTCAATGTTCTTTCATTGAATTCCAAAAGTCATTATTTAAATATTTTTTAAAATTATTTTATCTCAAGATTTTTATCTGATAGCTCAGTTGGTAGGAGCACTGCAAAGGAGATGAAGAGTCTGTTTCGAATCCCGTCGATGGCCAATCTTTCCTCTTCAGATAAAATTGTTTAAAATCAATATTCCTTTATTTTCCCTACAAGGAGAAGCTGAATAAAAATGAAGGGTCTAGTAGAAACACCACAAGATATTTTGTCGAAAATGTGTTACTAGTGGCATGAAGTAACAACACATCAAACGTAAGGGAAAGTAATTAGTTGCTCATCAAACTTTATTTTAAAAATTTGTTGTACAGCGGGAGAACCTCAATACCCCAAATTTTCCAAAGAAATTGGTTTTCCTAATAATTCCTGATATATAATGGATTTTGAAGACCGGAAAAAGTTTCTACCTCAGATATTTTTCACTCACTGACTGATATTCAGGCATTAATTACAATTTTATTTATTTTGATAACTTGGATGACGATGAGCATCATGGGATATTCAAGTTTCACTATACAATACTAGTTTCAAAAAGTAATTTTCATATAAACATATTCACAAAATCTGTACAGCTTCTATGTTTACTTATAAATCTGAATTTTTGAGAGGATAGATATTACTTTGAAATTTTTATTATAACTTTAAACCGATATGGGTTTTCCCCTCCAATCAAAAAAAATGTGGTGCGATGCGCGCAATACCCAACTTCCAACTTACTTTGATTAGAAATTTGTGTGTTTCAAAGTCACACATTTTTCCACATTAATTTACATATTTTTATTCAATTTATATTTAAAGTAGAATAATTTTTTTTATTATTAAATAAAAGTTTTTACTTGTTGTTTGGAGGTTTAATTCGACAATGCAAGCACAATACTCAATGTCGTCTGATTTTATAATTCTCCATGCAGTTGTTGAAAACTTCATTTAGTAACCATGAACAAAATAATTTCCATTAAATGAACAGGACCCTTCTCCGAAATAGGTATATTGATACGAATATTCTGGCTTTGGAAAAATGAGTTCGTGAAAGTTATTCAAGACAAAGAATCAAATTTATATTAAATAAATAAATAAAAAAAAAAATTTCCGGTATTTTTGCTGCTAGTCATAGTTACTCTTTTTTGAAAGAATGTGTAAACATAAGTTTACATAATAAAACGACAAACTACCCATGAAATAAGCAGAAGAATAGATTGTACGATAAATTTCATACTTTAGTTTATTGCAGCCATTGGTTTGAATTTAATTTTTTCAATAATATTATTTATTTATTCGTTTATTTAACATCATTTTATGCTCATATGGCTAATCAGAGGGAGCTAGAGTGGAAGTCCTAAATTTTGCCGAACCAGTTATAATTAGGATACTGATCATTAACAAGTGTCTGGATATCGCACAAGCTCAGGGCTTCCATTTTACGTCCCATCCGAAGGATTGCATAACCAAAATTTAATTTTAATTCCTTTAAAAAATCCTAGGTCCACCTGTCGGGCTACGATCCCTCGAACATAGGTTTAGTATATCAAAACATAGGTGACCAGATGTTTATTGCATGAAATGATGTTTTAAATTCATAAATTTTCTCGTTCCTTCACTTCATCCTACATCAACGTAACTTATAAAAATATCAAAACTATCCCAAAATTAACTTTTATATTTTAAGGTTCTAACAAACAAATCGGACCTTCCAGTTAAGAACAAAATCTATAATGTTTTATTAAAAAGACTACTTTTAAAAATTTATTCTGTGCGACCGTTATTTTCTAATCTTACATCCCACAGATTTTTAGTGTAATTGTAATCTTATTTGTAATTTTATTGTAATCTTAGTAAATCTCCCTCTCCCCCTCTCTTTTTATTATAATTCTATAAGAGGACAGCGAAGAAATTTTTATGTTTATATTTGTGTTTTATTATGTTCTCTTCCTATGATGAAAAGAACATAAACACTTACACGATTTTTTTCTTTTTCTTTTTTTAAACCACTTATTCTTTTTTACATTTTATTAAAATTTTCAATATATGGTGATGAAAGATATCAAACACAAATTCCTTTGCAATGAGGTAGATAATACAAGCTTAAAATAAGAGAATTCATTGTAACAATATATTCCGAAAGTATGCATAATACTTATAAATCATATTTATGTAAAAACAATATCAGACTTGTAAATTGTACAAAAAAGATTTACAAGTTTATTTGTAATTTACTTTGGGGATTTTCCGGTTTGGCGGATCAAATTCTTATTGGGGGGTGTAATTACAGGAATTAACATACTATAAAATATTTAAATAAGGGATAATTTTCTTTTTTAATGCATTACAATGTGGTAAATGCAAAATTAATAATTGCAATTGTTGAATTTTGGTTAGTATAACTTTTTAACATGGGATCTATAATCAGGCACTTTTCTTCACACATTTTTCTTTATGCGACATGACGATTTATGACTTTTTTTTTAAGCATTCTAACTGAAGGTATATTAACATTTATAGTAATATTTTATTTTCGTACTCATGTTTTCAATCAGTGAAAATGTAGTTAATTTTACATTATTCGCCAATTCAGAAAATAAGAAAATTATAAAAGAATAATTTGGCCTTTCCGTGCGCGATCGGGAAAACTCGGTTAGGGCTACTTCTAACCAAGGTGAGAATAGAGATATTAATCTCAATCAAACTCGTTCATTGCCTTCTTTTGCATCTGGACTGATACAACCAACAGCTTGTTACGATAGTCGATATTTGGACGAAAATTGTGTATTTTATCCCTGCTTACACGTAATTCTTACTTATCCCCACTTTTATGCTATTATCATCGCTTCTCCCAATACTTTCTACCGATGTAGAAAGGACCCTTCCGGTGGTTTATCACTGAATGGCGAGCATAGCGATCGGGAGTTTAAATTAGGATAAAGGGATATAATCAAAGCCATTTTTAACAGAAAAAGACGCGTTGGAAATCCCATAATATTACTGTAACATAACCTCTCAAAATAAGCCAAGCCCAGGAACCACTCTTCAGAGGTAATTTCTTTCCGCCTTACGAATAATGCTGAAAAAGTCTCTGAACTCCTTTTTTGTCATGGGGGGATGCAAGCCAGGGTCCAAGGGGGAAGAGGAGCAAGCAATGGTCTTTCAAGATGTAACATTTTGTAGATCAAGATGTAACAACTTCAATCAATCAAGATGTAACAACTTAGAATGAAAGTTTCATTATGTACCCAAAATTTAAAAATTTGTTACCATTATTTGCTTGAAATGCTAGTTTAATGTTGTTGTTTTTTAATTTGCTTTCCACTGGCAAGTGTCTTGGTCAAATAAGTTAGGTAACTTCCTATTCAAACCATAATTCGTCAATTCATGGTTCATTAGTTCATTGGAAACATTTATTGAACATATTTAGCTTGAATTCGGCAACGCATTTGACTCGCTTGCCTTCGGTACTAAGCAGCAATGAGATGGCATTACATAATAGTGCCAAGAACTGATGTCACGTTTGAGCAAGGCCGCTTACATTCAAGACTCACGAACACAAAAGAGAAGATTGGGTTCTAGCCCCGTCTAAGGGGAACAGACTTTTAACCGCTCGTTATTTACTCAATTTAGATTTTAATGTCGGTACGGTCTAGCTCTTAAGATAATGTTACTACCTAGTAATTATCAGGTAACAATTTAACCAGCATCACGCCGAGTATTAAATCGTTGAAGGTAAAAAAAAATACCACTCTATTCCTTTTTATTTATTTATTTTTCTATTTCTATACACCTCCTTTTTTAATCGCCTTGGCCGAGTTAATTCTGTACATAAAAGTTCTAAATATGTTGATTTTATAATTAGAAAGTTAAATAGAATAAATTTCCACAGTTACAGTTAAATGGAAAAAATAAATGAAATAAAAGCCTTCAACGGTGAAAATTATAGCTTCTGATGGTTGATTAGACATCTTAATCAAATAAAAACTAACTGTAGTAAAGAATGATATTCATATCAGCGACTCATTTTTTTCCTTAAACACATCACGCGAGAAAGTACACAGTTCACAACAGAGATTGTTACAGACAACAGTTACATTACTGTTTTGTAACAGAAAGTGAGATGATATAAATTAATAAAAGACAAATGGTAAAATTATATATTAATATATAAAAAAAACAATATAATAATTATAGAATATTTAGTTGATAATAAACCACAATTAAATATAATTCAAAGATTAGCAATAAAAAAAATACACACACACATACACACAGACATTATACGTAATCTTTGAATTATATTTAATTCTATCAATTAAAATAGCTTCATTGACCTTCTACAGATTAAATATAAGGTTTTTACGTTCCTCAGAAATCTACTTAAAAAGTGCATTAAGGAAATATTATAGGAGTCCTGTAATTAATTTAAGGAGTAGTAGTTGTTTTAATGACGTATAAATAACATTTATCTTTACATTAGTTTTTTACAGCCAGATGTGTGTGTCTTTTTTTTAGATTGTTGTAATATATTTTCAAGGGTACCTATCTCGCTCCGGGTTTTCACAATCTAAACAGCTTTTCACCAAAGTTTCACTATTCTGATTGAATATGTTTTTACTTTTTCTATGCTAATTGAAAAAAAAATAAAAAAATAAATTTGGCCTTTTTACTAAAGTGGTAGTATTATTCATGCTGCTCAATCCTTTCAGAAACGGGGAAAAAATTAGGAGAATAAGTCTGAAGTTGAAAGGTAAATGAATACAGAATAGATATTAAGCCTCCCCCCTCCCCAATTTAACTTTATATTATAATCGCTCGCGTGTCTCGATAAAAATTAATTCTTTTTTTCTCTTTTAGAAAACTAATAAATATGTAGGTTTATATTTTTTAAATCTTAAATAATTCCTTTTTATTTATGACCTTCGTGTTAAATTGCAATTCATAGTTGATCATTGGTTTGGTTAAAAATTGGTCATTCTTGTAGAGATGTATTGAGTATTATTAACTGTAGTAGTAGTGAAAGTATATAACATTACATATTTTAACGAGCGGATAAAAAAGTATATGGATTTCAAAGAATCGGATAAAATAAAACTTTTTATTTATTTTTTTGTTAGTCCCCTTTCTCGCCTTGTATGCTAAATGGTGTTTCCGGTCCAGGGGAGAGGGTGGGGGATTGATGCCGAGTATTAAAAATGAAACTTTAATTGGTTGTCCGATTTTTTTTTTTTTTTTTTTAGTTGGATCAATTTTTAAATGAAAGAGCGATGTGTCCAATAAACAAAGCCATTTTCCGCTGATTATGCAGCGATGTTCTCCCGACTCATTGATGAGGAATAATTTTTCGAAAAACATCGTTGGGTCGCCAGCCAAAGTTCTCGCTTGTGTGTGAGTTAGTGTGCTTGTGTATATATGAACAGAGTAGCAAAAAATCGAGAAGTTTTTATTAGATATTTGAGGTAAAAAAATGCCTCAGACGTTACAAAAACTATTTCGTCGAATTTGAATAATCGGGTGAGGTACGCTATTCTGTCAATTTCATACATTCTTACAGTAGGTACATATTAAGAAAAGTATCTAAGCCTCTACATTTTATTTTTCCTCAATATTCAGTCTACTTTTTTTTTCATATTTTTATATTTTTTTAAAAGGATTTTTATGATATGTTTTACTTTCTTATGTATATATTGCATTTCCTTCAATTGCCCAATCTCTGATCTATTTATTTATTTATACAACTTTTTTTTTGTTATTGTTATACTTAATGTCCGCTGATAGGTTTTAAAACAAGAAAACTGCACTACCGTTTTGTTTTTAAACTCATAATGGACTGATTGACGTACGGCCCATAAGCTTGGAATAGTTTAAAATCGACCAATCGGTTACGTTCGTTACCTTATCGTATGTAAGCAGCAACTCAAAACGAATAAGGGGTCACCTATGGTGTAATGATTAGCATGGCAACCTAAAATACTAAAGGTCGCGGTTTCGCGTCCCGTGGTAGCCCTGGGATTTTTTTAAAAGGGAGTAAAAGATCCTTAGCCATGGCGTCCCTCGGATAGGACGTAAAATGGAGGTCCCATCCTGTACGATGTCACGTACTCCTCAATGATCCACATATTAATAGGCCAAGTTTAGGACTCCCACTGTAGCATCGTCCGTTTAGAGTTAGTAGCATAAAGGGACTTTAAATACACAAACAAGGAATAAACCTTTAAAACCAATTTAATAAATTGCCCACAGTATTATTACGGACGATATAGAGACGTGTAGACGTACTACTTGCAGAATAATACATAGAGAAGACATGTTGGAGACGATACAGGGAGGGCCCTCCAGCCGAGTGTCAACAATAACAGGAGCCGGGTTGGGGGAGTGGTGGGGGAAGTCTAAACATAGTTCCAAGGCCAGGCGCCATTTTTAAAGGCCAAGGACGCCAACGCATGCGGAAAATTTTCGGCTCTGCGCTCCTCCTTTACCGCATTGCCTTTTTTCACTTTATTCTTGCTTATCTCCACTAAAGATAACATAATATACACCATATTCATGCTACATACTGACTTACTATTCTGAAATTATTACAGCTACAAAAAAAAAGAAAAAGAAGAAGCCGGCTTAAACGTACTCTTTTATAATATTTGTAATGTTTACTCTTTACGTTTTTAATAACATTAACTTTTTTTGGGGGTGGTGGGCATTCACCGCCTTGTGGAGGAAAGCCGTGCTTGTTTAGGTGGTACCATTTCCGAACGGAAAATGAAACAAAAATTTAAAGAAAATAATACATACTACTCTCTACGGTGCTTTATAATTATAAGGTACTTTATTTTCTTACAAAAAAAAAGGTTTTATCCTATGTAAATGTACTTCTTTCGGTTCTAGATATAGATAGCTTCCCCTGCAATCCTCACCCGCCCCTTGATAATGGATACACAATGCATTCCGTTTTTTTTTTCAATATTCAAACAGGACACTATTATAGGAAAAATAAAAAATTAAGTATAGTTTTGAAATTGCCGAAAGGAACATTGCGATCTTGTACTTCTGAGCAAATTAATTACTATTATGACAATTATAAAAAATAAAAAAACTTTTTTATGATTGCCAAAAGCGTTGATTCAAATACTGATCGTTATTATTCGATGCAGCGTTTTTTTTAACCTATGAAAATCAATTTTTCCAAGAAATAAGTCGAAAGGGTCACGTCGATGTTCTCAATTCAAAATATTATTGAGGTAAGTGAAATTGTCTGCGGTTCAGGCCACAGAGCGTTCGCTATTAGTCACAAAATGTTTGATTGAAAAGTTTATAATTTTTGTAAGTGCGTCCTCTTTGCTGAGCCAAATATCTGTGAAGCGTATGTCCAAATGGGTTTTAGTAAGTAGGTGTATATATTTAGTTTGCATTCTATTTTCAATTTTGACGATTTTGAAAAAAAGAGTGAAGAGTATTTTTAGTCGTTTGTTGAGAGTCTGTCTTTTCATTTTCAAATGTGGGCCTCAAGTCATCCTTCTGTCGAATAGTAGTCTCAGGTAGCTTACTGAGTCCGTCTGAGGTATTTGATTGTATCCGATGTAAACTGGTGGGCATGAGTCGCGTCGCAGTGTGAATGTTATCTGTTGAGATTTGTTATGGTTTAATTTCATTTTCCAGAGTGCATACCAATTTTGTAAATGTAATAAGTGATTTTGCAAATTTAGTGATGCCAGTCTTGGGTTATTATGTACTGTAAAAATTGCAGTGTCATCGGCGTAGGTTGCAAGTTTGTTAAAGTCTCTGAGTTTGTAGGTATGTCACGTGTGTATATAATGTAGAGTAATGGAGCAAGTATTGACCCTTGTGTAACTCCTCCTCCTTTAAATAATCCTTTTCAATGCTTAGAAAAGACAATAAGTGTTTAAGTGCTTGTCGCTTGAGACGTTGAACTGAATCGGTTTTGGTCCGCCATTTCATTACCATTTGGTTTGGAGATCAACTGTTATTAATAAGTTATTGGTACCGTAAACAGGGGTTACTTGAGCCCTGGGGGGTAACTTGAGCCCAAAAGACAAAAGATGATGTTTGGTTCTCTGAGTATTTTGACATAAGTTAAACGACATAGTTCAATAATATGCTGGTAGTAATATTGAACTATGTCGTTAAACTTATGTCGAAAATACCAAGAGAACCAAACATCATCTTTTGTTTTTTGGGTTCAAGTTACCCCCCAGGGCTCAAGTGACCCCTATTTACGGTATTAAAGTTTTTGAAGTATAACGTTGATATTTTATATTCAAATAAAATGGACGAAGCGGGGGATATTTGTCAAAGAGGATAACAATAAACTAAGAACTGAAGCATACTTTTATTTTCCCAACTTAACACTTACACACACAGCATATAAACACTTTTTGCTCGCTGTAATCCTTGCGTTGACTTCAAATGACATATCATTGTTTCTTGATAACATCTCTCCCCCTTCTTAAAGGATAAATGCCCAATTTAAGGCCTCCGATCTTTAATTGTCCAGGCTTAAACGATCCACTTCTCGTTTGTGGTCTCCATGTATCTTGTTTTTCATTATTTACGACCAACCCAAGTCTTTTTGATTCACGCTCAAATTCCTGCATAGCCCTTGCTAAACCTGTGCTAGATGGTTGGGTCAATCTAATACAAACTTGCCGTTTGGGGTCGTCTTTATTAGTCTGATTGCTACTTCCAAAATCAGGTTAAGATGTAAAACAGAGGATCTCCTTGGCGGCAGATTAAATTCATAGGACGTGATCAGAATTTGGCGTACTGTGGTCCATTGTTGACATACCTGGCCTATTCTTCTCGCCCACTCTTCAACACAGGGCTATTGATAGGTGTTTTGTACAAAGTACTTAGCGATATTTGCAACAATCTTATCTGTTGCCTGCTTTCATCTATACTGGACTGATAAAAGGATAGCTGTCTTACGTTTTATTGAACAGCTCCACAACCAGCACCAAAAACTCCTTTTTAATGAAACAGCTATTACTTTTTACTTTCACTTACCTATATATGAAATATATAGTAAGTGGAAGTATTGCGATCGTGAAAATTTTCGACTTCCGGTTTTCAACGGAAATACACGTTTTGGGACCCCCTGAGTCGAAATAACCAAGTCCCGCGAAATGGTCTGTGTGTGTGTGCGTGCGTGTGTGTGTGTGTGTGTGTGTGTGTGTGTGTGTGTGTGTGTGTGTGTGTGTGTGTGTGTGTGTGTGTGTGTGTGTGTGTGTGTGTGTGTGTGTATGTGAACAGACTAGCTCAAAAACTATAAACCGTGGGAACCTGAAATTGGGTATTTAGTGTAGGTATATGCCCGCGATGTGACAGCAAAAATTTCATCAAAATTGCTCAAAGGGAGGGGATACTTTATTTAATAACTTTTTACGTTTTTTTCGATTTTCTCAAAAACGGCTCTAACGATTTTGATTAAACTGAGTATTTGATCTATTTATATGCCCGAAATATGACTGTAAAAATTTCATCAAAATTGATTAACCGGAGGAGGGACTTTACTTAATAAATTTTGTATCATTTTAATGTGTTTTTTTTATTTACTCAAAAACGGCTTTAACGATTTTGATCAAACTTGGTATTTGATGTATTTATATGCCCGAGATATGACTGTAAAAAATTCATCAAAATTGATCTACGGGAGGGGGGACTTTACTTAAAAAATTTCGTATCATTTGCACGTTTTTTTTATTTACTCAAAAACGGCTTTAACGATTTTGATCAAACTTGGTACTTGATGTATTTATATTCCCGAGATATGACTGTAAAAATTTCATCAAAATTGATCTACGGGAGGGGGGACTTTACTTAATAAATTTTGTATCATTTTCACGGTTTTTTTTTTATTTACTCAAAAACGGCTTTAACGATTAACAAAAATTAGATATGAATGTAGAAAAATGTGTGACTTTAGGAAATGATAATTAGCAAAACACGTCAATTTCTAATCTAAGTAAGTTGGTAAGTGAAAGTTGTGTGTTGCGCGCACGCAGCAGATTTTTATTATTGAAATCAATTTTAATTGAGGTTTTTTTATCCAAAAATTCACTGTTCTTTCATTCTGCGCCAAGGGGCTAGAGATTGAAGAGAATGAAAAAATATTTCAAAACATCTGGAAGCATTAATGACTTCATCATAAAATTAAGTTAAATTATTGAGGAACAAAGAGTTGGACAAAAAGAAAATATTCCATGTTGCGTATTTCAGATGGTAATTCAAGAAATATTGGACTTAACATGGACAACAGTTTCGTTAGTCTTGAAACAGTCTGAATAGATTAATCAGATGGGATGTAGGTTTCCATTGCCTAAGTGACCATAAAAATAAAAAACAAAAAATTCCAAACCTAAAATTGATAGGCGGGGTCTGTCTCTTCGTTATGCGCCGTATTGTTATCGGTGGAGGTTGCAAGAAAGGCTAGAAAAATAATCATTCTAAGATTTATTAATGTAAAAGGCACAAACTTTCTATTAACAATATTTTTCCACTCATACATTTTTCACATTATAAATTTGTATGGTAATTACTTCAACTTGATGTCTTAATTTTTGCCAAAACCACTAAGTAATACGAATCAACATCATTATTTTAATAATTACTCAAAATTATCATAATACTTTATATGTATTACTTATATCTATTTTTTTCTTGAAGCAAGGAACTTAGTAAAATCAAAATGCAAACTTGTTCTGATCTGTTGAAATCATTGTTGCAATGTAGACAACACCTTTTTAGAGAACTAGTAAGTTTCGATTATTAGAAAAACTTGAAAGTTCTTTGAGACGTTTTTTGCACAACAACAATCCTCAGTTTACATCACATAAATCAGTTTTATTTACTATTTACCCTAGCCAAAACAGATCTATTATAAACAATGTCGCCAATTTTTTTTTTTTTTAACAAATAAGAACAGCTTTTCCACATTTTGGATATTTTTATTGACTTGTTGTCTTTCTGACCTTTTTTGGCTTAACTCTATCTGCTTATCTCCATAATTACCTTGTTTATTTACCTATCTCTTAGTCCTTTTTTTTCTTTTTCTTTTTTATAATAGAACTATTAATTTGATAATATTACGTTCTGTCTCAGTCGAGACCATTGGCCGATGCAGGGGGGTCATGCAGGGCTAAATCAATAAATATTTCCAAATATTAATCACTTTGACTGGACATTATGAATAACAGCCTAGCATGGGTTAGTCAAAGAAATAGTTCTCAATCACTGTCTGGTCAGATAGGCGGAAAAGTCAAGTTACTCCTTCTCTCCCTGTGTTTGCTAATTTGAATCAATTTTTTTTTTTCAATAAATAGGGGAGAGCAGGGTTGGTTGGCATAGGGGGTAGGTTGGACATCGGCTTATAGTTTCCGTCACACCTGTTGTAAAGGCCCCACCATTGTACCATATGACCCGCTTAACCTCGGGAGTCTTGTCCTGTGTTTTCAATCGGATGCTAACAGTGTGCTTCATAAATTGATTTTACAACATGTTAGTAAATTTTAATATTTTCTGTAAATTTGGTTTAAAGGCATGGCAAAACATTTGACTCTGTTTGATTCAGTTCACATAGCCTCAACCTCCTTTGAAAAACCTAACTTTTCGACTAACCAGTTTCTTGCTTGATTGTTCTTCCATGTCCTGGCAGCCATCTTTCAATGAACTCTCCTGTGGAGTTAATTGGCTCTTTTCAACTGGGGTTCGTTGGCGCAGTAGCAATTCACAATAGCAAGGTAAACATAAACAAAGGTGAAACTACCAATTGTCTTTAGTTCCAGCGAGGAGGACGAGAACAATATATCCTATGCAGAAAGTGACGACAGTCTAAACTTCTGTCTTCTTCTATTGTCATTCTATTTTCCCTTAAAATTATTATACCATTATAGTGCAGCTTTTATTAATAATAATATTTGTCAGGCGGTACTTGAATGAGATGGCTAAACAACCCCACCTTCTAGGCCAACCTGCCCCACATAGGGGGTTAATTGGCATACTCTGGATTGACGAATCTTCAATTTTCTATGATCTTAGTATTGAATGTTATGTGATGAAAAAAATACTTGAAGTACTCTAATACTTGGAGTTTACTGTGGTATCAGCCGTATTGGGATTATATTAACAGGAACGACCCAACAATCAAAAACTGAAAACTGTTGCCAACCAAACCCGCTCTCCCCTACTTATGTTCGTCGTGAGTATATTGTACATTTTGTGTTAAAATACTATAACGTGAAACATAAAACGTATGATCGAGAAGTGTTCGAGACTTTTTGTTGTAACGGTTACAAACTGTTCTAGTGCCAACTCGTGACTACCTATTCCAGAATCTTCTACGCTTGTCGGGAACCTTCTAGACTGTTCTTATTCAGACCAGAACTATATTAATATAAGGAACGATGGACTGGAGGGTTTTCTTGCTCTGAAGATCGAGTCATATGGTTACAAACCATTGAGTGCTCTCTTGAATAACGAAAAATAGACATATAAAAATCAAAATATTTAAAAAAAATCTGGTGCGTGCGCGCAACACACAACTTTCACTTACCAACTTACTTAGATTAGAAATTGACGTGTTTTGCTAATTATCATTTCCCAAAGTCACACATTTTTCTACATTCATATCTTATTTTTGTTAATCGTTAAAGCCGTTTTTGAGTAAATAAAAAAACCCGTGAAAATGATACAAAATTTATTAAGTAAAGTCCCCCCTCCCGTAGATCAATTTTGATGAATTTTGTACAGTCATATCTCGGGCATATAAATACATCAAATACCAAGTTTGATCAAAATCGTTAAAACCGTTTTTGAGTAAATAAAAAAAACATGTGAAAATGGTACAAAATTTACTAAGTAAAGTCCCCCCTCCCGTAGATCAATTTTGATGAAATTTTTACAGTCACATCTCGGGCATATAAATACATCAAATACCAAGTTTGATCAAAATCGTTAAAACCGTTTTTGAGTAAATAAAAAAAACACCTGAAAATGATACAAAATTTACTAAGTAAAGTCCCCCCTCCGGTTAATCAATTTTGATGAAATTTTTACAGTCATATTTCAGGCATATAAATCGATCGAATACTAAGTTTAATCAAAATCGTTAGAGCCGTTTTTGAGAAAATCGAAAAAAACGTAAAAAGTTATTAAATAAAGTACCCCCTCCCTTTGAGCAATTTTGATGAAATTTTTGCTGTCACATCGCGGGCATATACCTACACTAAATACCTAATTTCAGGTTCCCACGGTTTATAGTTTTTGAGCTAGTCTGTTCACATACACACACACACACACACACAGACCATTTCGCGGGACTTGGTTATTTCGACTCAGGGGGTCCCAAAACGTGTATTTCCGTTGAAAACCGGAAGTCGAAAATTTTCACGATCGCAATACTTCCACTTACTATATATTTCATATATAGGTAAGTGAAAGTAAAAATGAAAAATTTTGAATAAAATATATCTATCATGCAATATAAATAAGTAAATAAATCAATCAACAATATAAATAAGAATAAAAACAAATAACTCACTACGAGTCATATTAAATAAGAAATAAAAGAAGATATTAAAATTTAACAAATCATTACATAACTAATTAATGCTTAAACTAAATAAATAAATAAATAAAATCGCAAGCTGGGAAGAATATAGGTATAAGTCCGAAAAGATTTTAATATTATTGAGTAAAGCATGATGGGATCTACCTTGGGTGTACATTAGACAAAATTGATATTCAAACAACCTTATAACTCGATTTCCAAAAAGTGGTGTTTTGGGAGGTACTTATACCAGTATTCTTCCCAACCTGCGATATCTATAATGACTGGATAAGGAAATGGATAATGTTTCATTTTTCACTTCGACTGAACTCTGTACATACTATTTAAAGATACAATTTAGATAAGATGGTAAATAAAGCCTAATTAATCACAGTGACCAATTCACTAGCTATTACACATAATATCGGGCAACGACAGATTATTTGCCCGCTTCAAAACTGAAAAAAAATTCAATCTAACGGTTACATTCATATTTAATATAAAAAATCTGGTGCGTTCGCGCAACACACAACTTTCACTTACCAACTTACTTAGATAAGAAATTGACGTGTTTTTTAAATATCATTTCCCAAAGTCACACATTTTTCTACATTCATATCTTATTTTTATTAATCGTTAAAGCCGTTTTTGAGTAAATAAAAAACCCCGTGAAAATGATACAAAATTTATTAAGTAAAGTCCCCCCTCCGGTTAATCAATTTTGATGAAATTTTTACAGTCATATCTCGGGCATATAAATACATCAAATACCCAGTTTGATCAAAATCGTTAAAGCCGATTTAGAGTAAATAAAAAAAAACACGCGAAAATGTTACAAAATTTATTAAGTAAAGTCCCCCCTCCGGTTAATCAATTTTGATGAAATTTTTACAGTCATATCTCGGGCATATAAATAGATGAAATACTCAGTTTAATCAAAATCGTTAGAGCCGTTTTTGAGAAAATCGAAAAAAACCTAAAAAGTTATTAAGTTAAGTACCCCCTCCCTTTAAGTAATTTTGATGAAATTTATGCTGTCTCATCGCGGGCATATACCTACACTAAATACCCAATTTCAGGATCGCACGGTTTATAGTTTTTGAGCTAGTCTGTTCACATACACACACACACACACACACACACACACACACACACACACACACACACACACACAGACCATTTCGCGGGACTTGGTCATTTCGACTCAGGGGACCCCAAAACGTGTATTTCCGTTGAAAACCGGAAGTCGAATTTTTTCACGATCGCAATACTTCCACTTACTATATATTTCATATATAGGTAAGTGAAAGTAAAAATTTATACTGATTTACGATTCCGCTAACATTTTCTGAGGTCAACCAGACATAGCCCTCAGATAAATAAGAAACATATGTCGAAGAATGCCAAGGCTCAGGTATAATGGCCGGCTCATCCTCTGACCAAAAATAAACAGAGAAGCGAAATGGCGAAACCTTGGACGATATAAATTTAGATAGGGAGAGAGGTAGAGAGCTTCCTGGTGCGTCAGAGGCGCCTCGTCCTATATGCCCTCCCTCTCCCATCCAATGACTCGAGAGATCGATTATTTTTTTAACGACGAATTCATCATTTTATGTGATTCTGGGGGTTAATTTGCATGAACATGCTAATTAATTAACATATCTTAATTTTTCTGTAATGCCAACGCTTAAAGGATTTTTTTTATTTAATGAGATGTATTTATGATGGATGCGTGAAAAAATTAAGATCTAATTTCATTTGATTTTATTATTGATGTTACTCTGTTTTTTTATCTGTCACCGATGCATATTTATTATTCTTTTTAGAATCAATATAATCATTCTTTGTTAAATGATCATGTAAAACCTACATAAATAATGATGAAATTTTTAATAATGAATTTTTTCACACCTTTAAAATTTCTGGTTGACTGGTACTCTAAAAATCATTGCAAGTTATTATATTTTGTACATGATGCTTCTATCTTTAAAAATGAAATAATGATAATTTTTTTTATAAGATTAATTTTGTACCACTACAACCGATGAAGGGTCTTGGGCTCAGTACTATGTAAGGAAGAGCACTGTTTCTTGGTCAGCGGCCGTGCAAGGAGGTGATTTGACCGTGATCACGCTCAACCGCCAGGTTTTTTCTCTTTAATTTTTCAATTAAGGGTACCCACTTTATAGAGGCTGGGTTTGCCCCAGGAGGGTCTCTCGGCCCACGAGACGAACTGTGGCGAATAATAAAGATATCATAAGCCATGTCAGATTCGAACTCGGGACGTTGAGCACAGCAGTCCAGTGCCTTACCAGTGGGCTACCCCGCTCCCTTTTTATAAGATTTATAAAGAAAATAAATTACAAAATGTTTATTTCATAAACGTTATGGTAATTGTTAAGTACATCACATTGTTAACTCGACGAAATGATTATACGCCTTCATTCTGAAATACTCAAACCGCACGGGTTCGATACCTCACTGGTTTGCACAGGGCTAAATGATGAAGTGCTGACCGCTTTTTGTTCATACATTTCTTGTACAAACCAACTTCTCCAGTAGGATTGCTTGGATAATGAATATACCTGTAATTCAACATATTGCAACGTGAAACAAAAAAAAAAACTTAATAACTACGACTGAAAAAAGTTCTAGACTTGTTGGAACAAACTCTTCAAGTACCAGTTCGTGACTGTTCGAGAATCATCTGCGGTTGTCAATAACCATCGAGGTTGTTCTAATTCTGACCAAATTTAAGTTGTGATGGACTGGTGAGTTAGTCCTGCTCTGAAGATCGAATCATATCGAGGGCAAAAACGCACGTAACTTCCATTTTTGACCAAATTGGTGTTTTAATGCATTATTTTTATGAGCGCCATCTATTTACGAGAGGAAAAATTCTACAAAAATTATTTACTTGTCAAAATTAAAGTAAACAGTAATTCGTCGTACTAGCGAATACTTCATACATACCTACTTCATAGAAACAGTGACTTGTAACGGCAATTTCTGAAAATCCTAAATGAAGTATTTTTATCATCATATCATTTATATATTTGACATTTCTAAGGCCAAAAAAATATTTCAAGTTCAAAAATTAAAGCCGACCAACATTTTAAACAGCTTTTTCGTCCCCCTGAACAATTTACGATTTTTGAGATACGAGGTCCTGTGTTTTAGCCCTCGATATGGTTATTCGTGTGTTACTGTGTTGTTACACGTTGATACTTTTTGTAACATTCTTGATTCTTTGAGTGTTATTGTTTTTCTGACATTGTGAACTGTTTTTGTTTAATAAAAATTATTGAGTTAAAATATGTAAGTTTATTTCATATCCTATTCTTTTAGCTGTAGCAATAAACATATTAAAAATAAATGTATTATTTATTAAGTCTATTTCACAATAAGAAATCTTTTATAGGCACGATCATATATCACTGGTGTTTGGGCAAAAGGGGTTAAGTCATCAAAATGTGAATCTTTAGCAACGATTTAGAACCTATTCTACCAAGCTATTGAAAATCATTATAAATTCTTTCTGTTTGTATTTCTTGATTCCAGAATAATAAATGAAACCATATTCTTTCAACAGAGACTGTAATAAATTATGAATAACGAATAAATTATAGTAAATTATGAATTTTATAAAGACGATGCAAACATTTTTTTTTTTTTATGACAACCCCTTTTGCCAAAATATGAATGATATAAAATTGTAATTTTTGATGTCTTCAGATAGTTTCAAAGCAGTCCGCTTCAAACCGATTTATTTTATTAATTTATGTATAAAAGCTTCGGGATTTTCAAACCATCTGGGTCATTTTCACCGTATATTGTAATATTTAGTTATAACTTCCGGAGAATCAATACAATTTTTTTCCAAGTTACATGAAAATGATTGAGGGAACAATGATTGATTAATAAAATAATATTTTTTTGCAGATAAGATTAGTAATTACATTAAAGTAATTTTCATTTATTGTAAATAATGTTGCATTTCCACTAATTCTAACTAAACATTTTTTTTTCCTATCTAATAATATGATTAACATTAAATTGAAATCAATAATGTTGAAACGACCAACATTATTGTTGTTCGTACTTTTTAATAGACAAAATTAATAAGTACTATTGAATAGTCAATTGTGATATAAACCTTTGACTACAAACTATATTATTACTATATACTACTGCAAAATTATATAACTGTTATATGACCTGACTGAAAATGGTTAGTAGAAAAAAAAAAAAAAAAAATTATACTAAACCTCGAAGGGTGGAAGCGAGGAGTGACCATAAAAACACTCTAGAATAGAATCAGAAATAATAAGAGAAGAGTTTAATATGCCTACAATGAATGAAACCCTGGAAAGGTATGATACCCTAGAACCGGGATGGTACGGGACCGTATGGTTGGTAAGTGCTGATAACCTATAGGAAGACCTCGACTAATGTTTAATGGTTTCCTATCGAAGCGAGGGGAAACATTAATGCAAGTTATAACTTTGGGAAAGATTGAGATCCTGATTGGATCAACTCAACGCTCAAAGGCACAAAATTTAAAGAACGAGATAATTTGGAGCTTTGGCGTTTTAAATGTTATTTTTTAAATTAATTTTACAGCCGGTGTAGTCTTTGACCTCCTGAACCCAACATTTCCCTAGCACGTATTATTAAAATGATTAGTTGGATTTTAGTTGTCTAAGAGACTCCGATTCGTTTTTGATCGGAAACAGGACTTGGACCAACCATTTTGTGGGTAGTAGATGGAAGGGCGGAGAAAAGAAATGCTCTTACTTTTACTTCTCTCTCAATCAGGAGGCTACTGAAAATTTGGCCGGAATCGTCATTGAGATGGCCTTTCTATACTGATAAGTAGAGGAAGTCCGTCAGACTCCAACGACCGCAAGCAGAGGTTTATTTTAGTAGTTCCTCTGGTCTATCTCTAGAAATTAAGCTAGCATTAAAAAACTATTTCATTGGCCTTATTATCCTCCAAGCAGGTTAGTTCCAAAAACAGTCTTCATGGCCATCAACCGGGTCGTGTTCTTTGTTGTTTGTTTCTTTCTTCGTTCCGAGTTAATAGTTCTCAAGTTATTATCTTCATTTCCTCTCCCCTAGCAGCTGTGGAAATAAAACGCAAAACAATTAGCAATAAATTAGAATTATAACCCACGAGTATTCATGGCCTTAGAATAAAATACTGGAAGTAACCAAGACTCCCATTATTCATGCGAGCGTTTATAATGAACGATAGTATCTACCTTGAGCTCTCTGATTTCTTAATATGAAATTCAGGAATATAATATTCCTGCCAAATTAACCTCTAAAAAGCCATTAATTCCTTCATTTATGAACTCTTCTTCATTTTTTATTCACTTTAAAAGGCAATAATATCTGGAACGAGATCTTATGAAAGCAAGGTAGAACGGTTTGTTCTCGTTTTGCCCTCTTAAATCTTCAAGGATAACAGTTTGTCTTCCTTTTTTATTCGTAAAAACTCGTAATGTTATGGGATTTCCGTTCCGTTAGTATTGTATAAATACGTGAATTGTTTTCTTATTTTTAGTCGATGATTTTTTTAAAATTTGCTTAATTTAAAAAATTTACTCTTTTATATTAGAGCTTTCAGATCTTACTTAACGTCAAAATAAACTTTATGGAATAAAACAAAACATGTATTTTTTAAATATAATACATCTATTAGATATATTCCATGGTATAGAATATAATACACCAATACATCTTAATAATACGTATTTATGAAAACCAATGATGGATAAATAGAGAAAAGCTTTAATTAATATTCAGGAGAGCCAAAAAACCGTTTGTGCAATTCTGAGCCTGCCTTTGTAATTTTTAAATATTATTTTTTATGATTTTTTTAAATTTTATTTCTGTGAGGGTTCTGATTCGCATGGAAGATTACGATATTAGAAATTAGAAAAAATGAAATTTTTAATTTAACCAGGAAGGAATAAAGATAGAATTGTGAAAATTTGACAATTATTAAAACACAAAATGCAGCCTATGTGCCAAATATCTATAAAAAAATACAAATAAAAAGGATTTTTTTCTGATTCACTAGTAAATCTGTCAATATTAAGACCCAAATAGGTTTGTCATCAGCTCTAGTCGGGTCTAAGACGCACCCTCCTAGACTACAGTTAAGGAAGACCAATGCTTGAGTCAAAACATTAGCAGACCTTACAAAAAAATTTTCAAAAGGACAGAAAAACCCTGATTATTTATAATCCTAGATAAATTATAACAATCAAAAGTTCACGGACACATTGGGCTTGGAATTTATTTCAGTAACACAGTAGTTAATAAAATAAAAATTAAATCGTTAAAATTATAATAAAAAAGGTTTTCAATAATACATAAATACTTATGACTTCAATTAAATACTCTGCGCATACTACTAACAGGCTACCTACTTACAAAATAATAATTTTTATTATAATACTGATCGTATTATCAAGAATTCACATTAATGTTTTACAAATAAATATTAAGTTCATATTTAAATTAAACCTATAAATACATATATGAGCGTTTTTTTTTCATCCTACCACTTTTAATATTATTTCTCTTTGGAAATTTCCTACCTTTTTATTTTGTACGTGAAATGAAATTAAATCTTTATTCATATTTGGGGACACAGTCACAGTCCAAATAAAGTTTGGAAAGCACATATTTTTACCTGACAATACAAATATAAACATAAATAAAGCCTGAGATGGAGAAAAATACTAAATAATAAAATGAATATACATAGAATATTTATATACAATATTTACATTTTCAGATAATTGTCTGATTACACGCAATAATTTGTAAGTAAATAATTGATTATTTACTTTAAATTTACTTAATATTAATTTGTATTTATAACATGGCTTAATTTTTATGTTATAATATATTTTTATTTTTGTCCTACATGACTAACTTTTTTTTCCTTAGCTCCTTACTTTGTTCCATTTTTCAAGTTTTTTTTTTCCATTTTTCAACATTTGATTCGTTTCAGGTGATTCGGTTCGTTTTTTTTTTTTTTCGTTTTTTTCATGTATGGTACTTTTTTCTTTATATTTGTAATAAAAATGAGGCGTTATTTCGCAGTTTATCATTGTGAATAAACCCTAACAATTACAGACTTTTCTTTTTTTTTTTTTTTAAATTCTATTTTTTTTTAATTTTGTGCCACCTCTCTTAATGCAATAACAATTGCAATGTTTTTTTTTGTGACTTACGCTTTCATATAGCAAAAAAAGTAAGAAAAAAAAATTCGTGTATTTCAATGAAATATTATATTTTAGTATTTCAGCCATTATATTACGAAAAACAAATGTACGAATTTTCGATAGAGAAATATTGTGAAAACTTTTTTTTTTTCTGAACAGTTTTGCAATTTTCAACGTGTTGCAAATAAAATATCAAACGTATGCACTAAGTATAAAGTAAATACATATATATGGCATCTAAAGTGTGTATATCAACATAAATATATTGTATTGTAAATCGTAACCTTAAAAGGTTTGACCGTCGCCAATTCGCCTTGATGAGATTACTGTAATGTCTGGGATTGCCACACATGAAGGTGCAAAACTATGTACGCCTACATAGGACTATTGTAAAATGGGTGCGCCTATGTCTGGTGAAATGTCACCGATTATTGCAACACTTTCATGTTGCCATCTCATGTAGTTAAAGCGAATTCTATTGTCATCTTCTTCAAAAACCAAATATAATTTATCATACGCCTACCTATACATGAAGTTATAAGAAGATGATAATGTTTAAATATCAAGTTTACTTGCAAACTGTCCTCGAAATAAATAAATGAATTAATTATTAACTTTCAGTCCTATATAAATAAAAAAAAAAAATTAGTTGTATTTACTAAGTTTTAAGTTCTTCCATGAAATATTTACTTTTTATTCCTCATTTTTTAATAACTTTGTTGTAATATTAGTAGAGTTGAATCATTCTAGTTATAAAACCTAGAAGTAATACCTGGATAGATTTTATTGGATAATCAACAGTTCCTTTTAGTTTCGTTTCCGGCATAAGGAAATTTATCAAAGTAAAATTTTGGTGAATAGTGAATTTTATAAATGTTCCAATAAATCTTGTTCTCGCTTATATTCAGGTACTACATTTTTTTCTCAAGCATAATAACATTAAAAATCGAAAAAAAAATACGGTTTATAATATAAAAAATACACATTTTTCTCTTATTGTTTTTCGTTTAATAAATATTATTTTATAAATTAACAATACGATAAGCAAATGTGATACAAGAACAAAATAGTGTGAAAAGCTATGTTGAGATGTTACCCATTGGCAGCACTCAAATATTGTCTCTAAGCTAGTAGGTCGCGAGGCCATCATCTTTTCAGACACCAAGATGGATTTTCATGAGTAGAGGTGGATGAGTCGGAAGTTTATTGGGAAATAGAAAGGATTAGAATTTAATTCGGGCTACATCTTTGATCATGGAAAATTAAGGATTTATGGATAAATTTATTTTGTACAATATTAGGAACCTTAAGGGTTTTGTGAAGGATTTTGGACTGCAAGGATTGAATGAGAGAGAAATTAATATTATTTACATCTACTCTTACAAGTTTTTGCAACGTGGCTGTCTATATGTTTATTACTTAGTAATTTGCATCAATAACAAGGCATTCAGTTTAAAGAGCAGCAGTAATCCCTTTAATCCACGACAGCTTCCCAAGCGTTGTTGTGATCCTCGGCCTGATAAGATGGTACACCAAGGTCAAGGACTGCGGGTGCCAGCATCTGTAGCTAGCTGCAGGTGTCTGGGACAGGTGCATATACTGCGTATGTACTCTGTACGTTAGTATATTATGTAGCTGGTGTTATCGATGAGGTTATAGGTGGTGTTAACTTCAAAATGAATGAAGTAACTACCCGTACTACAAAACTTTCGTGTATGGGTGTAAAATTACTATTGGCCTTGCCCATTTCAATATGGTAAGAAGATGACATGCGCCTGGGCGACCCCCGGAAGAAAAAGCCGAAGAAGAGATCCGATTGGAGAGGAGGATCTAAATTCGAGGAGGAATCGAAGACCACATTCAATCCCTTGTTACTGAAAAGCAAGGAAGGGGGGCATAAATAAATAAATAAGGTGGTGTGAAATAGAGTCGCGCATTAAGGGATCGATTTTAAATATATTCCATATGAACAGTATGGGAACACGTGAAACGTGAAACTGTACCGCGATATTATAAAACAAAAGATATAATCTCAGCGAAGTTATATACTGATTAGACTAAAAAGCAATCTAAAAATAGCTGAACCCGTATGTGTTATATTAACTGGAACTTTACCTAAGTAAATGGGAATAATATCGGAAATATTAAAGAATAATTTTGAATTTAGGGCATAATCACAGAATAAGATCCTCAAAATTAGCGATGAAAATGGGAAAAACCAAATATTGAGGGGAAGGAGCGGGTTTTGGTGTATGGCCAAATTCAAAAATCACATATCCAATCCATCTATCCAAAGTTACAATTGATAGGAAAGAATAAAGAGAATGCACTTGGAGAAGTCTAGACAGAGACTTAAGATTTACCTAAGGGAATTTTTCAATTTTTCAATTGCATATTGTATTGGTATTTAATACTCATAAACAGGTAAAAAAAAATCTTATATCCACAGAAATTCTCTTTTCACCCACTCTGCGAATATGTAAGGATTGTTAAAAGTTTTTAAGAGCTTCTCACAACTTCTAACTGATTTCTTTGAGCTGTTTTGGTGATCAAAAAAGTATTTTGGCCAAAATTCTCCTTATGTACTTATAATACCTGCATAGTATTATAATTAAAATTATAATATACCAAAGGACGAATTCGTCTTTCTGTAATGATTATATTTATATTTAAGTTTATATATGACGCACTTGGAAGTCGGGCAATGATTGCTTCCACTTAACTAGCCGCGACGAATTGAAACCGTGTTGGTAAACACAAATAGTCGATGAGAGGGCATTTACCTGACACGAAAATATCCCACAACTTCTTCACTGCCAAGTTCTAAAATGGGTCCGAGCATGTTCCTTGCATTTCCCAGGTTCTCTCGTCCACTTTCGGCCGAATCCTACTCGAATCTTCTTGTCCAGTCTTCGTCTAGGCCACAGAATCATTATCGTTATCTTCGAGAAAGAATCTCAAGATATAACTCATTTTATTGTTAAGTTATATCTCATTCTCATCAATTTTTTATATCTCAAGGTATAAAAAAAAAGTCCAATTTTGGAAACTAGAACGATTAATGTATATTTTATTACGGTAGCAATGAAAATTGACACTTATCAGTAATTTTCGTTTGGATTATAGCACACTGCTTTATTAAAGATAATTAGGGAACAACGATTGTTGTTCAAGCAAGGATCATAACATTGGAAGACTGGTTGCAACATCTAAAGAAAATAAAACTCGAATAATGGGAGCGCCATTGAAAAATAAAAGACAACAAACTGGCTAAAATAAAAGGTGCTTTAAAAAATGGGGCATAAGTTGCAGATCATCGAAGAGGAAGTCAAACTGTGCCGACTATGTTGTCAACAATAGAAAAACCAATGGAAGAATGTAGACCTGCAAACATCTACAATATCTACTATCTCTGCAAGAAGATGAAGAAAAATTCTCCAGCTTTCATAATTTCTTAAAGGGCATAAATTATTTATACAGAATCTATGGTTAGACACCAATTGTCCTTTGGGTCATAGGCTTAAATAACAAATAAATACAGTACATTTTTAAGAATTTACTGTTTCTTTTACTAACTAAGGTTTCCCAATATTAATTATTCAAATTAAACCTATTTGATAATATAACAAAATTAACCTAGATATGGTGCTTGTGAATCATAAAAGTTCTAATAGATTTCTTCCAAAAAATTTACGTATTAACTGCAGTTTAAGACTCATTTACTTCGTAAATTGCAAGAAGAATCCAAACGATATAGTGTTTGTTTCAAGAAGAAACAATGAGTGAGGCGGAACTTGCCGCTTGTCCGAACGAAGTCGTAGCAACCCAAGCGGCGGCTATGGACTGCAACGAGGACGTCGAAGCGGTCAATGCGAGAACTGCCTGGGAGGTAGTAACGGGCCGGAAGAGGAACATTGCTGCCGACCGGGATCCAAGGAAGCAGAAGAGGACCGAATTTGAGGTACCGTTAAATAATAGTTTTCAGTCTCTAGAAAATACAATTGACGAATCCTCAACTTCTAATGCACCAAGTCAAGTGAAAACTAGTAATCCTCAACCTAACCTGAAACCACCGCCGATATTTATTAGAAATGTAGCAAATTATGGGGCTTTGGTCTCATACTTACATGTACATTCCAGCCCTAATTCGTTTACCCTCAAAAGCACATCAAAGGGAGTAACTGTTTATCCCCACACCCCTAACGATTACAGAAAGCTAGTCACCTGCCTCAGGAACTGTGGAGCTGAATTTCACACTTACCAGCTTCCAGAGGACAAAAATCCACGCGTAGTAATTAAGGATTTACATCACAGTACGCCCATCGAAGAAATTAGGCACGATCTACAAAAATATGGGTATGAAGCAGTGAATATCACAAACGCAATCTCACGGTTCAAACGACCTCTCCCAATGTTTTTTGTTGATATTAGTAAAGCTACGTTTAATGAAAAAATATTCGATATAAATACTTTATTTTATACTAAAATTAAAATTGAGGAACCTCGAAGGAAGAGAAATATACCACAATGTTTAAGGTGCCAACAATACGGTCACACTCGGTCCTATTGCAACTATTCACCACGCTGTGTAAGATGTGGGCAAGGGCACGAAACCGCCTCTTGTAATAAACCAAGAGAAACCCCAGCGAAATGTGCCAACTGCCAAGGCGATCATCCCGCCAATTATCGTGGATGTCAAATGCTCAAAGACCTTAGAGCCCAGAAGAAACTGAGAAGTCGTCTTCACCAACGGGAATCTGGGACTCCGCCCGCTTCATTCAACCCAAAAGATTTCCCAATCCTAAAAGCACCTGAAAAGGGGAACATTCAATCCCAGCAAGATAAGGAACCACAGCAACAGCCACCTGCCCATCAGTGGAAGCCATCTCACCGGGAAAATCAGGCGCAGTCTCAACGATCAGCTCAACAGTCTGAAGAATCGCCATTTCATATACAACCTTCGCCTGGCTTTCGACATGATATTGCCCAGCAGTCAACTTCAGCCGATTATTATATCCCAGCCCAACTATCCCAGGTGTTGAACGGTCTTAACACCCTCATCCAGCCTCTTTTTAGTCTCCTTCAACAGCTCACGCAGCTAACTCAAAGCCTATGCCCTCCAAATGGCCCCTAATCAGCTAACTGTAGGCTCTCTGTCAATCCTTCTGTGGAACGCTAACGGACTAACCCAACATAAAACCGAATTGGACATATATTTACACGAAAAACGTATAGACATAGCACTGATAACAGAAACGCACCTTACACCACGTACTAGATTTGGAATTTCTGACTACATGACATACAGAACAGATCACCCAGACAACACAGCTCATGGCGGTACAGCGATACTGATAAAGACATCACTCTCACATAACCCATTGTACTTACCAACTACACCTGACATTCAAACTACAGGCATACTACTACACACAAAACATCATACAATAACCATAGCTTCGGTGTATTGTCCTCCTAGATACGTACTAACACCTTCGATGTTTTGCAACTATTTTCGGAGCCTAGGAAGATGCTTTATAGTAGGCGGTGATTTCAATGCTAAGCATCAATGTTGGGGGTCACGGCTTTGCACACCTAGAGGAAGAAACTTGAAGGCTGCTATCCACGAACTTTCATTAGACACCATATCAACTGACACACCTACTTATTGGCCAACTTCACAACGGCAAACTCCAGACCTACTAGACTTTTTCATTACTAAAGGACTACGGACCATACCTTACACAATAAATTCGAACTCGGATCTTTGCTCTGATCATTCCCCAGTACAGCTGGTTATTCTTGATGAGCCCAACAACGCACTAAGACCACCAATGCTAATCAACGGAACAATTGATTGGGATGCTTATAGAGCATTTCTAGATTCCGCACTTTCAGTTCCAGGCTCTATTAAAACTGCAGAGGAATTAGAAGAGGCTGTGGAAACATTCATTAAAAGTGTCCAAAAGACCGCTTGGTCGTCAACAATATCAAGGGCATCAAGTGAAAATCACCTACCCAAATACCCACAGTATGTAAGGGACTTGATCAGAGCAAAGAGAAGAGCTCGTAAGGTGTGGCAGACTAACAGACTACCATCAGACAGAAAATTTTTTAACAAACTGAATAATGAACTCAAACGACAAATCAAAAAAATAAACAAGACAAACTATGATACTTACTTAACAAACTTATCGATGGACGATGGGAGTTTGTGGAAGCATACTAAGAATTTGTTAAAGCATCGAGAGGTGTCAGTACCCCTGCGAAAAGAAGATGGTTCGTGGGCAGTGTCGGATAGGGAAAAGTCTGAACTGTTTGCTGATCACCTTTCCACAGTATTTACTCCACTCACTGACTTCACAAACATAGAACATGAATCTATTGTACTTGACACTCTGGAAATCTCTTTACAATTGACACCACCCCCTCCTTCTTTTACTCCCTCACAAGTAGCTCACCACATCAGACACCTCCCCAAAAGAAAAGCCACCTGCCCATCAGTGGAAGCCATCTCACCGGGAAAATCAGGCGCAGTCTCAACGATCAGCTCAACAGTCTGAAGAATCGCCATTTCATATACAACCTTCGCCTGGCTTTCGACATGATATTGCCCAGCAGTCAACTTCAGCCGATTATTATATCCCAGCCCAACTATCCCAGGTGTTGAACGGTCTTAACACCCTCATCCAGCCTCTTTTTAGTCTCCTTCAACAGCTCACGCAGCTAACTCAAAGCCTATGCCCTCCAAATGGCCCCTAATCAGCTAACTGTAGGCTCTCTGTCAATCCTTCTGTGGAACGCTAACGGACTAACCCAACATAAAACCGAATTGGACATATATTTACACGAAAAACGTATAGACATAGCACTGATAACAGAAACGCACCTTACACCACGTACTAGATTTGGAATTTCTGACTACATGACATACAGAACAGATTAAATTAAACTATTAAAACTGCAGAGGAATTAGAAGAGGCTGTGGAAACATTCATTAAAAGTGTCCAAAAGACCGCTTGGTCGTCAACAATATCAAGGGCATCAAGTGAAAATCACCTACCCAAATACCCACAGTATGTAAGGGACTTGATCAGAGCAAAGAGAAGAGCTCGTAAGGTGTGGCAGACTAACAGACTACCATCAGACAGAAAATTTTTTAACAAACTGAATAATGAACTCAAACGACAAATCAAAAAAATAAACAAGACAAACTATGATACTTACTTAACAAACTTATCGATGGACGATGGGAGTTTGTGGAAGCATACTAAGAATTTGTTAAAGCATCGAGAGGTGTCAGTACCCCTGCGAAAAGAAGATGGTTCGTGGGCAGTGTCGGATAGGGAAAAGTCTGAACTGTTTGCTGATCACCTTTCCACAGTATTTACTCCACTCACTGACTTCACAAACATAGAACATGAATCTATTGTACTTGACACTCTGGAAATCTCTTTACAATTGACACCACCCCCTCCTTCTTTTACTCCCTCACAAGTAGCTCACCACATCAGACACCTCCCCAAAAGAAAAGCCCCCGGTTATGACTTAATAACAGCCAAGGCGCTCCAACAAATGCCTAGGAAAGCTCTAGTGTTCCTTACTACAATATACAACTGTATACTCAGGACTACTAAATTCCCCATTCAATGGAAATATTCTCTCATCAAAATGATTCACAAAAAAGAAAAAGACTTATACAATTCATCATCATACCGACCAATCAGTCTTCTTCCCATTTGTTCTAAACTTTTCGAAAAATTACTATACAAAAGATTAGTTGACATACTGACAGAAAACAATATAATACCAGACCATCAATTCGGTTTTCGTTCTTCCCATTCTACAATACAACAATTACACAGAGTTACTGACTACATTGCTGGAGCACTAGAGCAAAAACAATACGCAACTGGTGTATTTCTGGACGTCGCCCAAGCATTTGATAAAGTCTGGCACCAGAGGCTTCTCTTCAAACTTAAAACCATACTACCCCACACATACTATCTTATACTCCAATCCTACCTCTCCGACAGATTCTTCTCTATCCGGCAAGGGTCAGAGATTTCTTCAATCCGACCAATCTTAGCAGGAGTTCCGCAGGGATCAATACTGGCTCCGTTACTTTACATCATATATACTCACGATATACCTACCAACGCTAAAATTTTGACTGCAACTTACGCTGACGATACAGCAATTTTATCAAGACATCATAACCCTAGACTTGCCTCATTGAATATACAGAACCACTTACTTCAATTACAAAAATGGTACTCACTCTGGAAAATGAAATTAAATCACGATAAATCACAACACATAACTTTCACACTCAGACGAGATACTTGCCCCCCAGTTTTCATCGGCGACGACCAACTTCCACAGACAGACACTGTACGTTACCTTGGACTTCTGTTCGACAGAAGGATGACTTGGGGCCCGCATGTCGAAATGAAGAAAAAGACACTGAACATACGTTTAAAAATACTTTACTCACTTTTTTCTAAATCTTCTAAATTGAAAATCAGACAAAAACTGAATACATACACCTACTTACTTAAACCCATTTGGACATACGCCTCACAAATTTTCGGCTCAGCTAAAAAGACGCACTTACAAAAATTGCAAACTTTCCAATCAAAAATTTTGAGACTAATTACGGACGCTCCCAGATACGTAAGTAACCAAACTCTACATACAGACTTACAACAACCGACTATCCAACAACACATACGAACGCTTTACTCACGCTTTTTTGTTAAATTGGAAGGACACAACAACAGATTGATTAACCGCATGGCCACAGCTGACATGCCTGTTAGAAGGCGGCTAAAGAGAAGCAGGATGAGAGACCTCCTCACCTGAATTAGTATCAAGCCCTGAAAGAGGTGCTGCTGAGCACCTTCCTTTCCTCATGTCTTAATGCCATACGTTTTAATGCGTTGCTGCGGACCAAGAATTCGCTGACTGTCGCCGATCGCTGACAGGTGCGAATCAATGTATGAAGAGAAAAAAAAAAAAAAAAACCTATTTTATTCTAATAATAATAATATTGAGTGTTGTATAATGCAAAGTAATACATTTTCTTGGTGCACTGGCACTGTGCCGTGGCAAGCTTCTTGGAAGGTGGTGGTAGTGTGCTGATGGCGTATGCTGCGGCCAAAGCAGCTCTTGTGTTCGTCAAGGTCTTCCCTTTCGAGATGTGCTTGGAATATCAACGACTTTGTGGTTTTCTCGATTCCTGTCTCCCTTGTTATGTGGTTCGTCAGATGGCTCATTATATATTCATCCTGGAAATAAACGCGCATTTTCCTTATCATGAACTAGATGAGAAATGGAATGATAGATCCAGGATATCCGCTTCTGTACATCCATGTAAGGATAAAAGGTGTTTCGAAAAAAAAAAAAAAACATGCAATGAGAAGGTAAAGAGAATATAAATAAGCATTACATGTATTTTTCAAACTAAAACAGCAACATGTTGATCGCGTGTAGAGCTGTTATTTAAAATAATCTTGCGTTGGATAAATCTACAGAAATAAATCAAAAACACAAATTAATATGTACTGACCAACCCCAACCAATATTCATTTCAGCTTACTTTATTTAGAAGGGGCACTTTCGTATGATGTATGTGAAATAATTTTGGATTTTACAACCTAAAACCAAAACTAAATTGAAATATTAAAAAAAACTGTTCAGCTAAAGATATACGCTCACTTTTCTTTGCGTAAATTTAAATTTTCCGAAATTCATCTATATTTATTCATCATCATCAACACCTGGAATGTATTTCTACTTACTCAATGATTTATCTATATGTTTTTTTATTGTTTTATCAGATAATTTTAAATTTGCGATGAGAGAAAACAGTGATTTTCCAACTCTGTTAAATTACATAGCCGGTAACAGTCAACATTTCTTAATTATTTTCTTTCTTTTTTCAAACATTTACCTACGTGAAACCTAATATTTCTTGAAAGCTTAATTTTAGAAATGTTTGTATGCTATTTATTTTCAAAGTTTTATTGAATGGAAAAGTATTTTAATGGAAATTTCATTTTGACTTTTTGAAACGAAACAACGTACGTCTCGGTCTTCAGGACCTGGCCTATAAAGAGGAATATATAGAAGTTAAAAAAAAAAACTTAATAATATTAATAAATTATCTGTTTTTCGTTTATTAAATATCTGATTTTTTTTCAGTTCTACTACGATGAAGAGTCGCCCTGTTTCTGGAGAAATGATGTATTGGCTGGAAGAAGAGTCGGCCGTAGAATACTAGCAACAAAGAAGAAGCTTGTAGGCTGACCTCGCAGTATTCTTATCAGTAGTTGGCTGATAAGAATGTTTACTGAGCCGTTGGGCTACGTGACATGCCGCAGCTCTAAGCAGTAAAGCTTTTGGGGCTGTGAGTTACCTTCAAAGTTATTTATTTACCTAAAAAAATAATTTGTAATTTTATTTTTATTATTTTGACAAAGTTAAATAATGTTTCATCCTAGTAGAGTGAAGGTCAAGGGTAATATTGCTGACTAAGCACATCAAACCAGTATATAAAAAATACCTAAAAATTAGACAAAATTTATTAAATAAAGTACCCCCTCCGTTTGACCAATGTTGATACAATTTTTGCTGTCACTTCGCGGGCATGTACATATACCAAATACCCAATTTCAGGTTTGAGCTAGGCTGATCACACACACACACACAGACCATTTTGCGGGGCTTGGTAATTTGGACTCAGGGGACCCCATAACATGTATTTCGTCAAAGACAGGAAGTCGAAATTTTTCATGATCGCAATACTTTCCCTTACTATATATTTCATGTACAGATAAGTGAAAGTAAAAACTCATAAATAGTAGGTACTAATAAATAGGTATATACTGCTATATAGAATAATTACAGTACTTATTTATATATAGTACTAGCCTATGTAGAAGACTAGTCGACTCATCTCATGGATATGCAGGGTGTTTCGGATAAATACCGACATAACAAACCCAGCGATTCTAAAAATTTCTTAAAATATTTTCCTATTATATATAAGTTACCGTTTATGGATTAAATGCATCTTTTGTGATTTTTCAACTATTAGTTAGTTTTGTATTGAAAATCTATTATATAGCTGAAATAAAAATGAAAGAAAGTCTAGGTTTATGGAATTCAAAGAGCCTAGATTTGCGTGATGTGGATATTTACGGTATTACGCATTCTTTATAGGCTAAAAAATATCAGTAAAATTTTCTTCGGACCATAACTTTTTGAATCGTTAAATCTACATACTATTTTTTTTATCTAAATGTTAGATTTATTCTTTATTTAACGATACTTTCGTTCAGACTGAAGCTGATGGTTTACAAAAGCACCCTACATCCTTTCCTAATTTACGGAGCTCCTCACTCATCTATCCGAGGGCACACTGAGACACAGCGATTTCAGAAGAGAATATTAAAGAAAATCACGCGGTATCAGTAAAGGAAATGAAATGTTAATAAGTACATGAGTTATTCCAACTTGATAAGAGTTGGTATGGCATATCAAACCCACTTTTCAGCACATTGACTCCGCCACCAGCTAGTTAAACAGCTCTGTTTTCAACCACTAAGACATAGGTTAGTTATTAAGTTATTTTTTGTTAATAAGACAATTGGATTATTTCTTATTATTAGACATTCTCAACACAAAAAATCGGTGAGCCCCATCACTCCATGTTAATCATATAAATAACCTTGTAAACAACAAAACACTATACTATATAGTCTTACATAATATAGTCTTCAAATGTTACACGCTTACAGAAAAGATTCTAAAATACTTAGAAACATTTAATATATTGTTATCACTAAGTACTGAGTTCAATTAAAATGTTATCTAGTATAATGGGAATTCAAAAAAAAAAAAAAAAAAAAAAACGTTTAATTTTTGCACGATGGTTTGCATGAAATTAAAAATACTACTTCATACTTCTATTTTGTAATGTCGTTTCCTCATGATTGCTAGTTTTATTTTCAGACCGTTAAAAATAAAAAAAACTATGTTCGGTGCATGTTGTTGAATACAAAGTACTTAGCGATCATGTTTTTTATTTATTGTACAGTTTTTATTTATTTCAATAAACACTCAAGACGATGGATAATCAAACATTTATTTAACTTCCAGACAGAAAAACTCATTCAGATTTTCTTTTAACATTTTTTTTTTCGATTTTTGATTTTTTATCTGTAGTTTTCAAATATTGAGGGAATATTTAATAACTGGATGAAACAGGTTTTAAAGTGGATAATCACTCCTGGTATGATTCCTTCAGTCTTGATAAAATCCAATTAGCTTTGCCAATCTTAACTCTTCCTTGTTTTAATGTCTTCCAGATCGGTTAAATCCAAGGTTGCACAATTATAAGAGCTCTAATTCAAATTCAGGAAACAAACGATCGTTATGGGTGAAAGAACATAAAATTAAATTATCTGAATTGTTTTATTGATTATGAATTACCTTAGTAATGAGCTTCTTATATAATTTATATAAAGGAATAATACTATGTCACTATAATAAAATTTTTATTGAGGAAATACTTAATTTATAATGTGATAAAGAATTTAATAAACATTCTGTTACTCAGTACAGTTTCCTCAACTAAGCAAAAAAAAAAAAAAACAATAAGTGTTTTAATTGTTTACTAGCAATCATGTCAAAATAAAGAGAATGGCTCAAAACTTACAAATGAAATATGGTATTTCTTTAACAGGCAGACATAAAAAAATTACCATGTTCTTACAAAAGGCTCCATTTTCCATCCTGATTCCTAATTTCTAATGTTTTGGTATTATTCTTTGCCCATTAAGAGACCTAATCTTTTCTGAAAGATATAATATTCATTAGGATATTAATATAGATATTTCACAATATATACTATTTTCATTTACCTGTAAAACTTTCAAGACTTAATTATACTTAGTTTTAAATCAAGATTCTTTCTTCAACAGTACAGTGTCTTTTTACGATTATACTTTTTCTAAAAAACGCTATATTAAAACGATCACTTTTTTTTGAGACAATGATATTTCTTCTATAATTTTTTACTTTAAACTTTAATGCGATAAATGTCAACTTTCCATACCTTTCCATTTTGATGTGTCAACTATTGGTAAATTTTAGAAGTTTATAAAAAAATCATTTTTTATAAAAATCATAAGCGTAGACGAAGAGAAATTGTATTCCCAATTTTCTTTAGGGATTGGCATAACTAAATTCATAATAAAGAAAATATTTTGTTAAACAGAATCATATTTTTTCTTAACCTGTCGACCATTAGTGCAGTTATCCTATGGATAAAAATGTAAATTTCAATCCGATAAAGAGCTAACTCTTATACATCTACGTTTTTTTTATTAACCTGAACGACTGACTACTTCTACAAACACATGTACCTGTAAAGGTTTAGCAATTATGGGGAACCTAAAGCAACTGAATAATCTATTCCATATTTAAACATGTCCTCGCTTGCTAGGAGTCGGTAGGGTAGCGGGATTTCCAAGGAGTCCTTATCAGACAGGAGTGCTGTTTGCAGTAGAGAGCAAATGCTCAAACAGTCGTAAAGTGAGTGGGAACGCTTTAAATACGGCACTGATACAGCCAGGTCTCGAATAAATATCAACTCGCCCTGTTTGTTTTCTTAAATTTGATTCACAGCCGCTTTCACAGATGTTATCACCAACTTGTGCAGCTACTAACGGATGCTCAGCGGCAGCGAATTTATTGTTCGAAATTCTCTGTGCCAACCTTGTTGAATATTTCACCTGCAATAGTACCATCACCTCTGTCTGTTTAGATTTCAATCATCTATCTAAATTCTTATTAGAAGTTATTATAAATTGGTCTAACAAATTAAAATTAATGTATATTAATTTTTATATTGGATTTCAATTTTCCATAACGGGAATCCTGAATACAGTAGTTAGCAAAATTATTAGAGAAACTCAGTATCAACCGGCAGAACTTTTGCTTTTGGAATCAAATATTCTTGAACGTTTGTAAACTGACTTGATAAGGAACAAAAGCTATATCTTTTTTTTTTTTTCTTCTAAGTCTCTAAAAGAAAGTAGGAATGTGATTGGAAACGGGTTGAATGGAACCCCTAGTACTCCATACAATGCATTGTAAAGGGGCTATAAATGCTAAATTAATGAAGGATTTCATTTATTGTCATTAAATCTTACATGGGTTATGGTCCTTGACACAACCTTTTTTGCGATAGTAGGGGAAAAGATATACAACCAATATCCAAGAGTTCATGTCAATGAGCCCTAGAAGCCGAGAATGCTTTTTCGTTTATTCATTTAGTTCCTTTATTGAAATTTCTCTTCAAATCCTTATTCAAGTAATGGGCCTCACTGGTTTTAATGTAGCCGTCCAATTAGATTAAATTCCTCAGATAAGTCTGAATCTATTGCCATGTTCTTTTTAATGTAAGCTATCGACAAATTTGAAGTCTTTCAATGTTTCATATAGTTCCGATTCTTGCGGAGTTAAAGTTCTCTGCAAAGAGATGTTTCAACACGTGATCAACATGTTTTCTTATCTTTTTAATCAGAATTCCGTAATTGGTATTTCTCATATGTCACTAAGATTGTAGCTACTAGTACCTTTATATCTTATATTTCATGAGGCCCCCTCTCATAGCCTGGATGACCGAAGGGTTAGTTTTTCAGCCTTCGGACGTATTAAGCCTTCGGATGCCCCCTAAAGGAGAAGTGGAGAGGATATCTTTCCACAACCCCGCCTAATTACGCTACTGCTTGTCTCCCTGAATGTTCAGAAATTATAACTGAGCATTGTTTTGCATTAGTCCGAGATCTTTCTAATTTCAGCAGCAACGATTATCAAATAATTTATGCAATTTTTGTTAATCACATGTTGTGATTCGTATGTTGACTCTTCGATCACCAATAATAGATAGTGATGTTGAGTTGGCATCGCTGAGGATAAGTGGCGAGCTCTATTGATAAGGGAGCAAAGTGACTGTACCCGTTATCAGCGATAGCTGGATCAGGCCACCTCCTCCAAGACGCTCCTTATCAATATACTCTTCTTATCAGGCGATGCATGAGGGTTTTATTTGTGTTCTTGAAAAACAAGGCAAGAGTAAACAGCACTTCTGTCGGGTGCTACTCTAGCTAGTAATTGCGGTGACAATACGATAGTTCAAGTGGCTAAACCTTTTTATGGTGAGCTATCGATTGATACACATGTATGGTCCAATGGTTCCTAATTGTTTTATCTAAATAATTATTTGTCTTCTGCGTTCTCAACTAACCAATAATAGTTGTATCAGACAGTTTTCTAAAAGATAAAGATTATAAAAAGTTAATAAATTACTTTAAGATTGTAGTTATATATATTTTATATAAATTGAAATACAATCTACAATCGTGAATAAATGGGAGCTATCCAAACGAAATCCGACATTCTTGCTAAAATTGTGAGTCCACCATTTTTAATTTCAGAAAACGCCCTACTACATGCTTATATTACTAAATTTATTTGATGGATCCAGGATATGGAACTTATTGCAAACCGGAAAATATCGAATATGTTTAGAAAACTATCACAAATCGGAAAAACTTAAGGAAAGCTACTAGTCATAACAGCATTTTGGTGCATGTAATTTGTTGTGTATTCCTTTATTTTTTCGTTCATGTATGTGATTATTAAAACAAAACATTTTTGTTTCAAATTTCATACTTTTATTTGTACCTGTCGCAACTAAGTAATTTTATTTATTTATTTTTTTTTTTTTTGGGACTTTAAGGCTTCCACTGAAGCCCTATACTGCCCATACTAACACCCATGGCACTGGATGGTACTTCTCCTACGAAAGAAAAGCACCACCCAGGGCGGGACTCGAACCCGCGGCTCCGGCATGGGAATACGGCGCTTTACCGCACAGCCACACCGGGCCCGAACTAAGTAATAATCAGCTTATGAGATGAAATAATCTGCTGTTATATTATTATTCGACATGAGGGAAGATAGTCACAACAGCACTACATCCAGACAAGAAAACAAAATTAAATACAAAATGGTAAAATATAAATAAGTAATATTTAAATATTGAAACGTTAAATCGTTAAAAAAAAACATATGATTTCAAATTCCAGTGCGTTTGTTGGAACAAAATAAGCGGTTGGAACGAACTGTTTGGGTCTAGATCTTTCGAGCCTAGTCCACGCAGACGTGGAACTGTCCACGTTGTTCTGGAACATTCCAGACCTGACCATTTACGATTATATATAAGGAGCGAGTGACTGAACGAGTTAGTCTAAGTCTGTGTCTTGACTGTGAAGCTCAAGTCATATGATTAGTGTGCTATAATGTTATCATTTTTGTAACCTGCTCGAATATTTGGATATTTCGTTTCGAATATTTTGGATATGATTCGTTGGCACTGATAATTGTATATTTCTGTTTAATAAATATTATTTAACCCACAGAAGCGTTACAATATATTTAGAAAAATTGTTTTTAAAAGAAAGTTTAAAATATAAAATGTATTCAATATATTCATGGTAAAATTATGATCTTAAAATCATATTTGGAGAATAAATTTAAAAAAAATAAACACAGACACAAATCATTATTATTTTGGCAAATTGAGATTTGCGGTGGCAAGCCTTAATGCAATATATATAATATAATATTATTAAAAATAATAAAATAAAAAACATAAACGGTAGGCGTTGATGATGTTAGTATGATATATGTATGTTTTACAAGGTATTTCTTTTGAACAAAAAAAATTATACAAAGTCTGAAAATTTTTTAAATATCACCATTTCTTCGTCGGCTATATAACTTAAAATTAGGCCATAAACTGCTTTTACAAAATGTAATAAAATCTTAATAATTCTTTATTTAGTAAAAAGCAAGTCGTATTTTTAAACATCTGATAAATACAATATCTTTATAAATACGACATGAGAGACATGAACAAGAGTCAGAATGAGTAATGCTCGTTGATCATCTATGTTGCGTACAATAATCGATAAATTAAATGGATAAGGTGACAATTTGAATGATTTATTTTATTTACAAATACTATACGCCAAGTGTTATAGATGAAGATTACTCAGAATGCGTGCAAAATTGATCAATCACATGAAATGGTAATCTTATGATTTAAACTGTCCAATCCTTTTATGATCATAATAGTTCCGAAGAATGTTACGATATTCGAGTTTCAAAGAACTGTGACAAATGTTATTGTATATACTGAGTTGAAGTATTTTAGTAGCAGACATTGTTTGCAGCTTAAATTTTTTATTCCCTACTTCTAGGACTGCATTGACTTTTCATAAAAGCAGTTAATGTCTGATTATATACCTAAATACCTTTAAAAAAATGTTTACAATGTGATTTTTTTTTATTAATCTCCATTATATCCAATCACTAAATTACTGCATTATAAGTAGGTATACATAAATAAGATGGACAAGGCAAGACATCATAATCGTTAGACGACACATCTAAAATATTTAAAATGAATAAAGGTAACTAATTTAAGAACTCTTTTAGTAATATATTTCAGGATAAATCTCTGATGTTAAAGATCATGCGGTAAAGACTTATTTAAAGTATAAGTTATTCTCTATATTGTGGTTATCCCAATCCATTAATAACATTTTTTAAAATACACTAACATTCCCGGTTTAAAATATTTAATTCTCATTTTACAAGAGGAAGCGATCTGTTCACTGATATTATCATTTAGTCGGCTAAGATGCCATTCGAACCTAAACTTTAATTTTTCTACTATAATCTGTGTTGAATTCGAAACTATTGAGTGTTACATCATACTCGTATCTCATTCAATTAAAACATATAAATTATTCATAAAAATGTATAACTTGACATACACTACTTATAACAAAAAATTTTTTTACCAGTACATTTCAATGTTTTCGAAAGACTATTGATTTCAAAACCCGTGCTTTTTAACAGTTGTTTACACTCGTCTTAATAGTTTTATAATGTTTAATATCAAAACATGTTTCCCCTTCCAAGATTTATAAAATTGAAAAAAATCCGTATAATTATGATTGGTAATACTATATGAATATTTTTATCAAGATATATAAAATAATCATTAATCATTCGAAATCACCTAATGATGTGGCGATTAAGCCCCAAATGAAATAATTTTTGTGAAGTGTATAAATGGATGACAAAATTCACTTCCTCAAAAAGAACTCCGCTAATGATAATATTCTAGGTGAAATCTCCAAAGATATTCTAAGGCTCTGAAATCTCCAACTTCACTTGCCCTGAAGAAGTCCTGCATTCTTCGGGCGAAACGTAGACAACAATAAAAAGGTTCAATAGTATTTTAAGATTTTTTGTATTGTACACGCTATATTCTTGTTTGTTTTGAAAAATAATCATGTTCAATCAATTATTCATTAATTGAACCCGTCGAATAAATAATCAGCCGATAAATTTAGATAATTAATTCGAACATAATTAAAAAGTTATTAAGGTGTTTTCTAAAAATTAAATGACGTCATTCATCAACATGCTATTATTCCGGGGTTTATCTTTGCCTTCTGTAATTATTATTATCTTTTAATACTTATGACCTAGTTATATTTATATCTCATTTACTTGGAGAGGATTCTTATCAGCCGCTTGACTGATAACAACTATCGGCTGGAGTTGAACTAGAGGCTCTTCCTATTCCTAGTCGAGCTTCTGAAATCCAATCTTTGAAACTATTTTCAGATCTAATTTCCGATCAGTTCTCAATGAGTTTATGTTAATAATTTAATATAATTCTTACTCCAAAAATGAATTATCTTATTTAACGTTTATTAAATGTTATAAGGATCCTAATTTTCAAAACATCTGCAACTATTTTTACTTTCACTTACCTATCTATGACATATATAGTAAGAGAATTACTTTCACTTACCTATATATTAAATATATAGTAAGGGAAAGTATTGCGATCGTGAAAAATTTCGACTTCCGGTTTTCAACGTAAATACACGTTTTGGGGTGCACTGAGTCAAAATAACCAAGTCCCGCGAAATGCTCTGTGTGTGTGTGTGTGTAAACAGACTAGCTAAAAAACTATAAACCGTGCGAACCTGAAATTGGGTATTTAGTGTATTTATATGCCCGCGATGTGACAGCAAAAATTCATCAAAAAGTAGTCGGAAACGGAGGGGGTACTTTATTTAAGAACTTTTTAGGTTTTTTTTTCGATTTTCTCAAAAACGGCTCAAACGATTTTGATTAAACTGAGTATTTGATGTATGAATATGCCCGAGATATGACAGCAAAAATTTCATTTCATTCAAAATTGAACAACCGGAGGGGGCGCTTTACTTACTAAATTTTATATTATTTTCACGTGTTTTTTTTATTTACTCAAAAACGGCTTTAACAATTTTCAATATATACATATTGAAATATATACAAAATAAATATAAAATCACATAATCAAATATATACATATATACGATATATTCCTCCAAAAGTAGAGGCCTCCACCTGGTGTGGGAGAGAAAATTATTTTCAGATTAAAAAGTCACAATATTCTAAAAAGATCTAACTGTCTTCATGCTGTACCTCAATTTGTTTTATATTACCATAAAGACGTGTTTCCTAAAGTTTATATAAGCTAAATGAGGACTGAAATTTAAATTTACTTTCATCCGATACATTGTTGCGAAAACGATAAAAATAATATGAAATGACTTTTTGACGTTAACTTTATTTAGCAGTTTCTATTTTATAATCTTATCTCAGAGAAATGTAAAAAACATCAAAAACAGTGATATTAAATAAAAACATTATATATATTAAGTCAGGAGTATAAAAACGAGATCGTAAACTGTTTCGAAGGTTCTTCCCGTTTCTCAGCAATTTCGAGCTAAATGTTGTAATATTTTTAGCTATCTTTGTGCCATAATTTAGACATGACTAATATATTGGCTTCCAATAAAAGAGATGATGACAGTCCAAAACATTTTATCTTCACTTAAGATATCACCCCATTATAACAGACTCGTATAATAATGGATTGTGGATGGATATAAGTTGCCAATTCACTTTATGAGTTAGATCCTTTTCGAAATTTTGAATGCGAAAAGGGAAATGATTAATAATTCTCATGGCCGACAATAACGTGTCGATAAACTGCTATTTTAAGGCAAGCAACGTCATATATTGATTGTGTTGAACGATATTAAATATTTACCATTAATGAAAATATTGTAACACTTCTCTGAGTAAGCAATATTTATTCAAAAAAGAATAACAATTTACAATGCCACACGAATAATTAGAACACGTCTAATTGAACAGGTTACAAAAATTATCACTTTGTAACACACAAATAATCATATGGCTTGAGCTTCACAAACAAGACTAACTGTCCAGTCAATCGCTCTATATATATTGTCGCAAGGAGAAGGGTCTAGAACGTCGTGGATGGGATTCGAACTTAGTAGTCACAAACACGTGCTATGACTTTGTTCCAACTGTTAGTTTGTACCAACATAAGGTGTGGGACTTTTAAACCATTTAATTTTATTTAAAAAGTTTTTTTGTTTAAAGTTCCAATATGTATCCCTACCATTTTGACTCGCCATTTTTTAAGAAGCCATTCCACTCTCAAGGCGAAAAAGATTTGCGAATAGTTAGTAAAAGTATAAATATTTTGTTTGTTTTGTCTAACGTCCCTTTATTCACATAATGGTTAATCGGATGATCCTACAGTGGGAGTCCTAAACTTTGCCTATCTAGGGTATATAAGGATAGGGATCTTTAACGAGACCTCGCACAGGCACTATTTAACGTCTCATCGGAAGGATGGCATAGCTGAGGATTTTTTGCTCACTTTAAAAATTCCTAGGGCCATCAGGCGGGATGCAAACCCGCGACCTTTAGTGTTGTAAGCTGCTATGTTAAACAACACCGTAGGTGAACCCATATTTTCCTATTTTAATCTATAGTGATGAAAAACGTCTATTGCTTTCTATTGATAATTTCATTAGCACCTTTCGAAGAGTATAGATGTGCCCGAATAGTTTGTCTCTTTATTTTCATGATCATATACCTACATGATAATGATGATTATCATTAGATAACCGAAAACAGGCGTTGCATAACAGATGTAACGAAGTTAGAAAACCGAAAGAGGTGAAGGATCGAAAATATGAAGAAAGAGTTTGTTACTTGTCTTTCGCTGCCCCTCGCTAATTCTTGAATAGACACTTGCATTAGCACGCCTCTTTAATGCACCAGTCATTTCCTTGCTTCTTTGATGTTGAAATCCTCAGGGTTACGAAGTATTTTTGTCTAGCAAACAATTTCATAATGAAGTACACACACCCAAAGTGTGTATAATTCATTATAATATATACATACAATAGTAGGGAGTACAATTTCCCTCCCTAGTTTCGGGAATATATATTTCGATTTGGAGTAAATAAGATGGTGAAATTTCTTTTTCCGTTTTATATTGTTTCCGTATGGATGCTTTATTAATTTTTTTAAAGGCAATTTGCAATGATCTTTCAAATCTAATAAATGTATTTATTTGAAATAAATATTGAATTTAGTGTTGTGATGGGATTACTATAATACGAAATGATAAAAAAAAAAAATTAATAAGTATAATTTCTTAGTTGAATGGTAAGATGCATCTGTAGTATAGCAATCGATAAAAACGTAGAATTGAATTTCTAAAAATTTTCGAATAATTATTATTAGCTTCATACCCTTAGAATGGAAATGATAAGTTGTGAACATTGTCCTAAAAATTCGCTCAAATGTTTGAGTTGGAACAAACACTAATATATACATTTTTTGGACACATATGTATTGGTAATAGTATGACATCGCATAGTGGATGCCTCCTGTAATCCCTTTCCGAGCTGCCCTATCTGCCTTCTCATTCCCTTCAATACTGGTAGGTACAACTAGGTATCCAGCAAAACGCTGTAATGACATCATGCTATCTGTTTGAAGATGTGCACTATGCTATACTAAGATGTGAATACAGGTTTTTTAGAGCTACTAGAGCGGAAAGGTAATCGGAAAATATTACTATTTTGTTGTTACGGGGTAATATTATTGATAGTGCCTTATAGATTGATAAGAGTTCTGCTGTGAATACACTGCAATCTGTGTTAAATGAGAAAAAGTGCTTTCGATGTTCATAGTTAAAGGCAGCACCCACTCAGTTTTCATTCTTTAAACTGTCAGTGTAAACATGTGTCAAATCAGTAAGCTGCCTGATTGATTGCTTATGCCGTTTGACAGATAAAGGGAAACGCAGTTTCAGCAATTTCATATGCTTTTTCACGATAATCTTTAAGCAGATTTATATTTTAAAATGTTTGTAAAACTTATTATAGCATTAATTAAGATTGATATAATTAATATGAGGCACTACTGGAAGTCTGGGTAGTATAATTCAAAAGAAGACAATTAGCAGAATGGGAGATATATTGGACGAGACTAAAGTTAAAATTAAAGAAAAAAAATGGACCACAAACTGCAAAAAGACAACGAGAGAGAAGATTATGCTGTGCCGACTGAAAATTGGACAGTGCCAGTACATTCATGGGTATTTTTTTTTTATTTTTTTTTTTTCTATCTTTCCCTCATACAGTAACCCTGTATGAGAGCTGTTTATTTGTTAATGTGTACATGCTCCATGCACTAGGCATAATACATGTATCAATACGAAATTAATTGGGAATACAGAAGTATAATCCAATACAGAATTAATTGGATATTTAAAGAAAAACAAAACAAGAAAATACAAAATGTGGAGTAAAAATGAAATTCCTAACATGAGATATAACACAAAATAAATTTTACATAAAACATAACAAAATAAGTTCTTTTGAAATGAAAAAAAAAATCAGAAAAAAATAAATAAAATAACAATAAAGTAAGCTAAATGAAAATAAAAACAAAACATCAAAATGTCTGACTTTTCAATTTTCTTGATCTTGTTGAAGAAATTCAAAATCGATTTCAATTATAATTTTTTTCAATTCCTTATTATAATTTTCGTAAATGTCCTCTTCACTTATCGGCCAGCTGTCTCCTTTTAGAAGGACGCTTCTTATAAGATGGTATCTTTTATTGTCGAAAATTGGGCAGTCGTATAAGAAGTGATGAAATGTTTGTGAGGTTTGGCCGTCGCAGTTGCAGGTGTCAGAGTTCGTCAGGTGAAAACGTTTTAGGTATGATCGGCTTTGTCCGTGTTCAGTTAAAAATTGTGTCAGTTTGTAGTGCAAACTTTTAATTTTGTCATAGTTTGAAAGTGTAATTTCTGGAATAAATTTAAAGAGAGGTCTTCCTTTAGTTGTTTGTTGCCATTGTATGTTCCATGTATTTATGTTTTCGGCCAAAATATGTTTTTTAATAAAAGATAGGGGGATTTTGTCATAGGTTATGGGGAGGAGACTATTGCACGAGGCAGATTTTGCTAGGCGTTTCCTGCGATCCCGCTGTGCCCTTTAACCCATTCTATTTTGACCGTAACGTCCATGTCAAGAAGGTGTAAGAGGTTTTTTTTAATTGTCTCAGTCAACATGTCATGGCATTGAGGGTTCCTTATGTTGTCAATTAAAATTTGGTTGTCAGTTAAAATTTTGAAAAAAATAGAAGGAGAGAGGTTTGAATATTGTAAAATGTATTCGGTGGCCTTTAAAACAGCTAATTTTTCAGCTTGGTTGTTTGAGCAATTGGTTCCCAGTCGAAATTGTTCGTCATGTTGTATACCGTTTACTGTTAAGGTGAATGCGCAACCAGTTTTTCCCGTCTTTGCTGCCGTCTGTTCCTAAACGTCTTGTGTTTGTAAGTCTTCAGTATGAGTATCTTCTAAGCATTGAATTAATTTTGAATGTATTGCGGGATGTAGCCAATTTTGGACGTCAGTAACTAATTCAATATTTTCGGTTTTGAAATGTTTGTAATCATGCCCTTGTTTTGTTATTTTGTAAATGGTAGATAATTGTTGGATGTTGTGTTCTATTGGGGTTATTCCTGCGAGGATACAAGCAGCTTCATAAGATACCGTGTTGTAAGCCTTGCTTATCCTTATACCTACAATTCTCTGTATTCTTCTTAACTTTTGAAGATTCACAGTCTTCAGAGCTGCTGTTTCCCAAACAGGAATTGCATATAAAAGTTTGGGTAGTAAAGCACTTTCATAGATTATTTTTAAGATCTGAGAACCTAGCCCCCATTTTAGTTTAGTGGTGTTTAAGAGTGCGTTGATTGTTTTTAGTGTCTTGTTTATTGTATCGTCAATGTGGTTTCTCCAGTTCAATTTTCTGTCAAATTTGAGTCCTAAGTATGTGAGGTTAGTAAGAGGTTCCACTTTCTTATTGTTCATCTGAATGTTTAGATCGGGAATTCGACGTTTTTTAGATAAAACAATATAATTCGATTTTTGAACATTAAAGTCTAGTTTTTTTGTCTTAGCCCATTTGTCTAGAATTGTCAGCGTATGGTTTGTTATTTGTTCCATATCAGAAAATATTCTGTTGATTGTCATCACTAATATGTCGTCGGCGTAAGCTAGAATGTGAACGTGATCAGGTAATGGTAAATCGAAAATGGTATTAATTAGTAAATTCCATAAAGTAGGTGATATGTTTGATCCTTGGGGTGTTCCGATTGTAAGTGATTTAGTAAAAGAATAATATTTAGACCTTAGTTCAACTGACCTATCCTGGAAAAAGTTCGATATTATTTTAAAGATATTTATTGGACAATTGTAATTTCTTAAATTTTCGAGGATCATCTGCCACCATGCACTGTCAAATGCTGATGATATGTCCAGTTTTAACATTAGTACGTTCGATTTGGATTGAAAAGCCGAGTTAATAATTTGGGCTGTTTTGAAAAGTGTGTCTACGGAACTTTTTCCCTGTGTGAAACCGAACTGATTGCGGCTGAGAATATTATTTTTAATCAAATGATAGACGAGTCTTTTGTTAATGATTTTATCCAGAACTTTCCCCATGATAGGCAGTATGGTTATCGGTCTAAGCTTGTTAGAGTCTCTTTTCGGTATAACTTGTAAAAGTCCTTTCTTCAAAGATCTAGGCACCTTCTCTTGTAGCCAAATCATTTGATAAATATTAGTGATTAAATTTGGAAAAGTGTTGGTTACGTGCTGTAGTATGTCTGTCGTTATATTGTCATGGCCTGGTGTCTTTTTTTGTTTAGTTGTTTAATTGTGAATAGGATTTCCTCGCTTTCTAACATATTATCTTTTCCTGTTTTTGGCAGTTCATAGAATTTTCGCCTAAAGTTTAAGATGTTCATGGGTGTCATTTATGGATTCGTCTTGGTGTACAAGTGAGTCCAGTACGTATTCCATGGTACTTATGAAATCAGTGGTGTATTGTTGTTGGTCAGTTAGTATAGTTTTTAATGCGTCTTGTGTTTTAGCTTTATCAGTTGCATATTTATAGATCCAGTTCCAAGGATTAGAAATGTTTGTACAGTAGTCTTTCCATGTTTCGATTTTGGATTTCTTTAGAAGAGTTTGATATCTGTGTTTGCTTTCTAAATAATCTAATTTGCGTTTTTCACGAAGTGTTGTGTCTTTCTTTGTTCTTTGATATGTTCTTCTCAGTCTGTTTGTAGTTTTCCTTATTTCTGTAAGTTGATTATTCCACCAAGGACTGTGCGATGTGTTTTGGTTTCTTTTGGGTTTGTGATTTTGAAAGACATGTTACAAGCTTTAGTCAACGATTTCATAAAGTAATTGATAACAATATCTATGTCATAACTGATAATTTTTTCAATAATTTTCGATTCTATTTGTGTGGGATTCAGGTTAGCTCCGTCAATAGTGAATTGATTTTTTAGTTGTAGAGATAAGTTTTGGTCAAATTTTTCCCAGTCTGCGGTTTTAGTTATGTATCGTTTCCGAAACAGATTATTGGTGTTTTGAGGTTGTAAGTTAGGATGGAAGGTTAATTGGTAACAAATCGATCTATGGTCCGAAAAATTTGTGTCATCGATTATTTTCCATTCCCTTATCAGTTTTGCGGCTTTGATGTTACATAAAGTTAAGTCGATATTGCTTTTCCCCCTCGCATTCTCAAATGTCGTTACAGTGGATTTCTGATTAACTAGTATTTAGTTTTGGGAGGTTATGAATGTTTCCATAATGCATCCTCTGGGATTGATCTTTTTCGCGTTCCACAGTTTTGACTGACTATTTGATTCAACTCCAATTATTATGTTGTGATAGGTATATTTTTGTAGTACTTATCTAATTTTTGCGAGGTCATTATTAATGTTAGCAGTGATGTCGAAGTATGCCGAGATAAATATAAATTTAAAGTTGCCAATTATTACTTCTACAGTGCAGAAATCGGGATCGGTATGTTGGGTTAATAGCATAGCGTCCACATGATTACTTGTTATCACTATCGCGGCTCTAGGTCGTGAAACATATGATTGATATATTTTGAATTTATGGGAATAACCTGTAATTTTAAATAATTTAGAATATGGTTCTTGAATTAGAGCAAGGTCTACGGCTTTGTTTGAGATAAAACTGTTGATATAATCTGAGCATATTTTTGAATTATGTGTGTTTAGTTGTAGAACATTAATTACTTTAATCATCCTTATTTGGTTTTCTGTTTAATAAAAGTATTTGTAGTTTGTATGTAGAGTATTTATAAGTCTGTATTTTGTATTAGTCTGTTTAATTCCCTGATATAAGATGGGCAGCGGCTATCTAAAGCTGAATGATCGGTCTTTACCTTAAAGCGTTCATTCCTCCGATGCTTATTGAACTGAGTACAGTTTGGACAGTTGAGCGTGGCATGTTGAGGGCAATCCTTGAGGAGATGGTTCCCGGAGCACCTATGGCACGTAGTTACACCTCCGCAGCCTTCCTTCGTGTTTTAATAATTTACAACAGTTGATGCATCTTCTCACACGATAGTAGTCTTCAGCCCAATGCTTTTTGTATCCCAGGCTCAACTTTTAAGAGGTATTTTTCTTTTAAGAGACCTCAAAGTTCCTACCTGCAAAGAATGCGACAATGAATGTTGAGCGCTTACTAATAGAATGCGTCCAATACAAAAAACTTAGTAGAAAAATTATGTCTATTAAAAACCTTAAAATACAATGAAGAACAATTCTCTGCTCTGTTAATTCCAAAAAAAAAAAAAAAAATAGAATAATATAAAGAATTTATTAATGTTATAAATTAATTTAATCCTCCTGAAAGGAGACAACTGGCCATGGAAGGAGGATATTTTTAATATTTATATCCTGGAATTGAAATAATTACCTTTCAACCTCTCCAAAAAGACGCCAGGAATCGAAACTTCGGACATTTTGATGTCTTTGTCTTGTTTTATTTATCCATTATTATTATTTTGTTTTTTTCTGATTTATTTTTATTTCAAAAGCATTTCGCTTGTTTCTCTCTTCTGCTTTACATTATTTCATTTATGTTTTTATTCTCTTAGCAATTAATTAATTCATATAAACTTGTATCACAAATTTATAAAATTATATGTATGAAAACATGAAATATGCCTAGTGCATGGATCATGCATCATCTTAAGAAAGAAAAAAAGATATTTCATATTGTTCCTGCCTTTTAAGTTCAATGACAATCAAGCATCCAAACGCTTTATTAGAGATCTGATACAATTTTTTTTATTGCGCTAGATTTTAGAAAGAAACTAGTCGTAATATATAATATTATTCCTTGTCCTTTATAGATAGGCCAAAAACATAAGAACCGTTACAGCAACCAATGCATAACTATTAAATATTGGAACGTTTACAAATGTGTTGACAGGTCCCGTACAGTACTTTCATAATGTAGAGGTACAGTTTATATTACCTACGAACATTATGCAAGGTACATGGCCGTTATTGTCTATGGACATAGGTTTCCATATTTATTGGATCTGTCTATGACCCGGGTGTCGTAAAGACTATTGCTTTCCATTACAAACAGGTTTACTGTTCAGGGTGATAAAATTATCAACGAATAAAGTCAGTTTGGATATTTGATAGCTAATGTAATACAATCCTCAATAAACACTGAAAGATAAGTAGGAATTAATTCGAAAGGTGTGTGAATACAGCCTTGCTAAAATTTGTTTTATAACTTCTGTTAAAAAATATATATCCATGATCTGAATGAAATTATTTATTTTTTTCTCGGACAATGTTTCCCAAATCAATGCCCCCTCCATACTCCCCCTGCTAATATCTATACAGTTGCATTTGTAACTACAGTTACATATGGCTTGGGGATGGGGGGCGTTAGATACTAATAATTATTCTATTTCTTGCATTAATTAAGATAAGTTCCATTACCATAATTGTATACCATAGGCGTTTAGTTATTTAAAATTATTTTAATTGTATGATGATCACATCTTAAAGATAAATTTATTCTGCATATAATTTATAAAAATAAACACAAAAGATGTATTTAATATTTTTGGTAGCCTTCTTCAGAACCTTGAAATACATACATACATCAGCGGCCCGACAACTCATCTCTGAGTCTTGGCCTCCTGGATCAGCCTTCGCCAAGTGTCCCTATCCAGTGCCGCCGCCCTCCAGTTGCGAACTCCGAGTAGGGTCCGAGCGTCATGTGCCACACCGTCCTGCCATCTTAATCTGGGTCTTCCTTTCTTCCTTGAACCTTGAAATACTTAGAGGTTCTTTTGCCAAATTGAAAAGAAGAAAAACAGGCTTTTTCTGAACATTGCAAGGGTAGGTACACAACGCACTTTCTCAAACATAGAATGGATTCATATTTGAATTTCTAAAATAATGTAGGTTATTTTCTATACATTCTATAATTTTCACCATTTTCTCGGCACGTACATCGTACATCGGGAAAAGCGTCGGGGCATTACCTCCCACAAGATCTTAAAAAAATTGCAGACTCTGAAAGTCAAGAAAACGGGTCATGATATCCAAGCTTGTGTATATCCTTTGAAGATCTCTCCAACTAGAAAATATAGTTATATATCTTTTTTTAGTTCTTTTGCTGCTAAAACATCACTTTAGATAAAGTATAAAAAGTTGCTTTATCGTCATGTAACTATTTTTTCATTTGCTGCCCAGTTTATTTTCCGCGGTAATGTAAAATTTTCAAGAGGAGGAAAATAGAAAAAATATATGATGAGAATTCCAAACTAGGACTGAAGCAATGAAATCCGTTAAGGTTGAAAAGATAAACCTCAGTTTGTCATTTACTTATTTACTTAAGTTTGCATAATTTTGTTTACTATTATTTAATTATCAACGTTTGATAAATCATTTTATTATTATATTTTAAGGCTAGAGTAAAAAAAACATTTAAAAACATGTTTGTGGACATTTCAAATACCCAAATGATATTAAAAAAAAAAATGAAAATTTATATTTTGAATCTGCATCCCTCAAAGTGTAACTAATTTCCAATTAAAATAAATTAAATTAAGATCTATTGTATATTAAATGATGTGAAGGTATTTTATTGTATACCTTATCAAAAATATATATATATATATATTTTTTTTTTTGGAGATGGGACGATAGTTGCGGAATCACCAAAAAATTAAGTATTTCGAAAATAACTTCTATTGTCGTTATCATAACTGTATGTTGAATAAAATACAGCACAATTATTTTCAAAATCATGTATCAAGAAACTGGAATTGGTAATTTTATTATGGCTTATTCATACACATAATTCATTTTACAGTTAAAATTAACTATAAAAATTAAATTTCATTTTAAGCAATGATTTCAATTTTTACATAAGTAGGTAAATAAGAAAAAGAACACTGTTAAATATAAACAATTTTTTTTTTTTAAATACTTTTGTATGATGTCATTAGACATATTTGGTAATCTGCTTAGCAAATATCCCTATAAACCTATTAAACATAAACATTTTTCCGAGAAAAACTTTTCAAGAGCATTCCACAAATAGAATTTTCCATAGAATGCCTCACTGATCTTATAAACAATGAAACATCTACTTTTTCAGATTTTTTTATAGAGCTTTTTTGTAAGCCTTTTATCTTACCGATAACCTTCCTCGATTTTTCTAAAAACTTTATGGATATTGAAATTATATTATTTAAAAAAGTAATAATGATGTTTTACTAAATTCTATTAAGGCGGACTCAATAAGAAATTTAATCCAGTTCGTCCAGACCTTTCCATTAATTTACCGTTGTAATTCATATGAAATATTATAGAAATCATTCTTATACGTATCATAACTTCTCATCTTTAAATGTAGAGCATAAAGTGCACCGCAGTAAATTACTCTGTCAAATTATTTATATTATGAAATATCAGTGCATTGTAAAAAATAAAAGAATGCGAAATATAAAAAAATACTGAAATTTTTGTATCCGTGTTGTTTTGTAAGCGTCCATAAATATACTTAGGCTTGTATGAATAAAAACACACTTAATGTTATATAAATTATTAGGTATTTCCTTCAATGAATCGTGAAAGTTATTATAACTTTTAGTTAGTTATTCTTGACGTTCCGATTCAGGTAAATTGCTATTTATTCGGTCGAGCATAAGCATTCATAAATCAAACTACCAGCAAAGGTCAAAGTGTTTTCATTTTAAATATAATTAAAAGTTACGCTTCAGGGAAAACTACGTGGGTTTTTTTTTTTTGTTTTTTTTTACACATTTTGGGGTCACTGAAGATCGGTTAGGTTAAGAAAGAGGAGACCTGGTCTTTTGCCAAGCTGTTAGTCACCCTTTCCGAAGCCAAACCGTTTGTAAGCTTTGTATTTCGGGAGGGGTTTACTGAACGCATAACTCATAGTCGGTATTTCTCTTTTTTTTAATCGCATTTATTTTTTAGTATTCTACTTTGAAGTTATGAGCCGTTTCTTGTTCCGCCTGCGCGTAGCTATATTCTTCCTTTTTATTTCCATATCGTATATCGAGTAGGCTTGCAACTGACTTTTATGAAGGAAGCGACGATCATCTGCCATTACCTACTATTGAAATATGAAAAATACTTTTATTTTTTTTTTTAAATATGCATATATAACACAACGACGGAATTAAAAACATCATTAGGCACCAATGATGATTAATGGGGTTGAGGCGATATGATAGTAAACTTGAATCCATATTCTTTATGAATAAAAAACTGGTGCGATGCGCGTTAATCAAACAAGTTCCACTTTCCAACGCAGTTTGTTATCGCCGGCGACACGCAGGTGTAGTGAAAAATATAAGACAAATTAATTGAGGCAGTTAGGGGCCGAGAAATTGTATACGATACGTCACATCCTGACTATTTAAAAGTCAAATACAAATAAACGTTAGTAAACTCGTCTTCGAGGATGAATTCTCCGTGTTTCTTACCTTTCTTTAAATAGCAACTTTAAGGAAGTATTTCTTGCAATAATTTTGTTATTAATTGATATTCGAGATCATCGAAACTCTAATATAAATATTGCACATTTACGAACTCTGCTTTACGAGTCTTCAGTTTTCAATACAATCACGTCCCAACTTTCGCACCACCTGCCGACAGTCAGCTTAGGCCCGGTGCACATGGACGACACTTTTCTGCGATATACTTGCTTTTTGCTGTTTGTAATTGCAAAGCGTAGAGTATTATAATTAATGCAAAAAAAAAATCATCTTTTTAGGTAATGAACATGGCTACGAAAAGTAAATGATTACATATAAAATAAGCTGGACTGAATAAGAGAAGTAAAAAGCATACGCAAAAATAAAAAAAAGTTGTTTTTCTGGTTATAAACGTTCAGAACCACATTAAAATGAAAAAAAAAAGAAGAAGAAGCATTATTAAAATGTGATTCCAGTAATGAGAGGTGGTCCCAGGAAAAATATGGGATTATTGAGGGAAATAATAATTAAAATAAATATAAATCTAAAAAATATGAAAATATAATATTGTGGGAATATGGGATGGTTGTTAAAAAAAAAAAAAATAAAAAAAATAAATAAATAAATAAAATCTACTAAATAAGAATCCTGGTTTTCATAAGAGAAGAATGGGGAAACAAATATATCTTTGGATGTCTGGGGTCTTACATATTATTTTTTTTAAGGGTATCTACTTTTGTCTATAATAGTAATATAACGAGCTAATATTACTACTAATCTTAATCTATTATATCTTAGGAATAATAAATTATAAAATCCAGAAGTTGCGAATTTTTTTTTCGGTACCTCTTCCCATCTATGTCAAGAATTGTTCTGTGGGTCCGCCAAGAAATAAAAATTAACCCGCCCAGATGGGATTCGAACAGCTTCCGTTCGGCACGAGAATGACAAAGCGGATCGCGCTCTCACTCACTCGGTTCTCCCGGTCCTTGTGAATGTGCCCTATGCTTGAATGTGTTCAAAAATATTCAAATCTAACCAAGCAATTCGTAACATTAATCCCTGGTTTCTCTAAACATTTTTACATTAAAACCTTTAGTTAAACAGTAATGGAAAAATTCATCTGTAAAACGTAAGTTACAATAGGGGACATGCTTGAATAAGAGACGGCAATGTCCTGCGTTATCTCCCCCGCTTCACCCCCCCCCCCCCCCCTCGCCGTCGATATTATCAGTAAAAGGAAATGAACCTGCCGTCTTGCAATGCCTTCTTTGGTTGAATCAGACTTGGATGGTCATTTCTTGTATGACTTTACAGCTTATCTTACCCTAAGTTATGATTCGACGCATGTATAGAGTTTGGTCCAAGGCGTTCGTTGGCTTACATCGATAATCGAAATTCGATTTCAATTTATTTTCCAATACATCTAAATCTACGACTATGATTCGATTCCAGACGGTTACTGATCGATTTTACTATAGGTGATAAATAGGGCCCGGATTTATATGTAATAAAAAAAGTAAAATATGTACATATATATGTAGTTATTTTTTTAACAATATGTAAGTAAAAGTGAAGAATATGTAAAATCAAAATAATTAAAAAATGCTTTAGTAATTATTTGAAATAGTTTAAGAATTATATTTATTTAAAAATTAAATCAATATGAATAGGGCCAGGATTTTCATGTAATTACAAATGCCAAATATGTACTTATAAAAATTTATTGATTTCAATAAAAATATGCAAATGAGTAAAATAAACAGTAAATACCCTTCTGGAAGGGTCCACACTCTCATATTTTTTCTTCAATACAATAAACTTTTTATTTTATAAATTAAAAATGTAAAAACTAAAACTTGTTATCCATCGTAAGGGTAACAATTTGAAACTAAATGCATTTTCAAATTTTCAAACTACGTCGATTGGGCCTCAGTATTGATTTAAATCTGCTAAATGACCGCTCGACGTCAACGGATGTAACTGGAGCGTTTCGGAAAGCGGCTATGTCAGAAGGATTCCAGTCAATTGAAAGTTTTGCTGTCACCTCCTTTCCACTTATCATGTCCGCAATCAGCAGCAAATCGTTGCAACATGGATTTTTTTTAAGGGAATCTTGCAATTTCGTCTGAATTATTTTTCCTATTTCCCCTGAGACCTCTTCCATTTTGCGAATTGCTTCATTGACGACTTGTATATTTTTCAATAGAGGCACGTTATTTGATTCAAGTTGCGTGATAGTGGAAGCGATAAAAGCGCAATTGCAGAAAATAAATGCCAGGTTATTTTTCAAATTCGGATTTTCCAACAATTTCTGAGCTTGCGAAATGGCTGAAGCTGATTCGCCAACCAACTTTGATATGACGTTCTTTTTTTTTCCAAAATTCGTAACGTAGTACATAGCAGCCTCCAACCAAGTTCCCCATCTGGTGACAACAGGCCGAGGAGGTAAAGGCAATTCAGGATAATTTTCTTTAAAAATTCCCACTCTGCTTGGGGCTTTTAAAAAAATCTTATTAATAGTTGAAATCAAGGAATCTACCTCAGGAAAAACATACCGAACTGATTCAGCCACAAGATGGAATGCGTGAGCGAGACATGTGACATGGAGCATTGTTGGAAAAAATACTCTAAGATGCTTTCCTGCTTTGATCATGTACGGAGCTCCATCTGATAAAAACAAAAAGACTTTTTCGTGTTGTAAGTACATCATTTGGCCAAAGAAGATTCATGGAATCATTGAAAAACCTTGCAATTGTTGCATGATTTTTCCAACTCCTGGCAATTTAAAAGAAAGAGTTGTGAAGGAGTATCTGAGCAGAGACTTCCAACAATAATATTGGCAATGTATCGGCCTTCTACGTCAGTTGTCTCGTCAACTGAAACCCAAATTGGCCCCTCCTTGATATTTTCTCGTATTTTTGCAAGAGTTTCTTGATAAATATCTTGCAGGTAGTTTTTTCTCAAGGTGGATTCATCAGGCATTTTTTTTCAATGTACTTTTCGAAAAAGTGTTTAACACGTTGAGCGCCAAGCGGTACGATCGTACCGCTGTTGGACTATTGGCTGGGGCCGAGGCGGTCCCCAGGTACCGCCCGCTCCCGCCAGCTAAAAGATTGTTCTGGGCCAGGGGACCGCCTGTCGAGCGTGATTTCAAGGCATATTGGACCGCTCCGGCCCCGAACAATTCGCCAATGCAATTGGCCCAAAGGTTTTTTTTTTTTTTTTTTTTTTTTTTTTTTTTTTTTTTTTTTTTTTTTAATTTGGGGGTTATAAATAAATAAATAAATAAAATAAATTAATTTTATTCATTTTTTTACAAAACAAAATATCTTATTTATTAAAATAACATATTTTAAGGGGACAAGGGTTGACGTCGCGGTCATAACTGGGCAGCCCCCGTACTACTATAGGTAGCGGGCTTTACCCTGGGGCCGGGCGGTACATACGTACCGCTCACAAAATTATTGTTTAATTGCCAAAATTAAACTTTTTATTTATTTCTTTTGCAATTTTTGTATCATTCTAATCATATTAAAGTTATAAATTAGGAAAAATTGCTTTGGCCCCAGGCAAAAGTACATCATCTTTTCCCTGGCGCTCAACGTGTTAAGACAGGGATTGTTTATTTTACCTAATGGAATGTCTGCCTGCACAAATGCTCGACACAAATCTGTTTAAAAAGTTGACTTACTATTTTCGATAGTGATGATACTTTGCTTTAATTTCGTCTTTTTCTCTTTGTTCAATTTGTGAGATCCTGTGGCAATGCGCTGGGTCACTTGGAATCGTGTAGTAGATACAGCCTTGTCACAACAAGTACAATACAAAATGTCTCCATCACCCCTGAATGTTTCGTTTGGAAACTCGCGAATATATTTTAAAACTCGTTCTTTGGTTTTTTTTTTTTGGTTTTTTTTTGCGATTTTCCCCATTCCAATAAAATAATGTATAATAAATCGGAAAACTAAATTTTCAAATCGTTTTTGACAAGAGTAGCACGCACCTTACGACTTAACAATAAAGACTAAATAAGAAAAGGGCTTTGTTCTGGTTTTTTTTATAGAAAAAGTCAAGGGAGGTGGAATCTCGGAATTGTTTTGAAGTGTTCGGCTCTAAGAATCAATAACAGTTGCACTAGACGGGTCAATTCAATTAAAATATCTTTTTATTTTATTTTTTGCTGCACTCATCATTCAATTTTTGTTGCAAAGAAATATAAAAATGAACAAATATGGAGATAAAATATGTAAAAATTCGCAAAATATGTAAAAGTATGTAAATTAAGTCAAATAAGTAAACATATGTAAATTGAAATAGGCTTAATTTGATCCCAATGGTGCTAAAACATATAGAATGAGATAGTACCATTTGATATCGGCCTCTGGAACAAATATGTATTTACATGGGAATCCTAGCCCTAGTGATAAATAATGGGAGGGTGAGTTTGAAGTTGAAGGGCTTTGTAGCGTTGGCCTCGCAAACGTCGAAGTCTGAATTCTTGAGATGCAGTAATTTCAGTCTTATTAATATTATTATTATTATTATTATTATTAGTAAACGTAGGATGTTTGTGGTGTGTAATGTAAGTGGTGACACATGATGTAAGTGGTGGATCCGTTCGATAGCTGTAAATAAAATTGAAAGTGTATTCGTTTATAAATCATTTGTTTGATAATTAAGTATTTTATACAATGCCCACACGTAATTAGATAAAAAAAAAAATCTGGTGCGATGCGCGCAACACAAAACTTTCACTTTAAGACCCCACAGAATATTTTAATAATGATAAAGCTTACCTGAAATTAACGTATTCGTGATTCTCATTAGACAAGACGAGTTTGATAAAAATCGTTAGAGCCGTTTTTGAGAAAATCGAAAAAAATGTAAAAATGGGAAAAAAGTTATAAAATAAAGTACCCCCTCCGTTTATACAATTTTGATGAAATGTTTGCTGTCTTATAGCGGACATATACATACACCAAATACCTACCCAATTTCAGCTTCGTACGGTTTATATTTGTTGAGCTGTTCACATACACACACATAGGCCATTTCGCGGGACTTGGTTATTTGGACTCAATTTTTTCGCAATCACAATATTTTCTCTTACCATATATTTCATAGATAGGTAGGTGAAAGTAAAAATTGTACCTATAAAGCCCAGATAAAATAATTATAAACAAGTACTTATTGCAAATAGAATATGTTATCAATATATTATTTTACTTATTATATCTTAAAGTTTATTCCAACAATCTCATTCATATCAACTCTCCGAGAAAGTTAAAACGGAGAAACTCCCCGGGTTGTCAGCTGGTTTAATGTACTTAACATGAATAGCTCTGCAGAAATATATTATATGTGGTAGCGATCGTTGAAAGGCTATTTTGACATTTAACTCTAGTAAGAATATAAGGTAGTATGCAATATAAAAAGGAAACGATTAGAAAACATCAGAGAGAGGAAAATCTGATCATTTTGTATTTGGTATGATATATGATCAGATGGTATGATGGTATGATATTGTACTCTACATAACTAAGCAGCTATCCAATCTTATAGTAGCTCGTATATTTTTTATATAATTATGAACATTAAAAGAAATAAAACTTAAGATATATTTTATTGTGTATTGTAGACATGAACCGATTGGAGGATTCTTACTAATTATAAGGTTGTATTAATTAATTCTTGGATTAACTATTTTGAAAGTCTCCAAACTTCCACAAATTAACCTATTCATTCCGACACTTATACGTAGGTATATTTCTACGATTAAAACAATGATTTGCATTCGAGAATAATAGTGTTTTCAGAATAGTGTGAGAGCCATTCCGAATATATCCACCAACCCACTTAGGACTAAGCTACCTAAGAACTGACAACAATATGGCCCTGATATATTCAGGAATACCTAAATGGATGTCAGCCGGCTCTAAGATAATCTCCTATGAATACCGAATAGGATTTAGTTTAACTTTACCGACAGCTGGGAAGAATTGCAGCTGATTACTCGTTCCGTTAGACGTTTACGGCTTTATATGGTAAGTGCCCCTCAAAGTAATGGTAATGTTCATGGGAGTACTGCCTCTTGAGTAAGGCACTTCCTCGTGAAGTGGGTGTTCCACGCAGGGTACGGGTCTCTAAGGTACGCCCATGTCTCTTCTTTACAGTTAGTTTTACGAAGGGCGGAGTATATGACTGTAATTGCAGGATATTGCTTTGTAGTTGCGACTTTTCCAGGGAGTAATTAAATAAAATGTGTGCCGAATAGATATGATTATGGCTTTGGCACATCTTGACCATTGGATTCACAGTTACGTATATTTTGAATCCAAGGATTTTACTATTGTGAATGACAGCGATACGGCCTTTTTATGATCTGCACTTGATGGACACATACAACCGACATTGATTCAAAAAATATTTATACATTAATCTTTAACGCACGTAAAACATTTAAATAAATGAATTCTCAATTTGTTTGTTCTGGGACGTGTTTCTTAATTAAATAATATAAACAACTTTACAGAAGTGGTTTAGTTGATTAGAGGTCGAAATGTGTGCGACGGGAGATATTGGAGATATGTTTTTTCCAGAAAAGAGTTTGGTTGAAGGTTTTTGACTGTCTGATACTGTAACCGATAGAAAAACAGAAATTTAACGAAAATTCACTGATCCTGTTTGAAACAGCTAGGAGAGGTCCTTTTCTTTATAATGTCGACGGAACATAAGTAGTCAAAAATGATGATAAGGTTATCCTTTAAAAGTAAGCGGAATTCGAATAAAGCTAATTAAGGCCCTTTTAAACGGAAAATGGAACGATAGGGATTAATAGATGAATTAGTTCTTTTTTTTTTTTTCACAGAAGGCAATGCCAGAATATTGATTATTCTTTAACTAACTTTTGATTCACAAATTGAAAAAGATCTGCCTGAGAATGATTTTATTACTTATTTTTAGTTTAAAGAACAACGAATTAATTTCCTCTTAAATCAGTTAGAAAAACCAAATATCCCATTTTGGACCAAATTGGAATAAGACAATTTCTTCAAGTTGAAGAGCTAAGTTACCATATTAAAAATTTATATGAATTTTGACTGTTATTAAAAAATAAATGAAAAAAGGGGATTTGAATAAATAGTAAATAACTAACTTCTGAGATCTTGGAGTAATTGACTAAAATGTAGTAAGATGGAGTTAATTTTAATCTTTTTTAAGGCATCAATACATCGTAAATGTGTTTCAATGATATAAGAATGCTTTACGTTTTTCATTTAGGTACGGAAAACCGATATCTTAACGAAAGCCTCGGGACCTTCTAATTAAGAAATATGTTTAGAGTTTCACCAATGGACAATTTCTTTTATTTTATTTATTTATTTAATTATTCAAGTTAATATGTTCTCTTGCATCTTCAGGCAAGGCCAATTGTTGACTTGCGTTGTAAAGACGAATTCTGGTACTACAATATAAATAAATTATAATAAATTATTATAAATTATATTCTAATGAAAATATTTTTTAGAGGAACTAAGATTAATGTTACGAATTTCTAGGTTTGATTCAAATCAATAGCTTGATCATATTATCGAAAAATATTTAATACTGGCTGTATATACCGGTTTCACCCGGAGAATTTCATTTTTTAAATCTATAAAGAGAGATTTTTGTTGTCTCAAACGTTTTTGTAAAAAAAAAAAATGTAAAGCGAGATCCAAACGATTTTTATAAAAATAAAGAATATCAGCTGAAGATCGGCTGAAGTTATGCAATTTTAATATGGACAGGCGTTCACACCTGGTATGAAAGAACCAATGAGCGAAATTTGGAGAATTTAGCACCGACGGTATGGATTTCTATAAAGAACAAACAAAAAAACAAATAAACAAACAGAATTTCATCTTTATTTATATATATGATTTTACATATTTTAAGGATAAAACTCAAATTACTAGGGGTTTCATAAGGGAAATTAAAAGAATCCAATCCATTGCTGAATTCTACATGAATGGACCTAAGTTTAAGTCACAAAAACAGCATATCCGTTGGAACCAGCTCCAGGTCGAAGTAGGCGTCAATTAATGGAGCAAAAAGATAACTGCTTCTTGGAAGGCACGTGTCTTGGCTGGAGTCTCTGGAGCCTCCAGGATGGATCTCATCTTGTTATCAATTTTCGCCTTTCTCCGATGCTATGTATCAAGTAGTTCGGATTATAACTAACTGTTTGAAGAATTTTTGGTAAATATACCGCTAGGTTACTTCTGAGTGTGGCCTACCTCGGGAGGTTATGTGAACTCCCATCGCGTCCTTGAAATTATCTTTAATAGTGCCTTGATTAGCTTAACTAAATCTTAACTTTCGACTCCCGCTCACTACGCTCGCTCTTCAAAAAAAAAAAAAAAAACCCAAACGGGTCCTTTTAAGTTGAGTTCGGGGCCAAACTAAGCGGTGCCATTTTGGCCATACGCAGAAGTTACATAGTATTGCTAGTACCGAATTTTTACATAACTCTAACAAACTGAAAACATCAAACGAATAGCACTACCATAATTATTTTTTTTAATTCAACACCTGACTCGAACGACCAATTAATTTGTCGTCATTATAGGAAAAATAGGCAAGAAATTGTGCCTTCATAAAACTTTAGTCATAACTTATTATCAGTAGTAAGATTTGAAATCTGCAGAATCCGTCCGAATTAATAGGGACAAAACCCTTATATATGCTATCAGAAGCAGAAAATGTCTGCGATCAGGTCGTGTAGTAATTTTGCTCCAAATAAGTCATTGTTTTCGATAGTTTATATGCCTCTGAATTAGACTGCTATTATGACGATACAGTAAACAAAAATTATAATAAATTGTAGAAGCAAAACCACATTTTGTGACTGAATGATGTCCACGACTCATGATTGTCCAACATGCGTCCAATAAAATAACATTGGCTGTACAGAAATAAATATGAATCTCTTATTCTAAATGATGTATTTATTTGTCAAATTTTTTTTTATTATTTGTCAATTGTTTATGCCTTCGTTCATTATTCATAAACACTTAAAGAAAAATAGTTGTTTAGAACGGAAATAAGCAGAAAAATCTCCGACGATTTCATAAGTATCATGGCACAACGGGGCTCCCGACGGCCGTACAAGAAGGGGGGGGTCACACGTGTTTGCCACATCGGCTTGTGAAAATGTTGCGTCACTGGCAAGCGACATTCGGTGTATGCTGCGGGACACGGGTTGTGCAAGATGGAAGCTGGCAGGAGACAATGCTACCGGAACAATAGCTACCCTGATAATTGTTAGCTAGATTGTTGAGGTTGAAAAACAAACAAAAAAGAAAACGTGCAATTAAAATCAACACTTATAATCAATAGATAAAAAGAAAATTTCCAAAACTGCAGTTATGAATGGCTGTGAAGACATTGAGAATGACACCCTCAAGACTACATTACTGTGGTGAAATTACAAAAAAAAAAAATTATGAAGGGATCAAATTGAAACTTCCTATAGCTCCTCCTCATATATCCTTATAAAGACTCAAGAGGTTTTTTTGAGTTTTTCAAAAGTTCAATAGTTTTACAATATGGCAATATTTATTGTTAAAAATGCAAAAACTAGTTATTGGCACCCTGTGGATTTAATTTTGAAATCTTCCCTATGGTTAGTTTGTTAAAGTCTTACTTCACAGATGACTTAGAGGAACCTTTAAACATTAGATTCATCTATATCCCGAAATAAAATTAGGACTTGTTTACTTAGTTCTTTAATTTAAAGTTGGGGTGTCAATAAATGTACTGAGTGTCAATAACTGTATGTTGAGTAATGTAAATATGAGACAACTCACTGGGATCGATTCAGTTAAGTACTATTATTTTAGTTTATTACTAAAGCTATTTAGAAGTAAAAATGAACAGTAGTAGGAAATAGTCATTGATTAAGGCCCATATAATTTTCATCGAAAGCCAACGTTACTTAGTATTTATTAAATAATAATACTATATTTATACAAGTCATCATTATTGCAATTAACTATTGGCATCAAAACAATTCGCTGAAGTGATGAGTCAAACAAATCGTTAGATGGCAACCAACCGCTGTTCCCTCTTGGGCAAATGCCAAAACACTGGCAGGAAGTAATTTATATGTTGCGGAAATTCTACAGAGTTGTCTTAGCGATCCCAACGAGTATAAAAGTAATCCACGAAGTTGTTTCTTGCCAGGAAGCGATATATGATCGAAGGTAATAAGTGGAATTATGGTAAAACACTGATTGTTACTAAGTATAAAACAGTAAATTGATAAATTTTCATTATTCTATTTTTTCCATACACAGAAGTAGAATTTATGCTTGGAAGCGAATTGATAGAAGTGTTCAGAAGGTACACCGTTAACCTACGCTAGGCTTTTAGTGGATATAGTATAGAAGTGACTCAAATTCAGTTTTCGCAGAACTCAAAAAATATCACATACCACCTCATGTATTCGCTCTTTCAGTAATATTAATTGCATGATAATTCAGGCAGCTAATGTCATAACTGTACCTATATATTTTGTTAAAATAAAAGTTATATTCATTTTTATTAACATAAGAGAGGATATCAGGTAGAATTTTGAAAGGTGGATTGGTAGTTAAGTAAGACATTATCCACCCATAAAAATAACTCATAAACTGTAAGTCAAGGATAGCAAGAGGTTTGTTGATGCATGTAAGAAACGGTCTAAAAAAAATACTATTTATTTTAATATCCGACAACGTCGCTTATTTGAACGCAAGCTTAGAATGTGTAATTTTTATAGAATTAATACCTGCTATTACGTTCAAAGAAATATTCATAACAAGGACAAGCTAATACTTTACCGTAATAAGTTATTTATTATATAAAGTATGCTACTTATTCATTTAATTTTTTTTTTTTCACTTCAGAGTTTAATTTGCACCTGTCGAAACTAAGCGACAATCAGCACATCAGATGTAAAATGAGATATTGGCATTTTAAGGCATGAGGGAAGATAGTGCCCAGCAGCACATCATCCCGGTCTTGTTTCAAGAGAGGAGGTCTCTCCTCCAACTCCTTTTCAGTCGACTCATATAAGGCATGCCAGTCGTGGCCATGTCATTAATAGGTCTGTTGTTATGTCCGAGCAATTTTTTATGAAAGCAAGAATAGAGGGTTCTTATTAGTTCATCGATAAGTTGATCGTTGTAACCCCTTCTAGTGTTTTGCAACTAACGTACAAAGGAGCGTACGTTATAAGTCGTAACATTTTGGATTGAAAGGTTTGTAGTTTTTGTAAGTACGTCTTTTTTTCTGTACCATAAATTTGTGAGCCGTACGTCCATATGATTTTGTACTAAATATGTGTATGTACTAAGTTTCTGTCTGATTTTCAATTTTGATGATTTTGGAAATAGTGAATGTTGTATTTTCAGTCGCTTGTTTAATGCCTGTCTTTTCATTTTGACATGAGGGCCCCAAGTCATTCTTCTGTCAAGTATTAGTCCAAGGTATCGTACTTTGTTTGAGGAATTTGGTGGTCGCCAATATAAACTGGTAGACATGTATCTCGTCGGTGTGTGAATGTTACGTTGGGATTTGTCATGTTCAATTTCATTTCCAAAGACCAGTTCATTTAATTTAACTTTGATTTTTAATAAATATAGTTCTATATTTATTTAAATACAAAATCGTTTATCAAATAGTCATTCAGTTAATATCCATCCCTCCACCAAGAAATGTTTTTAAAAAAAAAGGTGCTTGTAAAAGTACTATTTTGATAAAAATTACTCTTGCAAGTGATTAGTTCCATATGTATATCCCTTGTAAAATCATCCACAATTTAAAAACCCTAACATAATTTGCCCTATTGAAAAGTCATAACCAAATTGAAAAAAAAACTCTCCATATATAAATTGAATTTCTCTTCTTGTGTAGTTTACGGCAGGAAAACAAACTACATTTCATTGATAAAAGTGCATATGAATAATGCGTGCATAGATAAACTAATAGCTATAGGCACGTGACTGAGACGGCAGTAACACTTAGCCTAGATATTAGCTCCTATAGTATGAGGGAGATAAGAGCGGCAGAGACAATGGCTAACGGTCCTTGCGAGACACCCTTACTAGTAATTAACCCGGCTCCGACAGCCCTTTTCTTTTCTCTGGTTCATTGTTCCATGTTCGATCTGGGTCATCAGCGGCTCTGCCCTCAGCAGGGATGAAGTCGATTCCTTTTTTTTTTCATCGTTTCCGAGAGGACTATCATACAAGACTCTTCGTCTAAGGACTCGAAGCGATTTTCATACTGAACGCAACTTCGTACCAAAGATTTCTACGTTATACATTCATGTCGGATATAGATGAGCTACAATGTTAAAATGAATGTGGTGTCAGCACATTTAAATTGTATTCTAAAATTATTTTTCTTGTATTGTGTTCTAAAGGTCCATTTTGTATCAGATAAACGTCAAGTAGCCTGAATAAGCTAAGGCCGCGGCAAACAAAATAGAGCTTTTTTCAAATAAATTAGGACGAAGGCCTAACCTCTATACATATGCCAACTCAGTTGAAAATCTTTTCAAAAGGAATAGAGATATACGAACAGAAAGTGGCGATAAATAGGAAGATCACGCTGAAATACAAGCGAATAATTCAGCCTTCGTCGGGAAATAATATTTTTTAGCCGAAACTCTTTTATACCCCGCAAAAAAATGTACCAGGCTTTAAGACTGCCTTCTATTCAGAGACCTTATTTCGTTTCTTCAAACATATATATTTTTTCATTGCTACAATATATCTTCTTTTTCATTACGTGATTTTTGTTCCATTTATATTTATCCTTTTTTAGCATAACCATATTTTTTTATTTGTTATATGTGTATGCTCCGAAATGAATTAAAGCTGAGTATCAATATTTAATTAATTCATTAATTTTTTTTTTTAAAGCTTCTATTTTGGCTCAATTGAGGCAATTGTAATATTGATGATATTTAAGAATGGTTAAACTAAAGAAGAATAAGTGAAAATAAAAACTAATAAATGAAATAAGCAACACCAAATGTTTTCCAGATTGGTCAAGAAAAAACTGGTGTTAAAACTATCTAAAATGATGATTTTTATTGTAGCCTAAAATAAAAAATTAAAATGGTAAAAAAAATGGTTTTAGCCCTGATACCCCTTCAGCACCTTAGATAGTTGGACAAAACAAAATATTAATAATAAAATTTAAAAATTAAATTATCGGTAATAAAAATTACAGCTTAGAGCTTTGACCGCTTTAGCAAAGGTGCTGCGTCCGAAACAACCTTTGGCGTGGCGGACCCACATAATAAATCTCGACATTCCCACCCGGCTTTAAAGCCTGACCTGTTCAAACAGGGGTAAGGTTATATAGAATAACACTCCTTCCCTTTCTCCATATGCCACACTTGGCCATATCGTGGTACCGGGTAAAAAATTTTCGCTTTAGTAGTGATGCCATTTTTTTCTGGTCTAGTCACTACTACATTCCGCAGTTGATGAGTGATAATAATAACTCTAGAATTCTTGCACTTTTACACGAGGAATGCTGACACGTTAAGGGCTAGAAGATAGAATATTAATAATTAATACTTAAGTATTTTCATAGCCTAAGGAGCTTAAGTCAATAAGAAACTCTTAATGATTCTATAGTACTTGTTCGAATAAAAATGACGCCCTGATATCACATTTACCTCGAATTTATTGAATAGCGGTTGATATTTAATGTGAGATTTCTCGTTAGTGTGAAGTTAAAAATACTTTATCTGTTACAGCACCAGGAAGTTATGGTTATTTAATATTGCTTTTTTTTAGTTTATTGATTTTTATTTGGAGGGAAGATGGGAAGAAGTTTGTGACTTCTAAAACTCAAATTGATGAAATAAATTGACGATTTCGTTTCACTCGATGAATTGATGATTTTATCATCATGATAAAAATTTGAAAAGTCGTTTGCAAACAAACTAAACAAAATATTCTTTTATTGAACAACACACCCTTTTCCAGTCGGAAAAATAATATGTACATAGGCATAGGAAATGATATTCTTACAATAGAATTAAACTATTTTTAGACTCAATCGCTTCTGAGCCATAATTGATTGAGGATTCAAGCGAAAACAAACAAGTGCTTGTCGAACGCAACGCTTTAATCAACTGTCGTCCTAATTTGAATCAAATAACTTCAAAGTTCTCTATTGTTTAGTCGACATATGGATCCATCGGGAATCGAATACAGCGTAAAAATTGTCGACACTGTTCTTAAAACTCTCCTATTAAAGATCTCTTAGTTCCTACGATAAACAAATACAAGTAAGTAAAATTATAAAGCACATTGCTGTTGTGTTCTATTTTGTATAACTATAAATAATAAATATACGTTGTGTGAAAGAACTGTTTTTTTAGTGAAAGAACTTAGGTATATGCATATGTTGACCAAGGCAAAGACAAAAAGTAAGGAGATAGTGCTAGTTCAGAATCATGATATTAAAACTTACTTATCTCATCACGGAAGATTGACATCTTAAGATCATTTCTTAAAAAATATGTCTCCGGTTTTCACAAAAATTGGTAAATTATGTAAATATTATTGGCTTCTTGATTGGCCTTACTTAGCAATCCACCTAAATTAGGCTTCCCAAATATTTTAACATCTCTTTGCAAGTTTTAAAAATATTTTTCTTAACGTACATAAAATTAGGAATTGTATTAAATTGCATTAATGCAGTGAGGTATCTCAATGGAAAAGTCACTGAGCAATTAAATTATTTAATATTAATATGAAATAATTAAGAGCCAATTCCTTACTGCCATTGTAAAATTGAACAAACAATATTTTTTTTTTCATTTTCTTATCATTTATGAACCAATTTAATGCAATTAGTTTGAATTATAGAAATGACAAAAATATTTCTCTAGTGTTTCATATTCATAAATAAGCCTGATTCATCGATTCCTATAATTAAAATCAAAAAGAAAAAAAAGTAAGATAAATTAAAAACACGAGAAACAGGGGAAAGAAAATGCGATTGGACATATTCCAGAGGGTATGATTAGTAGGAAGAGTCACCAATTGGTTTCCCCTTTGGGACCCGCTTGGAGTCTGCTAAATATAGTGATTGGTTTTCACGGAAGGAGGTGACACGTTGGGAACGCCTGCTTATTTTTTATTGTTCTGTCATTGGCTAAAAGTCCAATGGACTTCAGCCAAGGCAGCTCCTCCGAATTTAGGGGAAACACCAACTAACTATAAGATTAAGAGTAATCGCCACCAATACATCATGGCTGTTCTCAGCCCTATGGTTATATGAGGACATTTCGTACTTCTGTGTATGGAAAAAACCGACATTGTTGAAAAAAACAGATTTTATCCTAGAGAGAATGATAGTTTGGAAGTTACAATTAAATTACATCTAAGGCTTGACAATCACCTAGTTTAGGCTTTCTCTAAAAGCTTCCAGCAATTGAACAAGCCTGTCCTAGGTTAATGCAGTGAACAGTTATTTTTATCAGAATGAAATGGGGATTTGGTTTTTTTTTTCTTCTATTTTTCTCTCAATGAAAATCTATATAATCATCCTGAATCCTTGGAAAACCCCTAGTCGAAATATTTCACAATCGCAGTACTTTCCCTAACCATATATTTCATTTGTACATCGGCACATGAAAGTAAAAAGTAAATGGATAAAAAAATTAATTGAATGCCTTCCTTACCCTTCTAATATGAATAAATAATTATGTGGTAGAAAAACTAGGAGATAAGTGACAACCACATAACATTCATTTACCTACCATTCGACAAAGAAATGAATAATTTGAAAAAAAAAAAAAAAAAACTAATGAGAATTCCTATAAATAACTTTTACTTTACATTTCCAATGACAATTATTATAAAATGAAGCGAGAAGATGCAAACGGGGATAAATCCGAAGTTAAACTTGTTCAGAAAAAACAAAAATATGCATTAGTCGGTTGGTTTTATTTTTTTATTTTTTTTTAAACTAATTAATCATAAGATAAAAGATTCCCCGGTTTTCCCGACAAAAGATCCCCCCCTCCCCGAACCAAGGTTCGATCCCGGCCGTGATCGAATCTTTTATCTTCTAATTAATTAGATTAAAAATTATAACTTAATGTTTAACTAACGATCAAGATTCAATAACATCATATTTTTATTTATTTTTATTTTTTTATTTTCTTGAGATGTTAGAGTTAAAAACACTAAAAATAATATTTAACAAACATATTATGATTTTATTTAATTTAATAAAGAATTAGATATTCATAGAGAATATAAATTAGACATTTCCCTATTGCAAGTGAAGATCGCATACCGGGAAAAGTATCAATAAACTAGAAAAAATATATAAAAATTAACGCATATTAATATTGTAGATAAACAGGAATTTATCCCATTTTGAAACTCAGGACGTTAAAAAAAAAAAATGGATTTTCCTCTGTTAGATAAATATTAAAGGAGGCTGAACTACCAACTGGTACCAATACTTTACAATACTGGTACCAAACTGGTACAATATTTATCTAACATTGTGGGATGATCAAGTATGAACTTGATCCAATTAACAAGTACTTCATTCTCTGATGAAGAAAACAATAAGAATTATCTAGATACTGAATACTTTATAAGTACTGCGCTTTGAAACATATTTTAATAAATTCTTTTGTAATCAATTTAAAGAATATTTATTGAATATATTGATTAAGTTTTGCTCAAATAAATATATTTTTGTTGTTTTATATGAATGAATAAATTCACTTAATAGAAACAGTATTTTATGTTAGAAGAATTCAATTATAAATATAACAGTTTTCCTCATTAAACTAGAAATGGACCCCAAAGAAGAACCAAATTGTGAAAGAACCAAAATATGAGAATGCGTGTATAAATAATGAGCCATTTGTACGAGTTCCCAAATAAATTCTAACTTGCAGGCAAACGAGTTTTTAAAATTTATTCCTGTTCAAGAAAATATATTTGCACATGCGAGCCATCAACCTGCACGATACATTTATTCTTAGCCAAGAACAATAGATGTCTTTCTTTTTAATTGGATTATTTAAGATAGAGAAAAACATGCATATATATGTGTATTACCAGAAATCTTATTTATTACACTAATTTATTGTTACGATAAATTTACGTTAACTTGCTTGTTTCGTGAAAAAAATATAATCAGATTTAGAGCTTCAGACCGAAATAGCCTTTGATATTTCCGGCATACAATAATGTTACGACCTTCAACTGGATCAGTGAAAAAAAGATTATCTCCTATTATTAGCTGAACGCTTCAAACCTTTTCTTAATTTGACGACTGTTCATTTAATTTTCTTTGTTTTGTTTTCTTTATTCAATTTCCATGCTGGAAATTGAACTAAGAGAGGAAATGCAATTTCAGTCATATCAGCGCTAATCACATAAATGGATAAAGGAGGGCATTAAGTTGGTGGTTGGGGGTGACCTTTTCTTAACTATAAGGTAAATTTTTAGCTTAACAATAAAAGGAAATTATTGTAAAAGGCTAAACGCTATGTTAAGACTTGCTAATCGTTATATCGTAAGAAATGATGTAATATCCTCCGCTATGGTAATCTAGAACAAGCCAGAACCGTCCTGGAATACTTAGAGGACGGGTTGCACAGGACGAGAAACAGGAAACGATACGAGAAGGTGTTGCCTCCCATCGCAAATCACTACCGCCTCAGGTGAAAGTAGCCCTCTTCATGCAGCACCCGTCTTCGGTAGGGTTCTTCTTGCTCTGATATCAGGTCAGAACATCGATATCTGGATTGGGTGTTATCGATATCTACACAATAGCATGGCTTATATCCAGAGCCCGGATTTGTATGCAGTAAGCGTCAAAACATGCCATATAAAATGCAGTAAAAACAATAAAATATGCTGCATAAAATCTAAAAATGTGCTATTAAAAAACTGTTATATTCAAATATACTCATATGTATAAGGTATTTCATAGGAAAGAAAGTGGAGGAGACTATTTAGAAATGAAACCAAAATGGTATTAAAAAAATTGTTTGATCCTTAAACAAACATATATTTCCGATAATAACATTAAACGCATTTAAAACTAAAATATAAATAATAAAACATAATAATAATATTAAATAAATTTGAAATATAATTTAAAAAATTAGTATAAATTTAAAAAATTGAACTTTGTAGTAAACAAGAAAAATACACGAATGAAATTAATAAAGGTAACTAAATTAACAATCAATTAAAACATAAATAAACTAGTGAAAAAATCTAAAATTAATTATTTAATGCATTTCTAAATTTGGGTTCTCTAATACTAAATTTGGGTATTATACTCTGCATTTTTAAGTCCATTCTAAATCCATCTAAATGTAGGTACTCTCAATTAAAAAATTAAGGAGGAAAAAAAGCAGACGGTAGAGCTTGATCGTGGTCTAATCACCTCCTTGGACGACCGCTGACCTAGAACCAGTACTTCCTTACACAGTACGGCACCCAAGACCCTTCATAGGTTATAGTGGTAAAGGTTTTTTTTATTCTAAAAAATTCTTCCATTATTTTTTTTTCAAATCATCTCCAACATGGCCTGGGATGCGATATATATTTTTTTTTTCTGAAAAAGGAGGTAGAGAATCCCAGTAATCATTAATTCGAAGAAGAAGACTTATTTACAGCGAATAACCCCGATCGAAATTAGGAATCTTTAGCTCCCTCGTAGGATATTACTTTTATATTTCTAAATGTATTGTTCATTTTATTAGATCATCAAAATATGCAAATATATGGAGTTATCATGAAATATGCAAAATAAAATTTGGCCAATTAGATCTGCGTACTCTAATTCTTAATCATATCTGGTCCCCTATTTTAAAGAACCATGCAAACAAAATATGCAATTGCATAAAAATCCGGTCCCTGCTTATATCTTTAACTTAAATCATCGCTATCATAAGCATCTCAAATAAGTAATTCTAAATTTTTAAGATGTATAGCAAAGATCCTAACTAATAAGTGTACATATTGCTTTATCAGTACAGTTTATTAGCTATGCCAGAATATGAAATCGTTAATTAATAGAAGTTATTTCGCATACTGTAAAATAAAAGACATTTAGAGGAATGGGGAAAGCAATGTTTTTATGGAAATAATTTAAAAAGTACAGCATATAGAACGATAGTGCAGCGACGAGATTTTAAAGATTTTTTTTCTATGAGAGATGCTAAGTACTTATTGTTGAATGTATATATATATATATACCAAGCATTAAATATCCATTCACCAATGTTTTCAAACTTTTTCTGAGTGCTATGAACACTGTGTCTGAATTGAAACTGACGGTGAAAACGTTTGAATTTGTAAATTAAATTAATTCGCTAGAAGTCAAAGAAAAGAAAAAATCCGACCTAATGATTTTCCTCTGATACGAATGGGTTTCGGAGAAGAGCAAGAGGAAATTGTATTGATTGCGGTACCGAGGAACCGCAAAGTGCCGGCAGTAAACCTCCAATTTGCCAGGCCAAGTGGGGAGGGTACGCGGTCACAGAAGGAAAACAGTCTCGATCCTTCCGAGAATCATCTCCTTATCGGAGGACCTAGGAGGAAATGCCGGAATCCTGATATGCCACGCCACTCTGGAATTGGGAAAATAAAATAAATGAGTGGAATCTGGAGTATTTTTATGCCATTACGAGTATAAAAGGTATACAGGAGACAATTTCCCAAATCGTTTGCTGTAGCATAGCTCATCGTATTTTGATTTATGAAAATAATGCACCCTCTTAGGAAAGAATGAGAAAAGGAGGTTGAAGCTTGTAGCTTTTTTTTTTTTCAAATATCTAAAAAAAAATGCCATAAGTACTACTAAACTTTGATTAATATTCACTAAGAAGGTTTTATATTTTATGTCTTATCAATTATTCCTACAGTTGGAGGACACCAGCTTAGATGGATTAAGTTTCCAACTTTTAACTGAATTTAGTCGACTTAAACTAGTGGACTTGTGAACAAGTCCACTTCAATTTCACAGAATATAAAAATCGGTAAAGAAATCATTCAAAAGATATATCGTCTCAAGACCTGATCAGTGATGATTATCCTAGATTTTCCCCAGTTCATTCTTTGTAAATCAATTGAGGCACTGACATGAAAAGTAGTAAGTAAAAAAAAAAAATTGAGATTTTCATAGGAAAAAGTAATATAAAGTCATCCCAATGCTTTAGGAAGGGTAGTAATTCAGTGTTTAATAAAGTGGTTTAGTTGATGGTCGATATAGATAATTCCTTATAATATCCTTATATCGTTTAGCTGCAAGATATTGTATTTCTGCCAATATTTTCTACCTTCCGTCTTAAAGCTTGGAATTTCTTGTTGTCTTCTTCTTGTATCAAAATTTTTACCTCTGCATTAACAAAAATTTATTTTTTGAGAAATAAAAATACAAATTTGGTTTCCTTTCTGTTCGCTTTCATATCAATGTGACGGGCATATCACAAGCAACTGTTAATATGATTTTGATAGAACTTGAAAGAATCACGCCGGACGCTACCTAGTAGATTGGGCAGAACTTTTTAAGTTCTGCTCCTGGGCTTGGACAATTTCGGCGCAGTCGAGTGGCCTTGATCTCACCTGAAAAGGACCCTTTGGGAGTTTATTCAACCTTTTTGAGCTAGACAAGCGAGCAAGAATAAATAAATAAACCTAATCAATTCCTTATTTTGAGATAGGAGTTTGATAATACCGCACATAACACGTCCAATTAGGCCAGGCCTAGGAACCACTGTATGAAATGTTTTCCAAAGAATTTATGAAGGAAATTTATTGAATTTTCCATCCATTTGGATTAGGGCTATTCAAACATATATTAATACCTTTATTACATTCGTCATGTAATATAACTATTAACATTTCATAAATGCTAAAAATAAATAGAGGAACTATTTACTAATTTCACTTTTTTTTGAGTGACTACAGTTAACAAGTAGAACTCATCTACTGGTATGGTGGAATTTATGAAATGTTACAGAAAAAAAAAGGGTACCGATACTGTTATTGTTTCGGCTTCCCGAAAGGTAATACAAATTGCAGAAGCAGGGGGCGGGCAAATCACATGGCGGGACCGCCCAGATTTGAATGCCCCACCGGCGAACTCTGCTGGGGGCAGAGGCTGAGAAGGAACTTGGAGAGTTAGATTCCTGAAAGAGACCAGGCCTGGCCCATCCATTTCTTTTTTTTCTTCAATTAAAATTACTCGAGACATGAGTGAGTAAGAAGAGGATCCGGTTCCCCGGCTGGAGGCGATGAAGAGCAGAGAGAGATCTTGAAGAACTACATAGACAATATGGAGAAGATAGAGCATATTGGAAAAGTAATTAGTGAGTCCGCATGGCCATCTCATTTAAATACATTAAAATACCCACTAACAAACAATATTTTGTAGGGTCTTTTTTGTTCTTTTTTTTCTCAATAAATCTGTAATCTGTTAAGTCCATTTAATTTTAACATCTCTAACCTTCAAATACAGTCCACTTAATTCACAAAGGTTGGTTTGTGCCTTACCATTAAGTTGAAGGTATATACCATACAGTTATGTTACTTCCGGGCGTGGCCAATTTTTACAAGAATGCTACAGCATTATAATCAAACTCCCATCGCGTTCTTTTCAGTTAAAATTGGCCTTCATTAGCTTAATTAAATCCTAGCTGACGTAGAAAGTTGGAGTACGCTTGCCCAACAGAGATAAATAAACCCCCAAACGAACCCTTTTCAGTGCAAATCGGTGCCATACACAACAGATTAATATTCGCTAGGGCCAGAACTAACATAGCATTGTATTACCAAAGATAATATTGATAACAAGTAGAAATATTAACATTAGAAAATTGAAGGAAGAAAGAAATCAGTTTAATGAACAACTGTACAAATAGATATATTTTTTATTCCATAAATATCTAAGATAAAAATAAAATGTTATGTATTCGACCATGGTTAAAAGCTATCTTTAAATGTCACATTCCAATGCTTCTTTAATCTGAAGGCAGCAATATGATCTCCCGATCAAGGTAAATTCTCTTCAGCTCACTCCAGCTATGTTTGATGGAGAATTCATACCAAGATGTTCAGCTGCCTTGAAATTCTATATAAAGCTTGTTTCGTACACCAGACATGATGATAGGATAATATCCTGGTAAAACTAGGATATAATCCTACAAGGTCCTTCGGTTCTTAACGCTGTCAGTAAGATTTAAGAATGTATTTTTTTTTCTGTTTAAATCATTTATTTTAGATTAAATAACTTGATATAAAGGCATGAATTTGATTCCAACAAGTTATTAATAAACTTATATAAAATATAACGAAATAAAGAGTGTGGAATAAAAAATTGATTTATCAGTTAGAAAGAAAAATAACTTTGAAAAATTTAACATAAACAAAAGCTATTAAGATATTATGAATTAATTTGTGTGTAATTATTTTAATCCACTAATTTAATATAAGATATTATTTATTATACATTAAAAAGTTTTAAACACTGGATAATTTAAAGCGAAACTCCAGGCACTATAGTCAACTTACAATTTTATATTTTAATTTTAGCAGGTGTTTTATATTACATGATCATTTACCAATATTTTGTGAATTCTGTATCTTTATTATATAATCCCGTTTTGTTACTCAATGTTAGTTCCTTATTTTATCACATCCCTCTTTAAAGGTCAAGGGCATAAACGTATAATATATATATGGATTCAAGCCATAAGAATCAACGAGCAAGTTCTACGGAAATTCCAGTAACGGTGAAATCCAAGGTGTAAAAATATCACTGCAGGCTTCACATAAATGGATAGATATGTTCCAAGATTTGTAACACGTTGTGAAATCTAATTAAATACTTTTCTTGCTTGGAAATTTATTACTCCATCCACTTGCATGAAACAATAATAAATATTCCGTATATAGCATAGTTACTTCGTGAACGGTTGTTAAATATCACAGGCATGCACGAAGATCGAAACAGTAATAGAGAACAAATTTAATATCAATTTTTAAAAAATAAATAAAAATGGGGATAAATATGATTTTTTTTTTACTGTTTTATATCATAAATAATTATTTATGATTTATTACTATATATATATATATATATATATATATATATATATATATATATATATATATATATGTATATATATATATATTAACTGAATAGTTTTATTTGCACCTGTATAATTACAATAAGAAAATGTGCTAAAATAAGTTACAAATGGCATTGGTAGGCATGAGGGAGATAGCACCCAGTATTGCATCCTCCTTGCATTAAAAAGATTTACGTTGTCAGACTAAGAGGTCCCTCATCTAACTACTCTTCAGCCTTCGCAGAGGTATGTCAGGAATTGCCATGTCCTGAACAGATTTGTTGGTATGCCCATGTAATTTGTCGTAAAGCCGTTTGTAATTCATACGTGTATGATTTGTCAAAGTCGAAACTCTTAAGTCATTGTGAAGGTTCTCGTTTGAAACGTAGGGTGGTGAGTTCATAATTAATCTTAAGTATTGGGATTGAAAGGTTTTTATTTTTTTAATATGTGTATTTTTTGCGGGTCCGTTATAGGTTTTAGTAAATAGCTGTAAAGGATAAGTTTTTGTCTGAGGGGTAATTTGGAACGTCTATGTACAAGGGAGTATAATAGTCTCAGTCTGAAATTTCCGGACAGTCATCTTTCTGTCGAGAGAAAGTCCCAAGTATGTTATTGTATTTGTTTGTGGTATTGGGTGATTGTCTATGTTATTACTATATTTAAAATGTTTTTTTTTTAAGCAGCATAACATCTAATTTAATCTAGAAATATAATAATTTCATCTTACCAATTGCTCCCAATTGTACTGCAGAGAATAATAAAATAACAAACTATAGGAAGAAACTGAAGTGAAAAAACGTTCTACCAGCCTCCCCCCTTGCAGTAGGTGACCAGATTGCGAAATCATGATTGAGCAGCCTGGTCGCATAGTGCGCAGGGTGGTTTAGTAATTTCTGTTTGAGTTAATAATCGAAGTCAATGGATTTCCTAATATTTCTTTTACATCATCTTTAATAACACCTTGAACCATCATCATAACCAACAACCTAAATAATATCTTCTGTTACACTTTACGAACATATAAAAGTGTTATAACTAACATATCACTTTATAAACATGAAATATAAAACTGAGAAATGAACCAAAATCTTTATAGGCCCTGAGGATTCGACTTATCGAAGTTCGAAAAATAACCATCTCCACCTCATAATATTGTATTAACATTATCATCGACTTCAAAAGAGCTTAGTTAAGCCCATATTGACTAGATCAAAGTAATTAAGAACTGGTCAACTAATTTTTTATTCTTCAAAAACCTGTTAGGCCTTAAAGCTAAAAAATGGAAATGTTGATTATGAAACAATCTTGGTGGCCTATGAATGAATTTCAAACACAATACTCTACGATAATTCAACAGAAATTTATATGATATGATGGTATACTTGCGGTAGTTGGTGCATTGGTACCACAGCTCATCCAATTCTTCCTCTCAGCATATGGTGCTGCTCTACCCTCTTCCTTATCCAGACCGTCCTTAATTATCATCGTGTGAAGCGATGTAGGTTGCATTCAGATTGATCATGTTGATGTTGATTGAACATGTTATTTTATATGCAGGCACGGATCAAATTAAAGTTGAAAAAAGAATATGACGAACACTAAAAACCAAAATTTAAAAAAAATCGTTTTTTGCAACAAAATATGATGAAGTGTATGTGTATTAAATTTCTCAAGTTTGGCATGTTTAAAATAATTGCCAATAATTTATAAGGCCTTAAAAGTTAACAAAGTTAAGTTAGCCTACCATATTAGACCCCTTGATCTCCCTATAAAATCTATCATTTATAAATTTTATAGGCTATAAAAACCATTTTATTGCTTCGTGCTGGGGCTATCAGTTCTTCTATTTTCTTAGACTGACCACCTGCCCGCGATAAGCAGCTAGTCGGGAGCAGGTGGGTCCGGCACCTGCCCTCCGCTGGACCCGACCAATCTTCATCACATCTCATTTTTGTTTCTTTAAGTTAGTGAAATATTTAATAATAAATAAATAGCAGTCGTAACATAAAAGTATTTCTCATTATTATAAGTCCATTATAAGCACTTTGCGCCTGACTTGTGTCAGACGAACGAGTATATGGAAATATATGCTGTAAATGCCAGTAAGGACCGTTTAATTCGAAAATACGATTTTTGACTTTTCTAGCCAATTATGGCTTTTCTGACATTTAGAAATACAATAAGTTTAATGTTACAACTCTTTTTAAATGTACAAAAAAACAGAAATACTTTGTGATGTTTTAGGAGAGATTTATTGTTTTGTATTCCAAATTAATAGGGATGATTGTAAGAACCCCGTAAGGAAATCAAATTTATGATTTTTTTCTTTTTTCTATTTATTTATTTTACCATCTTCTTTTTCTTCTTATATTTTTTTTCCTTTTTTTTTCGCTATGAACGAATAACATCATTATTATCAATAAGTTTTAGTTTATGTCATGCCACTTTATAATCAGAATTGAGATCAATAAATAATAGCAATAATTTAAAGACACTATATTTACGTAATTAAGTTGCCTGTATTGCGCCTCTCGTTCAATTTCGCTTTATCACCCGTACCGACATTTAGACCTTCTAGGAAGCTCCTTGATCTTTTCAGTATTGCCCCCCCCCCCCGTTAAAAATTATTTTTTTGACCAACAGAAACAAAATAATAATAACTATGACAAGGGAATACCCCCTTCCAGCCAAACAGCGGTCCAAACCCCCTTTAGCATTATCACATTACACATTACAAAAAATAAAAAAAATAAGATCTAATAAGGGAACTTGTAACATAACTTCTTCTCAACTATTGTAAATAAAACAGTATTATTCATATTTATTTACAGAAAGGAACTATATGTATACACATATAGTCTAACAAATAAAGTATAACATATACTCTTAAATATAACATCAAAATAAATTTAGAAGTAGTGATGTTTTTATGCGATAGCATCAGTATTTAAGTATTTAAGCTATTGTCTTCTTTAACGATTTCTGTCTAAATTTAATTGAGTTATAAGCAACAAAAAAGTGGGGTACAGACCGCATGTGCCATGTTTCATCTGGTCGCTTCAACATGTTGACGTTAATGGTATGGCTCAACTAGTACTGTAGTATAGGTAATATATATTTTATATTAAGATAGATATGATACGGATCACGTATCCCTATTATACAAAATATACCTTATTTAATTTAAATATAAATTTCAAGTCTTTATACCAGCATTTTAATCTGTACTTTTTTTCTCAAAATGCGTACGGTAATATAAACGGTTTTTTGATATTGAAGGAAATTCGTTGAAATTCGGTTTTTTGATATAATGGAGAAGCGAAAAAATGAGTTTTTCCCACACTAAATATTTTATTTTTTGTTAAAGAAAAAAGATTTCGCAACTTGACTATCGCTTTGCGACCCTATGTATATATTGTTTTCTAGCCTAAAAGTCGTTTTGAATTTAGAGAACATTAACTTCTAAATTATGTAGTATTGTTTGAGGGACTTAATATATATTTTTTATTTTTGTAAACTAATATTATAAATCTATTATTTATAATAGATTTTTTTTATAGCTGGCAGTTTTTTAAGTCAACATCTCAGGCAATACTTATTAATAATTGTTTTGACCTGAAAAACTGTAAACATTAGTTTAATTCAAGATTACTCTTGTTTTTTTTTTAAAAATACGCCATATCCACGGACGGATACTTAAAATACGATACGTTTTTCTGCACCGAGGCTATGCTGACATTGTTAGGGATGGGATTTCGACAGAGAGCAGAGGCCTGGTTTAGAAGAGGCAGACTCGTTATCAGCGAGTCTGTGCCTAATGAACTGAGGTCCCGCCTTAAACTTATCTCCAGCCAGCTCAGAAACGCACGTAGCAGGAAGGTTTGCCGCTGGTGAATATATGAATGAAGTCTCCGCATGCATATGCAAATGTTTTAAGGGAGTTTGTATTTATTTATAGGTTTTTGTAATTTAAATTCATTTTTTATAGTTTAAGATATTTAATTAATTATTTTAATAATTCGTTCATGTTCCATCTGTACTGCCTTAAAGAATCTTGAAAGAGCAACAATATATATGTAGGTTTGTTCAAAGATTTCAAAATGAAATGCAAAATAAATATATTGAAGGTAAAAATAGAATAGGTATCCTAATTATGAAATGGAGTCATTAGTGTTATAGTGGCTAGTATGGCAACCTGCAATTCTAATGGTCGCAGGTTCGCGTTCCGCGGTGGCCCTAGGATTTTTTAAAGGGAGTAAAAAAGTCACGTAGTGGTTAAAGATCCCTATCCTAATTCTAATATACCTTGTCTATTCCTGGATAGGCAAAATTTAGGACTCCCACAGTTTATTTAAACTAACATCCTTAAAGTGACGTTAAATAAACAAACATCCTAATTATGAAATAAAAATGTGTTTCTTTTCATTTAAAAAAAAATTATCCTTAAACCTTAGTCTAAATTGATACGTGTTCATAGATGGTAGCAACACCATATTCAAATAAACACATGGATTTTTCAAAAAGAATTTGTCCCATATCCAAGTTCAAAATGAAGCAATAAGGAATAGTGTCGATACATACCTTAGCATTCTCAACCAAAGAAAGGAGATTCATGAGGTAGGTATAGTAAAACTCTTTTGAATAGATGTAAAGCGTTGTCCTTAAAAGGGACGATGATGTGGAGGACTTGGGATACAATGGATTGAACATATCGGTAAACTAAGGAATATAAAAAAAAAAAAAAATGATTTTTAGGTATTATTGCATACTCTGCATTCTATGTGTTTTAATAACTATGAAATCTTCATGATTCAATATTTATTTCTTCCTTGTTCCAAAAAAAAAAAAAAAAAAAAAAAACAAGAAAAAATCGTAATTATATAATTGGGATTTTGGTTAAGTGTAGGATCAGAAGATGAGTTAGTAGGCTTATTGTTTGTTTCATCATCAATTTTGTTATGGAATGATGGTTGGTAAAGTAACGAATCTGATACTATTCATTACAATGAAAGATATCAATTAGCATTAGGTAAAGTTACGAATCTGCCACATTTGTAAATTCACCATAAAAAATAGAGATCTTAATGGACGAACAAGTTATGAATCATGAAAGTGAAAATTAAATTAGACGAAAATGAAGTCGAGAATATTAGCTTTATATTATATATATGTAGTTGCTTTGCTATTATTTTCTGCTTCGCACATGAAAATCATAAATGCCATCAAACATGTTCATCCAATAACCTAGTAAAATACAGAGCGATAATTTTTTTTTTTTGTGATTCCTAAACGATAATTACAATATGATTCCTGGAATACTACCAAAATGCCAGATCCACCAAACGGTTATCTTTCAGAAGAAACAAACCTTTTCATAGTAACACATGATAACTGCAATTCCAGGCGATTTAAATCGCTGTCAATCATTATGGATTTCACCAATTGATTTCTCGCCGAAATGTCATATAAAACTACAGTAAACTCTCGATATAGCGAACTGGTAGGGGGTTTGAAATTCATAGTTCGCTATAACGAGATTCGTTATAACCGAGGATTCTTTTTTTTTTATCTTTTTTTTAGCCAATGGCCGCACTAATTTGATCATATTTAGAAGGAAATTCATTCATTGGAACTAGTTGATATAAACATACGCATGTATGCAATTTATTTTTAGTTAAACTACATGTTAATTAAACAATGAGATTCATTAATTTACCTGCCAAGTTCACTCGAGAGTTCTTTAGCCTTAGCTTTAATAAGAGGGTCTGAGATTGGTATTTGAGATCTCATTTGTTTAAAGCAATTTATCAATTTTTTTCCAAATATTCAAGAGCCGCAGAGCGCAGTCGATGCTGAAGTTAATCCTTGGGCTGCGGTTGAATCTATTTTATCTTAGTTTTTTATAATGGTTGACAATGTTGATTTGTGAATTCGATATTTTTCTGCGATGGTTTTCTTACTTAGAATTCCCGATTCAATATCCAGGAGAATTTTCAATTTTTCCTTGATTGATAAGGATTTACGTTTGTGACACGTTTACTAACGAACTCATTGTGTATTAAAAAAACAGTATAAACGACTACAGAACACTGATTCGAATAATACTGAGGTCTAAACAGAACTGCGCTAGTTTTGAGAAAAAAGTCAATGGAATCAGACAGAGAGAGCAAAATGAAATCGGATTACTTTAGAGTAAAAAAACACCTCAATTCTAGAAACTGGTGCTACTTCGACTTCAGTAAAAAAAAAAATAAAAAATAATAAAAATTCTAGCAGTTCGTTTTAACAGAATATAATAATTCTCAGGCATCAAATTTAGTTCGTAGTTCGCACTAACCGAGGGATTTCGCTATAACGAGGGGTTCAGCAGAAATATAATGGTAATTTTTGGGGGATAGTATTTTGGTTCGCTATATCGAGGTGTTCGTTATATCCGAGTTCGTAATGATGAGGGTTTACTGTATAACAAAAAAAACACACGATGGCAGTGTAGTAGACTAAACTACACCATAGTGAGAAATTGTTTTTTGGCAGTCCTGAAAGGTCGAATTTATACTTTTTCGCTGTTTCGTTAGTTTATTAGCCTAATCCAATGATACAACATTGAGCGGTCTGACGGAAAAAGGTCTATTTAGACTTACTTAATAATACTTAATAACACAAATTGCATTCATAATTTTTTTCTTTCTTGTAACAAGGTTGCTTTCTATAGAACAAACTTGGGTTAGGGGTTACAGCATTAGGACCACCACAGGTCGAAGAGTCACCAGGAAGTAATGATCGGGTTATGCGAGTTTGGATTGGCATGGGATCGCAGCCGGACGTGCCAACAAAATAGAAAGTGTCTGATTACGATTCGCAAACAACCGGTATTGGACGTTCGAAGGTCATCCCTCTGCTCCTTCCTCTACCGGCCAGGAAATAAAACGCTCGTGTCCTACGATCCCCGGTATCCCGGGCCCCTGTTCCTGTAAGTAATTCCGAAGCGGAAGGGTTCGTAATTGAAAACCTGATGCGCGGGTGGGAAGAGGAGGATGTGAAAGAATTTTAATATAAAGTATTCATGTACCATCAGACAACAAGTAATGTACATTCGTCGTCATTCAATTAACACCCGTTCAATCTAATTACATTAATGAATAATAATGAATAGTATGCTGGTTCACAAAACATATTACAGTAAAACGTAAAAAATCTTTCGGATACCTTCAGTTCGACTTACAGAATATCGATTATATCTGTATATAATCAGGAAAATTAACTCTGCATTGGAGTTAAAATCATCTACGCTTGTTACCTTTTTTTAAAAAAAATGCTGTTTGTCGATACATACAATACCAATTAACAGGAAATAGTTGATTAAATACATATTGAGTCAATACATACATAAGTCGACCTCACTGTTGTTTTCTTTCTTCTTTTCGATAATTGAGAGTGAGTTTGTTTATAATACATAATGAATAAGTGAGTCATAACTGCCTGGTTTTCTTCCCCTTCCTCCATTTCCCTAATCAGTTTTAACGCAAATTTTCAAGTAATTAATTATTTCCATACAGAATTTTAAACATCCTCGCAACGATTCGATTGAATAAGCAAGAAGTGACTAGTGTATGTATATTAAAGAAAAAGTTAAACGCACAGGGAATTACGTTAACGATGAAATTCTCTGAAAGTGACAATTGCAGTTCGCGTCATAGTTGTGACATGTTCGACGTATACATAAAGATGAAATTCCTAAAAATCCATTTTGCTGTCTCTTATTTATAGTTCGACATAAAATATAATTCTTCACGTTTTTGACCAGAAATTATCTTATTAAGAAAAATTTAGGTGCTGTTGCTTGTATACTCGGGATCACAAATTCTCTTAGACTACTTTAACGATTCGACTTATCGAAGTTCGACACGTGATTGACTGTTTCTTATTTTCTACCAAATCCACCTCGTAATTTTGCAATAACGTTATCATCGACCCTAAAAGAACTTAGCTAAGCACATTTTGAAAAGTAAATAAGAACTGGTCAACTAATGTTTTTATTCTTCAAAAACGGTTTAGGCTTTAAAGCTAAAAAATGGAAATATCGATAATAAAATCTTGATTGCTATTGAATAAATTTCAAACATAATGCTCTATAATAATTCAACTGATATGATGATATGATGATACCTGATCGTTGTAAAACTTCGATCAACCGGCAGACTTAGATTAACATTGTCATCTGTTCAGTAAGTGATTCTTTTCTTACTGGTTGGAATTGAATATTATTTCAAAATTTAATGCAATCCACTCTCGATTATCCTGGCCAATGGTTCGGAAAAGCGGCGCGGATAATTAAAAACACGGGTAACCCAAGGTTTATACTTTATTTCTACACCATATTGTTCAACTACCAGGCAAACAATTATTTTACCATTTTTAATAATCTTATTTTTTTTTTTAAATTGAAATTCGGTTTGTTTGCAGAAATGTTATTCAACCGTTCTGGTTGAATAACATTTGGAATAATATCTGAGTCACTCGTTTGAAAACCTTAATTAGGAATCATTTTTTAACCAGTTATCAATATTTTCTCTATCAGAATTTCCAAGCCATTGAAAGTTTTTATTAGCTCACTCATTTCGGGTGCTGCCTAATTCACTAGTTACGCTCGAACGAGTGTTACTTGCTTTAATTCATTCCAAGATTAAAAATACATATTTGTACCTACATATATATTTTAAAAATTTAATTCTTTCACAGATAATCTTGAGTTTTTTATATAAAACATATTGAAGGACGAAAACACTATTTTTTAAAATGATTCCAGAGATTTAAAGGTTTAAATCAATATATCACCCTGACACCGGATGCTGCTTTAATTTAACTGGTATACCCAGCAGCTGGAGACAGGCGAGAAAGCCTGGACATAACAAGGCGGGTTCAGCGACTCCTGGACTATGAGAGCTATCGGATTTCAGCGACCGTCCGGAAACCCGAGACGAGGGTCCTCTGATTTCATCACTGGAGGAGGGAAGTCGCCTACATCGCCCGATGTGGAGTTTTTGCTGGATATGCAACAATTTATCATGCTGTTGCACAAGAGAAGGCACGCCCTACCCCGTACTCCATACTTTCGAATAGTATTAATTTAAACATCCACATGACCGCATTCATTGATTTATAGATTCATCTTGATATATTCTGTAGAATTGTTTAATTACTTGAGTTTTTGCTGGATATGCAACAATTTATCATGCTGTTGCACAAGAGAAGGCACGCCCTACCCCGTACTCCATACTTTCGAATAGTATTAATTTAAACATCCACATGACCGCATTCATTGATTTATAGATTCATCTTGATATATTCTGTAGAATTGTTTAATTACTATGTTTATCTTATAGTAGGTAATATATTATTTAAAGAAATTTACTTTCTAAGATGTACGTTTTATCCAGTGCTCTGTAATTAGAGAACATTTTATTAAAGCTTAGTAAAGAATCTGACATATCAAAGAGACATAACTTAACTAGTTTCACTTCTGAAAAGTCGAATTCAGTGACATAGAAATTACTAAAATAATTGTTTATAACATTTTATTTATATCAATTAATTTTTTTTTTTTGTTTTTGACTTCAATAATTGATTCGCACCTGTCAGCAAGGTGCTGACAATCAGCGATTGAGATGACGGTAGTGGGAAATGATGACATGTCAGGCATGAGGAGGGAAAGCACCCAACAGCACCCCCTTCCTGGCTTGATTCAATTACCTTGGCTGTCTAAGAGAGCAGATCTCTCATCCAGCGCCTTTTTAGTCTTCTCGTATCCATCCGTACTTCAGCCATATTACTGATTAGACTATTAGGGTGTCCGTTTAAATTATTAAAAAATCTTTTGTATAGCGTCGTTATGTGCTGGTCGACTGTTGGTATATGGAGGTCTGTATGTAAAGTTTTGTTAGTCACGTACCAGGGGGATTTTGTGATGAGTCGTAGCAATTTTGATTGAAAAGTTTGAAGTTTTTGTAAGTGAGTCTTTTTAGCAATGCCGAATATCTGTGAGGAATATGTCCATATGGGCTTCAGTAAGTAAGTGTACGTATTTACTTTTTGTTTCAGTTTCAGTTTTGATGATTTAGAAAGTAGCGGGTAGAGTAGTTTGAGTCTTTTGTCAAGAGTCCTTTTTTTCATTTTGACATGTGGGCCCCATGTCATCCTTCTGTCGAAAAGAAGTCCGAGATAGTGTACCGAGTCCGTCTGTGGAATTTGGTGGTTGTCAATATGAACAGGGGGGCAGGTTTGTTTTCTAAGAGTGAATGTGATGTGTTTTGATTTGTCATGGTTGAGTTTAATTTTCCATAATTGAAACCAGTCATGTAATTTGTATAAGTGATGTTGTATTGTCAATGAAGCCTGTGTTGGGTCCTGATGTTTCGTGATAATTGCAGTGTCATCAGCGTAAGTTGCAGTCAATGTCTCGTTGTTAATAGGTATGTCGTGCGTGTAAATGATGTAGAGTAGAGGTGCTAGTATTGAGCCTTGTGGTACTCCCGCCAAGACTGGATAAATTGAAGAAATTTCCGAACCCTGCCGGAATTAATCTTTTTTTTCTATCTTCATACTATTATTTGTATCTGTCCTAATATAAAGAATATACCTAAATTGAAAATCACTAAATAAATGCATATGCAGATATTTTTGGACATCTATTCTATGTATATTTTTATGATCTGAAAAATATTGAAATTTGGCTGCTTCATCACATTAAAATATAAATGCAAATATGTAAAGTAAATAAGCACTCACATAAACAAAAAAAAAAAGAAATATATATATATATTGTTACGTTGATAGTTAAATAAATAAATAAAAATCTATGATTTACAATCCCAGACCGTTTGTTGGAAAGAACTAGCGGTTGGAACAAAACGTCAGAGCACGTGTTTGGATCTAGATTGTTCGAGCTCCATCCACGCCGTTCCGCCGGCTTCCATGAGATTCTCCAATGTTCTAGACCCTCCTTACAACTATATATATGGAGCGATGGACTGAACATTCTTGGTCTGTGTCTTGACTGTGAAGCTCAAGCCATATGGTCTGTGTGCTGTAAAAATGTAATTTTTATAACCTGCTCCAATATTCATGTTTTAATAATTCGTGTGGCATTGATAATGTATACTTTTGTTGAATAAATATTTGTTAATACACAGAAGTATTACAATATAATTTTTTTTCTTTATTTATTTATTTTTTGTTTTATTATTTTTTTTCTTTTTTTTGAATTTTGCTGTTTAGACAAATAACATCCATATCTACTTTTTGTGCTAATATATTCAATGTGAAAAATGTTATGAAGGATAGAAAAATATTTTTTAGGTGGTAGAAATAGTACAATTATTAACTGTACAGCCTATTTTATTTTCGATTCCATGTCCACTGCTATATCCTTTATGTTCCTTCCTGTTCAGTAGAGGAGTGTAATTATCTTTATGTATAAAATTTTCATAGAAGATTTATAATCCTTTCTTATTTATTTATTCGAAAGTGACTTAATACTATGTGTAACGATGTTTTGGGGTAAATTTCACCGGTATTCATTTATTTGATTTCTTAAAAGTTAACATTGCAGTAAGCCACAGCTAACCGTGGCTGGGTTTAGCTTGCAGGCTATAAAATGATGTGAGCATAGGACCAATATTTTTTAATCTCTAATAATTATGTTTCTTCCTATATATACATAAATTTTTATTGTACTAAATGACACAATTTTTTAATTTGTGAGTTTTACGAATAGTTGATAAATTGGCTTTGAAAATGCTCAAACAGGAGCGAAACGTCAGCCTTTGAAAACTGTGACTATGACTGTATAAAGGTCAATAAAGGAAAATATTTTCGAGACCGAATAGCTTACAATTTGTGAACCTTCCTTCATCATTATAGCGGTCTTTTAATTTTCTTCTATTTGAATTCTAATGATTTCAAATGGAAAAATAAAAAAATAAATTTTTATGGCAATTCTTTTGGAACCAATGGCTTTCATTACAACCATTTTTAATGTGCTGTTATGGAGTCCTGAATGATATTTTTACAGATTTTTATTGTGGATCGACATAACGTAAGCTTTCGCTCTTATCGATTATAAGATTTCAAAAGTAAAAGCTAGAGATCAAACCACAGTCGGCCATGGCTCAATAACTAATCATCAGCTGATTGGCTTCACTAAGAAAGTCAAACCACCGCAGTGCAGCCATTATTCCTGCACTTTCGCTCAATCCAATTTAAAGTGTAGTTCTATACCTTATTGGACCTGAGACTCTAAATAATCTCATAATTATAATAATGTGGCGATAAACAAAACCAGAAATTATTTCTGTTAAATTAAACAAAAGTTAAATTGATGTAATCATATGTTCTAAATGTGAAGGAAATAATCTAGACCTTTCTGGATTGTTCCATTTCGGACTAAATATAAGACGCGAGGGACTAGGGGCTTAGTCAGATCAAAACATACGGTTACTCTTGAGTCACTATTTGTCACTGGTTGTTAATGCTTTGTACATTTTTATTTTATAATTTTAAGTGAATAAAATTATTTTAAACGCACATATGTATTACAATATCAAAGTCATTTTGTCTCATACGAATCACCGAACCACAAAACATATACAAAACTAGCCCGGTAAATGACCCATTTCTGTAAACAATACTAAATTCAGCTGTATATATTTTATCAATGGAGGGCCCGTTTTTCGTTAAACAAAGAAAGGTACTAAAGCAATTTATTTCAAATTAAAACATCATATCCACGATCCTCATAAAGATTAGTGATAATAAATTTCTTAGGGCAGCGATTATAATATCTGTAAAACTTATTTTAAGTCAAGCTCATGGACAAGCTTTGAAACATATTGCAGTCGGCTATTTCTCAACGGAAAACATATGGTAAATCTACTCTTGATTAGAAAGAACAATAAGTGTTAAATGTAAAAAATATTGTTCTTCTTCTCATTACCGTCCCGAGGAAGCTGAAATATATATATGAATCTTAGAACACAAGCGGTCTAGGAGACTTTTTTGAGAAAATCGAGTTTAATGCGGAATATGGTAGTAAAAATCTTGGGCGTTTTAGCATTATAAGAAAGATAATTCCACATAAATATTCTCATATATAGGTTTTTTATGAGTAATCATTAATTTTGTTACCAGTTTATCCAATTTCAACGAATTTAGACATATTGGTTTTTGAGAAGAAAATTTATTAGTGTTCTCCACTCTTTAGAGTGGTTAAGAACTCGAAGAAGATTTATTAACAATGAGAAATCAACCTACAATACAAAAGATCGCGGGTTCAATTCCAGCGGTGGCCCTAGGATTTTTTAATGGGAGTAAAAAATCCTTAGTTATGCCGTCCCTCGGATAGGACGTAAAATGGAGGTACTATCAAGATGATGCCCTATCAGAGGAAACAGGAAATAGATCGCGTGGCGTGTTCATGGTGCAATAGAACTCAACGAAGAATGGAAGATAACAAACATCCTAAAGCCGTTATTTCAAAAAGGTCAACACCTAACGAATTTTGAAGTTTTAACCAGCGCCTTCAGTAGCTAATTTATTTATAGTCGAAATACTTGGGTACAGTTATTACCACTTACTTATTTATTAGTTTAAATAATAAAGTTGAAACTATACTTATACGAAAATTAAGTGATGCTAGTTACATTATGTCGTAGAATTTCACATTGTGTAAAGGGCATTTATGATGGCGTAGTCTCTCCAGTAAATATGGAGCTCTCCACTGGTAGTTGAAGCAGATCCTGATACAACTTATTTATTGCGCACTCTACCATTCCTCCCACCTAAGTAGGTTTAGGCGTAGGTGCAAAAAAAGCAAAAAAACAAAACAAAAAAACATTACTCGTAGACTAATTGCATAGATTTTTTTATCAACATGTCTGAAAGAAGTGGAAAAAACATAATTCTAAATTCTTTTAAGTCTTTTACTTTAACACACAACTAGGCATTTGCAGAACACCCATAATCATATTTGTGACGAATCTAATATGAGAAAAAAAAAGGAAAAAAAAAAAGATAGATTTCTGAAAATGGAATTTCTGCACTTTTGCACCGTTTTCTAACATATGTTATCCATAACTTTTTTATAGGCCAGCATAAAGGACTGGTTATGGACCGACATTCCGAGTAGTGCCATGTAATAAAACTAAATCGTTCAATTTTTTATGTTCTGTCCCTTGACTCCACTATGCTATATTATGCCGTACAAGGAGCCTAATAACACACAAGAATTCTATTTCTGCCAATATAGGATTTATAGCGCTAAACCATATTTCAGTGCTGGGCCATATTTGTCGATCAACTCAGGTTAGAATTATTAAATGATCCTTATTTTTGGCTTTCGGTTTAAAATGTGTAGTTTAATTATACATACATACAAGACCACTGCAGAGTTCATTCGTATAAAAATAAATATTTCATGAATCCTATTAGGTCTCTCTTATTAGGATAGTTTACAAGATTTTTTTTCTTCTTTTTTTTTTTTTTTGTCCACCCACTTACCTCTGCTATCCATTATCCAGAGAGAGTTTCCCTTAACTAGCTTCTCTTAAGGTTAGAAAGGTGAGATCATTTATCGGGGACAGTATACGCACCGGAGCCGAGGAGCTATTTATCATAGCTAAGGAGAGAGGAGACGTTTCCACAAAGCTGGGCCTAATTTAATACAAGCGGGCAGTGGGGCATGGTATATCTCACCTAGCATGTCACCTAGGTCGTTAAGCATTTCTGTATAAGGGTGTAGGATGTATTACACTTGGTATTCCTCAAGGAGAACAGGATGTAATGCAAGGATCAAGTTCTTTATTCATTTATTTTTTATTAAATGAGAATTGTCACCTTCAAGGTGTGTCTCAAGTTATACTTACAGGGTGTTTTAATAATGTACATGGTTCGGGTATCGGCCAAAAATAAATAAATATGTATAGCCTATTTATTGAACAGAGTTTAAATCGATAATTAAAAAAAAAATAAAAATTTGTATCCAGAATTTTCAAATTTATTTTGATGTTTTTTTAAAGAATGATTTCCATTTTTGATCATAGTTGAGGATTAAAAAAAAAATATCTTGATCTATAATCCCATTGATCACTATTTTTTAGTAAAAAATTTACTTAAAAAAAAAGTAAGACGAATATTGTTATCAACTTACACCGACAGAACTTCCTTAATTCATACATGAATAATAAATTTTGGCTTGCATAAAATATATAAAAATGAATTATAAATCTGAAAAAATTATCAAAAGTGATTATTATTTTTTATCATAAGTGAAAACAGTCGTAATGATTTTTTTTAAATAAAAATTTTACAATTATAAATTATTTCAATGAAAAACATAAGTTTTTTTTTTATATTCTCCATGAAATATTTTGTCTCTGTAATAATTAGCGAAGAACATTTTTATAAGCTTTTAACGACTTCTTTATTTCAGAAATACATCAGAAATTTTAGCTAACGAATGAAATTATCTAGAATTTTCAAATATATTTTGATGATTATTATAAAGAGTAGTTTTCATTTTTGGTCAAAGTTGAGGATTTCCAAAAGAAAAAATTCAGTGAAAACATATCTTGATCACTATTTTTGAATAAAAAAAAAAAGTAAGGAGAATATTGTTATCAACTTTTAGCAACAAAACTTCCTTATTTCATAAATGCATCATAAATGTTGGCTTAAATAAAATAAAAAATGCCTATATAAAACATTTTATATCTGAAAAAATTATCAAAAGTGATTATAATTTTTTATTCTACGTGAAAAAAGTCATATTCTAATTATAACTTTCAATAAAAAAAAATAATAATATTTTTCCTGTAATACTTTTTTAAATGAGAAACATGATTTTTTTTTTTTTTATAATCTCCTTGAAATATTTTGACTATGCAGTAATAGGTGAAGAATATTATCATCTTTAGGGGCAGAACTTTTTTATTTAATAAATACATACATACATGAAATTTTAGCTTACAAAAATATATAAAAGTAATGACTGCCTCCTAGGTGGACCTGGTAGAGTTTAATTTAAAAATTAACAATTAATTAATTAATTAAACAAACATTGTCCTGGTGTTCAGTAATCGAATAGCACCTTATATTAACATTCTTTGGAGAACATTTTTAATAACATCCTTAATTCATCCTGCCCAAATATGTAAATTTTAATATAAATTGTAAAAAAGTACTGAACATTAACGGAATTGTAAAAATAATGAACTAGAATGGGACCCCTAAATAAAACATTAAAAAGTATCTAGTAAAAGTTTTTTTTAAATTTCATTTATCTTTATAGTTGCATCCACACCTGTCAGCAAATTGCGACAATCAGCGAATGTATTGGGTAGAGCAAATTAATATGGCTGGCATTTAGGGCACGAAAAAAAGAAAGTGCTTGATACTTGTAGAGAGGAGGTCTTTCATCCAGCTCCTTTTTAGCCACTTTGAAACAAGCTGAATTTGCTCTTATCTATATGCGTCAAATATTTTAAAATTCCATAATTTTTAAGTTGAATAATTTTGAAAGGCACAAAAAAGAAAAAAAAATGGAAAAAAAATAACGCTTCCGTAACAAATCATATTTATTTGCACTATTTACAGATATCACAGTCTGGAGAAAAAAATTATTCAAACTGTTATGAAAAATAAGTAGAAAAAAGTTAACATTTACGGCTAACTTAAATATGAATTTATATATACTTATATATTACATAAGGTCCTGACGTTTATACTAACAGTCATAAAAAAGTTTCTGACAGAAGCTACTCATATAAAACATGGAGTAAGTGGTCTCCACAGTGCACAGCCGGCTAACAGATCCTCACGACGAACCCCATTGACGAGATAAATTATTCATGAGCGTGAGTTGGACTTGGTCCAATCCTTGTTGCCCAGTCAATCATCTTGCTACATTAGCGCTGATATCTGAGCCTCCCCAAACCGTATGCTAATGGTCAGTATACGGGAGTCCATCCGCCTTCTTCCTTACCATGATAATGATGCCACTCGTACCTTGTTAAATGAGCTGGTCACGATTATTTTTTTAAATACCATAACTAAAACCGACGGAAATTAGCATATTTAGTGTATGCATTTTTTCTTATATACCTTTAAACCTTTTTAATATTTAAACGAATAGCATTTCAAAGTCCATGGTGTAGTAATCAATGCAGTCAGTCATTAAGAAAATTTAAGTGGAACTTAACAAAGAACATCCTGGCTTACCATTTATATTGTATTGGCTTATAATGTTTTGCCGAAAAGGAAGAGGGGGGAGAAAATAAAATTGGCCAAAAATTAATCATATATGCCCGAGATATGACTGTAAAAATTTCATCAAAATTGATCAACCGCAGGGGGCACTTTACTTATTAAATTATTTATCATATTCACGTGTTTTTTTTATTTACTTAAAATTGGCTTTAACGATTTTGATCAAACTGGGTATTTAATGTATGTATATGCCCGAGATATGACTGTAAAAATTTCATCAAAATTGATCAACCGGAGGGGGAACTTTACTTAATAAATTTTGTATCATTTTCACGTGTTTCTTTTATTAACTCAAAAACGGCTTTAACAATTTTGATCAAACTGGGTATTTGATGTATATATATGCCAAAGATGTGATAGCCAGCATTTCATCAAAATTGGTCAAACGTTGGGGGCACTTTATTTCTTAACTTTTTTTGCAATTTTTAACTTTTTTTCGATTATCTCAAAAACGGCTTTAACAATTTTCATCAAATTCGTCATGTTTAATGACAATTAGGTATTCTTTTATAACAGGTAAGCTTTATCATTATTAAAATGTTCTGAGGGGGGCTTAAATGGGGTAGGGGCCTTTTTTGTTTGGTTGTTTTTGTTTCCTATGAAGTATCTTTGTTTTTATTTATATGGAGAAATTAACTGTCTCTCATTACGTCTAAAAAAAATCTGGTGCGTGCGCGCAACACACAACTTTCACTTACCAACTTACTTAGATTAGAAATTAATGCGTTTTGTTAATTGCCACTTCTCAAATGAACAGAACATCTTTAATTATAACGCATTGGTTTGTCATTAAAGGCGTTCGGCGCATGCGTGAGCTCAAGGTGTTTTATGAGTTGACGAAATATTCATCTTTTTTTCTCCTGTATGTTTACTTGATTTTCTTCATATATCATATTTAGCCATTTCTTATTTTTAGGCGTGATGAGAGACAGTTAATTTCTCAATATAAACTAAAACAAAGGTACTTTATAGGAAAACAAAAAAGGCTCCTTGCCCATTTAAGCCCCCTCAGAACATTTTAATAATGATAAAGCTTACCTGATATTAAATAAAAACTAATTTTCATTAAACATGAAGAATTTGATAAAAATCTTTAAAGCCGTTTTTGAGATAATCGATCAAAAAGGTAAAAATTTCAAAAAAAATTATGAAATAAAGTGCCCCCTCCGTTTGACCAATTTTGATGAAATGTTGGCTATCACATCTTTGGCATATACATACATCAAATACCAAGTTTGATCAAAATCGTTAAAACCGTTTTTGAGTAAATAAAAAAAGCTCCTGAAAATGATACAAAATTTATTAAGTAAAGTCCCCCCTCTTGTAGATCAATTGTGATGAAATTTTTACAGTCATATCTCGGGCATATAAATACATCAAATACCAAGTTTGATCAAGATCGATAAAACCGTTTTTGAGTAAATAAAAAAAACACGTGAAAATGATACAAAATTTATTGAGTAAAGTCCCCCCTCCGGTTATTCAATTTTGATAAAAATTTTACAGTCATACCTCGGGCATATAAATAGATCAAATACTCAGTTTAATCAAAATCGTTAGAGCCGTTTTTGAGAAAATCGAAAAAAACGTAAAAAGGTAATAAATAAAGTACCACCTCTCTTTGAGCAAATTCGATGAAATTTTTGCTGTCACATCGCGGGCATATACATACTTTAAATACCCAATTTCAGGTTCGCACGGTTTATAGTTTTTGAGCTAGTCTGTTCACACACACACACAGACACACACACACACACACACACACACACACACACACACACACACACACACACACACACACACACACAGACCATTTCGCGGGACTTGGTTATTTTGACTCAGGGGACCCCAAAACGTGTATTTCCGTTGAAAACCGGAAGTCGAAAATTTTCACGATCGCAATACTTCCACTTACTATATATTTCATATATAGATAAGTGAAAGTAATAAGAAATGGCTAAAAATGAGATATGATAAAAACCAAGTAAACATATAGAGATGAAAAAAAGAAACATATTCAGTCAACTCATAAAACACGTTGAGCCCACGCATGCGTAGTATGCCTTTAATGACAGATCATTGTTCATAATTAAAGCCGTTCTGTTCATTTAATGGAAATTATTGGTTTCATGGTAACTAAATGAAATTTTCAACAAGTACAAAGAGAAATATAAAATCAGTCGACTTGGAGTATTATGCTTGCATTGCCGAATTATCTCATGTAAAAACTTTTATTTAATAATAAAAAAATTAGTGTTTGTTATAGAGCAAATGAAAACAAAAATAAGAAATGAATGTGGAAAAATGTGTAACTGAGTGAGAAGTGGCATTTACACAACGCATTAATTTTTAATCTAAGTTGGTAAGAGAAAGTTGTGTGTTGCGCGCACGCACCAGATTTTTTTTTAATGCATAACTAATTGAAGGGATTTTATTAAACAGAAAAATATTGACATCATAATGGTTTTGTTTTCTTATTATAATAATCGCATTTTCAATTCATTAAGGGAAAGTTATCCGGATTTAAACTTTAAAACTGAAGGAATTCTGATGACTGATATTGTAATGTTTAACAAAATCATATAATTTTGTCTGTTACATTGAAAATAGTTCTAAACATTTTGTTGAAACAGATACATAACTTCTAGAATGTTCGATTTCGGACTAAATATAAAAAGAAATGTAGTTGAGGCTTAGTCTTGTTCTTTACATCGAAGCATATGATTACTTTTGTGTCTCTGTGTTGTCACTAGTTGTTACTTTTTATAAATAAAATAAAAATTATTTTAACCCAAAAAAGGGTTACAATATACTTTGGAAAAATATAGAACACTTTAATAGTCATTTTTAGAGTAGGCGTGGCCAGGAACTTATTCGCGATACTCAAAATATTCTTGACGTGAAGAAACAAATCTGACAGTTTTTGGAACAAGGTTCTTCACTAAGTTCTGGGCGGTAGTGGCTGTACGTGCAGCTGAGAAGTTTTTTGCCGAAACCATTTGGAGAAATTTATGGCAACTCTTTCACGGGACGCCGAGGTATTCGTTTAGAAGGAACGCCATCCCAAAAACTTAAAAGTCGGAATCGTTCTTCCACTTAAATAACCCATTTTATATATGTGGCGGCTTTGGAGAAACAATGGAGAAGCTGTAAATTTTTCTTTACCTTTTTTGGGAAACTAAGACAGATTCGAAACTCTCCTCTTTCGCACTGAATGGAAAATAAGTGTTCCTGGAATCGCCTCACGTGATCACCACATCAGTGGGCAGTTGTGGGTAGTTTTTAGATGGGGGATGTTTTTATGCAGGCCTAAATAGACAAAAAAGCATGATGACAGACACATTGCCACAATAAGTATTATTTAGGCCGCTTTTCAAAAATTAAATTAAATCATATTTTGAAGATTCACTCATTTACCTATTTTATTTATTTATTTTATTTTTTTATTTTTTTTTGTTGCCTCTACCCTGCAGGGTCATTAGCAACATGTCGAATTTTAGACTTTCGAGTAGTACTTGACTGCTTTTAGATATTCCAAAGTTTTCTTTACAGTTTTTTCATCATCTCCTAGAATTTCGTTCAGTGTTCTGTTTAATGATATATTTGTTCTTTGATTCCTAAAAGCTTTGCAGTCTATTAAGATATGACTTATAATAATTTCCTCACTGCATATTCTGCATGTTGGAGGTGCGAGACCTTTTAGCAAATATGCATGTGAAAATTCACAGTGTCCGATTCGGTAGAGGACGGTTTCTTCCCTCCTTGATATTCTGCTCGAGGTTTTCCACTTGATTGGATTCCTCTTTATCATTTTTAGTTTGGCGTCTTGGTTATTCCACCTGGTCTGCCAGTTTTCCCTGATTTCAAGTTTTATTTTTTTTACAAATAACTATATAAAAGTATATATATGTATATATATATATATATATATATATATATATATATATATATATAACAGTATATATACATATATAACAGTATCTCTTTCACCTCCAATTGATTTAATTATGTACCTACTATAAAACGATCGTGTTTGAATATAACTTGCCGTGAATTTGTTACATTAACATTTAGTTGACATAAAATTTCACTACGGTTAGTGACATACTTACTGTTTTGCGATCGGCAATTTATATTTAAATGATCAGATTGAAAAATAAGTACATAACTTTTTGAGAAGTGGAATGTCGAAGACGCCTGGTTTCTGGAACGAGGTCCCTGGAAGCGACTCCAAATTTGTGATTAATATGTCACTAAATGTTGTAACCAGTTCTGTCAGAAACATGGAACGGATATTAAATGCAAAATCCAAAAACAAACTTTCCGAAAGTAAATCATTCAAACAAGATATTAATAAATATTCCAATTTGGCAAACAAATTTGTTTGACACCGTATAAACGAAAATTTATTGAAAAAAGATATTCGCTTGGATGTTATATACATATTGCTACTATTTATGCACATCTTCAACCTTGAATATAAATTATATTGTGTTTATATCTGAACCCTGGAGGTAAACATGTCCTTTTTTTATTTAATTAATTTTTTTCTACACAAATGTCAAAATGATCACCAGTTAATATGTATAAGTTAATTATAAAAAAATCTTTATACTTATTATATTTTAGATTTTGGACCGTGATATGATATTGAATTATTTATATTTTTTTACTTCCATCAGCAATTATTTCAATGCCAAATAACAAAATTTCTCATATAATATGAATATATAGTGCATGATACATTTTTTTTGTCATAATTATTCATAATATAATGTACCATTTGGGGACATGAAAAGGCACCAAAATCATGAAGATGATGCATTCGAATGTTTATCTTTAATTTCCGCATAGTTCATTTATGCTATTAAAAAAAAAATGCCATAAAAGACATAAAGCCACGAATCGCTGCTGGAAACAATAGTGTGTAAATAAAAGCTCTTCAATTCAAACATCTCCCCTGAAGTTCTAAGATACGGATCTGAAAAAATTAAGAATTAAAAGTGGTATTTGCGGACCCGGGACTTATTGTTCTATGAAAAAGAAGACTGGGCTGGTTGTGAAAAGTACACCTTTGTCAAGATTGCCATGACCATTGCTCTAGTGTAATCCAGAAGGATCAAGGAAGAGAGAGACCTAGATAAAGATGGATAATAATCTCCAAACGCTCAATATTGGAAGTGACGTACCAAATGATAGAGTGAAATGAAGCAGAATAATGGAGGAGCCTCTGGTTCTTAACAAACTGAATAGATCTCATCAATAATGAGATATCAGAGTTGACTGATTGTTCACCGAATAATTGCAACAGATTTTACGCAAATTATAATAACTACGTTTAAATGTCAAACGAAAGCCTGACTTATACACTTATTCAATACGAAGAAACCGCTTCCATGCTTCTCTTTGGCCTCTAATTCATTTTTAGATAAACTCGACTTAACCATTAATTCACTGGGATGGCAGATGTATTCAAATTCCTACGACAAAATAAGGGGGGGGGGAGGAAGTATTAAGAAAATTAAAAATGATTTGAGCATACATATCTGAAAAACTATCGAAGTACACGATCATTAGAAGTTGTCTTTATTACTCTAAAAATGTCTATTAGTCCGCGCGGGACTAATTCATAAGATTCTTCTCCTTCGATCTCGATCTCAGAAAGCAAGCTAACTTCGAAATATTTTAACAATGCTATAACAAATTTAAATGTTTACTTATTATGCATTTAGTTGTTTATTTTGGTCGAATTGGTAACGGGATATTATACCATGAGGAATATTCCTACGGGCCGTTATCCCATAGTTAAGAATAGTTATCCCATATTAGGCAAGGATCCCCCAAAAATTCGTAAGAAGCGCTGACCAATAGCAGCCGGTCTTCCATTATAGTGACCCCTCTGTTGATACAGCACTGCTGACCAACTATGATATAATCTCCAGCGGTCATGATTCCTGGAAGCATAGGCGCCGCAGACTTCCATAGTTTTCCTGGGAAGTAAAAGTAGTCACAGAGGGCCGATTTATATATTGTATCAGAGGGGATATTTTATCTTTTTGTTTTTATTTATTTAACGTAACTTAAAGTACAGTAAAAAGAGACAAAGTACCGTATATCCATGAAAATTTGGTTGTGAATTCCCAATAAGAATAGATATGATTCAATATGAAGTCAGAATAGATTCAGTTGGAATCGAGAACTTCAGAATCCGCCCAAATTCGAGGAAGATAACCCCTCCCCCCTTACGAGGAGAGAAAGGGAGGGGGTAGTCCAACTTTAGCTTCTTAAAATTGGTTCGAGTGAAGTATCGTTTTAAATACTTTTGACGTTTCTGAAAGAGATGAGACCATTTCCATGATGATGCGACCAGTAGGTAAAAAGTTAGCAAAAATTATTTTTAAAAATCGGATTTTCAAAAATTTCAGTTGCTATATATAACAAAATTATTATAAAAGTACACATTGGGTCAGTAGTAGGATAAAAAAATTTTCTCACGTTAAAGTATTGCTGGATATGTACGTTCATTGGTAACGATATTTTTAGAAATGTGCTCCTTAATATATAAAATATTCATGAAAAATTTACGAAATTAACAATTTTGATAATTTTATATTTTAAGGCAAAAAGGTCTGATACAAGCAATAAAACTTCAAATGTAGAAGTGAATACGTATGTATATATAAATTTTGGTAATCAAATTATATTGATTCCGTCAACATTTGGACAAGATATAAAATAATTTTACGAATATGACCCCGGTAAGTAGCGTTTTTATTTACATTTATTTATTACTGAATCAATCAAGATTACTCACATAGTGATGGCATACACATTTTTAACGTAATAGGACTGCGGTCGATCCGAATACCGAACTTGGGCGGACTCTCCAGATCTCAATTCTTACTCCTCTCGTATTGGAAACTCAGACCAAAGTTCATGGTGGTAAAACTTTTGTCTGTAAATGGCCCAGTTTTGGTCAATTTTTCCTATACTACGGCTATTCGGAGGAAGCTACAGGGTCCTAAATTTTGGCTATCCAGGCCAATGTTAAGTATCTTTTTCCTCCCCTTTAAAAAATTCTACATCCAACTACCGGGCTGCGAACCCACTACTTTGGGTATAGAAGGCGCACACGGTAACTGCTAAATACATAAATAAACAAAAATAAAAAACATACATTCGGATTCTGCATAGATTTTATTAATGGAACAGCTTCTGTTTTCTGTTAAATTACAAAAATATGATGATCAAGAATTCTTAAAAAACTATTAGTATTTTCAGCAGTTTTATCCACTAAAGGTTGCTTTTAGGAAAAATAAAGCAAATTGTAATACAAACAATTCCTTTTAAATAAAATTTTCCACATTCTTTAGTTAGAAACAGGCTTGATCCGAATAATAAATATCACAGGTTAGCTTCGGCCGATGAATATTTTTAGTTTAATCCAATGCTGGAAGGCACTCAAAAAAAGGTGGTTATTTGTAGAATAAAGGAAAATTACATCATAGGAGATGTGATATGGGAATCCTAAAAAGGGATAATAAAAAATAAAATCAGCACAGAGAATTTACCACCCCGTCATGTTGTAAGAGGCCAACGATTGGTCAATTTCACAAGAAATAGTTTACAGATTACGCTGATTTATTCCTAATAATATCCAGAATAATGCTACTTGAATTGTTTCATGCTTTCATATCCTTAAATGGTTGCAAAAAAAAGGATGAATACTTGGGTCATTATCTGAAGATGCGTAGATTTCACTTGCTAAAATTTCATTATTGAAAAGTTATAATTTCGGGTCGAAAAAATTCATACGAACTCAGTGGTATATTACCTTCACTTTTTAAATAGTAGCCAGACAGGAGAACCTTTAATTGTTCTTTTAAAAAATTATGAAAATAATTTCAAATTGAGGGAGTGAAGGATGAGTGAGATAGTGAAAAATTTGTTGAGGTAGTAGTAAACTTTGAGAAGTGAAAGCAAAAACGCGTATATTTTAAAGAAATACAATCTTAAAAACCAATGGAAATACAATAAAAACAATTTCAAATTCAAAAATATGAAATTCCAAACGTGTATAGCCAAAAGTAAGCTTGATGTTAGAGTTAGGTTACAGTTACATACTTTTGGTCATAGTTTAGGAATCGTCACCTTTAAATTCAAAAGTATTCTCAAAATCTTTTGAGAATTCAAATAATGTAGTTATTCGCTCCCTCATTTAAGAAATTTTTGGAAAAAGAGAGGGAGTGAAGTTTTCAAAGTTTTTATTATTTTTTTAATCACTGTAAGTAGGTTAAAGTTGAAAAAGACTGCAGAATTGAAAACTATGACCATTTTCCATCGAAAAACAATAGTTGAGTGAAAAAATTGCTTGGAAATTCACCAGTTTTTTTTATGTGAGGGAGTGAAGTAGCTATTGACCACATCGTAGATTTCCCTTAATTACCTAAATCTCACAGCGGAGGCAAGCGATCGCAGGCCCTGGTCGGCAGTCAAAATGATCCCTGAACTGATTCTTTCCACCCCGGGCTTTGAGCCATGTTCCCCTCAACGCTCAGACCATCCAACACTTGATATGAGGTAATGATGGAAAAACGTCTGGACATACATTTATTGTTATTGGTAACAATAAATGACACCATTTATTTTTTCATAGAATCATGAAGTAATAACTGACTTAACCGATTAATCAATTTAATCAAACACTCAATTGTTGAAAGAATACGAATTTTTAAAGTGGCTTGCCTGGGAGTCGTACAAGGCTAGGGAGTGAAAAAACAATCACTTTTAATTTTTTTTAAGCACTTATAAATTTAGTTTGGAGCTAAAACATAGCCTCCATACAACAACAAAAGGAGTGAAATAGTTCCTATCTTTTTCTAGTAACTAGCTTTCATTCTAATGGTTGAAAATGGACCGGACGTACGATTTACACATTTTCAGATAATGACCCACTTACATTTCAAAGTTTTTGAAATGGGGGGGAGAGCGAAAATGGCTGGATCCGTCCATTTGTCAAATTAGAAAGAAAATACCCTTTCCATTCGAAAGGACAAAAAAAGAAAAGTTGAAATTTGGTAGACCATGTGCCTATTGCATGGTCCTGAGTTTTTATTTTTGATTATAACACTTGATTTTGATCAATTTTGTTTCAGGCAGTAGGTATCTTTACATAAGACAAGTTCATATACAAGACAAGTTTCAGCCATAAAATTATTCTAAACTAAAAATCAGGACACTTTAAAGGCAATAGTTGTCTAAAGTGAAGGCAATTATCTAAGGTAACAGGTCGTTTATCAAACCCAGGTTTTTGTCTTCGATGAAAGAAATTCGAAAATATTAATTAATTATACCTGGATCTAATAACAGGTCCCCTCAGTTGAATGAAGCCTGTAGGTATTTGAGTTCCCTTCACCCCTGGAAAGGACGAGCTGGATAAAAACAAAATGACGAGCGGTTGACAAGTTGTCCCCGGGTTCATTAAAATTCTAACCGAGCCCGCTCGGGGCGAGAAGTCACCTGTCAACTCCATAAAGGAGCGGAAAGACATCCTCACGAACAGTACCTACCTAGTACGCCGGGCCCGAGCTGTGTTTTTGGTGCTTGCCAGGCATACGTGAACCGCTTACTGGGTTCATTGACATCGGAACCGAAATCTGTGATCTGTGAAGGGAAGAAGTTCGAAGAATAGATTTATTTTATCATTCGATGAATTAGGTAGCGTTGCGCTTTTAAGATGATCATTAAGTAAAAACATGCCTTGATACCTGAAACTATATTATATTAGGTCCCATAGAAAGCATTTAAAAAGTAAATTTTTCAGAAAAAAAAATTCCTTTCCTATTCAAGTATTGCCAATCTGCCTAGTAAAAATCCGAACCTATCTACATGATTTTCAAGTGATTGTGAGCATATTCTGAAGTCCCAACACACAGCTATCACTTACCAAAATGAAATAGAAATCGGTATATTTATACTATAAATAGTACCTGTTTTTTTTAGCAAAGTCTTTCCCGAACGGTGCACTTAAGCTTCGTTGGGTGCCATAAAATGTTGCTTTAAAAAATATTATATCAATCTTGTTATTACTTCGTAAAATTTGTAGAGAGGAACAAGCCAATCCCTCCCATGAATTATTTCAAATATCCATAAAATAAATTTAAAATACCGGTTTAATTTATTTTTAAACCAACCAAAAATGCAATTTGGTTGCTATATTAAATGTATTGCAACACACGGATCGTCACTACAACCAAGACCCCAGGGGCTGTCTAGTCTCAATTAAGTTATCACTGAGGCAATAAAAACATATTTTATACGACAAAAAAAAAGTTAAAAAGAGTTCGCCTTTAATTTTTTACTATTATTCGAAAAATTAAATTCAGAAGTTTTGATGATTTAATCATTTTTTAATTATTTATTAAAATTGAAAGCATAAGATGAACAGACATATCAATGCGTATATAAATTCGAAATGAAGAAAAACTATTAGTAACATAAGGTTTGCCATGAAGGGCGTCGGAACCCGAAAAAGTTCGGGAAATTATGTTTAAGCGTCGTTTAGCAGCATCACACCTTCTTTCACAGTTATATATTCTTTTTGTTTATTGTTCTTTATGGTTATAGTTATTGCAACACTTGGAAGTCTTCAGTAATTTCAATTCAAAATAAATATATTCTGGTTCCGATTTGCTGAATAGGCTATATCATACTTCAACAGTGTCGAGTTTCATGCCGTTTTTTTGTTGTAATATTATGATTGTGAATCGATAGAATGCTTATGAATGGCCCATCGTATGCATCTTGCATCTGAATTTTTGTCACTTAAGCCTTTTCTGAAAACGGCAGCGATTAATGTTAGTATGGCCAATATTTCATTGTTAAAATGTATTTTGGGATTAAGTGTGTAAATTAAATTATAATTATAAAGTCTAAAGATTAACTTTTTAGTCAAACTGAAACTTCTACTGACAAAACAAGCAAGACTTTATTTCATATTTCCATTAGAAACAAGATTTTATTTCCTATTTATTAGCGAATATGAATGCAATGCAGCAAAAATGTTAGTAATGGTAAGCTTAAGTTAAAGATTTGTAAAAAAATTATGTCATTTTCGACGAAAAAATTATATAATTTTTAAGTGATTTTTTGCCCTAATGTTCCTGTTTTTTATTCATCTGCCCGTTCTACACATAACGATTCCTCTTCCGGCATTCACACCGAAAAATCCCTTCCTTGTTCGCAGATGATCGGCGTTACGACTTCTACATCAGTCAATGTGCATGGAATACTGTGTTATAATCTTTGGTAGAGATGATAATATGACACGCATTGTGCGAGGCGTTGCATGATATGGTGGTAACTCGACTACACTTCCTCCTTTGCCCCCACGCTCCAGAAAGTGGAACGTGATCGGAAATTCTATTAGCTTCCTCAATGGATAATTTCCAGAAGGTCTGCTAAAGACATAACTGTTGTGTTCCATCCAGTTCTAAGTATTATTTATAAAAAAATACTTATTACAGTTTCATTCCTTGTCTATATCATTCCGTTTATTCGCCATTATCAGATCAGGATGCGCTGTACTTCTTCAGCAAAATAGTTTAAAATTCCATAAACACTTTAGGCTTGAAAATAATGTCGATAAATATTTTATTCGTGTTAAATATTTTGGAAGTCACGAGTATCTACTAAGTATAAAATCTTCTTATGCGTCTACCTACAAAATATTAATTTTTTATTTAATTATTAATTTATTTTTTATTTTTTGAGAACACAGATATATAACAGAAAGACGCAATTTATAAATTAAAGTTATTCGGTTCAAACAAAAACCATGTTTAAGGATTTTACCTAGGATAGGATTCTATTCTATCAACAATTTAATTAATTTAATTAAAAGTCACCTGTTTTCTTATTACAATCTCCTTAATTCGTTTTTAGCCTAAGGGTTATATCTTATTTTTAACGATTATGTTTTTGTTTTTTATTATTATGTTATTTTTCTAAAATCAACTACATTTCCAAACATCTTATGCAGTAGGTACACGCTTTAAACATCAAATTTTTCATGTAAAATTATTTTATAATGTTATAAAAAGTTTTTAAAACTTCATTACTGAGCTTTATTATGCTTTTAGTTAGTTTAAAAAACAGCCATTGAGAAAACTTAACTCTTTTTACAATGCAATTATTTGGTAAAACTTTATTATTGAGACTTTATTAGCTTTAATTATCTGAGGGAGCTTTATCGAATAACCAACCTGCTTTCAAGGAAAAAGCGCCTAGTAAATAATACTTCTGTGAAAGGAAATACTGGCGAACTCCTTACAAATCAACAGGAGCAGCTTGAAAGATGGAAGCAGCACTTTGAAAATCTCTTGCAGCCCGAGGAACAATCATCCAGCCTGGAAAATGTGTCCAGTGATTCAATCGATCTAATTGGACCCCAAGCTAGCCCAAAAACGTCCCATCCACCCAGATAAGTGGCAGTTGACTCTCCCTCAAAGAATGAAATAAAGCAAGCTATAGCGCAATTGAAAAATGGGAAGTCTCCAGGGTTGGACAACATTACACCAGAGGTGGTTAAAGCAGATGATGACCTATCAGCGGAACTCTTGCTACCTTTGTTTGAAGAAATTTGGGAGAAAGAAGAGGTTCCTGAGGCTTGGAAGAGAGGTATTATTGTCAAGGTGCCAAAGAAAGGAAATAGGACGGTCTGCGACAATTGGCGGGGGATCACACTGCTTTCAGTGCCCTGCAAGGTATTCTGCAGAATTATCTTGAGCAGAATCACAGACGTAATTGAAGAGAAGCTGAGGAAGGAGCAGGCTGGTTTTAGACGAGGCCGGAGTTGTGTTGATCTAATTAACACGCTCAGGATTGTCATGGAGCAAAGTAATGAATGGCGGAGTCCTCTCTATATGACATTTGTTGACTTTGAGAAAGCCTTTGATTCCGTCAAGCAGGACTTCATTTGGGAAACCCTAGCGAAGTATGATATCCCCTCCAAAATAATTAATATAATCAGGAGCATGTACGATGGGTACAGGTGATGCGTCCTTCATAATGGCGCTGTGTCGGACAGTTTCAATGTTCTCCGCGGGGTCCGACAGGGCTGCATTCTCTCCCCTACACTATTTATCATAGTCTTAGACCGGCTAATGAGGCAGGTCTTAGGTAGAAGGAAAAGAGGGATCCAATGGACATTACATGAAAGGCTCGAGGATCTTGACTTTGCCGATGACGTTTGCCTTCTAGCACAACGGTTTTCTGACATGCAGGCAAAATTGAGGAAACTAGAAACCGTTTGCAAAGTTGCGGGGTTAAAGGTAAACGCTTCCAAGACCAAAGAAATTCGGTTAAATGTGGAAAATGAGGAGACCCTACAGCTTAATGATGAGGTCCTTGAACGGGTTGATGTTTTCACTTATCTGGGAAGCACTGTGGGGAGAGATGGAGGCACAGACCAAGAAATAGTTTGCCGGATCCGCAAAGCAAATGTAGCCTTTGTCCAGCTATATCCTGTATGGCGTAACAAGAATATATCCCGCAATACTAAGCTAAAACTGTACAACTCCAACGTAAAGTCCGTCCTCCTCTATGGCTGTGAAACTTGGAAAATCTCCAAAAAGGTTCTGAGCCAGCTCCAAGTTTTTGCGAATCGTTGCCTTAAGAGAATTCTCTCGATCAGCTGGGACGATAAAATCTCAAATGAGAGGCTGGCTCAATTGTCTAGACAGAAGCCATTGGGGGAGCAGATTGCCACGAGAAAGTGGAAGTGGATTGGACATACCCTTCGTAAAAGAGATGTAGCCATTGAGAAGACGGCTCTTGATTGGAATCCCCAAGGATCAAGAAGTCGGGGGAGACCCAAGCTGACCTGGCGAAGAACAGTAGAGAAAGAGGTCATTAGAGCTGGAAAAACATGGAGAGAGGTCAAGGCCCTAAGCGGGGATAGAGACGGATGGCGCGTTTTTACTTCGGCCCTTTGCTCCTATTATGGCAGCCATAGGACATAAGAGAGAGAGATTAGCTTTAATTCAGGAATTTTTAAATCTTCACTCTCTCTACATAAAAAAAAGCGGGTTATATTTGTGAAAAGATATGACTCTATTCAAATGAAAAAAATAGATGAATGTCAATTTTCATTTAAAATCAAATATTGTAAATAAAACATTCATCTTATTTTTGTATTACTTATTTATTTTTTTCATGATTTTCTTCCCTTCATCAATGTTATAAGAAAAGAAAATATTTTCAATTGTTTTATATTCACATTTGTGTGGAAGAGTTTATGTATTCAGGTTTTTTTTTTTTAAATGAAGGAATCTCTTCATATATTCTATAATTTCTTTATATTATATTATAATTTCTTTATTCACTCAACGTTAAGGGCTTCTGGTCCATCTTCCAGGGGTATCTGTAGTACATTTTTAAGATTCCACAACCATCAGATTGTATGATATACATGTCCATGTTTAAATAATAATAATTAACTTTTAACAATATCGTCTGTGGTTGTGGATCTATTTCCATAAAAAAGTGGGCTCATTTTATGAACTGATATGACAATGTGTAAATGAAAAAATAAATAAATGGATGTCAATCCTCATTTAAAATCAAAAATTGTAAATAAAACATTCATCTAATTATATATTGCTTATTAATATCGTTATTATTATTTTTTTTTTTTTATAGCTTTCTTCCTTCCATCAATTTTATATGAAAAGAAAATGTCTTGTGCGAGAGTATACTTTCCCCATTCCCCTTTTATTTTACAGCAATTTATATGAAAATATCTAGAAAAGTTTTATAAATATTCTCATTATGTTACCATCACGTTTTTAACATACATATTATAAATTACGATGCTCCGCAAGACTCCATGTCAATTTTTGAAAATTGACTGAAAAGACTAAATTTTTTTTTAAAATCTCTATCGCTGTTATTAGCGATGAGTGTCTGAGAGCAGTATATTGTCAGCCATTGTAAACAGAGGGATCTTGAAATCAGTTGGGGGAGAAGGTTGATATAGCTGAGGATGGGGGCTCTAAAACAGTTTGTTAACGCACTGGAACCGTGATCCGGATAGCCGGGTTCGAATTCTTGTCATGGTCATTATATTCTCTTCAGATAAATTTATTTAAACCTATGAACATTATTTTTTTTTAGCATCCGTTAACATGTACTTAACAATTTATCCCAGATTAGGTTTTGTATAGTGATTATACTGATCCTTATCATATGTGATAAATTATTGAGTGTTATATCTAAAAATGATCTTATAAATAAACATAAGCATGAGAGGAGGGACAGTAGCCAACGGCAGTGGCCCAGACAATGGACAGTTCCCCGAAGAGGGAGGACACTTAGTGACCAGCTTGCGTGCTCCTTAGTGGCCGCTAGCCAAGAAATCAACATGAATAATGTCCTTGGCATCCAGGGGCTTCTTGTTTGTTTACAACTGGATCACGTGCTCTCCATATTTTATCTCATTTTTTTATTTTATTTTTACAAGTCGAACAGGTATCTCGCGCAGTAGGTTGTCCCATGACTGATTCCACCGTCATTTTCATGGCGAGGAAGGATTCTATTCTTTTCTCGTTTTATTTCAGGATATTTTAAACAAATATTATTGTTCTCTTTCTTCAGCAGACAGAAACTGTTAGACAGAAACTGTTCGATACCTTGGTCTTCTGTTCGACAGAAGAATGACTTGGGGCCCACATGTAAAAATGAAAAAAAAGACACTGAACATACGCTTAAAAATACTTAACTCTTTTTTTTCCAAATCTTCTAAATTGAAAATTAGACAGAAACTGAATACATACACCTACTTACTTAAACCCATTTGGACAAAAGCTCAGCTTACGACAAAAAAGACACACTTACGGAAATTACAAACTTTTCAATCCAAAATTTTAAGACTAATAACGGACACTCCTAGGTACTTAAGTAACCAAACTCTGTATAAAGATTTACAACAACCAACAATCAAATAACGCGTATGAACTCTTTATTTACGTTCTTTTTTGTTAAATTACACGGACATAACAACTGTCTAATTTACGACATGGCCAGGACAGAAATGCCCTTTAGAAGGCAGCTAAAAAGAGGCTGGATGAGAGACCTCTCCTGATTTTGAGTCAAGACCAGAAACAGGTGGTGTTTCGTGTTGTGTTGGTGTACTTTACTTCCTCATGCCTACAATGACTGTATATTTATTTATTTTATATGATCACATTCGCTGATTGCCACTAATGGTTGACAGGTGTGAATAAAAGTATGAAGATGGAATGAAGGATGGATGAAGATGGATAGCATACCGCGCATGTCACGCGGAAGACCCGGGTTCGATTCCCGGCGGAGCCAAATCTTTTCTCTTCAAAAATAAATTATTCAAAATAATTTAAAAAATAGGTGGTCACCCACAATGATGGTTAAATTAATATATGAAGATGAAAAAAATAAAAAAAAGTATTAAAAAAATGTTAGTTTAAAATGCTAATGTTTTAAACTCATCAGAAATTTTGAGATCTTATAATAAAACATTTTATATTGATAGGTGATTATCAGACTGACAGAATCTAATATTTAATATTAGTGAATGTTTCAGTTGTAAGGAGTATACAAAAGAGGTTTTCATCGAAAAAATTCCTCACTAAAAGGTTATGATAAGGCAAAGTTTGCTGGTTTGATAGATTCATACTATATATATATATATATATATATATATATATATATATATATATATATATATATATACAGGGTGTTTCGGAATTGCACGGCACTATTTTAGGTACGTGTTCTCTAACACAAAATAAACAAAAAAGTTCATATTAACATGTATCTCAAACTCATTTATTAAACAGATATCAAAGGTTAAAGATTTATTATTACTATTTATTATTATTACAACATTTAGAGTAAATGTTCAAAGGCGCCTCCGTTTTGTTGAATGCAACATTCAGCACGACGAATCCATGCTTCTCTGGCTCTTCGTATAGCATCAGGATGGTGGTTGATAGTTACTGCGGCTTACACGATCCGATTTCTTAGCTCTTCTTGCGTGTCAACTGCCGCAGAATAAACCATAGACTTCATCCAGCCCCACACAAAATAATCTAATGGCGTTAAATCCGGAGATCGTGGTGGCCATTTAACAGGTCCGTTTCGACCAACCCATCGGTCTCCATAAGTTGCATTTAAATAATCAGTGACACTATGAGAAAAGTGAGCTGGAGCACCGTCATGCATAAACCACAGCCTTTGCCTAATGCCTAGCGGAATATCTTCTAGAATATCATGCAGATTATTTTGCAAAAAATGCAAGTAAGATATACCTGACAGCCTAGGTGGCAAAAAGAAGGGGCCGATGATTTTGTCGCTTAGAAGACCACACCAGACATTTAAAGAGAATGTATGTTGGTAATGTCCAACAGCAGTCGTATGAGGGTTTTCTTCGGCCCAAGTATGGGTATTTCGAAAATTAAGAATCCCGTTTCTTGTAAAGCAAGATTCATCAGTAACCAAAATGCAGTTCAGGAAGTTAGGATCTCGTGTGCATTGTCGAATTAACCACTGGGAGAAATTTCTGCGCTTGTTATAATCTTGTGGTAACAAATCTTGCCTACTTGATACGTGAAATGGATATAATTGTTGTTCGCGTAAAGTTCGCCATACGCCGGTAGAGGAAACATCGTAACGACGCACAGTGGTTGAAAATCGACTATTTTCGGAAAAAACCTTGTCAAACCCGATCTGTGAGCCGCAAAAAAATAAAGTTGATATTATCATAACCACGATTGAATTTCCTATAAAATGTATAGGTTCGAGCCCCGCTTAACCGGCTATTCGGATTAACCGGCAGTGTAAGGAAAATAGAAAAAAAATTAGACATCAATTTTCGACTCGAAATCGGCTAGTTTAAACACTTTAGCTGTTTTATGCTAGTAATATCATTGATACTACTTGCAATATAATTTTATTTCATGAAAACACCAAAGTTAGGTAAAAAAAAAAAAAAAAAAACATACATAGCAACTATCAATGTTTTTTGTGGTTATATTTTAATTCTTAACTATTAAATGTATATCATATTAAAATATAAGATTGGGATCATCCGACTTTAATATAATTTTGATAGGAGATGGTGGGATGGACTGTTCAAAGTAGGTTTAATAACTGCAACTCTATCTGTGAAAATTTAGTTCCCTTATTCACGCTAAATAATAGCTGAGCCTTTTTTTTAATACCAATCTTCTAAAAACAAATGGATTTTTAAAAATGAAAAGTGCCGAAGCCTTTAAGTTATCGGAGGTCATGTTAATAAACTTATTATTAATAATTTCCAAATTCATTCTAAAATCACGGTAGGTGAAAAAGTTGATTTATTATCGACTTAGCAACGATTCAGACTGACTTTATAAATGATGCTACAGACCTGGTAAGTAAGGCATGATGTTTTACTAAACGATTAGTAATATCCTAATTCGAAGCACAAGCTCCATAGCGAATAAACTACACGAAATAGCTTAGGTATTTTAATAAAAAAAAAAATCCCACATGTACAGACGCAGGTGGACGCAGCTAGATTATGTTTTAATATTTCCTTGAATGTATCTTCTTCTTAAAAAAATGGATTTCAAAACTGCGCTCGGCTGCGCTTGAAAAATATGGATTACCAAAAAAAATTGTTGTCTTAATTTTATAGCATTTATTCGGGATTTTATTTCTGGGTTACAACATAGACCAAATAGCATCATTTTTATGCTAGTGTAATATGTAAGATCGCTTTTCATGATTATGACGAAAAATCGCTCTAAGAAACAAAAATGCGAGTTGTAAAAATTATTATAGTGCTATAAATTTTCCGTTGAAAAATAAACCTTTTCAATGATCGATTTTCAAAGGGTCCTAACAAGTTTAAAAATCAGAATATATCCGAATAAATTGATGGAATGTGTCAGGTAACTATTCTATTAATTAATATAGAAAAGAAAAAGAATATTCCAATACCTTCAAAAAATGGGTTTTTTCCGCCTTTCAACCACTGTGCGACGTGACAATCTTCTGGTACTAGTAGTAGGAGATAACTGAACAGCATCGAGTATTTCTTCTTCTACGTTTGCAGTTCGTCGAAATCGTTGTCGACCGGCGTTCACTCGTATAGGTTTTAGCGTACCATTATCCCTAAGACGTCTTTCAATGGCCTCAAACGTTTTACGATTTGGTATTCTTCGGTTAGGAAATTTTTCACGATATCTTCGAACAGCAGCAGCACCGTTTGTATGTACCTCGCCATAAGTTAAAAGCATGTCTGTTTGTTCATCAAAAGTGAATAAATTTGTGGTATCTCCCATGATAATCATAAATTGAACTGTGTCACAAGATTCACTCACACTAAAACACACAGAACTAGACAAACAGATGAGCAACTACTGTCATTGCATATCGTTCATTTGTTTATCAGGTGATTAAAACCTTTTATTTAGTATTAAACACGTTAAACGTTGTACAGTCAGTCTTAATGCAGTAAATAAATAATAAATCTTTAACCTTTGATATCTGTTTAATAAATGAGTTTGTAATATATGTATTGCATATATGTTAATATGAACTTTTTTGTTTATTTTGTGTTAGAGAACACGTACCTAAAATAGTGCCGTGCAATTCCGAAACACCCTGTATATATATATATATATATATATATATATATATATATATATATATATATATATATATATATATATATATATATCTGTCGGACATAAGGAAGATGACTGGCTATTTCAGGTTGTAACTGAAGGACGTATTTCAGAGGTGAATAGACACATCAGGTTTTTTTTTTTTGTATATTTAGCTTTAAGACTTGTCAGTGCAAATCCTATTTCGCAAACACGTCAGGGTTTATGCTTATTTCATGGTTGACATGGATTATAGGAAATCGAGGTTACCTGAGACTTGAGATAGTTCGAATTCAATAAACATAATTCTTATAAGTTATTGAATTAAAATTATTACATTGTCTATCACATTTAATAAATCCATCCATACATAGATCAAGAAATAGAAAATTTCTAACTAATTTTTAGTCTTAATTCATATAAACATCAATCTACCATCAAATGGTGAAGGGATGGAGTTAAAAAAAATAAATAAAAGCCTCGCTTTCGAGTGGAAGAAATAAATGAGAAATGGTACCAGGAGGAAATAAAACCGTTCGATTTCCGATTTGATCGAGAGAGGCGAGCGGAAGTCGAAAACTGGGATTAAGCAAAGCTAATCCAAGTCTTTTTTAACTGATACGCGGTAGGAGTACCCTGTTACAACTGTCTCAAATAGGAGGAGCAACTCTTCGAAATTATTTTTTTTAAATATACATAAATATTATTTTCTTTATGCGCAATATTCATTTTTTCGTTGAGGTTTTAAGAATTATTGTACAAAGGGAAATATCAATAGTCATTAATTTTCCGTCTTATATTCATTATTTGTGCCAACGTTCTGACCTAAGCTTGTGTGTAGTTGTCAGTAGTAAGATATACTTTCATGTATATTGACACCTTTCCCAAAATAATCATAAATGGAACAACTGAAGTTAATAAACGCATTTATTGCTCTTTTTACACAGATCATGAGATGTATGGATTGTTTATTAAATTACCTTATAAAATCAAAAGCTATTATAATCCGACGAAGTAATCGATGAATAGTTTTATCGATACCTGTTCACGAATCGAAAAAGGTTGTGAAGTTACCTTATAGCCTCACGTAGCTTGGAGTTTCGAAAGGGTCACACGTGGTCCGAAATCGAACAATGTCAAAGGTTTTGAAACGGGGTGATGGTTTCGCAATTATCTACTAGAGACAATAATGGAAACCTGTCTTGATTTCATAAACTATTGTCCGAAACTGCCAATTGGCTTCTGCAATCTATTGAGACGTTTCAATTGAATCGGAAGGATTACGGGCACAGATTACAATAATGAAACTACAAGCTGCCAGTTTCTGATGGAGGCTAGTGATCAAGTGTAGAGGGCGAAATGCTGCTCCATAATACCAGCATCGTGAAAATTAAAACGAATGAAAAACAAATAGACTAATTCCAAAAATTGTTATTTTCTGAGAGTATCGTTTTTTTTTTTCTTTTGTTCCTCCCCTTCCTTGTCTTTTAGGCTATACGGCGATTTCCCGTGCCAAAGGAAAGGATGGGGGATTGATACCGAGAATTATAAAAATTCTCCTGGCTCCGGATTTTGAACTTGCTATCTCGGATTCCCATCATATGACGTTGTCAGGGACAACGCGTTTGCCCACTCGGTCATCCCGCCACCCCCATAAGAGTATCGCCCTTTAAATAAATTTGTTAAAACGTTATTTATCGATAAAACGTTATTTAAGTTACAATGGCATCTATTGTATACCATTTGTGACACCATTCTATACCCCTGTTAATTAAATAAAACACTTAATACTTTTTTGTTTCTTACTATGGAAGCATCGCCGCCAGTATTTAAAATCTGGATGATTTGACAAAATTGATTTCTTGTGAATGAATCTGATCTATTTAATCTACTGTTAGTTTGCTTTTGATGAAATTTACAGGAAATGAAGACCTGTAATTAGATAATACCTGACCAATTTCGTCATATTCCCTTAGGGCCTGAAGAGACTTTCGATGTTTGGATCAGCAGTTACAGAAGACAGTGCCCAGCTTCCTGTGATAAGTAAATAATAAAATAACATAAGTGTCTTGAGTAAATTTTTGGTCGAAATTAAGGTCAGGATGCGACTAATCATCGTTATTATTCCCATGTTTTAGCTATTAAGTAACATCAAAACAACTTTATTACTTATTGCCTTTATTACATGTTGAAATTTAGTCATTTTTTATTTTTAAATAATTAATTTATAATTTTTAAATAATTTTATTAGAAGATAAGTGACCAATAGTGATCACGACAGTGAATCGAAACCATGTCCCCAGCATCTCCATAAAGAAATAGCAACAGCAATAGTAACCGGGAACCTATCCCACGGTTCAGTGCATAGAGCGATGAAGATTCAGAGGACCTGGGTTCGAATCCCGGCCCTGGTCAATCTTTTCTGTCCTAAAAAATTATTTAAAAAAACAATCTTATTATAGTTTTTGACGTTTCAGTTACTTGTCTCACTAGCTATTGTTCTCACCAGCTGATGACCTATGTAGTTCTTTGGAAAAATAGGACTTGCGGTGGCAAGACTTAGAGCAAAAAAAATTATAAAAAAAGATTTTCTGTACTCTTCTTTTGAATGGAGTTGTTTTTTCTTATCTTTCCAGAGGAGTTGTTAGCGAAGGAATATTGAATTTCTTAAAGCTACACGGTCGGGAATCGAACCCAGGACCTCGGCATCTCCTTTAAAAAAATCAATAGCAATAGTATTTATAGTATATCAATATCAATAACCGTTCCATAGGTCCGTATATTTTAATAGTCCGTATATTCTGCATTAGTAACCGTATTGTATCTATAGCAATAGTAATTGTATGTAAGTTCTTTTTCAAAAATCTTGCCTAAAATGTGAAGGAGGAAAGCCTAAATACTAATATGCTATTTAAATAACGAAGGCTATTTTACCAATCAATTGATAATTTAATACTACAGTTGTTGCCAGTTAATCCATCTTCGGATAATCCGTTTTATTCGGATATTATGTTGAATAATTATAGGACGAAACCAAATGGTCCTTTACAATATATTTTTTTTATCGGATAATGCGTTTTTGCCTTCCGGTCGATCCGTTGTTTCTGAGGATTTTTTTTGCCATGAAATGCAACGACAAATTTTTAGCTACGGGTGTAGTTTTTCTTACTTCCTCGAATCCAGCTTCTGTTCGGTTTAGGAAAACTGTATAAGAAATAATACTGTTCATACATTTCATCGTATTCTATGAATCAATTAGGTAGCAATCCCATTGGTTTTTTCAATTTTTGAAGGTGACATTCGTGGAATTTCAATTGCTAGAAGAGGGGACTTTTTATTTTTCACATCGTATCCGATAGTTCGCAAATAGTGAAGATTTTTTTTTTTTAAATCAAGCTCGTCATATCCTGATGTAAAAGAGAGAACTTATAGCTCAGTACGATAAACAACCGAAAATGACAGAATCCCGTTTACAATACTTTCCGATCTACAGTATAAATATATATCTTCTTAGTATTAAGCCCGATACCTACTAATGACGAATTAAATGTGTTTAAAAAAAAAAGAATGCTCATTTAAAAAATTTATTTGATCGTTTTATCCGTTTTTCGGTTAATCCGTTGAATTTATTCTGACACGATTGTAGTGGATTTAACGGCAACGACTGTAAAATAAAGCTGGATTTTTTTTTTTTTTTTTTTTTGTTAGAAAATGTCCCTTCGCTTTAGGCAATCATAAACCATTCCTTCACTCATCAGAAAGGAAACTAACGAGAGTAATGTTACAGAAACGCAAAACTGCAGCAGATCTGCTACGAGAGACTGATGACTTCCTAGAACCTAATTGCGGAAGAATGATATCCTCCCAAACCATCTCGGGAAAAACAAAAATGAATAGACAAATGTGAGGGAAAACCTGCGTGGATGGAAAACCTCAGGGAGTGAAACGGCCATTTTCCACTAGGTCCCCGAACCGGAAAGGGAGTCCTTCCTCAATAAAAAGCCAGTTGGAGTTACTTTCCCCGAGAGAGCGCCACTTCTACTTCCGCTCAAGACCAGGCTGACCACTCTTACTTTCTTTTCATCTCTCATTCTTTACTATCTCCTTCGGTGACGTTATTTCATTGTTCCTAGGGTTTATTTCGTCTTTTTGTTTCTTTTCAACATTCAATATAATATTTAGAAATGTTATTGACATTAAGGATTCTAAGGCATTATTATTCTTACGTTTTAAATCATTAAGCCATTTCATCGTTGTATTGACCAAATATATTAGCAGAGTTCAAATACTTTGAAAAATACGTCCTTTTAGATGAAGAAAACATTAAATACTTAAATGAAAACAAAATAGGAACCCATCAGACGCAATGAGAAATAGTTAATGAAATTAAACGAAAATCATAAAAACATTTTGCTTGCAAGATTATAAAAAATGCGTTTGAGAATGATTCGACCTTTTTAAAATCACTAATGGAATGAGAAACAGATAATTAAGTCCCTAAAGGTATTTAGAATTATTTAAAGATGTATATCACATACATATGTCTATCCAAAGGTATATGGGCAGATGAAGAGAGTTACAGTTAAAGGGAGCTATGTTAAAGTAAATAAAATACTGAGGATAAGGAGTTGATTCTGATGACGAATTTATTTTATTTGCGCTCCTGAAACTTACTTTGAGATTGAATTTATTTCACTTTGAATTCTACCTCATGTAATGTATAGGTACATACTATATATCGAGAATAAAAATCTACTCTTAATGAGTAATTGTTTCTATGTATTTTTATTTCCGGTAAAAAATCTTGTTTATTTCGAATAACAATACTGAAACATTACATGTAAGACTTTAATGTAATTTTATACTTCCTGTCCAAGGCTAACAGTTGTCTTATCAAGCCGTAAATATTTTTATTGTGCTTGGTATCTAATTTTATTCTTTTCTCCATCTTCTGGTCTCCATTTTGTACTTTATTGTTTAAGTACATAATAAAAATTAATTCATTTATTCTTTCCTTATTGTTATAGCCTCAATAAATGAATTTTGTTTAAAAAAAAGTAAGTTTTTTTTCTTGTATATATATATATATATATATATATATATATACAAGATATATATTATATATATACAAGATATATATTATATATATACAATATATATACAAGAAAAAAAAACTTACTATGGATATACATATATCCATCTACTGAACGAATTACTTGGGGTAACTCTAGGAAGGTAGGTAGCTAGAAAATATAAGAGACAAAAGCTACACATTAAATAAATTCATTTACTATATTTATTAAGTATCGTATAAAAATATATGTCAATTTTCAAATAACTACAAGTTTTATTTGAACAATTAATTGATTAAAATACCCCCTTGTCATAAAAAGTTACGATCACTTTTGATTATATAGGATAAAAATATACAGTACACATTTTTATACAGCCGTATTAAATTTAGTTACAACATTAAAAAAAATCTGGTGCGTGCGCGCAACACACAACTTTCACTTACCAACTTACTTAGATTAGAAATTGACGTGTTTTGCTAATTATCATTTCCCAAAGTCACACATTTTTCTACATTCATATATTATTTTTGTTAATCGTTACAGCCGTTTTTTAGTAAATAAAAAAACCCGTGAAAATGATACAAAATTTATTAAGTAAAGTCCCCCCTCCCGTAGATCAATTTTGATGAAATTTTTACTGTCATATCTCGGGCATATAAATACATCAAATACCAAGTTTGATCAAAATCGTTAAAACCGTTTTTGAGTAAATAAAAAAAACATGTGAAAATGGTACAAAATTTATTAAGTAAAGTCCTCCCTCCCGTAGATCAATTTTGATGAAATTTTTACAGTCACATCTTTGGCATATAAATACATCAAATACCAAGTTTGATCAAAATCGTTAAATCCGTTTTTGAGTAAATAAAAAAAACACGTGAAAATGATACAAAATTTATTAAGTAAAGTCCCCCCTCCCGTAGATCAATTTTGATGAAATTTTTACAGTCACATCTTTGGCATATAAATACATCAAATACCAAGTTTGATCAAAATCGTTAAAACCGTTTTTGAGTAAATAAAAAAAACACGTGAAAATGATACAAAATTTATTAAGTAAAGTCCCCCCTCCGGTTAATCAATTTTGATGAAATTTTTAGTCATATTTCGGGTATATAAATCGATCAAATACTCAGTTTAATCAAAATCGTTAGAGCCGTTTTTGAGAAAATCGAAAAAAACGTAAAAAGTTATTAAATAAAGTCCCCCCTCCCGTAGATCAATTATGATGAAATTTTTGCTGTCACATCGCGGGCATATACCTACACTAAATACCCAATTTCAGGTTCCCACGGTTTATAGTTTTTGAGCTAGTCTGTTCACATACACACACACACACACACACACAGACACACACACAGACCATTTCGCGGGACTTGGTTATTTCGACTCAGGGGGTCCCAAAACGTGTATTTCCGTTGAAAACCGGAAGTCGAAAATTTTCACGATCGCAATACTTCCACTTACTATATATTTCATATATAGGTAAGTGAAAGTAATAAAAATAAATAACAATAAGAAATTATCTTTTAATGATAATCAAACCTTCCCGAGAAGCAGAGGAATGTCTAACATTTATCTAATTCTGGTTATTTATTTAAGATTCTAATAAAAGCCATGAGTGTATCAAGAAGGAAATAAATTATTAACGACCAAGTTTAAATTATTCTGCTGTCATCCGGCAGTATTCCTTTATTCAACACCTTAAGAAGTAAAAACCTGGGAATTTCGTATTTCTATTATCTAAAAACTTCCTATTACTTAAATACTTAATTATTTATTCTAAAATTCTAACTAATAATGTTTGGATAACAACAGTAATATTTTGAAAAGTTTGTATTAAATCGTCAAAATTGTAGAGATAGGTCGGTTTTCCGCATTGCTTATTATAATCTTTCCGATTTATATTTTAAAGACTTTTTTCTAGGTAGTTAGAAGTTGAATATTATTAATGAATGTATTTACCATTGGACAATCTCAGAATAATTATTAACTATAATCTTCAAGATTCAAAAAGTACAGATAAACCATGGAAATTTAAAAATTCTAATAATATTGTCATTCATCTATTTTTAATAATCTCAGGTCTACCGCTTCTCTCCTTTAGTAGGATCGTCAATACAAGGCTTGTGATTTGTTATCAATCTATTAACATTGACAATTTCCGAAATAATATAGAATGAATTCAAACTGTATATCACCTATTATGTCGAATCAGAACCCGTGGCGCTTTCTTGCGGCGTAACGAAGAACCAGTAGCCCCTTCACTACCTGCCTTATCTGATGGCAGCTTTTCATGGTCAAGGCCAACCAGAAACTTTCGTGCCGTCACTTTTTTTCCTTTTTTTTTTTTTTTTTCTTCTTCTTTAATTTCAGTGACGTTTAAAGGTAGCAATCGTTTACGCAACAGGGACAACCTAATTGTATCCGACTGCAATAATGCGCCAACAAATTATATATTATTCAATTTGCGAGTCTTTTCCTATTATTAATAGGGTTTCAAGATTTCCTTCTAAGTTTCATCAATGAGGCAAGCTGATATAATAGGAGCTGATATATATTATACATATAATTAGAGTTAATTTAAAATAACAAAAGAAACAGGTCTCTGTCGTTTACAATCAATTGAATAAAAAGTCTGAAGACGGATCTTGGTTCATTGTAGTTATCTTCCTTCACAGAATGAACATTATGAATATTAACGAATGAATATTAACCATATTTCAGCTATCGTTCATTATAAATTTTTTATTTCAAACAAAAATTATAACATACTTGGAATGCTTAAATAACTGGTTTGACTTATATTAGGGATAGTTTTGTTAAATATGATACGACAATGAGGATCGAATGTAAATTAAATGTTAGTTCCTACGTATTCTGGCCATTGAAATTTATAATTTGTAATGAAAAAATAATTTAATTTCAGATCCTCTACACCGACGAATCGTAGAGGAGGAATCGATTAAGAAGTATTTGTTTTCTTTCAAATCCCCATTATATATGAACTGTGTACTAACTAACAATACATCAAATTTGTAAGTATTTCAGAGCCGTTTACTGGAACTGCGTTGCATTTACAGGATGATTTTATTGTTATGGTACAATGTTTCGTTATTTACACGGATGGATGGGGCTCACCCAATTTTTCAGTTCAGAATGCCTTGTAATAATTATACACCTAATTGTCTAACTAACTAAATGTAACTTTGTCCTAATGGTCGAAGACAGAGCTGTTTTTCCAGTGAACTGGATTAAGAAGAAGAATTGATCTCAATTTATATAAAACGTTGATTTAAAACAAAATCCAATGTATAAGAGAAATTAAATCGAAATGAAAAAAAAAAAATCTGGTGCGATGCGCGCAACATACAACTTTCACTTACCAACTTACTTTGATTAGAAATTGACGTGTTTTGTTAAATGCCATTTCCCAAAGTATTACCACATTCATTAACTTAGTTTTGTTACTACTGTTTTTTAATATTATATATAAGTTTTTACTTGTGATGATAATTCGGCAAAGCAATCATAATACTCCAAGTCGTATGCTTTTATAATTCTTTATATAGTTGTTGTAAACTTCATATAGTTACCATGAAACAAATCATTTCCATTAAATGAACAGAACATCTTTAATTGTTAACAATAGTCTGTCATTAAAGGCGTACAGCACAAGCGTGGGCCAACGTTTTTTATTATTTGACGGAATATGTTTCTTTTTTTCTCTTGTACATTGTCTCTTGTATATTTTATTCTCTTGTATATTATGTTGGCTTGTTTTTTTTTTTTCCATATTTCATACTTAGCTATTTCTTATTTTAAGCGAAACGAGGGACAGATAATTTCTCCATATAAACAAAAAAAAAAGGTACTTTGTAGGAAAACAAAAAAGGCCTCTTCCCCATTTATGCACCTTCAGAACATTTTAATAATGATAAAGCTTACCTGATATTAGATGATACGTGATTCTCGATAAATATGACGGGTTTAATCAAAATGGTTAAGGCTATTTTTGAGGAAATCGGAAAAAACCTAAAAATGGGAAAAAGTTATGTAATAAAGTGCACCCTCCGCTTGATCAATTTTTATGAAATTTTTCGCCCATACCGCGGGTATATACATATATTAAATACCCAGTTTTTTCGAATTTTATCACGATCGCAATACTTTCCTTTACTATATATTTCATATACAGGTAAATGAAAGTTAAAAGGCTAATATGAATCACTAATAACATTTAAAAATTATTTCTATTATTAATTCCTGTATTAAATCATTTTATTTAAATTTAAGTCTCTCAATAAATATTTTGTTTTACCCCTTATCATATATTTCAATTTTTTTTTTTTTTTTTTTTTTTTTTGGGTGTTTTGAAACGCTAAAAACCATCCTCAAACCAGTTCCAAGCCTACACATAGAATTAAAAGGAAATTTCATACCTTGTGTCTTGATCCGATTATTTCTGAAACCTTATATTCTTTCTTCTTCCATTTTTTCTTTCTTCGGCCAACGATCAGGTGATATTCCAACTTGGTAGAAATCATAAAAAAGTTTGATAAACATTAATGATGCAGAAAATATCAAACAGGATTATTTCTGGAATGACAAATATAGTTGGACTAGAAAACTGGTCAGAAAATGGCAATATCGTAATTTGCATTAGAAAAGAAAAAAATATAAAATATAATTATCCAAACCTGTTTTCACACCAGGGCATTAGCCAATAGAAAATATGATTTATTTATTTTTTAAGGACTTCCGCACACCGAATCTTGAAGCTCCCCGTCACACAGTGTATCGCATGCAGGCTAGTAGGGGACAAGAATAATAAATAAAAAAATTCTCTTAATCCAACTTTTGTTACAAATTATATTAATATGAAGTATAGATGAGGTAATAAGAACGAAAATAGAAAGTTGTGTAGATATGTAGTGAAAACACTTTTTAATAGCATTTAAGCGACAGTTAAATGAAAACTGTAATATACACTTACGTTACATTAATAATAATTGTAAAAATAAATCAAACTGAATTCTGGCATTTACATTTTACGCGATATTTAACTAAAAATTAAATCTATTATATTCTTCTTCTTTATAATCTTACCCTTCTCCTATATATCCTCCTTAGCTAAAACTCCATTATCGGATTAGGTCCCAATTCTAAGCGAGAACAAGTTTATGCTTAATATACATGTAATTAAGTTAGTATTGTTGATACATCCATATTCTGAGCTTTTTAGACGGTAATTTCTGTTTACTTGACATAAATGGGTCCGAAAATCCCAACAAATAATTCTTGTTATTGAAAGTGGTGTAGGATCGGATTTTTTCAAAAATATTCTCACTACTGAGCATAGTTTACAATTACGAAAAAATCTGGGAGACCATTTTTGACCTTCTTAAAAAATGTCTATCCAAAGATAAAATATGAAATTTTATATATAAATAATTTATTTTTTGAAGAGAAAAGATTTGGCTCCGCCGGGAGTCGAACCCCCGAGGGAGTCGGCTCAAGGCAGAGCAAATCCTTCCTCTTCACTGATACCTACTTTGCTCTGCCTTGAGCCGAGCTCTGTGGTGCAGTGGTTAGCATCCGCGCATGTAACGCGGGAGACCCGGGTTCGACTCTCGGCGGAGCCAAATCTTTTCTCTTCAAAAAATAAATTATTTAAAAATAATTTTAAATGGTGGTCACCCACAAATTAAGATTAGATTAATATAAAATTTTATAGTTAAAATTTTTTTTCTCATTATTTTTATTTTTTTGCACCCTAACAATTGGTGTTTTAAATGAAGAAAAGGATGATAGCATTCTTAGAGAAGCCTATTTCAAGAAAATATAAAAGTTTTTTCACTGAATTTAACTTATGAGAACTTATGCCCTAACAGCATAGTATAGTCATCTTCCAAATTACATAATTTTTTGGGTTATTTGAATAACTTTTTTTTTTTCAATTTTGTCCATGCACTATGCATCAGGTTGATTAGGATTAATTTGTTTTACAGAAAGAACCAACATCACTGATTAAAGTACGTCATTTACGTCACCAAAAATTAGAACTTTTTTGTTTTTGGTTTTGTATATAAACAAAGGTTTTCAATACTGGCACTTCCTCTACAATGATCCGCCGAAGAATATGACCGATTCTTAAAAGTTTTGATCATACATTAATGAGATTAATGATTAAGGATTTTAAACCATCGTGCTAAATTTAACTAAAATAAAATAAAAACAATTATACAAATAACATTATCAAAACCTAAGATTTATTTTTTTTTTTGCTTTGGGTTCACGCCCGGAAACCCTCTCCAAAGTCTTAGGAATTAAAAAAAAAATACAAAAGCGTATGATATGAATTGATTAATAATATGGTTATGAACTCAGAGACATATTGAATAAAATATTATACAATGCAAAGATAAAGTAATTAAATAATCTTTTTTCTCTGACTTTTTTATACAGGAAAATAATTACAAATCTATTTTATTATTTTTTTTTTAATTCCCTGCATAAAATGCACAACCATGTAAATAGCTATGATGTAAACGCAAGTAAAGTATATTTCCCCAACACAACAACGTTGCACTCAGTTGATTAAAACTATTGATATATATAATTGATTAAAACTATTATATCGTAGACATGTATTATATATTTTTTTAAGATTTGGATTTGATATGTAAAGAAATACTGTTTCTCGGTCAGAAAGGTTCTACCAGAAGGTAATCCGACCAAAACGCATTCGACCATCGTGTATGGCCCTCGATTGTGAGGATCAGCTCTATAGAGGTTGTATTGGCCCAGGGGGGAGAGCCTCCCGACACCACGTTCGAACCAAGACTTCGACCCCTGGGATTCGGACCCCCCCCCCCCCAATCCCAGTCGACATGAAACATAATATAAAAAATATTATAATACAAATATTTATTATATTTCATTATATTTATTTAAAATGAAATATATTATATTATATAGAGTTAGATGGGGTCTAGGCTATGACGAATGGTTACTCGATGTGCCCTACGGAACTTTCCATCGCACGCTGCAAAACCGGTTCCTCCAATGTTTGTTAGTATTCTCTTCGTATCCTGCCTCGGGTGACGTAGGAAGCGCACACCTTAATCCAGCTTCCTATTGATCAGATCATCATAAATATTTCTAAGGAATCATATAAGAATTGTAAGCTTACTGGTTGAGCGTGATCGAATATTACGCATTGATTAAAACTATGAAATCGTAGTCATGTATTATAAATATATTTTTTAATTCTATGACTCAGAAAAGCAGGATTTAATTTCCAACTATATCATAAATAATTGCTATGCAAATCCTTATAACTAGTATCAACATCAACAAACATAACCAAGAAGCCAAAAAGGTAGCAAGTAAATTAGTGTTCATAAAAACCATATATCACCATAATCTATATTCAGCTCAATTTATAAATTTCGGTTTTCTTTTTTTCTCAAAAAAAATCTCAAATCTCTTTATTTCATTAACTGGATTAAACAGGAATATTTTTTTAAATAATCTAATGTACTTCAGCTAATATAATTATACCTACTGTAACTGTCTTATTATGGTTAAGAAATCAAGCCTCACAGAATGGTGTAAATGAACATCCAAAATGGACACATACGAAACTAAAATTATGTATTATAAATGTAGAAACGAATAAAAAGGAAAGCAAACGATTTTTTTTCTTGCAAAAACGTTCTAATTTTATTTTATTTACACTTTACAAAAATAATCTGATATTTTCCTGTATAATATTTACATTGATTTTTTTTCATATGTAATAGTAAACTGTCTCCGAAAGACAGTAGTCATAAAATCTATTTACAAAAACTATTAATGAATATTATAATTGAACAAAAGAGTAATATTTTACTGTGTCAAAAATAAACTTCCGAAACCATAGTAGTCATCATATTATCATTTCTATACCTGATTGACAATTTCCTAATTTTATATTAGTAGATAGAAATTCAATTTGATTAATTAATCCCAGTCAAAAATTTGATGAAAACTAAATCTTTTTCATTATTACTAAATCTTTTTTATAAGAGAAAAGATTGGCCTTGCCCAGGAATTAACCCGAATTTCCTTATAATTAATATGTGATAAGTTTCCTTATCAGTAGCGCAATTATTATTGCGAGTAGTAAGTGAACATTATCCGGTGGTAATGGTCGCAAAACTCCATGTTTTTCTGTTACTTATTTTAAATTTGATCCCTAATTCTTTTTGTATTTAATATTTTAAAAATTGAATTTTAATCTTCAAAAAAAGGAAGAAGCCTATATACAACTATAGTATGATTAAGGCTCTAAATAAAGCTGAAAAGTGGTCTCCAAAAATTCTTTTTATTAACATTTTAGTCAGTCAACATCATTACTTAAATATTATTTGGCATTTCGCTTATTGTATAAAAGCATTTTAAAAACTATAAAAAAGAAAAACAAGAAAGAAATTACAATTTTTTTTAGATTATCTATATTTTTATTTGTTATTATTTATGAATATTTGTTTTTATTGTTTAATTTAATCTGTATAGGAATGATAAAATTGTAATTTCTTTCTTGTTTTTCTTTTTTACTTTCACTTACCTATATATGAAATATATAGTAAGTGGAAGTATTGCGATCGTGAAAAATTTCGACTTCCGGTTTTCAACGGAAATACACGTTTTGGGGTCCCCTGAGTCAAAATAACCAAGTCCCGCGAAATGGTCTGTGTGTGTGTGTGTGTCTGTGTGTGTGTGTGTGAACAGACTAGCTCAAAAACTATAAACCGTGCGAACCTGAAATTGGGTATTTAGAGTATGTATAAGCCCGCGATGTGACAGCAAAAATTTCATCAAAATTGCTCAAAGGGAGGGGGTACTTTATTGAATAACTTTTTACGTTTTTTTCGATTTTCTCAAAAACGGCTCTAACGATTTTGATTAAACTGAGTATTTGATCTATTTATATGCCTGAAATATGACTGTAAAAATTTCATCAAAATTGATCAACCGGAGGGGGGACTTTACTTAATAAATTTTGTATCATTTTCACATGTTTTTTTTATTTACTCAAAAACGGTTTTAACGAATTTGATCAAACTTGGTATTTGATGTATTTATATGCCAAAGATGTGATAACCAACATTTCATCACAATTGATCAACCGGAGGGGGGACTTTACTTAATAAATTTTGTATCATTTTCACGTGTTTTTTTTTTGTTTACTCAAAAACTGTTTTAACGATTTTGAACAAACTTGGTATTTGATGTATATATATGCCAGAGATATGACTGTAAAAATTTCATCAAAATTGATCAATGGGAGGGGGGACTTTACTTAATAAATTTTGTATCATTTTCACGGTTTGCAGACCACTTTTCAGCTTTATTTAGAAGCTTAATTTTTTTAAATTAATCTAACGGTCCTTTAACTTCGCTTTTTTACAATAAGTTACTAAAATGTTAGAATAAAAACACACAAAAACAGACGTTGTTATGAAGAAGATATAGAACGTTGGCAAAACACGATCCTTCAGTTATGTAAAGTTCTCAATATGTTTTGACGGTAGCAGGTAACATCTTACGTAATGAAATATATACCTTTATGCGATTGTTCGAAGGAAGAAGACGTCGGTTAAGCGAGACATATAAAAATGTTGATATATATATATATATATATATATATATATATATATATATATATATATATATATATAGACGATTATAATGGTGAGTAGACTGGAAGTCGCGTGAGGCCCACTATTAATCCACTGAGGTAATTGTGCCTGCCTTTGTGAGGGCATTCATTGTCAGTGCCTCGCATGTCTCGCCACCATCAGGGCTCTTATGGTGGACCTCACCAGCCCTCCACAGCATCACAACGGTAATGGCGAACATTCACCAGGACAGATAACTTCATTTAGCTGGAAAATATATTGTCATACACGATAGGGGAAACATTTAGGGAATTTTAGGAAGAATTGTACATCTTCAGGTTTCATGAGTTGGCTAAAAACAAAAGTTTTATGAGAAATGTAGGCAATATAATCCGTCGTCAAAATGTAGAAATAAATAATCTAATTTAATAACTGTCAACGTTAATGAATTCTCTTATTTATCAACAAGGCTAAATTAAAGGTATAAATCTTGGAATTGGAAATGGTAGTAGGTGTGGTCGAAAAATATCACTTACAGGAGTTATTTTTTTACCGCACCCCAACCGTTTCCATTTCATTAATTTCTACCGTCAACCATTTCCCACTATTAAAAATATAAATCACTGCAAATCTTTAAAAATGTATATTTTTAAAACTATGTTTGAATGTACTTAAAATTGACAATAAGATACTCAATAAATTAGTGACCTATGATGTAGTGGTTCGCAGCTTTACTACGCCCCAAGGTCGCGGACTGTGCAGGTGGCCGTAGGAATTTTAAATGGAGTGAAAAATTCTTGGCTACCTGGTCCTCCAGAGAGGACGTAAAATAGCAACCACGAACCTACAAGATGTAAAACACTTAAAAATCCCTAACCTAATTAAATCAGTATAGGCAAAAATTAGGACTCTCACTGTAGGATTCTAAGATTTACCTTGGAAGCATGTAGTGACGTTAAATAAACAAAGATGAAAAATAAATCTTAAATTATACTATAATTACGTAACTTATTATAATGGTGGTAAAATTGGAAAAATTTAAATCTGCAAAATTTCTATTAACAAATATTACGAAGTGATAACAATGAATACAGGGAAATTTAAAATCCCGTAGAAGGGGGACAGAAAAATTGCAGTACTTAAAATTTTATTCTGGACCAAAGTAAATGAATATAACCCAGAATATGTTTTTGGTATTTAAGTTTGCCAAGTTATTTTTCATTATTCAGATGACTGGTTGATTTTCAATTTTATTAAATCAGGCGTAAATTTATATTTTATTGAGAAAAAAAAAAAAATCACACCCTTCTGAGCTCCCTTGAGGGAATGGATTTAGTATTCGTGGGTGGTATAAAAAATCACCTAAATTAATGCAAAATAATCGGTTTCAATAAAAAATTAGGGAAGATATCGTATATCAAAAAAAAACATTGATTAATATATACCGATGTATATTTTTTATAATTCTAGTTCACGAATTCCGAAAAAAAAATCAAGCTTTTCTTGCTAGAAAAGAAAGATAGGTTTAGTTTTTTTTTTTTTTTCATTAACCAAAATTGAAATAAGTAATAATTGAAGTATTTGCCCGACCATTTCTAAAGAGAAAGGCTTTCAAGATTAATAAAAACGGTTACTCAACATCTCGTTGGTTACGTTGGAACGAAATTGGAATAAATTACCAAATGAGTCGACATAAAGCGACGAAATCTGTCTAGCCGGAATAAAAAGTTCTCTTTATTGACCAGTGTCGTTGCGTTACCGGACAACTTTCACTGATCCACTGCCACCTCGTTATAATGAATATAAGGGCAGAGAAAACTCGATCCCTCCAATCGATGCCAAACCCCCCCCCCCCCCATCTAATAAATAAATAAAATGGAAATAGCGAAAAATATTTGCATAATAATGACATCAATTAAAAATAAATATAACTATATTGAATCAACAATATAACAACAACAATATAACTGGTAATAAGTATATCTTTATTAAATGTAATACCTCAAAAAACAAGAAAAAGGAAAAACATTGCTCAATAAGATTTTGGATAACCATAATATCTATGAATTAGTATTGTTTTATGTACATGTACATAATTTAAAAAGGATTTATAATTTTATAAAAAATAAAATTTTCGAACTATAACTATATATTCCTATATCAATAGGAAGCCCATTTTGGGTATTCCAGATATTTTCGCGATTGAGTATGGAAGCGAAGAGAAAGGCGATGTGGGATTGGCCTTGGCGAACGTTTTTGCAAGTTCTTTCAAGGGCAGGAGATCTCAGCCATCGTGTCAGTCTGCAACTAACAGCGCTAGCAGTCAAACTGTATGTACATAAGAATGAATATGTACAGAAAAATATATATTTATTTATGAATGCACCTTTTAACATGATGAAATAGTCCTAAAAATATTTAAGTATGTATTAGCAGATTAAACATGACAGTTGAGAAAAATCAAAGACAGCAAAGACAACAATCAAGAGTTTTAAAATGTTACTTTTTATTTTTCATAAAGTAACCTATCATATTAACAAAAAGACAACGCATGTAAGTAATTAGCATTTGTAATTATATATTTGTAACTATACAATAATTATTATTTTTTTATTTACCTACGTTCATTTAAAACCCATAATTTCATCTATAGTGTTACAGTCTGAAATCGTTTTAGAAAAGTTATTCATTTCTTATACAAGATGATCAGTTTTTATATGATAGAATCGTTAATTAGTTAAATTGGATTTAGATTCAATGTCCTATTTCAGTTCCATAGACCAATATTGAATACGAAATGTTGCTCGAAGAGGAAAATCAATAAAGAAAAAGAAGAAGGGAGGTCAATACTTCATCGAATAAAGACTTTAAATTTCCAGATTTTTTTATGGAAACGGACCGTGGGCCTTTTTTGTATCACTTTTAGGGTAACCATTAATTTTTTATAGTTTATACTTTACTGGAAGACTTTTTAAATTTCTTTTTGGTCTTTTATTATTCCAATTTTGTACAACAGTGAAAAGTCCAATCGTCCTTTGTGATATATGTATATATTTTTTCAATACATTAAAAACCTCACAACGTTTCGTAAAATATTGTTGCAGTACACCTGAAGATGAGGCAATGAGCCTCGAAACGTTGTGAGGTTTTTTATGAAGTATTGAAAAAATATATATATCGCAAAGGAAGATTGGATTTTTCACTGTTGTATAAAATTGGAATAATAAAAGACCAAAAAGAAAATTAATTCTTTATAAATTTCTGTTATAAAAAAAAAAATAAATAACTGCAAAAAATTACAATTGAGTAGAATCCTTTTTTATAAAGGTAAATCCATTTCTAAAATTAAAATATAGTCAATGGTACTTAGAAACCGTCATCAGAAATATCTCTCTATAAAACAATTACGTTTCATAAGAAACGCACCCTTCATCTTAAGGTGCCTTTACACCTTACGAACTTTACCTTCGAACACCACCCTCGAACAACCTTCGTGAAGCCTTCACGTCGACTGTTTGGGTGTTATAGGTACTTCGTCTGTTCGCCTGGGTTCGGGGTAGCGCTAGTGTCACTTTTGAATTGGGTTTTCCTAAGTGACAGGAGTTGTTTGTGATACTAATGTAATTTGTGAAACGTTATAAATCGTCTCCTATTTTTTTATTTTTCAGATAATATTAAATATATTGATAATGGAGATTTTTTCTTTATCAGAAGCTAGCTTTGGGCACGGTTTGGGTACGTCGGCCATATTGGTTCGCTTAACGTCACGTGGAGTATAAATGGCTGTTCGCTTCACGTCGGTACGGCAAGGTTCGAAGGAGAACTTGTTCGAAGGTGAGGTTCGTAAGGTGTAAAGGCACCTTTACGTGTAGCAATGATTGTCCTCCGTTCACATTGTTACTGTACCCAACTACCGTACTTCCTAAATATACAGACATTTATATATTTAAACTGTCAGGGGATGGAATAATCTTTACAAGATTTAACAGGGAATGAATTCTTTTTTTTTTTTTTTTTTTTAATCGCATTAGGACATTTAGAAAGATTTCTAAAAGTTCAACTCGTGAGTGTCATGATATATCACCACTCAATAATAAAAATCCGAAGTCCTAGAAAGGAGATTGAATCAGCACTTTGGTCAGTTGAATGGAAATAATGAGCAATCCTGTTAAGAGTAAGCTTCAAAACCCGCTCGAAGTCAAGAAGTTTGGACACAGTAACCCCCGATAAAATGTTAGAATTATCTATTTGTTTCAATGTTATCCACTGCTTATAAGAAAGAAATTTTAATTCTCTGCTAGGAATGGTATGAACTATATGCTGATTCAGTCATTGGAATGAACTTTTAAAGAAAAAAATATTGGTGCGTTGCGAGCAATACACAACTTTCCCTTACCCACCTAACTGGAGTAGAAACCGACCTATTTTTATAATTTTGTTAAACGAAATTAAGAAAATTCATCAAAAGTAGCTATTTATATGTTTAGTAACTTATTTTTGTTTCTTGATCTAAATTGCAAAACTTAAAAATCAAGTAATTTTCTATTTATTATCATTAATTTCATTTGTTGGGGAGAAAACTATACAAATTTCAAAAGCAATGGTCGATTTTTTTAGCATTTTTTTGTAAATATAAATATACATCTTGAATAGGAATCAATAGATAGAGGGTCATAAGGGTTGATAGAAAATTGGACCATAGTTTTCGAATTTTAGTCACTAATGCCTTTCCAGGAAATTACGTTAAATTTCATTCATAAAACTATTATGGAACTATAGTTTTTAACTAAAATATAATTATTACAGACTATATGGTACCATAAGTTTAAAGAAAAACAGCTTTAAATATTTTGAGGCTTCACTCACCAAAGAACTAATAAATTATTTTTTATTTTCATCTTTGACTAGGAGACAATGCAAAACATAATATTTCATGGCGTCTAATATTATTTTTATATTTATGAAAGAGTTTTGTGAAAACTTTATTTCGTTACCATATAAACAAATGATTTCCGTTAAATAGGTGTGTTCAAATAAGCATAAAACCCTTGACAACTCGTTCGGTGCGTATTATGTATTACTTAATAAAAATGAGCTACTGATAAAGTACTGCGCATGCGAAGAGCTGTCAACGTTTTTTAAGTGCTTGTTGGAACATATCTAATAATTGTTTAAGAAAAAAAAATTATCCACTTTGCCCCTGGCAATATTTATTTATTTTACATCCTCTTCTGCCTTCTATATCATTATAGTCAATAAGGATTTTGCAGCAGTGTGATGAACCTCATAAAACTACAGAATATGGATTCTTTAAAGAAAAAAATCACTTGCCCCGTTTCATTTTCTTAGACAAAGCGTAGAGTGTAAATCTGAAGGAAAATAACACAGTATTTTTCGAGAAAAAAAAATAAATTTTTATTTTGATAGTAACAATAATAAAAATCCTTATCATCATATAAATAAATTTCAATTTATTGTAAGCGGGCTGAGTGCATCTTATTTTAAGACATTTTTATTGAAGATAAGAGAGAAGGAGCAAATATGTTACCGTTCTAGAACATTCTTATCTGAGAAGATACCGGTTATATTTGTTCTCCCAAAACCCTTCCGCAATAAACAATTAAGGTGTATTTCTCCTAAACAGTCATAAATTTCTTCTGTGCAAAGAAATTTTAAGTCTGGTTGCGGATCACATAAGACAAATAAAAACATATGACGAACATGGGTATTATAACACGATACTTTTATTTTATTTTTTTTATTCGTCCTTATTCTTTGATACATCTCAGGAAATAGTATCATAAACTTAATCTTAGAACAGATCACTCATTATTATAATGAGTAAGTTTAACACCGTACTAAATTTTAAACCATCAATACCTAACGTCATTTCTTAAATACTAATTAATGTTTTTGTTCATTGAGGATGTACCTAGAACTCTTCAGTCTATGATTGTATGTTGTCGTAATGCCTGCATGTTATATTTAGTATATTAACAATCATTCGTAATTTATCAGCTAACTGTAATTAGTTAACTTCTGCATTTGTTATAAGCATCAACATGATTAAATGAACCTAATTATTTATTATATAATGGTAATTATATATATAATTACCAACGATTGTACACCTTAATTTTTTTTTAATAACAATATCCGTTACTGTTTTCCCTAAATTTCAATGGAACACTTCTTTATTGATTTAAACGCAACAATTACTGACATCCATCTTGATAAATTAGAAAAATAATATTGGACTTCTTAGACCTCTATTTAAAAATAAGAGGCATTTTTACGTTCAACAAGAATATTTGGTCTTGCTTAAGTCATTCTTATAATAGGAAGGTCCCTCACATTCAAATTACTGACCCATGGTATAAGTTTTTTTTTTTTAAGATGCCTTCTTTTTATGACTACGTATTTACATTTGGTATTTTATTTAGTATACAAAAAACAAAAACAAAAATTAAATTATGTTTAGTATCGTCGGTACAAATGACATAATATAACAATAGTGTGAGCAAAAATAATGTGAGAAAACTACGAAGATCTTGATTTAAAAAGATAAGTAAAATAAAATCAATAAGCGCTCACATTAAAACGCGTGTAGGTGTAAATATATATCTTAATAGATAGAAAAATATTTTAAAAAATTCGAATAATATATAAATAATAAGAAATAAATGAACTCTTGGAGCTCAATCAATTCACGTATTAATTATAACTGCTGTTGTAATAATTCCACATCGTTTGTTATAGTGTTTTATATTTAGCCCTGGTGAAGACCTAAATCTCGGGTCGAAACTTCGGCACAATAAATGTAATCTTTGCTCTCCTGCCATAACATAAAGGTTAAACTCAAAAATGGCAAGTTAGGAGTTAGCACAATAGTAGGGGAGAGTTGCCTATATTGTACCACTTTTTACATTTTAATTTTTATCCCCAATATGACTTCAATTATTCTTAAACAAAATATTGCTACAGATACTCTGCTTTATGCAGAATCATGCCATATATTAATCATACTAAAGTTATAATTAATGTAATTACTATGAATTTTTTTCCAAACCCTTGTAAGTGTTTCGATTAAGGAGACCAGTATCCTTAACCGTACCGATGGGTTCCTAAATCGTACCTACATTAAAAATCAGTGAAGGGATACCAACAAGTATATAAAAAAATAAAATAAGATTTTAGTTTTAAAATTTAACTTTATTTTATGAATCTCAGACTTAAAAATAATATCATTCCAACACACAACAAATAATTGAGTGTCAAGATAAACTTACAAAAATAAAAAACAGTAATACACATAGTAATTAATGGTGTTCTTAATCTAAAGTATAAAAAAATGTAAATGTACTGAAATTAATTTCTAATAATTTTTAGAAATCTACTCCAAATTATAAAACGAGAGATCACTCTTCAAGAGCTTTTTGTGAGTTAGGCTATCTTTTTGGCCTACTCTTATAAATATATTTCTGTCAGGACCATATCATACCGTTAACACAAACGTATTTGTTAACTTTGACTTTATCCCAGAACATTTTTCATGGACCCACCTCTAACATTATAAACATTGTACCATGTCCTCAATTACTGCAACTTTACAAAACCATTGTTCAGCATCCACTTCTATTATAATAGGCCTACATGATGTTCCAGAGACTGAAGATGAAGTAGTGGGCTTATTCTGACTAACTTTCTTCGATTTAACATCTACTTTCTTACGGTACGATTTGGGCAACCGTTGGAGGTACGATATAGGCAACTGGGAGTTTTTTTAAACAAAAATTATTTCTTACCTAAAATAAGACCCATAACGTGCTCTGCCCCACCAAAATAAAGCGAATAAGCTGTGTTTCAAGGATCCATCTAAGAAAAAAAAACAGTGATCCAACCTATTTGATCACTGTGGCCTTAAGATTGACAGCTGAAAACTACATCAATCTGTGGCAAAACGCAAAAACTCGCCTTGATTCTCAACAAAAATAGTTATCAGCACGAGGTCCGTTGCTCACTTGTTACATCACTGGATTGTTTCTTCCTACGCCGCTATAGCTCTCCAGCATCACTAATTCTATAAAAATTCGCGGTGGTACGATTTAGGAGGCGGTACAATATCGGCTATTCTCCCCTATTACAATGAGGAAGTTGCCTACTTTGTAAACAAATTAGAAGGGCAAGTCTAGTAGGTGCACCACTATCTAAGAAGTGGCGTTTCTTCTTGGTTCCGGGGTAATCGAAAGGTTAGAACAAGAACCTTAGCAACAATTTCCCAACAAATTCAATCTTTGAGTTGCACCTTTATTTTTGGACGGGTGCGATATAGTGTTGTTTTTTCTGACCTCACCCCAACCATTTTCATTAAAGTGATTTCTACGGACAATATTCTTGGTATCCATTGTCGATACCATAGATCTAGAAACAAGCTATTTCCAGCAGATGTCCAACAACGACTCCAGGAAGGATCGTGGCGGAACGTAGCCTTGACTGGAGGGTCACCGGTCCGTTGAGGAAGGAAAGTTAGGGAAAGTTCTCCGAGAAAGTCTCTCTTACCTCATCTTGCATAACAGTTTTTATGTAAATGTGCTCCCGAGTCGGTTCTTGAGCGACCGCCTTTCTCTAGAAGAAGGGGTCGGAGCATCCAGGCTACGACCTTATTAACTTACCTAATAGGGATAATGGGCCTTTGCCTAGGATTAATTGGACCAAGGATCCACTCCTTGTGATTGATGTCTTCATTCCAAGCTATTTATAGCCGAAGATTTTTCTAGGGCCTCTTACATAAAATGGTTTAGACGTCCTAGAGATATAAGTTTATTTATCTCTCTGAACTGTCCATTTATTTTTATTTACAACTGTGTAATCTATTAAAATAAGAAAATTATTTCTGCGTTAAAATCGACCTAAAAGCTTGGTGGTAACTTGGATTTACGTCCTCCAGATAGAAGCTTATTTATTTCTAAGTAATGCACCTTTATTTTTATTTACAACTCTGTAATCTATTAAAATAAATAGATTATTTCCGAGTTAAAATCGACTTATGAACTTAATATATGAGAGACACAAGTTTTAATCCCCTCTCTGGTGATTTGGATTTAAGTCTTCCAGTACAGGAAAAAATGTCCATTCATAGAACTAAAGTAAATTAATTTCTATATTTCTTGTAATAATAAGAGGTAAGTCTGGTTATTAAACTTCTGAGTTAAAAATCTTGGCAGAATAAAATATGAAATAAAAAACATTATCATGAAATAATCTCGAGTCTTTCTGTAAGGATATTGATACATATAACCCTACCTAGGTTTAACAAGGTTGTAAATGACATTTTTGAGTAAAAAGAGATCACTCCTAACTCTGTCTTTCCCTTAAAGTTAAATAATATTGGGTAAATGATGTTTGACCGGATATTGAATATGTATGAGAATAGTCCGGGGTGGCGGTCAAAAACTACAAATAGAATAAACTATTTTATTACAACAATGCACCCCCATGCATCGACCCAACAATGCAGGTCTTTTTAAGGGCTAAATGAACAGCACACAGGAAAAATATAAATAAATACATAGAAAGGCGTACGCATGCGCAATGCGTGGGCTCAACGTGTTTTATGAGTTGACAGAATATTTTTCTTTATTTCTCCTGCATATGTTTACTTGATTTTTTCATATATCATACTTGCCATTTCTTATTTTTAGGCGAAAAGAGAGACAGATAATTTCCCCAATATAAACAAAAATATTGGTACTTCAGAGGAAAACAAAAAAGGCCCCATCCCCATTTAAGCCCCCTCAGAACATTTTAATGATGATAAAGCTTACCTGATATTGAAGAATACTTGATTCTCATTAAACATGATGAGTTTAATCAAAATCGTTTAAGTTTTTTTTTAGAAAATCGAAAAAAAACGTAAAAATGGGAAACAAAGTTATAAATAAAGTGCCAGCTCCGTTTGATCAGTTTTAATGAAATTTTTGTTGTCATATCGGTGGCATATACATAGATCAAATACCGAGCTTTTTTTAGAAAATGGAAAAAACCCTAAAAAGTTATGAAATAAAGCACCCCCTCCGTTTAACCATTTTTGATGATTTTTTTGCTGTCACATTGCGGGCATATGCATAAACCAAATACCCAATTTTAGGTTCGTACGGTTTATAGCTTTTAAGCTAGTCTCTTCACACACACACACACAGACCATTTCGCAGGATTTGGTTATTTGGACTCAGGGGACCCCAAAACGCGTAATTCCGTTGAAAACCTGAAGTCGAAAATTTTCACGATCGCAATACTTTCCCTTACTATATATTTCATATATAGGTAAGTTAAAGTAAAAATATGAACTAACTAGATAAAATATAAAGGTCTTTAACATATAACGCTAACACGAAGTAGTATGGCTATTGAAAATGATAGCATTGATAGTGTCATGCAATGAGGCTAGATACATTTATTATTATTGCACAATTATTTTATTATAGTTTTCTGACCGCCACCCCGTCCTTTACTGTCATTTATTTCATGAAACAAGCGTCCTCATATTGTCCAAAAAAGAAGTACAGAGCATATTTTCGCATAAACGACACTTGAAAATGACTATAACTATATGAGTGACCTCAAGTGCGGCTTCTTAAAAGAGGTAACAAAAAACCCTCCATTTTTTGTTTATTTATCCGCCTTGAAATGATTATTCAGTTTTAATCTGAATAATTTAATCACAATGGACGCCTATGTACTGTTTAGTTTGAACTATAAATCTAGAGTAAATAAAATATCTTGATTTGAACAATATCTTAGTTTGTTATAATATCTCAAAACTACTCATGCTATTTTCCAATCGTACTAAGACCAGTCACATAAATACGAGTCTAGAAATTATCTCTAGTAACATATCATTTTTGATTCTTTAAACATAGGCTATTAAAAACTCACAAGATGGAGTAGGCATTGAAAAAAAAAATTTAAAATTAGTCTTGCAGAATTCATTAAATTAAATCAAGAATTACGGGAATGTTGAGGAAGAACTTTTGGACCGTTATGAAACTTCCTGTATCATATATGGTTTAATGTCATTTGAATCGCATAAGAGAAAGTAAAACACAAATTAGTGCCTTTCTAAATCGATCGAGTAATTCGAAAAGGCACTCAAGCACTGCTTTTCAATTCCAACCTAATTAATAACATTTAGAATAGTCGGATAAATATCTTTGTTGTATCTGCCTTCATTGCACGAGATTCGTTTCCTAATTGGTTTGCAGCGATTTGCTATGATTACACTTAGCATTAAAAAAGCTATTTCGTTTCATATCGTAGCTCCTGAATAAACTATCCCGGAGTGGGTAATTTACTCACTAGGAAGAGTTGGGGAAAGTGTGCGGTTCTACGCCTTGCGAAATTTATTTTCGATTGGCATAACTTTATGGTTTTGCAACTTGTAGTTCAGTAGCCTTCACGATGCTAGATAGCATAAAAAGTATTGTTTTACGTTTGCTAGCTTATAATCAAAACAGGGGAGAGAATACTAATAAACTACTTTTATATAAAATGCACTATATTTAGTCATTTTCTAAGTCCTCAAATTGAAAATGTTTCCTATTTAAAATTTAACAGTACTTTAACTATGTACTAATATCTACACATTTTAAATTAGGTGTTTATCACACATGAAATTTAAAAAAAAAATTCGCCCCCTCAGAAAATTCCTGGATCCGCTAATGAATCAAAAACGTGTACGGAGGACTATTGTCTTGAGAAATTGTTGGTTTCTCTACCTTTGACCATCAATTGAAATTGTAACAGAAATATTCTGATAATGAAGACGTATGAATTCTAATTGTTACTTTTAAATATTTTAAAATATTCGGAGATAGTTAGAAAGCTAGATTTATTATTTTTATACTTTTATTTTATTATTTTATACTTTATTTAAACTATTATTTTAGTGACTGCCACTAATAAAATAATAAATGAATGAAACCAAAATACAGAGGATAATTTAAATATTATTTTGGTTTCAGTTGATAGGGTATAAAATTTTCGCGCGATTAAATTTAAATTCTTTTAAAATTATGAGAAATTTTAAACGTCTAGCTTATTATTATCAAACTAAAAACAATAATAATAATAATTATTATAATGAAGTTTTAACGAACCCGAACCTTCGGACGATACCACAACTCCCTCCCTGCACACCTCTATCCACCGACCGCAATCCAGACCCTCCGTTTCGGCCTACCCCTCGGACGTTTTCCCTTCGGCACGCGCGCTGTACCTCCTGTTTCGGTACCTGTACCTGTTTCGGAATTCGTTCACTAATAAGTTTCGCAATTTTACGCACCCATTTTATTCGTCTTGCTGCTATCACGACTATTATATTTACCGGGTATCCTTCACTCAGTTCGGCGTTGTGTAAGCGTCTAAGTTCTAAGCAGTACTTTATTTTCAAAAACCCTAAGCCGTTGCTCATCCCTCAATGTCAATGTCAACGTTTCGCACCCGAAAGGGACCGTTGGAAGAATAATAGTTTTGTAAATCCTAATCTTTACGTTTCGGGACACAAGTCGCGAGCTAAGACATTTCGCTGCTAAAAAGTAGCAAGCATTACCGACTTTGAATCTAGCCTTAATTTCCTTATCTATTGCGTATTTTCTAGTTACCATCGCCCTAAATATCTAAATTCCTCTACGTGTTCAAACGTATTCCCTACTACGTCTAAACATATAATATGTCTTAAAGTAAACACAAGGTCGTATTAAAATTTAATTGTTTACATATCCGAAATAATTTATAGTGAAAAAAAAAAAAGAGTCATAAATGTAAGAATGATCAAAAGCATTTATTTCTATTACTCCATTTTTAACTTGATCCTCAACAGTTTAGATTAATTGTTATTTAGTCAGATATAAAGGCGGTCCCAGATGAAATGTACTAGCACTTTAGGTTATCTTAACATTTCCCCGTGGGGTCGCCTATGGTGTAGTGGTTAGCATAGCAACCTACATTTCTAAACGTCACGGTTTCGCTGTCAGGAAGGTAATCGTTAAGGAACACTGTCCTAATTACAGCCGGATAGGCAAAATTTAGGACTCCCACTATAGCAATGTCCGATTAGATTTAGTAGCATAAAAGAACGTTAAACAAACAAACATCTCCGAGTAAAAAAAATAAAAAATAGGCCCTAATGGTACAAGTTAAACTAGGTGCCATGTTTATTACTTTTTGTTTTATAATGTTAAGAAAATGCTTTTTCATTTTAAGAATACTTAATGAATAATTGTTAGGGCGTTATAGTATTTTTTTGGGATCATTTCAGTATTTTCAAATGGTTTAGGGTTTCAACTTGTCTCTTTTTAGTGGACTTTTTCAATAAAAGGTTTTTTGATAGTCTCTCCTGAAGCCTATCTTCACAAAATACATACTTTATTCTATGAAAAACTTGTTCCGCTTCTTAACTCTTCTTAAAACTACATATCGAAGAAACATAATGTATGAAAAAATATTTAAATAAATCCATTACTCATAAGGGATGATGCATTATTAAGAATGTTGGTATAAAATAAAAGCCGTTGTATAACGTTAAAATTTGTGAAAGCTAATATGTCGGATAAAACTATGCGCCCAATAGGTCGGTGAAATTTACAATAATGCCGTGTCGATAAAGATGTAAATCTTGGCTTTGATGGGGTCCTTCAACAAGCCATCAACTTTCTTACAAAGGACTCTAGAGATGCTGGAAGCTCATTAGGTTGACAGGGGGGAGAAATGATCCTCGACCAAGGATAATGCCGAGGAACTATTCTTCAGCTTTCAGCCATTTTAATTTCAGCTTGATTTATTACTTCTTTATGATCCTCCTCTCCCAGAAGACGTGGGATGCCCAGCGTTACTTCATTTGATTAAATTACCCTCAACATTTTATAGAGCTGCTTTCTTTAATAATAAATGATTCTTAAGATCCAACGATATAAAATTTTAAAGTCGTTCCTTTATTAAGGCGCTGAATTAGATTTAGTCCGTTATTTAAAAATGAAATCATAAAAACAGAAAATAAATAAATAAAGTAAGTGTGTAACCTTTAAGAGGAGTTAATAAAATCATTAAAGTGCATGGCGTTTGCTTTCCCACAGATTCGGCTAGTTTCAGCCATGGCTGTAAATCGACAATTTATTCATTTGTGTGACCTCTTTCGGTAAACATGTACTGGGATTTAGGACTTATGCCAACTCCCAGCAATTACTTTTGAGTTTAAATTGGGCCCTCATTGAAGTTTGATTATTACGCGTCTTTTGAACTCGGTTCTTACTCAAAAGAGTCATTAAACTTTATTTATTAAACTTTATTTATTAAACTGTCAGTCAAGCTCCACCTAATTTCATACACACTCGGCCATATTTTTCCTATTCCATAGACCAAACAGTGAGGTCATAAAGTCTTGAGCCTACACATAGTGTAGTGAAAATTTTAACAGTGTTGTTTTAAACTTCAGACGGTCATTAAAATGGTCAATTACTGCATTAAGTTGTAATTAACCATCTTTACGAGTAATTATCAAACTACAGTCAAGTTTGAAAAATTGTAAATTAAAGCAAAAATGCAAGCATCTAAGTTGGTTGATTACTTGTTGAATATTGCCGTTCAACTGATTCTAACCTCTAAGAACCTTCTGCATTTTAATCAGTGCACGCCACCTCCCATTGTATGGAGTATAAGTCGCAATTTCCTGCATTTCTCAAACAGGAAAAATCCCTTTTTCTTTTCTGGCACTTAATTACAATTAAATTTGTGACCTGATCCTCTCTATAATTTTTAATAATTTAAAATGAAGGTTGTTTGTCGATTTTGGATAATTTCAACTCCACTTTGAATCACCCACATCTTAAAACCTCAAGATTGGTGTTTAATTTAATGTAATAAGCTACTTCTTTAATGCTAAAAGAGTGATTGGGCTAAAAGCCAGGGTAGCAAAAGTATGAAATAGTCATTAATTGATAGTCCGTTCAACCAATCGATTTTGTAGATAGCCTTCCGTTTTACTTTTAGGATCACAATTTGGATCGTCTGACGAATGATTGCACGAAAATCTCTACAGGAATTTAAATGATACCTTTATGCAGCCAGCTTTGGGTCTTCGAAAATTCATTGCAATTTGAAAAATACAAAGTTTGACTTTGGCACATTTGCCAATAATCCACTTTCTAGCCTAGCCTGGATTTCCAGTTTCCTTTCATTTTCCAAATTTTTTTCCGTTTCGGTATTTCTTTTCCATACTTCTTCACTAGCTCTTTATAAGCTGACTGGAATGCTCTCGTAAAGAGGAATTCTAACGCGTAGATTTGAAAGGCCAAAGTCTGTAGCTTCAGAATTGATTTGTTTAGTTCCTTAAATGTTGCTCCACTAAAGTAAAATTGAGTTAAGTTTATGCCAGTGGCATTGTTGAACTTGGCATCACCATTGTCATGATAAAATTATACTTAACTACAAATTTCTGTATATATACTTCCATATATACATAGTTGGGCACTTTTTAGAATACTTTTAGTTTTATTGGCAATTCTTTAATTACATTCCCTCGATTTTGTTTTTAAGGCAGCATAACTTTTAAGATCTTAATATAGGTTTTCCTAGCACATCATGTTTAGGGAGCAGTTTGGGCAAAAATAAATGAGGTTTGTGTTTCTCCTACACCTTCACAGCGCCACATTTACTTAGTGTAATGATTTAATAGTACGGTCCAACTAATTAGCAACATTAATAAAGTCAGTATTGAATATGAACTCTCTGTCAACATAATTAAGAAAACGTGTTTTAAATGTATAAATAAATGTAATAAATAAATTAAATATAAATGTAATAAATAAATGTAATAATAAATAAAAATAAATGTATAAATAAATTTAAATGTATAAACGTATAAATGTATACGATGCCGATGAACTTTCATCGAGACAAAAATACTTGTATAATGACTTGCCTAGTCAGCCTTATTAAGGATGATACAGAAAAACAAAGACACAAGTGACAAGGAAAGAAACAAGAGACGAAAAACAAACCACGATATGATAGAGTGTCCACTTTCTTTTCTTCCACATGGAAGGGTCGAAAAAGCCACTCCAGATGACAGGGGCTGCCTCCCGCTGCTACATGTGCACCTGCTATATTTAGTCTTCCCTGCTACGCTATAAAGTAACGATGCTTCTCTCTGAGATCCATAAAAATATGGGTAAATACAGTGGCGTACCTTGGAGGTGGGCAAAGGGCAATGGAGAGGGGCAAGGTATTTTAAGGTATTGTTATTAGTTCTTAATAACAAGAATAAAAAAAAAAAAAGGTCAGGACCACTTAATGGATTGATTGATTAACAAGCGCAACAGTAGAACATGGGGAATGGATAAGTGTTTTCCATTTGAATTGCTTACGGGAATTGCTTATTTACGTATATAGAGTGGGCTGATTGTAATTTAACATAAAATGTACTTTAAAAAAACTTTACTTGAGGTCATTATTGAAATTATGTCTACTAAGAAACCGAATCACTATGGGGTCCCACATTAGGATTTTTTTTCTTTTTTTGAAGGGGCCACATAATTGAATCCGCTGTTGGGCCCCGAATGGTCTTTGGCTAAATATGACATATTATATATACAATAATTTATATCTATGAACTATTGTAGCTATATAAATCATGTACACTTAACGTTTTAAAATTGCATTATTGTCTAATAATTTATATTATAAAAGTTATTAATAACAAGAAACTGAAAATTTATCCATATTCCTCCAAACTTGAGGTTTTGCTTGGCAAGATACAAAGAATCCAACAAGTGAATGAAATAAATAAATTAAATCAGTTAAATAAATGAAATAAATTGTTCGTTACCTAGGACTATACTTGGTCAAAAGACTCACTTGAAACATACATACAAAACGAAAAAGACAAGAACTGACCAGACGATATAAACAACTGTCACACCTCCTGGACTACAGATCAATTAACTTACGAAAAAAAAGACTATTTTACAACAAGATACTAAAGCCTATTTGGACCTACGGAGCAGAACTTTGGGGTTCCGCTTAACAATATCTTCAAAAATTCAAATCACACAGTCAAAAATTCTAAGAAAAATTGTATGCACTCCATGGTACATTTCTAACAACACAATACACAAAGACACGAACATTCCAACAGTAAAATCATACATTCACGACAAATACCCTACATTTCACTGTTCAACTCATAACAAACCAAACCCATTTGTTTCTTCTCTTTCTTGCTCCCAGTTACCCAACTAACGAAGATTAAAAAGACAATGGCCGAGGGATATGCTCGAGCACATTATTTAAATCCAGAAAATGGAAGAAAAACTTAGCATTCCACAAATGTTCTACATGCGCTCCAGCGCAGTTGCAAATGCCATAAAATATAAATAAATAAAAATTTAAAAAAATCAGTTCTGTACCATCTTTTTTTTTTGATTAGGTATAGAATTTGCTGTAAAATAGCGACTGATTATCTGTTTTTAATATATATGTGCTCTATATCAGTAATTAATGAAAACAAAGACTTCGGAAAGAATAAAGTAAACTATAATAACATCGTTAATAATAAGGAATGTGAAGGTACCTATACATCCAAAAAGATAATAATAAGAAACTAACTGCAAACATATAAAAAATGTAAACACCACAGTATTAGCTCAACATAGTGTTTGTGTGCCCCTGCTCCATACAGCGGTTGCCAATGTATGCCGATATCTTCTCTCGATATTTCCCGGTTTCAGGGGGAACATTGGCGCGAAATGCAAAGTACGTCTTAGATTTTCGACCAGGAATTACCAAAACTATTTTCATCAAGATCCGTGAGGGAATGATCCTGTTCTCTACTTGTTAGTCAAAAAATGGATTATAATTTGGATATCCTCTATCAAAACGTTAAGTAAATAAATAAATTATGAAGTAATATAAATCTGAATTGCGGTAGTAGAAAAATTATCAATTACAAAGATTTAATCCAGCAAATAGTAATTTTTCTTTAGGAAATGACCAAATCTTTCTATGAAAGAATTATAGGAAAAGACACAAATGGTAGACAGATGATACAGAAGAATGGAGGAGGGATTGTCGAATCTGTGCTATCCTATAATAGGGCGGGTGTACTGGGCCTCCACAAAAACTGCCCCCACAGAAGGGTACGTCAGTCTCTGATTGGTCCAGCCAGGTGCGTTCCCACGCAGTGCTGCCACCTGTCAGCGATACCTGTAGACCGCCTCCCCTTTATTTCGAAATCTGTGCGGAAAGCCGATCGCATTTTATGACAAATGCACACACGCACAAACCAATATACACATGTAAAGTTTAATATTAATATATACTCGTATATATATATATATTAATAAAATTATTCTCATCTGAACTGCTTGTTTGTGCACATTTAGATGTCTTTGACTTATGTATGTCTTCGTTGATCAATGACATAAAGGATAGCGACGAGTTCCTAGAAGACGAAAGAAAGTTGAAATATTGCAATAGTTGATTGGAAGAAATATTTTAGATGATATAAATCTGTCCATTGTCGGTCTATAAACATTCTGAGGATGAAATTTATTGTTAATCATTTTATATCAAAGAATGCTTGGTAGGGATGTAGGGATTTATGTTTTGACATGACCATTTCCAGGTTTTATTCTCTTTTTTTACCCATCCATTTAAACCATTCAGGAAATGTTTATATTTACATTAATTATATCAAAGTAGGCGTATCCCAGCAAGTAGTGTTACTATCTACCAGGTCTTCTCTTATCTTATTGGATAATGTTCCTATGGGAAAGTACATATTTCGGAACTACGCGCAATCACAGTCACTAATTAGAAAAAAATCATGTCATTAATTTAATATAATTGTTTTTTAGACGGATAAACGGGTTACCACCGGTATTGTGTACTCCTTAGCCATTGCCTTTTGGTAAATACAGACCTGTTCTTCATCCACAGTAAAGAGGTGATGTCAAGAATATATATTAGCAGCCATCTCATATACCTCTGGTTAAGTTTGTAATTTGTCAAGAGAAAAAATTTGTTTCCCAACTGTTGGAATATGCATGTATAAAAGCTCTTCATTGACTATTTAAACTAGATAATGAAAATTCAAATGATATATTTGTTTTTTTTTTTTTCTTCTCAAACATTTGTGATTTTAAGAAATAATACAAATTTTTGAGAAAAAGTCATTTGTTTTCCCCCAGAATCACAGAGATAAAATAAAATGTGTTTTGAAAATACCGAATTTCAAATGTTTGACTGTATGAAAAATTCAAAAGCAAAAAATAAAAAGTTTTTTATTGCACTTATTTCTTTGCTAAATTTTTAAAATATACCTTAATATAGCGAAACAATATAAGTTCGCTATTCAATATAAATTATAACTAGAATGAAAAGCATATTACCACTTCTAACAAACAACAAATTAATTATTCGTCCAAAAATTACAAGGTAATCACTTGTTAGAAAAAATATATAAACTAAATTATTTAATAATTTTATGGTTCTGCTTCTCATAGCATTACATATTCGAAGCCATACATCTATATATCACAAAATCGAAGTATGAATCTCAATCGTGAAAGAAAGCATTACTTCGATGAGATCCAGAGAGTGATACATGATGGGAATAGCTAAGAGGGACAGAAAAACAAACATGATTCCGGAAATATTACGCGTACACAATGGGAAATTGGAAAAGTCAGGACGCATGATATGAATCCAAGAGGAGCGATGAGCAACTAAGAAAAATGGTAAACAAGATAAAAGTTATGAAGATGAGTTGGTTGTAGAAAAAATAGGTTGAAGGAACAAGTGGTGAAGCGTAACTTCGGAAAAGAATGTTAAGTATACTTCGAGCTTAAATGCAAACAGATCATTCATTACAATTCATCGCATTCTAAATTTTATTCAATTTAAAAAAGAAATTGTATTTTCAGCTTGGAAACGTGATTATCGTTGCATTATTGTATGAAAATCTGAACAGCGTTATGCAAAAACCAACTAACCCACAAAATGAAAAATACTTTTAGTTTGATTCTAAGACCTTTAAGAAAATGTAATATATTACAATAATACGAATTTATTTAAATTGTACTTCATGGATCTCAAAATTTCTAAGGGGGCAGCTCCCCCCCCTTCTCTGCGGGCGCCCATGTCTGGGTCCCAATTTATTTGACTCGACTTTGATTCAGTGTATAGGCAGTATAGGGCTGATTTCCAATGCTAATTGTCAATCCATATCTCGGTGTTCACTTAAATCAATAGATACCAAGGGAAGAAAGATATAGAAAGAATGCATTAATTCTTACTTGCGATATAAAAAAAAAAAAAAAAAAAAAAAAAAGGCATAAAAATGTTTATTCAAAAGAAGAATAGCCTTGATTCACTTTATTTCTTTTCTTTTATTTATTTGTTTTTTTTTTTTATTTCACGGCATCAAACCAATGGAATTTCAAAACGTTAGTCATAAATAGGATTCCCTGCAACCGAAAAAGGTTTTATTGTAGAATCTTATGGCCGAAAAAGGTCGAAAACATTCTCCAACAAAGAACGCTTCTATCAGAAGCACGTAAGGTTACTTAGGTCCAAGGCATTAGGGTAGTGTGAGTACTATTGTGTACAATGTAGTGAGTACAGTCGAAGGTAGCGGAGTGACATACTTTGAGAATAGAAAGACCTAGCTAACATTTTCAGGGTTTATTCACGTTCTCCATTTGTCTGACCATTCTCCAAGGCGATATTGTTGAAGGTTAGTAACTATAGCAATCTCCCTAAAAGTTAGTGACGTTTTTCGTCTCTTCGGACTGTGTTTAATGGAATACAAATTTAAAATAAGGCAGAATATTCTGGAGAAAATTAGAGTACAGCATATATTTTATGAATGTGAGAAAACTTTGTGTAAAAGCCAGGTATGTCCAGACTCGCCTAGCTTTTGACACCAATGTTTATGAGTGTATATTGGAGTTACCATCCCTCTACCCACAAAGGAGATGGCACATGCGAGCCCATCCTAAAAATTTGTATTGACCTCCTCTTCTAATCAAGGGTGCAAGTAAATTAATAATTATTAGTTAATTACCAAGCGTAATTCTGATTTTGCCAAATAGTTGGGGTGTAATAATTAATTCCGTTTATCTTTCGCTTAAGGCCCGGTGCACACGGACGACACTTTTCTGCGATGCGGACTATAAGCCAGGTCAGAGGTACCTGGAGTACAATGGACCGACTGGATTTACCATTATACTCCAGGTACCCCTGACCCGGCTTATAGTCCGCATCGCAGTAAAGTGTCGTCCGTGTGCATCGGGCCTAACCCGTTTTGTCCCAGAAATGCGTTTACGCATCATTAATATTATTTTTTATCAGTATATTATTTTGAGATTTTTATTTTATTTCTTTTTCTAGTTGAAGGGGTCAGGGCAAAATAGTGCCAAGCAACATTTTTAACAAAAATAAACCGTAGCTGCACTCTGCTGAATATTACGTAGACTATATGTCTATGATGGAAATGCCATCTAAATGTGATTATATAGAGCTTCTATAGTCATACTTATGTGGCATTTCCATCATAGACATTTAGTCCTACGTAATATACAGCAGACTGCAGCTACGGTTAATTTTTGTTAAAAATGTTGCTTGGCACTATTTTGCCCCGACACCTTCAAATAAAACAGAAGGTTCTGAATTATTTTTAAAATAACAAAGATGAGTTAAATTTTTTTAAAGTATGTTACTTTTTTAAAAACTTCAAATGTGAGATTTTAAAATTTGCACTAAATTATTTGCTTGTTTATTTGACGTCACTTTATGCAGCTAATCGGAAGATAAATTATTTGTGTTTAAAAAATGCAGTGAAGATAAATTTCAAAACAACTCTTATGTCTAATCTTGATTCAATAAATGTAATAATAATAAAAAAAAATCATTTTGGGGCTGCTTATTTTTTCACTTTTGACCCCTTAATGTCCCAGATGTTTCCATGTTCCAATATTTCCTAGAAATAGGGTTCCCGAAAGGAGATAATTTTTATATTTACCAATCATGTATTTTTGACAGAAATTTATAGACATAGACAGAAACACCAAAAATTCACATTACGTCTACTCTTGGGACAAAATGGTTCGAATTACTTCACGTTTAAGTGTTAATAGCTGTTCGTGCTACGGCAGGATTCGGTGGATTACGTGTTCGAAGGCGAGGTTCGCACTTTGTAAAGGCACCTTAAAGTTTTAAGCGTTGAAATTTCGTCACAAATACTAAAATAGCGTCTACTAATTACGGACATTAAACCAACTGAATAAATCTTATCAGTAATGGGATATTAAAGAGTTGACTAATTGTTCGCCAGATTTAACGCAAATTACAACTATATTTCAAATGAACGCCTGAATCATACGCTTATTCACTAAAAATAAATCGCGCCCATGCTTCTTTTAGCTGCTTAACTCACTTTGGGCTTAAACTCTAATTAACTGGAATGACAGATATATCAGTATAATGTATCATAATTTGGACCGTCCAACAGCTGAAGCTTTGTTTCCTTTTTACAAATAAAATAATCATTTTGATTTTTTTCAATATGGTGCAAACTGCAAAGAAAGGAAAAATGTCTCATTTTTCGGCTAAGCTGCACAAGGAACATCTTTACTCCAGAGTTTCCTGCTGAGATTTAGCGCTTCATTCCTCGCCCACATAATTGTCCTCACAAAGCGAATGTCATTGAATTTCTTCGAGTACGACAGCTGTTCATTCCCAAACTCAAGCTGATTAAATTAATTTATTCTATGCATAAAACAAATCTAAATGGTTAGGCAGCAGTACTCACCAGATAGGTGAGTTTCAAAATCTAGCCCACGAACGTTTTCAAAATAATTTCGTTGTTGTTATATAGTGCATAAAGTACTCAAGGCTTTTTTCTTTTTTTTTAATTTTATAGAAATATCAAAAATCATTAATTTCAGGGTTAAATTGGATCAAGAATTTGTCATTTTTCAGCGAAAAGAACCTTCCTTAGTTCATGGAAATTTAAGTAGTAAAATACAAGTGCCACTCACCGAACTGTTTAACAGTACCAAGAATATCTGAGAATAAATCACCCTCAAGTAAACAAAATACCAAGTTCTATAGAATTCCCGTTAAAAACAAAAATAAAAAAATCCTCACCGAATCTGAGTACGGTATTCGATTACTAGAATCCTGATGGATAGCTGTCATATTAGCCATATAAACGAAGAACGGAGAAGAGAAAAAAATTCAATAAAAGAAAAAACCCAAAAACAAATATATCACTTCAGAGAAAGGCAAAGCAAATGTTCAAAGGCTCTTAGGGAGGAAATTACTCAAAGGCAAAAAAAAACTTACGACTTCGCCTCCCCTTTCGCTTCCATTTTACGTTCAAGTTTTTTCTGAGCTTTTTTTTCGAATTCTATCTAAACGAAAAGCATCTTTTTTTACTAAATAAATTTGGTTTACATAATCTGCTCTCCAGAACAGAGACTAACGTTAATACCAATTCCTATTTTCAATTTCCTCTGTAGAAAAAAATAGTCAACAATAATTGAGTAAAAATCAGTTGATCATATGATAAGGAATCTAATACAGGGCTCCCGAACTTTTGCGTGTTTCGACGCCCTTTACATACCAGAATTTTTCCGCGGCGCCCCAGGTCAAATCTTATATCACAAATATTTTTTCTTCAGCATTGAGCTTATGAGCGTTTCATTTGAGACAGTAATTAGCTCCAATTTAAACATCTGACAGCACTTTCAATAATATTCCACTTTGGAAAATTCGTATTGTTTTATTTTGTAAACGTATCACATAAATAATGAACTTATTATAACAGTTTACTAAAACATACATTAAAAAAAAAAAAAAAAAAAAAATTACGATCATTTTCCGAAAAATGTTGAAATTGGAGTAAAGCATTCTGTCAACTGGAAGGCTCATATCTATAGCCCTTCTTTTTGGAATTTCATTTAATAAATAATTAAACCTCCTGACTTATCTCAACTAATATTGAAAAATTAAAGGCGAATGTAATTTTTTTGCATTAATATAAAAAACGTTGCCGGTGTCTCAGTTACATGTATATTGAGACTAGAGAGTGTTCGGTGACTATCGGTGTGTTTGATTGCATTCGATGCATCTACGAAACGCAGTTAAACTGCATATTTAATAAGTTTTGGTTATTTTTGAAAACATTGAAATTTCAAATTCACAAATAATTTATTGTATAGAGATTAAAATACTGAAATTTATTGGATGGGTGGGTTTTTTGGTCCCCTAAAAATTTTATAAAAGTAATTACATTATTAATATAATATCTTGTGAAGGAAAATTTACAAGGCCATCCAAGGCCGCGCCTCATCGTTTGGGAAAGACTGGTCTAATGTTTATTTGCCATAGCTGTAAAACGTTAACATAAAGAAACAGTATGTTAATAAGGAAATTACATAAGTTTTTCAGTTATTGTAATTGTTCACTAATATAACTTTATAATCTGTTAAGAAAAATTACGTTAATCCCAATCACGTGGATCACATATACGTGTAGAACATACGTTTGCTTATTACAAAATTTTGCAGATTGAAAATCAAAAATATGTGAAAAGCAGTGCATAATAATAATATAAAAAGAATCACTCCTCAAACTCTATACCAATAATCTATTATAATTGCAGTTGTATTTATAGATTACCAAGAAAAAGGAACAGACAAAGATGTCAAGTAAGTATTAAGTAGCAGTCATCTAGCCAGAAGCCCAAGTGCTAATTACTGACAGCAATTGAAGGAGTTGAAACAAAGCGGCGAAGTCAAGGAACCCTGGAGATAATGGGCTGCTTGACTCGGCGATGATTAATCTAGAGGGTACGAGACAGTGTACAGGAGGCAGTGACCCATCCCATCATGATGATGTATACCTCAAGAGGGTGTTCCCAGGTAATGTACAGGTAATGGTTTCCGGGCATATCAAGTTCGTGATCAGGTCATCTGGAGGAAAACGTTATGAATTTATCACATTTCACCTTATAGGGTACATTTTGTCAATCTAGAAGTTAGAATGGATTTGTTCGGTTTGAAGTTTCTATTAAATATATGAAGTTTCTTTTCCTATTGAACTATTTTACATGGAAATGTTCAATGTGCAGTCCTATAAGGAGTGGCGTACTTAAAGCGTGTATATTTTCAAGCCAATAAATGACAACGTACATAACGTCCTTTTAAGTTATTCAGTTGTTTGCAATGAAATTTTATCAAAAGAAAAATAAATTCATTGTACTGGGCAGGGTCCCTTAATTTTGTAGCCGCTAATAAATTCCATACAATCGAAGCGAGATATATACCTATATACATATTTATTCCCAGCTACATATCGGAAACTCCAACGGCTCCATAACGCCGGTCGGGAAGAACACAATTCGACATAGTCAAATAAATTTTATGAAAAAATATTTAAATTTTTTTTTGTTACAATATTTATCTATTGATAATAAACTGTAAACAGTCAGTGAAAAGTATTGCTAATATTATGACACTCTCCTACCTTAAAGTTTATGAATTTCAGTTATAAAGGCGCATAAATTAAAAAGCTAAAAAAATGAATTAAAAATTTCGAGCTGCCTCACTATTCTTGTCGACCAATTAAACCATCCCATTCACATGGGTATTTTCCGACAAATGTTTCGCTTTTTATAATTTTTTTTTCCTGCTTTTAACCATTTTTTTAAGTATGTACACATCTCTAACATTCCTTAATGTAGTCAGAGGTGGAGAGGGCGTAGGGCATTTCATGTCAAAAAAAAAAGTTTAAAAACATGACTGAACCTTTGATTTAGATAGTTTTTGTGCCATTTGTTGTATGCATTAATTTAAAGAAAAATTAGAGATTTTTTGGAGTTACCGTTTTTTAAATGTACATTTTTAAAGTAATAATAAAAAGCAAAAATTGCAAAATCATTATCAGCATCTTCTGACATGCTACTAAAATTGGTCAAAAAAAATTACGAATAATATATTTCATTTGCGAATAATTCAAAACGGTATATATTTTTTGGTGATCATCATCAGCAATACTTCGAAGGTATTTAAGTCCCAAAAGAAACAAGTTTCAATAAAATCTGAGCTGAGATATAATGTTGCCATTTTTTTGGTTTTATTTGTTGTAGGTCCTCTCTCCATTTTAGTTCTCGAAAAATGTTAAGATTAATAAAAACATATTTATGTGCAATATATAGGAGGTAAATATTTAATATTACCTTTATATTAGTTAGGATATATTTATTTTACTAGTACATAATTTTATTTTACTAGTTCCTAAAATAGAAATAAGCAGTAACATGTAATTTTGTTTCGTCAGAATACTCCATTTCTTATTCACTTTTTTAGAGAAACACTCATCTATCACTCAATCCCCTGAGTTATTCGAAGGTTACATATAATAATCAGGTACAGATTTTATGTAATCTGTATCTTTTTTTAGCATTTCCGTTTTACCATTTAACTATCTCAGTGACTCCCGTAATCCTGAGATTTATAATGAATTTATTGGTATTATCTGATTAATGATTGCAGACTACTACCGATAAGTGGCTGAGAATGATTGCAACCAGGTGGGCGAAACAATAACTACAAATATAATGGTACTAATAAAGCAATGTACTATTACCGTTGGTGTATGCTAATGTAATCGACCTTGCAGCAAATTTCCAGTTCTCAAAAACCGATAAGAACCATTAATGTGAAATGGCGCTGTAGATTGACCACACTGGGCTGGAAGTCAAAGGTGATCTTGTACCAGACAACTGCACAGCACTTAGGGTCGACCAGTGCTTAACATTCATTGGTGGTGATCTTAGGCAAATAACACAGATACATAATGCATGTAAAAGGAAGAGTGAACATGCTGATTTAATAATATATAGTCCTAATTATAATCAGACCTTATTATAATTAGTGACGATGCATTCTTCAAAAGAATTAATTAACGATAACGCAAAACTGGCTTAAGAAGTTAATAAGAAACCTTAATGGGTTTCTTAATGCATTGCTAACTAAATGGCATGTTCTCAAGAAACAATTGAAACATGAAAATGCAAAAGGGTTAAGTCTCTTAGAGAAAATTTTCCAGAAATGACATGACTTAAGGTGCCATTATACTCTACGAACCTCACCTTCGAACAGTGTTCGGGAAGGCTGTTCGAGGGTGATGTTCGAGGGTAAAGTTCGTACAGTGTAAAGACACCTTTATACCCACTAGGGTGAACTACGTTCGGCGCATACACCCATGCCATCTTTCAAACGTTCAATGAACTACTTTCTTATAACAAAAAATTACTTATACCCATTCTGAAAAATGGCTTTGGCAGATATCACAATTTTAATTTTCACACTTCAATTATTAGATAGCAAAACTCCGTAAACTATTTCAGGGACTAATATTATTTCATCCTCTTTCCAGAAATATCTACTTCATTACATACTCATTCATTCATTACATACCTACTTACTACTACTTTGGTAAAAAAAATTGACAAATAATATTTTTGTATTTTTATATTATAGCTTTGAAAAAATAATAAGTTTTATATTTAAGAATTTTATTTTCCATGATCGAAATCATAATCTGATAATTATGGTATCAGCTGATTTAAGATCAAATGTATAAAAAAATTTGAATGCTCCAGCTCAATAAATATTGATTTTTCATGAAATATCTCAAAAGTTAAATGACCATAATTCTTGAAATACTAGTAAGAATCGTATAAAATTTGACATTTTTTATTACCTTATTATAAACTAAATATGACAACATTTTCAATAAAATCTGAGGGTGGAAGCTGTCGGCACTGGATGATTAGATGTAATGACTCAGAATTCTTTTTTTAATTTGTTTTTGCAATTATAAAATTCATCAATACGTACCTAACAGAAATGATTTTTGAGAAAATTTTTATCAGTACGCAATTCAGACTCCAAAAATTACAATAAAATCCAAATGGATTTCATTGTGACAGTTTCTCCCTATCCTATGATATAAGGAAAATAAATGGGGGCGCATACGTTGGACACCCTTGTAGATCTTCACGCTCGATTTTCTCGTTCTGGTCGCTTGATATGGAAAAATTAGAAAATACAAAAAATTTTCAGCATTTTAATACGAATAATATGAGATAAAATTCGAGTTTCTACGATGTTCAACGGTCATGTTATCCTGTCAAACTTACCAATTATTTGTCTAGGAACAGGCAGTTTTCTGTTCAGTATGACATCCTTTGTAAGAATCTGAAGTCAAACTGCAGTGCAACATTTTTGCATACTAAAGCCCGCCCACCGCCTAGTTAAATATGAATTGTGGCCTGCAGCTACTCCGATATTCTTATTATCATATGAAATTGCAATCAATTGCTGATATTTTTATATCTTTCTTGAATAAAAAAAAAGGTATCGAGTAACTTTGAAAATCCTGAGGGGAGCAATGAAAAAAATGTCAGTGTTTATTCTTCCGTTAAACAGTATTGTAATAGTTTGAAAATTATTAAAATGATCCAGAATTGATTAACGAAGAAAGGGCTTTCGTGGTAATATTTTTAGTTTCTTCCCTTTTCCTTTCATTTATGCGAAAACATATAGCATAGTAATAGCAACATAAGCACCCAACCTATCTTATTATTATAACTAATACTATTCTGTTTGCAGTTTTCCCCTATACATCTATACATAAGGATCTATACCTAAGCAACTCAATTTTCGCACTTACAAATGAGGGATCCTGGCATTCTCTTAACTTATACATGTCTCATGCAGTAAATTTTACCAAATTTTATTTAGATAAGGATCATTTGATGACTAGCATGAATACTAAATTTGTATTGGAATATTCCTTTAAAGGCAAGCGTGGTGTTCGAAGTATTCTCCAGTGATATGGATGTTAGCAAACCAATCAACCGACTGAACACACACACACACATAACCTTCTTGTGTAATTAGAGACAGTGAGGGGGCATAAAGGCGCCCAAATCACCTATTACACGCCTGTTTTTCGCTTTCTCATATTCACATCCCCGAAAGAGACCGTATCGTAACCAAAAGCAAACGTTCGCCCACGAGGGGGGACAGTTTATGTAACGCGGAGCGTTGTGGAATGTCGGGATCCAGGTCTGGCCTTCGTCCAGATACCATCTCCACTTATCAAATGAGTTCGTTAAGGAAACGCCGCATTAGCTGGCTGATGTTGAGATTGCACGGAGTACTGAACTCGAAATCTGGAAATGTATTTACCAATAATATAAAGGTCACTGGAAGTTGTGATGTGGACTGCCTAGAACAAGAGAAATATATGTTCCTTTTTGATGCAGAGTATTTAATATTATTCCGCATCAAAATTGACTTAATTTTGTATTAATTCACAGTCAGTTCATGTTCAAGGCAAACACAGTAAACTTATATGCTATTTGAGTAAGCTTTATATATGTGCTACATAGGTAGGGTAGTATATAATATATCATAGCTATACACATCATTTAGCTAGACAGAGAATATCGATATTAATTTCCACGGGCGTCACCGCCGAGGGGGACAGGGGGGACGCGTCCCCCCCCCCAATATTTTGACAGGAGGGGACTGTCCCCCCCAATATTTTGGCAGGAGAGGACCCAATGTAAAAAATTAAATAAAAATGCGATTTTACGAATTTGTCCAAGTTTAACCAATAAAATATAAATAAGTATAAAATATTAGTTAATTTCAGCACACTCTATTGTTAAAAGCTAGTCAGGCGTATTGTATATTTTATGAATTATATATTTTTTATTTCAGCTCAAACTGTTTTGTTTTATTGCTTCACATTTCTTTTTTAAACGTTGATCCTACTTTCCCTCAATTTGATGAAGCTTATAGAAGTTACTGGAAAGCAATAAGAAATTAGTGGGATCAGATTCAGAAGAAAAACTTGGATAAAATTCAATCAAGTAATTTTGGCCCATATCCTTCAACATTAAGCCTTAACAATTCCCTATTTTAATGTATAACTGAGGCATTAATTGACAATTTTTCAGAGACTGTAAATACCTTTAAAATACAGCGTTGGAGGATGAATTTAAATGCCACAGCAGTTGTTTTTAGGGGTTATAATTTCAACTTTTAGCCCCTCGAATTTCTACCTACCCTATCTAGGAAAATATCGAGCCGTCCCCCCAATAATTTGGCCCATGTTAATTTCATCCTTCTAAAAGGAAATTTAAGAAAGTGATTCTTAACTTCGGAATGTCGGGATCGTGAGATGAGCCATCAGTTGGTCGTTGTCTTTTTTAATTTTTTTAATAAAAAAAAATTATCATGTCTCTACATTTATCTTTCTGATGATACTCCATATTAAAACATTATATAATAAAATCTGTACCAGAAAAATAAAAAAAAACAGAAGAGTAAAAAAATAGTATAAAAATAATCATAAAATAATAATGTATTAAGAAATAAAATAACGGCTGAAAAAGTCATCATTCCTCCTCATAAATAAACGCGAATTCAATGCAAAGCAGCGTTATCACAAGAAATATATTTACCAAGTAGAGGTCATGCAAACTTCTGCGAGGGAATCATCCTTCTTAGGGACAAATATGTATCTTTTTTTTATCAAAATCCTATTGGCCTAGTCATAAACAGGAGAAATCATGGGCTTTATTTACAATTAATTATTGGAAAAATAAATAATGCGACCTCTCTTTAAATTTGATTAGTTTTCATTTGTATTTAATCATTTTTCTGAGTATTTAAACATATTATCTCCTAATGCTTAGGAACGTCTGGGGGTTCATTGTTCCCTGAAGAGCGAGCGTAGAGAGTGATAGTTGAAGTTGGGATCTCATAAAGCTTATCAAGGCCCTTTTTAACTGAAAAGGACGCTATATGATCGCTTATATCATCATATCTTACCTCTCGAATAGACCACGCCCAGAAGTATCATAGAGGATAGCTTTACTAAAACTACATTGAAACGAACATAATTTCGCAGAGATCGTTATTAAATGTTGTTTGAGCCGGAGAGGAAACGAATGTACTCGTACTTAGCTCCATCAATCACTAACGAGCATGTCCCCGCTGATGATGATGCCGATCAATAACGAGCCAGTCACCCTGATCGGAAGAATGCTAATCGCTTTCCAACAACGTGAACATCCTCACTGACTTGGCGGGTAGTCGCAGGACGTGAGTCGTCGCAGGAACTTCAACATGATGATACCGTGATTTATTTTTTTTTTACATTTTTTCGAATGTATTGCTTTCTACGATATCTCGAAGCAATCCACGAGGAAGTACATTATTAGTTAATTGATAGAATCATCAAACAGCAGAGGTTCAAGTATCAAACTGGCAAGTGGTATTAAACTGGCAAAGGCTTATAAATAATAAGAGAATTAAATATTTTTGTTTGAATCAGCCCCCTCTTTGTTGCCCAATGCGGGATGAAGACCTTTTGTACGCCAGAACACTTGGGCTGGGGTGAGAATGAAACTATTGAAACATCATTGATAATCGGTGTTCCTTGGGAAGCAGATCCCCCGGTAAAATCACTCACTTCAGACTACTACAGAGGACAATCATAAACTGACAATATAATAGAAGAGGAAAACAGGATCTCGTGGGAGCCAGCGGCCACGCGACCATAACGATCAGCAGAGTTAATAGCGATAGGGGTCACGTGGGCTACCAGCATATGCTACAGCGGTCACTACATAGGGGCACTAAACGCCTGTAATTATATGCAACTTATGGCATCACCTTTTAACGCTTTGTGTATCATCGTCTGTGCTGTTTCAGGCTCACGCGTCTAATATTCCGATGGGCCCATATGCCCGCCGCCCTCTTTCTATCGTGAATGAGGAAAGTTAATTAAGATAATATTTCCGATTACTGTAAACAAATACAAGAGTTTATGCATATATTTAACTATATAGATATGTCGTATTATTAAAATAATATATGTATTCAACGTGAAACGATAGTTCGCCAAATGTGCAATTAAAAAAACTTTTTATGTATTGTGTGGTTTCCCAGTTATTACTTTTGGGAATAAATGGTCTTATTCGATTCAGCTAAGTACCTAAACAGTGTCACAAACACAGATTTTACCTACTTGCAGCAAAATTAATTTAAGACCTTCCCCCCGTTTTCCAGCGCCTTATCGTCATAAATGTCTACCATAAAATTAAGTTTAATCCGGTCAAGAAATATGAAGACTGAAAATTAAAAAAAATAAAATGCCGCTATAAGAGACGTAACCGTGTCAAGGCTGATTTTTGCACTGTAAACGGATGGACCTATACTTAAGTCGGACATCTCAACCGTCATGAGCGGATCCATGGGGGAGTCACGGGGTCTTGACCTCCCAAATATTTTGGATTTTCAATTTTTTTATATTTTTAAACGAATAATGCAATTGGATAGTTACTGGGCCTTAAACATAACACTTTTGGTTTAGGTTGCAGTCCTTCTTAATACAAGGTAATAATCTCATTAAAAATAAACTGTGCTGTCATTCGTCGTTCCATTCCAAATCGTGATAAGGAGACAGGGGGTCATGACCCCCCCCCCCCAAAGTTCGTGCTAAATCCGCCCCTGCCTACAATAAATACTTATCTTCGCTTTTGTACTGTGGTTGAGCATGATTAATATTACATTTTAATCTGCTGTCTGTATTCTACTGGAGGTTGTAACCTCTTTCATTCTCATCTTGTGGTGTTTTATTCGAAGCAAACCATTGATTACTTGGCGGATTATTTGTAAAGAAGTTATTTACTTATTTCAATGTGTTTTCTAAAGGTTCAATTTTTTTTTTTTTTTTTTTTTACAAAGAAACCAAACCACAAGAAGGAAATTATGTCGAAAAACGTTTTTTCAGTTTTTATTAAAGGACCTAAAATTAGGTTAAATTTGTATTTAATTAAACATTTAAATTTTAAAAATAGGTTAAACAACTTAAAAAAGACCTTAAGTTATATTTGAAGACGGAAGGTTTTTAACTCAATTAGGTACCTAGGACTTAGCCAATACATTATTTTTTCATAAATTCTATTTTTTACGTTTACATGTAGTATATTATTAAAAATTTGTAACTAAAATGAAAAATAAAAAAATTAAACAATCATCAAACTTTGGATAAAATTAATTAATATAACGATTTGATGTGACGAAAGTACATTTGCTATAAAATTTCTAATATACTTGTATGGTGTTTATATAGATGAAATGATCAATAGAATATTTTGTACGTTAACCATTACCCAAAATATGTGATTTTTTATCTTAAATAAATTTCTGATTTCAAATTCATTCTGGTGAAAATGGTGTGGCGGGACGTTAAAAAAAACTTACTATTGTCGAGTACCCGCATGGGACACAGCCAGCCCGTCGACCCACATCTGACTCTTTTGTTTACATCGCCGATCTGCCGTCTGCTAGCACTTAGTAGATCGCAATATTCACACACTGTATGGGAGTCAGCGGTCCATCCGACCTCTCTGGGAATTCTGTGATATGAACCATTGGATGAGAATATAAATCATGACAGTCGCAAATTCATCTAACAGTCGTCATCCACTAATAGGATTATAGTCAATTGTAGGTGTCCAGAATTTTTAGATCATATGCCAAAACAAAGGGTTTCAGAAATTTTGGTACCATCCCCTCCCACTCACCCCCCCCCCTCCCGGTCACCAATACCCTGCCACATTAATTCTAATTATACCTATATAGCCTAGAAAGAAAGATATCAATACAAATCAACATTTTGGCAGCTTACTAACATTAGACCAGCCATGGTCTGTAGACTCCATTTTTACTGGTAATAAAATTTATATTCCTGAATTAATGCATTGTGGATATCATATCAAATCATTATCAAGAGGAAAATATACGTTATATATGTATAGTAATGTATGAATATTGTTACCTATACATATTTGGGTACTTCTGAATATCCATCATTACAAGTATCAAAGTCACTATCCGAATTCAGCGATGAATTTTGATGAAATGTCAAATGCCAGCAATTGTAGAAAATAATGAACAGTAATAACGCTATATTGGATGCGATTTGCTGACATTGTGGTCCCTAACAAAGTTTCTGTTTCTTCAATAGTACAAACATTGATGCTTCTAAATAAATAAAAAAACTTTAGTAGAGGCATTGTGTTAAATTAAATAAACAGGTAAATTCGGATGAAACAAAGGGAACTAATTATCTTTTCGTTCCCCAAAGGAAAAGAAAAGATAAAAATCTTATATCAATTAAATTTTCCTAAGATATTTTATTAACCCAGATAAGACTAAATTTGTTTAAACAAATGATTTCAACAAATACAATTATTCTAGGACCTCGGAAGGTTACTTCAAGTATTTTTCAATTCAATCCACCTCAGCTTCTCCATAGTATATATAAAAAAAAAGGCATAATTTGACACTAGTGGCTAAACCATAATCCAAACAAAAAACTGTAATATTGCTAAATTCGAATATCTGGGTTAATATAATGGCTAATTTAATTCATTTTCTTCAAATAACAATCATTTATGTAGATTTTGAAACTCTGGTAGTAGCCTGAGTTAGCAATCATATTTGTAAAAATATTTATGGAGAAGGATATAAGTTCATTACTTCAGATTAGGATACCCTTCTTGTACTGTCAGAAAATGCTAACTAGCATTTTTGTTATTTTTTAGATAGAATTTTCATCAGGCTATAGTAAAACTGACACATTCTGGATTATTTTTTCTTTTTATAAAAAATAAAATTGGCCATTTAGAACTAGTATACTAGCTTCAAACTATGCTCATTTGGCATATCGGTAAGTTTATAATTACCAAATAGGAGTAAAATATAAAAATAAAAACTATCATAAAAATTTATTTAATAATAATAATAATAATAAACAAATATCACATTTTTACTACAGACTACAGTATTCAATAACACTTAGACCAGATAATATAAATCAATTACATTAACAGCAGAATCACTTAATATAACTATTTAAATACATAAAATTACAATATATAAATCAAACGTTCACAGAAAATGAAATCCACGAATATCCGAAAATCAGAATATATCAAATCTTTTGTAGTTATATAGGTTACAATAATTAATCAAAAGATTATGTATCATTGATTTTTTTTCTTTTTTTTGTAAGAATTAGGTTTAAAATAAAAAATTGTAATTCAAAATGGTAAAAAATCATTTTCATATAAAATAGAAACAATATCAATGCACAATACAGTAACATGAAAAGTTACAAAAATGATCAAATTTACGTTTAACCTACAACTTCTTATCATCAACAAACAAAAATAAATAAATCATAACATCAATATTGCTTTTGTTGGCAACTTGTTATCTACCTATATAATAACAAATGTGAGCACGGACCAAAATTAATTAGTTATGTTTTCGACTTGATCAGTTATCATTAACAATTAGATATTGTGTAAGCAAAAAAGTTTTCCATGCTAGGTTTCTTAGTCTGATGTCCCAAAAATAAGTTTAAGCATCTTTTGTATAAGTCTTTTATGTTTCAACAGAATATTTTAATTTATCTTCGTGGATGAATAAAGGGAGCAATACAAGATCCAGACAAAGCCAGTTCTTTTTATTAGAACAAAGACTTGGAAATGCTACATGATTTCTGTATCACAACGTTTAAAATCTCGCCTGCAAACTTTGGAATACAAAGTTCAGCGAAAACTTTTCAGTCCATTGACAAAACATTAAGAATGTGTTGTATATGTCTTCACAAGAAATATGAAAAAGAGAATGATGGATAAGTTGAGGGGAAGTGATCTGGATAATGGAGACATCTTCAAAATAGAAAAACTGGCAACAAACCTCTTTGGATTGGTCTGACCATTTTTCAGCAGTTACAATTTAATTTACAACTGCTTATTATTATCTGGTCACATTGAAAACAATTGAGATAAATACAAATAGTGTTTATTTATATAAAAAGTGTTTTCTGAATGAGGTGTGAACAAGGTATTAACCTATACATACTTATAGAATGGTGTGTAATAGAGGTAACTATAACCCAATGTTACTTATTTCTCATATGGCAACAAAAAAATAAGAATAAATGATGGAAAAACTTTACCTCAGCAGTTCTGATCAGACCTTATCACTTATTTGAAACAACTAATTGGTCGACCTATCATTAAAAACTTTTTTTGTCATTAATTGCACTTAAATTGATTTTTAACGATAAAAAATATAAATGATAGATTTTCATTAATTTTTCAAGATTATAGATTTTCATTTTCATTTTCAAAATTAAAACCAAACTTTACATAATCAAATATCAAAAAATATAATCTATCCAATAACAATTCAATAAGGTAAAAATTTATTGTTCCTAGTTGGATATAATATTAATCAATATTATCAGACAAAAATAATATTTATATTAGCGATAACTAATTCAATGCTAGCCTTAGAAAACTAATAAAAAAACAATCCCCAGTTTTATTACTAAATTATTTAAAAGACCGATAAACAAAATAACTCAGGCAACAGCAACCAAGTTCCTAGAAATATTTCTGATAATTATACCTTGATTAGTTAATGAAGGCTGAGCTGAGAAAGAGAAGAGTATCATCAAAAAAGTGGAGGAACGGGGGTGGTTTTAAAAACTAACCAAGGTGTGTAAAATATTTTGTTATCCCTAATTAAAAAAAAAATCAATGAAACATCAAAAAATCAAGTGTTCATTAATTTAGACTAGAATGAAGAAAAATGTTTGTCTTGGCATACAATTGAGCACAACAAATATTTAAATTTATCAAAATTGTTTAATTGGATCACTTCAATTTCTTTTCTATATAGCCATCCTATATACTTGGATAAGATTGAAGAACTGCAACTGATTTTGTACACAATAAGATTAGAGTAAGAAGAAAATAATAATTTAGCAGCATTCATCCATTATTTGTAATTCCATTCACAAAATACATAGAACAAATTACACATTGTTTAATTCAAAATTTCAAACAATCAACATTCGCAATCTTGACTAGATCTGTATTGTATTATTTTTAATTTCTTCTTCTTATTTTTAAGCAATTTAACTTAAAGCTGAGTATTTAATAGAAATGCAGGTTCAACAATAATTAAAAATTAAGTATGAAAATAACTTATTTAAAAGTAAAAAAAGATTTCAACAGCTAAAATGAACACGGCAATACATTAGTGACTGTCACTTAACCATTGGAAACAGGAATGTGTTTATAGACAGCAAAAGATCTTTACAGCTTTAATAATACAACTATTGTTTAATGAACACATAATTTAGATCTATTTCTGACCTTGTAGTGATCATGAGGATTTCAACCTGGATTCAGGCCAACTGAAAATAAAAAGGAAAAATTATCTAAATAAAGAAATTAAAACATAAATATTAATTAAAGAGTGAACTATTTCCAGAACAAATGAATCTTGTATTGTAGATTCTTTCATTATAACGGCTACACAGAATAATACATTCAAATAGGAAATTATGTATACCATGGCCCCTATGTTTAGACCACAGTACAGGTGTGTTAGTGCTGTGTTCAGCACTAGTGTAGTGTGGATGTTTTAAAATGTATCATGATAGTATGATGATATTTTTTTTTTTCTTTTCATTTTATATTTTTCTCTTTTGTGGTGCCATCGGTGTAATGGTGTTTTTAAAATAATTTCATTCATTAAAAGTGCCATTAGAACCTACTTTCTGACAATTCAACCTCTTCAGGAAGCAACGTACGCTTACACACATTTAATAAGCTTTTACATTCATTAACCGTCTTATCATTTAACATGCTGAACTCCATGGCACCACTTATCTTTTGTAAATTGAAAAACATTTTATTTTCAATATGTCATCGTCTTATCGCTTCAAAAGTAAGATTGCATCTGTTATGGATAAAGATAAGCTACATAAGTAGTATTATTTCTAATCTAATGGGTGGTCCCTACGAACTGCTCTGGCCAGATTGCAAAGTTATCATGGTGTGGTGCTAGTCTGACCAACTTTAGAACTAACTAAAGATTAGAAAAAGTATATTATGTGGTAGAAATAATCAGATATAATTTAAAAAATATATATTAATGAATTTAATAAAAGTCCTGGTTAAAAAGTCAGTGAGCAGCAGAGCTCTTTCACAGAGATCATATTTTCCCTTACTTTCGCCGGAAAATGGGAGAAAAGTTAACTTCGTGAAAATGTTTTATCAATATGAATGAGAAAAGTGAATAGAATCTCAAGACGTAGCCCATTATCTTTAAGTTAATTCATAATTTCTGAATTGTTAAATGTATATCAAATCAACCTAATGTGGCCTTATTTCAATACTAAATTTCCTTATAATTTATAGTCATGATATATTGAAAGAAATGACTGCCTTTGTAAAGGAAAAACAGACAAACGAGGTAAGTTAATGACATTTTTCCATTTCCAAAATTGTTGAATTTTGAACAAAAACAGCGAATGGAAGTTGCTCAGGAGTCACTAAATGAAGTCAAGGACGATCCAGAATTACTGAAACGTATTATCTAATGGTGCCAATACATGAGTTTATGGAACTAAGGCTCAATCATCCCATGGGTTTTTTTCCCATAAGGCTCACCAAGACTGAAAAAGGCTTGACATGTGCGATCGAACGTGAAGGTTATGCTCACAGTGTTCTTCGATTTTAATGGCATAGTGCATCATGAATTCCTATCACCAGGTCAAACGGTCTATAAGGAGCACTACCTACAAGTACGCCGTTTGCGTGAATCAATCTGAAAAATACGACTGGATTTGTGGAGAAACAGTCATAGCTTTGGCATCACGATAATGCACCTACTTCCACTTCATTTCTTGTTCGGCAATTTTTGGCCAAAAACAAACTGCAACGATGCCCCAGCCTCCATATTCACCAGACATGGCTCTGTGTGTGATTTTTTCCAAAAATAAAGAGAACCTAAAAGGGCCATCGTTTTACAGCTGCAGATGCACATCGCTGAAAGAACTAACGGCTATCTCAAAGATAAAGTTTGAGAGTGTTTTGTGAAGTGGAAGAAGCACTGTCAGATGTGCATTATCTCTAATGGGGACTATTTTGAAGGTGACAAATTCAATGAATAAATAAATATTCTTTCCAAAAAATGAAAATTACCGTTATTTTTTTAACATACCTCATATGTTAGAAGCACAATTTATCTGTAACTGATTTTCAATTTTCTCTCTTTTAGTACATTCAATGCACTTCAGGGAAAACTCATACATAAACCAGGCAAATTTTTATACAATTGAGTTATTAGCTAACAAATTTTTCATAATTTTTTTTCAAGCACCCTTTCGGGGAATCGTGTTATATAAATAAATTCAAAGGGCTTTAATGGGAGGAGGGGAACCTAGTGAAGTTTCATTTCATATCATCAATAGAGGAAAAGTGATAAGATAAGAAATCAAAAGAATTTAGTTTAAACCTTACTGGTCTTACTCATCTTCCCAACTCTACGTAAGATCACCAATCTTAGCACTATCATCTTCAATTACTTTGCGTTTCTCTAACACAGGAAATGACAATAAAGTAAATTACTACAATACACTTTCTTTCCAATTAAATAGCATTAGCAATGATGTCTCAAAAGAGATTTTTCAAATGACTACATGGCTTTATTTTGCTTTAACTAGTGCCCTTGAGGCATACCTTAATCAAAATTAACTTAGCTTAATAATTATAGAGTAAACTGCTACCTTCAATGGCAGTTAAAGTTGGACTGCAAGAGCAGCAGCAGAAATATTGTCACCACCTCCGGCGGTCTTCGTAGCATGCTTGCAGACTAATCCAGGTGCTACACAGATGTTGGTATCTCCTTCATCCCAGCAGGGAACAGGAGTCTCTTCTGGCTTAAGCCAGACTCTACCTTCGATGCCGGCTAGGGAAAGGGAGAAACTATCGTCCATGAGGACGGTCGCTCTGTCAGCTTCTACCTATAATAAAGAAATCAAAATACACTTGAAATAAAAATTAAAAATTTAAAATTGTTATTAGTATGATTTCAGTGATTCGCACAAGCTGTCAATAGACAGAAAAAACAAAAATTTACAAGAATGTTCCTTAATTTGTTTTCTACACATAATCCTCAATAGGCTGTCATTTGAGCTAAAATTTTGATTTAACAATTTAAAGGGTTTGATGTATTTGGAATCCCCTTCCTGACATTTTCGTTTCCTAATCAATTTTCTCCAGAACTGTTGAACATTTTTCAATGATTTTTCTTTTACGCTGTTATATGGGGTTTCAGGATAAATCTAACCATTGCTTAAGAGGATATTCGCACCAGGAAACTATTGAAATCAGTTTCTATCTTTATAAAAAAAAAGGGCTAAAAAGAGGCCTAAGCTCAATGTACCTTTTCTCCGCAACCATTCAGCCAATTGTTACAATTTTTTTTTTCTTTACATTTTTAAGCCCATAACAAAACATTTTTTAATATATTCATTCAGTATTTTTTGATTGGTTAAAAATGTTCCTAAAATTTATACCACTTTTTTTTAAATGTTTTTCTGGAAACTGGATGGGTTTATAAAAAAAAACCCTTGAGAGGTTCCTTATTTGAATATACTTGTTATAAGGAAAAATTATCAGTTTTAGTTTTTCTTTTAGATCAGTTTATTATTGTTTTAAGGAGATTTGATCTATTCGGGACCAAAAAATACATTTTTTTTTTTAACATTGTACTTCTAAAAGAATAAATCTTTCTTGATCGCTGAGTGAAAACCCCATGAAATTCTCTGGAAGTGAGCTAAATATTTTTTTTAAGTTTAGCAGTAAAATTTTTAAACTTATGTCAATAAATACCAAAACATAATACCAATAAAATGGCTTGACATGTGTTTTATAACTCAAGTAACTCAAAAAAAAGAAAAAAAATGGTAAATATTAAGGGAGTGGTTGCTGAGAAACCGTACAAGGAATATAAGCCTTTTTTTAGCTAAATATCATCTGGAATCATTAGATGATATATAAGATTAGATTACATACAGGGTGTCCAAAAAGAGTATTCAGGGTTTGAAAGTTGAATAAAATCTCAAATATAGAATATCAAGTAGGATGTTTTTTATTTAAACACCATGAACTGGAAATTTATTTAGAAAAAACAATATTGTCTAGGTGTCCTCCAGAACGCTGCTGGCACTTCTCGAATCTCAAACGCAGTAAATAGTGTAAGTAGTAATGTAAATAGTGAGCATTACTGTTAAATGATAAGAGGTTTTTTGGCCCAAGAACTTCAAGAGTTTAAAGGATATAACTCTAGAACATGGGCCACATGCCATACTTCAGATTAATTAATTTCTAAATAAGTTTCCTGTTCATTGTGTTTAAATAAAACGTAAACATCCTACTTGATATTCTATATTTGAGATTTTATTCAGCTTTCAAACCCCGAATACTCTTTTTGGACACCCTGTATAATATATATAAGATTAGAAACATTATTAAAGGTTTATTTTAAAAATTCTGAAATCTTTTTAAACAATATACTTTTCAAATTGCAAGCTTAAGATCTACCCACATATTCTATAAGTTGTGGACTCCAGCACTATACCTTTTAAGAATATTATTGTAAAATATTACTTATTTTTCAGTTATTTCTGTATGTTTAATGCAATTATGAAGATTCTGACAAAATAAACATAAGTACAATCACTTCAGTTGGTGTACTATTTAAATATATAAAACGATAGTTGGATCAGTAGTCTTATATTATAAACAGATTCAATATTTAATACTAATCACTTCAGTTGGTGTACTATTTAAATATATAAAATGATAGTTGGATCAGGTTTCTCATATTATAAACAGATTCAATATTTATTACTAACAAGGGGAGGCTACGGACGTGGGGTCACCGATTACAATGAAACTTTTTTTCGAGTTTCTATATCCAAAAATATTAGATACTTGTCCGAGGGTTCTTGCCAATGGGCCTTCTGAGCCGAGAAAAAAAATTTCTTAGGAACGAAAATAGCCAAAAATTGCATCAACAAAGTTGCCGCTGCTCAAAGCTCCTTCAACCAATTTCAATGAAATTTTCAGGCATGTCAGAGTATTGAAAAATATTAGACACGTGTATAGGGGATTGGCGAAATTAGCCTCTGGAAGCCCAGAATAAATCATTCAATTTTGTGTTATATTCGCGCTCTTGGTAACGTTAAAAATCAATCCCATTACTTTGTAAATTGAATAAACTACGTTTTTTAGCTCCTTATTTCAAAAACTAAATATTTATATTTAAAAACAAATTATTTTGAGACGAAGTTTTTTTTTCTATTTTTTATCTTCTAAATTTATATTTAAATATTATAAATACTTAACAGGAAATATTTTTCATAACAAAATTTCCTTGCTTGGATTGAAGAGATTGTCACCAAAAAATTTATGCTCGTAAAATAGTAGTACCTATATTTAAATGTAAGGTGATAAATTTTTGAAAAATTAAAATTAAAAACTTTTTTGTCCAAAAATATATTTTTGTCAGGAAAATGTTTAAGACTTTTCCTGGACTACATAAACATTATAAAATACCAAATTATCCTAAAATACTTACTAGGAAATTAAAAATATGCGTTTATACCCCACACTCGTTTGGGTGATATTTATCAAAAAAACAGCTAAAACATAAGTTTTTTCGGCAATGAGAGCATTTAATAAAAGGTACACCTTTGCAGTTGCACTTTCCTTCCTTTTTCATTCCATATTTGATTGACATTTTCAAATATTGCTCTCATTGGAATTAACTTGGATGCAAACCAGGCATATTTTACCATGTCAACAAATAATGGAGATGATAATTGGTGATGAATTAAGGAATGAATTTTCAGAGCATCTTCCCTTGAACTAATTTCCTGACGACCATCACTCGATACTTCAAGGCAATTTCGTATTTTTTTAATGAAGTTTTTTACTTGTCGAAAAAAATAAACATCACATGGTTGACAATATGATGTTTTTTGTATTTAGAAGTTCATACTGTTTATTACTGCAATCCCTTAATTCAATAAAAACAGTTGTCGTCTTCCAAAGATTTATTATTCTTAATTTTTAACAAACGTTTTCAATCATAAAATAATTCCTTAATTCTTTGGGCAAGGGAAAACAACAATGGAAATATTTTCAGATTCAAAATTCAAACTTTCGAATTCAATTTTTCGCAAAATTATCTTAAATATTTTTTTAAGTAACTATGAAATTGTGCTTTTTACATAAAAACTGGAACATATTTCAAATAGCATTTTTTTTTTTTTTTTGGTTGAAAATTTTTCTTCAGTTTAACCAAAAAATGATTTTTCATGAAACATATTTCCTGTTAAATATTTAATAATATTTAAATACAAATATTTAGTTTTTGACGTAAAAAGCTGAAAAACTTAATTTATTCAATTTACAAAGTAATGGAATTGATTTTTAATGTTACCCAGAGAGCACGAATATACCACAATATTGAATGATTTATTCTGGGCTTCCAGAGGCTAATTTCGCCAATCCCCTATACATGTGTCTAATATTTTTCAATATTCTGACATCCCTGAAAATTTCATTGAAATTGGTTGAAGGAGCTTTGAGCAGCGGCAACTTTGTTGATGCAATTTTTGGCTATTTTCGAACCTAAGAAATTTTTTTTCTCGGCTCAGAAGGCCCATTGGCAAGAACCCTCGGACACGTATCTAATATTTTTGGATATAGATACTCGAAAAAAAGTTTCATTGTAATCGGTGACCCCACGTCCGTAGCCTCCCCTTGTAAGTAACAATAATAAGTCATAAGCAAAAGAGTTTACAAATTTTATAATACCTGAGACGAATCACAAACATGCCTAAAAGCAGTAAGTGATGCTTTGGCTGCAGCTACATCATTCTGCTTCCAGGGTGAATCTTTTGTGGTCAGTATAGCCTGGAAAGCTAAAGTGTGGACATGGATTCTGTTCAACCTCCTAGTTCCGATTGTTAAACGACTCCAGGATCGAAGTATACTGGAAGAAACAAAATAAATACTTCTAAATCAATGTAAAACAATAAATTGTTAATTCTGTAGAAATTAAACAGAACAATTTTTTTTTCTTCAGTCACAATATTTTTTTTAACTTTAACTTTTATTTAATTAAATTATAAAAAGTTAACTTAGACTCCTTATTTTCAAAGGTCTACAAATGTATTTTTTTTTTTAATTGTTACTCCCTGTTTTATGAAGTGTAAGCATGATAAAGAAATACAGTAAACCCTCATTATTACGAACTTGGATATAACGAACACCTCGATATAGCGAACCAAAATGCTATCCCCCTAAAATTACCATTGTATTTCTGCTGAACCCCTCGTTATAGCGAAATCCATCGGTTAGTGCAAACTACGAACTAAATTTGATGCCTGAGAATTATTATATTCTGTTATAACGAACTGCAAGAATTGTTATTAATTTTTTTTTTTTTTACTGAATTATGTAGAATGAGCTCGGGAAGACGAATTAGCACCAGTTTCTAGAATTGAGGTGTTTTTTTACTCTTAACTAATCCGATTTCCTTTAGCTCTCTCTCTCTCTGATTCCATTGACTTTTTTCCCAAAACTAGCTCAGTTCCGTTTGGAGTTCTTTATTATTCGAATCAGTGTTCTGTAGTCGTTTATACTGTTTTTTATTTTTAATACACAATGAGTTCGTTCGTAGACGTGTGTCACAAACGTAAATCCTTATCAATCGAGGAAAAATTAAAAATTCTCCTGGGTATTGAATCGGGAATTCTAAGTAAGAAAACCATATACAGAAAAATATGGAATTCACAAATCAACATTGTCAACCATTATAAAAAACAAAGATAAAATAGATTCAACCGCAGCCCAAGGATTAACTTCAGCATTAAATAAACGACTGCGCTCTGCGGCTCATGAATATTTGGAAAAAAATTGATAAATTGCTTTAAACAAATGAGATCTCAAATACCAATCTCAGACCCTATTAACCATTCTGTATTATTCGAATAATAAGTTAAGGCTAAGGAACTCTCAAGTGAACTTGGTAGGTAAATTAATGAATCTCATAGTTTATTTAATATTTAGTCTAACTAAAAATAAATTACATAAATGCGTTTTAATTTAACTAGTTCTAATGAATGAATTTCATTCTAAATATGATCAAATTAGTGCGGGCATTGGCTAAAAAAAAGATAAAAAAAAAAAAAGAATCCTCGGTAATAACGAACCTCGATATAGCGAACTCTGAATATCAAACCCCCTACCAGTTCGCTATATCGAGGGTTTACTGTATTTATCTTTAATGACGATAGCTAGCTAGTAATTTTCAGTTGCAATTCATTTAACTGATCACACATTTAATACTCAATAATTTTGAACTAAAGAACTCTCGAAAACCCGAACCCCTAGTAATCTGGAACTCTTGGTAATCCGAAGAATAATGAATAAAAGTAATGTTGACTGAAGGGAAACATGAGAGTCAATAGATATAACTACACTTCCTGAGTCCCAATTTGTTTTTCTTTCTTATCTCTCATTTCCCCAAGTTTATTTTTATCTGATTTCCAGTGACCATTGTTAAATTATGAACTTCAAAACTCATGGAGATCTGCTTCCAAGAAATTTAATTATTTTCTGGTAGAAAAACATATGGCCTAAAGAAAATTTTGAAGAAGGCATATGTATTGATTCCGACTCAAAAATATCAGAAGTCTCCATAAAAGAAATAGCTGATTGAATTAATGACCCAGAAGAATGAATATGCTCTAACCTTCCTAAGGTTAGTCTAGTCTAACCTTGATAAAACATGATTTAAAAGAGTTCTAGACTTGTTTTGGAACAGTAAAATAGCTAGAACAAACTGTTCCAGTACCTGTTTGGGACTGTTCTAGTTTATGTTTCTGACTGTTCAAGAACCTTCTACACTTGTCGGGAACCAACTGGATGGTTCCTAATTCAGACTAAATCTAAGGAGCGATGGACTGGAGAGTTAGTTTGGCTCTTAAGATCGAATCATATGCATACTATTGTGTTACTGCCTCTTTAAAAGTTGATACTTTTTGTAATCTTGTTGATTATTTGAGTTGTTATTATTTGCCTTTCATTGAGAGTTATAATTTTTCGTTAATAAAACTTATTTAAGCCCACATAAGGGTTACTATACTAAAACCATTTTTACTTACTTAAATATGCTTCTCATATGATCCAAAACAACTGCAACCCTTGGTCGGGAATCAGTAACAAAACTGATGTTTCCATACTTGTACACACTATATAAGTTGGCCAATTCCTACATGACAGGAAAAAAAAATATTGATTTTATAGACCAAAATTAATTTTTTTATTTTGAAAACAATTTTTATAAGAATTGCACAATAAACAATTCCCTGATCTAATTTACCTGTTCATTCATTCCGATGGAATCAACATAAGGGATAATGTATTCCTGAAGATTTTTGATAAGTGCCTCTTCAGTAAAAGAGGCCATTTCAAAATGTATCTTTGTTTTACGAGGAAGGCCTTTGATTTGTTTCATTATTTTCTTCAACCTTTCAGTCCTTACACCTAAAAAAAATTATAAAAATTAAAAATACGTCATTAAAAAAAAAAAATCAAGTCTTAAGCCATTTAGAATTCCAATTTATCTTTACATGAATTTAATTCATCATTTATAATCAGCAATTTAGATTAACAAATACAAGGGAGAGTCAAATATAATCTGAATCATTGTTTTTATGGCTAAAGGTGTCCTTACATGTTCGGTTTTTTCACCGTTCCGAGCCATCGGTTTTCACGAGGGAAAATGGTGGGGGAAAAACCGTTGGTTTGGAACGGAGGCAGATACGTCCTTACACGTTCGTTCCATTCCGTCCGTCCAACCCTTAGTTCTAATAATTAAAAATATTTTAATTCAAATAAATTTTCCAATTATGACTCATTTGTGGTTTTTAAATGTGTAAATTTCCTAATTATTTTTCTATTAAAAAAACAAAACAAAAAAACATTTTATGAAACCATTTGCAAGTCTCAGTATATTGATCCATCAGACAAAAATAATTCAAAATAACTTTTATTAAAATTTAAAATTCTATCCCAAGAATGTTTGTCCATATGTTGAGGGGGAAAAAAATGCAATAATTAATAATAAAAGCAAAGATAATGGTAATTGTTTTAATTTCATGTAGCCAACGGAAATCTTATGACTAAAATACATTCATTAAAGTTTTTTAAGTTATTTTTTTATTTTAGAATTATTGCATTGGAAGAGAAGGGGGAAGATAGGTAATGCGGGCAGTTCCTAGAGATGTTCTACATCCATGTTGTTAAACTGCACTGCTAGGATTTCGTAATTTATATTGAGCCATCGGACAAAAAAATAAATCAAAATCACTTTTATTTAATTATATCATTTAAATTTCCATCGGGAACAATGTTCGTCCCTATATTGAGGAAAATAAACTTAAATAATATGTAATGAAAACATTGATAATTGCATTTTTTTTGTAGTTGACGAAGATGACAGATTCATATTTGAGGCGAATATTCGTAATAATAAATTTTTTTTTAATCTTGTACCTTAAATAAATATATCAATGTTTATTAAATTATTTTTCTTAGAGAAAACTAAACTATTATAAACATAGCACCAATAACGTTCTCAATTTAAAGAGCAAATAACCGACGGTTTGGAACGGTGCGCCCTTACACGGTCGGTTCAGTCCAACCCGACGTTCCTGAATTCTGTCTCGGACAGGTTGCCCGGACTTCGTTCCAAACCGCCGGTTTTTGCCCTTGCACGTCTGGTTTTTTTCATCGGTTTGGAACGACGGTCCGGACTGTTGTTCCAAACCGGCGAAAAAACCTAACGTGTAAGAGCACCATAAGGGACTGAGAAGAACAGGTAGACGTGTCAAGATGTTTAAAGGGAAGAGCTCCGGCTCCAGTCTAAACTCGGCTTTGCTGTTGGAAGGACAGGTATTGGCACAATAGGATAAAAAGCCATAAAAAATAAGGTAAGAGTGGATAACCGAACAAGTGTGACAGCCGAAAACATTCAGCTGTTTGTGACCTCATTGAAAGTAACTCAGGGTTGATAAAATCACGGGTGCAGTGCAAAATAAACATGGTAGTGCATACTCCATTATCACTGAACAACTGGGTTCAGTTGTTCCTGCAAGATGGATTTTACATCTTTCGACAAAAGAATAAAAGCAGGCCTAATAACTGGACCAATTGCACAGAGAAACCATAGAACATTCCAGATTGACATTTACAGTCCAGAGTAATCTTCATGTAACTTATAAATTGTAGAACAGTCATAATCCACTTCTCAACTTCTGCCCGCATATCATTTTGTAGATTTACCAAGGATCCAAGGTACACAAAGTCCTCAACTCTCCACACGTTCCCCGACTAAGATACGGTTAACCAAATAAACTAGGATATGGTTATTTTAGACTTTTACGAACACCATCAAAGAAAATAATTTTTTCTAAAAAAAACTCGGTACTAGTAGTTAAATCCATCTTTTTAATTTATAAATTGTAAAAAATGATATTTTAACAATGCAAAACTCAGCCTACCATTAGGATATCCATAATTGTCCATCAATTGAAGGGCACTGACAACAAATAGGTCTGGTGAAGTATTTGTGAGATGTTCTTGAAGTGTTTCAAGTGGCCTTACATACGGATTATGCTGATCATTATGCAAGATATACCTGAAAAATAGAAAACATTTGAAATTCCGCAGGTATTATTAACCTTTTAATAGAAAAACTTATTATAATAAAACAGTCCGACTATAATAATATCCAAGAATTTGTTCCCAAAAAGCAGAAATTCCCAAAAATTGATAATCAATTGCAAAAATAACTGAAAAGATATTTTTTGGTATATATAGGTATGTTATATTGTAATAGTTGTTAAATATTTTTATCTGAAGAGAAATGATTGGCCACAGCTCTTTATTGGTCTCCGGTGCAGATGCTCTAACCTATTGAGCTATTGAGTGGGCTAAGGAAACAGGGATTCAAATCCCTACAGTGGCCAATCCTTGTTCTTCAGAGGAAAAAGTTTAATGAAATATAGAGATGAGAGATGGTCAACTGTTCTTCAATTACGATAGGTTAAATGATGGTCAGGATTTTCAGTTACAATGATATTTATTATGATAAGCCAATGTTTCGATCCAACTTGTGGATCTTCATCAGGGCTAAAAGAAAACAAATATATGAGTATCTATGCTAGAGGGTGACAATAAATGGATACATTACAGAACTGATAATAATATAAAAGATGGTGTATACATAAACACCAAAATAAGAGGCTGGTTAACAAGATAAAACAGAATCTGATATTTACCCACTGAGTCCAGGTGGATACTAAGACTAAAGGTAAAAATAAGGTGAGAGGTAGTGGTAGGGGGTTAGTTTGCCGACTTCAAAGGTTTATGGCAGGGAAATCCAACGCTTGTGAAGTGAAGGCACATGACAACTGAGAGAACAAAAATATTTAAAACTAACAAAATATATGGTACTGTATACAAATAGTTGTGTCTGGACTGAATAATAACATAAAAATGAGATAATACATAATGTAATAATGCATACAAATTTGGAAAATATACAGAAAGAAGCATACAATACAAAAAGTAATAATAGTACAAGAGGTACAGAGATAATTGCAGGTACCTATGAAATCAAAACTAGGATTTGAGGATGCGGAAGATGTTAGAATAGGTGGATGAAATCATCTCTTTATCCGTTTTGTGATTTACCGGGTTATTTGTTTCTAGATGGATGAAAATGGATTCTGAGAGGAGAAGTTTGTCGTGGTTAGATACAGTTGCTAATATGGAGGGGTTCTCAAAGTCGAAGGAATGGTTGTGGGCAATGGCATGTTCTGCTAATTTAGATGTAGACGAATTACGCGTGGAAATACTGTATTTATGTTGATAAATACGTTTTTTTAAATAATTTTTGGTTTCACCTATATAGCAACTGTTGCAATTAAGCGTGGAGCACTGGATACGATAAACTACATTACACTTCTCTAGGAGAGGTACAGGGTCTTTGAGTTTTGTATAAAGATTTTTTAATTTATTGTTATTTTTTAATACTAGGCGCATGTGTGGGAAACTCGATGAGAAGGATTTTTTAATTTTGTTTGAGAGAATGGGGATATATGGGATAGATCTGTATTGGAAAGTAGAAATCGGAGGTTGTGAAGAGTTGTTAGAGAGATTTTGAGTTTTAGCATTGTTATTGATAAGTGTTTTTATTAAGTGCTCAGGAAAATCGTTAGATTGTAAGATATTTTTCAGGCGGATTTTGTTATGACAATGAAATTGTGGATCGGACAAGGTCAGGCTACGGTGGATGAGGTTTTTTGCGACGTTGATCTTTTGGTGATGTGGATGTTGGGAAAAATAGTTAAGGAGTCGGCCAGAATAAGTGGGTTTGGTGTACCAATTAGTGGATATAGAATGGTCCGGGTTTCTGGTAATGGAAATATCTAGGAATGGAAGGGTACAATTGGTTTCCAATTCTATAGTGAAACGGAGACGTGGATGGTAGGAGTTAAAGGCGGCGAGAATATCAGTGATAAGAGTTAGGATTGAGAATCAATAGGAGGTCGTCTACATATTTTTTAATGAAAAAAATATCGTTGGGGAATTTAGGTATAACAGAATCAAGGAGGTCGTTGATTTATTTATTGTCACCCTCTAGCATAGATACTCATATATTTGTTTTCTTTTAGCCCTGATGAAGATCCACAAGTTGGATCGAAACGTTGGCTTACCATAATAAATATCATTGTAACTGAAAATCCTGACCATCATTTAACCTATCGTTAATGAAATATATTTTAATATAAGTACAAGCTGAGATGGTAAAACAACAAAACCATGCATTGGGGTCAATAAGATTAAATTGTTAGTTAATGATTCTTTGAAAGAAGAATTTAGTATTAGTGGTTATAAATGTGGAATCCCCTTAATAATCATATTATCGTACTGAAAAGACCATGATGACTGAAGTGCTAAGGTATGAATCTGGAACATCTTGGTGCTAGAATTGGTTGATTAAAGAAGCCTGTAGAATAACAACTCCATATGCCTAAAATTGGCGGATAGGGATAAAATAAAAATATCCATACCTATCTATCTTTTATCTAGTAAATGAGGGTTTGACATTAAAAAAAATCTGGTGCGCTGCGCACAACACGCAACTTTCACTTACCTGCCTTCTTAGATTAGAAATTGACGTGTTTTGATAAATACGTAAACACCATTCACCAACTTTAATATTTTATATTAATAAAAATATTTATTTAGTAATTATTATTATGTATATCAGAGGAGAAGGGCTTAACAGTTATTTATTATTCAAGGAATGTCAGGTGCATTTTTTTACTTTGACTTACTTAGATATGAAATATATTGTAAGGGAGAGTACCTACTGTGATCATGAAAAATTTCGACTTCTAGTTTTCAAGGGAAATGCACGTTTTGAGTTCCCCTGAGTCCATATAACCAAGTCCCACAAAATGGTCTGTGTGTGGGTGTGAACAGACTAGCTCAAAAAACTATAAACCGTACAAACCTGAAATTTGGTATTTGATATACGTATATGCCCACGATGTGACAGCCAAAATTTCATCAAAATTGATCAAACAGAGGGGGTAATTTATTTCATAATTTTTTTCTCATTTTTACATTATTTTTTTTTCAATTTTCTCAAAAATGGCTCTAACGAATTTGATTAAACTCGTCATATATAATGAAAATCAAGTTTTTTTTAATGGTAGGTTTTATCATCATAAAAATGTTCTGAAAGGATTTAAATGACAAAGGAAAAAAATTTGTTTTCCTATAAAGTACCTTTGATTTTATTGGAGTTGGAGAAATTAACTGTTTCTTATTAACCCTAAAATGAGTAGTGGATAAATAGGAAATATGAAAATCGAATAAACATATACCTGAGATAAATAAAAATTTGGTGCGATAAGCGCAACACACAACTTTCACTTATCAACCTACTTCGATTAGAAATTGACGTGTTTTGATAAATATATAAATGCCATTTTGCAACTTTTTCACATATTTTTATTTTTCTTCATAACTTATATAGCATTATAATTTGCAATGCAAAATTTGAAAGTTCTACGTATTTTTCGATTATCGTTTATTTCTTCTTTAAGGGGCCTACAAAAAATCCTAATTTCATAAACAGTCCAGTATTTTTTACTGCTAGCTAATTTTCTACTGCGAATTGGTTTTTGTAAATGTATCGTCAAAGTGAATTGACAGAAGGTTCATTAACTGGTCACAGTAAATTAAAAGCTAATTTTAAAATGTTTATCTCTTATGCCTTTCCAGAAACTGAGAACGATTACTGTTCCTCTAAAACCACTTTATATAGCAGTTTTTAACCCAAAATTTGTAAACTAAAATATAATTAATTAAAGATGATCTTGTAACATATTTTTTTCACACCTTAAAGTGCTTTATAAATTTGAGCATCATTTAGCATTTACTCTCTAAAGTACACTAACAATTTGTATTTTTGAATAAAAGTTTTTATTTGTGATAATACAGGAATGCTAGCATAATACTCCATCAGGTATAATTTTATAATTCTCTATTTAGTTGTTAAAAACTTCATTTACTTACCATGGAAACAAATAATTTCCATTGATTATATATGTTTCCATATTATATAAAATTTCTTCCTTATAAACCATGATCTGTGATTAAAGGCACACTGCATATGCATGGGGGGTTTAACTTGTTTTATGAGTTCAGGAATATTTTTCTTTTATCTCAGCTATATGTTTATTCGATTTTCATATGTTATATTTATCCATTACTCATTTTAGGCAAAATGAGAGACAGTTAATTTCTCCATATAAACAAAATCAAAGATACTTCATAGGAAAACTAAAATTTTTCCTTCGTCAATTAAGACCTCTCAGAACATTTTTATAATGATAAAACCAACCTCATATTAAAAAATACTTGATTTTAATAATACGTGACGAGTTTAATAAAATTTGTTAGATTTGAGATTTTTCCATTTTTGAGAAAATTGAAAAGAAAAAAAAAACGTAAAAATGAGACAAAATTTATGAATAAAGTACCCCCTCCGTTTGATCAATTTTGATGAAATTTTAGCTGTCACATCACGGGCATACATATATCGGTACCCGATTTCAGGTTTGTATGGTTTATAGTTTTGAGCTAGTCTATTCACCCCCATACATACAGACCATTTTGCGGGACTTGGTTATTTGGATTCAGGGGACTCCAAAACGTGTATTTCCGTTGAAAAGCAGAAGTCAAAATTTTTCACGATCGCAATACTTTCCCTTACTATACTATACATTTCATATATAGGTATTATATAAACATTTTTATAACACACAACCATCGCGAAGTAATATAAATAATAAATGGATCAATGTAAATTTTAAAAACTGAAACTTAAAATGAAAAACACCTTACCTATTAGCCCTTGGAGCGGTATATGGCCCCCATTGCTCTTGAGCCTTATATTCCAATATCAAATGAATATCGTCTCTTGTCACGGTATCGCCCACCACTAAGACACATATTGTTAGAAGTGCAATACCATGCTTGTTTCTATGTTATAAATATCAAGAAAAATAAACGAAATTAAGAAGCAGTGAGACAAGGTAAGCAAAACTAATGCTGAATAGTAAATTTGCATAAAATTAAATTCATACTGTTACAATATTAAATGAAAAATATTAAAAGCTAATGTATCGAAGTTATTAACAAATTAATGAGATATACGGGTCATTCTTCAATCTGTACCAATTTCAACATTCCAATTATACAAAAAAGAAAAAAAAAACTGTGCTTGCATGATTTTTTTTTTTTTCTTATCAGTAACATAAATCTAATATAATCAAAATTCAATCCATTTTTTTTTTATATTAATAATAAAAGAGGATTTAGGTACTAATGAGGAGATCAATCCTCCTGAACCTCCGGTCGCAATTACTTTAAAACATCAATTCAAAACTATTTATGGAATGACCCATATATAAAAACACATGGATGCAGCAGCCAGCTACAAAAGTTAAGCATACTAAAACAACAGACCTCAAAATTGCTAATTAAATAATTTATTAGACTAAGCCTAATGTGGTGACCCACAAATAATTTTTGTGTAATTGTTTGTTATTATTATAAAAAGGGCTATATATTATGTGATTTATTAATAAGTATGATTATATTTTATTATAATAATTGTTGTAATTATGTGTGTAGTGGGACTATACGAATCATTGAATATGTAAGTTTATATAAATTATAACATAGGCCCAACTTTGTACGTCAAAGCCCTCCTTATCTGCCCTAATACCTAGAAAGCCGTAGATCAGTTACAGTCTAGATGTAGACAAGTCCTAGATAGATACGCTGCCTACAAACGCCCTGCTCCTGGCCCAACCCACTCCATTCAGGCTTGTATATATAATATTAGTTATATTTTATGTGAACCATTATATGTATATATTGCATATAATATTCAAAACATAAATAAATTAACACTTCCACTGCGCAACTTTGTTGTTTTTTTGGCGCATTCTCCATGTAAGTTAATCGTGCGTTATTTATGTTAATTATTTCCATCCGATTGATTTCAATTAATTTTTTTTAATAGATTCATATTTAAATCTGACGCGCTTATAAATTCTAATGTACTTTGGGCATAATTATTAATTTTTATCTCCAAAATATTATAATTCCTGTTAAATTCTTTATTCCCCACTCCTATTGGATTTTCAACCAATTTTTATTATTATTAAACCAAACCTTCCTGCGCATTCATTAAAATGATTAATTCTAGTTATAAATTCTAAGCTGCCCGGCCTTATTGTTTCCTAAATTTTTTAATTCTATTAATAATTCAATACCTTTAGCTAAATTTTCCATAATCATTGCCCTAGTTATAATTTTATTTGATTCGTCCGCCATTTTAATTTCAATATAACTGTTACTATACTTATTAAACCACCTTAATAATTACTATACATATTTTAATATATTATGAACTGCCCTTAATATTTAACCAAAGAATAATTTAACCCCAATATTTTCTAAAAAAAAAAAAAAAAAAAAAAAAAAAAAAAAAAAAAAAAAAAAAAAAAAAAAAAGGATCCCCTAACTGCAAACAGTTTTATGTTCTGGTTTTTAATTATGATAATAGTTCTTTGTAAATGTTCGTGGATCTTAAATTAATAATTACTGTTAGAATATAACAATAAGAAAAAAACAAAGTTGCATAGTGGAAGCGTTATTGTATTTATATTTTGAATATTATATACATATATTTTATATTTACATATAAAATATAACTAATATTATATATACAGGCCTGAATGGAGTGGGTTCGGCCAGGAACAGGTTGGTAGGCAGCATATATATCTAGAACTCTTCTACATCTAGACTGTTACTGATCTGGGGCTTTCTAGGTATTAGGGCCAATAAGGAGGGCTTTAAAGTACAAAGTTGGGCCTATATTACTATTTAACATATTATTTATGTAAACTTACATATTCAATGATTCACTAGGCCCTATTACATACATAATTACATTAATTATTAATAAAATATAATCATATATCATAATAAAATATAAAAGTCATAATATATAGTCTTTTTGAGTAATAATAACAAATAATTATTAGTGGATCACCATATTATATGCATAATTAATAATACTATTACTATAATATCTTATTATATATTAATTATATTATTACTATAAAATGATTTTATAAAATAATGTTTTATTTGAAAGTATACATTGAATTCAGACCATAAATGATATGTTTTACAATAAATATTCTGTTCATATTTTTCAGCTGAAAATGTCAGGGAGCGTGCATATGATTAACATTTATTTGGAAACAAATGTAAAATTCAACAATCAAACAGGAAATAAACACATGTGATTTAAATTTGAAAAATAAATTAAAACAACTAGGAAAAGGGAAGAGGATAAAAAAAATGTAAGGCAGTAATTTTAAAACAGCACGTTTTATCACATTGTATATACTTCAAATGTAGTAAAATTTTATCAAATATTTAGCCATTTAAACAAAAAAATGAATCAGAGAATACGGTCTGATCTAAATCGATAAATATTTTTAAAAATGGCTTTTTGATAATTTTTAATTTTATTAGACTTTATATTGATGAAATAACAAGCTCCGAGCAAAAATATATGCACTCTTACAAATCATATTATGATTTCGCCAGGCTTTAAATATAAATACTTTGCTTTAAATACTATGGAAGAGATAATCAGAATTGAATTTTATATTCACGAATAAGAACACATTTTATTTATTTTTTATTTCCTGTTTTGATTAAATATTATCTATTCAGCAAAACTGCCAAATAAATTCATAAAAATATACTTAAAATATTATGTTAAAACTTTCATACAAGATCTGACCCAAATATAAAGAAGCTTAATTTTCAAAAATTATTCTGATATTCTCTCAACCCCAACTGGAAGTTCTTAAGATAAACCAACATATAATTATAAAATAAAAAAATAATCGATGTTTTGAGCCTATACTAATAATACCAATAAAATTAAACAATAATACAACAAAAAAGAGTTTTGCAATAAACATATATTTTACCAGCTGATCAGAAAAGACAACTACACTCGAACCTGTATAACTAAACTAGAAATTAACTGAATTAAAATATTTAATAAATAAAACTCTTCAAGAATAGAAGTATTGCGTTTTTTATTCTTTAAAACATTGAATATAATAAAAACATTCACAATGTTCAGGTAAGATTAAAGAAAAATGTAAGCATTTTTTTGGGATATTAAATTTCTCTGCTACTCAATTTTATCAAACTCTAAGGATTAAATAATTACCAATTCCTTAGTTAAACTTCTTTCTTAATTCTTTGATAATAAAACAGTTTTTACAACTGATACTGTACAAGTCATCACTCACTACGTCTTCACTAATCATCCAATTTTTACTATATCTTCATATTTTATTCCACTTTGTAGATTTGTTACCAAGTGAAACATTTTTTTTAAATATAAGAATACTTGTCTGGGTGCCATGTTCATATCAAGAGAGAAAATTAAACTTAATTTAAATTTAAATTTAAGTATATGTCAAAAAAGAAACCTAGAGAATCTCACTACCATGGTTTCCTCAATTGATTTGAGGTCTCAGGTCTCAGTAAAATGTGTTTTTATAATTAAATTATTATTCAATATTTTTTTAATACCAATTGCATGGTATTTTTCGTTCAATAAACAACAAAATTTTATAATAAAATTTCAAGGATTTAAAAAAAAATTCAAAATACAGAAATTTTTGAAATATGGGAGTTTGATATTTAGAGAATTTTGATAATTAATTACTATATTATAATAACTATTAATCAGAAAACAAAATATATTATAAAAAAAAATGTATAAAGATATACCTTTGATCCCAGATGGAATGCTTTTCAAATGTTTGGGCGACAATGAAGAAGCAAGAGTCACATCACATCCTTCAAGAAATAGTCTTATCGCCATTACAGGAGCGTTGCCACCAATTGCATATCTTGCATCAGGAAGTTTCTCAGCATCCTTGATCAATGTATCAAACAGAGTTGAATTTGTCATGAATCTCCTAAAATTATAAAATATAAGGATTTTAAGTTAATGTTCACACTTATTTAAATGTAACGCTCTAAAGCCCAATTATGTAAATTGTTATTTTAAAGGAATGAGTTTCAAAGTAAATCTATTTATATAAAATTCATTAATATATGTTTGTATTGAGTATTATAGTCATAAGTAATTACAAGAAGGATCCGTACCGTCAATAAAAGAAACAAGAGCACGGTTCATGAAGAATTCCTTGATAGTCAAAGCTGAGGGATACATAATTCATTAAAGTATGTATCCCATTGTGTAAAACATTAATGAGGGAATAAAATCCTGATCCTAACCCTAGGTATTTCACATTATTACATCAAAATGTAATTAAACTACTACAATTAAAAAAGTCTAAACCATGAAAGATTTTTGTTAAGAGATCTATTTGAATAAAACAAAAAAAAACTAAATACACAATGTCATTTTTTATGTCACTTAAATATCAGGATTTTCAGTTAGACATTTTTCTATTTTGAAAACCAACGTTTCGATCCCTACATGTGAATCTTCATCAGGGCTACTGAGCCAAAGTAATACAGAGACCGACACAAAATGTTTAACTAAAAATCCTGATTATTTATCATCCTATCGTAAAGAAAAGCAGTTGACTATTACACACCACTAAATTTATCTTTAATAAACCTATCTAAATAATTACCATTTGGATCAGGGATTTATTATAAGGCTTGGCATGCATAATATCTCTGTTTTGTGATAATTTCAAAAATCAAATTTGGATTATTTCTGGACTTGTAATCGGGTAAGTAATTTGCAAGAAGCACATAACATTCCAAATCACATTACAATCATTACAATCATGTTCACATTACAATCATAATAATATGATGAAATCACTATATCAATCAAAACATCATTAAGTGACCTTGATTGAATTCACAACTGAGTAAATAAACCCTACCATCAAATGGTTGCTTCATACTGATTATAATTGATTATTGGAACTACAAAACTTACCTTATCCACACAAGGACAAAATTTAGTCAGGACCTCATATGTGCATTCAAAATGCTAACTGATCAAAACTGGCTATGTTTTCAATCCTATCGGTTTCAAAATGGAAAACAGTTTTTAGGCAATGATGAAAACTTTTAAAAGTGGACAAAGCCAGTTTTATTATTTCACTACTCAAATAATGGTCAGTAGAATTAGAAAATGAATTGGCAATAATTGCCGTAAAGGGTTTATTGTTTTTATTGGCTTCTTTTGTATCCCTAGGTTCTATTCTATTTCTACTAGGAATATTCTAGGTTTTCCCCACGGCAAACAAAAAGGGGTAAATATACCACCTCAAGGATATGTTTTTGTAGTAAGGTATGTTTCATAAAGTACACAGAATTTCGAAAACGTTTCAACAGGGTTTTAAGTATTAAATTCTAAATCAATAAGATCAAGAATAAGATCAAATGCCCTTTTTTTTAGACCATTCGTTCCCATTTTAGAGTTCATCAAAATAAGACAATTTTGTTCGGCAAACTGGTAGTTCAAAACACTCACTTTTGGTGTCATCAAACGTAGAATTTATTCCTCAACTTTTATAAGACACTTCTGTACTGAATATTTCAACATTCACCTTTCGTAGGAATATTTTATTGATATATAGGTTAGTTTAACTTATACTAAAAAAAAAACACAAAAAAATATTGAAGTACAATGAAATTTCAAGTTTTTAAACTTTTTCATAAATATGTTACATCAGCTAAACCAACCCTAAAGTTATAGAGGAATAATAAGGACACAAAAAAGTTATAAAGGAATAAATCCTTCATTTGATAAAACCAAAGGTGAATTATTTTAACTACCCATTGCCTACGATTCTATTAAGAGCCAAAGGAGAAGAGTGTGACATCGAAGTAGTTCTACAAAAATGTTTTTATATATTATTAATTTAATCATTGACCTATGTTTACAACTTAAAAATTAGTGACAAAGTAGATGGTTGTATAATATTCAATGATGTAACTCCAGATAATTGATCATCTGTGCAGATAGGGCAGAAGTACCAAGCGTTGGTGAACCTAAATTATTAAAAACACGAAAAATGGAAGAGGTTCATTTTTTAGAAAAAACTGATTTAAGTGATGTTATTACTGTAGAACAATCGAGATTCTATAATCAAAATTCTCGAAGTTCATGAATATGCATAATATACAATATTTAAAAGGTTATGTAAGAAGAAAAACAAGTGTCACTTTAATATTTTAGTTAGTTATATCAATTAATTGAGAATAAAAAGATACATTTCCAGAGCATTAAAATGTGGAAGAATCAATGAATCAATTCAATAATGAAAGGCTTATCGTTTTGTTTTATTTCCATCCAACACTCTAAATCAAAGCTGTTTTCTAATCTTAATAACAAGAAGGTATATTGTTTTTTGTTAAAAGATTAGGCATGGAGGTGTCTGAATGATATGTTCAACTTGATCTTTTTCCTTAATTTATTTTTTAATTAAGATTATCCATTTTCTTCTTCTTCTTCTTATCTGACATCACGACCCACTTGATTAGTCATAGCCTGCTCCAATAAGGATTTCCAGGGCTCTCTACTGCGTGCCACTGCCTTCCAATTTCTTAGACCAAGCAGCTTTCTGGAGTCGGCAGTCACACAATCTTGCCAGCGAAGCTTGGGACGTCCTACTCGCCTTGTTCCATATACTTGTTCCAACATAATTTTTATAGGGATCTCGTCCTGGTTCATCCCTATGACGTGCCCAGCCCAGTGGAGTCGTGCAAATTTGATGTACCTGACGACATTGAAATCTTTATACGTACCACTTAGTTCTGCATTTGTTCTTCTCCTCTAGGATCCCTGCTCAAAGACCCCTCCATATCCTTTCGAATCTCAGGAGGGCTTCTTCTTGGTCTTTTGTCATCGTCCAGCATTCTGAACCGTACGTAAGTACTGGTATCCATTTTAGAGATAGCCCTTATGGGGCGTCGAAAACCATGTTTTAAAGCCGAAAAATGAAGCGTTCACAATGAGTAAGCAATTTTTCGGCGGTTTTAGTGAACTCTCTCCATTGCGCGTCTCCCTCTCTTCAACCGAGCCGGCAGCTTCCCCCTCCAACATACCTCCTAGCGGAAACTCCGATCCCTGTTATGTTGTTAATATATAACATATGTTGCCAATATATAACATATTATATTAAATCAATACCACGATAATGATCACAGAATTTGTAGGATTTTCTTTAATGAAGGAGCTCTTCCGTGTTTAATATTTATTTATTTATTATTTTTTTCCTTAGCAGATCACAGAATTGATTTTAAAGGCTCGCGGGCAAAGCCACCACAGGGAATGCTAGTTTTTAATATATCAGTTTTAAAAAAAAATTGCATATGAATTGCATTTATAACATGTCGAACATGGGAGCAGGATACCATAGCAGACTGATATAGTTGCTGTTATGCAACTAAATAAGTAATGTTTATTATATCTTTGACGTTATTTTATAAGTTATAACAAATCAGCACAGCCTAATTCGATAAACAAAATGTTTATCATCCAAAAAAATCTGTGAAAAATATGCAAGTGCCACTAACATGAATTAGTGGCCGAAGTCTCACCAGTCATTTGACATGAGACCTGGTAGATCTATCACGACTAACACCATGTTGGTATTAACATATTGCAGATAACATGCTGCTGATATGTTAAATATGTAAAAAAATATATATAGATATATACATACCAAAACTAATTATTTTGATTCAATTTGTGATGAAACAGTAACACTGAATAATTACTTACTACATATGTTGAAACACAGGTGTCATATAGCATAATCTGCTATATGATGCTATAGTCATACAGAATAACCACAAAAAAGAGGTGTACTTGTATCACTACGTTTTCTAGGCGTGGTGAATAAGGCGCTCCTAAGAGAGGCCCCAATCTCAACCCATAGGACCCTTTTAGGGGTTTAATTATCTCTGAAAGCGAGCATAGTGAACGGGAGTCGAAAGCCCGGGTTCTGATATAGCTGAATAAAAACCCTTTTTAACTTGATAGGACGCAATAGGAGTTTGCTTAGATTATGGTCACATGACTACCCGAGATAGACCACACCCACAAGTAACATAGCAATACCTTTAACAGAAGAGGAATTCATCATTACATTAATTGATATGAGCAAAGATGAAGCACGCTCTTTAAAGTCATAAAATGATTAATCTTTTTGCTAAAGAATTAAAAATATGCAAATCATTTCCTCATGCTAAGTTATACACAAACTAATGAAGAAATTATGTAACTTGGAAATTTGTTGTAAATTCTCAGCAATAACATGAACAGATTTCGAAAATCTCAAAGTGATTACATATCTAAATTCAGATGAAAACAGAAAGAAATTGTACATAATCAAACTAATTCTTACACTAAAATACAATAGAGAAGCAATATATCATGCATTAACAAAAATGACAGCAGGTAGGTGGATGACATGAGCACATAATCAGTCAAATTAAAGTGGTACATTAAATTTTTAAATTTAACTAACTACATCTGACAGCCAGGAAATACAATACCACTCACTCAGAAGCAGCTCCATGTTGAAAAAAATATGCGAATGATTTGTAAAATTCATCCATGGAGTTAATGTTGTCAAAGTGTTCTGGAAATCCGATTTCATCCTTGTATGGTAGTAAATCCTTTGCATTAACAAACAAATCCACACAGGCTCCATATCCAATGACAACTTTGGGGGTGACAGTAATGTGTTGATCTTCAACTTGTATTAATCCGTTAATTACCCTGACAAGTCTTTCTTGCAAGTCAACAGTTGGATCCCGTCTATAAATCGAATAAAGGATGCACAAAACAGAGAATAATGTTCCAAAAGTAAGGGCCCTGTCGTTAAAACCCATTTTCACCCTTAAAAAATTTGAAGGTAACACGACGACCACTTTAGCGGTTCAACCTTTTAGTTCCCCGTTACACCAACGTTTGAGCTCCCCACTCCCTGTTCCTAGTTACCTCCCGATAAGGAAAACAATTCTTGCTTTGTCAATTCACTATTATTTTAAAATGAAATTCTCAATAATTATTTTTCTTATGATCAAAACTGCTATAATTTCAACTATAAACAGTTATTTTAGTTATTGAATTGTAGTAAATCGTAACGATACTGACAATAATACTTATAATTTGACAAATTAATGCTATGAGATCTACGTTAAACAATTATAGAAATTTGAGTACCATATGTTGCCTAAGACGAGTAAAAATACTATTTTTGTTATCTAAGTTCCTAACATTAAAATATTTAATCAAGGCAATCTAATGCTTCTTTATTAAATGGATTTTGAAAGTTGTGTGTTGGAGATAAGCTAGTTAAACGCATTAAACATGCAATTTTTAAATGGAATTAACCTCATCCTCAATAAAAATTAATGCTAAAACAATCCATGTAATTTTTAATGAAATGTAAAATACACCATTAAAATATTACCATAAAATATCACTTGCTCAGTGGTATTTAATCATAAAAATGTAATTTAGCAAATATTTATTAGAAATAAAAAAAAAAATGGGTTGAAATAGGTCTGTAGGAAAAAAAAAATATTTAAAAGGAATATTTTTTTTGGAGGGGGGCTCCGACTTGGTCTCCATACATGTTGATGATCAAGGGGGTGTATATGAAGTTCTGGCATTGCAATGCTATAGGGGCAAATGATAAACGGTATTAACCATTGTATATTATTTTATTTTCTGTTCTTCATGATTCACGAAAATAATTTATGTGACGTCACTTTTTTCTTTATATTACTAATCTCTCTGGGCAATCTCATATACGCGCCGGATATACATTGTATATGCATATTAGCTTATTATATCTATCTATATTAGCTTATGCATATTAACGGATTTATAAGCATACCAGTTTTATGTTGATGAGATGTAGGGAATGACTCGCCGTAAAAATTCTATACAGCTTGATACCTTCCGCCAGTTCCTGGAAGAAACTGTACTAACTTAGAGAAAAAATATATGACTCGATGTATTGACACGTTTACAAAAGGGTTACTACCCTAAATTTTCTCAGCACGAAATTTCCTTATCTACCTATGGAGCGCTCTCACAACAGTGTGACAAATAGAAAAACTGTTGTAGTTCCTTCCCTGTACCCTTCGAAGTCCTGACTCAATTTTATTTTGCATCCTGAAAGTTTGCTGATAACAATGGGGATTGATTTTTTTTTATTAATGCGAAGGAAAAGGGATAAATTATTTTTCAAAGTACACGACCTCTGGTTTGTGACTGGCCATTGGCGGATCCAGGGGAGGGGATGTGGGGGCTGCAGCCCCTCCCTTTGGAAAAATTTTCGTCATTTAAAGATAGAATTTGACTTTTCTTAATGTAAGGAAGCAAGGTAAAGAACAAATAATGTGCAGAACAAGTAGAATTTTAGTTGTGGGAAGGAACATAAAGGTAAAAAACCTGATTAGCAGATACAAATGAAGGGCTGTGGGGCTGCAGCCCCCCTCCCTTTAGGACTGCAGCCCCCCCCCCCCTTTCCGATCGGCTGGATCCGCCCATGTGACTGGCTAGGGAGTGACAAAATAAGCACTCTTATTGATTTTAGTGAATGTTATACTGTCTTCAGCTGCTTGGAAGTGAGATGGCTGTGTTCATAACGAAAAGGTAATAAACAGAAAAATGTTGAAAAATTTTTTTTATCACTTTGTGACACAAATACCACCATAATTTTAGAATCCCCCTGAAATAATTTTTTTATGATTTTTTTTCGAATCTATAGGATTTCCAAATCTATTTGAACTTTTCCAAGCCAACTGTGACCATTTTCAAGTCGACTATAACTCTTTCCAAGTCACAAGAACCCTTTCCAAGTAACAAGAATTCGAATGAATTCGAACCCTTTCGAATTCGAATGCAACCCCTCGTCACCCTTATTATTTAAATTATAACCGTTTCCATTCCAATTGTCACCCTTGAAAAAATCTTTCAAGTTCTAACTTCACCTATTCTAAAGAACCTTAATTTTATATATAAGGTTTTTTGTCAAGGGTTACAATTGAAATAGAAAGGGTGACGATTGAGTTTAAGAGGTTACATTTGCTTTGGAAAGGGTTACAGTTTAATTGGAAAGGGTTTCTTGTGACTTGGAAAAGGTTAAAGTCGTCTTAAAAAATATAAGGTATAAATATACTTGAAAATTATATATGTATATAATTTTAAACCGTCTCAGAAATTAAGAGACATACTATTTACAAATAAAAATCATTTTTTAATTTTAACCACCAGTTTAAGAGTTTTAATTTTTTATCTGAGCATAATTTTGGTTTAATCTTAAAACTTTTGGTTAAATGTGTTTCCGATTGTTGCCTTGTGATTCTCTCGCCCTTTTTATTTATATTTTTTTTACTTACAAAAAAGTATACATTTTACAGCTTTAGCTCTTGTGAATTTTAACTAAACCATGTATTAATGGTACAATAGTTACAAACGACCAGGATTTAAAAATCGGCTTTGAACCTTCAACGATAATTTAATACGGCCTTCAGATTCAAGCGTAACAGTATAACCAAGCAGCTCATGAATACAGCATTGCACATATTGGCGTTTTATGAAATGGAAAGGGGAAAAGTAATCTAACCATCCCCAATTGATACCCGTCTTAATAATACTTAAATGTGGGAACAATTTAAAATATAATTTTAGTTAAACGAATGGGTATCAAACAATTAGTAAATAAAAATTAATTTTATACGTATATTAATTTTATATTTATTCGAATATTTCTGAAATTGGCGCGAGTGTATATTTCTTCTTGACTCAATCAAATACTTGTAGAATCATTCAGTTACGTACTGTTGTTTAAACAAGAATAACGCCAAACACTCAATTCGAGTGTAGATACAACTAGAGTAATAAATATTGAAACACCTTGAAAAGTTATATTTATTTTGTATTATTTTGGCTAAAATATTGGATTTATAGATAAAATAAAAAACTAGTGCTAATGGCCCACAGACTATATTTGAATGTCCATAAAAATACAATCATATTACAATATTACAATGATATAGGAGAATTATTCAGGGTAACAATTAAATTCAAAAATCAATGAACGAAACGCATTTGAACAGATATAGAAAATTATTAATTTTTTTAGAAAAAACAAAATAGGAACTAATAATTTGTTGGTCCAACATTATCTTCTGTCTAAAGCAAGATAACAGCCCACTGATTTCTTCAATTTTTGCAGGAAGATAAGGAAAAAAACACAATTTCTTTCAGAATAGTAGTTAATAACCCACTAATGTCCAAAAAAGTTTTTTTCAGTTTATTTTAAAAAGATTTTGCACGAAATTTGGAGAGGGGGATTCACGACCACCCAGCCTCATAACTTTTGTATGAGACTAGCATTCCCCGTCGCAGCTTTGCCCGCGAGCCTTTAAAATCGATTCTGTGATCATTATCTTGGTATTGATTTAATATAATATGTTAAATGATGTTAAGGAAATTTAGTAGATTCGGAGCTTCCGGTAGGTGGAATGTTGGAGGGGGAAGCTGCCGGCTCGGTAGAAGAGAGGGAGTCGCGCAGTGGAGAAAGTTCACTAAAACCGCCGAAACAAAAAATTGCTTACTCGTCGTGAACGCTTCATTTTTTGGCTTTAAAACATGGTTTTCGACGCCCCTTAGCAGCTTTTGAGTTGAACTCGTCGTATCAAGATCTTAAAATGAGGCCAAATTAGATATTTTTTCTCAAAGTGCAAAAATAGGTGTCCGTTAGAGTTAAACGACAATTTCGCCATTTAAACCCCTTAGGGGTTACATTTTTGAAATTCCTTTCTTAGTGGTTACCTACATCGCCTTTAAAATCTAAATTCCGAACTTCAAGTTCCTGTCATTAGTAGTTTTTGCTCTGCGTTGATTCTGACAGTCAGGACAAAACCTCTTATATATATAGAGATTATTACCTTATATTAAGAAGACTGCAATCTAAACAATCAATCAATGCAAGTATAAAGTATAAAGTATTTCTTTAAGGCGTTAATATATTTAATGAAGACCTTTATGCTCTCGATAAATTTGCATTTTTTACTCTACTATATTTATACCAACTATATTTTTAATTATCTTTGTTGATTCTTTAAAAGGAGAAAATATGGGACAGTGAAAACAATGTAGAAATTTCAAAAGGTACCTTACTTATATAATATATATTCAATATTATAATTATTCACTTTGTTAAAATAAACTTTCCCTATGATCTTGCAGAGTTCATAATTAATTCTAAACATGATTACAAAACACGGATTACGTCAATGAAAGAAATGTAAATAACAATACATAACAGTGTGTGCACAGAAATAGAAATACTAAGTGCTATTATTCAACTAAAACGAATCTAAATAAGACTATTATATTAGGTATTGGCTTCTTTCAGGAAGTTTAAGTCTCAAGAGAAGTTAAATAGAATGCTGAAAAATTATTTTACTTTTAGTGTATGCAATTTTTTTTTTTTTTTTTCATTATCTATTGAAAAACATTTAAATTACTTGTTTTTTTGTTACATCAATGTATTGAGAGCTCAAATTTAAAACCAAGTCCAGCAAATCATCCTTAATGAAGATTTATTTATAAACATCTTCGGATAATCCAAAATTAGAAGACCGTGTATAATAGATTTTGGATCCCATAAAATTGTTGAAATTCAGGTAGTACTGCAATACTTTCTTCTGTTACATTTGGCAAATATTTAAAAAAATCCTTCCAACATTATAGTAAGTAGAGTTTCACACATTATCAAAGAATTAAAAGAAAAACCAATCGGGCTATCTAATGTTTTTTTTCTAATGTTTCTTTTTCAATTTATTTTTATAACTTTTGAGGAAAATCTATTGCAATTTTGTTTCAAATTTATCTTCCATTGGGAACCATCAAACGCTGATCTGTCATTTTTAAGTGTTACATAAACTGATTATTTTTAGCTTTTTATAGTTAGAACAATAAGATTGCGATGATTTGATTAAGATAACTTGGTCGTATTTTTATCTTTGTTTTCAGAAATAGGTTACGTACAAAGGCTAACGTTTTAAGACGTTTTTGGCTGAAAACTGATTTGGCAGTTAGAACAAAGCTTTCGTTTCATGTGAATCTTCGATAAAATAGATAATTAATGGTCTTTGCATAAATAAAATTGTCGTAATTTGAATTATTTTTGTTGGTTGTATTTTCTTTTAGCATTTCAACTTATTTCAAATTATTTGTTCTGCAACAAATATGGTGGTTATGTTTAACATTTTTAAATACTGCTGATCTCAGAATAATAAGGCCTCTTTTTTTGGAATTAATTCTAAATAATAGTAAATTGATAAATATAATTTTCATTTGAGTGACGTTATCGGATATGATGGCCGGAGTATGCCAGGATATTTCTAATACCCCCCCCCCCTTCCCGTATAACTTTAACTACTATCGTATCCACACCTAGAACCGATGTACTGCCGATTAGAATTAAATTCTGGGCCATAGAGGTCTGCTCGGTAAAAATTTAATACTAAATATTACGTAAGTACGTTTAAATTACGTTAATCTTTCTTAAAAGTCATACATAACACTTGAAAGGCTTGTCGCTTCAGTTCTACACGTCCCTTGTCAAGAGCTCTATTCTTCCCTCTCCTTCAGAGTAGACTACGTTTTCCTCATCGCCTCCTTTATCCGGTGGCCGTTCAAGACTAACTCATTCCGAAAATATAATGAGCTGGACGTATTTACCGTCTTCCAAATTGAAGTGAATAAACTATGTAAAGAGTGCCCTCTCTCAATGGAATACCTAGACCAGAAGACCAGTTGTGGCACAGGACGGATGTACTCGTATTTTATAGCGCGCGGGCCCCCATCAAAGATAATCCTGGGGCAAGCTACATGGGAGTGGCAAGCTACCAGCTTGCTACTCCCATGTAAACCGGATATAGTTTAACTAGCTACAAATAAGTTTATTTTCATATATAATATAAATACATTAAGACATTGAAAAATATCATTAGAAAGAAAAAAGTCAATATGAATCGTCATAAACATAAAATGGATAAACCTTTTGCCAACAAGAACGATGCTAAAAATTATATATTCAATGTAGATTGAATTTTATGTATGTATGTAACTCATGACTATGTATTATTATTATTTTGGCTATGTATTTTAGTCATATATTATTGGCTATTATGAATTTTGGCTATATTTTTAATATGTGGAAATTTATTTCCACATTGCAAAGTTTTAAGTCCTATTATAAAATATCAATAATATTTTAGACCTCTTGAAATTATTTTTTTGTTTGGACGACTGTGTTTCATCAGATGAGGTAAGATTAGGAGTCTGATAAAAAAAACGGCTCAAAGATAACCATATCAGAAGTTCCTTATCTTGAAATTGTATTATTTGCAAAAAGGTATCAGCTGGAATATAAATAAATACATACATAAAACCGGGTCATAAATCAACTTGATCTACATCATAGCTTAAGAAAGAAAAAAATGTAACGAGTTACAGATAACTAACTATAGACTAATGCAATTTAATAATGTAAATACAGCCTGTAGTCGGTCTTAAACAAATAATTCTTTATGTTTGAGTTAATAAATGATCAATGACGGATGATCAATAGTCCGTTATCCGATATAACGGATAATTTGTCTTTTATTCGTTATTTTATTATACGTTATCCATATCAAGGTATTAATAAACCAGAAATTTAAACTGTTTTACTTTTTCGTATTTTCAAATGAAAAAAAAAAGTTATTTAATTCCGAAAGTATAAACCGATGCACACAGGGGTATTTGACCCGAAAAGCTGGCCAAAACTATTTCCTTCCATTTTATAAATTCAAAAGTTCTCAAAATGGCTTCTATATTTGTAATAGACATTAAAAATGCTTTTTTAGCAGTTAAAAAACGTTTTGTAAGTGATGAATTATTTACTATTTAAGATTTAGTTATCACAGTTTAGTTAAATTATTATTCCACATGTTCAATTCAAATAAAGGTTATATTCATTACAATTTATTAGATACATAATATAATTCATTTAAAGCGAAATGGACAAATATTTCAAACCCGAAAGGTTCGAAGCAGATCATACAACTGGGAAAAGTTCATCACAATGGAGTCATTGGAAAAGAACTTTTGAAGTTTTTACAACATCAATCAAGGCAAGTGATGCTGATAAATTATTGCTTTTATATAATCATGTAAGCCACACTGTATATGAATTAATTAGCGAATGTACATCCTATAATTCCGCTATCGAAACGTTAGATTCACTCTATATAAAACCTAAAAATGAAATTTTCGCAAGGCATCAATTAATGACTCGCCGTCAGCAGCCAGCAGAAAATATAGATCAATTTTTACAATCGCTACGTCTTCTTAGTGTTGATTGTAATTTCAAAACTGTCCAGGCTGAAACCTACCGGAACGAATATATTCGTGATGCATTTATAAATGGTTTGTCATCAAATAGTATTCGCCAAAGACTTTTAGAAAACGTAACTTTAACATTAGATGAAGAATTTTCTAAAGCTCGGTCATTGGAATCTGCCCAATCCTTTTCTGAATGTTATGCATCCAGTCAGTATCAACTCGCGTCATGTGAGGCATCGCCCACAGCTGAAGTTATAAAAACTAATTCCCAATCTGTTGCTGCTGTTACATCTTCAAAATGTTTCTTTTGTGGATTTGGTAGGCATCCACGTACTTCTTGTCCAGCACGAGACGCAGAATGTAGACTTTGCAAAAAAAAGGGACATTATTCTAAAGTCTGTAGGTCTTCTAAGCATAGTGATCGAACGACCGCTTTGTCCATGCAATTGAGTCACTCCCTTGATGAAAATAATTTTGCAACTATTGCTTCTCTTCCTGTCAATTCTAAAATCAGCAAACCAAAACCACTCTTTGATGAAATATTAGCTGCATCTCCATCCAGTCTTTCAAAATCGATCACTAGAATGAAAGTAAATGGTTTTCCAGCGGACGGCCTCATAGATACGGGAAGCACGGCTAGTTATATTAGCGATGCATTTGTAGCCAAATACAATCTAAATCAATACCCTACTAGTTCAGAAGTTGCCATGGCTTCGTCATCACTAGCTATGACAATAAAATCTTTTTGCCCCGTTGATTTGCAAATTTCAGAGAATAAATATAATAATGTAATACTAAATGTTCTAAAAGACTGTTGTGCTGATGTCATTTTGGGACATGATATCCTAAAACTACATTCAAGTTTATCTATAACTTTTGGTGGAAATAAACCTAAATTACAAATAAGCAGCGGTTTGACATGCGCAAAAGTCCGCCCTGTTTCGCTCTTTGAGCATTTAACGCCTGACTGTCGACCTATCGCTATAAAATCAAAGCGTCATTCCGATGAAGATGAAAGATTCCTTCTTAATCACATAAAAAGTTTGCTTGCTGATGGAGTCATTGAAGCCAGTAATTCTCCATGGAGAGCTCAAGCTCTAGTCATCAACGGAACACATCGGAAACGAATGGTCGTTGATTATTCACAAACCATAAACAGATTTACTTTGTTAGATGCCTATCCTGTCCCCTCAATAGAGAAAATAGCTTCAAAGGTAGCAAAATACAATGTCCACAGTATTCTAGACCTCAAAAGTGCATATTATCAAATACCGATAAAGAATGAAGAAAAACTTTACACTGCTTTTGAGGCCGCTGGGAAACTCTGGCAGTTCAAACGAATTCCTATGGGTGTGACCAATGGTGTTGCTGCATTCCAGAGGGTAATGGACGATATCAAAGCGAAAGAAGACTTACAGGGTGTAAACATATATTTGGATGATGTAACTGTCAGTGGCAAAGACCAATCTGAACATGACGCCAATCTGAACAAAGTTTTGAATGTATGCAAGGATTACAATCTTACTATCAACCAAGAAAAATCCCGTTTCAACTTGAAATCCATTAAAATTTTGGGTTATCATATTGAAGGTAACACATTGAAACCTGACCCTGACCGGCTAGAGCCTTTGATTAAATTCCCAATTCCAGAAAATAAAGTTTCTTTACAGCGTGCACTAGGTATGTTCTCCTACTATTCAAAATGGGTGCCCTCGTTCTCGGACAAAATACACAAATTAGTAAATTGCAAGAAATTCCCTATGGAACCTGGATTGGTCGAAGACTTCAACAATATAAGATCCTGTATTGTTAACTCCTTTGTAGTAAATGTAGAGGACGATATCCCTTTCTGTGTAGAAACTGATGCATCAGATGTCGCGATTGCAGCTACCCTGACTCAAAACAAACGTCCCGTTGCTTTCTTTTCCAGGACCTTGTCCAAGGGTGAACAACATCATTCAGCTGTAGAAAAAGAAGCATATGCTATAATCGAGTCACTTCGGAAGTGGAGGCATTACTTAATTGGACGAAAATTTCAGCTGAAAACAGATCAAAAATCTATTTCCTACATTTTTAACCTGAGACATCCAGGAAAGATTAAAAATGAAAAATTCACTAGATGGAGATTGGAACTAGCCCCATATAACTATGATATAGTGTATCGTCCTGGTAAAGAAAATGTTGCTGCCGACGCGTTGTCCAGAATTGCTTCTTCTTACACTCTTGACCGCTTGGTTCAATATCACACTTCCCTTTGCCATCCAGGTATCACCAGAATGGCTCACTGGGTCAAAATTCAAAACCTTCCTTACTCCATTGATGAAATACGGAAAGTCACTTCTTCGTGTAAAACGTGTGCTGAGATCAAGCCCCGCTTCTACTCCAACCACAGTAACCTCATCAAAGCTACCGCTCCTTTCGAACGTCTCAGTATTGACTTCAAAGGTCCCCTACCGTCGAACACTCCCCGAAAGTACCTGTTAACAGCAGTCGACGAATTTTCGAGGTTCCCCTTTGCCATACCTTGCACTGACTTATCCTCGACAACTGTTATTAATGCATTAAATCAGATTTTTACTCTATTTGGCTACCCTTCGTTTATTCATTCGGACAGAGGAACTTCATTCATTTCAAAGGAACTTCAGTCATTTCTTCATTCAAATGGAGTAGCCACAAGTCGTACCACTCCTTATAATCCTTGTGGGAATGGTCAAGTGGAGCGCTACAACGATATAATTTGGAAATCCGTATCTCTGGCTTTAAAATCAAAAGGACTGATGATACCTCAGTGGGAGAAGGTATTACCTGAGGCATTACACTCTATCCGCTCATTACTTTGCACTGCTACCAATTCAACACCACATGAACGGATGTTCTTTCATAAAAGGAGATCTAGCTCAGGAGTATCTCTTCCTACATGGTTAACAACACCGGGTAAAGGATACGTTACAACACCACAAAAAAATACAGTACAACAAATCGATACAACAAAAGAAAACAATATAATACTACGTACTGAAGAAATAGACAATAAAGAAAAGCAAACTGAAGAAACTAATAGAAAAAGCTCCAATCCAATAATAAGTAAAAATTGCCCATCTACTACGAAAACCGCAGTAACAAAAACAACAACGCTTAAAAAACAGAACAATTTTAAATTACCAGAAAATAATGAAACAGCAACAACGAAAAACCAAAAAAATATAGATGTTAAAAAAACAAATAAGCAACAACAAAAAACAAATCCTGAAACAGAAAACATCCTAGAACCAATCCGAGGTTTAATACTGAAAAACGATTACCCTCTCAGCTTCAACGAGATATGTATTTTATATGAAACTATAAAAATAGAAAAAACCTCCAAAAACACACTAGGCTTAATTGAACATTTCACAGAAGATAAACCAGGACTAAAAAAGATGCTAATAGACATTAAAGAATCAATCACAAACAGAAGCATTAAGATCTGGAGCACCAAAATTCTAAAGTTACTTCAAGAAAATGAAGTACAAGAACATTATAGTAAAATCTCTTTAGATCCATCTTCCTCGAAAGAAGCTACACCCAAACCCAAAAAAATTACTTATGGTAAAAACAATACAATGGAATTGTAACGGATTCTTCCGTCACCTACCATATTTTCAAAAACTACTAACTGAAGATAACCCCATTTGCTGCTGCTTACAGGAAACACACTTAAATGAAAAACAAATAGTTAAATTGAAACCATACAATATTTATCGAAAAGATAGAAAAGCTGAAAGAACGTGGGGAGGAGTCGCAACATTGGTCTCCAATAATATCCACAGTAAAGAACTGACACTACAAACACGATTTGAAGCTCTAGCAATCAAGTTATACCTCAATGAACCTTTAACAATATGTAACATTTACATTCCACCCTCAGAGATGTTTTCTAGCGAAGACATTGAAAATTTAATAAAGCAGCTAACAAGACCTTTTCTCCTACTGGGAGACTTCAACGCTCATAACACGTTATGGGGTTCCCAACTCCCAGATTCAAACCATAGAGGGAAGAAAATTGTAAAATTCTTAGAAGAAAACACATCGACAATACTACTAAATACAGGTAAGAAAACCCATTTCAGTTCAAAAAATCATAATTTTTCAGCAATCGATTTAAGTTTTTGTGATGCAAGGTATGCACCAATGATCCAATGACCACAAAAAGCCACCTATACGGAAGCGACCACTTCCCAATCATTATAGAGGCATCAGATAAAATTAGCGACCTACCCTTTAGAACCATATGGAAATATAAAAATGCAGACTGGGAGATGTATGAAAAAAGGATTACCGAAGAACTAAAAACAATACCTAGTTGCCAGAAGGTAATTGAAAAAACAGATTTTTTTACCAAAACAGTCCTTAAGGTAGCTAGAGAAACAATCCCAACTGTAATAAGCAACCCGAATCGCAAAAACGTCCCATGGTGGAACAAAGATTGCAGTGATGCGATAAAAGCAAAGAAAAGGGCATTAAATCGATTCAGAAGGAGTAGAACTCTCCAAGACGCGATAGAATTTAAAAGACTAAGAGCTATTGCTAATAGAACAATTAAAGATAGCAAGAAGAAGTCTTGGGAACAGTTTGTATCATCGCTGAACGTTAACACTCCGATGGATGAAGTATGGAACAGAATACGAAGCATCAGAGGAGTGAGAAAGAAACACAACGTCTCTGGATTAGAATTGGATAACAAAATTATTACTAACCCCAAAGACATAGCTGAAACTTTGGCAAGATACTTCAAGGAAGTTTCATCCTCATCCCATCAGCGAGCTACATTAACACAGGATAAGAATCATCCAGTCTCAAGTGTACTTCCAGAATGCAGCGAACCATTCCGAATGGCAGAACTAAAGCTGTCTATAGATAGATACAAGGGAAGATCGGCACCTGGCATAGACGGCATTACAGGAGAATTCCTCAAAAAACTGCCAGAAGCAGGAAAGAAATGCCTATTGCAAATATATAACGAAATTTGGAAGAGTGGGGAGTTTCCATCCATCTGGAAGCAATCAGTCATAATACCCATACCAAAAAAAGAAAATGGCGCACTTCCGAAAGATTACAGACCCATTTCATTGCTCTCGTGCGTTTCCAAGACGTTAGAAAGGATGATAAACACGAGACTTATCGATGCTCTGGAAAGGAAACATGCCCTATCCCCCCATCAGTTCGGCTTCAGGTCCCAACGCTCAACAACTGACCCTTTATTATCATTAAACTTGGAAGTGGAAGAGGCCTTTTCAAACAAAGAGCACTTAATCGCAGTGTTTTTAGACTTGGAAAAGGCTTACGACAGAATGGCAACAGAGCGCGTTTTAAGAATTCTAGAGGAATTGGGTATAAAAGGTAACATGTTGGTATACTTAAAAAATTTTCTAACTGAAAGGAAATTTTGTGTACGAGTAGCAGGTGCATTGTCTCCAGATTTCGTCTTAAAAAATGGTACCCCGCAGGGATCACCCCTCAGTGCGACCTTGTTCCTTATAGCAATCAATGGAATCATGACAAATGTCAAGAACCCTGTTAAATGCTTCCTTTTCGCTGATGACATTGTCATATTATGTCGAAGTAAGTCCCTAGCATTCGTGCAATGGAAACTACAAGACGCGATTAATAAAGTAGCGAATTGGGTGAACGAAGCCGGATTCAAACTTTCAACATCCAAAACAAAATGCATGCATTTTTGCCGAAAAAAGACCTGCCAACATAACCCCCATATCATGTTAGAAGGATCAAATATCGAGTACGTCGAAAAATATGTTTACCTGGGTATGGTACTAGATAAAAGACTTTCTTGGATTCAACATATAAAATACGTGAAAGAAGAGTGCATAAAAAGAATAGGAATCCTAAAATGTATCTCACACTCAAAATGGGGTGCAGACAGAAGTACTCTACTAAAGCTATACAACAGCATCATAAGAAGCAAAATTGAGTATGGTGTTCCGATATATGGTACTGCGAAAAAAACAGCATTGAAGATGTTGAATTCCATACACAATTCAGCTCTAAGAATATGTACAGGAGCTTACCGAACCTCACCAGCTGAAAGTTTATATGCTGAGTCAGGAGAACCATCCCTATACATGCGAAGAGAGTATCTTTCATTGAAGTATATCTCAAAATTGAAAACGAATCCCCAACACCCCTTAAATCGGATCCTATTTGACGAAGAATCAGAAACGCTACGACTTAGAAATATTAGAGGCAACAATTTCAAAGAAATGATTAACAACTTTATGCAAAACGCAAACGTAGATCTGAACATTAGAACAATACCAAATTTAAAAATACCAGGGTGGGAAAAAAAGAGACCAATTATTGATAAATCAATGAAAAAATGCTCAAAGGAATGCCCTATAATTATCCAAAAGTCATTTCTCCTGCTCCTAGAAAAATACAGCGAATTTAAAGTTGTATACACTGACGCCTCCAAATCAGAAAACAGTGTAGGCTGCGCAGTTTACACTCCCCAAAATCGATTCTTGTATAACCTACCAGGGGCACGCTCTATCTTCACCGGAGAGGCTACAGCAATTATGAAAGCCCTGAATTGGATTGCAGAATCAGGAATAAACAGATCAGCTATCATTACGGACTCCCTAAGCGTCTTAGAGGCGATCGGCAATCAGAACCCCTGTAATTCTCTTATACGAGAAATAATAAACATATGGTGGGAACTGGAGTCGATGGCAAAAAAAGTTATTTTCATTTGGGTGCCATCACACAGAGGAATAAAGGGGAATGAGGCAGCCGATCAAGCAGCAAATATAGCTAGACTGGGAGAATCAGAGAATGTTATAACATTGAAAGAAGTCACAAAAGAGGATTGGCTGCACCAACTGAAGAAAAACCAAAGCAAAATTTGGGAATTAAGGTGGAGGAACGAACAGTCCAAACTATCGGAAGTTAAAGTAGATTGCAAAAAGTGGGCCACAAGCACGAGAATCTCAAGAAGGGAAGAAGTCATATTATGTCGAGTCAGAATTGGGCATTGCCAATTCACGCACGAATATCTTCTCCAAGGACTTGAGGCACCCACATGCCAGGAATGTGATAACGTGCCCCAAACGGTGAAACACCTTCTAATAAACTGTGCAAAATACAAACATGTCCGAAAAAAACTAAAAATAGGAAAAACACTTAACGAATTGTTAAAGGACGACGAGGAAAATATTGAAACTTTGTTAAAATACTTAAAAGAAATCACGTATTACAACAAAATATGAGTGAACATACCGCCAATGACCCTACAGGGTAGAGGCGAAGATAACAGAAAAAAAAAAAAAAAAAAAAATACTCTAAGGAGAAAATTTTCATAAAATTAATTTTTACATAAATCCACCGACTGTGAAATAGGCATCCATGGGTTTACAATTTATGTTCATATTATTTTCTCTTTATGCATTGCAATCATGAAATATGCTTGTAACTAATTAAAGATTTATTATCATTTATCTATTACTATTATTTTAAAAAAATGAAAATAGTGTAAAATAGGTGAATATAAAAAGTTATGGTGATAAAGAAAAACAATGTGTTTTCCTAATTCATTAAGAGTTGTTTAATACCTCTTCGAAAAACAACTTATGTCCCAGGAAGAAACGCACCAACCTTTCTTAAAAATGCATATTAAATTTAATTATTCATTATTCACTTTCCTCGTCACTTAATGAAGTTTCGGAATCACCACTATCGGTTAAGTTGGTTGGGGGAGACAACATTTCTAAAGTTTCCTTACAAAACCTGATACCTTTTTTCTTGAACTTCTCATACCTGTGATAACTGGATCTGATGTCAATATTAATCTATTAATTACATCCAGATTGCACTCTATCCGGTAAAATTTTCTGGTCTTATTTTCTCTTAATTTTTCTGCTGCTTCCTCAGATAAAAGACCAATATGAAGTAGAGGGCTTTTTATCACTTCAAAACCATCTCTTAAAATTTTGTGAACAGATGGTGTCATAGCATACCATTGATAAATCCGTTGTAAATTTTAAAGTAACAAATGATTTTTCAGAGCGTCCACCAGATCTTGAGCTTTTAATTGATATCGTCCCACTTAGCCATTTCTTGTTGCTGTTTCAAAAACATTTCTTTTCCTTGAAGAAGCATTCCATCTTACTTAGAAATCATGCCTCTAAATTAATCATTTATGTTTTAGCTGATGATGAGAAAAGAGAGAGAAAAGACTACTAAAATTCCTTATTTTTTTTTAAAGCTAATGCTTTCGACTTTAAAAATATGTCAAATAATTCCCTTCTAGTTATTATTATTATTCCAGAAGATCCTAAAATATAAATAAATGAAAATATAACAAAATTGAATTTTTTTTATTATTTAATGAAATTGACATTTTAGTAATAAAAAATTATAAGTCTCCGAATCGCAGATATTCGCAGAATTTTTTTCAAGAAACATAATCAACGATAATTATACATTATCATAAAAAATATTTCGTTGCCCAGAAATGCCCAGAAGTATAACTTTTTAACCTTCAAATTTAATTTTTAGCTCTAAAATATACCTACCAAAGAAACAAAAAGATATTGATACTAGTATTGAATACAAAAAAATTATAACTATGTGAATAACAAGTACAAACCTTGCCTCGAACTATCCATCATATGATAACGCCGATACTTCAGTAAGAACAAAGAAAATTAATATATTTTGTAGAACAATACTTATGAGCACAGACGAGTTAAAGGATAAGGTCAGATTTGAATTAGAATAGCCGCCGGATTAAGGGCCTAGAAGAGATAAGAATCATGTTGCATGATCCCACAAGTCCTCTACTTCACCTTCGAGTCATTATTTACCAGAAATTTCAAACATCAAAAAATGGGTTTTGGCCAGCTTTTAGGGCCAAATACCCCTGTGTGCGATGGACAGTTTTTTTTCAAGTGTTTTTTCTCAGGAAACAAGTTGAATTAATATTGCCCCAAATTCCAGCAGTGAATAAGTTTTTCGTTCGGAAGTTTTCTCTTTCTCTCATTTTCTTGATTTAGATTGATTTTTTTTTTGTGCGTGTTTTTTCTTTTTTTTTTCACAATGGACGCAAACGAAAATAAGACTGGTAATAAGTCCTCTAAAAAAAAAAAAAAAAAAAAAAATCATCCACCAGAAGAAAATTTATCTTTCAAATAAAAAGTATGGGTGAGGCGAAGCGAGCTCTACACTGAAAAGCTAGTGGGCGGAGGAGAATAAAAAATGATCTACCAGTTGAAAATTATTCGTACGGTTATTTTAAAGATTATGTTAACGGATAACTTAACTTATCCGTTAACACTAACCTTCAATATAAAAACATTAACATAAAATAACATTAATATAAAATTATAACATTAATATAAACATATTTTCGAATAAAGGATAGTGGATATTCTAACACTAGAAAAAATCATAAGGAATAACCTAGATTATTCTTCATTTGTTATCCGTAGTTAATATTTGCCCCACTCCATTGAAGGTTCCATCGATTCCTGAATAAAAACACACCAAACAGCAAAAAATTATCACCATGTTGAAATTAATAATAATTATGTATAATAAACTGTCATTCTTCCATCTACATTTGTTCTCAATACATATATGAATAGAATATGCCTTCTTAATATGTTCTAAAATATATATTTAGTGTTCCATTCTTCATTAATAACGAACAGCTACTACCGGCCTTATGTAACATGTTGAATAACAAACCAGTTGGCATTGACACTGCCATAAATACGTATCTGGGCAGGTTCTATAAATAGGCGCCACTTTCTCGGCTGCTATTTTTAAACTTAAATTATACAGTATCGATACATGCAGTATTCACAGCAGATAAATCTTTGCTTTGAAATTTCTAAAGGGGTTGTAGGGCCCTTTTTCTAAAGAACGTTGACTGTTTTAGGTACAATAATTAGCGGAAAAAAACAAGAACAAAAATGAAAATCCGTTTACCGAAATTCGTCCGGATCTCGTCTGTTTCGAGTTTTCTAGCTTCTTCACTGCTAAGCGGAAATCTTTAAAATCTGTACTTTCTTGGACCGCCTTTCTAACCATAAATTGTAGTAATGAAATTTGAAGGCTGACATCTGACCAATTTCGAAAGTTCAAACCTCCATAGAAAATCAGGTGAAAATAAAATATAAACGTGGACACACGTTACTGATTGGAGACACTTGTATAGGCATAGCTAGCAATACAACAGGCTTATAAAAATGGCAAGGCTGTCAGAATTCCAACTAGGAATGGTAAAATGCATCGTTGCGCGATCTAGCGGGAGCACTACAAAATGAGATTTAACGCTGATAGTCATAGATGGCATCAAGAGGTCTAAATGATTAAATTTAACTTAATAACAGAGGAGACGAATTAAAGAAATAAACAGATTAGCAAGTCCTCGCATTTTTAACGAAAATAAACAATTATTAGAAAACAAAAGAAAAACATTTTTAATTGCTTTAACAGGGGTATTATTAATACTAATAGGTGAAACAAAAGTCCATGTACATTAATATAGCTTTATTTCAGACTACACTTGATATTAAACATTATTAAAAACTTTAATATTTTTGTTTGCGTTTCTTTATTCTTTCCATTATGCGAAGGGAGGTCGTGGGTATCGCATCTTAATTGAAATGATAATATTAATAATTTAAGAAAAATAATTCTGAAAATCCTAGAACAAGGAGATACTTTAGATAATTATTCATCATAAATAATAACATTATTTTAAATAACATACGGTAAAGACTATATTTTAAAATTATTTGTAAAACTGACTACTTGCTTATCATGATAAAACTGACAGTGAATCTTAGGAATTTTTTGACTTATTGAAATAATAGACACCAGGACGGCCGTAAGGTCGAGGATAAAATATAGAGAAATAAACTTAGGCATCCAATTTTTACAAATTTGCTATAGCAGTAAATATTTTTGAATTCAATAATGTTCCTATTATGTTTAGAAATAAAGAAGTGTGTTTTATATATTCTTTCTACCTATCAATACACTTCGATTTTTTTTCTTCGACTGCTGCTGGTCGGTATTATAGTAAATGAAGGGTCCAGGGGAAAAAGGGTACTTGTCCATTTTACCATAATTTTCAGGGTTTAAAAAACAAAGTTCACTAACTTATAAATTCATATATGAAGGATTTAGGGTAAAAAAATGTACATTGATATCAAAATTTGGTTTGTATATTTTAGGTTTAAACAATAATATTTAATGATTATTTCAATTTATTATTGATAAAAAAATGTAATGCAAAAAGTTATTGGACATAAATCTTTCTTCCCCGTTATTCATTATTCTTCTTCTTCTAAGGGAACATCATCAATATATTCCTCATCACTTCCGTCTTGTATATCAGTTGGTTTTAACTTATCATAAAATTCTCTTGCTTGTGGGGACTCCAAATACTGTTTTAAACGCTGCAGATTCTTATATTTTGATGCTTTGATGGGCAGCTTCCCTTCATAAAGCTTCTTTAGCGGAACCTTCTTTGGTGTATTTGCCTTTTTCTTCTTTGGAGGGTTTGGGGTCACTTTTGTACTGTGATATGGTCCATCGTAAGAATTTTTATGGTAAATGAAGAGTCGGTTGTCCTGAATCATTTTCAGTATTCTGATGGGGCGTGTTCGGAGGGGGCATCGATGAGCATAAAATCCACTTAAGTGTTCGGTCCAGTTGTAGAAGTCCATTTCTTTTTCACAGTCGACGACGATAAATGGAGCCGGTTTGACTCTGCTAGATCGCAAAACTTCTCTCCAGTCCTCTGGGGTCTCTGTGCGGGCTTTAGTGTTAACAAGACTCATATTTCGATCACATTATTTAATAATAGTTAAATGATAAGCAAGGTCTTTGTGTATAATATAAAGATTTTTTCTATTTTTTTATCGATTTCGACACCCATCTCATTCATCATCAAATGTTGAATTCGTTCGCTCTTTTATTGACCCCAGAATATAAAGAAAATTTGATAAATATATTTATTTTTTAAAGCCTATACGGGAATTGTTCGAACAAAGATTGTTCTATGCTTATCAAATATTTTTTATTTATTAACCAAAACATTTATTATACTACGCCTATGAAGGATAGAAATAATCACTCACTGCACAGCAATTTCAGAGAAAAAGATTCAAATTCAATCATTACAAATAAATTCGTAATATTAATTTGGAAAAGGTTCCCACGAATTTACATATGGGTTCCCCTCAAAAGAAAGGATTTTTACTCTAAGCCATTCATATAGAAATTTGCATAATTGGGACAGCGCGACCGTTCAAGTCCTTCATGCATTTTCCACGGGGTAGGAGTCAGTTAAATACCGGCTGAAATCCATGGGCATTTATTGTTTTAAAGAGAAAGCTGCAGCTGCCTTACCCTGAGGACATCCATGCCTACTATATAACATTGTTTCCAACACACAAGTGAACTTAATAAAATTTATATTATTGAGTAATTCTTTGAGTACCTCCTCCATTAAAAAAAAAAAAAAAAACTAAAAATATAATGAACATATACGTATGTCTGTAAATCTTCAAAATCTTTATGTGGTGAGCGACCGTTTCTCAAAAGCGGTTGATTATCATGCTTAAATCTTTTAAGACAGACTTTATGTTTTTATATTAATAATTTGAACCTTAATTTATTTTATTCTCAATTTCATTTTATTATTTTATCTATGAAAATGTTTTACCTTTATTTCTACATATTTAATTAATATCAAGGGATTTTTTAAATTAAACCATCCTCAACTGTTTAATTGGTTGTTAAATTTGTGAATGAAAAACGAAAATTAGTCAAATTTTTAGAACGATTTTACTTTAAATTAAGCTAAATATAAAAGTAAAGTTGAGGTAACCATTTCAAACGAAGGTTGGAATACATAATTAAATAGGATGGATTGTAATATAATTGATTCTTCCGATGTGGCGGTCTTTTTTTTTCTTATTCATTTCGCCATTCAGAATATTCATTAGTATTATACATTATTTATATATGACTTTTTAATATGAAATATATGTCTATAAATTGAAATGGCGATGCAAAAAATTTTTTGAAACGAATAACGGCTAAAAATGATTTTGCTATCGTTATACTGTATTATAAAATTTAAAAAAGTAAACAGAAATTGAACCTCAAATATTATATTCATGACTGAGAATGAGTTTTTTTTTTAAATTAATAAATGAAAAAAGATAAAAACTATTAATACATGATTCAAATCGCAGTATATTGATTTTTTTTTTTCGTAAAATTACATGTAGGTAGGTACTTACTCATTCATTTAGATGTAAAAAAATGATAAAAAGATATGGCGAAATATCCATTTCCCTTGTTTCATGGCCAATATTATTTAATTGCGGTTAAAAACGAACTTATCTTTTAAATTCGTACTAATTTCGTAGTTTGGAATGTATGGATGGGTGATGGAGGAATGAGAAAGGGGCGCAATGGAGAGTCTGGGACCTAGAGAATATTCTAGACCTCTCAAAAGAGTGGATCAATGAATGTCGGGTCTCTAGCTTTCCGTATTTATTCTTTAGCAAAATAAAACTTTGTCTAATTTTATGTATTTTACTTTTATGGAGAATTCAGTATTTAAATGTAACTTCCTTTCTCCCGAATGTAGAATTATATGAAAAACAGTTTTGATTATAAGAATGATTAACAAAATAAAAATAAATAGTGAATTTCAAGTCACTTACAGCGACAAAAAATATATATAATAACAATAATGATAAAAAGAGGTTCATTAATTTAACCTGACAAAGAAATTTTTTAAAATATAGTTATGTAAACATAAAAATAAAACAAATAACTATTTATACAAATCTGTTCGGATAAACAGCTATTTGTCAAGATACAACAAGACAGTTATGTCAAGATAAATAAAACAAATAACTTTTCATATAAATAAAACAACTCCTATCTTGAAATTATTGGCTTAGATGTTTGGTACAATACGAAAATAAAATATTGATATTAATTTAAAATTCTAATTTTTGATCACGTGGTTTACAATCAAATAATATACAAAGGAGTCATATGTTGAAATCAATTTCAAAGGAAATTTAAAACAACTTAAGGCTAAGTACATTTATTTATATTTGCTGATTATCTTTCCGACGTTCATACCGCAAGGAATTTAAAAAAAATCACGGTAAGACAAAGGATTAAAAGTTACATTTTTATAAGGTATTTGCTGATGATTTATCGTAATTAATATGTGAAGGAATAGAAAACTTTTATCAGAAACAGAAATAAATTATAAGATTAATATTGACTATTATTAGAGGTAATATTGCTCGTCCAATGCAATGCTGGTCTTATTAAAAAAAAAAAGTTATTTTAAAGGAGAGACATATAAAGTTTATTCTTTTCTATCCCTTTGATAAAAGTTGCCTGCTCAAGCCGATTGTGAGAATGTTTCAGGAATCATCTGTATCGCAGTTAAGTATAAAAGTGGTCTTGCACGGAGTTAGTGGAGAAAAAAAAATACAATAAAAATGCGATTTTGATTTGCATCAGTTTTGCATTAGACGATGGATACCTGGAATTATAAGATTAATTATAAGTCAATAGTACGCAGCGTCCAAAAAATGATTGCTTTGATTTATTGTTTTGTTTTTTTAAAGTAGCGGTCATAATTTTTATATATGAATAAAATATGCAACTTTATATTCGTACTTCAAAAATTTATTAATTTATTTTTACCCCAAGATGAAAAAAATCCTTAAACCAACGACCGAGCCATATTACATTTAGGAATGTCTGCATTTACTATCTACGGTAAACCGATTATCATGTATCTTAATAATTTTCCGGTAATAGATTTCATAATTTCCATGCCTCAATATTCGATAATTGGGTAATTGATCAATTTGCCAAAGGTTTTATTTTTCTGTTAAAACATAACACATATATTATCCGACTTTGAAATTAGGCCTTAAAAAAGCAACACGTGGTTAAGGGAAAAATAAGTATTATCTGTTAATTAAAATTTAAATGGGACATTTCTCGTTATGTACCGCTAGCCATTAATTTAATTGATATAAAATAACAAATGAATTGAAAAATTTTACAATTATTTATTGTTTACCTTTTCTAATACCTAAATAATAAAAAGGAATGAGATCTGTCCCAAAAATTCGCAAAAATACGAGTCCACTGGAGATCTGGTGCGATTCTACCTTATTAATTACCTCATTCGTACTGAATACATTAGAAATAAGGCAGTCGTATGTTTTTATTGAAAATTATCGTTACTTCAAACCAACTGTGATTATTGAATGTAACTGGCTGGTATAGAACAAAAAAGAACTTTTGAGTGCTTAAAAAGTAATTAATATTGATTTTTTATACAAAAAATTTAACATTAATTTCTTAGATTTGAAGATTTAAAACATAATTTTATAAATATGGAGAAAATAATGTAATATAAATTTATTTTTGTGCCAATATAAAAATAACAATGGCACAACGCGCTGTTCTCTTGTGTTCTAGACCGCTGGAAAAGGTCTGGAACATTCGAGAACCAGCTGAGCCTTTAAAAGCGCGCGCCAGCGTGCCGGTTCGTCATTCGAATTTTGTTCCTTGCGCTCATACGTGCTTAGTGCGATTGTCTTATTTTATATCTAGTGCCCTGTGAAGTTGAAATTTCACATCAAATGTAAGTTCTGAGCCATTTTCGTTATAAATTTATTTATTTAATAGCAATATTAACAGAATACCTGATGTTTCTATGATTCTTTAACCGTTTCGTGTTTGTTATAATTTTATTATCATGCATTGTTTCGAGTATGTTTTATTGTTACTTAGGTTTAACGTTGGAAGTTGGCTTATTGTTTTTTTTAATTTTTTGTTTCATTTTGTCTGATAGATGCCAGAAGACGTGGAAATGGCTGATGTGGAGACTTTTGCCTTCCAGGCAGAAATTGCCCAGCTTATGTCCCTGATTATCAACACATTTTATTCTAATAAAGAAATATTCCTCAGGGAACTGATCTCAAATTCATCTGATGTAAGTGCGATTTTTATTTTCAGGTTCTCTTAACTCACCCTGTCCAATTAATTTAGAAATATAAACAAATTAATAATTTTATTTTATTCAGGCATTGGATAAAATCAGATATGAATCGCTCACGGATCCATCAAAGCTCGAAAGCGGGAAAGAACTTTTCATCAAGATCATACCCAACAAAGATGACCGCACTCTTACCATCATTGATACGTAAGTCTATACATTAGCTTAGCTTTAATCTAGAAATACTAAGATGGTCCAAATTAGGGTTAGGACTTAAAGATAAAACTTTTTCCTGTGAGTAGAACATCCACTCAAGATTCAAAAAGTAGATTACTAATAATTCACATATTTGTTCATTTAGTTTTATTAGTTACTTCAACTTCCTTAGCTATACACTTTCTCCTCGGACTAAAGCACCACCAAAGGGGTTCAATTCATTAGGTGCTCGCCGAAATAGTTAAATCATATTTTCATAGTTCCCTCTTTTGAATTACTCCTTTTTTTGTTTTTTAAATTTTTTATTTCAGTGGAATAAATATAGACAAATTTTGTAAAAGGCATACTAAAGTGCTACTGGAGGGGGAACATCAAACTTACTTTCTCAGTGTAATTTTTTTATTGGAAAATGGGGTTAGTAATTAATACAGTAGTGTACCAGGAATGATATTGACCCAATGGTACTCTGCTGTGCTTCCCAGGGATTCGTTTAAATTTTTTTTTGGAATTATACAGAACAATCATGTTTTTAATATATTGTAAACTAGCAGACCCGGCCACGCGTTGCTGTGGCTCAGTAGTTATATCCTAATATTTTTAATCAAATACAGTAATACCAATATTCTTTGGTAAAGATGAAAACCTTTCAGCTAATCAAAATCCACCGTGATTGAGAATAGAGCATTACACCATTTAAAAGTATTTGGTAAAGAATATAGGAAAGTTTTTATTTTTTACATCTCATATTTCAATGTAGTTTGATTAAAAAGGAGCTGATTTTGTTTACGACACAGAGCTGCCAACACTATCGCCCTTTTTTTATGAATCGGTATTAACTAACTCGAAATGGCTATATTTTTCCACTAATTTTAAAAGGGATGACTGAAGTAAGTTTTGATAATCTCAGCCATTGATCTATTGATTATTGGCCTAACACTACTTCAACTTGGTATTGTTAGTTTAACAACGGGTTTGATTTTTGCTGAGGGTCATGCCAATCTTGGTTAATGCGTCATATATGTCCTTTTGATAGGCGTTTTTCTCAATTTCTTTGAGACCTCGATTTCCCAACCCTTCGGCTAATGAGTGTTCGGTAGGAGGGTGGTGTGTTGAAGCTTTTAATTTAACAATATATATATATATACAATAGGATTTGAGTGATAATAAATCTCTTCTTAAAGAGGTTTTTACATAATACAATTAAGAATTTTTATTTATTTAAGTACTAATTTGTTCAAAATGTTTTGGGTTAACCTGTTTTGTTTTTTTAACACAAACCAATGATTTGATGGTTTCCACACACGTGAGCTAGCGATGCCCATTTCCCACGTGTTATGCCATTGCCCATGGGAAAAACACGGATTTTCAAAGTCCAAGTGGACATTGTTTGTTTATGGTGGGATTTGTTTATGGTAATGGCAAAAGCCAAACGAATAGGATATTGAAGCCTTTTAAATTTTATTGAAAATTCTGACGGTTCCAGGGGAATAGGTGGCAACAGGGCGATATCTCCTGTAAACCTTCCAGGCAACATTTTTCCTTCAATACCATTTCCTGTGATCCTTTTAATGACCAAACGTGTACCGTTGCACAATTGAGGTGGATTTAAGTTAGGAAGAAGAATGATCGGTGAGCCAATCTTCAACTGGAGATTGTTTGGGTGTATATCCAGGGAATTAAAAAATTCAGATGGGAAATTTACGGCTTCGTTTACATCTAGAACATTGTCAATTGATTTTGGAAGTTTATTTCATCAAAATCAACATTTTTTGCTGCCAAAATAGCACGACTACCCAGCCAATTATAGTCCAAATAATTGTTCAAAATATCAAGAAAGACACTTTATATTTTCATTTTACGTCTCTACAACAGTTCAGAAATTTTCTGGTAGTTTGATAAATTTTGAATTTCGATGCAGCTCTATTTCACCGTTTCCAATATAGAGCAATTGTTTAAAAAATATATCTGCCGATGGATTATTTTGCAGTCATATTTATGGCGGATAAATCTGAAACTTGAGGTTACCCAAATAACAATTATTCCTGTTCAGTAGAGGTGTAATAATCATTAAATGTAAAATTTAAAAAATGCCGCAATTTGTAATCCTTTCTTAATCAACAATCATTTAAAGATAAGTAAAAAATTGTATTCTGGTGAAATTAACAACGAAATATCATTCCCAATAATAGCCTACTTTAAATTAAAGAAAGGATTAAAATCTTCGCTAACATTTCTTAAATTTTACATTTAAAGATAATTACAACTCTGCTGAAAAGGAAGTAACAGCCTCTATTCGATTGGGATTAAATTTTCTCAACTTTAAATTATTGTTGATGAAGGAGGAATTACAAATCTTCACTGACATTTTTTAAATTTTACATTTTAGATCTCGGGATAAAAATGATAAAAAGGTTTGGTAAAATAAAAAAACACTGTATTTAAATAATAATAACAAAACGAATAATGAAAATAAAGAAACTTCTGTAAAATAAATCAACTGAAAATATAATATTAAAGTCTTAATAATTATGCAGTTCTTTTGGAAATCACAAAGTATCCCACAACACCTAATCAAAACACACTTTTTTTGTGAGGGAGTTTTTACGACTGGTTACCCGCAGTGTAGCCAGCTTACTAATTTTCACTAATTTTTGGCAACACTGACTCCCCAAGTCAGGTTTCAATTAGGTTACACCTATGACAGTAGGTGCTGTTACAACATTTATAGAATATTATTTAAAATAATAGCCTAATTTTAATTATTAAAATGTATTTACTTTACTAAAAGTTGATATCACGGTGGGCCACAGCAAAGCGTTTCAGCTCTTAGCTAGTGATTTAATTTAAGTACAAATAAAAAAGGAAAAGGAAGAAAAAGTACCTACACATTTGAGAATTTATTGTAACCTTTTCTTGATTTATTTATTCTTTAATGAAAATTAACAATAAATACAAATTTGTATTACTATTTGTCTGGAAAATAATAATATAGGAACAAATAACTGCGCTCGCATTACGCAATACAAAATTATAATAATGATAACCTGTATTACAATAGCATGCTTATAAAAAAAAAACATTATGAAATCGACATATGACGCCATGTTAATAAATCGAAACACGACCTACTGTATTTGCAATAATTCGCTATATAAGAATTATTTTGATCACTAATCAAGTTAAAAACTATCCGGTCCGTTAAGTTGGCCAAAACTATATACATTGAGCCAAATTTCATTAAAATCGGTTGAGTAGTTTCTGAGATATAGAGAGACAAACATCGGGACGCGAGATTTTTATATATTATTGTAAATAAGAATCTATAGAAAGGGTTCATAACAATTTCCGAAAAAAAAAGAATTCTGAGCATCTTTGTGTTTTTCAGAAAATTAGGGTGTTTCTTCTGAGCAGGGACATACATTAATTATTGGTTTCTTAAAATCAATAGTTAACATATAAAAAGCTTTCAAAAAATGTTTACTCTTCACATCGTTAAAACAGTTATTGAGAAATTATGAAGAGAAAAATAAAAGATAAGAAAAAACATTAAGATGAAGTGCCCCTTAGGTTTATTTGATTTATTTAACCTAATATCAGATTGGTAAGACAAATCATTACTGAGATACTCTGTTTACGCACACAGACAGACTTAAAGACCATTTTGCAGCACGTAGTTATTTGGACTCCAAGGGACCACAAAACAAGTATTTCTATTAAAAATGGAAGTTGAAATTTTTTATGACCCCACTCTATTATTTCATATTTAGATAAGTGAAGTAAAAAACACAACATAAACGAAGCCCTTTTTTTTATTTTCCATTTTAATTCCTCCCATTCATGATAATAAAATGCTAAATAATTAATTTTAAAATAGATTTCTTTTAAATGTTACACATTGTAACAATACACTTTTAGATTCACCTTTAAAGAATCTTATTTAGTGATCAAATCATGTTTGTAATAATTTAAAGGGTAACTAAAAGTAACTAGCAAAAAAAAGCAAAACATTAACTGGCGATATTCAAGCAAAAAATATCCTTTATTAGTTATTAAGTAAGAATTAAATTATTATTAATTATGTTTTTTCAATATATTCTCATTTAATAAAGTAAATAGTATAGATTTTTCTCAAATTTAGGTATTCTGGTATTACGTTATTTAGATAATTGGAAAATAGACTTAACAAAGAACAAAGGTATTCTGGTATTACGTTATTTAGATAATTGGAAAATAGACTTAACAAAGAACAAAAAAAGAGAAAGCGTTAATCTAGATATATAAAACTTAGTGGGATTAGTTATATGTACCATTTAACTTTAAAATGAGTCAACAGATTTTAATGATCTTCAATTTTTTTAGATTAAAAAATAATTAAAACATTAAATTCATGAACTATTCAATGTGCAACAGTCCTGCTCAATTCCATTTCCATTCATTTAAATAAAGCATTGCATTCATTGCTGTGTTAATTTCATTAATTTCAGAGTTAATATAACACTTTGAGTAAAACACTAGTTTTAATGCAAAACGATTGGTTTTTTCCCTCTCCATTAATATTAAGGTAGGCTAATAAATTTTGAGGTTACTGGAAGTGTTAAAAAGCCAGTGTACTACTCCTGAACTTTATAAACATTTCTTCTAACTGTAAATTCCCAACATTAATCTTAGGTTAGTTAACACGTTGAGCGCCAGGGAAAAGATGATGTACTTTTGCCTGGGGCCAAAGCAATTTTTCCTAATTTATAACTTTAATATGATTAGAATGATACAAAAATTGCAAAAGAAATAAATAAAAAGTTTAATTTTGGCAATTAAACAATAATTTTGTGAGCGGTACGTATGTACCGCCCGGCCCCAGGGTAAAGCCCGCTACCTATAGTAGTAGTACGGGGGCTGCCCGGTTATGACCGCGACGTCAACCCTTCTCCCCTTAAAATATGTTATTTTAATAAATAAGATATTTTGTTTTGTAAAAAAATAAATAAAATTAATTTATTTTATTTATTTATTTATACCCCCAAAAAAAAAAAAAACCTTTGGGCCAATTGCATTGGCGAATTGTTCGGGGCCGGAGCGGTCCAACATGCCTTGAAATCACGCTCGGCAGGCGGTCCCCTGGCCCAGAACAATCTTTTAGCTGGCGGGAGCGGGCGGTACCTGGGGACCCAGCCAATAGTCCAACAGCGGTACGATCGTACCGCTTGGCACTCAACGTGTTAAAACCTTTTATAAGAACCCTGCAAAAGATAATTTATCCAGTTTTCAGATTTTTATCAGTGGTTAAACTTATCAAACCAAGATCTTTTAATATAGTCAGTTGAAACGAGATGCTCTATTTTTCTAAGACACTCAAATCGTTCTTAGTCATTACTAATTACTTTAGAAATATGAGCAGTAGCCTAATAATTAATTTTATATATTAAATTTTCATAGTTACTAATTTGTCATAATTTTTCTTTTTTGCAGTGGCATTGGTATGACCAAAGCTGACTTAGTCAACAATTTAGGAACAATAGCGAAATCTGGAACAAAAGCCTTCATGGAAGCTCTTCAAGCTGGTGCAGATATTTCTATGATTGGTCAATTCGGTGTGGGCTTCTATTCAGCTTACCTTGTAGCTGACAGAGTAACTGTTAGTTCCAAACATAATGATGATGAGCAGTATTTGTGGGAATCTTCAGCTGGTGGTAGTTTCACTGTCAGGCCTGACCCTGGTGAACCATTAGGCAGAGGAACCAAAATAGTTTTGTACATCAAAGAGGACCAAGCTGAATTCTTAGAAGAAAGAAAGATCAAAGAAATTGTTAAAAAGCATTCTCAGTTTATTGGCTACCCGATTAAGCTGCTTGTTGAAAAAGAAAGAGATAAGGAAATCAGTGATGATGAAGCTGAAGAAGAGAAAGGAGAAGGAGACAAGAAAGAAGAAGAAAGTGATCAGCCTAAGATTGAAGATGTTGGAGAAGATGAAGACGAAGACAAGGAAGATAAAGACAAGAAAAAGAAGAAAAAAACTATTAAAGAAAAATATACTGAGGATGAAGAATTAAACAAGACCAAGCCAATCTGGACCAGGAATCCTGATGACATTACTGCTGAGGAATATGGTGAATTTTACAAATCTCTCACCAATGATTGGGAAGATCATCTTTCAGTGAAACATTTCTCAGTGGAAGGTCAACTTGAATTTAGAGCTCTGCTGTTTATTCCTAGGCGAGCACCTTTTGATTTGTTTGAAAATAAGAAGAGGAAGAACAACATTAAATTATATGTAAGGCGTGTTTTCATTATGGACAATTGCGAAGATCTTATCCCTGAGTATCTAAATTTCATAAAAGGTGTTGTAGATTCTGAGGATTTACCTCTCAATATTTCTCGTGAAATGTTACAACAAAACAAGATTCTCAAAGTCATCAGGAAGAATTTAGTAAAGAAGTGTCTTGAACTATTTGAAGAACTAACTGAAGACAAAGAAACCTACAAGAAGTTCTATGAACAGTTCAGCAAAAACTTAAAATTGGGTATTCATGAAGATAGCACTAACAGAAAGAAACTTTCTGAACTCTTAAGATATCACACATCTGCATCAGGTGATGAGGCCTGCTCACTCAAGGATTATGTTGCTAGAATGAAAGAAAATCAGAAGCACATCTACTACATCACTGGTGAAAATAAGGATCAGGTTGCCAATTCAGCATTTGTAGAGAGGGTCAAGAGGCGAGGATTTGAAGTAGTATACATGACTGAGCCCATTGATGAATATGTTGTTCAGCAGATGAAGGAATATGATGGCAAACAGCTTGTGTCAGTCACCAAAGAAGGCCTTGAACTTCCTGAAGACGAGGAAGAAAAGAAAAAGAGAGAAGAAGACAAGGCCAAATATGAAAGCTTGTGCAAAGTTATGAAGGACATCCTAGACAAGAAAGTTGAGAAAGTAGTGGTCAGTAACAGGCTGGTTGATTCTCCATGTTGTATTGTAACATCCCAATATGGTTGGACAGCCAACATGGAAAGGATTATGAAGGCTCAAGCTTTAAGAGATTCTTCAACTATGGGTTACATGGCTGCTAAAAAGCACTTGGAAATCAACCCTGATCACCCCATTATAGATACTCTGAGGCTGAAAGCAGAAGCTGATAAGAATGATAAAGCTGTCAAAGACTTAGTCATCTTACTTTTTGAGACTTCTCTACTTTCTTCTGGTTTCACACTAGAAGAACCTCAGGTTCATGCCAGCAGGATTTACAGGATGATAAAGCTTGGTTTGGGAATCGATGAGGATGATACCATGGTTGTTGAAGAAGAATCTGCACCAGTTGAGATGCCACCTCTTGAGGGCAGTGCTGAGGATGCTTCAAGGATGGAGGAAGTTGATTAAACAGATTTTCTTCCCTTTCTCCTTCTCTTAGACTGATGTAAAATTATTTTTTCTTTTCTAATTGTGTTCATTCCAGTTCCAAATTGTGAATATATTTATTATTAAATATAAGTCGCTGTTAATATTTTTTTGTACATTATGTGTATACAAGTTATATAGTGTTACATTTGTACCTGTTATTTTCTTTTTTACTTTCTAGTCTATAAGATGTTAAATAAAATTCAATATTTTTGAAAAGTAGTTACTATTTATTCTGATTTCTGCCCTTTTGCATCCAAAGTTAAAATCATTTGGTTAATATTGTTTTTAAATTTCTTTTATGCAACACCAAAATCCGAATTATAAAAATAATTAAGTAAATGCTGGCAATGTAGGAGAAAATACTAATATATCAAAAGAATCATGAAAACTTTTTTTTTCAAGATTTAATCATTAACTACATTATAGGTCCTTTTCCTGAGTTGAAAAAGTACTATGAAAAATTAGATATTTTTGAACTTGACTCATAAAAATGAAGATTCTCTTTGAAGTGAAAAAAGAAATTCTGTCATTAACCTTCCTCAAAACAGTTTTTTTTTTTTTTTTTGGGATAAAGCAAGAGTTAAAGAAAGTGGTGGCAGAGGAATAAGCCCATGGAATCCTGGTCAGCATACCAGTAATATGTTTTTAGTATTGTGAAAGGAAGACATGCCTTTCAGAAAGTAAGCATTAAGCTCCTAAATTATTAAATAATTTACTGGATATACTTATTAAATTATTTCTCCAAGAATTTAATCCGCATTGCTCCCTTCCAGAAGTAGGGAAAGGATCATTTAGTACTGTTCCATTTATTTAATAAGTTGATTCAATAAATCATGAAATTCTATTGTAGTTACCTTTTAAATAAATTGGAATAAAGAAACAGTTGATTCTCATTGAAATAAAATGTTTTGAGGTTAGTTATTTCCAATGAAATTTTTAAAGCTACTGACTAATGTGAGCTGACATAATCATCCACATAACCATGCATATTTCATTTTTACTTTCACTTACATATATATGAAATATAGTAAGTGAAAGTATTGCGATCATGAAAAATTTCAACTTCTGGAAATACGCATTTTGGGGGGGTCCCCTGAGTCCAAACAACCAAGTCCTGCGAAATGGTCTGTATGTGTGTATAAACAGACTAGCTCAAAAACTACGAACCTGAAATTGGGTATTTGGTATATGTATATGCTCGCTAAGTGACAGCAAGAACTTCATCAAAATTGGTCAAATGAAGGGGGTACTTTATTTCATAACTTTTTTTCTCATTTTTAATTATCTCAAAAATAAATTTAATGATTTTAATCAAATTCGTTATGTTTACTGAGAATCAAGTATTATTTAATATCAGCTAAGCTTTTCACTATTAAAATGTTCTGAGGGGGCTTAAATGGGGAAGGGGCCTTTTTTGTTTTCCTATAAAGTACTTTTGATTTTGATTATATGGAGAAATTAAGTGTCTCTTGTTACGCCTAAAAACAAAAAATGGCTAAATATGAAATAAAAAAAAATCAAGTAAACATATACAGGAGAAAAATAAAAATATTCCGTCAACTCATAACACACGTTAAGCCCACCCATGCGCAGTTCGCCTTAAATCACAGGCCATTATTTATAATTGAAGATGTTCTGTTCATTTAATGGAAATTGTTTGTTTCATGGTTACTATATAGACTTTTCAACAACTATCAGTGACAATTGCCTATAGTATACTTAGAGCTTTCAAACAATATATTTCGTTTTTACATCAATCAAATAAAACTTTTCTTCTGAATTCTTGAGGAGCGGGGAAGCTCATTGAAAGCCATTGAGCTGCTGTGCTTAAGGTCCCGAGTTCAAAAAAAAATTCTTGGGGAATACAATAAAAGTTTACTTAATGTTTTTATCACATAATATAACTTTAAGGAACATAATAAAAATATTAAGAAATCCTTCTTAGAGTTGAATGTATTACATAGGAACTGGATACCAATGTTTTATACATAAACAATAGTTGAGTCAACGATTTTAAACAAATATAACAATAAAGGAACCAATTAATATATTTTCTATAATTTAAAAATAGAGACAACATGTATTTATAAACAAAACATTACCAATTCAAATTATTAATTTAATAAATTCAAAAGTATTAAGTGAACTATAAACATACTACAATTATCAATTTAAATATAAATAGCAATAGCAATAAATGATATGTACTTTACAATACCAATCCTAAACAAATAAAAATAATCTAATGTCATATTACACTTGAAAAGACTAGTACAGACTAGAGTCAAAACATATTCTGTAACACAAAGTTATAGTTAAGAACAATGATACCCATAAGAACAAATAAAGACTAGAATTCAAAGAACAAAAAGTAGTATGGGTAAAGAACTTTAATTAATGTTCACAATATTGCCATCTTAATATAATATATAATATTGATAATCCCACCGGCTCAAACAAACATTGTTAAAACAAAATCTTGTATAATCAAAGGAATAAAAATTTCCAATGTGAACAGTAGCTATTAAATTACAATGAATATCTGATAACCTACCTTACATTTGAAACTACTTTAATGTTTTAACAATGTTTTCATCAGTTTCAAACTATCAACACAAAACTTTGAAATGACTGACTTAAAAAAAATTAAATAAATGTTTAACTCATATCATTTACTTCTGAAATTTTTTTCAACTAAAAAAAAAAAACAACTCAATATCAAAACATAAGAAAAGTGGAAATTGAACTCAAACCTTGACTGTAATACTGAATAACTACAAACTTTTTTTTCAAGTTCTTTCATGGAAGTTATGGTTGATTGTACCACATGCTATAATGACTGATCATAGATTCAATTTCAAGCATGTCTTGACGCTCTTTGTGACTAATTAACATAACGTTTCCATATCCTTTATTTCCCTGATTTTTCAATCCGTTGTAGAAGCCATGGACAGCTTTGATCTCTTGCTTAGCATCCAAGTGCCTTTGCAGTCTTTCTTGAAAGCACGCGATAATTTTATCATAATCTGATCGATAATCCCGCTGGGGAACATGAGCCTAATAAAAAAAAAGATTAACAAATAATAAAATAAATATTATACCAGAGAAAATTTAAAATTACTGCAATGATAACCAGTATGAATTCATTTTTATTTTTTTCAAAATCTAAGGCTAGGAAATTAGGGAAAAGGATGAAAATTTAAGCACCATGGCCCCCTAATGCATAGGTTGCAATAGCATGTCTATATGCATAGGTCATAAATAGCTGCCTTAACAAAAATGCTTTAATGTACAACTTTTATGAAAAAGTTTACAACTTCTATAAAAAACATTAAAATAGTTATTGGAATTCTTGAAAAATTGCACGTGGTAATAGAATGTTTATTGTAGCCACCTTGAGTGTTAAGGGAACCTTGTAGATATAAAGTGTCAAAAAAATAAAAACATGCTATACACTACCTTCCTTAGGTTGTTGATATAAACGCCTCTACTTCTTGTGTAAGACGATTCTTTGTTATTGAATATTATATATAAGCATTTTGTTTTTAATTCAATGACACAGCCTGCAGGGGAGACCATTGAAAGGTTAGTAGAGAGGCTTATGGCATTTGTGGTTTCTGAAAGTTAGATATTAAGAAGGGAAGGCCAGGATAGCAAAACATATTAGAGTGTGATCCGCTTATACTCAAGCCGAATGGCGGCAGTAAAACCCACCCTGGATGGGTTGACATTTATTCATGTTTAGAGAAGGTTGTTTACATCTCTAGAATAACTCCCCTTTTGTCAAATATGCCACACATGGCCTGAAATTGAGAAGGTACCAATCAGGGAGAGATTTATGGCCATATTTGGAGGGAATAGTTTAAGCAAATGTTTGCTTCTTGAGAAGGAGTTAACTCTGTCGAATACTGTGGACAGCTCTACTTCTGAAAAGCTAGCAAGCAAGAGCGCCTATCAGATCATGGGCCAAAAGGGCCCAGTTTATAACGATGAACATGCCACCAAAAATATTACAGGTAAAAAATCTGAGATGATGCACTGGAAGTTCTGTGCGTTAGAGAACTTTTAGGTTTCTAGTCACTGCCTAGCTTTTGGTAACGTTTGCAGAGTACACTGCATGTCAAAAGTTTGAGACCACTTATTTTTTATATCAATTAATCTACCTTAATCATGCAAAACTTAATTTTACCCTATTATTAATACATAATTTCAAAATATAGGTATCTTATTAAAAAATTTACTAATAAATGGAAGAATGGTTTGGGACTATCGTAAATAACAAGGACATCATTCAATTTACTAAAATAAATAAGGATAAACAATTTGTTTGTTCAGTTTGTAGTTTTATTTACAGTCTATTAACCCTCTAAGGGTTATTCAGATGATGAATTTTATTCTTAGTTTGATTTGTTGATTAATAAACTGCCTGAGTTGTAAGAAGTTCACTGCACAGTTAATTTTCATTTGTTTTTTTCATTAAAGAATGGTTAAAAAGAAGAGTTTTCTGTTGAATTGAATTGCAATTCACTTACTAGGCAAAGAGAAAAAAGGCATTTTTCTTTAGCTACATCAAAAACTACATTAAATGATTTGTAATGCTTACAGTAGATCTGAGATTGAACAATGGACCGTCAAGCCTCGGTTTCTTATTGAGCGAAACCATTATTGATAAGTCATTATCACTCTCAACTGTTAGTCCCCGGTACTGTCTTTGGCAAAAATCTTTAAGTTTTTCTATTCCAACATCAAATACTGCAGTGCATTCGTACATTAAACTTTTCTTCTGAAAAGAAAAAAAAAATAGTGATATCTGATAAAATAATAGTGAATACAAAAGAGTAAGTTACAGTTGTGGAGTGGGCTTCCACATTTATTTACTTCTATTTGTTTATTATTCTCCATAAGATATAGAATATCATAATTATTGGAACACTTAAAAGTACTCAGTATTTTTTGATTCATTATTATTTCTTTTTTAAAGGGGTCTAAAATAAATCCTAATTTCATCAACAGTCAAGGTGTTTTTGGGTATTTACAGCTCATAGTAAATTGAAACCTAATTTACAAAGTTTTGTCTATAATGCCTTTCCGGAAACGAGGATTACAGTTCCAGTAAAACCACTTATATCTAATTCAGAAATCAATTATGGAACTAAAGTAGTAAAATAAAATAAAATTATTAAAGATTATCTTGTAACAAATGTTTTTCGTCCCAAAAAAGAAACTGTTTTAAATAATTTGAACATCACGAGTTTTCCTATGCGTTCACTCTCTAAAGAACAATAAAATAGCTTAAATTTTTAGCAATGACAGTATGACAATGCGAACATAATACTCCATGGCGTCTGATTTTATAAGTCTCTACAAATTTGTTATGAAAATTTTGTTTAGTTACCATAGAAACTAACAATTCTATTAAATATGTATGTTCCAACATGCACTTTAAACATGTTTACAAATCTTTTGCATGCGCAGTACACCTTTACTTGTTAATAATGGGCTGTTATTAAAGGCATACTGCGCATGTTAAAGAGTTGTCAAAGTGTTTTTAGTGTTATGTTATGATAGGAACATCAGAACCTATCATAAAAGTAGAAATTATGAACTTTCCTTGCATACATATACATTTTATGTCTTATAAAATAAATATTATTCTATCTGAAATTCTCAGCTTTCCAGTGATATATGATATATAAATACCAGGTGTGTAAATATGAAACCAGAATTCGCCATTGATAGGATGTAGCAGTCCATAATACCTTCTAACTAATTCGTCAGTGGAACTATCTGCTTTTGTTTATATGTGATAAAGAGTTCCAACTGATATCGACATCAGTTTCATTCTACAACTATGTGGACAGCATTGATTTCTGTTTCCATCTGAAAAAACTGCCGCAGAATCACATAGGATGCATATCCAAAGAAAATCTGAATGTTTCGATTGGTTCAAAAAATTTAAAGATGGTGGTTTCGAGGTCAGAAACAAAGATCGTGGAAAACCACAAAAAAAATTTGAAGACGCTGATTCGGAAGCTTTGCTGGACGAGGATGACTCAAAAACAACAGCAACTTGCAGATCAATTACATATGACACATGAAACTGCCTCAATTCATTTGTAAGCCAAGGCAAAGATCCAGAAGGTCGGAAAATGAGTTTATGAAGGAGGACAATGCTCGGTGTTTGGTGGGATCAGAAGGGTCTTATTTACTGAAACCTGTGGAAACTGTTAATAAGGAATGCTACTTACAACAGATGATCAATTTAAATCAAGCTTTGCACCAAAATCGTCTCAAATATCAAGAAAGAGCACAAAAAGTGATCTTGCTCCATGACAATGCCCCATCACATTCGGCTAAACAGACCAAGGAAACGATTCAAGCGTTTGGTTAGGAAATTTTTACGCATGCCGATTACTCACCAGATTTGGCCACTTCTGATTACTACCTATTTGCGTCGATGGGACACGCATTAACTGAATAGTACTTCACTTCTTATGAAGATGTACGGAATTGGCTAATTGATTGGTTTGACTCAAAATTGGAAGAAATCTTTTGGCAGGGAATTCACAAATTGCCTGAGAAAGGGGAAACATGAATAGATAGTGAAGGACAGTACTTCGAATAAAATAGTATGTATAATTTTTACACCATAAACTCTTATTTTCTATTTGAAAAATTCCGGTTTCATATTTACACATCTGGTACATATATTACTGCTCTCATTAACAGGAAAGGAAATTATACTCCAGTATATAAATATATACTCCAGTATATATTTATCAAATTATTTGCAACACATAATGGGAGACAGTTAATTTTTCCATACAAACAAAATCAAAGGGACTTAAAAGAAAGAAAATTTTCCTCCGCCATTTAACATTGCCACATCAGACCATTTCTATGATGGTAAAACCTATCTGATATTAAAGAATACTTGATTCTCATTAAACACGCTAAGTTTAATCAAAATCGTTTCAGCCATTTTTGAAAAAAATTGAAAAATGTGATAAAATTTATGAAATAAAGTACCCTCTTTTGTTTCTCAATTTTGATGAAATCATTGCAATCACACCATGGGCATACACCTACTTGAAATACCAAATTTCAGATGTGGGCAGTTTAGTGTTTTTGAGTTACTGTTCACACACACATGCACACAGACCATTTCCTGCAACTTGGTTATGTCGACTTAGGGGACCCCCTAAACGTCTATTTTTGTTGAAAACGGGGAGTCAAATTTTTTCAAGATCACTATACTTTCACTTACTGTATATTTCATATATAGTTAAGTGAAGTAAAAAGTAATTCATGTAAATCTGGTTTATTGCAGCATACTAGCTTCTTAAATTCATAAAACTTTTTTGCTCAATATAATAAATGTTAATAAAGACATCCTCGATCCATTTAGGAAAAGTGGGTCACAGAAACAAAGTAAAATGAAAAAAACAGCTATGTTTGAGGAATTAGGGAGCAGTACATAAACCAATGAAGATGAAGAGGTGAGAAATAGTCAATTGTTATTCTTTATGATAGGTTGATTCATAATCAGGATTTCATAATCAGTTAAAAAAAATTTTATTTTGAAAAGCCAACGTTTCGATCGTGGATCTTCATCAGAGCTAAAAGAAAACAAATATATGAGTATCTATGCTAGAAGATGGCAATTAAATGAATACTTTACTTTACCTTCTGAATCCAGAGTAATACAAAGACTGAGGGTAAAATAAGGTGAGAGGTAGTGGTAGAGAGTTAGTTTGTCGACTTCAAAGGTTTATTACGGGGAAACCCAACGCTTTTGAAGTGAAAGGCTAGATGACATAGCAAGTATATGAAAATAAAATTTTAGAGCTAACACAATAGACGGGACTGTTATGTCTGGACTCAATAATAAGACAAAAGGTGAGATTATACATAAGGTAACAATATATAAAAAATTGAAAAATATAAAGAAGGAAGTTATACAATAATAAAGTTAATAAAAATATAGAGGTACATCGATAATTGCGGATAACTATGAAATTAAAACTAGGATTTGAGGATGCGGAAGATGTTAGAGTAAGTGGATTAAATTATCTCTTTATCTACTTTATGATTTACAGGGTTATTTTTTTCCAGATGGATGAATATGGATTCTGAGAGGAGTCGTTTATCATGGTTTGGTACAGTAGCTAATATGGAGGGGTTCTGAAAGTCAAAGGAATGGTTATGGGCAATGGCATGTTCTGCTAATTCAGACATTAATGAATTAGGCATGGAAATACTGTATTTATGTTGGTAAATCCGTTTTTTAAAATAATGTTTGGTTTCACCGACATAGCAACTGTTGCAATTCAGCGTGGAGCACTTAATACGATGATATATTTTTCATTAAAAAATATATAGACGACCTCAATCCCAACAATATTACTGATATTCTCACCACCTTTAACTCCTATCATCAACTTCTTTTCACTATTCAATTGGAAACCAATTAGCAAGATATAATAAAATCTGCAAGATATAATAAAATCTGATATTTAGTAATATCTTTCTAACCAGCTACTTATTTAAATATTCATGTATAATGCTTACCATCTTTTATATAATTATCAGTTTTGTAAAGTATACATTTAATTGTCATCTTCTAGCATAGATACTCATATATTTGTTTTCTTTTAGCCCTGATGAAGATCAACAAGTTGGATCGAAACGTTGGCTTTTCAAAAAAAAAAAAAAAAAATTTAACTGAAAATCCTGATTATGAATCAACCTATCAATGAAGATGAAGTTACTCCAGAAATAATTATATGGGGGTTATAAGTGTCAGGAAATAACCAGTAGCATTTGTGAAGATGGGGTGGAGGACAGGAAATCTCAAATCAGGCCTGAATTCATCTACCGAAAGTGGAAGACTTAGGGCAGTGATGAAGCACCATTGCAGAGAAGGTTGAAATCGGACATAGAATAAATGGCAAAATGGACTGAGTTGTACTACTGGGATGAGAGAAAGAAGTTTCAATAATCATAAATCTTGTTAAAAAGTATGTAAGGTAATTACCTAAAAATAAAACTCGAAAATAGTAATCCAAAAGCAAACCTAAAACTTTGCGAATTCCTAATTTTTAGAAAACAAAGGATAAAGTCACCTTAGGCTTTATAAAATTTTAAGAACCATAACATTAAAATAATTATAAATTTAGCATGTAAGTACACTAAAGCTTCTTTTATCCGGATATCTGTATCAGATCTGTTGATATACTATATTAGAAGTTCACATATTAATTTAAAATAATGACAGCTAGAATATATTATAATTTCACCAAACTTTACTTTTATTTTGATGAAGTCATACTAAATAGTAATGAAGCATTTTTATATTTAATCTTTTTTAATTTTGATATATACATATACACACACACACACATATATATATTGTATTGGTAGTTTTGCTTTTAGAGAGATGATTATACCGTAAAATGAGGTGACATTGTGACTAATGGGGTGACTTTGTGACAAGCCTATTTTTCTACAGTTTTTGAATTTCCCTTCTTAAAAAGAATCAGGTTAGGCAATTCAGTGTACTTGTCAGTTGGTCAGTAATGTGCTACAACCTACAGGCCACATATAACTTCTTTCATTCCATTTTCCATGGTGCTTTATTTCAACAAAATGAAAACAATCAAACATATCTGAAATAAAGCACCATGGTAAATGGAATGAAAGAAGTTATATGTGGCCAGTAGGTTGTAGCACATTACTGACCAACTGACAAGTACACTGAATTGCCTAATCTGATTCTTTTTAAGAAGGGAAATTCAAAAACTGTAGAAAAATAGCCTTGTCACAAAGTCACCCCATTACCCCCATTAGTCACAATGTCACCTCATTTTACGGTATATATAATGATTAACTATCTAATAAATCAAATAATTTTACCCTTTTGCCGATTTGATCAGTCTTAATAGGTACAATGTTTTTTAAAGCAGGCAAGGAGTTTTTATTCCTCCAGTTAAAGGTTGACAAATTTTGTTTTAAATCTGGAATTGCTAGATTTCGCCAAAGTTTTCTTACAGCTTTATATCTAAAAATAAATTTAAAAACAGATGTAAAAGTAATCCATAAAAAATAAAACAAGAAATAAGTAAATAAACTGAGTAATAAAAAAAAAAAATATATTTTTCTTTTAACGTCTTTTAAACTAGAACCACAACAACCCTTGAACGTAATAGATTCATACTTTGCAAGGAAGCATCATTTCTAAAACAATAACGCAAGCCGTAGTGTAGACATACCCAGGGCCCCACATCAGGTAATTTAGCAGATCACCAGAGAATAATAATAAATGTATGACCCTGGTCATCACCTTAGGAGTATGCCTAGAGAAGTGTCCAGAAAAGTGCGTTATCTTACTATAAAAAAAATAACGAAGAACTTTTATAAACCTTTTTTTTAAATATAAAGATAGAATTAGGGCTGGGATAGCCGAGTGTGTTTGAGCGCAACCCGCTTCAGCATGCTTGCGCCGACCAATGGCGGTTTGAATCCGCCCTGGGATGGATGTCTTTTATTTCGTGGAGGCCCCAAGGAATAAATCTCGACCTACCCACCATGGTTAGGATAGGTTGGTTACACCTGTAGAGTAACCCCCCTGAATGCCTGAATGGCCCTACATGGCCAGGTAGGGGTACCAAAATTATTAACCAAATGGATAATACTTTATAAGTTTAATGACGATTTGGTGAAAATAACATTAATCATACTGCAGATTAAATTCTAAAAGCTAAGTGTTGACAATGGGGTTTACAGGTGTGTTAGCTCAAAGAAAAGCTACACCCTAAAAGTTTCTTTTAGAAAATGAAATTACCTCAATTAAGTTTTAGTTTTTATACATATTTAGCTACTTTCCAAATTTTATGCAGTGTAATCAATGTGATCTTGACTTGTCTATCATTAAGTTGCACCACAATATTATAATAATTAAATTATGGCATCAGATGTTATTACAAAACTACATCTAATATTTAATTTTACCTCTCATCATCTGTTTCCAATTTCTTAAGCAATTCCCATTCAGGATCGTTGTTATCTCTGTTTTCATCCTCATTAGGACTAATAAAAGGTTTTAAAATAACTGCTTTGTCTAAGATCTCATTCTTATTACTTTCCAAATTAAATTCCTCCTCAATCCTTTCCAATCCATGCCCCTCTATCAATAAATCATCAACAGTTTTGTCAATAATATTTTTATAAACAACCGATTCATGATTCTGAACAGATAAGGTCAAATGATCGTCATTTACATCAATTTTTTCCTCATTCAAAATTCTTCGATTAGCATTGTCAATAAGTATTGATAATTCATCTTTCTTTAAAACTGAAAGTTCAGAGGACTTTATTACTTTTTCTACATTGATAAATTCTTTTTCTGTTAGAGGTAAATTTTCAATTTTTTGTTCTGCTGATTCCTTGGATTCAACTGATAAACTTTCTTCTTCTTCTTTTATGATACTTAAGTTGTCACAAACATGCCCCATACCCTTTTTTATTTCCTTCTCATTCAATGGAGTACTAGTAAATGTCACTCCTTGCTGAAATACAAATCTTTTGAAAATTTCCTTAGATGGAGTGACACCATAAGTGTCTTTTCTAGGAGCTATAGTGGATTCTAAGCTGCATTCAAGATTTTCTATGTCTGCACAGTTTACCACAGGGTCTTTCCTTACTTTTTCACAGTTTTCATTAGAACTGACTATATTAGTAACAACCTGTGGTTTTGATTGGGAATTAACAAATATAGGAGTTTCTGCCTCTTCTGCTGAGATCAAGGGTGAAACTACATCACAGTAATTTGATGTGTCAGAAGGAAGCACATTTTTTACAGACTTTTCATAATTTTCTTCTACATTGGAATGTAAGACAGAATAATCATCTTTTGAATCCATATTTTATAATAATAAGGTTCAAAGATATGATCTAAATAATTATTAAATATAAATTATCAATTTATGATCAAAATTACAGTAACACTTCAAACTGTCAAATGTATCTAAGCGATCACGACCACAAATCAGATTCAAACTGGCTTGGGCCCGCCACAACACAATTCTGCGTAATAAGATTAAAATTAGGTGAATAATATTTACATCTATACATGTTAAACCGTATTTTGTAAAATTTTGAGGCTAAGTAAAAGTTTATCAATTTGCTGTTTCGGATATTTAAAATAAAATACTAATGTCATTTTGTTTATCAACGAATTATGTAAGGCCTTGGTTTGTTTCCATGATTCATTCATGGTTCACGCCTTAATGTTTTGTTGTGGTCTTAAAGGTAATTTGTACAAGTGGCATTTCTGATGCATTTGGAATGTTTACTCTGATGACATCACTGAATAATAGTTCTGTATTGTGATTTAGTAAAAACGATCAAGTGCGGTAAGTTTGGGTCTTGTACCTACCTCTAACCTACCGATTTAAATTGAAACCTTTTCTTTTCTACATTAATCGTGTTAGTAATTGTAGACAAGTATCTATGTCTTATAAGAAACTATTTCCTTGTTTACTTGCGTCAATGGTCAATTATTAATTATCAATAAACTGGATGATGAATATGATTCATAGGCACTTTCTGTATCTGTGATTTGACAGTTATCATTGAGGCCATACCATACAAAATTACTTTCATATGAAGTCAATCCCATAAAATCTGAATGTATAATGTAGCAATGATTTATTCTGTTTTGTTTATTAATGAACCAAATAAATATTATCTGATAAATCATTGTTTTTCATCCTTTTAGGAAAGGTGTTTTTAGATCTTATTTAATTAACATATAAATTATCCATTTATGGATAGAAATTTTAAAAGAAGTATTAAAAGACTAATTGTAGATCATCTTTAAGGTACATATATTTTCATTATTTTTCAATTAATTAAAATGTTTTTATTCAGGAGTGGATATTATTACTAATGAAATTAATGATTACAGTATTATTATGGCTGAGCAACCCATAAATAATGCTGCTCCAACTACAGCTAACATTGTCAAGGAGGGCTGGTTATTTAAAAGAGGTAGTTTATCATGTTTAATATTACTTAGTAAATTAATTTATTAAATTTTTGCAAATTTATGTTGGCAATTTTCTATTTTTCTGATAATGTCCAGTTAATAAATTGTTATTGTCATTTCAGCATGTTTATCTGTTGACTTTCTTAATCTTCTTTTATCTGTCATTGTCACCATAGCTATTTTGTGTTGATAATTATTTTATAAATATATAGTTTTAGAATTTCAGTTTTCACCTAAGAACAAAATCAGCAGTTTGCAAATTCAGTACAAATTATAAAGCTCATATAGGTGTCTTGTCAGGATTAAAGTAAATTTTTTTAAAGTGTGAAATATCAATTTATGGATGTGAGAAGAAATTTCAAAAATAATTTGTAAAGAGGGAAAAACTCCAGGTCTGCACATGATTTTTATCTAGTAACATAGCAGTGTTGTGCCTAGACGTTTACTTGGTTCCCTTAATCCTTCATTCTCATTAACAGATGAGAATATAAAAATCTGTTTCTTATTAGTAATTCATCATTTTCTAATGCAACTTATTACCTTCTTGGGTCATCATTTTATGTTGGATGGTCAATAATTGACAATTAAGGTGGTTTCATAATATTCTTTATTTCTGTTGGATTTAGTTGATGAAAAAAAGTTGTAATAAAGTATTAGTTCAATTCAGTATTAGTTGTTACTTCAAAAAATATTTTGAGATCTTCCATTCTTAAGGTTTTTGTTTTTATCAATTCTTTTTATAGGTGAGCATATTAAGAATTGGCGGCCACGTTATTTTGTCCTATTTGATGATGGATCTTTAATGGGTTACAAAAATAAGCCAGAACTAGGAACTGCAGACCCGTTGAATAACTTTACCGTGAAAGGATGTCAGATAATGAGCGTTGATAGGCCGAAGCCATATACCTTTATTATTAGAGGACTTCAGTGGACGACTGTGATTGAAAGGACTTTTCATGTTGAAACAGAAAGGGAACGGTTAGTATATATTTTATTAAATTTATAATACTATGTGCTGTGCAGTAGGAAGAAGTATGTAATTTACCAAGTACATATTGTAATTTGCTATTTAGTAATAAGTTGTTTGTAATTGTATATTATAAGAGGACTTCAGAGTAAGGCTGTGTGCCCTGAAAGGACTTTTCATGTTGAAATTGAAAGAGAACGGTTAATATACTTGTTTTTGAATTTGCAATACTATTATAAATATGAAAATATAATGGAAATATGTTCTGTGCAATAGAAAAAAGTACATGATTTATCAAATACATATTTTAACTAGCTATTTACTAATAAGTTTTATTTCAACCAAGGAATATATATCAGATATGAACATTTCAGTTGAAAGAATGACCAACTCCAATTTCAACATTTTACAGAGAAGCACTTTAATTAATATTTCTCATTGGGAAATTCATACCCTTTGACTTGGAAAATTCATACCTTTTGACTGTGAATGTATATTTTAGATAACTGTGATGTTTTTATATTTCTCTCATACTATTACCGAATAAAGAGGTACGAATTTATGTATTTTTGAAAGTGATTTCCTGAAAAATGATGAAATTGGAGTTAGCCATTCTGTGAACTGAAAGGTTGATCTTTATGTCTACAAAAATCTCGTGTCTAGGATGAAACCCATTACTACTCAATCGATCTTGATCAAATTTGGCTCATAATGTGTAGTTTTGTCCAACTTAAAAGATAGTATAATCTTTATCTCGATTATTGACCTGAGTATTTCTTATGTGGCACATTTATTTTTTACTAGCTAGGGTGCCCGCCCGGCTTCGCTCCGGTAGTTGTGTGGTAGTTTTAATACCAGAAAAATTTTAAAATTAAAGGAAATGGGGAACAAAATTAGCATCTTCTTGAAAATTCGGTTTTAACTTGGTATCAATATTCTGCAGACTTGAGATCTGCAGGGTCCGCCCAAATAAGGAACCCTGTATAATTTACAGGGGGTTGAAAATGGTAAATGAACAATTAACTACTTTGTCCAATTACAATTGGACAATTAACTGAACTGACAGTTAATTGAACAATTAACTTTGTCCAGTTAAGCATCGTTTTTGATGGTTTCTGTGATTCTGAATCCTATAAGCCCATTCCAAGTAGTCAGCAGATAATAAGTCATTATAGTTGTTATTTATAGTTGAAAAATCTGGTATCTCAGTTAAAAAAATTATATTTCAAGTAAAACTTAAGCGCCGACTACTATGATGCTCCTGTTTGATCCAGAAGTATGGAAACTACCGAAGATTCATAGAAACTTATTTTTAAGACCTTTCTTCCATTTCAACCTCCCTTAAGATATCCCCTCGTAATTTGAACGGTTTCTGCATATCTCGAATCTTACTACTACCTATTACAAAGTGTAAACAAAAATTTCTTGAAGGCACTATTTCTTCATCATATTTCTTTTTATCTTGAACTATGAGGGATGATAAAATCTTGAATGCTGTTATTGTAGTTAGTCGTTTTGTCAACTGGAATGCTCATCATACGCAGTAACCAAACCAACTTCTTTTTCATAAATGCAATGAGAACACTTCAAACTTTTTATTTTCGATTTATATTCAGTCAATTTATCTCTTTTTTTTATGTCTGATTTTATTCGCTCACTGTACTACTAAGAAATGTTCACTCATATTGCATTAAATTTACATAAGTATATATTTTATATAGATTAAATGTAATGTGCTGATCATATATTTGCCTTCTTATGAGAAAACTAATTTTTAAGGAATTCAGTTGGTTTTCTAATTGATTGCAGAGATGTAAAATCATTATTTTATTTTGAAAGCAAAGGAGAAACTAATTATTTTCGCTTAATTTTTTAGTAATTTAAAAAGAACAGCTGAACAAATATATAACCTTTACAAACTGAACTGGATGAATGAACAATAAACATTGAGTGAAACGCACCCTAGCACTTCCTGGTAGCCTGGAGCTCGAACTAAATTTTTCATTCATAAACTTGTATCTCAATCTCAGAGAGGCTAATTAAATGGTGTGAGAGGCTTAAAATTCCAGTCCTTTTCTCTTCAATTTTACACTCTTATGAGAAAAACGGAAACCTTCTTCTCCGTTAGGGGTTATATGGCTAAACGACGACATAACTTCCTTAATCATATGTGGAGTCATTTTTGAGCCTTTTCGGCACGCACATTGTACACTTTGCTTTACAATATATATATTGATTATACTAATGATTTCAAGTTCTTTAAATTTCCTATAGATGGCAGTGTAAGTTGATTTATTGACACAACACTTTATTTTCTTTCGATATTTATGGTGGTTAAGTATCCAGTAGCCAAATCCAATTTTTTTTGCTTGGACTAGAAGAATCCATGTTTTTCTGATGGACAATTATATGTCACCTCTTCACTTATGGGGAAACCATCTTTTGTGTTAGCAAAAGACAGGTTAACTGAAAAATTGTGCACCTATCAGCAATTCGATAAATAGAAATTATCAATTCTTATGATTAAAAAAATGTAAATTATTAAAAGTTATAAATTAACATTATCTATTTCAGTAATTAAATTCAATTTCAATATGTTATTTTATATGTTTATACAAGTAATGGTGTAAGAATAGAGCATGGTTAGAGGTTTCTCCTGCTTCGAGCTAGCTTATGATAACCTGTTTCAGGTAGAACCTACTGATATGATATTTAATCTCATCATGTGTTATATTCTGAATTTGTTTGTTTATTTAATGTCACTTTATGCCACTAAGGCTAATCGGACGATGCTACAGTTGGAGTCCTAAATTTCGCCTATCCAGTTATATTTAGGGTTAGGAATCTTCAACGAGTACCTGACATCGTACAGGTTCGGGACCTCCATTTTACATCCTATCCGAGGAACGACAGATCCAAGGTTTTTTTACTCCTTTTAAAAAGCCCTAGGGCTTTGCGGGATACGAACCCATGACCTTTACTAATAAGTAAATTAATAAGTACAATCACAATAGAAAGTAGGCAAAAATGTATGAAATTTATCTTTTGCCATAATACATATTAATTAAATTCAGAATATAACACATGATGATATGAGATATCAGTAGGTTCTACCTGAAAATTATGAAAAGGGAGCAACCTCAAACCCTGTGCGACTTATCAAAATATAAAAATTTAATTTTATGAATGAGATAGAATACGTTAATTTATAACTTTTTATAATAATTTAAATTTTTTATTATTAGAATTTACATTTCTATTTATTGTAGTGCTAATAGGTGTGCAATGATTTTGGTTAATCTGTCTTTTGCTAAAACAAATAGATTCGATCTTTTCCCACACATGAAAAAGCGACACATAATTGGGAATGGGAAAAACACAGATTTTCCTAGTCCTGACCAGAAAAAATAGATTTGGCTACTGGATGCTTATCCTCCCTAAATATCGAAAGAAAATGAAGTGTTGTGTAAATAAATCAACTTACACCGCTATCTGTAGGACATTGATAGAACTTACAAATAATCACTCTCAATTGTAGTATAATAATCGCTTAATTTGCTATTAAAGAAATATTGAGGCCAATAATCGAGATAAAAACCATCTTACCTTTTAAATTGGATAAAAATACACAAACTGAGCCAAATTTTATAAAGATCGGTTGAGTAGTTTCTGATTTTACTCCCGACAAACATCGGGGCTCAAGATTTTTATATATATAAAGATTTAATAAATTACTTTAACTCATAAATTAGTTTATCCCTGTAATGTTCTAGTTTAAGTGGAAAATAGTGGTAAATTAATATAATGTTCTGTATATTGAATTTTATTGTACATTTGTCCCTAAAAAATAATTTCAACAAAAAAATGATATAACTAAAATGTTTGCTCTTTAAAATCATCAATATTCTTTACCCCACATTAATCTTTACCCCTCGGAGACATGAGGTTGGGCTGACAAAGCAGGGTTAAAGTAGATAAAAGTGTCCTAAAGCTATAAATGGCTGCCATACACATATGTACACCATTGCAAGAAACCTCTATCCTCCCAATTTTATGATCTCTTAACCTCCAGTGCCCCATATTTAGCTAAAGTAAGCTATTTGTTAAGTATAAATTTATGTATGGAGACTGAATATGGGATTATTTAATATTTATTTAATCTAAAGGAAAACAGTTAACAAAAATAATATAAAATTATACTTACACAGCTATTAAATTCTCTAAAGGAAGCTGTAGTTTCAGGTGTATTAATATTATCATTCAGAGCGACATACATCCGAATGACATTAGGTGTGCTGTAGACTTGAGAAAATCGTTTTGAAAAGCTTCTTCAAATCCATTGTTCTTGCTCTTGTTTAAAACATATCATGTCACCATGCTAAAGTAGCGAATATGCATAGGTTTTTAGTTGCACATTCGTTACTTTAGCATGGTGACGACGATATGTCATTGTAGCTATTTTAGGCATTTCCTTTGATTTATGGATGTTTGCATTGATTTCTTTTTGACTGTACATAGCTGTGAAAATGAAAATCGAGCTTTCAGCTGGCCTAAAATTAATCCAAAAATTGACCAAAAGCTCACTATAGCTCTTGAATTTCGCTCAATTGTTTTTATGCTGTGACCCCCAATGAAAATAAATACTTAAAACACTTTTTTTTGTCCTCTCTTTCCTTGCCAGTTAGGCTATACTGGGTTTCTGTGGTCAGGGGAGTGGGTAGGGGATTGATGCCGAGTATTATTAAATTTCCCCTGGCTCCTGGTTTTGAACTAGCTATCTTCTAGTCTTCTTCTAGAATCTTCTATCTTCTAGGGTTTCTAATCGTCAGTCAGTTGTCAGATGATTAGAGTGATCTTATTGTTTTCTGCCTTGACTATATGCATGGTTCTATTTCCTCTCAAACATTTGTTATAGCAAGAGTCCACTATATCTATTATGTTTTGTATAATCATTAAAGTATACTTAATTTTTCCTGTTTTGATTTTAATTTTTGATTAGGGAAGAATGGGTTGCTGCTATCCAAAGGGTGTCAGACAGGTTGTCTGAATCAGATGATGTTGAAATGCGAGTAGAGAATGCTGGTGCTAATGAGGGTGGTGCTGAGGGGTTTGTGTCGACTGTTGAAGAATTAAGTGTAAAATTCTCTGAACAAGGGACATCAAATAGTAAGAGTTCAGGCAAGAAGAAAGTTGTGAGTATTTTTTATTTCCTATTGTTTCGCTATCTGTTAATGCATAAATAATTGTCACTATCAAAGTTCTGTTTTTTAGTATAGGTCTCTCTGAACACGACAAATTCATTCTATTTTTGTTATTTGTTGAATATTTCATTATTAGTTGAATATTTCTTTATTTCATGGTGCACGAAGGCCAGAAAATAAAAGTTTATAAAGAGAATTGATTTTTTGTTTAGTATAAAAACGATTATAACCATATAACAATTATTATATTTTTGTCTATCATTGATTACATATAATGTTAAATATTTGTATTTTCAGACTCTAAAAAATTTTGAATTTTTAAAAGTCCTTGGTAAAGGAACATTTGGAAAAGTAATTTTATGTCGGGAGAAAGCTACTGGTCGATTGTATGCTATAAAAATTTTGAAAAAAGAAGTTATTATTCAGAAGGATGAAGTGACTCATACTTTAACTGAAAATAGGGTGCTTCGAACTACCAGTCATCCATTTTTAATTGTAAGTATCCCCCCCCCCCCCAAGCTACTTCTAGAATTAAACAAAAAAAGTGTTTATTACATGTTATTTTGAATAATATTTATTTTACAGTCTTTGAAGTACTCATTCCAAACTGCCGATCGTTTATGTTTTGTTATGGAGTATGTGAACGGTGGTGAATTGTTCTTCCATCTTTCTAGAGAAAGGGTATTCAGTGAAGACCGAACAAGATTTTATGGGGCTGAAATTATTTCTGCCCTTGGATACCTTCATGAGGAAGGAATCATCTATAGAGATCTGAAAGTAAGTTTAATTATTGAAGTTATAGGTTCAATATACTCATTTATTTATTAATTTTAGATAAGAAAATCAGTTTTAAACCTATTTCACATTGATTTCAGTCTGGAATAAATTTAATGCTAATATAAATTTTTTAGGAGACTTAAAAAAACAATTGACCTTTCTAAGCTTAATGATTCATTCAGCTGCATATCGGCAAGTGATAATGTTGATAACATATGAATTATACACTCTTTCCGATCTCGATCTTATTTCTTTGTAGCCAAAATCATTATTTTAATATGAATGGGAGTTTATTATTAGACTTTTAAAATAATAAATTAAAAATTGTGAATATTAATATGCTAGACATATTATCTTTGGTATTTTGCTTCCTTTTTTATTTTTTATTGCCTTTACTTTCCTGCCAGCCCATGTCTATGAAGTATGCGCGCTTACACCCATGCCATCTTTCATAAGTTCAATAAGTACTTTTTAACAACAAAACATTACTTATACCAACCCATTTCTGAAGAATGGCTTTGGCACATATGACAATTTGGCAAAAAAAAAATGTTTTGTTTTTTTGGCACTTATATCCTTTTGCATTTCCCTGCTTCAATTGTCAAATTAAGAATATCTTGTGCTGATATGGTGTTTTGAACATTTTACAATGGTGTTCCCTTAGAAAGCCGATCTCCTTCGTCTCGATTTTTACTACACATCTACCTAAGCATTACATACAGATATTTTTTAATACATAATCAAAGAGCTTAGTGGATTAATATGGTTTGTAATAACCAAGTAATGTCGAGATAATTAGCCTTAAAGCATTTAGTTTTCTATTTGTTTCTGCTTAACATATTCGATAATTTAATCATATGTATAGTTTAGGTAATAAAAGTGTAGATTCAGAAAAGGACCCGAGGCAAGCTGAGTGCAGAAAACAAATTTTTAATTAACATTTTTTTTTTTTTAATTTTCACTTAAATCATTAACAAAAATCATTCCTTAGTTAAATTTTTTTTATTTTTTATTTCATTTGCTAAAATCGAATTAATGAAATTATAATTGAAGTCTTTAGCAAGAGCTCATGAAGTTGGTATTTGTTTCTAGGTCTAGTAAGTCTGTATGCAAAGCTTTTCTACTTTAAAATTTAAATCAATCTTCACAGATGTAATTGCATAACTACTAAGTAATGCAAATCTTTCATTTATTATATGATTTGCATGATGTATTAAAATATAAATTGGATGATTTTAGTTATTGATTTAAAACTTGTGAGCAACTAACAAGCTTATCTCAATTCTAATTTTTTTTTTTTTTTTTCTAGCTTGAGAATCTTCTGCTGGACAAGGATGGTCACATTAAAATAGCAGATTTTGGCTTGTGTAAAGAAGATATCACTTATGGCCGGACTACAAAAACATTTTGCGGTACTCCTGAATATCTGGCTCCTGAGGTGATTAATACAAACTATAATATTTGAAGTGAAAAGTATTTGACTGTAGGTAGTAATCAGTTGGAAATAGTAAGGCGTGCGTTCATAAAAAAATAACCCTAATATTTGAAGTATATTAATTGTGTCTGTTATGTCGCCTCGTATTTCAGGTCTCCTTAAGGAGTAACGTTTGTTCAAGATTTGATGTAACAACCCTGATGAAGACCTGAAATTCATGTTGAAACTTCTGACCCAATTATATATAACTTCATAAATTAGTGTTATTTTTTATGACTGCAGCCCCAACAATACACATTTCATTAATATGTTGAGCTTGTGGATTGGCTTTTAGTTATAAAGTCTCTTGCATCTTTCCTTCACCAATTTATAGCTTAAGAATATACTTTTTCCTAGGATGTTCTCATTTTTAATTAGTACATATTTTCATTTTAATTTCTATGTGGCCATTCATAAGTGTAAGATATTTTAATTAAATTAAATTAAATTATAAATTTATCACTCGAGCAACTAAATTAAGGATGTAAATATGTAGGTTGTATTGCATACAGATTGAATGAATATCATTTTTAAAAGTTTAAATTAGTGAAATTAATATCAGGTTTTGGAAGACAATAACTACGGGCGTGCTGTGGACTGGTGGGGCGTTGGAGTCGTCATGTATGAAATGATGTGTGGTCGTCTTCCTTTCTACAACAAAGATCATGATGTTCTCTTCACTCTTATTCTGATGGAAGAAGTAAGCTTATTATTATGTTTTTAAATTTATCATTATTGTCATAGTCTTAAGTTCCCAAAATTATCTTGTATTAAACATCCAAACATATTGGTTTTTTTTTCTTTCTCAGGAATCAATTTTATTTTAATTTGAGTTCATTATAATAATTATATGTAAGTATTAAAAATATTTTGAATGCTTATAATTAGCTGTCCTATGATATAATAATTGTTATGGCTAACCCTGATATCCACGGAAGCAAGTATACCATAAAAGTAATAAAAAAATTGTAAATGATTTTTGATGTGAAACATGTTGGAATCTTAGAAAGAAAACTGCATGACCCACCAGGACACACTCTAGGTTTGTTTCAACAAGCAGTTTATGCAAATTGACGACTCTTTCTCATTTGCAGTTAGCGTTTGACTTACGTATGAGTGATGCATTACCATGTACATTTCTATTAAAAAATTAGTAACTTTGATGATCTAGTGACTAAAAAGAAATATGATTAATTCTTTATGAATGTTATTAAGGATATGGTAATGTTTGGCAGAAGTGTGAATTCGTAACTTTTTATAAGTTCATTTTATTTCAATGATATTTGAAACAATTTCTGCTCTTGGGTGTTATAAAAAGGCTGATTTCTCATAAATGTTTTTGTGAGTATGTAATGGGGAGGTGTGATTGTTACTGGATTATCTGATATTTACAAAATTTGGAGCAACTTTAACATATGAGGATAAGTATTGGGACGCTAATTATTAACTCTTTACGGGTTTTTCAGTTATTGACAAAATTTGAATCACAGGCCATCCATTGGTGAAAGAGAAGTGAAAGGGATGATAACTCCTTCTAAATGTTATATGGGTTGGTAATGTTAGGCAGGATGGTTAATTTGTATTTTTTTACCTTTTTATTCGATTCTGACCTAATTAGGAATACTTTTTGTTCACATTTTCAGGCCAGATTGTAATTTTTCATAATACGTTGATTTTATGAATGAAACTCTGTTATTATTGTTGTTTTTTTTATACTAATTCATAGTTTTAAATTGATTTTCAATAATTATAAATTCTTCTGCCAATCATCTCCTGATGACCGAATTTTTAATCTGTTGTTAATAATATAATTGAAAGTTGAAAAAAAATTGTATATTAATTGTATATACAATTGATTTTTTTAGTTTTATTGTATTATTATTTTAACATTCGTGTATTTCATATTTATATTTAATCTACTAATTCTTTTGAATTAATTTTTTTATTTTTCCAATTTCTATTATATAATTCATTAATGTCTGTTTGAATTGTATTTTTAAAAGGTAAATAATTTTCTAGGTAAAATTCCCTCGATCCATTTCTAGCGAAGCAAGAGATCTACTCGGAGGCCTCCTGGTCAAGGATCCTAACCGAAGATTAGGAGGTGGCCCAGATGATGCAAAAGATATTAAGGCTCATGTGTTCTTCTCGTCTATTAATTGGACTGATTTGTACCAAAAAAAGGTATTAATTATTTTAAATGATCTATTATGTCTTGGAACATATTAGTATTCAGTCCTACTAATGAAAAAAAAAAAAAAAAAAAAGATGTGTAACATTTGCCCGTTATTAAAGTGGAAGTTGAGAGATTGGATTCCTCTATTTATTATTACAGCAGGTTCAGTCTTTGAGATATTTACAATTCTTTTTTGGGGGCACAAGTAATTACAATTCCTTTTTTGGTCATTAATTCTGTTTGAACTAACAAATAATGTATTGTATTTTCATTAACATTACCATCATTTGAAAATATATTGGGCATACACTATTTTTTCCCATTGTGTTAGAGTTACTAGGTTGTGTTCCATACAAGATTTAACCTATCTTTTTGCTCTCCTGTAAAATTTGCAAAATGTGACTGAAAACGTTCTAAGCATGAAAACGTTCAATTATTTTTCTTGAATTTCAATTATACTAATTATTAATTTCTGTTATATTACTTAGTTAGTCTTAATGTTTTAAAATTTCATTTTTATGACTTTTATCACACGTAATTTTTTTTCTCAATTAAATCCTTTTAATTAAGTTAGATACCTTGCTCAGCTATTATTGTATTTGTAGTTTTTGCTGTAGATAATCTAATATTTTACAATCTTATTTTTCCAAACTTAGCTTTTTATGGTTTTCCACATAAATGTGACTGTTTGATCTTTAATAATAAAAATACAACAAAGCAGCACAGCAGATATTTAGATCTTTAGAAAAATGTAGTTTTGGAGCTTACAATTTTTCACAATTATGCAATAATACTAAAAGTGAAAATTACCATTTGTACTTCGGGTAATTAAATAAGTAAATAAACTCTTATTAAATGCCATTTTTTATGATCCAATTTGATCTTTGAGCTTTTGACTGGGATAATCTTTGAATAATTAAACCTGATGACTTAAAATTTAGAATTAATATGTATTTTGCTTGTTTTTAATTTATATAAAATTGGACATAGTACCATCCAATTTTATCCTAAGCCCCCCTTCAAGGAATACATTACATGGGTTGGGATCATTATCATTCCCTAATTGAAGGAGAGAAGCTATGAGGAGGATATTCCTCTTTTCTGGGGAAGAAATTTAATCTCTTATAAAAGTTGAATGTATCATGTTTTTAAATTTTGTCTTACCAATTTTTTATTATTTTCTAGATCCAACCTCCTTTCAAGCCATTAGTAACTTCGGACACTGATACTAGTTACTTTGATTCTGAATTCACTGGTGAGTCTGTTGAACTGACTCCCCCAGAAAACGCTCATTTGAACAGCATTGCTGAAGAAAATGATTCAACTCAGCCGTACTTCCCTCAGTTCAGTTATCAGGTTTGTGTCTTTGTTATGTACATAAATTTCAAAGTTTATACTCTCTCGATTTGATGTTGAGGTTTACTGGCAATGACCAGTGTTCATTTTAACTTTCATTAAGTTAAGGCCAAATACTGCAGAAATTAATAAACTCGAGTATGTTTTATAATATACAATATTAATTTATTACATATAAGAATGGCAGTATCCAGAATAAATACACGAGGTTTTTATTAATTAATTTAATAGGGTGAAATACTTGGACATCAAATGTTCCTCCAAGATATGTAAATGATATGATAAGGTCCTTGGAGGTGTGCTTACCCTCAACCTTGTGCCTGATTAATTACTTAACTGTTTAATTTTGATATGTAATTTTATTTTAATCACATTTAGAAAATTTCAGGTTTTAGCTTTTTCTTCATCTTAATTGTATCTCCTCATTGTTTTTATTTTATTAGTAATTTGTGGAATATTAATCAGAAAAGAGAAAAATTAAGAATGAAATAATGTTCTTCAGTCAATAGACATGTCATATTACATGAAACTTAATTATTTTTATTTTATTTTTTCAGTGTGTTGGATCGACCTTGGGAAGTTCAACTGCGAAAAGCCTCAGTGCAAGCTCTCTTGTGCATAACTGAATAGATTTACGTTTATGTTCACACATATTTTCAAGTGTACATAAGAATCGTAACGGGCCTCACTACATCGAATTAACTAACGGAGACATACTGTCGGTCTCATTTGTAAACGTTAATGTATGCCGTGTACTTTAAATTTTTATTTTATTATTATTTTTTTTTTTTTATTCTAAACGTCTCATCTAAAAAGCAAAAACAAAAAAAAAAAGTGTCTAAACTAGAGCAGAATGGTAAAGAAAGTAAATTTTGGGAGCTGTAAGGATATTTATTTTTAAATATTGTAGATAGTTTATTTCTTTTTCTCTCCTTTTTATTTTATTTTAATAAGTAAATGCGAAGAATTTTTTTGATGTTGATACTTGTCATGCATTTATTTGTATATTGGTTGACATTTATGGGGTTGACATAAGAGTCATTTGTATGAAGTACAGTTAATTGTTAGCAAGTAAAATTTCTGTTGTACTAAGTGATTCATTTGACAGTGGAAGGTTATTTTTTCTTGTTATACATTTGATAAGTTAATTTAAAAATTAGTAAAATTTAAAAAAATTGTTAGTATACTGAAGAACAAGAAAAATAATTAAACAAGAAAGAAAAGTTTTTGGCAACTTTCTAGTTGTAAAAAATTATATGTTTAGAAATTTTTGAAAATGATTGTTTTTTGTAGTATCTGTTTCTAATTTTAATACCAAATGTACATATTGAATCTGAAAGAATTGATGTTTTAAATTTTTGTAAATATATTTGCATGACATTTTTTTTTCTTTTGTTGGAATTAAATTATTATGAGTGATTCATTTATCATAAGAAGTTAAGATTTGTCTGAATTTTAAATATTTTGCATTTGTTCATTTATGTATTCTAGAGCATAAACGTTGTTGTATTTATTAATGGTATATGTATTAGACATAGCATATCAGTAATATAGAGAAATGTATAGAGACTGTGATGTCCTAAAAATTATATAATTTTATTCCATTGTCAGAATAAATAAATTTTTAAATATCTAAAAATTGTGGTTAATAGTAAAGTTTATAACTTATATTTTGCCGAGGAATTTAAACTTATTTACAAATAAAAGGTTAATATAAATTTTCTAGAAAAAATTAAAATAGAATGCGTAAAATATCTATTAAAAAAATAAGAAAAAAAAGTCCAATTGGACGCACAACGTTGTGATAAATGTAAAAATAAAACAATACTGGTATTGAGTACATTACCATTAATCTGCAAGAATATAATTGTAAGAAAACAAAATGGTGCTGCCATAATCTTAAATTTACACATTTGAATAATAATTACACTTAAATACTATATTTTTTATTAAGATATCCAAAAATATTACTTCTAAGTAAATTCTCTTTAAGTTATATAACTTAATTAGCCTTGATTGTATTATCAAAAAGATTTTACAGGCCAAGGAGACCTGAACATCTTTAAGTAGGTGTCACTATTTCGGCACATGCTTAAATCAACATTTGATGTGTCATTTCAATATCAGAATATCTTTTATATTATTATACTGCTTGGGCAGTAAATAAGATTATATTGCTTGTTGAAGTAACTGGGAATAAAAATTTGAAAAATATGTATATTTTTAATATCACTGTTTTCCTTTTTTTCCCCTAGCTGGTTGCCCGTTTTATATTAATTCTTAAATAACTTATGGAGTATGTTCATGCTGAACCTCAGAAAGAAGCAGTTTTCAGCCTGCTCCATTTTTTATAAAAGACAGAATAATTTTATGTAAGGATGAATCTAATTTATGACTGTATTATTTAACTCTGAGGTGTACAACACTGGGCAGCTGTGGTTATTATGGTGCTTGGGTATTTTATGCTGATTTTGCATTAATTTGATACTCTGTATTCAAATACTACTTTAGTTATTACCCAGAAGCTCAAATTTCTAATAAATGTTAGTTTCAGTATTTTGCTGGCTCCTCAACACTATTCAACCATAAATTGAATGGGTCGGGGCAAAATAGTGCCAAGCAACATTTTTAACAAAAATGTAGCTGCCGTCTCTTGTACATTATGTAGTACTCTATGTCTCTGATAGAAATGCCACCTGAAATATGACTATAGAGCACTCTATAGTCATATTTCAGGTGGCATTTCACTATTTTGCCCCGACCCCCTCAATTAAAATAATTTCTTTAAAATTAGAAAGGTGGTTTTCTCAGAAATTAGGAGGTATTTCTCCTTTGTTTTTTGTGGATAATATGGTATTGTTGATGAGTGGATATATTGATATTATTGGAGATAAGTGCATTTTTGGATGAGGTATTTTTTTGTTTGTTTTACTTTAACTTACCTCTATATGAAATATGTAGTAGGAAAAAGTATTGCGATTGTGAAAAATTTCGACTTCAGGTTCTCAACAGAAATACCACTTTAGTTATTACCCATTGAATCCAAATAGCCAAGATCCCTGCAATGATCTGAATATGTGGTAAGACAAGCTCAAAAACATTGATCAAGAAAAAACATGGCAATTTGTAAACTTTAATAAATACAATTTACTTTAATCACTATTTTCTTAACTATTGATTTAAAAAAATATAAATATTAACTGTCCATACATGAGAAGAATGTAATATTGTTGTTTACTAAAATACTCAAGCACTCACATATATGTTCTTACAAGCACTTAAAACAAGTTGACAGCACACTACTGCCTTTACTAATTACCAATTGTCAAGTAAAGGCGTACTAGGCATGCAAAAGCGTTGTCTACGTGTTTTAAGAGATTGTTGGAACATACCTAAACTATTGATAAAAAAAAAGGTAATACTAATTGCCCCTACCAGAGAATGTAATAGCATCATTTTCTGAAAAATACTCAAGCGCTCAAAATTTGAAATTTGAGTTCCAACTTATAAATAAGGTGCCTCACCCTCCAACAGATAATCCCACGAACTTTGCCGAAACTTATTGACATGTAAAATACAATACGCGACAATATCATAGGCCACCCCATTCATTTTAAAATTTTATAGGAAATTGTTAACTTTTGATTATTTTAATTGTAGGTACGATTTTAATAAAAAGATATAGACTTATAATCCGGTAATTAAAGCTATTTACATGAAAACAAAAAAACAAAATGGAAATTGACTGTGACAAAATCATAGGCCACTTTTAAAATTATGTGTAATTTTAAGATTAATACTTGGGCCCCCAAATTTTCCTAAAACTGTAAGCATTCTATTTGAGAGGGATTTAAAAAATTATTAACATATCTTTGCCCAAATTGAACCATTAAGGTTAAATACTGAGCTCTGAGTTTGACCAGAGAAGTGAATTGCCTTCCTGCAGGGAATACTGCCCTATTCAATTCTACCAAACAGTTTTCGTTTGTTGCATAGATCAGGAGAACAAGCTTTCTGAGGCAAAAGTTATTATTCTATGCAAAATATTTTGTCATTAACAAAGCAGTGTGTACTGAAGCCTTGTCTTGTTAGGAACTGGATCTTACTCTGGTGAGCTGGTTTACCTGCTCCATTATTGGCTCTTCTATGTTTCCTAATACTTTTCAGCATTAGATTTTAAAGTACAAAATTTTATGTCTATTTGCCAGGATAACCATTACTGAACCAAATATGACGCCACAATATACACAAAATCTCATAGTTCTCTTTCAATGAATTTAAAAGAAATTTAAACATTCCTCTTTCATTTCCGGTATTCAGCATCCCTTCTTTCCCAACGCATTGTATAAGAACCAATGCTTGATGTTGGAAGTATTGTATGAAACCATTGCGTTAAATTTTTTCGTCTTATACGATCATAAAATCTGCTTTTGGGGGGTTAAAGAATAATTAAATGGTTCAAATAGAAGACACTCAGCAGACGTCAAGCAGATAAGTTCAAGCATTACTTTGTAAGATTAGTTTTATCAATACATCCCGTTTATACATAGTAATCAAATAATTAATTTTCCTTTTTTTTATCATGGGTATACTATAAGTACTATTATTTTTAAATATCCTGCATGATCGTCATTTTTCTTCTGGAACAAGTCGTCATTTGATCTTATGAGCAGTTGGTTGAAGTTCAACATTAGTGATTAGTTTTTATCATGTCTAGGGTTCTTGCTACCGCAAAAAAAGGTATGTGATCAAAATATGAAGCGATTGGTTATTTATTTATTTAAGAAATTAGCTATTTCAAGATTTGGGATGCTGAGAATTGTAGTTTTTGAGTAATGGCTGGAGGTACTAAGACTGTATCTTTACAGCATGTTTTGATGTGTTCTACATTTAAATAACTAGTTTTCTATAAAATGAATTTCGTAATTGATATTATGAAAGTAAAATAATTTATATTCACGGGTATTGATCAAAGGTCCAGGTAATCATATTTGAAATGTTCCGCTAAAAGCGGGTTACCCTGTCCATATATTGCAATACTTTGTCGGTGATTTGAAAAAATAAATTAGTTATTACGTACGTTATGATACTTTTTATGAGTCTGATAACATTTCGGCGATTGCATTTCAACATTTATTTACAATGTTTATTATTTCGTAAGCCGTGGCCGTACTAAGGTAGCTTGCCGGCCTTTGAAGGATATTGATGAGGATATAGTTTGTAAATATTAAACTATTTTAACTGGGGTTTCTCTATTCTGGTGAAGTTCGTTATTTAAATATATCATTTCATGATGATGGAAGTTGAAAGAGGTAAGGTTAATTTTCATATTCTGTGTGCTTCAAGAAACACCCAAAAGTGAAATGAAAAACTTGTAAACATTAAAGTTTACATAACATATTTTTTTATGGTTCCTTCCCATCCTAGGGACTTTTGGCAAGAAATTCAAGGGAATTACTGAAAAGAAAGATCCCAACAAAGAAAGCTCTGAAAAGGATGTCCCTGTTAATCGAAAAGGAGTTCTCATGTCTTTGGTCACTGGTGAATCCATGGAAATTCCTGAAAGTGATGTTGTAAGTTATATAAAAACAATACTTTATTTTAACTTTAACCATTCTTCATTTTAAAAAGATAGTGAATTAACAGAATTCTACTGCTACTGCTGAAAAGTTCAGAAACCCAACTTCCGCGTTGTATCATAATATTTTCTATATATTCATTTCATTTCATAAGTTAAAGAATAACATGACGTATAAAGTTATAGCTTATAGCTTCCCATGCCGGAGCTGCGGGTTCGAGTCCCGCCCTGGGTGGTGCTTTTCTTTCGTAGGAGAAGTATCACCCAGTGCCATGGGTGTTAGTATGGGCAGTATATGGCTTCAGTGGAAGCCTTAAAGTCCCAAAAAAAAAAAAAAAGTCTCAAAAAAAAAGTTATAGCTTACGAGCTCAGTTATAATTCAATCATAAATTAAATTTCTCTGGGTACAAGGTAACAAAATATCTTTGTAAAAAAGTTCCTATTTTTATTATTATCATTATTAAAAAAAAAAAGTTCCAATTTTATTTTGAGGCATTGAGGTTAATTATATATCAAATTATATTGTGAGTTTTTTATAAAGAGAAGTCAAAAGTAATAATAATGTAACTGAAGCTAATATGGCTCAAATTTTAACTCAAAATGACCAGCTCGGCTTTGGCATAATCTTAAAACCTTGGCCCCTTCTCGAGATATGAAATTCATCTCGTGTAACATCTCATGTAACATTTCCTTAAAGGACTTCACGAATAACATTTTCATTATTTTTGTGCTTATACTTTCACGTATTTATATTTCCAGATGGGACGGTGTAGATCAGTTTCAGAATTTGAAAAACTAAATAGAATTGGTGAAGGAACTTATGGAATAGTATGTAAGTAATTTTTTTCTGTTTACAAAGCAAGTTGCATATTTTACTTTTTTATCGTTGGATATTATATTAATAAATTACATTGATTTATTCCCAATTTATCCTGTCTCAATCGCCCCTATACACCATTTCCTTCATGTACATTTAATTCAACTGCATATTCAGTTGCATCTTTATACATATATCAAGAATTTGAAAGTGAAAATTAAGATTAGTTGCTTCAAAATGAAATTTCTATACTTTTGAAATATCAAAGATCTAATGCATCTTAGAAGTGTAAAAATGATACTTAATATGGTATTGATACTTAGTGATTTTTAGATTGAATAAGATTATTAAAACTAAAACTTTATTTCTAAAATAAGTAAGCTATTCACTAACCCTCAAATAAATACATAAACTTTACATATGTCTAGGTATATGTTGGGTAACTCATTACCACTCATTAAAAAAACTCTTATATTCAAATAGTGCATTTTGATTTACTTTTAATTATTTGTTTTAATTATACATTCTAAATTTCTAAATTTATATTACGATTATTTATTAGAATTTAAACAACTATTAAACTATTTGTTTTTTCAAATGGGCGTACTCTCTTTTTTGAAAAAAAATATTTTTGTTTCTTGTCTTAAACCCTGCTACACTCAAATCATCTCAAAGATTTGGACATTTTTGGTGGTGGTCCTTATTTTGCTGTTAACTTTTTAAATTTAAAGATGATTTTATAAGTTATTCTGGAGTTCCAAAGGCTGGTTTTTAGATAAGTGATTGCGCATATGTGAGTGAGCTAATTGTAAGCTAAGTTCTTTCAAAAAGTTTTTCTAATCGGCTTATTCTCGTTTGTGGCCACGTTAGATAACATATTAATTGATTTCTGCTTGGTCAAGTGTGCCTTAAAAATATCTTAATGGCCACCTTTTGGTTTATGGTGCTACTGAATAACCATGAACCATTTATTTGGTTTAGATTAGATTTATTTTGATAGGGGCAATCAACTGATATGTTATTATGCCTGTCAGTATTGGGATTATATTGTAAGAGCTTATATCATATTGGATTACATCTTTTAAGCTGTTCATTAGGCAATTGCTATTTATTTTCATATAAAAAGTGTAAAAATCAAATAAACTTAGAGATAAAGAGATAAACTAAATAATCCAGCCTCATACGATCAAAAGTATCTACCCCACTTAGTGAAATTCTAAAAGGCTTAGTCTTGTTATATGGTATTTTAAGTCATGTGCTGGATTCACTGTTTTTTTTGCTTGCCATAACTGCCAACAAAAAAATTTTTTACAATCATACCGGGGTATTAGGCTACCCCAATATTCCGTTTTCAATCTTTCAAACTGGAATAATGAGACTGCCTGTATGTTTATTTTTATTGACTGAATGTTGGCTTATAACATAATGGGAGAATAGCTAGCCCTGCCTGGCCCTACCAATCAAATAATAAAAAAAATTCTATGGAAGTAATTTTTTTTGTGTCAACTGGTAACTCCTGTATCTATTTAAGGGTTAAGTTTTTTTGTTGATTAAAATTTATCATACTATTGAAAAAAGGAATGGGAAACCTCCATCACACCAAAAATATTTGATTTGGTTGTTTGTTTAACGTCCCTTTATGCTGCTAATCCGACAGCGATTCAGTGGGACTCCTAAATTTTGCCTATCCATAGGATAAGTATCTTTAATGAGTACCTGCCATCTTACAGGCTCGAGATCTCCATTTTACGTCCTTTCCGAGGGACACCATAGCCAAGGATTTTTTACTTCCTTTAAAATCCTACTACAAATAATGCATAATTACTTTATCTTGTGAATAGAAAGTGCCTTAATGAAGTGAATAGAAAGTGAATAATGAAGTGTAACATTTCTTTACAAAGGTTCCATAACAACTATTTCATTTGACCTAGCTGAATAATATAAATGAAATCATTTGGCTTAAAATAATACTTTATTGATATTTCAGATCGAGCGCGTGACACAAAAAATGATAATATTGTTGCATTAAAGAAAGTGCGCATGGAACAAGAGCGAGACGGCTTACCTCTTAGTGGTCTTCGGGAAATATCTGTTCTTCTTAGTTGCCAACATGAAAATATTGTTGAATTAAAGGAGGTAGTTGTTGGAAGAAGTTTAGAAAGGTATGCTCAAAACAAAAAAAATATTTCTTATCAATTCATCTTCTAAATATAAAATGAAAAACAAAATTTATAGAAATATATAGTGTTAATTGATACTCCTAGGAGCCTCAGTTGTTGCATTTTTTCCTTGTAGCATATTCCTTGTGATGGAGTATTGTGAGCAGGATTTAGCTAGTCTGTTAGACAACATGCAGACACCATTTACAGAAGCCCAAGTTAAATGTATCATGATACAAGTATTAAAAGGCCTCAAGTATCTTCATAGTAATTTTATTGTCCATCGGGATCTTAAAGTTTCAAATCTGTTAATGACTGATAAAGGTTGTGTTAAAATTGGTATGTAAACTAATTTTGGTAGTTCATTAAATGTTATTGTTGAAATATGTAAGTTTTTTTGGATTAATATAATAATGTTAGCATTTTAAAAATTATATATTTTAGCTGACTTTGGTCTAGCTCGGTGGTTTGGTTTGCCAGTACAACCTATGACTCCACGAGTAGTTACACTGTGGTATAGATCTCCTGAGCTTTTACTCCAGGCAAAAACTCAGACTACCTCTGTAGATATGTGGGCTGCAGGATGTATTTTGGGAGAATTATTAGGTACAATAACTATATTTGATATTTTTCTTTATTTGAATAGGTTTTTATAAATAAATTTGTTTGATATTTTAATTTATCATTTCTAAGTATTTTGCCAACCTTACAACAGGTCATAGGCCATTACTTCCTGGGCGATCAGAATTATCGCAACTAGAGCTGATTGTTGAACTTCTAGGAACTCCTTCAGATTCTATTTGGCCAGAATATTCAAGTCTTCCAGCTCTTGCCAACTTTACATTGAAACATCAGCCTTACAACAATCTTAAACAAAGGTAAATTTACAAGTGTGATGATCTTATCTTACATTTAGCTGTGATTTAACCAACCCAAGGAGTCATTGTTAAAATCAAAGTCTTGAAACTGAAAAGATTTACTAGAATAAATTCATTATTTATTATGTGTAATTAACCCCTATTTATTGATAAATGAACATCACCATCATGAAATTCTAGTATAGGAATAATGTTAAATTTTATTGAATATAAAATTTTTTTGTTTCAAATCCCTCTGATTTAAGTAATAAACAGTTAAAAACTATCAAACTATCGAACTCATCTGTAAATTTCTTTTTTTTCCTGTAGTTTAATTTTTTTTATTAGTTAACTAAGTTAATTAAAGTTTAATTTTTTAAATGTCATTAAATTAGAATATCGAAACAGGATTCTTAGGCCGGGAAAACACTCGGCGTTTTTTTACCGATCACATCACTAATATCACATCTCTCTCGATATTTCTAATTAATATTTATATGAATCCTTTATTTAATAATTAATTAGGTACAGGATCATACATAGAGAATTAAATGAGTCAGTATTATTATCTATTTTGCTTTCTGCTTATAAACATGTATTTTTCAGGCATTCGTTCCTTTTAATTAAAATTTTTTTAAATAATTACTGTCTGAAAAAGAAAAATCCAAAAAAATAAATTAAAAATATCCTGTTTTTTTTAGGAATTTTAACGGAAAAAAATATTGTCAAATAATTCCGGTAGAAGTATATTTTAAGATTTAGTCTGATTCCAGGCTGAAAATAAATAAAATGCTCTATTTTAGGTATTTAAATATTGAAATTGATATATCACCGAACGATCGAATTTGATCCATCAAAGTTTATTATGGTATTTTAGCAACTTTTGCCCTCTACCACTGTGAAAAAATCAGGACCAATTATAGCTAAATAAAAGAATTTATATTCATTTAAATATTTTTTTGGTTAATTATATAGTTAACTTGGATGATATTAAAACGCATTTTTATCCAATAATTTTATAGCCATTTTTCTTATTGCTAAAATATATAAGGTGCAATAATATAAAAAAAAAATCATTTTTAGCGAAATCTATGCATATCTCTTAGAAATTATTCTTTTATTTTTATTGAAGCTTTAATTTTTATATTATTGCACCAAATATGTTTTAAAAATAAAATATTGGCTGTGAAATATTGGATTAATATGCGCTTTTAATTTCATCGATGTTAACTGTGTAATTTACTTTAAAAAGTATTTAAATTAACATAAATTATTTTAATGGCAATAATTGGTTCTGATTTTTGTCACAGTGGTTGAGAGTAAAGGGGGCCAAAATTCCATAATGAAATTTGATCGGTCAAATATGATTGTTCGGGGATATATCGATTTCAAGATTTAAATCCCTTAAAATAAATTCATATTTGCACACTGAATATTTTTTCCTTTAAAATTCATTAGAAACATGATATTTTTAATTTAATTTTATGGATATTTTCTTCTTCAATCAATATTTATTTAAAAATCTTTCAATAGGAACAAATGCTTAAAAAAGACATGTATATACAAGCAGGAACCTCAAGAGATAATAATACTGACTCATTTAATTCTCTATGTATGATCCTGTACATAATAACCTATTAAATAAAGGATTCATATCAAAATGAATTTGAAATATCCAGAGCGATGTGATTTATATTTTTTTATTCTCACTAATAAAGATAATTTCATGCTCATGCATAAAAAAAGAATTATTCGATTAAGGTAATTTACTTAGGAGTTGTAGATTTTTAGCCGCTGAATCACAAAATATTCCCACTGTGCAACGCCACAGATCTGACACCGCGTAAAAAGAGTCTATTTCATTGTCGATTTGTTATATTTTAAATAGTGTTGTGTATAACATAAATAGAGAACCAATTCTTGTATTATTGTTATTTTGTCGTCGATTGAAGAGAAAGCGAAAAAATAGCCTTATTTGGTTTCATCCAATGAATAAAAGGAGAGAGCCTTGTACACTTTGTTTCCTGATTTTAGAAACAAAGAAGTAAAACCCCTTCGGCCATGATAAAATAACACAACCACAACGTTCAAACAAACACAACATTAGCCACGTTGGACACCATTTCGGCGACAGCGGCAAAATTATCGATGGATGCAATGACATTGGGTGACGGCATTTTTGCAGCCGGCGTTGAATAATCCGATCATTTTTTACCACCCAATGTGTAAGTCGTAATACTATCCTATGCGCCACTACGGCAAAATGACCGATCAGTAAAAAAACACCAAGTTTGTTCCCGGCCTTAGTCCTAATGACAATCTAGTGCCAAAATGTCAATTAATGAAATGAAAATAGAATTGGCAGTTTTGGGAATTTTATGCCTCAATCGTCCATCGTTTGTACCATGATACATTACTATAATTTTGTTAGATTCCCATGGCTGTCTGCTGCTGGACTCCGCCTTCTTAACTTTTTGTTCATGTATGATCCAAAGAAGAGAGCTACTGCTGAGGAGTGTCTTCAGAGCTCTTATTTTAAGGAGCCACCACTCCGTAAGTATTTACCTTTGAAGTAACCAATTTGAATTTTGCCTCTTCTCTATCTGAAATACATTTTAATTAAAATTTTCCTTGTATATCATTTACCATTTTATTGTATAATAATAAAAGAAAGCTTATACATTTATTTTGAGATGGTAAACCTGAACCATAGTAAATAAAAGTATGCTTAAAATTGCTATTAATTTTATTAAATTTAACCGTTAGTACTGAAAAATATATTTATTCCTATCATTAAATAAATTCATGCACCTGTGTGCGTGTATATGAGTTTTTGTGTATGTGAATCTGTTTCCTGTTTAAATTGTTGAGTTATTTTAAAAAAAGTAACTGTTATTTATTCTAATATCAGTTTTTTAAATTAAAAAAGTCATTTTAGTGGTAGATCAACACCAACACATTCAGTATATCTTTTATTACTCTGTGGATTATTTCTAACCGCACATTTCAGCTATATTAGCCATGATAATTATATTTTTGAAAAATTTATTTAACTTTTTATTAACATTGATGTTTTATTATTAACACAGATACTGGCTTATAATTATTTTCAGTATATTGAAATGGGTTGTTAATTTTATTACTTCTGAGGTGAATATGAGTTTTTAATGCAATAAATTTGATCTTCTCCAGCTTGTGAACCTAAAATGATGCCCACATTCCCACAACACCGGAACATGCGACCGGGTGGCACTGCAGCCCCAGGCAAAAGCAATAATAATAATAATAATAATAATAATAATGGTACCAACCCACCCCCTCCCCCTGGCTTGGATACTGGTACCAACGACCAGACTATGAACCTGCCAGCAATATCGGATCTGGTAATTGTTTTAAAAATATTCCTATTGGTTTAATTACTAATGATTAATGAACCCTAATTTAATACCATTTTCTATTATTTATAGTTGGGATCGTTGGTGAAGAAGAGGACATATGAATAGAAATCATTCTGACAAATTTATTAATTTTTATTTTATTTTATTTTGTAATTATTATCTTGATAAAAGATTTTATAATTGTGTGTAAATATATATATGTTTGTATTAAAAGATCATTTTATCTTAGTTTTTGTTTCTTTAATCCGTGATGATATAGTTTTTATCAGTTTAGTTATGTTCTTAAGATATCGATATAATAAAATATTATCTTCACTACTGCCATTACTAATTTATTTATTGTTAAGACCTACAGACCAGACCATGGAGAATGTAGCAGGTCATTTAAATATCTATCCTGTTTTAAGCAATTCAATCTTTAAACAAAACCTTTCAGTTAATGTGATGATCACTAGCAATCCTGTTTTTTAAAATTTAGTATAGGCTCAGTCACTCAGGATACCAGTCAATCTGTACTCAATGAGTATTAATCCTCTTTATTTTTGTAGTTTTTCTTTTTTTTCCTTTTTTGATTTTCCTTAGTGGGTAATGCTACCTTAATGATAACATTTTAGTTTTATTTTAATAAATATGATGATTTATAATCCTTAAAAAGTCTTAGATTATATTTTCCAAAATATTTTTGTAATTTTTCCATTTCAGCATCAATCTTTTTTAAATTCACTTGTTGATTAATGAGCCTGCTGTTTCTAGACATTAAACTTCCAGAAAACATTTGTAATGTTCTATTCTTACAGTTTCCCTCTTTCTCTTTTTATGTTTATTATGCCTGCGGATGATGAGCAGAATGTTTTAAGGACATTTGCCAATACATCAGCGGAGGTTTCTTACTTAAACCCAAATGCGGTCGAGGGGCCCAACATCTCTGTTCACCTGGCCTCTGATCTTCAAAACTCCATGAAAAGGAGCATATTTGACATTTCATTTAACTGCATTTGACCATGCAGTTTTTTTAGCTGGTGAGAACTTTACTCTCAACATAAATTTATTAGGCCATTGGTTTGACTTATAATGGGGTACACTGGTTCAAAGGATTTTCCCCTCAGTGACTGTCTTAATTTTCTTGACTATTATTGGCATCGATACCTAGCATATCAGCACACATTCAAATTTCATCTTAGCTGAGTAAGTGTTGGTTGGCAATTTCACCTAAGGTGCTGTCTCTAATTGATATATCAGGGGAAAAAATAAATACCAATATACAACATTGATCTTCTAATAAGGTTCGAGAAGATTGGATTTAATCAATTTTTCAAATTTCGATTGACTTCACTAATAGCACAGTCATTAAATAATTCCAGAGAATCGACATCCCAGATATCTTATAGTAGTATAGTGTCACTTAAAATTAAAATTGTTACTTTAAGTTGAAAATTAAATGTTCTATATACTGAAGAAGTAGGAAAAAATTGGGAAGGCGATAAAGGGTAATTGCAGTTCACATCTGTTATTTATCATATCTATAAATCTAATTTATCATATATATCATCATCATATACATATAGTATATCGTTCTAGTGAATAATTGGTAAAGTGTCTAAAAAGAAGCATAGAGGCAATTTATTTTTTGTGAATAAGTGTTCAAGTAAGTTAAAATGTAGTTATATCTTTAATTAAATCTGTTGTAATTGGTCGGTGATTGAGCTCTAATCCCTCATTACTGATAAGATTTGTTCGGTTGGTTCAATTGTCGTAACCAGTAGCTACAATGTTGGTAGTTTTGACGAAGTTTCAATGCTTGGTAATCAAAACCTGAATTACAATAGTGTTAAAAATTTAAAAGGCATGCCTTGAAAAGTATGGAAATTTGATGTAACCATTTACTATTAAGGATGACAGTCTAAATGATAATTAGAGTTTTCTTAACAAAGTAAATAAGGCTAATGCTTGTTTAATTAAAGCACTGCTTAATCAAATAAGCATTAAAATTTCCCGTCAAGTAGTACCCAAGAGTTTTGAAAAACAGAAAATGAAAAAAAAAATTATGTATAAATGGGCATTTGCATGTACCTACAGAGCAAAAATCTGTAATATTTTTAGTTTGGTATATTCTTGAATCGACTCTTTGGAAAGTGGCTCTTTACATAATGGATTTTATATTTTTTTACCATTCTATGGGAAATAGCTGTAAAAAGTTTGAATTCACTTGATTAATCAAAGTGATGTTAGAGCAAGTAGAATACTCAGTTTTTTATGAAGGGACTTCAATATAATAGGGGTTTCCAAAAAAACATTAGTTTTAAAACAGCTAAACACCCTTGAACTTTTCCAACTAGTGGTCCCAAGCCTCACTCAGAACACAAATAGTTGGTTACAATAATGGAGGCATACCTTCTTGAAGAGGAAGAAAACGCTACAGTGGTAGTGAGTTAAATTATCTCTTCTATTTGACCTTATTATGTTTTTTCGAAGCTAAGCACTTGTGGATTTGGCTGATTTTTGTAAAGAAGTCACATATTTGAATACGTATTGAAAGTTTTTTCATCACACTTTTGATGAGGGGATGGAACCAACCTTCTTTATTTTTTTTTTTCGGTACCCCTACCTGGCAATGTGTGGTGTACGGTGGGTTACTCTATAGGTGTAACCTACATATTCTAACCATGGTGGTCGAGATTTATTCTGTGGGGCCTCCAAGCAATAAAAGTCAACCCTCCCAGGGCGTATTCGAACCGCCGACGTTTGGCACGAGCATGCTAAAGCGGGTCGCGCTCCAATGTGCTCGGCTATCCCAGTCCAAGGATGGAACCAATTGATGAAAAATATGTCCAACTCATTTTGCGATAAAATGGACTTCATTGTGATGCCAACTCGGCCTCCCATTGGTCATTACTACATCCTTAACTCTTATTTCAGACTAACCAATATATGATATATTATTTCATATTTTATTGTAGATTTCCTGTATGGAATTAATTGATCTTTTAGTTCTATTTTGTGGTTGAAAACAGTTCATCATGTACACCTAATAATTTATTTTATTTCGATTGTGTTGAAACTTTTTTTTATTAATTATTGATTGAGTCTTGGGTAAAAGACTTGGTAGAAGCCTAGGTTAGAATTAACAAATTTATGACAAAATCTTTATTTCCATGATCACAATACCTCATATTTCATTGTATATTCGTTTTCAAGTAAAAAATAAAGAACAAAACAGGCAGTTTAAAATACTAACAATCATCACTTAAATGTATATGCTCTCTAGTTTGATACATTGTTTAATTGCATTTAATATTTATATATATATTTTTTTATGTATATATATAGACTGTACATTTCTAACCCAGCTAGGTACTAAACACTATTTTCACAATTGTTATAAATGTTCTTTTTTTTATACTTTAAACATACTTTTTATGTACAATTTTCTATTGACATTCACACTACTACAATGTACATAAATATTTTCTTTGTTCATATACTAAACAGTCTAAGTAATATTCAAAATTTACATACTGTATACTTTTAATTGTTTATTTATTATTATTAAAAGTAACATATATTTTGTTTCGCTCAAACAGAAACAATCAAAATAAACATAAAAAAATAAAAACTCAATATTTGGTTGATTAGAGTAAGATAGTTATGGTACAATTTATTGTGATGGTCACATATAAGTAGTCTTTGATGGATACATTTTTAAATAAGTAAAACAATAATTCGTCAGTTTATTTTGTTTTAATTAACATAATTATAAAAGCTATTTTATGTCATCTGATGTTTTATCAATTCCCAAAAAGTTTTTATCAATTAACAGAAAAGGCATGGCCGAAACTATTATAACTATAGGAAGAAGTCCAGTATAAGCAACTTCCTTGAATGACTTTTTTTATGCAACATATTTAATGATTTTAGGAATAATAAGAAATTATGATTTATGTTTAGGCATTTCTTTCTAACTTCGGTTGGATTAGTATTCTTCAGTAATTATAAGTTGCAGTGCGTAGTTAGCTTTATTTTATCTCTTTTCTAAAGAATTAAAAACAAAATCTTACCAGCAAACTGAAAAAAAATCTTTTTTTTGATTTTTAAGGCATGATGAAACAATTTCATTCATAAAATATAGGATTATAATCTTAAATGGAAAACTTTTTAACTTTCCATTATTAATTTTTAAAAATAGAATGATCTAAAAAAAATTTAGAATTCATATCGTTGTAGTATAGATTTATCAGGATCAAAATTTTATTAAAAGATCACTAATCGATAGAAAAAAAGCGATAATTTTGTCAAGCAACAAATTTAACAATAAATCAAAGATTTAACAAAAATTAAAATTATAACAAAAATCTGCCAAAAATAATTTGTCAAAGTAAAAAAATATTTCTAATAATTGATTTTACATAAAGCTTTACTTCAGAATAGATTCTTCATTAATTTCATTTTACTTTCTAAGCAAAATTTATTTACACATTTTGGTTCAATTTCTTAAAGTTAGCAGTTTTTTTTTTCAGCCAATTTAAATATCTTTTAACCTATAAGTAACGAAAATAACATCAAATTATTTTTTTTTCTTTTTAATAAACATTTTGTGTTCACTTTAATCAAAGTGAAGACCTGCTCTAACAAATTTTAAAATAACAATTCTATAACATTATTTTTTTTTAAATATATTATAAAAGAATTTTACACCAACTTTTTAGAGACAAATTATTTCTAGCTTTGGTAATGAGCTGGTTTCTAAAAGGTTTAATATCCACTATGGTCCCACAAGAAATACTGCATTGGTAAATGGATTATGAAATTTTGATCTGCTTTTCAATGTATTTTATGTTAGTAGTTTTGATTTTTACATTAATATACAGAATTGTGTTTCAATTTTCAGACTAAACCTTCCAGTCTATATTTGTCTCTCTTTTCACATAATAGATACAATAATTAAAAAAAAAACAATTATGGCAGTCGATGAAACATAAATTCATCTTAAATAAATATACAAAAATACAGATTCTCACTGAACAACACAGTCATTTCCCTCCGACGTAGGGATAAATAAAATAGTACATTTGCTTCGATATAACTTTTAAATAATTAAATCCAAGGCCCAAGCTCCTTTTCCATTAAAGCTACAGCATCACTGCGACCCATTATCCTGAAAATATTCAACAGGTCCGTAATAGCTGTTGGTTCCCGATGTCTCGCTTCCCACAGATCTAGGATGTGATCTGTTGGGCTTGACTTAGTTGCAAAATAGTTGATATACCTAAAAAGAATGAATTTCTGTTAATAAAATTATATTGGTTATACAAAAAATACACAATTTAATAGCTATAAAGAACAATATTTAAAATACATATTGATTTATCATATTACTTATTCACAAAAAAAAAAAGGTGCAAGATTTTTAAAACACAAAATTTTATTGACTGTCTATTGGTTTTAGCTTCACAGTGTCATCTCTTATAAAAATAAGCTGTTATATGTTTAGTTTAAAAATGAAAGATTACGAAACCATTAAACCAAAATGTGCAAGTTGAATACAATCAGGAGCAAAGAGAAATTTGTCTTTGTTATCACCATTACTCAATTTTAAAGCCAAAGTCTCTATTCAGGAAGAAGACCAGAAACTTTATTTAAATATTTATTTCTACATTTTTAACTAATAAAAAAGTGACTAAATTTGTCTAAAATATATATTTTTTAAATCAATTATTTTTTTTATAGAACGAATATTATGTTTATAAAGAAAATTAACAAAACATGGTATAGGGTCGGATCTGACAAATACTTTAGTGTTTGTGTTAGGGAAATTTACCTTGCTGTTGGAATTTTATTATAATCAGTAATATTCTCAAAAAGTACTGTTAAAACCCTAGTGAATTATTATTTTATTTTCTCTAATGTCAATTTCCCCGTTTAAAGGAGGCCCTTTTATTTGTTATGACTAGTATTTATTTATTTCTTTAATATGTATAATTTTTATATGTTAAGATGCTTTTAGTTAAGTATAATGTAAATTAAATTGTAAATATCATACTTTTATTTTAAATGTGGTTAAAGGAACCATATGATATTTATACCAGCTGTTGGAGTGAGTGTAGTAAAAAACAAGTGAACAACGAACACGGAGGTAGGCTGGTGTCATTAGTGTCTACGACTCACCACTGTTACCAACCGTTCCCTAACCCACCTCATCTCAACTATAATACCATAATCTGGAGAATTCTATCATTTAGATACATCTCATGATGATAGCTGAGGATATATAAGAAAGGCGGCTTTTTCCACACCACTCCGATATAAGGTACCTTATATACACTTCTTTCATCTGAATCAACAAGAAGAACCTCATCCTTTTTTCTCTCACAGATGAACAGTTTTTATTTATTCTCACTTTGTGCCTAACGTTAGATTTTTTTTGAAGTTGGTTTATCTTTTTTTAATTTTAATTCGTAGAAATTTAAGTTAGTTTAATTTACCTTTTTTTCCCCTTTACTTTCTTAAGCACTTATATTATAATTTTTGGGCTTAATGTTATTTATAAGTTTTCTTCTCTCCCAATATATATATATATATATATGTTAACATTTGGAAGGGCCTTTTATTTTACCTATTATCTTTATTGATTTTATTCCTACAGGCAAAAAGGCACCTAACTTACCCACCACACATTCTATACAGTCCACTTACTCTTCTTTTCCCGCTAGGAGGGGAAGACTTAAAATCTCACCGGGGAAGGTTTGCGTTTTAATTGTGAAACGCCCCTGGCCCCAGCAAGTACTTTTAATTTACTGTCAAAAACGTTTTTAAAGCAAGTGCAAGTAAAGGATCAAATTAGTCGAATTTCACTCTTTGATAATTGCATGATTAATACCAGCCTAATTTTGGTATACTTCAAGAAAATTTAAGCTTATATAAGATAATCCATTGAGTAACAAAATAACTAAAGAAGGACAGTATTTTTATTCTTTTTAGACTTTTTTATTTATTATACTCTCATTCACAGATCTCCAAGGAAATATATCAATTCAAAAACATCAATTTTACCAATACACCTTAAAAAAAAAATCAATATAACACCTAACACATACAATGGAAATTTTGTGATGCAATCGAAATCATTTTAGCAGAATGAATTGAAGCTACATGTGGGCCTCTGTTTGGAAACTCGATACTTTGAAACTTCTCATTAGCTCTATAAATACTGTTATCATGATGCTACATTAACCTTCATTCTTAGTGATATGGATTTGTTTATTAAAAAAAATAATTTTATTTTATACATTTACCTGTCTACATTGAGCTTTTGGGCAAGCATTCTCCAATCATTGCTTCTAGAATTAGGGGGGTCAAGACACTGACAGAGTTGCTTCCTCAGGGTTTTACTAAATCTGTTAAAAAAAAAAAAAATATAAATACAATTATTTAAAATGCATTGAATATTTAAAATAATCATCTATTAAGAATATATTTTAACTTATCATGCAGAGAATTGTAATTCATTCTCAATGAATGTTTTGAATTCTACTCTAAAAACCTGACTTGATTTCACATGGATTTAATTTTGATTTTGGTTTTGGTATGATTATATTTGATTTTTTTTTTTCATATTTAAAATGATTTTAGTTTTAAGGTATTATTATTATTATATTACAATATGATGCTCTAAAAGATTTTTAAATTGAAATATATGAGAATATTAAACTGCGTATTACAATGTTTGTGTTGCTTAGAAAGATAAAATCTTCAGGTTACCAACACCTGTACTCTTTTCCCACAAATTTTTGGGTAACTTTTTTTGTGATTGCATCAGAAATGAGTGGTACAAGTTGGATACTTAGTACAATTATTGCTTATTTCACACAAAAACAATATTTACACATAAAAATAAATTGAAGGTACCTAATAAAAAATTAAATTTGTAAGAAATATTTTCATTACTGAAAAAGATCTTACTGATATGTTTTAAATTAGAACATATTCAATCAAGAAAAGTAGATGTAGCATCAAATTTTTAATTTATTTAATTGATTTTACATTTATTTTACGGAAAAACAAAAGTTTTAGTATATAAAGCCTCTGTTACCATTTGTTATTGATAAATACCTGAAAGGTGGGTCACAGGTCGTTACACTTGAACCACAGCCACTACTGCTGGTAACTGTTCGACACTTCCCAACAGCTGGGCTGTTGGACTGAAAAAAAAATAATGAAAAACTTATAAATGCTTTGATAAAAAAGAATAAATTTTATCTTACAAAGGTGTTTTGGGGACTTTATATTATATTGATACAAGCATTATATTTAGGTGAACTTGATGAATACATATATTATCACTTCACTAGTTTTGTAAATTGACTATATTCAGCTTATTCTTTCATGTTATGTTTACTACAAACGACATGTTTTAAATTAGATTTGTCAATTACTTATAAAATTAATTTCTTAGCTAGAGTTTATTATTAATAGTTATTATTACTGTCAGTGATGGCATTCATGAGCTCTCTTTCTCCCCTACAAACAATTTAAACTTGATTGCTTAACTACTGTATAATAATTTATGGTTGAATTGAATTGTATTATTTTCCATGTACCTGTTAAAAAGTTTCTCCATATATAGAATAAAATTTAATTTCTTTCATATGTTACTGTAATTTTTCATTAGTCCAATCAAACAGGGGAATTGGCAAGGTGATGGGCATCAACAAGTATAGAAGCAGGCCCATGTTGTTAGCAGCCCTACAACCAGCACTGACAATAATTTTTATAAAATTATTGCACAGATGTCACCAATATGAATATTGTATCATATTATTTTTATTTTATTTTTCATTTTGATCAAATTATAAACCATTTGTGAAATTTTTAATAGTTGGCTTAATTTGTATGGACACTCAATGGTAGCTTAAAAAAAAACATCAATTGTTGTGCTAGTCTTCTTCTATGCGATATTTCTTAACCTATTACTAGCAGTATATAATTGCTAATTTAAAGAATAAATATGATTGCTGTTAAATATAGAGAAATATGAACACTCTTTCTTAATTTACTATAGCCAAATCACTATTTAGACTTTAAAACACTAACGAAAAACATAACAGAATAACAGATAACTTTCCACGTTAAGCAGTAATAATATCGGTGTGATAATATGTTTTCAATAGCAACATTAATAAATAAGATTTTTAATACAACTTACTAATGAATTGAGGGAGGAATCAAGACGAAGCTCGGCATTCACCCTGAAGAGCTGCCTGTGATTCTGGCAGCCTTTTTGACAAGCCAGAACTTTGAAATTGACAGAGGAACTTAATCTATCTGTTCTTTCCAATGTGAAAGAGCAATGTAAGTGTGTTTGTGTCGAATTCCATACATGCTGAAATGGTATTTCCTAAAATAGATACCAAACAATTTATTAATTTTTAATATTCCAGATATTTTAGTTCAATATATTTTGTTATTTCAAATATATTTTCATAGTTTCAAATATTTTGATAAATGGGAGTAGGAAAAATTCAAAAACTAAAGTAGATCATAAAAACTCAATAATCATTTCAGCATATCCCTTCCTCTTGGGATTATCCTACCTGGTATTCAGCTTGTGGTTTACTTCTCCACCCAGGCCCGATGTCTTCTAAACTGAGACATAAATTGCCACCTCCATCTTGAAATAATAACACCTTTGGTTTATCAACTAAACAGCCTCCAAGTTTTTTCTCCATTTGAATAACACCCTAAAATAAGAAAAAAAAAATAGAAAATAGCAAGGATATTTATTTTAGACTGTGATAAAGTAAAATAAATCTTCAAATGATTCAAAAAGTGAAAATAAATCTCAACATTTTTTTATTATATTAAAAAAACAAACAAACTTTCATGTCATTTCCTATGAGTTGAAAAAACCAACCATTATAGTGATTTTATCTATGCTCATACAAAATTTAATCACAAGTAAAAATAATAACTTGCTTTATTTCAAGAATTGTAGCTTAAAGCATTTCCAAATCAAATTTAGAATTATGCAAACAAAACTGGAATTATTTCAAATAAATTTTAATGCATTCCAAACCTAATTTAGTATTTTCCATTTCAAATCAAGATTTAAAGTTTTTTATTTTATTTTATTTAATGAAATTTACAACTGTATTTAAATAAATACATTTAGTAAATGTGACAATACTAAGAAATATGTCTTGAACAAACATGAAGAGAAGCTACCCACTGGTAGCTCTCAACTGATACACTTAATATAGAAGGTCCCGAGGCCATCTTCTTTTCAGACACCTAGGAGGATTGTCTGGAATAGAGGAGAGGAAGCGAGGCTGGAAACAAGAGGGTTCGAGTGGGTAGGGAGTTTATTATGAACGGATTGGTATCTGGATCAGGCCAAATCGGCAACATATGGGACATTAAGGTCTTTGTGGATGAGTTTATTTGTGACGAAATGAGGAGCGTTAAGGATTTTACGAAGGATTTTGGATTGCAAGGATTGGATTCGAGAGGAGTTTGATGGTTTGGTCCCCAAAGCTCGATGCCATAAGTCCAAATAGGTCTTATTATTGTCATGTAAATTAGTCTTTTATAATTAATTGGTGGTTTCGAGCGTTTGTCAAGTAAGTGTTGAAGTAGTCGGAAGCGACAAGCAGTTTCTTGCCGTTTCAGTCTAGTATGGGGATTCCAAGTAAGGTGTTTGTCGAAGTGAAGTCCTAAGTAACGGATCAGTTCGACAGACATAAGTGGGGTGTTATTAAAGCATACTGTAGGACAGGAGGTTGTAGGTTTACGATGAAGTGTGAAGGTGATTTGATGGGATTTGTTGGGATTGATTTTGATTCTCCAGTTTTGACACCATTCTTCGAGGATTGTGATGTGGGATTGGAGTTTGGGATGCAATCTTTGGGTCATTTTCAACTGCTAGCACAGCTCTGTCATCGGCGTAGGTGGTGATAACAGTAATGGGATGGGTTGGAATGTCAGCAGTATAAACTGTGTATAGGATGGGACCTAGGATGCTACATTGGGGAACACCAGCAGACTGGGAAAAGAGGGATGAAAAGACATTATTACGATTTACTTTGAATAGTCTATCTGAGAGGGAGGAACGGATAATGAGAAAGTAGGTAGGAGGAAGGAATTTTCGGAGTTTGTAAAGCAATCCCGGATGCCAGACTCGATCAAATGCTTGTTCAACATCGAGAGATTTAAAGTTAGATAAAAATTCAAACATTAGACGTCAAAAGCTCTTTGTTAATAAGGTATTGTTCATACAATAACTCCTTATGATAACTGACTAAAAAAACTTGTAAAAGATGAATTATGACTAGCCAGGAAATATCAAAATTATCTACAAGGAATTATCGATTCCTAGAACTTTTAGTTAGGGCTGGGATCTCCTAGACTCCCCATGAACAGTTAAAGGATAATGATAGTCAGATGTAAGATTACTTTGAAAATGACCAAATGTAATTGCCTAATATAATTGAAATTGATAGGAAAAATAAAAATTTAAATTTCGGTGGTTTTGTTTCAACAATTTCAATAAAGAATTGGAATAAACTAGATTATCGTGTTTTTGTAAGCCAAAAGGGGTAATATTTTATAACAAATATTAAATTAACATTAGAAATAAATAACAGATTGTTAACAGTAATTATTTATTGTTGTTATTTATCAAAATCGCCTTCAAAATCAATAATTTTTTAATTTTATATGAAATAAAATAGATACTGATTGTCAATTCGAATAATGGTTAAAATAAAAACATCATCATCTTACTTCTAATGCTGCAACAGTGTCCTCCAAGGTGTAGACACGAATGCTGTAGTCAAGGTGTTGAGAGTTGATCGTCGGCAAGGGTGCGAAGACAGCGAGCCTGAGCAGTTTCACTGGTCTCGGAACGGGTAATATAGGATTGGCAGCTTCCCCCACCAAGACAAACCTGGTTAGTTGGTCAGTGACCAGGAAAACCTGGCTTTGGTCCAGCTGGGTGAAGAGTGGGGTGTTGATTGTTTCCTCTCCGAGGGTAACAATTTTCTAAAGGGAGAAAATTGATAATGTTTATATTGCCATTTAAATAAAAAAACTAATCTGAGAATTAATAAAATAATTCTGCTTTTTTAAAATTGTGAAACATTGTTTGATAGTTTAAATGGAATAATTTACATTACATAGTCTGTACATACATTTATAAAGCATAAATCAAAATGTAGTAAAATTAATAAATAAATGCCTTGCTTTTATATACTTATTTCTGAGCACAAAAATATCATTTGTCCTTAGCTTAATAAGTATCCTCTAAATATATGCATGCATTATTTAATAAATGATCCAATGATCCAAAAAAAAAAATTCATATTTATGCTAGTAATTATCTACTTCTTCACATGCAAAACATTTACATTAACAAAATGAGGGATAAGGGGAGTTCAATCACTGAAAGGTTATTTAATCTAAAATAGAAAATGAACATTGGGAGATTCCTTGATTTGACGAGACATATGAGATTATAAATAAACTAAAAATAAGTTACTTAAGGTTAGTCACTACTAAATAAGTTTTGGTTAGTATAGATAATTACATTTTTAACTACCTGCCAAACTGGTGTGGCATCAGGCGGGGAATCACTTGACCAAACAGATATCGACCATTGGCCATGCTTGAGACTAGCGCAGTGATTGAAATTAACGATTACTGGCTTCTTGAAAACAAGACCAGGAGGTCCACACAGAACAACAGGGCTCAACTGCGTTTGCCGATCTGAAACATACATCATTGGTGCATAATAAAATAATACTTCCAGGAAAAAAAAAAAATGAATCATACAATTTATTTGCTGTAATAGTTAATTGTATTTATTGAAAATTCGATTTCATCTCATAAGTGTAATCATGATATACGAATCAATAACAGAATTCATCAGGGAAAAAACAATCTTGTAACGATTGTAGTTATGCAGCTAAACAAAAGTAGCACATTAAATAATATTACAATACAATTATTTTTTATGTAGAGGTATATATATATTTTTTTGTGATTTATCTAAAAAAATAAAATACTTTAACAACTTAGATACTTTTAAACTTTATGTTTATTTTTAGTGATTCTTCTTAATGATATATCTAGCAATATTTCCACAACCAGAGGATAGATGCTATACTCACCTGTGAGTTTAGGCCTGTGACGATCGTCCCTGAGTACAGCAACATAGATGTCTTCCTTGCGACCCCTGGCAAGGGCTCCTTCAGGAATAGTCAAAGATATCCCAGAGTCAGGGAGGCTGAGTCGCCCACCATTTGTACCCATGCTTCTCCATGATAGACAGTCAGGGTCCAGCCCTCTAACAGGGATATCTTTGCAGTCATAGACAGAGTCTGTGTGGGAAGGAGCTGCAACACATAAATGATATGAGATTCAAAAGTTCATTTTATAAACAAAATAAAAATTCTAAATGTTTCAATATAAATTAATATTATTTAAAACATAATTTGAAGGTTTATTTGATTATTCATCAATCATAACTTGAAATTTATTTTCATCAGTTTTGGATACCTACCATAATATAGAAATGTTTTTAATAAGTAGATTTTGTTCAGACTGAGGTACAACAAATTAAGAGTAGTAGAACTTAGCATAGTTCCAAATCGAAAAGAACTGCAGCTAAACTGCAGAGAGGAAGTACTTCTCAGCTGCCTATGGATGGAGCACACCAGGATCACCCACAAGTACCTCATAATGAGGAAATCCCTGCGTCAATGCATCACCTTCCTCTGACGGTATAGCTAATCCTCATAGAGTGATATGCTTACGAAATAGAGCGGAGAGAAGTGGGACTCAGAACGGACTTAGGCGAGATACTCAGTAACTCTTTGAAGTGTTTATGTTTCTCCAAAAAATTAACCTTTATGCCAAAATATAATGTATTTTAATATTATTTTTCATTGTTCTTTCGTTTTTCACTTTAATTCTTTTATAGTATTATCCTTTATAGTATTTTCTTTTCCTATGCAACACGTAAATTCTTAAAAGCGATACTACCTTCATTGCTACCTTTATTGCTTTCTGTCATTCATATTTGCTGTGTTACCATTGTATTATTTTATTTACTCTTTAATATTTATCTTAATACTCTTTAATATTTCTCTTCATAATCAATTAGGGAATGTTCTATGGAGGCTAAAATGACCCATGTGGTTAAAGAGCCCATTTAGTTACAAATAAATAAATAAGAAGAGAAATGTGTTCATCAATTTGGAGTTAAGAATAGTAATTTAAAAATAAAATTTAAATGAATGTATAACTTTTTACCATCAAGTCTTAAACATAATCCAATTATAAGGAAAAACAAATTTATTTAAAGGATAAATTGACTTCAGCTTATTCAAAAAATCTCATTAAATTGTTAGAAAAACTCAATGGTAATCCTTAAGATTCAAGATTCTAAATATAACTTCGATCAAAAGGGAAAGGTGAGAAAAACATCTTGGACAAGACTGGCGCTGAGCTTGTTAACTTGTTTACTGAAACTTTTTAAAGGGAGATGCTGTGGGTTCATTGAAGGCCATTCTGGTGTTTAAAAAGTTTGTTATACGCCTTGTTAAAAGCTCATATAAAAACTAAGAACTTATGATTTTAAGAATTAGTTTTTATTAATTAAGAGCTGTTCTGTAACAACTAATGACTGAAATTCCAAATGTTAACAAACAAAAAAAAGAAGAAGATGGTTAGTGAAAACTTCTACCAGAAATTTGTAAGTATGTCGAAAAATCAATACACATTTCTTTTAATATAAAATAAATATTAATAAATAAATGAACATAGGATTTTGTATATAGTTGCAGGAACCATTGGTCTTTTTATTTTTTTTTTTTTTACATCTTAGAGTAGATGTTTGTTTAGGTATTGTTTGATTAAATACTAGTTAATAATATTCAGAAACTGGATATTATTGCTTAAAAACTCTAATATTTTTTTTAAAAAAGGGGAAAAAAGAATACTACGATATTTGAGATAAAAACACAAGACTTACAAGAACAGGAGAAGGTGGCAAGGCTGTGGGAGCTGGAGTGGTTGCCCCTAGGACTAGGGGGGCGACTCTCGCCCGAGTGCGTGGATGTGGAAGTGGAAGGCGACGCTCCGGAGTTGAGGTGTGGTACATCATAGTGGTGCTCCGAGCAGGATCTTGGCAGGCCGTACTTGTCTGCGGCGTCCGAATAGGGGTACTCGTAGCAGGCGGGGACTGGAATGACCACGGTACGCGTCAGGTCCGGTTCTTGTCCGGGATGGAGGTTCTTCTTGTCGTCGTCCGGGTAGTACTCGGCCTGGTACTCTGAAACAAGAATGAGGAATGAATTCGAGCTCGATAATAAATAAGATGTTATGTGTGGGGAATTTTGAAAAGGGATTAGTTTTCGCTGAAAAGAAAAGTGTTTATTGTTAAATAATTGTTTGTATTGTTTTCGTAGTTGAATCAAAGCCACTTTATGGGGTTACCTGTGGTATAGTGGTTAGCATGGCAACCTACAATACTAAAGGTCGCAGGTTCACGTCCCGCGGTGGCCCGAGTATTTTGAAATGGGAGTAAAAAATCCTTGGCTATGCCGTCCTTCGGATAGGACGTAAAATGGAGGTCCCGAGCCTGTACGATCTCGTTAAAGATCCCTATCATAATTATACCTGGATAGGCAAAATTTAGGACTCCCCATTGTAGCATCGTCATATTAGCCTAAGCGGCATAAAGTCTCAATCTCAATCCCAATAAAGGTCTGGCCACACATGTCCGCACCGGATCCGCACCGTAGCAATAATACAGGTTATGTTGAGAATATTTTTAATATAACTTACATATTACCTGTAGTTATGCCTAAAGTTCAAGCCACACATGTCAGACACAGGCCACTTTAGGCATAACTAAAGGTAATATGTAAGTTAAATTAAAAATATTCTGAACATAACCTGTATTATTGCTACGGTGCGGATCCGGTGCGGACATGTGTGGCCAGACCCTAATTGTGATACCATGAAAAGTTAGTCGTGCGTTATAGTATAACTTGGGCGCCTACCTACATTAAGTTACTCTTTAAAAATTAATGTCTTTAGGGTACCCAGTGCTAAAAAATTATGATCTTAGGGTACTCTTTGTAAACATTTTTAATTCTAGATATATAACCTTCATCATAAATTTTTAATATCAAAGTACTCAAACTACATTTGAAGTAAACGTGTGAAAGGAAGACGTCGGTCTAGCCCACTTCACTCGGATAAGGACATGTACAAGGAAGACCAACGGAATGAGGGATAGATGAAGAGAATTGTTGATAATAAAGAAAATAAGATAAAGCTGTGTGCAGAGCAAATGGTTTTAACTGCAGCAGTGGTTGGTAAGCAAGCTTTAACACCCTGCTAGTGCAAATGCCTGGATTGCCTTACAGGCACGACAGGGAATAAATAAATAAAATTATTAAAATATGTGAAGAAACTAAGAAAAGTTTACCGCATAATAACAGAATTACACAGACCTAAATTAATTTGTTAACACAATACACTGGAAAACAGCTCAGGACTGTACCACTGTAATTAAAGCAATTTTAACTTTTACTTTTTGAAATGAGTCTTGGAAATAAACACGAATAAACAACAAACTCCGCAACCATCAGGACCCACTTGCATCAAATATTGCATTTTTCATAATCCTCTATGGTGTCTGAAAAGAAGTTGTCCTCGTGACTTTCTTATTCAGAAATATGATTGGACTCCTACCACAGTTTCTCTATACTAACATTTACGTGTATGTTTCTATTTTTTTTTTTTTTTTTTTTCATGATGTTCTTTACCTAAAATGCCAAGTATCTGAGAAGAATTATGTGGATCATGCGGAATAATTTAGAACGTTTGTCCACTACCTTAAAGTTATTCAAGCAATTTAATAATACCCAAATAGACTCAGATATAAGTAATTAAACATTATTTTATAATCATTATCAGGAAATAGCCTGTAATCCGATGTAGCCGAGGTCCAGAGAAGGAGGGTATATAAACCCCAAAACAATTAAGGTTTATCCCACTCAACAGTAATTAGGGATTACTCAGCCAACAGCCTCCAAGCCTTCCCAACTAACTCTCAAACTCGATACTCTTCTCAGCTATTACTTTGAAAACATTTTGCAAGAACTGAGTAAAAGTTTTGTAGGGATATATACACCGGTTATCGAAGTCCATACACACACAGACATACATAGACACCACATCTGTATCATATATTGAAAAGTTTAAATAAAACCATTAATTACCCTTAGGTTAAACAATTACCTATAGTTAAGGATGTTTTGTTATACAATAGGAGGAAAATTTTCTTTTCGATATCTCATTATATTTATAGGTCATAAAGCGCCCTGATAAATGAGAAAAGATTAGTTAGAAAATATTAATTAAAAACTTATGCTGAGAGACTGCTTCTATTATTATATTATATTATATATTATATTATTCTCTGTTATAATAATATAGTTAGAGTTGATATAATAATATACGAAGGTTTTAACTAATAATTTAATAGTTATTAAATTTAAAAAAAAAAATTATTTATTCACGGCAGTCAAAATTACGTTAGTGAATTTACAAGGTAATAATTAGTCCATCGTAATTGTAGGTTTATAACTGATATAATCATGTGAAGAAAATCATCTCGTATCTGCCGAACTACAGATATTCCATAAACATTTAAGAGGTATTTTAAATAGAAGAGGAAATATAAATGCGACAAGAACTTAAGTTGTAAATTGCATCAAACTCAAATAATAACAAATTTGAAAAGAGAAATCAGAAAGAATAAAAATAAATAAATTTTTTTGTTACAAAAATCTGGAATTGCTCGGTAAAATTTAATAGTATTTTTGAAGATTTTGAAACACGCCAGAATAAGAAATCGATATTTTAACTTAGATTTTAACTAATAAACCTACTTCACTATATCTCAGTGCTCATAATACAAAAATTAATAAACTTTAAGAACATGGCATGATGTATTGGGTGTAAAAAAAAATAATAAAAAAAAATAAGAATAAAAATTAACAATAAAAATCAATAACCACGTCAAAGCACCACATAACTCTTAACATAACATAACTCTGGTTCCCCAAAAAAATCAAACATCCAGAAAAATCAAGTATTACAGCCTCAAGTATTGCCTAAAATAGTGAAGGTACCTTTTTAAGTCACCAATGACTGATATTTCCCTCCAGTCTCGCACAGTGCAACAGAATACTACAAAAACTGAAATCACTTATGAATCCATAAACCAACGCAACCAACAGTTTGGATGCGCACACATTTATTTATTTCAAGTTATGCAGATGGCAAAATAAAAACCAAGCAAAACAAATAAACAATAATGATTTACATATATATGTACACGTATAGAAATGTATTAACGCTAATTAAATACAACGCATGGAGCAAATGTTTTCAGTAAATTAAAAACAAAAATTAATATTTTTTCATGAGCGGTTGTGCAACGAGCTGATTTAAATGTAATTTTTAAGTAAATAAAAAAAAAAGATGAATGATAAAGGACGTATTATATTCCTGTAGAGCAGCATATAAAAATAGTAGAGATATCAAGCACGTGTATGAAAATGAAAGGAGAAAGCTTTTATTATATTTGCAAAAAGTAATGGACTACTTAAGATAAATTTATTACAATAAAGATGAAAAAAAGAGCAACTTTTTTTTTCAGAATGAGAAATATAAAAAATCTTATTTAAGCCTTTACTCTCGTGGAGGTGCTGGGAGCGACATACGGGCGGAAGAGAGGAGACACCGGGCAGAGCTTAAAGGGAGGATTAGGATAATTTTTACAAGTTTATTTACATAATGAGCTTAGCGAACAAAGGCGAAGGGATTAGCATAATGGCCAATAGAAGACTGCGGAGGGCATGAGGGGGGGGGGCGCTCAGGGGGTTAACGAAGTTTGCCGAAGGACCGTGGGCCCTAGGAGGTCACTAATTATTTACCCCGTGTAAATGGTGGTCATCACCGGAGGAGTGGTTAGTGATGATGTTCGCTCCATCAAGGCAGTATCCACCACTCTCCAGGTATTAGGGGATGTCTTATCCATATTTCTCCTCAGGATCATCTTCAGGGCAGAGCTTCTCTTTTATTTAGCTTGTGCAGATAATTATTAATCTCAGTTTCAGGTCAGGATCCACTGAGAAGTGATAGATTCGACGATATCGTAAGGAATTCTTCGAATGTAAAACCTATAAATTACTTTTTTGTTCTAATTAGATAATGTTTCCAATTAAACAATTCGGCAGGGTTGTGGTTTATAATTTATAACTATCAATTCGAAAACTGCAACGACAGTTCTATCTTTAACGTTCAAGAAGCCATCTGCTTTTCAGACGCTTCAGAGGGAATAAGGATAATCCTATATAAAAATTGGGATGAAATATAAGAAACTGATTGTTAAATATTATTAAAATGCTAACCTAGAATGTATACACCACAAGCAGTAACCATTAATGAATTTTCTGAATTCCAACAATAATTTAGGTTTCACTTTAGAAAACAGCTTCTCATTCATGGAAGGGCTAAGATCCAATGATCATCCCCTAGACAAAATCAAGCATTTAATCGAGGTAACGTATTGTTACACTTTTATTGAACTGTTAACGTATTTGTAACAATATTTATTCAAAGAAAATGCCATACAAATTATGAGAACACAAATATTGAAACAAACGAAGCTAACCAAGATTATTACTTTGTAACACCGAAATAATCATATGACTTGAGCTTCAGAACAAGACTAACTCTCCAGTCCATCGCTCCTTATATATAGTCGTAAGGAGAACAGTCTAGAGACTCCTCGGCCGGCGTAGATGGTACTCGAACATCGTAGTCACAAACATGTGCTATGACTGTTAGTTCGTTCCTAAAAAAGGTCTAGAATTATTCTAAATCATGTGTTTTTTTTATTTTTAACGTTACATTATCATTGAGTGTAACCTCACTTCATTTGGAATGCTATTCACTACTTTAGCGCAGGAGCCATAGGAATTTTTAAAGACAGTGGAAAATCCTTGGTTATGCCGTCTATCGGATAGGACGTAATCCCCAATCATAATTATTGGTAGGCAAAATTGAGGACTCCCACTGTAGCATTGTCTTATTTGCCACATTAGCATAGAGCGTCGTTAAATAAATAAATAACAACAACTTTTGCGAACTGCAATAGCTTCGTTTTCAATTAATTTTCGGGCCTTGATTAACTTTATTAGATACAGTTAATATTTACACTAATTACACTAATATTTACACAGCTTTCGACTTCCGCTAGCTTCGCAAGCACATGGGGATAAACGAATCCCAACAAGTTCTTTTCAGGTTCCTTTTGAGCGAGGACGCACTAAACCGCTCGGCCATTTCCGTTTATTTCGAACCACTTGTTCGGGACTGTCTAGGATGTGATCATTTAATCTGGACCAATTTAAGAAGGAGTAGCTGCTTTGGTGCTACCATGATATGCATTTAAATAATTATGTTGAGCTATGTTGTAAATCCCTGATTTGCCGAGATAGTGATCAATACCACTGATTTATATTTTATTTTTCAAATTTTTGTCTGTCTCAATATTAGGTCGTTCAAAGGTATTTTTCCATTAGATTTTCATCAAACGTATATATACATACATACGTTTTTCACATATATTAAACAACCAGGATATATACTTATTTAAAATAGGTTCAGAATAAAAATCAGTCTTTCTGATAACTTGTTTTGGAATTGTACCACATACGATGCTTATCTTATAGAAGGGATTGCGAAATGGCCGATACCATCACAGAAATACCTCAAGGATAAAAAGAAGAACGGGACAGACATCTTGATAAAGCTCAACGAGTGAAAATAAAATAAATAGGAATGGAGGCAAGATGGTAAAGAGAGAGGGAGAAAGAGTGAGAGGGTGTACGATAAAGAGAAAATAATCCCGTAGCCGCGGCGGATAAAGGACTCTTAAGAAATCCACGACAGATAGAATAGAATTAAATTGCCTTCCTTTCCCACTAACGGATCCCAACATCCCATGTGGGATTTATCAGGGCTCTAGAGCCCTCAGGCCTTAATGTTTAATGGGATACCAACCTGTGGATTATGATCCTAATAATAAATAATCACAGAATGGATCTGCATGACTAACTTGTTTAGTTTTAGAAACGAAGACACTTTGGATATGTATATTTTTTTTCTTAAAAAAAAGAGGAGCATCTGCAGAGGGTCTGAAAAGGGGAGCTGGGTAATCCAATATGTAGCCATAATTGCGTTATTTCTTTCCTTTGAAAAAAAATCTCAGGTAGGCCTCGTCTTGTATTTACATAACGCTTGCTTTGTTCTCTTCGTTAATTTTTGGAAATTAACAAATGCATGTTTTTTTCAGAATTCTAACCGCATAGCCTAAAAATATCTAACGCCAGAAACCGTTTCGTACTGTAATAGTTAAACACAATCCATAGCCTTGTGATGTTTTTAGGAATAGCAAGGTATTAAATAGAGAATTAAACTCTGAAGATAAGTCCTAATAATTTATTGATTCTTGAGCAAAAACTCCGCCAAACAATGATTGGAATAACCACAAAGGTGATTTAGGAAACCAATAAACTTTGGAGGGAGAATGAATTTCTCAACCGGACAAGAGGAAATTGGAAATATCCTCGGCAAGGACAGGGAGACAATAGTGAGTGTCATTAAGACAAGGCGTCGCAGATGCGGTTCTACAGCCCTCGTCGGATTAGGCCTCGCTGCGCCGCATCTGCGGGAGGACCCTTGCTCGGAGCAAAAACTGAAGCGAACAATTTATCCGACCTGTCGGCGGGAACAGACCCGCACCAACAGTTGACACTAATTGACAAGCGTTGTCAGCGCGTGGCCAGCTGTTAATGCTTTGCGTCTTCTGGTGGCGGCAGTTATAATTAGAACTTGGGAGTTTTGGGGTCCTCCGCTCTGTTTGATGGTAGTAAAGCTTCAAGGAGAGGAAGAACTAAAGTTACATCGCACTTATTGCGATAAACTCATTTTAGTTACTTACTCCTTATAATTAACAGAATCGTACATTACATATGAGTTATCTGTTTAATATGTATTAATTTAATTCCCTCTTTCCATTAAAATTATGTTCAACGATTCGGATAGGTTTGGATCCATGAAAGTATGGATATATGATGGATGGATGATATATGATGGATATATGATATGTATATATATATTTTCCTACTCTCCAGATTTTTTTTTTTAAAAAAAAGCTTTAACACAAGGTCCACCACGGGTACCATTATTGTTGTACAGTTTCCGTGTTTCAAGAGTGTGAAAAGAAACAGAACCGACAGCTATAAAGAAAATGTTGAAGCAGAGCATTGTGAGATCCCTTAAAAAAAAAAAAAAAAAAAAAAGAAATCTTATACAAAAGAACTCTTTCATCTCGCTAAGTGATACTTCTAAAAAAAGAGCATGGTGTGTGATCCAAAGACTGTGTCTACTCCTCTCTTATACCCACAACAATGGTTGTAACTTTAAAAATTATATTAATAAATAATTAGTAAGATTTCTTGTTCCAATTTTAGTATATGTACCGCCGAAGCGAGTACTATTAAATTGTACTATTAAATTTTCAAAAATTAGATTTTCTCAATACCCCTTAAAATGCATATAACTGCAGTAAAAGGTTTACTATTCAAGGAAGCAATCATTTCAATCGAGAATTTACTAAATCATAAGGGGCAATGAAAAAAAAAAAAAAAAAAAAGATTTCCTGTAGAAAAAAAAGTAAAATCATTTGGAGGTACTAAGCTCTATTGTTTGTTCGACATTGATAAAAAGGAAACGGAAAAAAAATTTAAACTGGACAATCAGCGATGAGATGTCAGAACGTCGAGAGGTGAATTGAACCGTAAATCGTTTTATTCATCTATAATGAAAATTTTAAATTTGACGCGATATTAAAAAAAAAAACCAATCTGGTGATATAAAATTAAATGGTGAATTTAATAATATAAAATGTTTTTTTTTTAGAAAATACTTTTTCAATTTCAATATTATTTTAATACTTTTATCTGGCATGAGATGGTTATATTGTTTTTCCATTACCACCCCCTAATAAGACTGATGTCGAATCAATTTTTATAAAACCATCGCTTTGTTTCAAGCAAGCTTTTGAAATAGAGATAAGAATGGAATTCAGAAAAACCGGATAAATAGAGCATTTCAGAGTAGAAGAACCTCCGAGAGTACTCAAGTCCTCAAAAGTTAATAATATGACTTAGACCAAACTTCCACAAGCTCTGATAAGAAAAGCTTAGCCCATTGCAAGTAAATAAAGATAAGATCAAATCTATAAAATAAATTAGAAAATAGATAGGTGAGGCCGACTTAGAGAAATGAATATAGTATACGAGCAGACCCTGCCCGTTGCTATGGCTAAGTAGCTATTATAATGTGTTGAATAAGTAATATCCTATAATTTTTTATAATCAAAACAAAATTCACTGATAAAGATAAAAACGTTTCAGCTGATATAAAAACCAACGGGATTTATAATAGAGCTTTACGCCAAATTTAAAATTGCTTGGTAAAGAATTTAGATGGGTTAAAGTTTTTATTTTTTACATCTTATATTTGAACATAGTGTATTAACGAATGGCACGTATAAAAGGAACTAATAAAGAATATAATCGGAACAGGGTTTAATAAAATCACAATAGGGAGTTAGCAAAATATACAAAATTAATCTTTTGCCATATTACATATTAATTGAATTCAGAATACAACACATGATGATAGGAGATATCGTATAAGGTTATACTAATATGTGCACAATGATTTTGGTTAACCTGTCTTCTGCTAAAACAAATTCGATGTTTTCCCCACACGTGAAAAGGCAACGCATAATTGGCTACGGGTTTTCCTAGTCCAAGCCGGAAAAATTAGATTTATGCTTACCCTCCCTAAATATCTAAAGAAAATGAAGTGATGCGTCAATAAATCAACTTACACCTCCATCTGTTGTAAATTTATAGAACTTACAAATAATCACACTCCATTGTAGTATAACAAGCATTTAATTAGCAAAAACAGAAAAATTGAGGCCAGTAATCAAGATAAAAACTATCCTATCTTTTAAGTTGGACAAAACTACACTCAATGAGCCGAATTTCATCAAAATCGGTTTCACAACAACATCGGGTTCAACAAACATCGGGACACGAGATTATTATATATATAAAGATTGATACTAGATAAATTTCATTAATATAATTTACAGTAAAATAAAAAAATTATATCGAATAATTTAATCAAATCTTGGCGAAAAATAAATATTGAAGGCAGATAGAGGTTGTATATATCAATAGATAGAGGATGTACCTGTATATCAACATAATTGAGAATGTATATATTTTATCATATGTATAAATAAATGATAATAAAATAGAAGGTTATGTTTATAGTGAAGAGAAGAGTGCCTTATTAAGTAATTATTCATGATTAATATCTTAGCCTTTCACAACATTTTAAAAGGCATGTCTTCTACTGAAATTAAAACTTTCAGTTACTTAAAAGTAGTTTTTGTTTAGGACTTGATTAAATTAGATTATTTTAAATTCTCATTTAGGTAATTCTATGACAGGCTTTGGTTAAACAATACCAAGGTACAAAATAACAAAGCGAGCATGAACAATTATTTAAACAAATGAGTGATTAAGTTTCCAGATGAACTAACCCCGAGGCAGGTGTAGGTCTTCCGTTGGGAATTGTTTGTAGCTGGATGCTTTGTACCTTAGGTGGCTTCTGGGGCTTAGCTACGCCTACCGGTTCAAAGCCCGTCTCTCCAACAACCACGAGTACATATATAATACATTATGGAAGTTATATAGCAACAACCTGCTCAGGAGTGCTAATGTCATGTGTGTTCCGAGAGTTCGTTACAGCTTTAGGGCTGAAGACACCACAATTCTACAATTTGTTGAAAATAATTACTATAAAACTTCATCATTAAGAAATAGAGAAAAAAAAATTGAAGCCAGAAGTACTACTATATTAACCAGGAGGATAATTATAATTTCAAAATATGTACATATTGTACTAGCCTACCTATAAAGTGGCAATATAGATAGCAATCCAAAATTGGAATTTATTTTTCAACGATTAACATTAAAAATGGTTGGCATAAAGCCATAGCGAACTAAGCACCACAGTATTAAGTGTTATCTTTTTTAAATCGTACTGATTTGAGTTTAAATAATACCTATAGGAGTCAAATATATCGTGATTTTAAAGTGCTAGAAGTAAATATATTTTAATTAATCCTATTTAACAACACTGAAACTTTGTTTTCAAGTTTTCTCAAAATATGGAGTTTGGCGCTTAGTTCACTTAGACGTTATAACGAACAAATTAAGTATTTAATTTTGCCTGATTTTATATTTATTAAATGAAATATAATTAAAAAAAAAATCTTTAAAGGTATTAGAAAGACTGTTTTTTTTTATTTATAAATAAAAAAGAAATCTAAATACCAATCCGACATTACTAAATAAGAAGTTATTAGAGTCAAATATTTTTTTCGTTCCTTCTTATGAATGCTAAGAAATCTTATGTGAATTATTGCTAATTTAAAGCAAGCATCAATAGTTACATAAATATACAGTTTAACTGTTCATATCATTATAAAATGAATTTGAAAGCATCATATAGATATCATGTTAGAGCAAGTTAAAAATTACGTAAACCTATACAGTCATGTATTACGTATGACTGGTACGTGATCACATGTTTTAGAATGATCTAGGCCTTTTTGGTATAGCTCATTTCGGTCTAAATGTAAGAAGCCATTGATTAGGATCAGAGGCTCGTCCTGAACATCGAAGCATAAGGTTACTTTGTCAATTGTAGGAACTGTCGGTAGCTTTGTAAATAATTTGAGCTTTAATTGTTTGTTTGAACATTTTATTATAATTTTACTTTAATACAATTATTTAAACCCACATTGGTGTAACAATATTATGTTTTATCAGGATTGTATAAGTTTTATTTTTACAAGATATTTAATTACTCTTTCGCTGTATGGGATCCACACTCGACTTCATGCCCCGACTAATTGTGGATGTTCTACACCTACAAGAGAAAAGTGTGAGAGGAGTAGGTACTCCCTTTTACTTCTTAATCGAAAAGAGGAGTAAAGGACTTATTCTTTGATACTAAGCCAGAGAAGAGGCGGTCTCATTTAGGGGAAGCAGGGTGTGTCCCCTTCCAAGTGGCTGCAGGGGGCGAACCCTCTAATTGCCGTGCCCACTTGTCTCAGGTACCCACTTTTTCTTCTTTCTTAACAAGAGCCTCACACAGAAGACTAAATAGATCCGCGCTCTTGTGCAGTTAAGTGCACTACAGGGCACTAAGGTGCAATTAGATGCGTTTAGTGCGCTGTCTGGTCTCAAGTATTCACTTCGGAGGCACGTATATAAATGATGAATTCAAGAAAAAAATTGTAATTATTTGAAATTTAATTCAATATAGATATATATAATTTTTAAATATTTTTTATAGGAAGAGAAAAGATTTGCCTTGATCCCGAATTTCCGTATCGCTAGTACGGGCTCTTGCCACTAGAGCCACATGGCACATATCCTGATCAAGTCAATCCTTTCTCTTCACCGACCTCTTTCCTAGTATTCTCGCAATTTTCGCCAATTATATTGAGTGGACAAAATTTGTCCATTTAGTGAGAAGAAACTTGACTAATTTTGATTTTCAGATGATGAAGACACCGTTCACCAATTATTATAATTTATTTAATAAATTAACTTTGGTTATTCGAGGAAGAAAATCGTCTTGAATAATAAAATTGCAGGTATTTTAAAGTATAATTAATCCTACGTAAATTCAAATACATAAGTATTAACATTTCAATGTTTTTAGATTAAAAAAATGTTATTTTTCCAACATAAGGCCATTTAAAGTTAGACAACGAATGATATTTTCATTTGATATGAATTATATTAATTTTATTGTTCAGGTACCTATTCTGAATACCTAAAAGGATACATAATACCTGACTACACAGACTAAAGCACACATTACTATAAAAAAGTTGTGCGAATTAAATTAAGGGGAAATTAAAGGACTCATCTTTAGATATTATAGGAGGTAATTCCCCAATGTCTACACCAAGGTGCAACATTATTTCACTTCAGAGATAAATACCAACAATTGTTATTCCAAAAAATTCTTTTTTGAAAATTTTAAATCGTTTAAGAAAATCATTATTTGGCAACTAGAGAATATAGAACATATATTTAGATAAATTTATGAAATGAAATGTAATCTATCAATAATGTTCCATAATTTCAGATTGATAGAAATGTAAAATTAAACAAAGCTGGCTGTTGACAGCAAAAATAAACGCATTTTTTATTTTAATAGACAATTTAACTATATATTTTAAAATTAACTTTAAATAAATAATTATAATTTAAAATATAACGAAATTAATCGTATAAACAAATACGTTCTGAGAAGTCCCACAGGCCCAAATTACCACCACCCCTCTTTGAGAATTCTCCCGTTCTCAGAAAAAAAAAATACTGGAGAAAGAAGAAGAAGGAGGAAAACGAAGAAGAAGAAGAAAGAAAATATGGGGGTTATTAAGAGGAGGGGAGACCGCAGTTGACAAACGAGGAGAAATAAAAAATTAAGCTGTGAGCTGTATTAGCCTGCCTCATCAGGACTCTCCCAATTTTCATCAGTTTTTCCCAGTCAGGGATTATACGGCTCATTTCCCGTTTGATGTCCGTTTTCCGTTTCATTAACTGAAGCAGAAGTTTCTCTGATTTGGAGAAATCATTAGCTGGTATTCTCCCACTGGAAGAGTGTCATAGAGGACAAGAGGAACTATAAGTGGGTTGAAATAAATTAACAATACATTAAATAATGTTCTTTGGAAATAGGTAGTGACTATAATTATACACATGCCACTTTATCCAACCGACGTTTTTATTTCAGGAGCCAGATAGAAGTCTTAGTTTAGTAAATGGAAATTGCTTCATATGCAGCGAGGACTAGAGGCTATGATAGAAACATGATTTTCCATACAAGAACATTCAGAAAAACCATTTCAAACAAAATAAAAAAAAAAAAAATGGTGGTCAGCGTACTTTTGGCCAGAGATCCAACGCAAGATACATCGTATAACGCAAGAAACATACAGCGAAGCGGTATGTATTCTATTTCATGTTAACCATCGCATCGTTGTAAGATATACCTAATATATAATTTTGTTTTATTTTTAAGGAACTGATTTAACAAAACTGGTGAGCCCCAATACCCGGGACAGATTCGTGACTGACTGATAGTAAACGCAGTTAAACTGACACGAGACGCTCTTAAAATGTACCCTGTGCAGTAAATGAGTTCTATAAGAATATAGAAGGCCATTACGTCCACCTTCCATTCTACAAAAATGAAGAATGGACTAAGAAAAAAAAAAAGAAAAAAATTCAAAATCATGGAAGTTGAAATCATTGTTTAGAAGTTGCAGGGACTGTCTGTATGTTAAATGTATGTTTTTTTTGTTGTTTAACTAACGAATAATTGGCTAAATAAAAAAAAAGTGCGTTAACTTCATTTTTATTGTAGCCTTATAAAAAGTTTCGTATTAATGAAGATATAATAGATATCGACAATATATAGCTTGTATGCCAATTAAATAATACAGGGGTATCAAATAAGTAGCAAACATAGGTTATTTAATTATTTGTAAATGACAAGGGCTCCTCGGCGATTATGGTCATTTTAGCCTTTGTGGTACATAAGGAGGTAATACATGAGTAAGGTAATGAGATCAGGAAAACATAACAAGCATGAATGAAAAGTAGATTCAAAGAGGTAATGCAATGAAAAATACTCTGATGTAATATATAAAGAACTTCACTTTTATTTTTTGATTTTTCAGGAAGTTTTTAATTATTATTTTTAATCCATGTTTAATGAAATAACAACTTCCACTATTTGTTTTTATTTTTCTATTTATTTTTCATTTTCAACGTTTCAACGTTGTTTTTCCTGAAGATGGGGCGGGTGCCCCGAAACGTTGAAAATGAAAAATAAATAAAAAAATAAAAACAAATAGTGGAAGTTGTTATTTCATTAAACATGGATTAAAAATAATAATTAAAAACTTCCTGAAAAATCAAAAAATAAATGATACAAATATAAATATGGACACTAATGAAAGCCATATGGAGAGGATTAAGTACCAGTTGAGAAGTCAATTGAGGAATCTTCTAGAAGAGCAAAATGAATTGTTTTTCCTGAAGATGGGGCGGGTGCCCCGAAACGTTGAAAATGAAAAATAAATAAAAAAATAAAAACAAATAGTGGAAGTTGTTATTTCATTAAACATGGATTAAAAATAATAATTAAAAACTTCCTGAAAAATCAAAAAATAAATGATACAAATATAAATATGGACACTAATGAAAGCCATATGGAGAGGATTAAGTACCAGTTGAGAAGTCAATTGAGGAATCTTCTAGAAGAGCAAAATGAATTGTTTTTCCTGAAGATGGGGCGGGTGCCCCGAAACGTTGAAAATGAAAAATAAATAGAAAAATAAAAACAAATAGTGGAAGTTGTTATTTCATTAAACATGGATTAAAAAAAAGAACTTCACATTTTTGGTTATAATGAGGTTATAGAGTAAAAAGAACGTATTAAATAAATAAAAATTGCATAATTTTCTCTTTATATACATTTAAAAAAATATTATTAATTAAAAAAAGTATGGTTTTTAAACCTATAAATTCATTATTTTTTTATAATTTAAAAGGTAAACCAAACATTATGCGAGGAAGAATATAACACAGAATAGCGAGAAAACTGGATAGCACTAGGAAAACCATTCGTGACCCTATTTTAAGCGGGCAATCGCAACTGCTCAGGAAACTCTTGGATATTAAGTCCTTGTTTATCTGGAATATTCGGCACTAGCCAGCCAGTCGGAACTTGGAACGAGATAAGAACGGGTTGCGGGTTCTAGGGCCCCGATATCTGGAATTGATCTGGAGCCAGATTAGGAAGGGTTTCGGCGATCCTCGCCCTATCAGCGTCTACGGAAAAACAATAAAACGGCCGGAGAAGGAGCAAATCAAAATATATTGGAGGAATCCATTTCCAAACCTTGTTCTCATCGATTCACTAGCATGGGATTGGTGAAGACATGGATGTGGAGGTGTATTCTGAATAATAAAATAAAAGATGTTTTCTTAAAAACTGGAGCAAAAAATATGGTTCATGACTTATTTCTTACGATATTAAATGCAAATCTTAGTGTTCGAATGTAATATTTGTATATGAAGCTTGGATTACTATTTTTATATCAAAACCAGCTGAAGGAGGAGTAACACGAAATGATCCTAAAATCAATATAATTGAATGTTTATTTATCAAACGTATTATTATTAGTAGTATTAAACTGAATTTAACACGCAACAAACAATTAAAACTTAAAAAGACGTCGGCGTCATATTTTCGAGTCACATCTCGAATTACTATTGAACTTTTTTTTTTATATTGATCTTCTGACGAAGTCCTAAGGGCAGCGAAATCCCTCAAAATGTTTTTTAATCATTAATCTTACCAAGCTGCGAAATTCCTAAATTTTTTATCGAAATTAATCTTGTAAAGGTGTGGTGTTAACAACAAATATATTTAACAAGAATACTGGGTTTAAAAAAATAAAAAAAATAAAATAAAATAAAGGTAAACTTAAATGAATTTTTCAATGATTCAAATTTAGATCTTGTTATTTACAGAATCGATGTTCCGATAGGGAGGGAGTATGTATCGAGTAGTGGCTCTGGAGAGGGAACGGCCTCAGTTACCTAGGCCTAATGGAGGAAGCGCATTGAATTACAGATCGTCGCTAATAAATCTCATCTCGATGAATCATTTAACTGCGATAGTATCGATTTATTTCGGTTCGATAGCCGGATCATTGCTCTGTGAATCCACTTCCCTTTTGTCCTCCGATCCGCTCTTGCATTAATCCATTCCGGCCCGTACCGTTGCAGTTGCTCATTTAATGGTTTCGATCCTATTAGCTACGTCGACATTAAAACCGAGCATTCTATCTGTATGGAATACTACGAAACGAGCGTTTCTATTAAATTTTAAATGTTTATTAACGAATTTAATATTTATTAACAGAGATACGCGTTGCCGAAATGAGTAACAACGTTATAGCTTTCAATGTTTTCAGTGATGGTTTTCGTAACCTAAACTAATATGAGACAATCGGGGTCTCAGCGAAGTTCCTATAAAAGGTTGAATGGACAAGAGATCTACAGTAAAATATATGTACTGGCAATAATCGGGATTATCGACTAATAAAATAGTCACTATATAATTAATAAATGAAACAAAAACCAGACAACAAACAATAACATAAAAACATAAAGATTCATGAAATATACATATGTATATATATGTAACATCATATCAATATGAAATACAATAAAAAAAATATAAAAAATCTAAATGTTTAATAAATAAATACAATAATTTATAATTATTGGAATAAGACCATTATAAAATTAAGGAAAAATAACATATAAATCAATAAAGCTTATATACGGTGATCAATATTAAAATAGATTTATATCTCATTTTTCATTTATTTTAACTACGGTCTTATCACGATAATTATGATGTCATTGTTTTTAAAATAACTATGGTTTTTTTTTTATTCTATTTCGTTTTGATCTGATGTTACACATATAGTTATTTATTTATTACTTTTGTATGAAACTGTTATATATCAGCTGCATTACTCATTACCCAAATTTTAGGCATTTGAAATAACTTAGTTTACAGGTGCATTATTTCTTTTACAGGAGGATTTTTTCGATATTTGGGAAATCGTTTTTATTGGCAATATTAAATAGCGGATGTTTAAAATAGTTTACCGGGTTTTTTATGGGGAGCTCTTGATATACGTTAGGAAACTGAGAAAAATATTTTTTAAAGACAAAAAAAATTTGAATATAATATTAAAGAATAATTTAAGAGATGTGAAACCGTAAGGGGGGTGGTAGATAGCCACAATATGGTTAAAACTACACAATTCCAACTAAACGGCTATATAAAAGTTTGTCCAGCAACAACCCTACTTTTACGGGCTCTGTTCATTTTTATTACCTACTGAAATTTTAAACAACCTTCCATAGCGGTAAAATTTATTTAATTTTTGTTTTGTTACTCAAGAGTAGAGGAAAGTTGCGCTCAAGTGTCGGAAAATAGAGTTTTAAACTAATATTTATTGCCTCATTAAAACAGTGAAATTTGTTTTAAATAAAGCTACAACATATTGGACTGGATACATTTTTTTATTAAAAAATAAACCAGAATTATGAAAAATTAAAATACTGGGCGTGCTAAATTTTAATGAACAGCACGGCATTCCAATTTATTTGCATGTTTAAATAAAGATTTGAAGTTGTGATATTGTATGAAACGAACATTATAGTTTTTATAACTAGCTATGCTAAAGAAAATCGGATAGTAATTCGGTATCTCAGAACCAGACTGTCTTAAGTCCATTTTTATCGATTTCGATTCTCAAAATGTTCACGAGATTTTTAAAAGCCAAACGTCTTAAGTCTAGTATTTGCGGTACTCGGGAGACAGAATGTTTAAGTCCAGAGTTGAACGAATGAAGTTTATTAAAATAGTCAATAAAAATGGACAGCCATACCCTCAGGCGCCGATTGTGTTCATGGTTTTTCAATTTATACGAAATCGATAATTCGGACTTAAGTCTCGCTATGAGGTACCGAATTATTGATATTATTAGTTTTAATAATTATCCCAAATATTTTAAATAATTTATTTTTTATTTATTTATTTTTTTTTATGAGAAAAGATTGGGCTCCGCCGGGAGTCTAACCCGGTCCAACTTCCGTAAATACTCGCAAAACTGCGAGATTGGGGGAGAGGTGTCAAGGAAGAGGAAGGATTGGCTCCGGTTGGAAGCGAGCTCTTTGGTGCAGTGGTTAGCATACCGCGCATGTCACGCGGAAGTCCCGGGTTCGACTCCCGGCGGAGCCCAATCTTTTCTCTTCACAAAATAAATTATTAAAAATAATTTAAAACAAGGTGGTTACCCACAATAATAGATTAAATTATCCCAAATATTATAAGTTTTGGTCTTATTGAAGAATTGGCTGATATTTCTTTTTCAGAATTTAAACTAATATTTTATTTTTAAACTAATATTTCTTTTAACTTTTTTTTTACTGCAACAGATGGGAAGGGAGTGGGGTAGCTCATTGGTAAGGCAATGAGTTGCTGTGGTCAAGGTCTCGAGTTCGAATCTGGCTTGGCAGGGTGTCTTTAATATTCTACCGCAGAACGTCTCGTAGATCGAAAGACCCTCACTCACAGACCCTCACAGTCTCTATAAAGTGGGTCCTCTTAATTGAAATATTAGGGGTGAAAACCAGGCGGTTGATCGTGATCACGATCAAATCACCACCTTGCCCGACCACTGAACAAGAAACAGTAGGTACTTCCTAACACAGTATTAAACCCAAGACCTTTCATGGGTTATAGTGGTAAAAGTATTTTTGCAATAGTGACGTATATATATATATATATATATATATATATATATATATATATATATATATATATATATATATATTTTCAAAGTGACTGTAGTTACTTCTGTAACTTTGTGAAATTAATATTAACGATACCGAGATAAAATTAACCATACCTGACGCGGCCATGTTGTACATGCTGTGGTCTCTTCCCTTCCTGCGGAAGAGCCTGTAGATGAGTGCAGATACCACGGCGAAGACAACGCAAGCCACCGCTAGCCCGATGTAGAGGGCTACGTCCGTCTCGACTTCGGCTCTGGTTGCTGTGGACAGAAAGGGAGGAATGTAAATTGGAGTATAACATACATAAATATTATCTGTGAAATATAGTGAAAAAAAACGAATAACATATAAAATTGATGTATATATTTTTGTATATATTTAGAGAGAGGTCTAGAATTTTCCGGAACAGTTACATTCAGGTATTAATATGCAATCACATGTTTTTGAATGATCTAGGCCTTTCTGGGATGATCCATTTCGGAATAAATGTAAGAAGCATATGGTTACTTTTGAGGCACTGCTTTATCACTGGTAGTAACTGTTACAAATAATTATTATTTGTTTGACATTTTTGTGTAATAATTTTAGGTAAATAAAAGTATTTAAAACTTCATTGGTGTTACAATATTATAAAAAAGATATTCAAATAAATCTTATTCTTATATTGTGTTTAACGTAAACCTACTTGTGCAGTGCTTTGTTACTTATTTTTCCAAAGCGTTAATTAAGTACTCTACATAAAATAAAGACAAAAATTTATATTATCGAAACATTGTGGCTCAGATTGAGACATAATTTCTTGAAGCATTGATTTATCTTGAAAATAATGTATTAGTTATAGCCTAGTATGTTAATAATAGTTTTATTCCTTCTATTTTTGCAATTACGATGTATTCCATTGTTATTGATTGGTATAAAAGATTTATAAAAGAGGAACAATATCCTCGATTTTACTCAGCAATAGATTGAAAGAGAAACATGAACCCTTTGCAGTATACTCTGTTTTTAATTTTGGATTTTTTTTTTCGTTTTCCATTCACCTGTAATTAAAGAGCGTTGTGACGACCAATAAAAGTTCAGGTTAAAACTTTCGAAACCTAACGAAATTTCCGTCAATTAGAAGAGACGTCGTAATTAAAAAAACAAACAAAAAAATATCGCAACCGGAGAACAGTTTCGGCTTTTATTAAAGCCTAGAGTAACTTTTCCGGTCGACGACGCACCTGCGAAACGACACAATTGTTCCGGATAAATTTTTATCTCCATGATGGCACGGTTCCCTCTGGATTTAGTTATACCGTATTCCGTCCAAGATAGAATTTCAGGATAGGAGAATATCCAGAGGTAAATATTTTTGAAGAAATTCATAAAATGTTTTTTATATTCATATTTTCAATCGCTTGAATCTATAGGTTTTCTAGGAAAATATCTTACGTCAGCTGTGTGATCCAGTCATTATTTATTTCTTGATTTTGATGCATTGATCAATTAAGGTCTCACCTTAACTTTATTGATCTGTGCATCAAAATCAAGAAATAATTAATGGTTGAATAACACATAACATTTTTTTTTCTTTTTCGCTTTATTGTTACGCTAAAGCTTATATTGCTAATTCAGAATTCGGGTATTGTTTTTAATACAACATATTAATAACCAGTGATTTTTCTGGATCAAATTTACTTGGTGTAACCAGTAAAAAAAAACTCCGTTTCTAGGGTAAAAACTGGTAAAATTTTCGTTTAGGGGGGCAAGCTGATAAAATCTGGGGAGGGGTCGACGTATTCTATTCAAAGCTCAATTATGGCTTCAAATATAGCTTGTTGATATTTAAATATTTATTTATATAGTTCCTTTGAAAGTGAAACTAATAGTGGGTATGGGAATTTTCAGTTAAAAAATCATCATCAAATTACTGTAAGTAATACATTTTTTTTTCTTTATAAATTTTTTTTTAAAAAGCATTAGGTATAAAAAAAATCTGGTGCATGCGCGCAACACACAACTTTCGCTTACCAACTTACTTAGATTACAAATTAATGTGTTTTGTTAATTGCCGCTACCTAAAGTTACACATTTTTCCTCAATTATTTCTTATTTTTATTTTCATTCGCTCAAAAAAAAAAAAAATACAATTTTTTTTATTATTGATTAAAAGTATTTACTTGTGATTATTCGGCAATGCCATCATACTACTTCAAGTCGTCTGATTTTATAATTCTCTATTTACTTGTTGAAATTTAGTTACTATGAAACAAATAATTTCCATTAAATGAACAGAACGGCTTTGATTATAAACAATGGTCTGTCATTAAAGGAGTACTCCGCATGCGTGGGCTCAACGTGTTTTATGAGTTGACTGAATATTTTTCTTTTTTTCTCCTCTCTATGTTTACTTGATTTTAATCATATCTCATATTTAGCCATTTCTTATTTTTAGGCGAAACGAGAGACAGATAATTTCTCCTTATAAACACATACAAAGGTACTTTATAGGAAAACAAAAAAAGCCCCTTCCCCATTTAAGCCCCCTCAGAACATTTTAATACAATAAAGCTTACCTGGTATTAAAGAATAACTAATTTTCATTAAATACGACGAATTTGATGAAAATCGTTAAAGCCGTTTTTGAGATAATAAAAAAAAAGGTAAAAATTGGTAAAAAAGTTACGAAATAAAGTGCCCCCTCCGTTTGACCGATTTCGATTAAATTTTGGCTATCACATCTTTGGCAATCGAGTGAGGCGTTGAATGTGTTTATATATATATATATATATATATATATATATATATATATTTAATGAATACTAATTAATTTAATTCGTAGGTTTTGGTTAGTAACATTTAGTTGTTAAACAAACTAGACCTCAGAATTCGACATGATATAGTCAGAATCGGACTTCGGTGTCTAGTTTAACTTCCTCCATTAATTCTTTCTATAATTACCTTTCTATCTATAATAACTTATTTATCTGTATTAATTTGTTTTCATGTTTATTATTTAGTAAAATAAATAGTAGAAATAGAGAAAGGGCAGATAATGGTATTAGAGGAATACCACGGTCAGGTTGCCAACCGATTTACCTTGAACCCCTCGATCCTTCCTCCTATTGCACATTAAGGTAGACATTCAGAAAATTTACATTAGAATTAAATACATTTCGTTCCGAGTATAATTTACTTCGCTGTCAAATTAAATCAGACATTATGGCGTCCTTCTGCCTTTTACGAAGCCCGATAACTGACATTAGTGCCAGATCCTCGACATGAAAACGCATTCTCTACAGCAATAATTGTACGTTATTCCCCTTCCGACGTTTCGAAACGACGGGAATAATGTGAATCGAGTGAGTGAATAGACGCCTATTTATGTTTGTTATTGAATAACATGAGCGAGGATGGCGTACAAATGAGAAATAAAAGTCATCAAAGTCGATTTATAATTGAAAACCCCTGAGAGGAATGTTTAAATGTAATGACAACTTTACCAATAAACACACTAATAGATTTTCCTTATAACAATTTCTTTTTCATTATTTTTTTATTTATTTTCAAAAGTCGCAAATAAGTGAAAATCATTAAATGTTTTGTAAGCACTTAAAGAGCGGCCTCTGATGTTATCGGCATCCAACTTATGATCCCTTGACTTCAACCACTCCAAGCTCGACCGCTCTCTAACCCCATAATATATAATTCAGTCATAGTACGTTAAAGACAAACCATATATGACATCAGGATCCGAAAGTGTAAAAAAAAAAAAAAAAAAAAAAAAAAAAAAAAAATGTGAATTTCATGTGGCATTATAATAAAGAACGCGTTAATGAAATATCTGAAAGATTCCGTGTTTCATGTTAAGTAGATACGTAAGTTTGAACTTCTTAGTTGATTTTTTATTTTTGTTTTTAGAGTGGCATCTGAACACTATCCCTCACTGAACGATTATATTACTTTAACACACCGAAAATTTGGAAAACTGATTAAGTACAATTACGGTTAAAAAAATGTTTACATGTAATAACAACTTTATGAATAAGTTTTCCTAACTTTACTTTCTTTGAATTCCTCATATTTATGTTTCTATTTTTTATCTGTCGCGATCAAATAACAGTGAGAAATGTTGAAAAAAATTTGAAATGTAAAAGGGGATGAAATTGAAGAGCAACGGATGATAGAATCAGCATCGAACTTGGAAATGTCACAGACAATCACTCAACTCAACTAATCCAAGTCTAATGGAACGGTCGTAGAATGGTCGTGAGCGTGAAAGTCTAGGTGAATTTGTATTTTATTTATTTATTATTTATTTTAATATTTTTGTATATTATTATTTATTATTTATATCGAATACTGCGAATACTCAATCATTCCATGGACGATTCTATCAATAAACACCTTCAATTAAAAAAAAAAAAAAAAAAAAAAAAAAAAAAAAAAAAAAAACTAATACTAACTGATTTTTCCTAGGCTACTTTTTCAGAATTCTGATTCTTTATATTTTTTATTTTTACCTGTTATGAAGTGGAACGATTGACTGTTTGTAATCGTTAAGATATTCGAAGATAAAAAATATTACACAAATTCAGAGCATAATTTATTTACAAATCTTGATTAAGTTAGGAAGTGCTGAATATATTTAATATTTATTAATTTAAAAATCGATACGCCTATCATAAATTAAATTTGATTTGTTCGATATTATTAATTTATTTTATAATTTAATCAAAATTGAATTAAAATAGAACTATAATGAATTTAACTACTTGGGGGATACGGTGTGCAATAAAATTTTAGGTGGAATTTTGAAATGGAGATCTTTCAAATGTGATTGAAGGACCTCATTAAAAACTTTACTTCTCATAATGGTTGGGATTCTTATTCATTGAGTATTTCATATAAAATACAATATGACTCGCAGTACGGACACCTCGTAAAGAATTATAATAGAACCTGTTAAAAAATCGTTTTAAAAGTGAGAAATAGTCAACTGTTATTCTTTATGATAGTTTGATTCATAGTCAGGATTTTCAGTTAACTTTTTTTGTATTTTGAAAAGCCAACGTTTCGATCCAACTTTGGATCTTCATCAGGGCTAGAGAAAACAAATATATGAGTATCTATGCTAGAAGATACTCATATATTTGTTTATATGCTATGATAGAAAGATGGTAAGTATTATACATGAATATTTAAATAAGTAACTGGGTAGCAAGATAATACTCTGGACTAAGGAGGTAAATATCAGATTTTATTTTATCTTGCTAACCAGCTAATTATTTAAATATTCATGTATAATGCTTACCATCTTTTATATAATTATCAGTTTTGTAAAGTATTCATTTAACTGTCATCTTCTAACATAGATACTCATATATTGGTTTTCTTATAGCCCTGATGAAGATCCACAAGATGGATCGAAACCTTGGCTTTTCAAAATTATAAAAAATTTTAACTGAAAATCCTGACTATGAATCAACCTAAAATCTTTTTAACTTTAGTGATATTGAGAAATTACTAGAACATAACTGTAAAAAGGCATGTTTATCATAAATTTAATAATAATATGCTGAAGCAGTGAACTATAGCACTGTTAAATCTTAATGTTTCATATTCCTTATATCGTTATAACTTATTATAATTATTTTGTCATATGAAAATGGTTCCCCATTACCCAGCAATGAGCTTCATAAGCAATCGCACATTCTTAAGACAGCTACATTCTATCGATCCTATTCTATATATGCAATACTTCAATTTTTCAAAAAATGTCATTCATTCTTTAGATTTTTATTTTGTAACTTAAGAAATATCTTAATCGCTTAATTAAAATTTATTTCTATTGATTTTTAAATAAAACAGCACGTGTCTATGTTAAAAAAAATATTCAGCGAAGAAAGAAACAGAAGCGAAATATACCTAATAGATCCGTCAGTTTTTGCCTAACCCCCTCCCCTGAGACACGTACACACTCACATATAAATCAGCCATAATTGTATAAACATGGTCTGGATACGGGTGTTGGACAATTTGTTCGTTAGCCTCTCCAAGGATTCGACAAAAAGTCTCGAATTTATCTTCCTGTTTACGACTGAGCCGTGTTTTCTTCTGGTAAAAACCTTCTGTAATAAGTGTGATGCCTCCTCCCCCGTCGCCATAAATTCCGTCCGTTTTTATTTTAGGTACCCTACAGCCCCTTTTTCTTTTCATCTACGAGATTTTTATCCGGCCAATTACACAGAATCATCGCTTATTAAGTTTCTTCTTCGCGCGATCAAATTAAGCGACATTATTTATGTCTCAGGAGAGGGGGGGGGGGAATTCATTTATTCCTTTCATCGCTATATTATCAATGTTCTGAAAGAGACACTTTTTATATTATAATCTTGATTTTATATTAAAAAAAACTTTTATCTTCATTCTTATTCATATTATTCTTTGAATTCAGCATAAGGAATTTATAATCGCAATAAAAATAGGTTTTGCTTTATAATCTTTTCGCAAACTTTTGATTTGAGTGAATTGATTAAAATTTATTTATTTATTTATTACGATTATTTATTTATTTATTACGATAGGTTAAATGATAGTCAGGATTTTCAGCTTACAATGATTTTATTGTGATAAGCCAACGTTTCGATCCAACTTGTGGATCTTCATCAGGGCTACTGAGTCCAGGTGGATACTATCATTTAACCTGTCGTAAAGAAGAACAGTTGACTATCTCTCACTTCTACTATACTACTATACTATCTGGTTGTCAAAATCTCACCGTTATATTAAAGTATAACACAATGTAACATAAGATCGAACTTTAATATCACGTAGAAAAAAATAAATAAAAATTCATCAGACGGGGTCGCCTGTGGTGTAGTGGTTAGCATGGCAACCTAAAATACTAAAGGTCGCGGGTTCGCGGCCAACTGTGGCCCTAGGATTTTTTAAAGGGAGTAAAAATTCCTTAGCTATGCCTTCCCTCAGATAGGACGTAAAATGGAGGTCCCGAGCCTGTGCGATGGCAGGTACTAGTTAAAGACCCCTATCCTAATAAAACCTGGATAGGAAAAATTTAGGAATCCCACTATAGCATCGCCCGATTAGCATTGGCAGCATAAATGGACGTTAAAAAAACAAACAAATTCATCATTGGTTCGTATTAAACTTTATTACGAAAAAAATTTAATTGTTGAAATATATCTATAATTAGAGGTCTAAATTCGTTGCCACCTCAACCATTCTGAAAATTAATTTTTATAATTAGGTCCCTTGGTCACATTTTAAAGAGCGCCATTAGAATATTCTATCAAAAATTTTATTGCGCACTATATCCCCAAAGTAATCAAAAATTTAAAATAGATCTAATTGAATTAAAATTTTAATTCAATTTTAAATTAAATGATCAAATCAAATATTTTATTTGTTTATTTAGCAACAGCTTGGTGAGTACATGCTTTGGCTGAAACGTAAGCTGGTTAAGTAAGAAGGTTTCACCCAAGAAGGTTTTTTAAAGAAAAAAAATCGACAATATTCCACCTCTGAAATTTTTTGAGGTTAACCTATGTCTATACGCTTATTAATGCATTAATACAATTACATAATCAGTTAATACTCCGTTTATATGGTTTATATTACAATAGACGATAGAATAATGTTCTAATTTCTTCTGGAAAGTAAAGTTCACGGAACGGTTGAGCCGCGCGATAGGGTAATATAAATCGACCTTAAGTGACGCCTAGCCTTCGCGGGCGATAAGGAGCCGGCCCCGGGAGCGGGGAACAACCCTCGACCAATCCTCCCTATCTCTGGCAGGCCAATTTTTTTACTTGTCGATAAAACTAATTCCCGTCAGTCCATTTGTCTCTCCCTCTCTCGGCATCCAGTGCTCTGATCAATGGCCTATATTCAATAGGATAGCCACAATAAAAAAAAAAAAAAAAAAAAGACTGGAATAGCCTCGGCCCATGTATTAGAATGGATCCGTCAGCGGCACTCCATCAATTGATAGTTGCAGGAATGGATTGTTGGGGTGTGTTGTTGCAGGCACGGGTATGCTTTCGTATTATTCTACCTTGGTTTGACAAGGCTGTAACCAACTTTTTTTAAAGCTAAAATGAGATTGTAAGTGCTTATAACCAAGGTTTGAAATTAACTCTTATTTTCTCGGAAAGAAAATAAAAGTCAAATTCGGACTTTTATATTTCCAATCAATAAATAAAAATCACATCATGACTTTTCAGTCAATAAAATGACATGACTTTTATCAGAAAATAAAAGTCCTGATATGATCTTTATCACAATGATACCTAATATAAGAGTCAAAGCTTGATTTTAATTATTTAAGGATGAATTTATTAGCTTTTTTTATCGGATATCTCCATATTGTTGTTCATTATTGGGTTGACCGTTTTTATGGAAATCTTATAGGGTATAATAAATTACCTTATATCGATCTTATGATCGATTATTACATTATCAGCAGCCTTGATAATCTTCTAGTCTGAAAGATCATATCAGGACTTTTATTTTCTGGCCCGAAATATAAAATTCATGATGAGATTTTTATTTATTTATTAGAAATATAAAAGTCCGTATTTGACTTTTATTCTCTTTCCGAGAAAATAAGAGCTAATTTCAAACCCTGCTTATAACTCTAATTTAAAATGAAATACATTTTAATGGAATACCCAGGCCCTCTACAATAGTGAAGCACAGGAACTGAGTTCGATTCCAGGCCTAGGTTCAATGCTTTCTCTTCCATTAAAATTATTTAAAAAATAAATATTTTTTATTTCAACTAGTTGGCCCATGCAATTAATTCGCATACTATATTGAGCAATGAATCTAAGGCCCTAATTTGACACTAGTTAAACACACCACAGTATAAAGAAGAAATTTTTTTTCTTGCTGTTTTAACTAATACATGAACAGGCTGTAACTTCTAAAGAAAAAACGTCCGATTGTAATGATTTTTTTGATCGAAAAAGATATCTTTAAAATCTTACCACAATCTCCGAATATGATTAAGTATCAAAAATGTTATGTGTACAGACAAAAAAAAAACTTTTAGAAATAAAATATAGAATATTGCAACTTAATTTAGTCGTTTCAATTATACTTGAGAATAGTTTACACAAAAATCAAACAGCTTACACCACATGAAGAGATTAGGGGAAAGAATGTCAAATTTTATTTATCACGGAAACAGCTCAAGCAATTTTTATACTCGTTTTTCTAAAAACTAAGTTGAGAAACCCTAATTCGAAACTCGTCAAACCAAGTAGACGAAACGCTTATGTTTCAAAAGGAATTAACTCGTGAGCTATTTTTATAAGATCTTCAACTTTATAAAAAATGAGGATATCTTCTCATTTTTGAAACGGTCAAGTCCCACAACCATATTTGCAAGGACCGCAGTTGGAATAGGATGAAACTGTATCCGGGGAGGCCTCGGATAAAATGGGACACGACATTATTCCACTGATTTATGTGGATATGTTCGGCGACTTTACAACGATAACTGTCAGCTATGATAGTCTCAAATCCTGCAATTCACATAGCAGTACGCCTACAGTGGCGATAAATTTTATTATTTAAACCTACGCAAATGGAGCCATTTTGCCTACGCATAACGTCGGTATTCTGCAAAAAAGAGGATTTCGAAAAATTGAATATTTCGGATTTTCATCTTTTTCGATCCGAGAACTCCATAGCTGTCACCAATATGTAAAAAAAAGGCGATTTCAAACATTTGATTTGTAAATCCCATTTATAGAATCCAAAGTCACCGATACTTCTGAAAGAAGTCATGAGACGGTCCTCTGATATAACGGATGATTATTATAAAAATTTTGGATATATATATTTTTAAATTTGATGCGACAGTAAAAATTCTTTTTTAGAATCCTTCTATCTATGAAATACGCGTGTCTCAAAAGATTCGTTTTGTAGGCTATGAATACTTGAATAATGGGTTTTCATAGTCAGTTAAAACCTACCTCTGAATGTGGATATCTTTTCCCTTTATGTTTAAAATTAAAATTCGAAAGGCCTCTCTTAGCCATTTCCTCTAAAAAAAAAAAAAAAAAAAATTAAATGCAAAAGCTTTTCCTCAAAATATCCTAGCGTATTAATTCCTTGTTAAAAAAGAATAAATATGCTGTGTAATCTACAGCTCATCTTTCCGAGTTGCTTTAAAAGCCTTTTATGCAAAAGAAGAAAAATGAAAAAAAAAAAAAAAATGGAAATAGAAAAGAAACGGTTGCGGAACAAGGTAGAACTGAAGTTAAAAAATAATATAAAAAAATACATGAAATGTTTAAAAATCACCCTTCAACAGAGGCTCGCCTTATAAATCATTCATAATTTTCTTCTGATCGCTTTCTAACAAAATCATCCAGAAATATTGATGGCTGTGGTGCTCTGTAGAGCGAGGGTTATTTATTTCAATAACGGAAGTCCGAAAAGCTATACAATTATGAGGAACTTTAAATTTACATGGCAAACATTGCTCCATTGACTTTTTTCTTTCTTTTTTTCATTAGGTGGTTGAAAAAGACTATAAGCAAAAACAATGGGCTACGTATTTTTAATTGGGCTACAGAGTATAAAAATAACAATATAAACTGAACAAGACCACAACAATACACAAATTCATGTTATTTTTTAACGCTTTCCATTAAAAAAAAAAAAAAAAAAAAAAAAAAAAAAAAAAAAAAAAAAAAAAAAAAAAATCAAATTTATTGCATTTATTAAATAATTACAGTTAATCACTATTGGAGGAATGGGCAAGCATTGTCACCATACAGGAAGTAAGAAAATGCAAGTCCTCAAAATCTAACATCTCTAATCACTTTTATGACATCTAGAAAGAGCCCTCTTATACAAAGACGCTTCTTCTAGACATTTGGACTACTTTTTTATATTGATTTTTTTAATTTTATAGCATTAAAATTTATCTTTTTATAATCTCTCCAAATGTATGAGATACGTGCGCCTAAATTTGTTTGGTAAGATACCCTTTAGAAACTTGTAAAATAATATGTTTTCATTGTCTATTAAAACTTACAACTGAATACTGAACTTTTCCCTCTACTTTTAATATTGAAATCGAAAGTTGGTTGTTTGACTCGGTGTAACAGACTTCCTTTCTATCCTACGGCTTTTAAAGATTAACTATTTATTATCCTTGGAACACAAATAATTCAAAATTGGATCATTGGATTTAGCCCGATGTCGGACGTACTGTAGAAAAAGTTATTTATAAATTTCACGGAATTCAATAATCCTATAAGGTGGATAAAAGTCAGGGTAACCCCAGAGGTTAGCAACAGCATGCACATTTTTTTTTTTAATTAAACTTTCTACTAAGGATTTGAATACCTATAACTACTCCCAATTACTTATCAAAGTGTATAAAAATGTGAAAAACGTTCATTAAGTTGATTCTCTATAAGTAACGGAAAAACAAATTTATAAAAGTATTTAAATCCAAAGTTTTAAATTTATTAAACTTAAACATTTGAGTTTACTTCCTTGGTACCGATATGAATACCTATAATATAAAATAATGAATAAGTGATAATTTTTGAAAGTACGGCAGTTTACGTAAAACGTGCATAATTTCGAATTTACAATTAAAACTATAAATATGTTTTTTCTTGTAGAACTCGAAAAAATATTGAAGACACAGTAGAGAACTAATTTAACAGACTTGTTTTTTCCTCCTATGTGAGGATTTATCATTATTCATTATTGTATTTTATCCTAGAGTTTAATTTTGCATTTCACTGGCCTCATTAAAAAAATAATCAAGATTTTCAGTTAGCGAATAATGCTCTAAAGAAATATATCGTTCTTTATTCAATTTTTAAAGATGACATTGGTATTTTGACGTTAAACCAAAACATTTATTTCTTTTACATTGTAAAGTTCTAGAATTGTCTAGAAGGAGTACAGTCAATTTCGTACGGGATTATATGTTTGGATTGTTCTAGGCCGACAAACATATACAAACATGTTGTCCGACCACATGTTGTCGACCACGTAAAATAAGCGATCGACTAGAGTATTAGGCTTACATTGAATAGCGAAGCAAATACATTTGAGTCACTCTTCTGTCACTGCTAGTAACTGTTTGGTAAAGTTGTTACTAATTTGAGTTCTGATTGTATTAATTTTACGTCAATAAAATTCTTTTAAATCACATTGGAGTTACAGTATTTTTGATTGAAATCTAGGGATAGATATTTTAAACTAAATGATTAATATGAATATAATGTAAATGAGTGCCATAGTAGAACTAGTAACGCCTATGTTGAGGATGACCTGTCCTGTACAGATACTAGACAAGAATCCCCTTTGTATAGATAACAATAACTGCTGTAACAACAACATGGTATTAGGCAAAAGAGGCGTATAATCTGGAGCCATTTGGTTGCTGAACGATAAGACCTTCCTCCACACAGCAATAGCCGGGGAGCAATTAAAAATCACCTAATGCCTGGTGTTTGGGTCCTCGGGGGGCATTAGTATCTGAATATGAAAGGACATTAGCACATAAAGTGTCCTGCCATTGACTTATGGTCCATAAATTGCAGGACTCCTTTGTGGCCACTTCTGTCAGCCGGGGGTTGTTTAGACTTTTTTTTTGTCCTCAACGTTACGACATCGCAGGGGTCCGTCCCTTCCCCCTTCCTGAATCCTCGATCAGTCTTGTGTTTACGTTCTCTTCGGACCGTCATAACTGTAGACAATAGAAACTCGTGTTAGATGGGGTGGATCTTGAGTTAGATTAACGAAGTTTTGTTAAGCATCGTAAAGTAACCAATCAAAATTATTATTAAAAAACATAATAAAAGTTCTTTATTATTTATTTATCTATCATTATGATTATAACGTATAGTCTGTTGAATAAAACCAATCCTCCTTGAATTTATAAACAATTTGTTTAAAACCATCAGTACATTAACCATGTATCGAGTTTACTCTGCATATTTACTTTAATTTTATCACCATAGACAACTAAATAATCAGATTTTTACTTTTGTAAATCAATAAATATACTTGAAAAACTCCTTAAATTATCCTTAACCAACAGACTTACAATATACTACCATAAAAGAACCATATGGACATACGTGATAGAGTTATGGGGCACTGCAAAACCCCCAAACATCCAAAGGATCCAACCATTTCAATGGAAAGTATTAAGGAAGATAGTAGTGGATGCACAGTAGGTACTACGTGACTAACGATATGGTACATAAGTACCTCAACATCCAAAAAGTCATCGATACAACCACACAATACTACAAAAACTTTCATCAAAGACTGACTTTCAATATGAACCCATTAGCACAAAAACTCAAATCCACGCCTTCCACCCCGACGACTCTTGAAGCGGCGGCAAAGAGACTCATTACAATAATGTATCGTGTAATAATAATAATAAACATATTTAAATTATTTGTAGAATGGGCTTGGGAAGACTAAAACAATTTGAACAGTCTAGAAGAAAGGATTTGTCTGAGCTGAAATAAGAAAACTCCCGAAAACTAAATTATCAAGACAAGACGTAGGAAAACAATTATAAAGAGCTAATACAGAAGGAGGCAGCGGATGAGGAAAATGAAGAAAAGCTCAAGAGAGGGTTGATATATGGAGTTGCCATCATTTTCTTCATAAAGAAAACTCATTTCCAGCCACGAAGGACTCGCAGCTTTGTCGACCATTGTGCCTCCCAGCTATTTTTCCTTTATAACGGCCTCTTCCAGTTATGGAGGATCAGTCATCGCGGGAGGTTTTCAGAGATAGCTAAGAAGGCCTTGTCTAAGGATTGGGGCTAATATCTCAGCGGTACAAGCTGTGCGTGTCAGCCCGAGTCGTTGGGGAAATCTATTCTCGTGCCACGGTTAATCACAAGCGGCCGAGATTGAATTAACTTCCTCAGGGCAATTTTTTATCTTTTATCTACGTCGGATCGTGTTAGCATCGATAGATTTATAATAAGCCCGATTGATTATACAGATTAAAAAAAAATTAGTTTCTTTGCATTTATGGAGGTATCAGACCAATAACTTACTAATACATTTCTTTCAGTTTAAATCTCATAACATAATTAGTGAAAAAATAAACAATACCATAAACATTAAAAAACTGAGTCCTAAATGACTCATGAAAAAGTATTGATGGATCAGAAGTTGTAAAAATCAAAAGCATATGTTATACAATCGGATATACTCTTAAGCATGTAAAATATATCCGGACGTTTCGGTCCAGTTTGCAGTGATTCTTTATAATGAATTTTTTGTAATTAAAAAACGTATGAAAAAACGCGACTGTGTTTCATCATATTTAAGCTATTCAGAAGTTTTCAAACACAGCGTTTCTGATTATAGACAAGGTTTACATTAATTTTCTTATAATTTCTGACGGGTGAAGAAATTGGACTTCTGCTTTCTAAATTCGTTGTAATCGTCTTCAATCAAACTGTTATGTGAATGAGGTTAAACATAATTAATAACAACTACGTTCTAAGCTTCTTCTAAGCAAGCAAGCCGAACTATTATAAACACGTGTTGACTCAAGACGTTGATGGCCTGGGGGTTCTACGCCAAAAAATTCAAACATACAGACATATTTTGAATCACGTCACGTTAGCGTAATGCTGTATATATTTAATTAATTATATTATAAATCAGGTTAAACCGCAACTTCAATTCCTGACCACTATAACTTAAGAAAATTTATTTTTATTTTGAAACCAATGCAACTGGTCTAAATATTTGGAAACCACCATATTTAAAAAAAATAATTTTATTTATCTATCTATATAAATAAATTTACTCTCTCTATATATAAATTTAAGATATAATATATTTATTAATCTTTGTTTTAGAGCCTTATCAACGTCGTTTGAGTTGTGCTAATATTGCATTAGCAAGGAAAGAATACAAAATGAAATACTTGAAATGTCATTTTTTCTGATATAGAAATAGGTCCGTTGGAGTTATGGTAGACTTGGGATATATTGGACTATGGTAGCATTCAAGGTGCGATATGATATTTATGTTTATCATTATAGAGTAATTATATTTACACCATAGCTTATATTTTCTCCTGAAATACCCAAAAGAAAAAGGTATCAATAACCAAATGAGGATATTAATAACCTGAGTGTATCAATATCCAAAAAGAGAAGCTGACATAGATATCTCAAAAGACCAAGAGTTAATATAATACCGTTAAGTCCCGTATACAACCATAATATCCCACGGGATAGCAACCCTTTTTTTGGTTAAATGCCCTAATACAGTACCTAATCCAGTCTCCCCGTGTTGAATTTTTGGTAAATTATAGCCGCCCCCTTCGTAAATAATAAAAACAGTAGAAATAATAAATGAATACAATTATACAGACGATGGAATATATTTAAAAACGGAAAATGATAATTATTTTATTATGAAATATACAAAGAAATAAATAAATTAATATAACAATTCGAATATTGCCAGTGTAAACGTTAAACCGCTGAACTGTTAAATTAACTTTTCAAAGAGGCTATGAAAAAAATGTAATTATAGGAAATATAAAGTAACTATTGAAAGCAATGTTAAGTAAAATAATAGCGATCAAAATTTTATTGTAGTGGCAAAACGATTAACATTGAGGCGAGCGATATTTAATTTGAGAAAGATCAGAATTAATATTTTTAATATAATTACAATATAGTTTTATGTTGTAGTTGTGTATGATAAAAAAAATACATAGCAGAATATTGGAATATACAGCTAATGAATATTAGTAGAGTTGGAATATCAAACTACAGAACATTCCACAAGATTAAAATAAAGAGGCAATTCAAAAACATATTTTTGTATCAATCAAGTATATTCATTAATAATTAAATGCATTAAAGAAGTTTTTATATTCCCTTAAACCGTCTTCCGATTGGTTCACCTCAAAGACCCATAAATAACCTATTTCGTTTATCGGCCATTTGTACATAAAATCCCAGTACTCAACGTGGCTGGGAACATCGGTAGTGACTGGTCTCATAAAAACACATAACGACCATCATTATTATATCAGACAGACAGTAAACTAAAAAAAAAAAAAATAATAATAATAACGGCGAGCGACTAATTGAATGCGATACTGCCTTCGATAGAGCGAGTCGAAACTACACTTTTATTATAGCGCCCCGTTGAGAGCTTTTATCGACTCCGTGGGCCCCCCGACCAAATATTTTATCTCGGCTCTAAGCCGCCATAACAGACATTAAAAACTTCTTCCTTTATGGACCACTAAAATTCCTCAGGTTCCGGGCAAATTATTTCCCATCGAAAACAAAGAGGGCCCACTCCCCTTCCTCTTTAATAGAACATCTCTCTCTCTCTCTCTCTCTCTCCTATATAGTTTCTATTTTAATATCCTCTTACAAAGAACCTCTCATTTTTTAAATTATTTTAAATAAGATTTTTCTGAATTTTCGTAATAACCTGTGATAATAAACAACGCTACCGACAAAGCAACTTCATATTATGAAAAAGATTGAATTTTCGGAATTTGATTTAATTTTTTAGTGGATGATATAGTATTAATTTAATATCATTATATGAAAGAAGTAATATATATTATCAGAAAAATCTTCAATAAAAAAATAATCCCCGTGAATAGAGAGGGATATGTCTAGAAAGCTAAATCGGACAACATTCTTCAACACAATAATCTTATACAATAAAATATTATCACAATTGGTTCTCATAATCTAATTTAAAAAAAATAATTTTATCTTCTTTTTTTAATTAATATTATTAATATCAAACTTAAATTATCGTCATATAAGTGATAGCGGTGCACGAATTTCTCATATTTGACTAATTTTGAATACTATATATATATCCTAAATATGGCTTAGGATGCGCTGTACAAATCAGACAGCACAGAAGAATTGAATTGAAAATACCTTGGGAAGTTTAAAGCAGACTTTGGGTTTAGGACTTTTTTAATGAGTAAGTAAGATATTAAGTTTATTTGCATATAAGAAGAAAAGTCTGTAAGTCATGTGTGTAGTTTTTTAATTGAATTAAACTTTGCGTTTCAGTCCTGAACGGGGACACACTGGACATTCTGAAAAAGACTAGATAATATACTCTATTTGTTAATTTAGCTGAATTTTAAGCTATTTGTTTAAAATATAACTTTGTTAAAACGTACAACAAGAAGGTAGAAAATTAGCTCGGGGATTTTGGGGATGATTATTACAAATATTGAAAATAAATTCTTTAATCATTTATTTTAAATAACTGCACTTCTTTGGATGATCTTTAATAGATTTTAGTAATTTTTTGACTACATGGAAACATCGTGACTTTTCGGCATATAAAGGTCAAAGCTTGTTTCCCGAAATAAAGAACAACAAAGATATTTTTTTCTACTTTGTTACGGCTTTTAATTTTTATTTATATTATCTCATTATTTGACTGTCCCCGTTCCTCAATGTATTTGAATATATTGAATAAAAGAGGAAATTCCTCGTTATTAGGAAAAACTTAACCCATTACTCTTCGCTAATAATAAAAATAGTTACATTTAAAGAATGCCCAGGTTGCATTAATTACTATTCCCAAGCGCTCAATGACAAACTACACTAATAAGTGGATTTAGTTCCTAAAATTGTTTAAGATGAAATTTTACTATAGTGTATTTTTATCCAGATGCTCTAATTTCAGTTTTATTATTTATGGCTTTTGTGGGTATTATTCAAATAAAGAGTTTATTAAACAAAGGTATACAAGTTCCTGTTGCTTTGCGATTATATTAAAGAAAATATTTTTTTTATATATATATTTTTATAGAATTTTTATAGAAAATATATTTTTTTCATCTAAATTTTTAATTCAATCCTTCATTTTTACCTACGAAAAATTCAGCGAAAAAAGTAGCCTCTAATTGCTCAGCCCCTCGTTCACACTGCCCTTTATATGTCATTAGGTCAGCGTAACATTTACCCTGCTCAGATCCCGATGAGAAAACTTCTAGGAAAAAAAAAAAGTATATCCCCGAAAGAAATGTTATGAATAACAAGTGACTCGCCATGAATAAAAGTCCATCAGGAGCGACAGAAATAGGTCAGAGACGAAGAAGGGTGGTAAAGTGATTTCGGATCGCCTCCGGACAGCCAGGCAAGGGATAAACTTTACGATTGGATTTCTTCGGGATGGTAGGAGAAACTTGGGAGGAGTCGCAAATACGGGATACGGATACCCATGTTAGCAACTGGATATCCGGGCGGGAGGGAGCATCGGAGTCCACCCTGATGGACCCAGTACTTAGGAAAACATTCTCGCTCCGGGGTGTGGTCAGTGGGGAGTCGTTATCATAATCGACTGACGGATCTTTAGTATGGGATAGACGGAAAAAAATACATATATATTTTAGTTCATCATAAATCAACATAATTTGATTCCAAATAAGTTTGCATGCCTAGATTCGATTAATGCAGAAAAGATCACAAAAACGTATAGGCAAAAAAAGGTACAATATTTGATCCAGAAAATTCATATTAAAATAATCACTCCAATATCACAAAACTTTCATAATATGAAGATGGTCCAATAAGTTTTATTGTCATTATTTCATATCTTCTTAAGGGCTTACAAAATTCAATATAATAAAAATGGTTGGGGGCGGCAGTCAGAAATAAACACTTATATGTAGTGTAATGCTCTTGTATGTGGAAATTAAATAAATATATTGTGGCGACGAAACAGTTTCTCTAAGGAGGTTAACATCCGAGATTAATAATTCAACATTTGAGTTATCATTTTGAAGATGACCTTCTTCTTAAGTGCCAAAAAATATTGAAACACTCAGAAAAAAAAAATTATATCCAATTTGAACATAATTTATACAGTATAATATTAATGAGACGTTATCCCACGACTTTCCTAATCTCATTAGTAGTAAATTACAACTAATATAAATTTGTATCTGCATGTAATAAAAAAACATCAAAATCCCTGTCATTAATAGCTAATTTGTTAATGATAGGTACTGGTGGGGAGAATATGTCCGTCAAGTGGGGCTATTTTTTCTATAGAAGCGGAGATAGTAGGCCTATGATTTTGGTTCGAATTATTTATAATGCATGAAGAAAAAAAAATGATAACAATAGAAGTCAATAACTTTATTTATCGCCTTCGAAATATATCAAGTTTACTTTTTTAATTTTGCATTAAAGTGGTATCATTGCCTCCCAACTCTCAAACTAGTTACTAAAAAAATTAATTTAGCCAACAAAATTCTATTATAAACGAGTTTAGTAATGAAGAATACAATTACGAGGTTTGGAGAAAGAAGAAAACGTTGAAACAGAAACAATTTGATAAAATGCAATGAGTTGTATAAATGAAACACGTTTATTTTTTCCGATTATTTCCACGAACTATTACTCAAAAAGGAACCGAGGACGTTTGTCTTTTGTAACGGGAAATATATTAAAAAAGGATCCGCCATCAAAGGATAATAAAATACAGGCAAGGATTCAATTTGTCCTGGCGTTTACATCTTCGCAACTCTCATCAGAGACAGAGAGGGATTATTCATGGCGGGATGGCTTCGTAGCTTTACTGACCATCATCCAATAAAACTGAAAAGCCCCCTAACAAGTGTTGTAAAAAGTATATTACACGATAATTAAAAAAATACTAATACGAAATGAAGTTGATATTACACTTTACCCCACTGCCTATAAACTGTTTTTACTACAAACAACCTTAGTTTAATTAAAAGAATATGAGTTCGTTTTAAGAGGCAAGAAATGAAAAGCAGCCTTTTAAGTTTATTGGCGATTATCTGATGTTATTATTATGTATATTAAATTATATAATTATATTTTAAAAATTCGTATAATATGTACTTAAGTTGTCGTATTTATTGTTTACGATAATAATTATAAAGGAGCGATTAGTTATAGCTATTTTGCTAAAAATAGATAATTAATTAACCCCTTTTGTTCCTGAGATTATTAATATTAATATTTATCTATATTTTTGTTAATGTTTCTGTTTTTAATTAATGTACAGGGGTTTTGAATGTATGTATATATGGTTCTGAATAACTTGAATAAAAATGTCAAAGATAGATTATTAATATTTAATATATGTTTTTTGTGAAAACATTAGAACTTTGGAATTTAAAATTCAAATTAAAAAATTGATGTTTCAAGAATGAAAAATAAAATTTGTAGGGGAGAGCGGGGTTGGTTGGCATTGGGGGTAGGTTGGCCATTGGCTTATAGTTTCCGTCACACCTGTTGTGAAGGCCCCACCATTGTACCATGTGACCCGCTCGACCTCGGGAGTCTTGTCCTGAGTTTTCAATCTGATGCTAACAGTGTAGAGAAGAGCGTGCTTCATTGATTGACTTTACAACATGTAAATAATTTTTTATATTTTCAGTAAATTTGGTTTAAAGGGATGGCAAAACATTTGACTCCGATTCTGTTCACATAGCTCCAAACTCCTTTAAAAAGCCTAACCTTTCGACTAACCAGTTTCTTGTTTGATTTTTCTCTCCTGTCCTGGCAGCCATCTTTCATATGATTTCTCCTGTAGGGTTAGTTGGCTCTTTTCAACTGGGGTTTGTTGGCGCAATAGCAAGGTAAACACAAACAAAGGCGAAACTACCAAATATCTTTAGTTCCCGCGAGGAGGATGAGAGCAATATTTCCTATGCAGAAAGTGACGGCAGTCTAAACTTCTATTTTCTTCTATTGTCATTCTATTTTCCCTTAAAAGCTGTTAAAAACCGATTCAAAATTATTATACCATTACAGTGCAGCTTTTAATAACAATAATATGCGTTAGGCAGTACTTGAATGAGATGGCTAAACAACTCCACCTTCTAGGCCAACCTGCCCCACACAGGGGGTTAATTGGCATACTCTGGATTGACGAATTCTTCAATTTTCTATGATCTTAGTATTAAATATGAAGTATTGAAAAAAATACTTGAAGTACTCCGATACTTGGAGTTTACAGTCGTATCATCCCAATAGGGATTTATATTAATAGGACGACTCAACAATCAAAAAAGTGAAAACTGTTGCCAACCAAACCCGCTCTCCCCTACACATTTTAAAATGAAATAAAAAAACTAATCTATTTTTTCACTTTTGACTCTTTAATGTTCCAGAGATGCGTTTCCGACAAATAGGGTTGCCTAATATATCGTAATATATATTGGACCTGTCATAGAATAAAGGAATAACTCATAAATTGACTTCGTAGGCAAATCATTAGTAAAACTCTTGTTCCGCACTTCTGGAAATCCTCGAACCTAGAAGAAACAACCTTGCTTGGGTGGTGCGAGCCTACTAGACTTATCATTTCATTTTAAGTACATAATAGGCAACGTCCTCATTAAAGAACTGTTTACTAATTTAGAACATGCCATTTTTGAGAAGTACCTTTATTCTAAGACGGCTGGTGAGATATGTTAACATAGGGATAGAAAAAAATTCACGAAATGTGTTGAGTTGTACATTAACTCTGGATAACGGATTTAGTCGTGAGATAGCCACCACTCAACCAATAGGGTGATTATCGCCCTATAATTCAAATTTCGGTTTAAATCTTATGTTATAATTCCGTTAATTTTAGAAAGTCGTATAGTTTGTCTTGCAGTATACTCTGTAAGTCGTTTGGTATGTCTAGGAGTATTCTGTTCGTAGGCCCTGCATTACCTCAAAATGTGCTTTACTGTCAGCACCCACGAGTCTGACAGTCATTAGGGTCTTCGCAAGCCATTAGGTATCCATATGTCAAGCGCATATGACCTATACGAAGACGCGTTAAGATTACTTCTTCCATATTCTAATTTATTTATAAAAAAAACTATTGAAACTTAAAACATAAACCATTCTATAGTCAATAAAATCACTGTAATATGATAACAAATATTTATATTTACGAACTTGAGAAATCCATGTTAAAGAAAGCAAGCTCATGTATGATAGAAACCTATGCAGGAAAAAGGGAACAGACCATTGAGCAATCAATGCTAAATGGCCCGAATGTACTACAACGTACACGCCTGATTTAGTCATCCAAATTTGTATTCAGAATCGTTTTTATCCTGAAAACGATATAATAAATTCAGCCATTTTTTTCCCTTGTACCTCAACGAATTCGATTTGTATTAAATCACGAAGCAATAAATCGCTTACAGGCCCATACTATAGAAATATGCTATGCAAATTAATAACAAAGAAAGGAAATAAAAAAAACACATAAAAAATTAAATAGTTTGCTTATATTTATGGATAGGTTGATTTTAATATAAGCAAACTATTTCAGTTGTTTTATTATTTTTTTCATAGCTTAGCATAATTCATTGAGCTTAAAATCAAGAATGTGAAAGCAAAACACATAAATTTCACAACACTTTCTCAATAACCGGTAAATGACACATTAATTAATTAATAATTAAAATACATGGAGAGTTTTAACGTAGGCACAAGATTTTATTTTAGTATCCTTTGTTTGTTATGTTTCGGTTAATCTTTCAGACGTTTGAGAGTATGAGATTAAATCTTTTCCAATTATAACAACAGGCCGGTATTTTTTTTTTTGTATTTAACAATTCGGCCATACAACACCTGGGACCTGCTTTAACAACCGATAAAACACGACATAAACACCTCAACCCTCTGCTATAAAACAAGGTAGCCGAGATAAGGCGAAGAACTATAAAAAGAAAAAAGATGACTATAGCTCGATTACGAGATACAGAAAGGTCTTAACGAGTCGGCGGACATTCGTAATGGCGAGTAAGGTTTTTCTCCCGACGGTATGAGGATTAGAGCGGAGATTATTAATTTAGATAGGGGCGTAATTTAAATTGCACGAGATAGAATTAACCAGGCTGCGAGGAGTGTGTCTGTCCAACAGCTTCTTATCACACGCGATCAGTTTCGATGAAGACTAAATCGTCTCAGCGACGCCGTAGCTAAGGAAGGCTTAGGGTGCTCCATGAGACGAGGAAGGCCGAGTATTCTCTCTTATATTAGTACATCATTTCAAGATGTCATCTAGGCATGCTGGAATAGCTGATCGAATAATTATAGAGGTACATTACAAGAAATGTTATATTCGTATTAATGATCACTGGATCAAAACATTCCGTGCAATAAAAACAATGCAACATTGTTTTACAATAAAATTTTCCCAGCGAGTGACTGATTTGAGTTTATGTGATCCCCAAGAATCGCGCTTTTTTACTTTTAGTATTTTCTTTAGGTATCGTCAATGTTGAAACTGTGGATCGGTTGCACAGACATGGAATTAATTAGTTACCTTCTAGTTTAAAAAGTATATCCTTTCTCATGAAACTTGAATCCTTTTTTGTTGATCATTTGCGTAATCCGAATTTGCGTAATTTCGAGTGATCCGCTCGTTCATATCTCCAACCTTAAATGCTATATTAACATTTTAAAGTCAATTCCTCAAGACGCTCAAGAGGTCAACCAAGAATGCAATGGATTGATCACATTTCTAGCATTTGCCAAAAAGCGACATAATCAACTAAATGCGATAAAGTCTATGGCACATAATGCAGAAGCTTGACATGCATGGACCGAGGCACTTCCCAGTACCACCAAGGCACCACGGAGAAAGAAGAAGAATATTCATTGTTCATATTAATAAATATTTCTATTATTTTGTGCTTCTAACAGTTATTCGACTCTTTATTAATCTTTTAGTCGTTAAGCATATTTGTTGACTAATATGCTATATGTAAGCGACTGGAGAACAATAAGGTTTGTTTGAATTCGATTCATGGTCGTCAAACATTCATATCAATTCAAAATATAATAAGAAAAAAAATAGCACCGTGACAGTGGAATATTCTTAAAACGGAATTTGCCTTCAAAAGAAGTACCTAATCATCCCCATAGGGAAGGAACTTGTTCTTCGATCCCCTTCCAATTAGGAAGCAGTGTATGATTGGTCGCTAGCAAATTATTGATTTAAATATTTACCAATCTTCAAAGTCAAGAATCTTCCAGCTAAAGTCTGTTGTTATTACTAAAGTTAAAATCTACAACTTATTCGGGATGATACAATCAATTCAGAGACGGAATAAAATAACTAAACAAACTGCAACTTACGATAACTAATTTTAATCTTGACATCCGTAGCTGAAAATAAGGTTAGTTCCAGTGAGTTATTTAATCAGGGGATCGGGAGAGCCGCTAGTCCGGAAGGTCAGAGCACGAGAAGCTAGTTGCAATAACTTCCAGGGACAAGTTGCCGGCACCAACTCTTGAGGGGTCGCGGTCGAATTAATTTCTAACTTGCCGACTTAGCAAAAACTTTCTCCGCTGATTGTTGGTCTCTGCTCTTACATAACTGTTAGGACCGCATTAAGAATCCTCCCCTTTATTTGTTTTGCAAAGCTGACAAACAACCATTACGTTTCATAGATCTCATCATACTTATGATAGTATTGTGGAGCAGCAATCTAGTTATTCGAAAGGAATTCATGATTGTCAAACAGCAGTTGTACGGAAACATTAATTTTTCGACGATGGTGACCTCGGCCTGCAATAAAGAAAACCGGAACTGGTTCGAATCCAGCCGCAGATGCTTAATATGTATCCTCACTCCAGCTTAAATAGGTATTTGAAGAATAGATACGGCCATATTCACATACGCAGTTTTAATAGTTAAAGCCTGTTTGTACAGGTAAGTTTCTGGAAGGATGTTTGGAAAAGGCCTATACACTGATTCATAAGGAGGGTTGATGAATGCATTGAATAAATGATCATAAAATAAATCGCAACTTTATTCCTAAAAGTTTTAAAATAAATGTGGGTGCTATGCTATTATGCAGTTGGTGGTCTGTAATAGTAGACTAAGATATAGCTTAGTTTAGAGTAAGGTATTTATGCTTTAAGAGAGTCCATATTTCATATTTTTTTTTCTTTGTTAAATACAACTAGTATCATTCGGGATCTTTGGCGCCATATGTAATAAGATTATCTATAAATTTCATTAATTAAGGAAAAAAAAAGGCATAAATGTCAAGGGGATAAAAGAAAAAATTCACCTTATATATGATAACATATTTTTTATTCTAATGTTCTGGGATCCATATGCTAAATGTGATTCCTAAAATACCGATGAAAGGGACATTCTCATACGATTACGGTAAACTTCTTCGGCTTACAAGTGATAAACAAGAACAAGATCTCACAGTTTTGAATTATTTATTGATAACAAAAATCAAGGCTAACAATGCAGATTACAAGGATTTAATCGATATTATAAAAACTGCATTAAAAAAGCTAAATTGCCATTTTCATAACATTAGGAAACAAAAATCTTCATCTTCTAATATCTTAAACCTTCATTCAATCATCTACTAAGAAGGTTGGTTTGTTTGACAACATTATATTGTAACACTCCTGTGGGTTTACAAATATTTATTCAACAGTAGGACACAATTATCAATGCCACACGAATTATAACAATATAAATATTGGAGGTTACAAAAATGATAACTTTATAGGCCACGAATCATATGGCTTGAGCTTCACAGTAAAGACACAGACTTAGGCTCTGGACTCGACCAGCTCGCTCCTTATACAATGTATGTCCTTTTACGACTATGTATGTATAATATACATACATAGTCGTCAAATGACCGGCGTGGAAGTTTCCAGACCTGTGTGGAAGGGTCCACGCCTGCGTGGACTGGCTCGAAAAATCTAGTCCCAAACACGTACTCTGCCGGTTTGTTCCGACCGAAGGTTCGTTCCAACAAATGGTTTGGGATTTTAACAATATGTTTTTATTTAACATTACAATATGTTAAATGGAGTAAATATTAATTTTAAATAGTTTTTGGCATTAATCATAAGTACAGGGTTTGTAGTATCTTCTGTAGTATCTTATATAATCGATGATATAAACTTCCAGCCAACATCATTTTGCTTAAAGGAAAACAAATTCAGCACCTCAATAGTTTAAATCTTGAAGAAAAAAAAGAATTATTTATTTCCATATTGGTCCATCCAGAATAAGAGGCAATTCTGCAGGCTACTCGAAGCCCGACCGAAGACCAGAACGTTGCGGATGGCCAAGAAGTGGAGGATGTTGAGGGCAATCCGAAGATGGAGTCGTGATCACCATTTACATATAAGCCATTAACAAGCTGCTGGGAGAGGACACAATGGCTACGTGACCGGGAGCCGTGTACCCTCCTCCGACTATTTAACACTCCCACACTCTTGGCATTCCGCGGGCTTCCACTCTCTCCTCTTCGGGTTCTCCCCACGATCTGGAGGACACGACCGACCGCGAACCAAGCTAAGGATGAAAGGAGTCTGCTGAAGGACGCTAAGGGGTTAATAGTTCAGCACAGTCGAAGAATTCCTGTTTGAGTATACCGATTTTCTCGGGTATTAATTAATTAAACCGTGAGCCATCCAAAATAAGATATCACGAAAAAATAATACACAGGTTCAAAACATTTAAATATATGAATACGTTTCAGTACATTAATTATTTGCAAAGTACAAATCAATATAAAACAATTGAACATTAGCAATCTGCAAATTGCTTGAAATGAGAACATTTCCTGGGCTGTTTGACAGCCTTCCTTTACAGGAAGAATAATTAGCTTGTTTGGTCACTTGGCCACCACCTTCGTAGTCGTCGGTATGGGCTGCACGGATAGTTTAAACTTTTCAAAATTTCTATGAGTGGGTTCTTGTTATAAACGTTTTTGCTGAAAGTTTATATAGTTGTCATAAGCTGTTAAAAAAACTGTTGAGATGTTAAAGTCCTTACTTTCGAAAGAAAAGACTAAATGTTTCAACAGCAACCCACAGTTCTACACCTTAAGTCCATTTCGGTTTTAATAGAACTTAATAACCTAGATAAAAGTTCCTACCGTTTATTTAATTCTTTTCGTTTGAATCTAATGTTAATATGCCGATTACGTCTTTTTTCCAGATAAAATCCTAAATATCTAATTTTATCTGATGCCGGAATAGGTATTTTATTGAAGTACATTTGGAGTAAAGGCCATGGTCGTGTGAACATAAAAATAATATATATGAAAATGATGAATCAAAGGCGTAATAGAAATCCTTTTTTTCATTCAAAATGTAGAACCTAAAGTCATGTTATATATGATACTAACCTTAAGATTTATGGTAAAATTGTTTTGGGTATTAGGGGCTATTCGGCTCCAGCGGCGTACGTATTCGCCATACCGGTGATTGACTGAGGAGATGAAGGGCCAGTATGGCGAATACGTACAGTGCTGGTTTTGGTTTTCTCCGAAATAATACCTACTTGCCATATTGGCATATTCGGATATAGTATATTAGGATTTATTCGGATACAGTATATGAGCAGGATATATAGTAAGACGAATATATGGGTTCTCAAAAAATTCGAAGAAAAATCGTAAAAGATGCCAACCTGAAAAGATGCCAACGATGAAAGACACATCTAGCATCAATTGTATAAAAAAATATAATCAAATATCAATTGTCTAAAAAATAATAATATCAATCCAACGCGACAATTTTCCTGCTTTAGAGGGATTATTTAGTTAATTTACAACATCAAATGGACCCAATTGCATAGTATGCGCTATGAAATTCGTTTTCAACTAATCTTATTCCTCAAGTAAGAAGTAGAGGAAAAGAACCTATAAATTGTAACTCTTGATGCCCAAGAACCCGATCAAAAGCTTTATTGCTTGTTCCTCCAGTCCTCCTCTAGGTTTGTCGGCCTGAAGGGAATCAAACACTACGCCGTAGACAGGAAGACATGGACAAGCTACAGGACTATAAAAGGCGGAAGAGGGAGCAGTGCTGCCAATATAACAGGAGTGGTGGCTAATGAAAGCTCTCGGAAGTGACGTTATTGGCCTTAGGGGGCGGAGGGAAGCTGATGGATTAAGGAGGCACTGGTTGGATCGCCGAGCTCTCACCTCAGTAGCTAAAGCGCCTTTATTAACGCCGTTCATCAATCTTCCACTGGGTCGTTAGAACCCTTGTAAATACTTTTATTTCACATTGCCAAACCAACTATTTATATTGCTTTCTTTTAAGTTACACTTCCAAGTTGCAAGTAGTTGAGCTGCATAAGTTTCGGGCCAATGGATATAATCTTGATTGTACTAAGGATTACCTAAGTGAAGCGGGCTGACAGCTTGGCATTGTGGCACGTGCAACTGGTCCAAGGATTTCTTTAAAAGGACATACGTTCAAAAGAGGAATAACCGTAAACAGGATAACCGTGTGCTTAAGATGGAAAGCATGAAAGAAAAGGTGGAGGCAACAAAAACCTGCTTCTCAATGCAGCTGTTTTACAATTTAGACTCGTATTTGTACACCTACTTAAAGCGAAATTAAAAAAAAAAATAATAAATAAATAAAATACAATGATGATAGGATATTGATTTAAATTTACCATCCCTATTCTCTGAAATTTGTTAAACACTTTCATGCATAAATGTATATAAAAAATATTCCCATCAATACTATTAAAAATTTTTGTTGGTTGTATTGCAAGGAAAATGCAATCCTTGAGAGGTACGCCAGACTACAATTTTTCTAAGACGGATCAAAGTTTAATTACTTGTCTTGATTTATTACACACATGTACCATAACTGAACTATGTTTATTTGAAGCTGTCTATTAAAAAACTAATAAACGAGTCAAGGAAAGTGTATATAAATAAATATATATAAATAAGTATAAATAAATGCTAGTGTCTGAGGCAAAACTAAAATAAAAATGAGTCGATAAAAAATGAGTTATTTCTCCAGAGGAAGACGGTGCATGTAATGGTTAATTCAGTTTACTAGAAATTCACGATAAATTTTAAAAGATACTCAAGAGTGATAGAATTTATTTTATTTATAGGTTTTATTGCCTCTGAAAATTAATTGGTACACAAATATATTTTAAAAATATATTTCAGATATTATCGTCTTCTCCTGTTCAAAAAACAAAGTGAGAGATATGTAGATACATTGCCTATGTACAACATTTAAGTTGAGATAATAAAGAATGATCAAGAAAAAAAATTAAGCTTTTGATTTTACTGAAGTTTCAATTATATAGCTGTTTAAAATTCGACATTGCAATGAATATAATGCACCTTCGTATAAATTATTTTCATTTTTTAATACATTCGTTAACTAGTACATACATATATCTGAAGGGAAATAAGCAATTATTAATTCCAATACAATAAGTCATGAAACAATAGTATCAGTAAGTAACATTAAATAAAAAAAAACGGCCTACTGAAATCGCAACTGAGCCCAACAGATACGATGAAAGGGATTAATCACGAGATGGAAATTCAAGACTTCCTAAAATATTAAAGCAGAAAATATTCCTTTTTTTTTTTTTTTTTTCAATTGGAGTCGGTTGATCTCCGTTGAAAGGATGAAAATGGCGTACCATCCACTTTAACATCACAAGAGGGATCCGGAGAAAGGAAAGAAAAAGAAAATGGTACAAAGGGAATTTATTACGGTCCACACCATCCAAGATCTTAATGTTTGAAATTAATATTACTCTCGGAGTAATGACATTTCCAAGAGGTCTAATAGTAAAATGAATTAAAATGAATGAATGATAATTAAAAAACTTTCTTGTTATTTATATAATGTCAATTCATGAATCAAAGGTATATAAGGTTATAGTTAAATTAATGTTTTTATTTGGTAATTATTAAATATTAATGTAAATATTGCACTCAAACTCTCAAGGAAGATTTCGAAGTGAAGTTTATTTATTTATACTTTAATTGGTAAAAGATATTACATTATCATTATTAAATTTTATTTTTGAACATAACCAAACATTCATTTGTGATGATTTGTACTTTGGACTTGGACTAGAGAACAGATTTTAACAGTAAAATGCATTAGTAGAGAAAGAAGTAGACATTAATTAAAATCTTAACTATCACTGAGAATTGTTAATAGAATAGATACTATAATACATTTAATTCGATCTTTTAAGGACATCTTAATTGATGAATTTTATAAACCATAATATTCTTAATAATTCATTAACAAAGATTGATCAATAATTAGTTAAATATGAAGAGCTAACTGCGTATTAAATTTAACATCTATGAAGCTCAGGTTTGATATTTCACGATAAATAATGTGTGGAGTGTGGAAGTAAGTCTAGGAGCTAAGTCTGCTGTTTCCCCCCAAAGACTCCAAAGAATTTTCTGTTGACTCCCTTCAAGTTGCCTCTCCCCCCCCTAAACGAAGTCTCCCCGGATCCCTCCAAGACGTTGAATAGTCCGAAGACGCATCCCTTTGACCTTTGACAGCCCGGGAACAATAGCTGCTAGGAGTGGCCAGCAACTATTCGCAATCAGGCGGAACCCCTCCGAGGAATCCTAAAATTAGCTTGGGTCAGCCCCAAACCGCACTGCTACCCACTTTAGCCAGTCCAGTCTAGAACTAATTAGTTTTTCCTACATACCGATCAAGGGAGGAATGTCGGGGTTGGATCTTATAAATGTCACCCTGGTGAAGGAATTGTGGAGGACGGGGATCGATAGAAGAGCAGTTTGGACATAAGTGGATAGGCTACATTGCCTAAGGGGTGTTCGAATGTTTAGGCAGTGAAACTTCCGGATTAGTGCATACAGAACCATGCAAACAACCATATCTTCGAACTTAATGCATCTCTCATATAGCCTTGTTTTACACCTAAAACATTTAATCATGAGGAGAATTTTTTAGATTCGAGGAAAAAGTTTTAACTTATAGTGGAATTTCCATATCGCGATGGAAGCTGCCCAATTCAATTTCGGCTAATGAATACCAGAATTGATAATTTTTAAATTACCACAAAAGCATAAATATACCTAAGCTTTTATTTAAACAGTTTCAAACGATGACATGGTACCCAAAAAGATATACTACTGTACAACACTGAACCAACAATCCCTTCTCACATCATTAAAGTAAATATTAAAGTAATCTATATAAATAAAGATGAAATTCTGTTTGTTTGTTCTTTATAGAAATCCATACCGTTCATCCTAAAATCTCCAAATTTCGCTCAATGGTTCTTTGATACCTGGTGCAAACACCTGTCCATATTAAAATTGCATAACTTCAACCAATCACTGAGTATATTCTTTATTTTATAAAAATCGTTCTGATCTCGCTTTACTAAATCGACCGTTTGAGTCGATAAAAGTCTCACTTTATAGATTTAAAAAATAAAATTATCCGGGTGAAACCGGTAAATACAACTAGTCATTAATAAATTAAAGATAGTAATTTAAAAAATATTTATAAAAGAAGGAATGAACAATTCATACTCTCAAGAATATAAACGAATAAACCACTGAAGTTTTTTTTTAATTTTTTCCCTATCTGTTGATTAAGGAACAATCATATCCAATAAATTTTCTATAAACACATAACAACGTTAGATTTATTACTTCATAGAAATAAATTGATCTTCCAACATACTTCTTCCCAATCATTAAACATACATAGGGTGGAACTGATATCTTTATTATGACAGTTATGTACATTAGGAGTTATGTCTCTGCTAGGGTGAAGTAATTGGAGCAATGACTGAATCAAATGTGATTTCATTCAATCGTTTAATGATCACAGCTATTTTTATGAATGACTGTTTATAGACTTCATTCGGAGATCACTTTAAGTAAATCATAATCATATAGGAAGCACAGTGGACATCGAAAAACACAAGACTAGAATTTATTGTCTGTTTGAATTAAATCTCATTATAAAAGAACACGTCTTTTGGCCTAGGTGATAAGAATAAAATCGATATACTAAATAGCGACAATTTCACGATTTTATCATGAATTGACACTAATATTTAAATCGTTATGTTCGAATCCCGCGGTGGCCCGAGGATTTATCAATGGGTGTTCAAAATCCTTGGCTATGCCGTCCTTCGGATAGGACGTAAAATGGAGGTCTGGTGCCTATACGATGTCAAGTACTCGTTAAAGATTCCTATCCTAATTATACCTGGATCGCCCGATTAGCCATAGTAGCATGAAGGGACATTAAACAAACAAACAATCTAAATCGTTAATCTCTAACCATTTCAGGGGTGGAAATTAACGGTGAGATCCTTGACATTTTAAGGTATTTACTGTGGACTCATAGTCAGAATGTATCGTAAACTTATCGACGTCAAATAAGGTTATGGTAATTGTTAGTAGAAAGAGAATTCTGGGTGAATTTATATTAAAGTTATCAGTAAGTCAATAAAAGACAATTATGAAAATAATAGTTGAACTATGTAAATTATTAGCAGTGTTAATTAGTTAATGCAATATATTTTATGCAGAAAAATATAATTATTTTGATGTTATTTTATTCCACCTATTTAGGTAATGTTTTCCCGAATGAATCCCACCTGAATAAATCGAGTAAGGAATCACTGACTTTTTAGAGCTTTCGTATATATAATTCATCTTTAAAAAATATATAATTTTCAATTTTGGTTTGGTATACCAAAAAAAAGTTGTATCTGATTTCGGGTGTGGTTTTAGTGTTTATAGTGAAACGTTTCAAGGATCTAATGAATCATTTTTTTCTTTTTCAAAAATACGTGATTTGTTTTAAACGTTTATATTTTAGGCTCACTGCAACTGGACACAGTGTCTCCCCCCAATGCGTAATATACCTAGGTAATATACGTCCCAGGAGCCGGTAAATACGCAGCTGTGCACACCGGTTTTAGATTTAATTTGGACCCGTAGGATAGACCACAGGCCCGCACTACCTCCAACCCCGCCACTCCACTCATAAAAAAGAAAAAAAAAACCGAAACAGCTCCGACGGGGTTTAATTGAATCCCCGACGAGAATTTGATCGGAACGAGTTAGCAGAGGAAGCGGGCACGGCCGACTAGATCACCTAATCATCCCCTTCCTTCTATTCTTCTCTGCCTTTTATATTTCCTGTTCTCTTTTTGTAGATGGCGCCTCTTCCATAATGCATGGCCCTCCCCCATCTTTCACTAAATGTTGTATTAGCGATCTAATGGGTTAATTTGTTTCTTTAGGTTCCGCTACAGACGATCTATTCCTATTCCTATCCCAGGAACTAGAAACCGATAATAAAGTCAACAGAACAGTTGAAAAGGATTCACTAACACCATATAAAAATATATCAAATAATGAAGTATGATAATGCGTTGTAACTTATCAAAAAAGTAGCGTGATATCTGATATTAAATAAGATGGTCTAGTTTATATTGATATGATACTTTTCCAGTTGATTATAAACTTGAAGAAAACAATATTTTTCATTTCCATGAATAAATGGCTTCAGCCGTTAAGGAGGTAATAACAGTCTTTGATTCTTCATGAATGTACAATATGTCAGATGATCTTGTTTCATAAAATTATATTCATGGAATATGAAAAATTATGAAAACCAAAGTCAAATAAATGCTTACGCTAATCCTCTTCTTTTACTTTGTGGTGGTATACAAGGAAATGAATGGAATTATAACCATCCTAAATTGACTACCTATTATTAGTCCAATTTGAGTAAATCTCATTCTTCGACATGCAATTTATTTTCTTTAAGCCCGATAATGGCTACATCTGTCGAGGACCTGAGAGACTCCTATTCCCTTGTGAATCTGTCTCCTTACTCATAATTCTGCCTTGCTAATTGAATGCTGGGGGTTCTCGATCTAGAGTCCCGTCAAGATATAATCCCTAATTCCTGGGAACGAGGGCTGGCCTATCCCCAATTAGTCGCGCTATCCGAGACCCGTCCTATTAGTGAGTATTCGCCGGATAATAGGGTGTTAAAAGTAGGGATTATTGGAGAGGAGGGACCCTTCCCTTCGTCGGAGACATCTCAAGTCGTCGCCCTTGACGTCGAAGGAAATGGTTTGCAGACTGTCTCGTAGCCCTCTTATTGAAGGCCGTTAACAGTATTTCTTTGTGTTCTGGAGGCAGCTCCCCTCGATTCGGTATTTCGGGGTAATCGAGTATCGCGTGCGGTACTGACAGCCATTCTTCGCTACATGTTGCCGATGTTATTTCCTGGAAGCAATTCGTCCAGCCATTGTAGTAGTTACGATTGACCAAAGAAATATGGTACCTTAAGACATATTATGAGAAAAGTATTTATCATTAGAGATTATAAGAAATTTCACAATATTTTCCGAATAATAATATCGAAGGAGTCAGCATGTTTAACCACAATTATAAATAAATATTCCAATCGTCAGGTAGATTCAACTTCATTTGTCGAAACACCTTTCTTCGACTTTTTTTATGCTATACTTAAAAAAAAGGTAGAAGATATTTTTTTCTTGATGTTTACAAATCACCGTCAAAGATGCAAAAAAATGTGCTATATATGCTCTTTTAGTTTCTTAATTATAAGATCTTACACTTAAATGAATCATTTAAGTAAAAGAGGCTCAAATATTTTGAAAACCTTGGATTTTGATCTATCCTTGCTTACTGACTAAGAGTAAGTCCAGCAAGGTTACAGCATTTGCTACATGAATCCTCGTGGTCAAGGCAATCAACTCACCCTTGCACGCCATCCATCAATGGAACGGCTCCTAATCCTCCGCACCTACTGTTTTATTGCAGGACTTAGGACAGGGAAGTACCGCCCCCTGCAGAGTGCGGAGGGATTAATGCAGGGGTACATTACCTCTTATGACAAAGAGGTGTTATAGCGCTCTTGGGATCGAAATTAAACTGCCATTACGCGGTGTGTACCCTACCACAGCTTCCGCTTCCTGCGATCTCGTTATAATTTTAATCGGGCGAGTGTACAGGAACGACATACTTCAGCGGGACAAGTCGTTAAACAAGTCCCAACTCCGCCCCCTCTCGCCGCTTTACTCATAATCTATTACTTCTTCCGGAGGGGGTGGGGGTCTCCTTAAACTCAAAATATGGTGAGGTAAGCGCAACTTTTTTAAAAACCCACTTCCACCGCCAGTAACCTTTCATCTTATAGGAAGAAAGCCTTTACCTTCTCAGGAGAGTAGTAAAAAGTTAAATATCGATTAAGGAACCGTAGCCTAATACAAACTTTACCTATATCCTCCTTTCTCGATTGGAGTTAAAGTGTTTGTTAATCGCCCCTTATGATCTTATAAAAGTTTTCCGTCAACATAGGAAGCACCCTTTCCGTAAAAAATAATGCGTTTAATATGTTTGAGGATATTTTTTCATCGTTTACGTATTTTCCTATTAACACCTCTTGACGTAAGTGGTCAGTTTCTAGAGCTATTTTGTTTAGGAATTGCAATTCCACTGCATGCTTTAAGATATAAAGAGAAGCCAAAAGTGACTATCTGCTCCATACCCCACACCTCATAAAGGAAGTTATTCGCACCAACAAAATGCGCCATCATATGAGAATGAAATATCGCAATAAATATTAATAAATATTATTATGTTTTTCTTTTTTTTATGAAGAGATTATGCCTAAATACTTGTTAATATTAGTCAAATTTAAATCTTTTTTAATTTGTTCAATTACTAACTTTTGTGCAATAGTCATTCAATTTTAATATTTAAGGGGTAGGCCACCAATAATAATTGTACGCATTCATTAAAATAGTTTATTTTCAACGTTTCTACCTTTCCATGACATTATCAAGACCTACACACCAACCCCTGCATTTATTTATTTGTACTTCATTTTTTTTTACTATTTTAAAAATTATAATTGATTGATCTAGGATTTCTCGGATTGGAAAACAGACAACTGAGCTTACTAAAATTACTTCATTACCAATTGCGTGATTTTCAGATTCTCGGAAGTCGAAGGATGATTTAAAGTGGTTAATAATATTGGTTACAAATTAATACACGAAAGTCATATATTTTATGATGCAGATGCTCAAAAAAGACTATTTATTATATCGACATGAAAAATTATCTTTGTGGCATAAATCTTCCTTAGAACTGATGATATGTAATTTAGATTTGATTATTAATTTTCTTTTGCTAATTTTTATAGTTGAATAATAAGTGGTTTAACCATAAATTGTGAGTCATTTAACCAAGCGTTTAATAGATTTTGAACGTAGTATCCTATTAGTGTTTATTATTTAATGAAAAATATCTGGTCCATCGAAGCAATATATTGACTAAGTAGAGGCTGTTAATCCAGAGGCCGGACCACACACGGCTCTCATTAGAGCCAGGATCCATCTGATTGGCCGATTATCGGAACAGTTAATGACGGCATAAACAAACACAAACGAGGCTGCCAACAAATTGTTTGTGTGATAGTACACGCGAGTCCTTGTTCCAGCGGTTCCTTATCTCACATTGCTAATTGCCAGCCTTACGGACATTATCACCGTAATAAACGAGCTCGTAAAACCCATTCCACTCTCAGGTTTCGGATTTTAATTGGTCCTAACCTAGATAGAAGGCCTCTCTTGATTGGCTCCTAGAATCTTGCCGGTTTATATAGTCTGCACTTTATTTGTTTAGGCCTGCTTTGTTGTTTGGATAATAACAAAATTTAATTGCCGTAGGAGTTTTTCCGCTTAAAAAAGTTTATAATATAAGCATAGACCATAAAATAATTACAGTATTGATACGCACTGAGCAAGATGATTCTAAATACACGAGTCCTGGCTGTCCTGGTGAATATAGTACTAAGAAGACGAACGCATTCCCGAACAGCTTAGATAAATCTTGAGACGATGGACGCTTCTAATAACGCTTCAGGGGGTCCAGCGTCAGTGGCAATAGATCATTGGCTCCCTCAGAATTTTAAGTACGGCTCTCTTAAGCTCTGGTATTATTATCAGGATATCCTTAGGCCCTGATTAAGATTAATTAAGGTAATGACTGAGCATTACTTATAGCGGGAGTCTGAAGGTTGATTTACACTGCATAGAACCACGTGACGAACAGATAATCCCCCCCCCCCCCACCGATCGTACAAGCTTATTACGAACCGCTATTTACACTGAAACGTGAAGTCGTCGAAGCAATGATGTCTGACCGGATCTATGCACCTTAATACAACAATTTTCATTACAAAGACGGCTGACGTGGTACTAGCGGCCGTTCAGCCTTTTGGACTAACTTTTTATTTGACATCAGAAAAATGCTAAAAGAAGGTCTAGAAGCTTGTCTTAACTAACTAAAAAGCGATACTAGCGCCATCCCTCAACAAGCGGCCATACAGACAAAGTACCTCTTCCAGTTTGGACTATCAAGTCTTATTTAGATTTTCCAAACAGCGCCCAGAACAGGATATTCGAGGATGAGGTTCGACGCAGTGTAAAGCCACCTTAAGAGTAGCTGGAAAATTAAAGTTAAAGAATAAAAAGACGATTTAAGTTTTGTTACAGTAGTGTCTTCTATAAAAATACATACCATGGCTAAAACCTAAAAATTAAATCGCAACAGAATATGTTTTTATAATTTTTTTTCTTTTTAGATACAACTATATATTTGTGAGTAATAAGGGATCGAAGGAAGAATGATTTATTTACTATGAATGAATAGTAGGGTTGATGAAGGGGGATAGGGAATAGACGGTAGGCATTAAATATAACTCTAATTGGCTAGGCCCAGCTGAAAGAAAAATCGCCTATTTAATTTGATATATATTTTTTTTTTAATCCTGCGGCCACAGCGGCTGCTTCTTCGGGGTACGCAGATTACAACTACCAATAATTTGCTTAGACAGTTTAGGATGCAGCAGCCAAGTTAAGGCTCATTAGTACTCGAAGCCCTAAGTATACTTTAACTTAGGGGGCTTTTCCTCCGTCTACTCTATCGATATGGGCTTTTTCAATTTGCAGTAAAGCTCGCCACTAATTAGCAGAGAATAAAGTAAGAAGAAGAAGTCGAGAAAGGAGGGGCTTAAAAGTGGAATTTAAAATGAAGTATGAGTTTTATTTCATTATACCAATAAAAAAAAATATATTTTTTTCCTAGCGAAAGGTTTCCTGCATATTAAATAGAATAAACTGTCTAGTTTTCCATGTAATTTTAATAATAAATTTAACATCGCAACATTCTGAAAATTATTAATATTTTGTACACAAATATGTATGATTAAAGTTCTGATCATAAATTTCAAAATTAAAATTCTTAATGAACCAAGAAGGATAATATACTCGTATGTATTTAAATTAATTAATTAAAGTCATTTCAAGTTCTGTAACTAACGCGATCTTTCAAGATATACAATATATTAGTGCATTTATAAACAATAATTCCAATACATAATTTAAATGCTTCTTGAAAAAATTGTGTAATGAATAAATATAGTATGCCGTACTACTGTATTTTGCTTATGTTATTAACTGTATTTTAACATAATATGTAACCTTGATGCTAATGAACCTGTATTGATGCTAATAAGCAGTATATCAGTGTCTTAATTTAAAAAAAAAAAAAGATTTTATCACAGCTTTGTGCAAGTAGATTGGACCAGATAAAAAATACGCCCATACTTTTTTTTTTCTTCGTCTCCTTTTTTCTCATCTCATACAGCCAACAACCAATATCTTCTCGTTTAGGATGTTTACATAGTATTTTGAAAAGGTACGGGAGGCCGAAAAAAGATGAGAAAGCCGTAGTCATTAGTATGCTGGCAAAAAGTTAATGGGGAGATATCAAAGGAACCTCGGGCGAGGGCAAAAACCCCTACCAACGGCAGGTGCTTCCTATCTACCGCCCAATATCCAGACCGATGCCCCTTCTTATAAAAGACCGCTGAAGAAGATCGTCTCAGATTATCATCTGATTTCTCATGCTCGTGCACTCCGTAAACAATATATGTATATGTTTATAATATCTTTAGTAAAAATAAATATATATATTTATGTTATCAAGAGCAATATGATATCGTGGGAATATTTAGGAAGCAGTGGAGTGTGCTAATGGGACCTGTATAGCCTGTAACAGAAGCAGTCTGAAATAATAGAAGCCTTTTCCCGGCCCAGTGCGGCCTGTAATCGAGCAGGGGAACTTTGCATGGTTAAGCTGTGTCGGTTTAACTTTTTAGACGCGAATTCTTTTTTATTTTATCTTACTTATCAAACTTGAACAGGAAAAATCCATAATAAATTTCAAATTGAAAGAATTCACATAAGGCGAATATTAAAACAAATTTATGTGCATTTGTAGCAAAAAGTACCCTGTCGTAGACAATATATTTTTAGTTTTCATTATTTGATTTGCCTCTGTCACAATTGAGCAATAATCAACAATCGGACTAATTTTCGCGTGTTCAGGCACTAAGAAAGAAGTATAAGGTATGTAAAGCCCTGCAATAAATTGGAGAAGTATCTCCCATAACTTTATTTTTAAGACTTTTTTTTTTAAATATAAATTTAAAATTTAAGGCATCGTATAGTGAGAATATTAATTATTAATATTACAATGAATCCCATGGGTCATGAATAATTTCTTTAGGTTGTCAAGTAATTAGGGCTAGTGAGAGCGAATTTTTATTTATTTATTTTCTATTTAATCGCGATTATAAACAAACACGCATTTTATATGAAAATTGCTGACCAGATTACAAATGATGGTTCCGTTTTGTTTTTCAACAGAAAATGTACGGAATTGGAAATTCTATACTCAATTATGGGCTGAATTTTTTTATTCAAAAGATAATAAAGTTCTGTTCCTTATAATTTTTTTTTCTCGTTTTCTTGTGTGCTTATATCCTGGCAATGGTGAAAATGGTAATCTTAGAAAGTGCGTTTCAATATTTTTGGTGAGACCAAAGCGAATAAGAAACCTTTGACGAGTATTATATAAACATAAATACCTCAGTCTGGTCTTGAAGAATAAGATGCATAATTCACAACTTACCTGGAAAAAAAAATGAAAATATGTATATCTTAAAAGTAAGAAAATGTTTACAATTATTACCAATATTCTCTTAATTTTAATATTTTTTCTCTATAAGTTATTTAATCTTAAGCTGGTGTAAATAATTTTAATAAGATATGTTTTTGTTGTTCTGTTAGCAAAATTCTACTAGTTGCTCGGATAGATACATATGAAATTACCAAATAAATGATCATACAATTGGGAGACTGAGGGTGGGGAAAACCAAATTAATTTTCGATTAAGTAAATCCCTATTTAATTTAGTTTTAGTATTCGTTTAACTGTGTGTATGCCAAAATATTGAGATTCATTTAAATTTTTAAATTAAGAATTGTTCTTAAAATTAAAATTATACTAATTCAATATATCATGAATGTATACATAATAATAAGTCGAAATAAAAAAAAAACTCATTCTCAATTCGATAAAGTTTTATTTATTTTTATAGAGGCTTGAATTGAATATAAAATAAAAATCCTTTCCCTTCTCAATCCTACTCTTCAAATGTTATGTGTTTATTCTGACCCCTCCTCCCACACGCTCTCCAATCCGTTTTCATTTCACCACCTCTATTCTTATTCTCGCTCTTTATAAACACACTCAAATCTTCCTCTGTCAATCTCATTCATTCTCACTTGGGACTGTATTTAAAGTCAGCTAAGAGTGAGGGCCTTAAGGTCTTAAGAAAAAAATTAGGCGACAAAAAGAGTCTTAAAGAAAATAATACGGCCACTTCTTCAACTTCAAGAATAAAAATTACTTTAAAAAACTCCATGTAAATGTTACACTATACATAATTTATCAAAAAATAGGTGATTTGATGGTGATGTGACAAATCGCAGTATCTTTATGAAAATTATTATTAAGGCTTAAATAAAATCACTGAAAAAAATAGGTTTCAAAGTTTTTCATTAGAGACCATCCATAAAACAAAATTCTTCCGTTGAAGTCGGTCGAATTCGACCGACTGCAACGGAAGAATTTTGTTTTATGGATGGCCTCTGATGGGGTCAGCACACAATAAAAATAAATATGAAGTAGGTATAAGTATTAACTAGTAATATAGTAATATATATTAGCTAGTAATATAGGTAAAAATATTGACAGTGAATGAAGGAACTTTTCGTAACACCTGTGAGTGCTAATTTGAGCGGATTACTATTTTTTCATCGGTAAAATTGTTGAGTGAGACGGCTCTATAATTAAAATATTAAATATAGACAGTGATATGAGTTACTAGAAACTGATTGCAAAAAATCAATTCAACTTGTTAATCATAAAAAATCAACTTAGGATGAACAATCATAATTTAGCCTTGATTGCTCAGAATTTCAGTATCATCTATATTATAAAGGATGTGTTATCTATTCATTTATATATATATATATATATATATATATATATATATATATATAAATATTGTTCTCCGGCGTTTCGGTTTTCTGACCCATCTTCAGGGGATATCCACAACCATCCACTTTGTCAGTACTTTTTTATGTTATAAAGACATGTCATGAAACAAAATTAATAGTTGTAGATTTATTTCATGTTTCTAGATGGCAGATGATAGATAATATATATGCTTAAGGAACCCCAATTAACCGTTTATATTAAAATAGAAGTTTTTAATTGCGATCAGCCTTATTCGGGCTTGTCTCGGTTTATAGTTGCTTAAATATAATTTTGGTAGGAATTACTGGATAGAAAGCTCTATATCTAAACCTCTATCTGTGAGAACTTAGGTATCTAATTCAAAATAAATAACAGCTTTCCTTTTATTTTATTTTTCCACAAACTTTTTAATAGACTGAAGTGCGCTGTAAAGAAATTCAAATCAAAATAAATAAACAGTTGGTTTTTAAAAAAAAAATAATAAGTTTTTATTATAAACCAAATATATCCTAATACACATACGTATCATGTAATAAAAACTCAAGATATACTTTATAATCGTATTTAACGTTTAGTTGAATCACGTTAAAAACTAATCATAATTCCGCCTTTTCCCGAAATGGTAATGGACAATTATCCATTACTTCAAACCAATGTTATAAGCTTACTTTATTTATAATTCAGAAGTCGAGTATGGGCTCTCGTGAGTGTAAATTGACAATGAGTACTCAACAGCGATGTAATAGTAAGTTTGAAATTCACTTGAGAGTTGTTAACCATACTAGGAATTAGTTTGACAAATAATAAAAAATAAACTAAGAAAATGAAATTATAATTAATTTATTATACGTATATACTTTTGTTGACTTATATAAAAATTAGGGGGGGGGCTGAAACAGTTTATATATGGTAGTGTAATATTGAATGGAGGGGTAGAAATCCTATTGAAGCGCTATAAAATTTTAACGTTTAATCACAAGAACGACAGAGGGCGGGCAATATTTCCACGGCTCTGCAGCTCCACACAATTCTCCTTATAGATAATAAATAATTCAAGCCATTTCTTCTATGGCACAGATGGTAAAGCAGCTATCATATTGTACATCAAGCCTATTGCTTTAAGTAGTTTTCAATATTTGTAGAAGAATTAAGATTACATCACTGATTGATTTGGATTATATTTGGTAATAATTATAGCAGAAACGCGATGCATTGGATATAAGGTTAAAATTCGTTTTATCATATATATATATATATATATATATATATATATATATATATATATATATATATATATATATATATATATATATAATCTGCTAAATTTTACACTTTCTATATGATCGTGTGTTTCTTTTTTTTTTTGTTATAAGTATATAATTACCATTTATTAATGTCAAATTAATAAAAAATGTGAAACAAACAATGAGAACTTCAAATAGTAACAACCCTACAAAACCGCAAATAGCAGTGACAGAACAGTGTCTCAGAAGTAGGTAACTCTATTCTTCGCTGTCCAGTAAAAATCTAAGCTACGAGTCGATCGCTAACTTATATATGATTTCCTATGAAACACCCAGAAAGGCCTAGAACGATCCGAACTTGTGACCACATACTAATAATAGTAAACCTTCAGAAATTCTAGATATTAATTAACGGAAATAAACATATGTTTTGATTTTTTCGGCCACAATTAAATAATTATAAAAATACTAAAGTTTTCTTTATTGAATTCCACGTACTGAATAGGCGTTCTAATATAATTTATATACTTAGAAACACTATAAAATCAATCTTTAATGTGAGATCAAACTTGAATGAAATAAATTTAATTCAAAAATTCAAGAATTTTCTTCGAAAAAATTTAAGAGTGCAGTATACTGAAATTCAACAAACCGTTAGTCTGTCAAATGTTATTGAATAACATAATGATTATTAAACGATTTCAGACTAAACATATTGCCCACACTGATATTTGATAATTATACAATCGCAAGACAGTTGACAGGAACGAACTGATACGTACCAAATTTGTATTCTTAAAATATTCTTGTTTCGGATCAACAACATTATTTTAAAGTAAATATTTATATATATTTGTGTGTGTATGACCAGATATATCATTCTTTTTATAATGCAATGAAGATGTTTTTTCTTCAGGCTATAGAATTCGGTTCTTCGAATAGCAAAGGGCTCGCCCCATCGGGCAGCGATATGAAGAAGATACTTGCAAAAGGATACGACCCCTCCAAAAAAGTTTCTTTTAGCCCATTCAACCTCCGCCCTCCACCCACCCAACAGGAAACTGCTAATGGACCGCTGGCACGAAATACCTCCGCGTCCTGGCATTTCCATAATATTTCTATACCAGGAGGATTTATGTCCTGGATTGCTCTAAGGACATCCTCTGGTACTGGTAATTAATCGCTGGGTGTACATACCAGAGCCCCCTTCATCAACGATCGCTATGCTAATGGAGAAATATTAATATGGTAATGTCGCCATTATCTCTATAGGCCCTATGATATTGCCCAAAGAGGCCATTTTGTTTATTCATTTCATCGCGCCGTTATATCCAGTGAATTCGGAATGGTGGATGCGTTCAACAATCAGAACTAGGGCTTAAATAAAAAAAAAAAAAAACTTAATTATTTGGATCTAAACAACAATAGAAAAACCTATGTTTGGAATTATGAATGGTATAACTTTGCTGGAAAAGCACCAGGAAAACGCAATTGAAATAGATTTTTAGTTCAAAGAACAATGGGTTATATGAATATCTGCTCAGTTTTATTGAAGGTGGAAGAGTATGAACAACAGAAGTTCTGTAATTAGATATGGAAATTATATTCCAACATAGTTGACATGTCAATATATGTATATTATTGAAGGAGACGTTCACACTAAGCCTCCCGTTTCGCTATACATTTATTAATTACTTATATATACGTCACGGTAATGTTATATTGCAGCATAATGTCCAATATAAAAAATATAAGCTAAGAAAATTAATTACGAGAAGATCCTTCTCATATCATTTGTAACCCTCTAAAAAAAATGATTGCCCAGTTATATTTTAAAAGATATCCTAGGGTGTATGGATCAAGTAAGATACCTTACTCTGTGGGGTACCTTTAACATTTGGGAATCCGAGCGTATTACTTTAAAGACGATTTATAAGAAAGGAATTAAAAAAATTAAGCATTCGTGAGGGCCATATTTCGAAGGGCATGGGTAGACTCGCTCAATATCTCCTAGGTATACTACTCTTAAAAAGCTAATTGGGGAAATTAAATTAAAACAAACAAAATATTACCGATCTTAGTCATAGTCACCTGAATAAAATATATTATGAGAAAATATGGTTTATTATGAGACCCTAAACTACCAGAGGTTAAATAAGCTTAGAACATCCATAAACCTTTTAGATCACTTTTTGATACATAGCAGCCGAGAGGAAAAAGAAAACAACTTATAATACCCCAGAGCTGTTAAAACTGGCTTTGTGTTTGTTGGAAGCGATAAATCCTCAAGTCCTGCGATATAGGCCAAGAAAGGTCATTCGATCCTGGAAACTATTCTGGACCGACCGTAAGTCAAACTGGAGTTTATGAAAACAGGGCGAGGAACTTGGGAGTCTTTAAGTAGCCCCGAAAGACTTAGCTGATGGCGGTAAAGCCTTTAAGCAAGTTTTAATTGTTCCCCGAAAGATAATCTCAGGTTTATCTTTCTAATAAGCGGCTCTTGCAAACAGGTCATAAATTCGATTCCGAGCCGGGGTTTTAATTAAAGAGACTTTTCGGGAGCCAACACTCCTTAAAATATGGTCCCAGAATTTCCCTCAGTTGAAACGGATTTGACGTTCAATTAAAAACTTCTCGATAATTATTTCTGCAATTTCCTTATTCGGGGACGAAACGGAATTATGACTGCGGAGGATTTACACAACGCAATAAAACAAAAGTTAAGCTGGTTTTAAACGTGGTAGTAAAATTCGCGAGGGGACATGGAGTCACTAGGATTAAGGTTGCTTTATGACAATGGAGCAGTGAGTATTATTTAGCAGTTTAAACTCGGCAGTTATATTCCTTCCTCTGCCCCAGGAAATCACACACTTTTGTCTATTTTATCTTATTCATCCAATCTCTTCCTGATACTCTATCTTGTATAAAAGTTCAGTTATAATATACGAGGTTATTCAGAACCTTAAGTTCGAGAAAACCTAATAGTTTCATTCTTCAACTGTTTTTTCATTGCATTAAACATTATTCAACTGTTATTGTTTTTTTGGTTGCAAAAAATAGTCAAAAACACCTTTAAAAGTAATTAAAAACACCATACGTAATGTAACCTTGCGAATGAAACTAATTTTTATTTTTGTTTTCATCTTTGTCGGATTAACATCCAACGCAAACATTTTTATCTTTTTTTAAAGCTCTATGTTGATTCTTTTCTTGTAAGATGTTCTGCACAAAGAAAAAATAGAAACTGAAGTAAAATTTACGTTAAAAAAATATTGAACTCAGAACAGTTTTTATTATTTTTTTTAAAACAAAACATTGACCAATGGTCTCCGAAGATACGAGAGCTCTCGGCGAAAATCCGCTAAAGATCAATAATTTTGTGCCTGAAGGTAGCGATGTCGAAATTGTGCACGTTTTTGGAATAAACAACTATCTTTACAGACCATTAATTTGTTTTTGTTAAAAAAAATTATGAAATTGTGAATTAGAAGTCTCAATTAGGATTCACACATATCACAAAGTTGTCACTTAAAAATAATATTCAAACTAAGTACTTCTTTAGCCAGATTAATATTATGCACCTGTAAATAATTTATTTTTATTTTTAAATTATCTGCTGCTGTCGACATTCTGTTGACAAGTAAGGATTCATAAATAGAGTAAAAAAAAAAAAAAAAATGTATGATTTAGAAGAATCGGCACTACGGAATTATAAAGTATTGATTTTTTTTTTAAAGTGAATTTCCAAACAGATTGCCAATTAATAAATATGCAAGTTCGATCTAAATCTTCTTACCTCCCTCCCTCTACTCCTTCGGATCCCGCTGGCCAAGTTTATGATCGAGTTAACCAAATGGTCGGAAACTGAACGAGGTTTCCTGGAGTAATTGTTGATTAGACCGCGACTTAACAAGAACGAACGGGCCAGGTAGAGGAAAAATGTAATCTAATTTCTGCTTATCGATGGTTCTACCAACTCAGCGAATTATAGGTGAATTTACTGAAATATAATTATGTTGGAGTTATCGTCTCAAAAAAAGAATATCTTGACCTTGTCTCTTGTCTATCATTAATAATTACATTTAGCATAATTAAAAATTCCTTCTCACGAAATATTATTCATTACCAACTCCCCAACGTTTACCTGAATGTTACGTTTGAATTCAAAGTATTACTTCGATATAAAACAGTAACAACCTTAGGGTATTAAATTATAATCATAAGGCGATAGATATCGATTAGAGAATTGTATTTTACTTCAGAGTTCGAATCCCGTCCAAGGCCAATCTTTTATCTTAAAAAATAAAATATTTAAAATGATAGTAAAAAATCAGATAATTAAGAAATATATATAATAAAAATTTCATTATCTATTTCACCATCCTAGATACCGCGTTGGTCCTCTGGGAAAGGTTTTTTCTTTTAGTTCCTGTAAAGAAACCTTAAATCAATTGAAGACATTCATGTACCTACTGCTTTTATATAATAATATTTTAAAGTACCGTAAATTATAAAAAAAGCATGAAAAGTACCGGAATATCTTGCGTTTTAAAGCACGACCCGCTTTATCATTCTCGAGCTGAACGATGGCGTTCGAATACACCATCGCACACAGGGGTATTTGACCCGAAAAGCTGGCCAAAACTATTTCCTTCCATTTTATTAATTCAAAAGTCCTCAAAATGGCTTCTATATTTGTAATAGACATTAAAAATGTTTTTTTAGCGGTTAAAAAAATACTCTAAGGAGAAAATTTTCATAAAATAAATTTTTACATAACTCCACCGACTGTGAAATAGGCATCCATGTGTCTAAAATTTATATTCATATTATTTTTTCTTTATGCATTGCACCCGTGAAATATGCTTGTAACTAATTAAAGATTTATTATCATTTATCTATTACTATTAATTTTTAAAAATGAAAATAGTGTGAAATAGGTAAATATAAAAATGGTGATAAAGAAAAAAAATGTATTTTCCTAATTCATTAAGAATTGTTTAATACCTCTTCGAAATACAACTTACATCCCAGGAAGAAACGCACCAACCTTTCTTAAAAATGATTATTAAATTTAAAAAATGATATTTCGGAATCACCACTATCGGTTAAGTTGGTTGGGGGAGACAACATTTCTAAAGTTTCGTTACAAAACCTGATACCTTTTTTCTTGAACTTCTCATACCTGTGATAACTGGATCTGATGTCAATATTAATCTATTAATTATCTATTATTACAGATTGCACTCTGTCCGGGAAAATTTTCTGGTTTTATTTTCTCTATAATCCCGGAAATGGTTATTTCGGGTTTCTGCTGCTTCCTCAGATAAAAGACCAATATGAAGCAGAGGGCTTTTTATCACTTCAAAACCATCCCTCAAAATTTTGTGAACATACGGTGTCATAGCATACCATTGATAAAGTTTTTCCGTATCCGTTGTAAATTTTAAAGTAACAAATGATTTTTCACGGCGTCCACCAGATCTTGAGCTTTTCATTGATATCGTCCCACTTAGCCATTTCTTGTTGCTGTTTAAAACATTTCTTTTCCTTGAAGAAGCATTCTATCTCACTCGGAAATCATGCCTCAAAATGGATAATTTTGTTTTTGCTCTTTCACATGCTCTGGGTTATTACAATATTTCCCAATGAGAAGAGACGCCAAAAATTCCATCTTCTTTTTAAAAGCTAATCTTTTGACTTTAAAAATATGTCAAATAATTGCATTCAGGTTACAGTTATTCTTCCAGAAGATCCTAAAATACAAATAAATGAAAATATAACAAAATTGATTTTTTTTATTATTTAATGAAATTGACATTTTAGTAATAAAAAATTAGAAGTCTCCCAATCGCAGCTATTCGCAGAATTTTTTTCAAGAAACATAATCTACGATAATTATACATTATCATAAAAAATATTTCATTGCCCAGAAATGCCCAGAAGTATAACTTTTTAACCTTCAAATTTAATTTTTAGCTCTAAAATATACCTATCAAAAAACAAAAAGATATTGATACTAGTATTGAATACAAAAAAAATTATAACTATCTGGATAACAAGTACAAACCTTGCCTCGAACTATCCATCATATGAATATGCCGATACTTCAGTAAGAACAAAGAAAATTAGTATATTTTGTAGACCAATACTTATGAGCACAGACGAGTTAAAGGATAAGGTCAGATTTGAATTAGAATAGCCGCCGGATTAAGGGCCTGGAAGAGATAAAAATCATCTTTCATGATCCAACAGGTCCTCTACTTGAACTTCCAGTAATTATTTACCAGAAATTTCAAATTTCAAAAAATGGGTTTTGGCCAACTTTTAGGGCCAAATACCCCTGTGTGCATCGGCGCGTTGACTTATATTTCGTGACGGATCCACGGAATAAAATCTCGACCTTCCTATCGTAGATATAATAGGTTGTTTGTTACACCTCTAGAGTCCCTCTTAGGTCACACATACCCAAGAAAAAAAAAAAAAAGAAAAAAAAAAAAAAAAAAAAAAAAAAAAAAAAAAGTCTTTTATATATTTTAATTTCTGCAGTTATTATGAGTTTTCAAGCAATGGCAATGGATAGATAATCCCTCCAGGAAAAAAAAAAGGATATCCGGAAGGCTTCTCGTCCTAGTAATCGGCTCATCTTTTTGCCTCCTTGACGGAGAATAGTATTTTACAAGGCAACCAAATTAATAATTTGATTTGGACTAGGGAGAAGGGATAAGGATAAAAGAATATGCGTGATCCTTGTACGGTGTTGACATATGTGAATTTGGAGTGAGGTAACGGAGAATCATATATATTGCAGGCAACATGTATGACAATTCTTATAAAATATTGCGTGTGGTTTTGATGTGCTTTCTGGTAGATTTCGGAATGATATTTCCTAAATAATGGTCGGTAGGATTTTCGTCAAAAATATCTGAGGAGGACCCCTCCTAAAAATATGTTTAATCCGTCGCCACTCTCCTGAGATAAGAAGAAATACACAATGCTCCATCAATCCATCATCTATTACCCGAAGACAGCCACCGTGGGGGTTCCTCAAGGCACCGATGTACGGTGGTACGGTGTTCTTTACAATCCGTTGACAAATGGCGCCCGCGCTCATCTATCAGCCTTCTCTGATAACGATGATGGTTGGTATTCTCATTTGAAACCTCTGTGCCTAATTTAAAAAATAATTATACCTGAGCATGAAGGGCCAAAAATAATTTTTAGAAAAGTACTCTCAACGAGATAGATATATATTTTGATAAAAAGGATATCCTCTGTACTGAAGTCTTTTATTCACAAGCTACCGTAAAAAGAAAGAAAAAAAAAAATCCATACATACTTAACCTAATAAATAAAATTATCGTTAATGCCTTTTTTATTGATATAATATCTTTGATTATTTATAATTTTTTGTAGATGGTTTTATAATTAATGTTCGTGTAATATACATCAAACAAATCCTTACTTGGGAATGGGGCAGATATAAATCCATTTTTAAAGATACTTTTTAAATCTAACGAATGGCTGAAAGAATTACTTTTTTTGGAAGATTAGTCTATGAGCCGAATCAGAGACAAATAAAAATTGCTGACAAAATTCATAAATATTACCAACCGGTTAAAATTTTTTCCATTAAAGATTTCGATAACCCTTTAAATTAATTCTGATCAGTATAATTTATTTTATTATTTTTATTCGACCAAAAATTGATTTGCGCTCGCAAGTAAATGGTCAGCGTCAGTATCAGTCTAATGGACTGTTACACGGTTAAAGTTTTGGAAAGAAATTTGAAATAAAAATTGCTTCCCTTTTACACCCAGGGGGGATTACAATAGACCAATTAGTCAAGATAACACTGTCAAGTTTTTTGAACGAATTCGGGATGATTATTAAACGGCGATGATTAATATTCTCATAAATGGGTTAATAAATGAACTACAAAATTTTGTCTGAAGATTGATCAAAAAACTAAATGCAGAAAGAAAATCTTATATCTTCACAATTTATTTTTGCTTAAAGTCACTTTATGCCACTAAGGCTAATCAGACGATGCTACAGTGGGAGTCCTACATTTTGCCTATCCAGGTGTAATTAGGATAGGGATATTTAACGAGTACCTGACATCGTACAGGCTCGGCACCTCCATTTTACGTACTATCCGAGGGGCGGCATAGCCAAGTATTTTTTACTCCCTTTAAGCTTTAAGCCCTTTAAGCTGCGTCCTTCACTATTGTAGGTTGCCATGCTAACCACTTTACCACAGGTGACCCTTCTTCAGTTTTTTAGCTTGAATGAATGGCTAACTTTCCCGCTGTTTCTAAATGTGTTACTAGTCTCTATACTATTACGAGCATGGAAGATTATACTGCTGATAGTTCCACGTCAATTTAATTCTAAAGTACAATATAATTAAAAATAAAACATTAAATCACTCTCAAGACAATTTTTTTGTTTTTTTTTCACTTCAGACTTTTATTTCCACCTGTCGCAAATAATAAGCGACAATCAGCAGATGAGATGAAAACTGCTATGTGTTGGTATTTTAAGGCATGAGGGAACATAAAATTAAATTTTATTATCTGAAATAAATTAACTTAATCAACATGAATGAAATGTCAGATTTTTGGACTAGAGATACTCTTTTAAGTATCTTGGAAGCTTGAAGTTATATTCTAAAGAGGATTTCTCAGTCAACTCTATTTACTCTATTCCAGGTTCTGTGTCTTGTAATCTGTAACTTGCAGTGTCAAGTTAATGGCAGAAGTAGTTTGCACTAAGGCTAATTAAATAAAGGATAACAATGAGTTCCGCAAGATGGAAATTACAGATGTGAGGAGCAAAAAACCCCCGGAGGTAACCCTGTCAGATCTCAAGTCCCGCTAAGCTCCTTCCAGTTTACTTAGGGGAGACAGCTCCGCACTTCCTTCCCACGGATAACTTTTTAACCCGCATTAGGAGATAAATCCGCTTTCTGCCAGGCCCACCTTACACCCCGAGCGGTAATGAAATGCAAAATTATTTAAAGTGTCTTCCAAACAAGAAGCCAAAGGCGACCGGTTTAAGCGTCTTCCAGACGTCCCCCTCTCTAATCCGTAAAGAATATTCAACAAAAATTCAGATGACTCGATGTATTCGAATATAATATCAAGATGTTTTCTGTCGCAAAAACCTCAACAATAGAACCCTAATGTTGAATATTGAAAGTTAATTTATCTTTTTGGGGGGATAAATAAAATTATTCTAGTGATATTGACGTCTTTTATATTATTTTTTAAATAATAATATTACTGGTAAACTATTTAATAAAAAGGCCCAGTTGAACTACGTACCAAATAAATCCTCAAATGATCAGTAGGTGCTGTGATGAATACATTATTTTTTTATTAAGATAAATACGTGAATATTGAAAAAATAATTTACAGCTTTTCTTAAAGAATGCATTGATAATAAAAAAAAAATTAAACGTTTAATGATAAGTCTTCATTTAATAAATGTATATCAAGTGCATTTTAGATTATTAAAAGTAAATAATTAAAATAAAAAAAAATATTTTGTTTGCTTAACTGGCTCTCACTCAACCGGCTCTCCAGATTAACTTTTGGTATCAGGAATAGAAAATATTTTTTTTTCTAAATCCTTAAAAGCACTAAATTTATTGTTTTTTGTGTTGTGGTTCGATAGATTTTAATTAAATTGAAACCTACCTGGATGAAAAGGTTTTTGTTTATTTTCTATTTAGAATCAACCAAACCTCAATAGAACAAACATATTCATTCCGATATCATTTATAAATAATAATTTCGGTAAAATAAGAAAAAAAAAATAAAATAAATGATTCTTTGAAAAATGGACGAGATCGTTCGTAATTTTTTTGAAAATCATAAAATTAAATTGGAAAAAATAATTTATCTTCTTTAAGAAATATGTTTATTAATTTTATAGATTATGTTGTCTCCAAAATGTATATGTTAAAATAATATTGGAGTTTTATTTCACTTTAGTGCCATCGTATTATACCGGCTATCCCGCTTAACCGGCGATGTCTCGGCCCTGATGAGGACGGATAAGCGGGAGTCTACTGTATACATTATATTATATAAGCAATGCAACAGTTGTAATTGATTGTCTACTAGGGGAACATAAGAGCCGGGTCTAACAGTTTAAGTGGATACTATCACCACACAACCGTTGAGTATTGCGGGTTCAGGCGTCGAACTATCTGACAAGGAGATGTGTTTTAGTCAGACCTGGGCATTATTTATAATAAAAGTATTTTATTTAATGATTTAAAGTAAAAATCATTGAGTACGGCCCTTATATTTGATGCCTTGCTTTATTTTTATAAAATTATTAGCAATAATTTTTTTAATTTTCTACATTTACATGTCATTCACCAATTTCGTCCAAATAACTTGTAATTTAAACAAAACGCTCTCTCTCTCTCTCTCTCTCTCTATATATATATATATATATATATATATATATATATGTGTTTCGGAGGGTGTTTCGGAATTGCACGGCACTATTTTAGGTACGTGTTCTCTAACACAAAATAAACAAAAAAGTTCATATTAACATGTATCTCAAACTCATTTATTAAACAGATATCAAAGGTTAAAGATTTATTATTACTATTTATTTATTATTATTACAACATTTAGAGTAAATGTTCAAAGGCGCCTCCGTTTTGTTGAATGCAACATTCAGCACGACGAATCCATGCTTCTCTGGCTCTTCGTATAGCATCAGGATGGTGGTTGATAGTTACTGCGGCTTCCACGATCCGATTTCTTAGCTCTTCTTGCGTGTCAACTGCCGCAGAATAAACCATAGACTTCATCCAGCCCCACTCAAAATAATCTAATGGCGTTAAATCCGGAGATCGTGGTGGCCATTTAACAGGTCCGTTTCGACCAACCCATCGGTCTCCATAAGTTGCATTTAAATAATCAGTGACACTATGAGAAAAGTGAGCTGGAGCACCGTCATGCATAAACCACAGCCTTTGCCTAATGCCTAGCGGAATATCTTCTAGAATATCATGCAGATTATTTTGCAAAAAATGCAAGTAAGATATACCTGACAGCCTAGGCGGCAAAAAGAAGGGGCCGATGATTTTGTCGCTTAGAAGACCACACCAGACATTTAAAGAGAATGTATGTTGGTAATGTCCAACAGCAGTCGTATGAGGGTTTTCTTCGGCCCAAGTATGGGTATTTCGAAAATTAAGAATCCCGTTTCTTGTAAAGCAAGATTCATCAGTAACCAAAATGCAGTTCAGGAAGTTAGGATCTCGGGTGCATTGTCGAATTAACCACTGGGAGAAATTTCTGCGCTTGTTATAATCTTGTGGTAACAAATCTTGCCTACTTGATACGTGAAATGGATATAATTGTTGTTCGCCATACGCTGGTAGAGGAAACATCGAAACGACGTGACAATCTTCTGGTACTAGTAGTAGGAGATAACTGAACAGCATCGAGTATTTCTCCTTCTACGTTTGCAGTTCGTCGAAATCGTTGTCGACCGGCGTTCACTCGTATAGGTTTTAGCTTACTATTATCCCTAAGACGTCTTTCAATGGCCTCAAACGTTTTACGATTTGGTATTCTTCGGTTAGGAAATTTTTCACGATATCTTCGAACAGCAGCAGCACCGTTTGTATGTACCTCGCCATAAGTTAAAAGCATGTCTGTTTGTTCATCAAAAGTGAATAAATTTGTGGTATCTCCCATGTTAATCATAAATTGAACTGTGTCACAAGATTCACTCACACTAAAACACACAGAACTAGACAAACAGATGAGCAACTACTGTCATTGCTTATCGTTCATTTGTTTATCAGGTGATTAAAACCTTTTATTTAGTATTAAACACGTTAAACGTTGTACAGTCAGTCTTAATGGAGTAAATAAATAATAAATCTTTAACCTTTGATATCTGTTTAATAAATGAGTTTGAGATATATGTTAATATGAACTTTTTTGTTTATTTTGTGTTAGAGAACACGTACCTAAAATAGTGCCGTGCAATTCCGAAACACCCTGTATATATATATATATATATATATATATATATATATATATATATTATGACGTTTGTGACTCACTCTTGAGTAAAAGGTATTGTAATTTTCTTTAGCTGTTTATGAAAATGTTTATATCCCTATATAAAATAGTTCGTCAACTATTTTCGCTACATTTTCGACTTCAAAGTATGTATTATTTATGATCGTATGTTTTTCAGAGCCCAATGGTTTTATAACCTAAGTCTTTACTAGTTTTAGTTACATATTTCGTTTTAGGTAACTGCCTAAAAAATCTGTTTAGTTACACTATGCGATTTTGTAAAGTTAAAATCATTGATTATAAAAGCCTAATTACACCAGGGTAGTTGGCTATTATACTGTCTGCTAGTTAGGTAGTTTGAAATCTGCTAGAAAACTATTCCAGTGCTCATCATGTTCATCACCTAATAGTAAACCATCGTACTTATTTTTTTTATGTATATCCCTTTTTTTTTTTAAATATTTTTATGAGGAGAGAAAATATTGGCCGGAATTCGAACCTGGGTTTCCGTTCATTCTAATACAAAAAAGAGCGCCGTAATAGCAATACCGAAATCCGGGTTCAAATCCCTACCAAGCTACCAAGGCCAATCTTTTCTCTTCTTATATAAAATATTTAAAAATTAAAATAAGAATTTTCAAGTTATTATAACAAGAAAAATAATTGATTTAATATTTAAAGAAAATTGTGGCAATGGTCAAGAGACCTTACTAAATGGACAAACTATGTTCACTCCCCCGTATAATTAGCAATAATTGAGAAATTGGTTGGAAAGGGGTTAGTGAAGAGAAGAGATTGACCGGACTGGGATATGTGCCTCGATGGCTCAAATGGCAAGAGCTCTGAACTAGTGATACGGAAATCCGGTTTCGAATCCCGGCCAAGGCTTTTCTCGTCTTATCAAAAAATATACCTAAGAATTTTCAAGTTATCATAACAAGAAAACTAATAGATTTGATATACATGTATACAAAGATATATACATGTATATCAAATCTTTATGTATGCATGTATATATAAAGATCTACAATGTGATCAAAATCAATTAGCTAGTTGGCTAATAAGCTACTGTGAGGTTTTGTGGTCACCATTATTATCGCAGTAGCCCGCTCGCCCACTTTTTACTCGCCACCCAGCAAGTAACGAACTTGCCTTATGTAATCCAGAGTTAATGACAACTCAATCGTCAATTGACAACTCTGGGTATTTATATTTACATTTTATATGATATTATTTATTTACATTTCTATTTAAATTGCATTGTATATTCATCCTACATAATTAATAATAGAAAATTGTATATTATTAATAGCTTATGTGGTGTATTTATTCCAAAACCTGGTGTATTTTTCATTAGTGCTTCAATATTTGTTTTGGCTAGTGAAATATGTATTTACTTGTTATAGCCAAAAATATATTTATAATGGGTATTCCCCGAAAGGAAATAAATTATATTCATTCATTCATAAGTGTGTAGGCTAAAGATAATTTTAAACGTCTGTTAAATAAATTGGAAAAAATGGCCTCATAACTGAAGCATGGAAATGCAAAAGGGTAAAGTGCCAAAAAAATAAAATAAAGTTTGTTTTTTTTTGCCTGATTGTTATACGTGCCAAAGCCATTACTCAGAAATGGGTATAAGTAATGTTTTGTTGTTCGGAAGTAGTTCATTGAACGTATAAAAGATGACATGGGTGTAAGCACTGAACGTAGTTCACCCTAGAGGGTATATTGTGTCACATAATTTTTGTAAACATTTCCTAAGGCACTTATACCCTTTGGCATTTCCACGCTTCAATTATTAGAATATTTTTAAACTTCTCCCTCTTTTTATACTATATTTTTAAATCTCTTCGGTCTAATAATGCTTAAATTTGTGAAATATCGATCGTTTAATTATTAGTAGTTTTATAGATTTCCGGCTCTTTTCTTTGGAATATTCCAAAAAGGAACAGTTTACTGAATTTTGATTAAGATATTTATTATAAAGATTATTCGATAATTTAAGAAGATGATTAGAAATGTAGAAGTTTTTTCTACTAAAATAAGCGGTTAGACAAGGTACCATATTTATATTTAATAAATATTTTAATGCTGAATAAAATAAGATGATTGGAAGAATGATATTCAAATAACATTATCAAATTAGTAAAGATCATAGTTCATCATAGAGACGCCTGAGGGTTGAGGATAGCTGTAAACCAACCCCTGCCCTAAAACAGGGAGGATCTTATACAAAATTAACCGCCATTACGATGTTATCAGAGATAGCGAGAGGACGTTAAGAAAGTTCTAACGAGGAGTGGCCTCGCCGAGTATTAATATTCAAGGCGAGGTGGTCGGGTCTAATATGTGACCACCCCTCGGTATTAGTCTGAAAGGGGGGCGGCCCTCAAATTGCAGGAGGGAACCCTGGGAAATTTCATAAGGACTCCGGTTGGCCTTTATGCCCGCTGTCTCTATTCATGATCCTGCGGCTTCTAGCTATGGAACACTAGACCGCTGCTGACGATAGTAGTTGATCTCCTTATTGCAGTCTGGATCGAACCTTTGGGTAACGACTTGATTATGGCCGACTTGTAGTCGTAATATTGGTAAACTTACTCGTAATATTGGTTCACGTTGAATAGGCCGACGTTTACGTCTTATTATGTTCATAACAATATTGCCTATTATCTATTATCCCTTCTGAAGACTCATAAATAGTTTTAAAAAACCAGACAATAAAAAACAAAATGTGTATTATATTCAAACGAATAGTGACAAAACCTGATTGTCAAATGTTTTATTGAAAAAAAAACGATAATATTTAATATTATATAAAAATCCCAGCATCTATGAAACTAAAATTGCTAACTTCGTGTTTATAAAAAGTGCACCTAAAGAAGTGAACCTACCACATGTCGAAAATTGGTTATTATTAAAGTTTTTGAAATTATTTAATACGTGTGTCATTATTTTAAAAAAATGAAATTTCCCACTATACTGTATGTGACAACCAGTTGTGTAAACGCAAACCCGGACATATATGTTTTTAATTAATTACAATTTATTTTTAGAAATGTCAAAGATAGTTAAAATCTTTTTCAAGTATGTTTTTCGTGAACTCGAAAACTTCAAATAAGTATGCACACTTCAGAAATGTGAAATTTCAAAAACATAATTTCACTAAATCATCGGTGTTTCAAGAGTATCATTAAAAATAAAATTTAAACAACATTTAAAGTGCTTTAATTGACTAACAATGTCTGATGGAATTTAATAATAGTAAATATAAAAGAGTAGGGATAATTTTTTTTTCTTATAAGTCTTTAATATTGCAGAGATTTGTTCCTGCGCAAAATGGGGTTACGATTTTTTAAATTTATATGATTGGTCATAATCAAAAGCCAGAATGAAAATCCAAAAATTGATATTATTCCTCCTCTTGGGGCGGAATGGGTTAAGACATAATGTACCTATTCAATGTACCTAAAAAAGATATATATTACATATTTGCAAAACAAAAAATTGAAGAGTCGATGTAAACATTTGAATATTATTTGGACGCAAAGTAATTTTTTAAAGTTTTCTGTAGATTTTCTTCTTTGGAATGCTGTTGATCTGTACGTTCCATTTTCTTAGTAAACTCCATTGATGTTGCTACTTCTGCAATTCGTTTTAGAACTTTCCCATTTTATCTACGTCATTTATAGTCATTTATTTAGATACGTCCATTATAGTGTTTAGTTAATCTTTTACCCCTTCCTATATAGAAGTTGACAGATCCTGCCAAGACGAACAAGCATAGCGGACACTGCGGACGTGAGAGCCGTGGCGCCCTCATTGATCGGGGATGGGCAGGAAGGTAGGTGAGGGACCCACCATTCCAGGACGTATTCAATTAAGTGGAAATCAGAGGCGAGTCCTTTTGTCGGCCCCTATTTTATTTGAAGGAGGAGTAAGGAATCTCCTTCCCTGTCTCGTGCAAGGACAAAGCTCAGCAAAGAACTCCATCCCTACAGCACCCCTATATCCTAGCCTCTCTGTAGGCTCTTTGAATATTGTAGGGCTTTACTGAGGAGGGGGTTCTTTTGATTATGTGCTCACGAGGAAATACCTAACCCATAAGAATGATATATTACCTTCGATAGGGAGAAGATATTATATTGTACCCTGGGTATTATAAATCCCCTAGACAGCTAGATTGTGTTTCATACCCTTTTCATCACAATGGGAACAATACTATTTATAATAAACAAACAGAAACTAATTGCATTGATACTGCTCATATTTCATAATGTTGTATATTTATCATAACATTAATGTAGGTACTTAAAGATAGTATAAGCGTTCACCTGTGGTATAGTGGTTACAACGTTACTGAAGGCCGCAAGTTCTTGTCCCGCGGTGGCCCTAAGATTTTTTAAAGGGAGTAAAAAATCCTTGCCTATCCTCGGGTAGGACGTAAAACGGAGGACCCGAGCCTGTACGATGTCAGGTAGTCATTAAAGATCCCTATCCTAATTATACCTGGATATGCAAAATTTAAGTCTCCCACCGTAGCATCTTCCGATTAGCCTCAGTGACATAAAGTGTCGTTAAAGAAAGAAACAAACAAAGATAGTACATATATTTTTTTTCTCTTCGTCAAATTTCAGTTACTTTTTTACACTATTCGAACCTGTCTTTGGCAAAGAAAATCGGAAAAGTGAGCAAAATTCTGACAAGTCATTCCACTTTCTGATCTTGAATTTATCCACTATTCTTCCATTTTTACACACCAAAAGCTTAATTATTTAGCTAATATCATTAATTTGAATCATTTTAAATAAACCTATTAGTAAAATAAAATAGTTCAATGAGGGTTTTTAAAATATAATAATATTTCGAAACTGAAGATTGGATAAATTCCATCTTGGATAAGTGGAAGTTGGAAGTCTCCTTGAATTTGACGAATGAGCCAACAGTAATCACTAAACTTTTATTACGTTTCGGCAAAATCAACTGTCAACTTGTGGAACAGTTTCGGAACTTGTTAACTACCAACAATGCCAAACTCCACAACATCTCCTCATCAAACCCTCGTCGTATTGAGACACTCCAAAACCGCCGAGCATTGTCTGAGATCTAGGATGGCTTTCCGTCCCGGTGGTTTCCCACGTCTTAATCGATTTCTCGACGCGTTTCCCGGAAGCTCTGCCGAGGTGTAAACATCTGCCGTATCCTGGGGCGTGATTGTTTCCTCTCAAGTCGGAGTTTAAAGGACAAAGGGCCGCTAATCCGAAGCCGTTCCGGTATCAAATTACTGCCCCCGACCGATTGTTTGTCCCCGCGGTACTCCATTCATCGGCGAGCCATTGTCTCCCGGTAGGGCCCCGCTGGAAGCCGTACCGGCAACTACAGAGTCATTACCGGAATTGGAGGGGGAATGTCCTTTCGGCTGGGTTAACCGCCTTGTTACTGAGGTATGCGATGGGCGAGGGGTTGGGGCTGACTGCTGGGATTGAAACGGGGTGTGAATTACCCAGGCCGAACCGTCTAATTAATGCTCCATCGATTGGGTCCTTTTGATATTGATTGCATTAAAGGACATAAAAAGTTCTAAATCTAATTTTTTTTTCTTTTTTACATTTATTAAATCACAACGTTTGATTAATTATCTTGACTTTACGAGCATATCATGTCAATAAAGAAAAGGAATTTTATGTGATACTAATATGTTTATTTTACATACCTTCAGTTAACTGTGAGCCTTCTTCATCTTCTTTCCCAGCTGAAATAAAAAAATTAATGTATCAATGGTCATAAAGGAGAACAAAAAGAAAATAACTTATTTATTTTCATAATTTATATGAGTGTATCAAAAGCTAGATGATAGATAATACAATGAAGAATAAAACGAAAATTAATGCCAAATCATAAATAAAATTCTAAAAATAATTATTATATCATATAATAGCAAATAAATGGGACCCCGACGCCACCAGAAACCACCACCGTCGCCAACTAGTTGTCCCCGCGCTTCAGTTAGCTCTCGCACTCGTTAATTTTCATTAACTAATTACTATGGGTTTTTTTTCCCAAGCTAATTACCTCTCGCAAAGGTAAATATTCAAAAAGTCCTTATTATGTGGTGAAGCGGCGGGGGAGGGCGGTTGGGGTTTTACCCCCCCCCCTCCTGGCTACCGCAACCAACGTTTTCAATGCGATCTCTTGTCAGTTCTCGCGAACTAAAATTTTAAAAACCGTAATTAATACGGCTTTTTTTTCGCGACTAGTTACCTCTCGCATAGGTAATTAGTCCAAAAATCTTTATTAGGTAAGACTATAGATAAGGGCGGGGGGGAGGGTTTTCCCCGACGCCACCAGAAACCACCACCGTCGCCAACTAGTTGTCCCCGCAATAATTTTGCAATGACGTTATAATTATTTTCAACCATTTAAAAATAAACACTGAGAGGTATACGCATGGTCGGAAATGAAGTAATAATTAAAGCTCCATATAATCCTAAAATTTGGGGTAAGAATCTATAGATGGACATTAAATAATTATTCATGAATATCTAACAACATTTAATCGTCTCTAAAGGCTTTTGACGTAAACAGATAAAGAATTATAAAGCCAGGAGAAATTTGATAATACTCAGCATTAATCCCCCACACTCTCCTTCGGCCCGGGAAACCCCGTAGAGCCTACCGGTGAGGAAGGGGAGTACCAAAAAAAAAAAAAAATATATAGAATTATTTTGGATAAAAAGGAAAATTTTCAATAAGGTTGTTTTTAGGCCCCTCATATATGACTTTATAGGTATTTATAATAAACATGCATATATCCTGACATATAAAAAGTCCCTTACATCCACAAAGGCCTCCGGTACAGTTGGCAGTCATGGAGTCCTTGCCATAGCAGAACTTGCCCCCGTTGGACGGCGAAGGGTTGGTGCAAGAACGTCGCCTGTGGTGCTTGCAGTCCGCAGTGCAGGAGGACCATGCCGACCAAGCGGACCAACGTCCGTCCACGGCTGCAAAAATCAAAAGAAAATAGTTTATATAAATAGATTTATTTACATGTAGGTTTAAATAATATGAATAACAGAAAAATAGATTTACAGACATTATTTCTACTAACTTAAATTCTTGTTGATATTTTTGGCCACAGATATGATAATAATGAAGTGATACTATATATCTCTTAGTTATGAGGCCAAAGATATACATGGAGGGATATCACCGGCATGAGGTTCATGAGAGATATTCGAACATGTTTATAACAAAAATTCGATTGTAAAGTTCTCTCATTGTGCCATGAAACACTTTGAAGGAATAATACCGTACAGTCTTACCTCACCACTTATCTTTTTAAAAAATAATGTTCTGGCCTAAACATTAGATTATTCATCACGTCATTTGAAATCTTCGTTTTTTGTTTATTTTAAATTTAATATTTACATGATTCGAAAAAAAGTATTATTAAAAACTATATAAGCATAAAAAAATTACCTAATTACAAATTAAAAAATTTAAATTACTGGAAGTTGATTAAACAATGAAAAAAATACCTAAAAATAATAAAAAAAAACATTTAAATATTATAAAAAATATCGAAAAAGGAAAATTTCTTTCGGACAAAAGATATAAATCGCATTATAAAATAAAGAGTGAAAAGAAAATGAGAGAAAGAGCTTTCTTTGTACTCGGGACCCTCCGGAAGGTGGCGACGAAGACTTAAGCCTTTTTATACACAATGGTCGTACACCATTCTTTCTTTCTCTCTCGGCTTTATTTGTTGGAAAGTTTCGCAATACAATGCCTGGGGGATCTTTTATAATTTCCGGTAGGTATTTTAAACTGTTCCGAACGCTATAAATTACGCTTTAACAAATTGCTTTCCCTGAGAAGGAAAAACGTTTTTAATTTTGTCTGAGAACAAATACGTACCAGAGTATATTATGTATCAAGAAACAGCGACGAAATTTGAAATCCTGAATAATTTTCTTTTTAGGGAATTTAGGTTACAAGCGTATTGGTTGTCCGAACAGGATGGCGATTACAACGAGATGACGTTCGAGGTGTTAAGCTTAATGAAACTGTAGCAATCGCAACGCATAAATAGCTGAACGGCTTAACTTAGTGGTCACCCAGTCCCCTGGTTCTCTTGAATAATATATTTCTTAAAGGGTTCAGTTTACACCCTGCAGCAAGGATCGACTCACAGCTAAACAATCCACCGTACAACAAATATTTTTCTCTCTTATTTCCCATGTTCTTAATCATAAAACGGAATGTCTTGCAATTATGAGTCACAATCAAATGTTGAAACAATCGCCCAAGTATAACAAACTATTACCCACATAACTGATGGTCTCACAATAAATATACTAATAACTGATATCATTTTCAACCAACAGTCTAAAGATTGCGGTTATAGGGATTTAAAAAAAAAAAACTATAGGGATCAATCACCAAGGAAAAATGTTTACAAAAAATTAAGGGTTACTAAAAATATAACTAGATCGGTGTATTTAAAAAAAAATCTATTTGCTTTGACAGACATTTTAATTGTTGTTATAAGAACATAGAAGAAGGTCAGGAAGCCATCTAATTTTAAGACGCCTCGCAAGGTTACTAGGAATAGAGGTAGAAGGAAGGTTGGAAACAAGTTGGGATTGAAATGTAATTTATCATGAAAGGATAGATATCTGAACTAGGCCAAACCAGCGACACATTGAACATTAAGGCTTTAAGGGATAATTTAGTTGTGAAAAGATACATTTAAGGGATATAAATTCTCTCTCAAATTTCGACACCATTCTTCGAGGTCTGTCAGTGCAAATAAAACTTAAAAAATAAATACGCGTTTCACTGAGTGACAATTAAATTTTCCATATTTTAAGAAAGCTAACAAAAAAAAAAAAAAAAAATCTCAATTTCCATAAGTAAATAGAAAACGATTAATGGTAGATTTGGTGCTGCTGAGAAGCGCGACGACTCAAGGGGCCTTTTTTTTAAGTCACAAAGCACATTTCAAAAGCGGTAGTTCTCCCTGTTGTCCCAAACTCTCACATGTAATGGGTGTACCAAAGGGACCGACCGCAGCAACGAATATGTAAGACGTTTTAATTGGACAGGAAGCTGTGTTTGACTTGAGGAGTCAATAGTACCGGTACATGTACCTTCTGTTGACTGCCAGTTCGGACCTGCTGCATATCCATGAGCCGAGAGTCCTCCGTCCAAACACTATCTCCTCCACTACACTCCAAGAGTCCTCACTCACAAGTTTCTAGGTCTGGACTTTATTGCCAGGTGTTCTCTCTGTCTCCTCTCTAGATGTTTCCAGAGCAACTTGAAACCGGTAGAGTGAAACGTTTCCAACTTTTATTGTAGCTTCATTATAACAGTGGAAATAAATTTCTAATTACCTATATACTTTTTAAATTGAACTTCGGAAATAATAGTTAAAATATAATTTTAGATATTGAATATTTATTGTGAATTAAGAAATAACGATGTATCCTGAGAATCTTTTATTTTCTACATTATACTGCTTATGAAACTATTTCTTTCTAGATTGTAAGCTAGCCTAGGAAGTGATCCATTACACTACTAGTAGTGTAAAGGAAACATGTGTTTTATTTACTGTACTAGTACGGTATAGAAAACAAATGTTAATAAAACTCTTATAGAGCTTACTAACCTTTTTAACATTAATTGATTATCACGATACATTAAGCTATACACACAGTGATTATCAAAATAATATTTCTCATACATCAGACACAGAAATGAAGCACAATAACTTTAATATCGCGAATAATGACGATCAATTCTTTACGGTTGATGATCTATTTAGAAGGGAATCCATTATGTAATATGAATAATAAAAAGTATACTAACTCCAAACTTAACATTCAATTACCATCTGAAGGATTAAATATCAGTAATAATACTCATTGTACGTTTGATAAAAATATAAATATGTAGATTTTTTTACAAGTCGTCAATACCATGTGATTTTAATTCATTATTTGTTAACCTTTCACTTCTTATTAAATATTTTTCAAATAATATATTTTAGTTTGTTTTACAGTATAATGTAAAATGATTTATATCACTTGTACTGAAAGTGTCTCTACAGTACTCGGTATAATTACCGTGCTCGTCTGCGCCTCGCTTGTCAAACCAGACCTGGTAGTGTAAAAAGCCACTTTTAGTACTAGTGATGTGAATAACTATTACAACCATTATTCGCCTCCTGTAATAGAAAAGTACACGAAACTATAGATTTAGTTTAGATAGTAAATTTCTAAGCTTACATCCATAGCATATTGTTGATTATTTCGTCATTACTTAGAGGTTGTTCTAAAAGTAACTTCTGAGCGAAAAGTTGAAGGAAAAATAAAATGCCACTATACAAAAAAAAAAAAAAAAAATAAATAAAAAAAATGCATTTTTCTTAGTTTTACACTAAAAAAAAAAATCCTAATAACTATTGTTCATCGAAACATTACAATATTAAAAACAAACTTTTTTTTTTTAATGAAAACAAGTCAATACTTTAGTATAAGGAATTTAACTAAGAGGTAAAGGAAATAATTTAAATTTCTCCTATTTTGAATGTAGTGACCTTTTAGCAATAGTAGTGAAATATTTAAAAAACGATTTCTATTAATGCATTATGATACCCCAATAGCATTAGATATGCCTAGATTTATTAAGATGAATCTATATTCTTCAATAGTTTAATCAAAAGCAAATAAATAATTAAAACACATAGTCCTGTCATTGTTTTCTTTATAAATTACTAGCTTTGGGGCCCGGCTTCGCTCAGGGAGTTGTGGAATAGATGGAATGAAACAATAACTTTAAAATGTAATAGTCCAGAAAAATAGACCAAAATTAATCATGATTAAAACAATATTTGTACCACCCTGAAACTTCAGCTTAATATTACCTCTAATACCTAATAATTTCGAAACCTCAGAGTCCGCCCATATATGGTTTGGGTATAAGAGACCCCATTAATGCGGTTCTCTCAATGCGTTTTCTTCCCTTTTCTTGATTAAGAAAAATTATTTTGGCAGCAAATATGTGCTGGTATGTACCAGGACCATTTTTTATGGTTTCTATGTTCTGAATCCATTGAGACCATTCTCATGACGGTACTGCATCCTTATCAAGTTGAGTAACTTCTCCTTTTTCGAATTCGGTTGAAAATTTACGAACAGAACAGAACTATTAAACAGAAATATTATATGAACACTTTATTTTCGGTATATATTCCATTAGGTTATATCTTTTATTCATATTATCTATAGGTTATCTATTCTGTGTTAGTTTTTATTCGCTCACTACACTAATAAGCAATTTTTCTTTTGTTGTAAATTTACTCTTATATTGTATATTTATTAAAGGCAATGTTTCGACCAATTTTTTCCTCTTCTGTAAAACTTAATTCGCTTAGGAATCCAGTTGGTTTTGTTTAATTTTAATTTCACTTCTTTGCAGAGATGTAATGACCTTATTGAAAAAAAAAATAATTATTTATACAAAATCTCGTGTAACTTAAAGAAAACTGTTGAAGCTAAAACCATAACAAAGCGAACTAATGAACGATAACCTTATGAATTGAGCTTAGCTAGCGCTCCTGGCTTCCAAATGTCGAACTAATTTTTTTCATTCATAAACTCGCCTGGGCTTATTAGAGGGGCTAATTAAATGTAGCGAGAGGCTTAAAATTACAGCCCTAGTCCCTTCAACATTACACACTTAAAATGAAAACTGAAACCTTCTTCATCGTTAGGGGCAATAGGGCAATATGACAACATAACATTCTTGAATGTAGGTGTAGTCGTTTTTGAGCCTTTTCGGCACGCACATTGTACACTTTGCTTTATAATATATATTGATTATATAACTAATATACACCCCTGATATCTACAACATAACTAGGTTATGTTTTACGATATTGAATGTTGAGAATACCTTGATGACCTAATTCCTATTACTATGGCTGATCTGTTTAAAGAAACAGGCCAAAGCCAGCATCAAACATCATTAAGGCCTATCCTATCCAGGTTGTTTGGTAGCGGCGCAGGATGATTGCCTTGTGCCAACTCAACCGAGCTTCCTCACTTAGCAATTATCCGAGACAATGCAAAGTAGGAGAGTGCAAACAGCCATTGTACAGTCAGGATTCTACATAACAGTCATTGTAGACAATAAGCTTGTATATTTACAAAGGCCATCATATGTTGCGATATTTTTAGTTGTTCGATGTTTGGATACCGCTACAACATTGCTTTCAGCAATAATCCGAATCGCCACTCGAAACTTTAATGCTTTAAATAAAATAAAATAAACGAAAAAGTATAATTATCAATGCTTACGCGAAATTAATTCATGGCATAATTCATACCAAACAGTGATTATAATATTCTTCGTGACTGACGCAATATGTTTTCAATAAAATAATTTAATATATTTTTTATTGTGGAATATACTGTTTAAAACAACAGTTCTTTAAACAGATTGACCGTAATAAAATATGCTGAGCTAATATGGACTCTATTGGTATGGTAATTATCAATAACCTTCTGGAACCACTCAGGGTTATTGAAAAGAAATCCATGAATAGAAGGGAGAAGTCATGATTCATAAAAAGATTATAACAAAAAAAAAAAAAATAAATAAATAAAAATACCTTTTATGAGAAGCTGTCTAAAAATTATCTATGGATATGAAAGTAAGTCCCACATTTCATAAATTTTTTATATCACGTTTTAAATATAGGTACTTAAATAAATTAAGGTTATTAGACACTACTAAAGTATATTTTAGTAGTTTTGTTTTTATATTTATTTTTTAATATATATTTATTTTTTACTAGTTGTATATACCGGTTTCACCGGGAGAATTTCATTTTTTAAATCTATAAAATCTATAAAGTGAGACTTTCATAGACTTAAACGCTCGATTTCGTAAAAACCAATGTAAAGCGAGATCAAAACAACAAACAGAATTTCATCTTTATTTATATAGATTTATTACAGAATATTTTATATTTAATAATTTTATATTGCTTAATGATATGGCTGTCTCGGTGAGTTTTACATACATCACTACTCCCTATTTTATTTTTCGGTTTCAAATTACTTATCCTCTTATTTTGCAGTCAGTCAATCAAGTGTTTCGTCGACGTGTTCCGATTTCCGAAGAAAACACACTCTTGTTCGGACCTCTAGTACATTTTTTATTATAATGTAGTATATTTCTGATTTTTTTAAAATATACGTCTTGTTTTTTTCTGTTGGCTCGACAGACCTTGTAGATCTTTAGCTTCCCTAACCAGCGTTATCCACCTCTTCCTATCTTTCTAGTTTGATACATGTGGCTCTGGATCGTCTTCGTTGATTCTACCTATACATCTCCAATATCATGAGATATAGACTGAAAAGTTTCTATCAGCAATTTCTTGTACGCTTTTCTCCTCCATTCATTTTTACTCTGATCCCAGATAGCCCCAGTTATTGTTCGGACGACTTTTTTCTCGAAGATTTCAATACTTTTTTTTAGGGAGCGAGTTCAGGTCTCTCACATTTGTTAAACGGGTCTGGTTTTTTATGCACTTTTTATTTTAATTTCATCTCTTGAAATTGGGGTGGTCATTTTGATGGATGCAGTTAATAATTAATTTAAAAACTGTAGCCAGCTAGTAACCCGTACTACCAATTTATTATTGATTGCTTAGTACCCATTCCAATCAATCGTGGACCACCAACAGCTATTGTGGTGTAGGTGGGGCACGCATTCATTCCAACCCTTTCCCAGCCGCCAGAGGGGCAGTAATCACATTAGGTGGCAGCGGTCCAAGGTAGGGACTGGACAAGGGCGGGTATTGAAGAGCCTCAGGATTCAGTTTCCACTCCCGCTGCCGTAGAATAAAACAATTACTGTTGGGGGTCCGCTGCGGCATTGTGCGCCCCCCACCCCCTAGCTAGGACTCGAGTGTGTAAATTATTGCCGACCCAGGAGCAATCGGCCGTGAAGGCGGGATAACGCGAGGAGGGTGTGCGACTCCACTTCCTGCTTGTCTTCGGCGAGGGTTCTGGAAATTATCCTTCTGATTTAGTGCTTCCAGAGGACCCGGGGAGGGATTCTGGATGTTAAACGGTAGAAGAAATTCGCATAAGTAAATAAATATTCATGGCTAGTTTTTTAAGAGGACTTTGTATTCAAATACAAGTTCAAAAAAAAAAAAAAAAAGAAAAGGTTTTAGGAAACGCTCCTGAATATCTGATCAAATAACAATTTTTCAAATAATATTAATATCTGACAACAGGAGCAATGGAACAGAGGTATAAGAATGAGATCCACAAAAGCAGTGTTGGTGGTAAAGAAGAATCGCTTAACGCAATATAAAAAAAAAGAACGTTTAAAGAAAGAATAAACAATGATTTAAAATTTGTGTGCCTATCCAATATAGCAAGAACTGAAACTACCGAACTAAAAGTTAAACATGCAGTTTTTAGATAAATAAAACCGATAATTTAATTCAGAGTTGCGTTTCTCTATTTTCTGGAATACCAAAAAAAGATGAAAGATAAACGTCTCTGGTAACTTAATTTTAAAACAATGATTTTAATAAAATAAAACCCTTTTATGCGGTCTTGATGGTTTATGACGTTATGAACTTATTCTTTATTATGATTTAATGATGTTAATTAGTGGAATGTTGAGAGGACAGAATCTATGCTATTTATTTAACATTGCTTATAATCAATTTTAAGAAGTTATTATTTAAATTTGGAACTGTTTGGACATAACCAATATGTCCGAAACGTACATGAGGTAATAAACTATTGAGACAGCTTTAAAAAGTTTTATTTTATTACATAGTGAAATATAGCAATCATAACGTTCCTTAAGGAACATAGATTTTATTTGAACAATGATTAATTTCGCAAAGTAAGAACTTAATTATGTTAAGTTATGAAACCTATGAAAAAATTATACCTTAGAGAGATTTCAGTTATATTTTCTAGGTTCAGCATTATTCCGAACCGTTGAAGAGGAAAAAGATAAAAAATCAAGTTATTTATAATATATTGTAACATTTTTGAAAGTTAAACAATTTTTATTCAAGACAATTTTCAATGCCACACAAATTATGAAAACACAAATATTTAAACAGGTTACGAAAATTATCACTTTCTAACACAGAAATAACTACATGACTTGAACTGCACAACAAGACTAACTCTCCAGTCCATCGGTCCTTATATTTAGTCGTAAGAATCTCGTACCTTCTGGGCCAGCGTAGATGGTACTCAAATATGTTACCAATCGTGGTCACAAACTTGTACTATGACAGTTCGTTCCTAAAAAAGCTCTAGACCTATTCTAAACCATATGCTTTGTGTTTTTGTTTAACGTTACAGTATATTAAAATTGTTAAAGTTTTCAAGATCTATTATAATTTATGCTGTCCATATTAAATATCATCCATATTAAATACCATGGAATCATGTTTTGCGCTCTGACTTCTCTTTTTATGGATAGGAGACAGGCAGCAAAATAAACCCTAAGTTTATTGTAATTAAAGGAATCTAGTAATTAAAGAGAAAATTAGTTGTATGAGAATAGGGGCGATGAAAACTGCCGGAAAATTTCAATCCTTTATCTGCAAGGTTTTGACCAAACGTTCGAATGATTTTTTCCTTCCATTGACCCATTTTTTATACCTCAATATTTAGATATAAATTTATTTCGCCTTGACAAATCCTAAGCTGTCTTCATTGTGGCAGAACCGGAAGAAATTTCATTAAGAAAGTAACTGTTTTCTTATCCTTTAATGTAGACGGAGATGTAAAAGGTGCAGTGGGTGCCTCCGCTGTTAACAGCATTAGAGCCAACCCACCAATCCTCCTTCAGGTACCGCCATTCGGGACCGGCTCGGACTAAATCAATTACCCAAGCAATTTCTTTTTTTTTTTCTTTTCCTTTTTAATTCCCAGTTCAGGGCTCAAACGGGATGAAATAAGCTCTCATTTATGGAACACGGGATTTTTTTTTTTTTTTTTTAGGGATGGTAAAGTACTCTTTTGTAAAGTTAGAATAAAAGTTTTAAAATAAGGTTAAGCAAACGAAACGAATGTTTCCCTCTAATCTCCCCCCCAGGCCTGTCATTTAGCTTCAAAACGTCTTTATTATAAAATTACCTGGAAACCTTAATGGAGAGGCTCAACAAAAGTTGAAATTTGTTTCTTCGTTTTGACTACACTTCAAGGGGCCGATAATTGATATAGGTAATTGGATACAGTAAAGTTTATTACTGTGATAAAAATATTTAAAATTCATATTTCATTTAAAATATCCACAACGAATTTATATAAAGTTGAGAACTACAACTGTGATAGAAAAAATATTAGGTGATTTTTTTTTTTTTTTGCTAACAAAGCCATAAAAAAAAGTCTTTGAAAATATTGAAATATTGTGGACTTTTATAACTTCTTATAAACCTGGAGGAAAAAAAAAAAAGATTTATTTCTTATGTAAAGTGCTACATTAAATACTATTTCAATGGAAGATCAACTAAAAATAATGTGAAAATTCATAGTAGCTTTCAATAGTTTATTGTTTTTTTAAATTGAACTGTTTTCTAATTCTTTTTCATTCTGTAAAAATCCATAATGTCATAAGTTAACGGTGACGAGAGGCTGCTCATAGATTTGAAGTTAATTTATTTGTTTCTTCTTTATTTCTAATCACCTCACTCATATAGAAAATGAAGCTTTTCCTCATTTCAAATATTCACTCCAGATAAACGAGTTTTAAAAAATGAGGTGGAGATAATGATTAACAGAAAATAAAAGAGAACATATGTTCGGTATAACGCCAAAGTGAACTAAGCGCCCAACTTTATATTTTGAGAAAACTGAAGTAAAAGTCTGGATGTTGTAAAAAGGTTAATTTACTTCCAGCACTTTTGAACGTCAAAATATTTGTTCGAACTTTTATATTATTTAAATACGAAGAGTAATGCTTGGAATACAATTTGTGTAGGTAATTTTTATACATATTGTAATACTTATGTGGGTTAACAATTTTTATTTAACTAAAATAACTATATTAAATCCCATTTAAATTATGAGAACACAAATATTGTAACAAACAATTAAGAAGTTTACAACAATTATCATTTCGTAGCACTGAGAAAATCACATGGCTTGCGCTTCAGAACAAGACTAAAAGTCCAGTCACCCGCTTCTTATATATAGTCGTAAGTAGAATGGTCTAGAACCTCGTCGAAACGCGTAGATGGTCTATCGCGTAGAAACACTTGCTCTGACAGACTGTTAGTACGTTCCAACAAACCAATCATTTTAAAACTATATGTTTAAATACAATATATACTTAATTTTATTAATTTATTAAAATGGGAAGGCGTTTAGTTCACTTTGGCGTTTTATTGACATCATAAAAATACAAATAAAATAACATAGATAGAACTTAAGAGAGTATTGAAGAAAAATTAGTACATGCATCGCTATATTCCAAATAATCGGAAGAAGGAGGTACGAAAAATATTTAACGGGAGAGAAGTAATGAGGATAAATGCAAACAAAAGGGATAATGAAGCCGAGTAAGGAGTGATAGATAAAATATTAGTAAAACAAGTCAAACAATGCAGTAAAGGAGCTGAAGTCAAACAATAGGGAGACAAATTAGATGGCTTAGAAGACGATGGGAGAAGGAGGAAGAGAGAAGAAGGAAAAAACGTCATGCAAACTGTCTAATTAACAAAGCATAAGTTCACTTACCAGATCCGAAAGTCCCGTCTTGAGGAAAGCAAGGACAAACAGAAAATATAATGTTAGTCTGAGGAAGTGTTTGCGTTGGGGAAATAATTGTTGGGATACCAACAAGGGCATTCATTCTTTCCGAAGAAGAAAAGCGCGGTCCTCTTTGCATAGCTAACTCAGTAGAGGGGCCTTTATAAATTGCTAAAGAGATCTTCTCGTATTTAGTCACCACCCTTTTGTCTTTCGTAACGGAGTCGGGGCGGTGCAGTTTTATATTGTGTCAAGAAACGTTATTGTTGAATATATTATGAGCTTTGTAAGTTAAAAACCGTAACTTCTTTTTTTTTTTACTTTCTAAAACAGAATACACAGAATGCATCTTTAATGTATTTTTTCATTAAAAAAGAGATCATTTTTCACCGTTACACAAGCGGTAACAGACTATAAAAAGCGTTTGACGCCTTCATTTAAATAAATGTCTTTCACACAAACTCACATTTATTTTTTATCACCAGTAATGTAAGTTACCATGAATGATGTGGCATTATTAAAATAAAATAAGTACAGAAAATTCCAATTTCATTTATAAAGCCTGATAAGCCTCAGCCTTACTTGATTCTCCAAAACTCTTAGTTTTTATTCTTTTAAATTTTTTTACATCTTGTTCCTATATAGTATTCCTGCAGTAAATCATGGTGGTTGCAGGGGATAAACATTTCTAGGTTTCTATAGAAAGAATTGAGAGAGAACTTATCCAAACTAAAGCCGAAAAACACTTAGATCAGAGTATTAACGGATACAGAAGAAATAGCAATGAACATCGCAAATAGCAAACCGCTTAAAGAAACTGGGGAGCTAAGGAAGGTTCAATGGGTGATTATCTCGAAGCAATCATTCAGAAACCTTCTATACAACAATGAATAGGTACCTCAATTGTAGGCACGACAATGAATAGGAGGACAAAGATCAGCTGGATAAATAGAATCAACAAAGGCACTGTAACAATCTAGGAATTTTGGCCTAAGATTGGCAGAGATAAATTAGGCTGGTTGAGGCATGAAAATATTTAGAAATACACTCTAAATAGTTTAGTACAGTAATACTATTGTGGGACTAAATAATTGTTATTAAAACACAATTATAATTACAATATCAGACAAACAATAAAAACTCGAATTATTTATAAGGTTAAAAAAGTAACTACTATATACAGGTACTGTAACACAGAAGTGACTACATGATTCGATCTTCACAGCAAGACTAAGACTTCAGTCCATTGCTCCACATTCTGGAAGGTTCTCGAGAAGCGTAGAAGATTCTCGAACAACAATAAGACACTAGAACAGTAGGTAACTGTTCCAACAAAAAAGTCTAGAACTCTTTTCAATGTAAGAAACCAAAATAATATGGTATTGTTTCATGATACAGTAATTTAGATTTTATAATAGAAAACTTCGATAAGTATGGATAAATTAGTAATTTAAGCAGGTTGCTAAAACTAAAAACAAGCAGAACGATAGAATTAGAAATCAACAGAAGTTAAGTTTCTTTTTTTTTTTAAATATGCATTGCAGTAAAATGTAACTGATTCATACTTACTGCGCTACCCGGCCATTTCGTTATGCAAATGTTACTTATAATGGTTAGCATGTACTAACCCGGTCGGTATACTCCACTCTTAGTGAATATGCAGATTCCCACAACGGGATATTATGTATTAGATTTAATCGTCGCAGCAGGGAACGGAAGGGATGGGGCCATCTAGATAAGGGAATATTGCGAGGATGTTCGGACAGAAGCCCGGTGCACACTCCTCCAGAATTATGCACAATTAGAATGCTCGGACAGTCCGGGCTACATCAGTCTCGCCCGAATTAGCATTCACCCGTTCGTGAGCTGTTGTACCTCCGAGCACACCACTATCTGACCCCCCATGGAACGGGAATAACTAGAATTACCAACTGCAATGATAAATCCTAATAGGACTGCAACATGGTCTGACAAGAACTGGCAACTGTATTGATCTTGAACGTATGCTCTCCTGAAAAGTACAAATTTTCACTACATTCAAGAGTTTGACGTGGTAATAACGACATCATTGTATTAAATTATATTGTCAATTAATTAAAAATATAATATATAAAATTCTAATAAAATATATAATATTCGTAATTTTATAAGAATAACGTAATATTATGGTTGCAGAAGGATATTAACGAATTTCACTGTAAATATCTTGGAGTTTGACTCATGTCATTGAATAAAACATTGCAAACTTAATATAGGAAGACCGTGAAATTCGTTTATACATACGATAAGAAATAAATACGAATACGTATTGACCTTTCGCAATACGTATTTGTATTTATTTCTTTTTGTATGACGAGTAAACAACAACGCAGGGATCTATCGAATACCGGTCGTTCGGAGCACCTGTAAACCCAAACTGAAAAATGATTTATTCCCAGAAAGCCTTTGTTTCCGTGGTGCTGAACAAAATAAAATATTTATTGTGAATTAATGGATCGAACGGGATTAGATTCAAGCTATCAAAAAATCATTTCGTTGCTCGAGGCCCAATTTTTTCCCTGTTTTATGGAATAACGATAAAATAAAAAAAAAATCTTTTTTAGGTTTATATTAAATAAATATCAAGTATATTAGGCTATTTTCCTGTTTTCAAACTTCCTGATCCAATTATATCATTTTTCAATATTTAAGCATTGTTTTTATAATTGGTGTTCATTTTTGTTTTTATTGCAACAGATAGTAATTTTATCCTATTAACGTTATCCTATAATTTAGAAAATTCAATCATAAACTGAATAAAAAAAGGTTTTGGAATAAATATACCTTTTTAATTATAAACAAAAGCATTTACATTGATATCATCTATTTTTAAACCCTTAGTTAGTTATAGTGTAAATTATCTGTAAAAATCAAAATTGTGCATGAAGAATTTTTGCATTTATAACCAAATTAAGCAAAACATTTATTTTTTTTTCAATTTTAAGTAAAAGAAAAATGATCTTGTAAAAATATAGGCAATTATACTAAAAATTTTATAAAACGATATGTTTATAAACGATCTGAACATATATAACTGTGAAAAAGATTTTTATTATTATTTTATTTTATTGATTTATTTTATTTTTTAATGAGAAGATTGTTTGCTGTTTCTATTTTTTTATAATTAAATCAGGAGACTGGTCTATTACGGTACAGTATATTTTGTATACTGTATGGTATTGTATTATGAAATAAAGAAATAAATAGAAAAATAATTAGTTACTTAACGATTCTTTATGTTATTCACCCTTATAAGTTTTGTTTCTGCCAGTTTGTTAACCTATTAGTTTTACGTAACATATACAATATTTCAAGGGAATTTCATTTGTGTTGTACTCACATTTTTATAGTAAATATATTTAAAAACTCATATCAATGTTTTCGCCCACAATTTTATAAAATAATCGCCTAAAATTTATTCACAAATTAATGAACATACATTTCATGACTGATCGCTTATTTTATAAAGCCAAAAACAAATTTAATAAAAATCTTGTGAGGTGACTTAGGAATTCCATGAGGAAAAATGAATAACATTACAATATATAGATCTGTAAATTTTAACTTATTTAGACGCATCCTATTAACAGTTAAATACCTTCGTTTTACTTTCATGTGTTTATTCATGTGGTCGGATATATTATACTATTTATCGATAAAAAAAATCTTCAAGGCAATGGATTGTAAAAAGTTATGTTTTAAGTATGAGAGGCAGGCATGCAATACCAAGAGGATGTTTAAGTAATATATTCTTAAATTATGATCCGACAAGGCCATTTGTTCGGCACTATCTTATAAAATACGACGGGCGACGAAATGGTAGAGTCCCGTTAAAAAACGAACTAAGATCCTTGGGGCGCCATTCCCGAAATAATCTGTAAAATATTGGATTTCTCTATTTAGTGGATAATGGATGCAGTAAGTCTCCATTGATTCCCCGGGCTATGGCTAAGAGCCGTACCGAAATAGAAACGCTATATCTTGAGCAGTTGCTTTTAAGCCACTTAACTTATCAAACTGTTAATGGAATCGAGCTGTAGTCTAAAACGGGGGTGAAATTAAAAAAAATATCCCACGGACATTGGTGCTTTTAGGCCTGGGGTTCTGCCTCTTCTTCGGTCCTGTTTATCTGGATTATTTTTGTTTTCTTTTTTTTTTTCTTCTTTTCGAGGAGAACGCACTTGACTTTGAGTGACTGAGGGGGCTGGGAGGACCACGAACAGATGTCGGAGTACTCACAAGTGCCATCTTGGCAGGGAACCAGGAAGGCGGAAGAGGTATCGAAAAGGAAATGCAACGAGTAGAGAAGAAAAATACTATTACAATTCTTCTGATTTATTTCAGTATACTTTTTAGTGTACTGGAATGAAAATTATAAACAAACAAAAAATACAATACCGTAGAAGTTGGAAATTATTAAGCAGTGATGTCTAATACGAAAATATTTTTCGGTGACATCAGTGAAGTCTTGCAGTTAATTAGTAAAAGTATAATTGTAACTTTTGTTAGGCTGGTGAAAACAGATGATTAAATAATTTCATAAGATTATATGATTTTTTGTTATTATTTCTTTTTTTTTTTTTTTGCAAAAGAAAAATGCAATCTATCACTATGCAATCTATAAGGGCATTTAATATTTGTGATTTATTGGTCCATTAAAGAATAACTTAGAATGAATTAGAAACAAAAAATATGTATACCAAGGAATGGAGAAAAAAAATAATGAATAATTAGGTTCATATTTTTATAAAGGTATTCATAAGTATAATATTGTAACATTAAATCGTTAAATAAAGAAAAATAAAAAACATATTGTTTAAAATCCCAAACCTTTTGTTGGAACAACTAGCGATTGGAGCGCGCCGTCAGAGCACGTGTTTGGGACTAGATTGTTCGAGTTCAAGGCCTGGATGATTCCACGGAGGTCTGGAACATTCCAGACCAGTCCTTTTACGACTATGTATAAGGAGCGAGTGACTGAACTAGTCAGTCTTAGTCTTTGTCTTGACTGTGAAGCTCAGTGGTATAAAGTTATAATTTTTGTAATCTGCTCGAATATTTATGTTATTATAATTCGTTTGGTATTGATAATTGTATATTTTTATTAATAAACACTATTAACCCACAGAAGTGTTTTTCTATTTTTCCTCCTTCAATTTTTCCTACTTGTTTCTCATTGTTCATAAATATCAATACACATAAAAAAAAAAAAAATTAAAAAAATGTAAAATAATTATGTTAACAGAATCTACATCAGCGTTAGTGCTCCAAAATCACATTCAGGTAATGCACACGAAATTAATTATATAAAACAAAGGATAGCATAGGTACTTTAACATATTAAAACATTTATAATTTATGTGTATACCAGAACGAATTAATATTAATCAAATAATAAACATGATGAAAAAAGTAAAAATAAAATAGCAATAAAAAGGATTAGGGTCAGTGAACAGATAGGGTTGGCGAAGGCTAGGGCTCGAACGACAGTAGCTTCTATCTTCAAGCTCTTCACATAAATTTATTCAAAAATTGTTTTAAACTAACCAGAACTAATTCAATAAATAAAAATGTTAATTATTGTTAAAATTAACCTGCTTTTGTTTGTAACCTAAACGAACTCCAAAAACTTTTTGTCTACATGATTATTTCTAGGGTAACATAAATTCGAAAAGAAAAGACCCCTTTTTATGTCAGCAGAACCCTATAATTATAATTAGGACAAAAAGGGAAAAAATAATAAGATAGTTTAATTCGGTCTTGTTTGGCCGTGCTCTTTAGGCTCTCGAGAAAAACCTTTAAAAATAAAGAAAAGAAACTGTTCTTTCTGTTTTTCGGGATCCTACAAATTGAAGGCATTCCTTGTCCGCCATTTTTCTTTTTCCTAATTGGCCGGCATTCATATTTCCTCAATTAGTAAAAAAGGAGTTAAAAGTCAAATGAATTTAATTAAAACTCGGCTGAGTTTCGGGGTCGGAATTAAGATCTCTACCCTTGTTGTTAACTGTTAATGAAACGCCGTTCCTCATTTTTTTATTTTTATTATTTACTTCTTTTTTTTTACTGAATAATTTTATTTTATTTTTGTTATAAATATAAAAGAACTTCACCAAGTGAGGTCGATTTTTTTTTTCTTAAAATATTCATTTGCGCCAGTCAAATTAGTTAAAAATCACCATATTAGATGGTGGTGGAGAAAAAATGAATGGCATGCAAGACATGGGTTCACGTTCAAAATTTGAACAAAAAGAATACACTAATAATAATGATCTAGGATTTTCCTTATAGTTTTTAATGTACACATGTAACTTAATTTTTAAAATATTTGAGCAGTTAATTCGAATACATCTATAATTAAAATTATGTATTCAGCCTCAAAAGTATCTATCATTGACATAGTTTCAAGATGGAAATTAAAGAGGACAAAGAGATATGACGACATATTCCTGACAGGAGAAACACGACACCAATCCACTCGTCCCATATATCACACACACATGGCATGGCTTTAAGAGATTGGCTTCCCCCCTCCCACTGTTTGAGAACTCACTCCAATTCCGTATGTTCTGTTATCATCACTTTTCTTTTCCCCTCCGTTGATTCAATATTAACTATATTGCAATATAGTATTTATTTATAATAAAACTAAGTATTATATAATCACCATCATTATTTATCGATAAAATCTTAACTAGTAAGATCAAAGATGGAATAAATCAGTCAACCTAGTGAATAAGTGATTATGTCGAATTAAGGTTAAGTGGTTAAAAAGAACCATGGAGACGGCTTGTTCGTATTGAAAATGTTTCATTTGTTATTTTGAAATGTAGTTATTGCAATTGGCGTTAGATCTGTTTTAATTTGTCGATGAACTATTGTTCAACACTAATTCCTCATTATTGATATGATCTGTTCTGATAATTGATCTAACTCTCTGGAGTAGAGACAAAAAAAAAATAAATAAATAAAAATATATTTTTGGCAAAAATCATAAGAGCCAAAACTTTTCCATTCCTGAAGCCTTCTAAATATCAATTTTCCAAATATTTTAGACAATATATTTTTTTTATGGTACTAAGTATTTTTTTTTTCTTTTTAGTGGATCTATTACCACATTCTTGTTCTGTTGTTTTGAACAAAAGACTTTTTGAATCAACGCATCCGATTCCAAAAATTATTTTGCACTAGATAGCATTGATTTTTAAAATATTTCACTTCTACACCTCGACCTAAAAGTAACAACAGACACTAATTCGTCAGTTAACAGAGAGAACAGGATAATATTATTGTGGGTATACAAAAAAAAAAAAAAAAAAAAAAAAAAAAAACACCAGTATTATTTTAACTTATACATTGTTTAAAAATCATTATACAACACTCAACTTGACTTATAAAGGTTATGTAAATACTAAAGAAGATAACTTGTTTTGGCCGATTCCATTAATGATTTTAAAAATTTCTACTAACGGTCTCGTTAGTTTTTCACGATGTCGATTATTTTTTTTTTTTGTTTTACTCAACATAATGTCTTCTCAACAACATAATTTTACTGGACTCCGGTTTATCCCATTTAGCCGATTAAATGGGAGCCCTTTAAGTAGGAGTCTACTGTACTGTACTACTGTTGTTGTACTTAATTTAATACAAAAAATATAGGTACTATTATTGTTTTGCCTCAAAGAAGAAAATTAATTTCATGCGAAAAAATTCGAATTAACTTAACTATATTGAAAACTTCTACTAATGATCTCGTCAGTTTTTCACAATATGAGTTATTTGTTTTGCAACCTTTTATTTTTTTCAGACAATAGGGATTTTTTCACATCAAATATTTGCGAGTATGATTTTTTTTTTTTTTTTTTTTTTTTTTTTTTTTTTTTTTTTTTTTTTTTAATCACTATGTATTACTATTTTCCGAGAATATTTTTTTCTATTTTTATTTCTACTGATTGCTTTGTAAATAATTTTCGAGAATCTAAATTTTTTCTGTTTTTTTTTTTTTAATCAATGGGTTAAAACTTGTAAAAATTGTAATTTTCGTTAGTATGATAGTTTTTCTTTTTTATTCCTTTAATTTTATCTAATTAATCCATTGATTCGAATCACATTAATGACTCCGTTGCGTAGAGGATGAATAGATATATAAATTATTACAGTAAATTTTTTGAAGAAGATATGGATAATTAGCAGACACAGGACTAGTCACCCCCTCCCACCAGCTAGATCGGAAGCCAAGAACGAAAGACACGAACAGACGACTAGAGCAAAGTGCTCAGCCAATTAGGAAGTAGCAGAGACCACAGAACAATTAGGGAACCCAGGAGAAAGTTTGTAATTAGAGCAAGAGGGCCGGCTCGAGTTATTGTCTTCTCCCTTGTTGTCCTTCTTCCTGAACTGAATAACAAGCTCTACGGGGTTATCCTTCTGGGTCTCACCCTCCCAGGGCGGCCTCTCGGGGATCAGGGAGTCCTGTCCTGGCGCTCAGCTGCGGAGCGGAATATCTAAAGGAGCTTTGGTTAATGAACTATTAAATTGCCAGGCCACACTGGGAGATTCGTTCGATATGCGAGAAGACCTTCTGCGACGGATGTTGTAAATCTATCGTTCAGCGACCTCCTCGCTCTAAAATTGGGAACTCATTAGCAGACTGAAAACGTGTTGTGGGTCCAGAGCTATAAAGTTCCGAAAGTAATTGGCGATAGAGGGAGTAGTAAATGTCATCTACTAAAATATCCTACAATGTTCTGAATTGAAAAATATAATATATGAATGCAGCTACATCCTTTCCCGAAAATTATTAGTTGCTTTGTTTTTTAAATGCTTATACTGGGTGTCAAAGACTCTTATTATTTAATCATATATTATAAAAATATGTTGTTTTGTTTTTTAAATTAGTAGTATAATTTTTTGATACTATTGCTTTCAATTAATTGTCCTTTGACAACTCCATATGTTGACAAATGAAGTATTGCGATATACCCCGAAACGTTGCCACTTATTCGAAAGAATTTTCCTTATCAATATGTTTCTGGCACTATATCTAGTTGTTTAAGTGAAGTAATGTATGATAGATTTGGGAAGAATTATAGTTATATTAATGAGATTGGCTAATGAGTCTACAGTCGCATCCTCTCTAAGCCACTTAGTCAATCAGGCTATGATTTAGGTGTAGCGTTCCGACAGTAACTACTGCATATCTACTGTAGCCAATACCCTGGGAACTCCCATACATTACCAATCGAACAGCTGATTAACTAGCGGGATGAATGGCAGGTATGATAGCAAGGGAGCTAAATTTACTGCCCAACAATTTATTCAATCGATGAACTGATGAAGATGAACTTTTAATATTTTTTGGTAGAGAACCATGTCTCGAAATTAAAGTAGAGATGTATACAAGTAAACTTTATTAAATTATACCTTACGTGTTAGATTTCAAGTGTATAAAAAAAAAAATACAGTTTCTGGATAATACTGTGATTTGAAAGCCTTAATCGATATCTTTCTAATGATACTAAAATGATAAGAGAATTCTGATGTTAAAACGATGTATGATTATGATTTATTTATTTATTTCTTTTTTTGCCAATTCTGATGTGTATCGAATAAACAGGATAAACAAAAAAACTTGTGTAAAAATAAAGTAATCATATATTAGTCCATTAATCTAGACAACAATTAATAACAATATGTATGAAATTTTTATTCATACTCATAACCACTAAAAAAACATAAATTATTTCGAAATATATAGCTGAAGTTTCGGCCATAACATCTTAACTTAAGTGTTAAGTCGATACATATCACTCAATTGATACCAACTCTTGAAAATCGTAGATATTAAATAAAAATAAACTAAATAAACGAAAACATTAAATAAAAATTAAAACTTTCGTATTTTTTATTAATTTTCATATAGAAAAATCGTATGGATTAAAAAAAAATTAACTGCAGTAGAAGCTGAAATTTCATAAATACGATTATAAGAAGGAATAAAATTGGGGGAAAAAAGTTTAAACCTAATTTAAATTTAGGGGTGGAAAATTGTCGTTTTTTTCTTGAAGATCCTTAAATGATTAGTAGTTAGGCATTTCGAACAACAAAACTTTTTTTTGTTAACTGTAATAGGCTATGATTTTGAAAAATTATAAATGTACTAGAATATATGGCCCCGTCCCCACTCATATGATTATCTTGTGCCACTCTCATTAAAACTTCATATCATTAAGTTGGACGTATTTTTGGTTCTCTGAAAACCCACCAAGCATCGAAAAAGCATCTATTTAAAGTCGGGAAAACTTTTTACTTCGTGGCTAAAGGTCAGGATGAAATAACTTCGGAGCTCGGTCTGGTAACTATGCCTAACAGTCGGTAGATACTTAGTGACTAAGAGGGTGAGAGTATTTTCAGTATGAAAAAAGAGAAGGAAATCGATACTAATATTTCTTAATAAAAACAAAACTAAAAACATAGAAGAGTGGCTTGAAAGCAATAGTTTAAGCGATTAAAGATCATAACGATCATTTACTCACATTTATAGATATTTATTAAATTTACAAATATTTCATAAATGTTAACGGTGATTAATTGATGCAAATAGTCGAGACATCCCTCTTAAAAGAACGTCTTCCAATAGTTATAATAAAATAAAAAATGAGTTTATTGAAATAAACCAAAACAATGTAATGCGGGGTTAAACTTCAGGAATAGATGAGTTTATATTTGAATCAACGAGTTTGTATAGCAGATATAATTATTGTAGCTAATATATATAACTTTTATTAATAAGTGTTGTTACTTGAAATTCATGAAGAAAATAAACAGTAAAAATCATGTAATTTTTTTATTTTTTACAATAAAAATAGTATATTTTTTAAAAATATCATAATCGGTTGAGGGCGATTTCGATCAAATTAGCTCTTAGATAATGGTACAGATCATATGATGTAATTAATTTAAAGGCTGTATGGTAGAGTGCTATAAGGGTTGCCCGATTGAATCAAATTTAAATGTGCAGAGAGAGGATTTAAGAGACCCACTCATATATTGGTAAAAGCAATCCAGGAACACCCGGTGTACGTGCTATCTAATGGAACTGATAAATCGGAAGTCCTGGGTGGTTTTGATTTACACACCGGGAGAGGGTACCATTTTAACAGAAATTACAAACAACATGAGGACTCATCTCGTGGAGTGGTATATCTATTGGCCGAGTAGAGGGACAAGCCGGTGTCACTAGCAGGCCACTAGCGACAATAATCTATTGTCTAATGGCCCAGGAGGGCTGTCCACTTTGCATGCCACTCCAGGTCCGCGGAGGGCTGTTGGTGCGGACAGGATCGGGGCATCCTGGGGATAATACAGTATATCGATAGTGAGGGCTAGGGGTAATGGATGGTGCTAGGGGTGAGTGAGGTAAGCGGGGGGGGTGGTAACTATGGAAACGGTAAACAGTAACTGTAAAAAATACGCACGGTTAAGGAAACGGGATTATTTTTAAATGATTTATGGACTATTTTAGGGTTAAGAAATGGGAAGGGGGACTATCCAGACTTTTGAGAGAAACAGAATCAAAAGCTCGCTCATGAATTGAAAATTCTGGATTCGCCTCTATGCTAGATTTATTATACCTCAATAATATTAAAAATAGTTATACAGACACTGTAATATATGTCTAATGATGGAACAACAAGTATAGTGGCTAGCATAGCAGCTTAGAATACTAAAGGTGGCCCTAGGATTTTTTAAACAGAGTAAAAATCGTTGGCTACGCCACGTTGGCTTAAGATAGGTCGTAAAATGTAGGCCCGAGCCTGTGCGATGTCGTAAGATACTCTTTTAAAATCCCTATCCTAATTAGGATGAGCAAAATGTAGGACTCCTACTGTAGCATCTTCCTATTAGCCATAGTATAAAGTGACGTCAAGCAAAACGAACAAACCTACCGAATTGCTATAATTTTGAAGTATATGTGAAAACCATAGCATAGCTTAAATTATAAGGATTGGCCAATGCCTCACGAAATCAAGGTAGAAGTTGAATTAAAATTGCTGCCTGTTTGAATTCCTTCACGATAATGCCTAGAATTTCTTAAAAATATATAATTTCTTTAGGCAAAATCGGGAAAAGTTTTATCTCTATCTACCAATTTCTAACCAGGATCTACATAAAACCATGTTTAAATTTCAAGTAAAGAGTAAAAAAGAAAAAAAGTAGGTAACAGATGTAGTCATAACTGATATTAAATCCTTGCTAAGAAAACCAAGTTAGGGGATTTTGTAGTTAATTAGTTATATACAAACACAATTTAACTATTTAAGAAAGGTAGTATGATGTTTCAGTTGAGATGCATAATTAGTACATACAAATTTATTACTGTATTTTTTGAAGTACTTATATAGTTTTTTTAAAATGGTTTTTATACTATATGGATAAACCCATATATTATAGTAAACCATATATTAAGGACCTGATCACATTAAGTATCCCGCCCAAATAATAATATCAGAACCTTACAAAAATGACATGAATGTTCCGGATATTGAATCAGTTTAAAATTATAACTTAAAGTTACTAGGATCAAAATAACAAAATGACGATCTAAAGTCGTAGCTGAAACTTGCTAATAGGCTAGCAAACAAGGAGGTATTAGCTCATCAGGTCTCATAGATGTATCAAATTATTTTGAAACATAGTTAGTCTTTTGCTTGAAACAAGAGTAGACTTACTCTACCAATATACATTAGAGCTATCAAACAATAACTACAACCGACTAGGGACGATTATCCCTTGTTGAAGGGGAGATCACATTTGCCTTCCACAGGAGGCCGCTTCGTGCTCGGCAGGTATTATACCTCCCAGGCATGACACCACAAGGCAGTGACTAATTTTCAACTTCACTGACTCACAGATCGATTAAATTGTTTCGATGGCACCTCTGCTCGATATTAACTCTGGGTATGGACTACCTTGTAGGTTAAGAGATTAGACAGATTCAAAGGCGTAGATATAGACATCAATATCGCATTTTCTACATTTAAAAACCTTGCACCTCCTGCACATAAATCCATAAGAGATAACCCCATAACAAGGGCACAAGTAGAAAAAGCTAGCTTTTCAATTAATAACTTACTAAAAATCTGATGCCAATTAAATATATTTACATTTAGTAGATAGACTAGCAATGTAGTGTAACATTAATGAGCGTTTAAAATATTTTTTATTGACTTAACATTATTATTCACAACGTCAAACTAACAATAAAAGCTTAAATTAGTAACAAAGATAATACAGTAACTACAAGTAACGGAACAGTGACTCGAAAGTAACTTTATGGTTCGATGTTCAAGCTCCTAGACCATTACTCCTTATATTTAGTCGGAAATGGGATATCCCATAAAAGGCCCAGAATATTCCTTTTACGTCTAGAACAAGTGAATGTGTACTAATACGGTCATATAACGGTCCAACAAAAGTCTGGAACTCTTAATTGTAACAGAAATAAAGATATGTTTTGGTTTTACGTCACCTAATATTTGTTCTAACCATTAAAAGCAATAAAATTATGAGGTAGGAAATAATTTTTTTCCCTACATTTTAGCATAGCAGCATTTTAATGAATATAAAGAAATTTATAATTTTTAATTAATTAATTTATTTTTAATAATATAAATTCAAGAAATCTTCCTCCTGAATTCGATTCGTGGTAATCGAGAAGCGTCAGAAATAAAGATATCCTAATATAGAATTGTAAGTACAGTTTCTATAAAATTCTTAGTAATTTCATTCATCATACTATTCATTAAACGTATTAAGTAAGATTTAATTCAATGCATTTTAATGAAAAAATCAAATAATAAAATATAATTATTCTAACTATTATCCATGCAGGGGCCTTTTGTTTATATATTAACATTCAAACCGATTTTATGAACTCTTTTTCACAACTTGTATCCTATTAACAGTAATTCTATTCTTCGAGGCAAAATAAGATTATTTTGTTAATCTTATGAATTTTATTGTTACACCTGGTTACCGTTTAAATAACACTGTTTCGGGGAATCAGGTATTCCATATCCACTGTGCAAGTACAAGTTACTAAAATACTATAAGATAATACTAAATACATTTTCCTGTATAGAATTTTTCCATGTTTGAATGCTAAAATTCAATTTACTCTCCCAATTTTTCTTTTCTTGAACTGGAATTCATCTCGCTGGATGTTGATTATATTTTGATACTAGTCGTCTACTAGCCTTTTTTTTCTCGGTAAGCCATAACCTCCTTAATACTTGATCATATTTCATGAATGAGGCATCATTTTAAAGCTTTCCTTAACCGCTACATCGGAAAAAGATACAAATCACTCATTTCGTCTTCAATTATGAGTTATAAGCACAAAACCGGGATTTTTGCAAGAGAAATGGTCGTAGAGGTTTCTAAAACACTCATTTCGCCTTGGATTGCGAATTATAAGCAAAAAACCGCGGTTTTGGTAATAGAGGTTTCTAAATGGTGTCAATATTTTTAGGTTTACAAAGAGAAAGTTTTCGGTAATATACGTTTTTCCTACGAGTATGTTTGCGAGTTGTAAGCGAAAAACTGCACTTATCAGCGAAAATTGTCGCAGGGCTTTTTCGAAGGTGTCATTTATTTCAGTTTGTCGAGACGAAAATTTTTGGTTATATACACTTTTCAAATTGTCGCCGTCGTTTGCGAGTTACAAGCAAAAACATGCAATTTCAGTCAATAGAATCTGCGCACTCGCTTTCCGCGAAACCGATACGTGTATTTAAGTATGTGGCGTTTTGCATGGTGCGCTCTTTCAGTGACAACTATGTATATGTAAAAAAACCTACTAACAAACAATCACGGTTGACCATATCGTAACTTCAAGCATAGTGTTCAAAGGGGTTCTGTAAACACTTAAATACTATGTAAATACCTTAAACTTATGTTTCAGAAAATAAATAATCTACAATTTAAACACATCTATTCTTTACTTCAACCCTCATATATGCCCATGAAGCAGTAAATACGCAATATACAATACTGAATATAGGGTGTATACTTTAATTTAGTGGGAATTAAGTAGGTTAGAGTGTGAATGCTTCGCATGGGTCAGCTAGTACAAATTATTTACGATTTTAATCTAAACTATTCTCCCTCCCATCAAGATCGTTCCTTGCTTATTTTCAAATTGAATTTTTTTTTTTTTGCTTATCTGAGTTAAAACAATATTCTGAGCAGGATGAGGATATATTCAGTAAATCAAATACCATGTTTGGCCAATAGTCAACCACTTCTCCCCGGAAGACTATCATAATTGAATTTAGAATTGAAATATCGGAGGCCATTCTGGCACCATCAACGAGATTACGGGAGCATGTCATTTCCGCCCCATTCGCCAACCCCTCAAAGGAAATTAACTTTATCTGCGGAATCAAAAAGGCCGAGCCAATTTCAGGGACGGACCCCTCCCCAGGCAGGTGCCAGGCCCATTGCGATGCCTGCCACGTACTCCTCATCGGCGTGACTCTGTGTACAACACCCCAACAGCGGGTGGTTTTAATTAAATAATAGCCGTCGGACATCTGGTAGCTACCTGATAACGGCAGTAGCTGGCCTCTGAGCGATAACCCTGGTAGGCCTCTAAAACCCGGGTACCTGACCCTCGACCCACGATAAAGACCAGGGTTTTACCAGGGGCCTCCTCTGCATGAGTTAACTTGCCAACTTTCCAAATCCTGGGATAACGCCTCGCTCCCGATCTAGCCGACCCGGAGGGAATCCCAATAAGCCGACGGCTGCGTTGGGGGCACGAACTAACGAAATCTTAAGGCGATACGTGCTTCTGCTGGGTATTAAACTATGGAGCAGAGATATGGAACAAAGTCTCTTCAGGCCAAGGCACAATTTCGTTGTAAATTTTCGCTCAACTTAACATGCGATACAAGAACACATGCCCGCTTGGACGTGAACGCAATAAAATAACAACCGCTCTATGACTTCGTTAATATATACTCTGCATGGTACAGTTGTAACTAAAAGAACATAGATCTTACTTTTTAATTTATTTGAACTAAAAACACAATTAAAAACGGTTTTTTACAATAGTTTAACTACTGAGGCTAACGAGGATATACTTGTTTCAAACACTGTATAAAACACATAGTTCGATTTCAAAAAAATCTGGTGCGACGCGCGCAACACACAACTTTCACTTACCAACTTACTTAGATTAGAAATGGATATGTTTTTTTAATTGCCATTTATATAAATAATATATAAAAGAAGACTTGATATTCTAAAAAAATCTAAAAATTGGAAAAAGTTATGAAATAAAGAGCCCCCTGCGTTTGACCGATTTTGATGAAATTTTGGTTGTCACATCTTGAGCATATACATACACCAAATATCCAGTCTGATCAAAATCATCACAGCCGTTGTTGAGTTAATAAAAACAACACGTGAACATAAGAAAAAGTTTATTAAATAAAGAACCTCCTCCGTTTTACCAATTTGGATGAAATTTCAGCTGTCGCATCACGGTCATATACATATATCAAATACTAAGTTTGATCAAAATCATTAAAGCCGTTTTTGAGAAAATCGAAAAAACCCTAAAAATTATACAAAATTCTTTAAATAAAGTACCCCCTTCATTTGACCAATTTTGATGAAATTTTTGCTGTCACATCGCGGGCATATACATACATCAAATACCCAATTTCAGGTCTGTGCGGTTTCTAGTTTTTGAGTTAGTCTGTTCACACACACACACAACACACACACACACACACACAGACCATTTCGCGGGACTTGGTTAATTGGACTCAGGGGACCCCAAAATGTGTATTTTCGTTGAAAACCGGAAGTCAAAATTTTTCACGATCGCAATACTTTCCTACTATATATTCCATATATAGGTAAGTGAAAGTAAAAAGCTCATCTCAGTGAATAATTGGTAAGTCGAAATTGGCCCAAAATGGGTTGATTGGCTAAAAAGAAGCATGAAGGCGGTTTCTTCAGAGTTAATTTAGTGTTTAAGTCAGGTGTTCTTTTGAAATTTAGTTATAATAATTTCGATTTAATCTTTGGTAATAGGCCAGCGAAAAAATAGTCAACTCTATCTATCATCACTGATAAGATCTATTTGCCTAGTATATAAGTAGACACTATTTTGGCATTTTTAATGAAATTTCAACGCTTGAAAATAAAAACCTTAGTTTATACTAGTAACTTTATAAGTCGTGTTCAGAAAAAAAAAAAAGGAAATTAGATTTAAAGACTAATCCGATGAGGTAACAGATATAATACAATAAAATTACTTTTAGGTGCTAGAGAGAGAGAATATTTTTATTTCTTAAAGATTAACAAAATAAATGATGTTTTTGTACAAGATTTCTGATTATTTACACGATTTTGTGGTACATGTTGTTGTTTGATGATGATGTTATTTGATGACATTGTGGTACAATAATAATAAATATATAACAATTTTTTGTATATGGACAGTAGGAAAAATTAAAAACCTACATAAAAAATTCTGGGTGGTATGTCGACATCTAGTTTAGCACGTATTTATCATATTGCTAATTAAGTTTGGGAATAAAAAATATTTGTATTTATATCGATAATGAATACCTCATTTATCTAAGAGTTCAGAAAATAAATATTGTCTTTCACAGCTTTATTGATTTTTTATTAGAATATTCTGATCAAAATAGTTTCTGGAAATAAAAATGTGGGGATATCAATTCAAAATCCACACAAAAAAGATAGACATGTTAAAAATATTTTAAATACTTCGGTTTAGAATGATATATTAATCGATTTATAGATGTAATTATATATAAGATTGATCTGTAGATATACATCTTGTAGAAAAGAATGCGGATTTAATGAACAATAATCTCAAACTTGAAAGGAAAAGATGTGTTTGCACTAAGTCAATTTATAATACACTTTTACAAATGTTATATAATATTGCAACAACGAAATAATAATGGAATAGAATATAAAAGTGAAACGTACATTTACAGACACGGATATTTATTTATGAAAGTCAAACAACTCATATCCCAGAAATGATAAGATATTATTCGCTCAAGAACAAATCTCTAGACTTCCATTAGCATGAGGACGGCTCAAAGAGGAATAAAACTAAAGATATCACGTAAAGAGATGCGGGAATATAAACTGGAATGAGAAACGGGACTTCTCATAACTTGAGGACAAACAAAAAGATAAAGACAGCAGACAATAATAAAAGAGATCGTTGTTAAAAATATGAGAGGTGAATGTAAATATAACAACGCTTTGGCATCGAAATGCCAACAAACGAGAGTATTCAATATCAACGGATAAGGGTTTAAAGAACAAAGAAAACAGAAAAAAAAAGGACAGTAAAAAGGAAACAGTTTCCGAGATTACCAACTTTTATCGCTTTCTTCGATCTCATTCGCAGGAGAAAAAAGCGTTATATAAATGGATGGCTATATCAAACTGTCGTAAACTTGGAATCAGTGTGAGCAGAATATCGAAAAATCAATTCAAAACCAATCTTTGTACGAATAATGTCCGAAATAAATTTTAAACACGAATGAAATGTTAATCCGACAGTTATTTATATTACAAATTATCAATATATCTCTCTTGTACCTATTTACATATTTGAACTGAAAGTTGTGTTCATATCAATCATATAAAATAATGATGTTCTCCATTAATACTATTTAAATCTTTTAACAAATTTTATAAAGAACAATCGCGCTATCTTACAATACTTTTAGAATATTCAACGGATCATAAAAAATATGCTAGTGCATTATAAAATGGGAATTTCGAATAAATACTTTGATAAGGTTTTCTTGTTCGATAAGGTATATTGAAGGATCCAAGAGGAGAGGTTCCCCCCCCCCTCGAAAAATATTATGTCATTTAAAGATTGAATTTAACTTTACTAAAAGGAAGTAAGGTAAAGATCAAATAATATAAAGAACAAGTAGAATACTAGTTTTCGGAAAGGAAAAAAAGGTAAAACAGCTGATGGGTAGATTCAGGGGAAGAGATGTGGGGCTGAAACCCCCCCCCTTACAACCGGCTGAATCCGCCCATGATAAGGAACAATACTATTTAATATTTAAGTGTACAATAAAATTGTGGGATTGTAATTTCGCTCAGGTATTTTTCACGATATCAAGCTAGAAGAACATGGACTATAACCATTATTTTTTATTCAAATATCTTTTATAACTATATTGACTGCAGCTCACCTATTTTAAAGGAAAACTATCTTTAGGTAAGTTTTCAGAATTTTTATGTGATAAACTACAATTAAATTAAGAAAACGGTTTTAGCTTTTATTGAATGTTTGTAAGGAATATTTTAGCAAAAGGAGTAGATAAACATTCTTGTTGTCGAACTGAAAAGGGTGAGGTATTTACGATTTATTTTTTTTTTCTTCTTTAATTTCGAATAGGATCAGTTCAAATTATAATAGGAAGAAAGAAAACCATTCTGTCTAGGCATACTTCTCCTTGTTTGAAACATATAATTTCCAATAACGAGCTAGGAAAGTAGTTCCCCATTGTGAATAGGAACATAACAGTCCTCAGAAGGCAGTGACACTGTACAAAAGCGGGAATCGGAGAGCTGAAATGGTCAGTACGCCGGGACAGAAGTGTTCAGTTATCCACGAATAATGAACATCGTTTCGGGGAAAGGGGCGATAAAAATGTCAGCGGTCTTAGCATCGCTTTAATTGCACTTGTGCAGTTGAATCCCAATTGCAGTTTTATCGTGGCTCACAGGCGGACAAGTTTCCGCTATGCAGGCCGATTTATAGGGTCCTCAGGAGCCTTTTACCCAGTCTTCTGGGCTTGGTATTCATGAGCTACAGGGTTTGTCCCCTCCTATAATAGGTACTAGGGTTTCTTCATATTTGATTCAATATTTAATGCAAGGGTTACTATTGTTGTCACCATATCATAAGTAATAATTGATTCTAAAACGTAAAAAAGAATAAAGGTAACAAAAGTCTTGAAGTTTAGAAATACATACTATGAGCATTAACAAAGAAAAAAAATAACAAAGTAATTTTTATTATGGGACATCTAGTCCTTTAAGAATTCACAAAAATGTGATCAGATCCAACGCGATTTGTTTGGATATTAGAAAAAAAAAATTGGGTATAAATTAAAAAATAAAAGCAAACCTCAAAAAACAAACAAACGACAGTATAAAAGAACATTTGAATATTGAATAAAATAATTTTAATTTTAAAACTTTTGAGCTTGAAAAAAAGTAGTACGATATAACTATTTTACACATTTACTGAAGATTGATGATTAAGTAGGTGGATAAATAAAGGGGAGGGGACGCGGCACGGATGATAAAGGATTTTTATTTTGTTGAAAAATGTTAAATAATTTTTAATATCACTTGCATAAAGAGCTTTTCGATAGAATTACTAGCAAAATATTTCAATTCAAATGGATAAAGTCATAACAGAAAAATGTTAGATTTTTGATGTTGCCTGTAACCTTTTTAAATCAAACTGTTTAAGAACATTAAAAACATTTTTCGTGAACGATCTTAATTCTCCCACCCACAACCTTAAAGAAAGTTTATTCATCAGATACAATTGGCTCACTAATCAAATAACATACAAGCACTTAATGACGACTTAGTTGAAGTAAATATTTAATAAATCTACATTTTTTATTAAACTGGTCTTAGTAATCAAAAATGCCTTACACGAGTCTTTTTACGCCTTGTAGAAACATTTCTTCAATAGAGCCTACAATAAATTACTGATATAACTCCACTAACAGCGAACCAATGAGTATATGAACACGTTGCAATGAATAATATAATAAAACATTAGCTTCAAATATCATTATTTTTTAATTTTGCTATCCAAACATTAAATTTCTATTTACTTATTCAATTAGTACAATATTAATCATAGACATTTTCTTAGCTTGGCTAAATATTAGCTTAACCTGACCAAAAATAATGGATAACCTCTTTCTCTTAAACTAAAATAGTATAACAAATCATAAAAAGCATTGATAGCCATACAATACTGTGTGCCCATAGTTTTTCTAGAACGATTACTTTTGTGGGGTAGAAAAAAATATATGATTCCCAAAAAAATACAGCGAATCTTTACGATATATTTTAAAACATGAACGAATGAAAAATTCAAAATGAATTTCGATAATAAAAGAGAAGTTTTTACTTCATTAATCCGCTAAATGGTGTGTGAATTGAAACAAGCATGTAAAATAAATAAAGAAATAAAAAGCAATAAAATCACAACCGGCTGTAATGTAAATATAGGGACGGTAATAAAGTCCACTGGCCACCAATAGAAAAAACAGATACAATTTGTTCAGCGAGCCAATAGCTATAAAGCTTACACCCTTAACTAGGTCCTTAGCAATTACTATAAGATATGTTTTATGGTCTCGTTAAAACATACTTTAACCATTGGCCGTCATTAAACCCTCTCGAGGCAGTAAAAGGGCTTGTTATGGCAGCACCTTCCATGGTGAATATATTTATTTTAAACTTTTTGCAGTCCTCTTTGCAATTTTTAAGACATCCACCGGACCAGTCAATTGGTATTTTAACTGCACCGCGGGGATGTATCGTACTGTTACTGCATAATAGGATAGTCCTTGGAGTTCCCCGGTAATTGAATCGATAGCAGTTGTTAGTTGGAGAATAAAATTGCAGCATTGGGATCATTTAGTAATTTATTATTATATAATTAAACCATGTTTCTACTTAACTATCCCGCCCTGCTAAGGTAAAGGCCTGCCGACAATATAAAACATAGTGCGGATGTTTAATACAATACTTTCAACAGGTTTTTTCATTTTTTGTAAATTGCATCTGTTGTATATCGTAAGGTAAATAGTAGCAGTTTCCTAAAAACTTGAAGAGTACAAATAATCCTATGATTTTATTTTCCCCATAAAAAGCTTCGGCAATGATCAGTATAAATATCATCTTCTAAAAATAAAATTATACTTCGCAATGTAAAGAACAAAAACTTATGCTCATAGAAGTAAGCTATAATTTAATAGGAATCAAGTGGGTATCAGGGATCTTTTTCAGTTTCTGTACTATTCTCTTTCAAAAGAAGGTATAATAGCAACATAGAGGAGACCCTTACATCGAAAATCATAAGAAGCATGAATTTTTCAATTTTCAGAATTTTACGGTACAAACATTTATAATCATTTATTATGAATACGGATTTAAGAGACAAGTTATCTCAATTGTTCGCAAAGAGCTGAAAGCGACATAAGTATCTTCAGCAGTTCCACTAATATGATTTATTTTAACAAAAAAATTTGCGCAGCACTGGAATTTGGAAAAGTGAGTTAACATAAAAAAAAAAAAAAAAAAAAAAAAAAAAAAAAAAAAAAAAAAAAAAAAAAAAAAGAGCTCAAAAGAGCGGAATGGCGTTCCAGGAATACACGCAGGACAATGAAGGGGTCCTTTGTGAAGGCTGGAATGTCAATATCTAAATTGGAATAAAGCAGTTAACTGCCGGGGCAACACTTAGAGCCCCCCTCAAATTAATATTTAAATAAAGAGGAATTTCTACAGGAATGGCGTCCGGTGCAGAAAGCACCCCTCAAACGTAGCAGGAGGAATCTCAAAAATATTGCGGGAAGGGGCCCGCCCGGAGGGTCGTCATATTTCACATGCAATTACTGTACCCTGTCCCCTCTTCGGCGGGACTCGAATCTCTACCAGTGCATGATAATTCATTTAGCACGAGCATTGGAGTGGGGACAGTTGTTAATAGTCAGTGCTAAACTGGCGAAAGAATTGCCGTAAGGGCTGATTGTGACAAGGCTTTCGATTAGATTGAATTAGTCGGCAGTAGAGTGGGTTAGTGATGAGTGGCTGTTACGAGTGAGTACTTCATCCCCTTGCACCAACACTTCAAATATCCATAGAGCTACATGATAACCTAACATAACCTCAACGAGTTAGTAGAACCTTCCAAGTGTTTGTGCCAATATGAAATAGTCACCTGAATTTCTATAAATACGACTTTGATATAGATATTGTAACAGACTGTGGGTTGAAATAATTTTTATAGAACGAAAATAATGATCTAACAACACCAAACAAACTATGAAAACACAAATAATTAAACAGGTTACAAAAAGTATCACTTTGTAACTACACAGTAACACAAAAATAACCATATTGATTGAGCATCAGAACAAGACTAACACCGCTGTCTATTGCTCCTTATACTTAGTCTGAAGAAGGACTGTCCGGAACGTTCTAGACAAGAGTAGATGGTACTCGAACAGTTTGCTCCTACTGTTGGCTCGTTCCAAAAACAAGTCTAGAACTCTTTTAAACCATATGTTTGTGTTTTGTTTTGTTTCACGTTACAATATGCTGATTTTAATCTCACGTTATCTCAAATTATACCTGCTTCGTTATTATCTATCTTTATTATGCGGTCACCTGTAAGTTTGATTTCACTTTAGGGAACATTTTAACCGAATTTCCATTGCGTAATTTTCTGTCAAAAAGGGTGTTATTAGTTCTTTAACAACCGAGCTTTTGATTCCGATTTGCTGTACTCGATGTACTCTAAAAAGATAAATAAACTCGTGTACATTTCAGATGAGAACGGACCCACAGTACTCGGTGCAAACCTGGCCAATCTCAGATGTAACATAGCAGAAGTGTTACCCATGATTCAGATTTCACAAAGTTGTAGAATGAAAAATGGCTGCGGTTAAAGGACGAACAAACTTCAACAGGCTATTACAAAATACGATCAAGAGTTTTAAAGGAAGAGTTATCCTTAATTTAATTTTATATTTAAAAACTAGGTATATGAATTGGAAAATATACAAAGGAAGGAAAATTAAAGGACTTTTTACAAGAAATCATTAGTCAGGTTTTATTTTATTATATGTGAGCATCTATCTACGTGAGATTTTAGATCCCTAATCCAGATCGACCGTAAAATAATCCAAAGTATTATTTGTACAAAAATATACACACATGAATGCAAACGTACAGATTTATACAAACAATAAATTAAAATCGATTTGGACCAGTTTTTTGAGACAGCAAAAGAATAGCAATGAAGACAGCAATAGCAATGAAATATGAAAAAGTAAGTTCAATTCAATTTAAATCTGTTGCAGCTATACTATTGAATATTTTTTCTGAAGTAAAATCGTATATAAACTATGCTAGTCTCGCAGATAACACCGGCGTAAGTCAAGGGACTACTCGATGCCGTGCTATCTACCAACACAAACCATAACCGTAAACCTGTGGTGCTGAGGGACGGTGAATATATCGCTTACCTTACGTGCGTAGGCACCGCGGCTTTGTCTTACGATTATTACGAAATTATTCCAACGACTCCAGGGGCTCCAGGATATAATAACTCATAACACGAGTGAGTTGTCCCTTTGTATTCACAATCGGGACGAACAACTGTTTAATTGATAAGTTTATGAGGGCATAATGAAGTCATTAATGCTCCCTGTTGAATATATGTTTGATTGTAAGTAGCAAGAAGATGTATAATTGTATACACAGACAGGGAGGCATATAGTAAATTATTTTTTCCGGCACGGAGAGAGTGACATTGTTTGTTTATGACTGACTGAGTAAGATTATTTCGTGGTTCCACAGGATCTTTGAAGATTGGACTGGTTCCAAGTCAGCCAACTAGCGTTCAAACATTTTTCTATTTTTTTTTTTTTTTTTTCCACTTTGAAGAAAACAAAATAAACGTGGAAACTGGAAAGAGTTGCTATCCGTCACTGAGGTTCCTATCTCCGGCCACTGAATTATATTAGATCAGACTTTTCTAAAAGGTCCCATCAATTCCCGTATATTTATGAAGCTTTTAAATGGCCTCTGAAATTAACACGTGTTATTTCACGCTTCAACTTATTGCGGGGTCCTGTCGCCTCCCCTTTTTCGACTCGACAATAAATCAAGATTAAGGAAATGCCTTTGAAGATTTACTGTGGTAGAGCAATGACATGTGGAGGATATAATCTTGTCACTTTATATAACGGAAGCGTTATTTACTTTATCCTCTTAATGTTGGTCGTTGATGAATCGAAGTGTTTATGATGTTTTCAGACATGAGAGAATGAAATAATCTAGAAGGTTTATACCTTAGGCTCTTGCTTGTCCGTCCTCCTCGGGACCGAAAAATCGCCGATAAAATAAATTAAAACTCCAATATTATTTTAACTTTTAGATTAGAAAAAATAATTACAATTTTTAATCTATCAATATTAGGAGGTAATTTGCAATAATATAAGTTTTTTCCTCTTCAATTTGGTTATGACTTCAGTTGAGATGTAATCCTGAGAAATTTGGTATATGAAGGGAACATGAATAAAAATAAAATATAATAAAATTCTTTGGTGTAGCCGATTTATGATAAAACATTAAATATTATAAGATCCAGCGATAGTATATCCTACAGTATCCTCATACATATCACATACATCAAAGCCCTTCCATCACAGTTTGCTCTGGCTGTTCCATAATTCCGACTAACTGCCAAGTACTGCCTGCAACTTGCCAACTCCTTCGACCTGCTTTCATAATGTATCATATACCAAAGCCCCCTCATTTTTCTTCGAAACTTTATTTATTTTTCTCCCTTTCCCCTTCACCGATTCCACCTGACCTACTTCCTAAAACCAATTTACAAATTAATCCCATTAGCCATAATTAACTAAAAAATTACAGGTCAAGTATAAGTACTGATTTGTTAGTATAAATAGATAATCTGAGCATTAAGTCTATGAAGGAAGTTGCCATGGAAATGCAGACCTGTTATTTTCCTATTTACGTTTTGATCCTTTTTCTCTTCTTGATAGCTATGATGGTTTCGATAATCGGTGAGGACAATTAACGACTGCACCGTAATCATGTGTTTTCAACCCGATTACAGCCTTAAGGCTGGACTAGACAAGCACACTATTTACTTTGGAACAGGTAATTATACCAGCACTATAGTTTTCCTTCATAAATAAGTTCGTATATAAAAATTTATTTACTCATTCCAATACCGTATCACTGATGTTTGGGGAAAAGGTCATAAGTCATCAAACGTGAAGCTTAAACAACGATTATCCAAGCTTGAAAAAATCATTATAAATTCTGCATGATTGTATTTCATTATTAATAATAAATGATATTACTGTAGTTATTATTTCAACAGGGACTGATATTCACAGTAAATTATGAATTTTAAGAAGACGAATGATATAAAAGTATGAAATAAAAAGTATATATATGTATATTAATCTCAATTACAAAAATCACATATTGATTTTATTATCGTAGGCCTAATTGCAACCTTTTTTTACATAACTTAAAAAATTAGAGTTTCCCATATTTCTGATTATAAATGTACAGGATCCAAAAGCCAGATCTGAAGGCATTAAAACATATTTAAATAATAATAAATACAATTATTTAACTCATAATCAAATCGACTCACTACAGCAATTCAAATTTTAATGTACTTTACATTTTTCAGACAATAATTTAGTGATAAAAAAATTCCACATTTTCATTATCGTTAAACACACATGTTTCACCACTTCGAATGATTTGACAGTCCTTTTATATTATTTCTAATTAAACCAATACAAATCGTCGTCACAATGCTAAAGTAACGAATGTGCAACTAAAAACTTATGCATATTCGTTACTTTAGAATGGTGATGTCAAAATGTTCCATATAGTACGTTAGCGTTCAGGATAAAATAATATAAAGATATGTAGGTAGACGTTGAACAAAACCATGTAACTCAATGAATATCTGTTTTTAAAATAATTCTGCTCGGTAATCAATGATTTGTTAATTTAAAGGATATTTGAAACTTTTTATAATTTATTTTACCTTCGGAAGAAAGTTTAATTTTCCAGTAAACCGTTTTTTCCTCAATTTATTAAAGCAACTGCCCATTTATTCAGTTGCTTATAATACAAACATAACTTTTATCAATAATTTATTATAAACCTTTCTCTCTTGATTAGCTAGATTAGATTAGGTTGGTACGAAGAGAAAATCTTAGGAAAATAAATAACAAATTGTAAATAAATATATCTTAAAGATACAAATAGCTTATATACTAGATAATATTATTAACTAATCCGAAATTTAATATTATTTTTTACTTTCACTTACCTATATATGAAATATATAGTAAGTGAAAGTATTGCGAGCGTGAAAAATTTCGACTTCCGGTTTTCAACGGAAATACACGTTTTGGGGTCCCCTGAGTCCAATTAACCAAGTCCCGCGAAATGGTCTGTGTGTGTGTGTGTGTGTGTGTGTGTGTGTGTGTGTGTGTGTGTGTGTGTGTGTGTGTGTGCGAACAGACTAGCTTAGTTTATGTATATGCCCGCGATGTGACACCAAAAATTTCATCAAAATTGCTCAAAGGGAGGGGGTACTTTATTTAATAACTTTTTAAGTTTTTTTTTCGATTTTCTCAAAAACGGCTCTAACGATTTTGATCAAACTGGGTATTTGATCTATTTATATGCCCGAGATATGACTGTAAAAATTTCATCAAAATTTATCAACCGGAGGGGGGACTTTACTTAATAAATTTTGTTTCATTTTCACGTGTTTTTTTTTTTTTACTTTCACTTACCTATATATGAAATATATAGTAAGTGGAAGTATTGCGATCGTGAAAAATTTCGACTTCCGGTTTTCACCGGAAATACACGTTTTGGTACCCCCTGAGTCGAAATAACCAAGTCCCGCGAAATGGTCTGTGTGTGTGTGTGTGTGTCTGTGTGTGTGTGTGTTTGTGTGTGTGTGTGTGAACAGACTAGCTCAAAAACTATAAACCGTGGGAACTTGAAATTGGGTATTTAGAGTAGGTATATGCCCGCGATGTGACAGCAAAAATTTCATCAAAATTGCTCAAAGGGAGGGGGTACTTTATTTAATAACTTTTTACGTAATTTTCGATTTTCTCAAAAACGGCTCTAACGATTTTGATTAAACTCAATATTTGATCTATTTATATGCCCGAGATATGACTGTAAAAATTTCATCAAAATTGATTAACCGGAGGGGGTACTTTACTTAATAAATTTTGTATAATTTTCACGTGTTTTTTTTTATTTACTCAAAAACGGCTTTAACGATTTTGATCAAACTGGGTATTTGATGTATATATATGCCAAAGATGTGATAGCCAACATTTTGTTAAAATTGATCAAACGGAGGGGGGGCTTTACTTAATAAATTTTGTACCATTTTCACGTGTTTTTTTTTATTTACTCAAAAACGGCTTTAACGATTTTGATCAAACTGGGTATTTCATGTATGTATATGCCAAAGATGTGGTAGCCAACATTTCATCAAAATTTATCAGTCGGAGGGGGCACTTTATTTCATAACTTATTTACCAGTTTTTACCTTTTTTTCGATTATCTCAAAAACTGCTTTAATGATTTTTATCAAATTCGTCATGTTTAATGGAAATTAGGTTTTCTTTAATATCAGGTAAGCTTTATCATTATTAAAATGTTCTGAGGGGGCTTTTTTGGGGGGGGGGGGAGGGTTGGGGCCTTTTTTTTGTTTGTTGGTTTCCTATAAAGCACCTTTGTTTTTGTTTTTATGGAGAAATTAACTGTTAGGTCTCGTTACGCCTAAAAATAAGAAATGGCTAAATATGAGATATGATAAAAATAAAGAAAACATAAAGAGGAGAAAAAAATAAAAATATTCAGTCAACTCATAAAACTCGTTGAGCCCACGAATGCGGAGTACGCCTTTAAGGACAGACCATTGTTCATAATTAAACCCGTTCTGTTCATTTGAGAAGTGGCAATTAACAAAACGCATTAATTTCTAATCTAAGTAAGTTGGTAAGTGAAAGTTGTGTGTTGCGAGCACGCACCAGATTTTTTTTACTCAAAAACGGTTTTAAAGATTTTGATCAAACTGATTATTTGATGTATGTATGTGCCCGCGATGTGACAGTAAAAATTTCATCAACATTGATCAAATGGAGGGGGTACTTTACCGCGACGGGGAATGCTAGTACATTATAATTATAAACTATTTTTTCAATTTTTTTAATATTCATTTTTCCTAGTATCCTTGATAGTACAATACTTTGTACTGTGCCATTCCGCCTAGCTGTTTCCTGATCCTGATAATTAAAGAGAATGTTTATTTGTTTGGATCTATTTGACAGAATGTAACATTAAAATAATTGAAAATAGTATATAAATAAAATCAGCAATTAAAATAATAAGAAATATAAGGATACAAGGAAAAGTGGAATAGTTATAATGTCCTTTTGGTCTAATAACGGTGTCCGTTCGAGGATTGGAGAAGACATTAGAGAACCGAAACGAGGAAGATACAGAGAAAATGTAGATAAGAGTGCTCATAAAAAAAAAAAAAATTAAAGGGCCGAATATTTTTAATATAGGTAATTAGTATTTCAGTTTACATCATGTGTTAATTACATTTTTGGGTTTAAATAAATGGTGACTACTTTACACGAAATAAAATAATATAAAAATTAAACCATTTCCAAATCTTACCAAACTATACGAAAGTTTCTAAAATACATTAATATTAGGATTTTTTTTTAATTAAAAAGACGGCAAAAGCCAATAAACAACTTCACATCTTAAGTTTTCTAATCTGGCTATTAGAGGAATTACAAGGCTTATAGGATTCGAACCGAATCGGACATAAGCGCCTTGAGCTTATTAATGTTCCAGTTGGAATTATAAAGCTGGTTTCTTGGCGATGAGTAGCTCCTTAAATAATTTGAAACACATAACGAATAAATTATTAAAAGCCTTTGGCCAGTCTAAAGTTGCGGTCATCCGGCTCCAAAATGTTTAATAAATAAATAAGTCCTAATCTTCGGAAATGTGAATATTTACGTTACATAAAATATTCAATTTAGATCAATGATTAGTTTGCTATCGCCTAATATAAATTCAAGAAATCTGATGTAATAGGCCAGCTCAATTGGTAACAGGAATGGAGCTATTGGAGTGAAGCACTTTTTTAATGCACTTTAACAATAGATGGAGAATCAATTTCTTGCAGGTAATTTTCGAAATTATTCCGAGCATGTAAAGACTACAATTGATAATTCATATTATACCGGAAAATTCTGTGACCTCTAAAAAATATGAATCTGTGAACTATATTTTAAAGACCTAATTGATTAGTTTTGTCAACTTTAAAAAAAAAAAAAAATAGTTAAGAAATAACTTATACTCACAGTCGTCCCCATATTTAACCTTAAGATACTATGACTTTAAAAGTAAAAATTTACATTTTTCATACCCCTATGGGATGTAATAAATTCGATAAGAAATGACAATGTCTCATGAATTAAATTTTTAAAAATTGAAATATAAGGATGAAAGGGTATTTTTTTCTATTTTAAAACGTTTATTATTAAAATGGCAGGTCAAAAAAAAAAAAAAAAAATCTATTTGAAAAACTGGTCTTCATCCCACACATAAATAGACATAACGATACAGTGATGAGAAATATAGTTTAAACATTTTATTTTATTGTATTGAGAAACTTCAATAAGACGAATGGAAATACAATTATATTCATTCATAAGAAGAATATTACCATGAACATGGTGTAAAATACAATCAATGAAAAAAATAACGAGAGAAAATTATTGAACGAATCCTTAATATCAATGTCTAATTTCGAAAGACAGTTCATTACAAACAGAGGCATTAGGTGTAACAGGAAATTCGTCTATTTTTCAAGTATTTTCAATAAATTCGTATCAAAGCTTCTGTCAATAAACTCTGGATGGCTTTACTATCTCTGTTTTTGAGAGCCTGAGACGTAAACCTACTATAAAGTCCATATATAGATTAACCTAATTGTTTTTTTATATGTCCCATTAGTTGGCTGGCCTTACCTGGAAATAATGGCAACAACGGATAATTATTAGTCTTTCATTTTTATTTTTATGTTAAGTGTTTTAATTATTACTTTGGTAGAAGGACAACTCAAAATAGAGGTGAGCCCATCAGTGGGAATTTCCAACAACAATAAATCACAATAATTTGTAATGAGCCACAACAAAAGGAATTGTACAGAGCTTAAGATAGATTAATTTGTATATATAATAATAAAAAAACCTTAATCTGGAGAATCCAGTATTGTTATAAGAGTTCTGGATTATGATTCTTAAATGTCGAAGTGCATTCTTTCGATTTAATAGAGCATACTTGCTTAGAATGCAACCCCGTCCATACTAGATGTATGAGCCTTCCAGGTCACAGAATAACTGACTCCAATTTCAACATTATTCTTGACACACATTTTTATAAATATTCTTTTTATGGAAAATTCTAACCTATTTATTTTGTAATTTAATAAAATATACATAAGAAATAGAAAAGTTTCGAATTTTCCAAATAGAATTATTATTAAGATTGCTTTCCTGACAATTTTTGAAATTGGAGTTATTCATTCTGTCAACTGAAAGGCCCCTATAATAATACTACATCATAATTATGTGACCACATTCTCTTTGCATGTTTCTGAAAGTACTTTCGGGTTGAGTTACAGGGCTCGGCTGTCATCGATGGCAAGGCTGTTACGAAGCGAGTTAATATTTCATATTCCAGAGCCACGTGTACCGGAGTTCGATTTCTGGCCGAGGCAGAAGATTGCCTGCTATCGTTTCCTCGTCGTATCATTAGTCTTTCCGCTTCTTCACCAAATAAATATTCTATCACTGTATAATCAGATCCGTTGAAGGATCAGGCGCTATATTACACAGAGAGTTCTCCCTTAGTTATATTTTTTTTTCCTGACCGAGTCAGAAATAATAATACTCTGTTATATTCCCTACAAATGGTTTCGAGAAGCCTTAAATAAAAAACAAGGTTGAAATCGTAAGGACATTGTTTAAAACAATCGGTTATGTGGGAACAGTTAAAAAAGTTTCTCCCTCTAAATGGCTGGTCAACTCGTTAAAAGTGTGTTAAATTTTAAAAATTGTCCTTATTCAACGTTAGGATTCAGCTAAGGGTTCCAATTTACTATAAGTAGCTTTGAAAAACTCCTAATTTGAATCGATTGTTAGCTATGGTAACGATTCTTCAACCTTAATAAGTGGAAATGTTTCGGTTTGATGTTAATCTTTGAATCTATAAGGGATGATGAATAATATATTTAATTCTAATGATGGATAACGTATTAACAACTAGCTGGGAAACCGACTTCGCTTAGGAATTGTGTGACAGTCATGGGCGGATCCAGCCGATTGTAAAGGGGGACTGAGATCCTGAAGGGGGGCTGCATTCTCACAGCCCTTCGTGTGGATCTGCTAATCAGCTTCTTTACCTTTATGTTCCTTTCCCACAACTAAAATCCTACTGTTCTGCAAATTATGGTATTTGTTCTTTAACTTGCTTCCTTACTTTAAGGAAAGTCAAATTCTATCATTAAATGACAAAAAGTTTTCCAAAGGGAGGGGCTGCAGCCCCCCCCCCCCCCTTGATCCGCCAATGGTGACAGTTGAATATTGTAACAGTAAGCTGTAACAGGTATGTTCGTTGTAATAGATATTGGTTAAAAAAAGGGGAAATCAAGCGCCTGTATGATAACAAAGTAGTGTAAATCGGATATCCAGTTTATATTGGGGCCAAATGAAAATGACTTAATACATATAATTATTCAAGGATTACATTTTTAAAATAACTAGAAATATCTATATACATATTACCTATAGGTGTTGAATAGTTTACTAAATATAATTAGCGACAGATTTTTCAAATAATACTTATATACATACTTAATATTAGACCCAAATTTGACCAGGTAATCCGAGCTCCATTATTCATGATTATAAATATATATCTGCTATAACTATCCAACAGCTAAAAGTTGGATGTTTCGGAACAGAAAAGTGTACTTATACGTTGAAATACGCTACTTTTCAAGAGAAGCGGTTTTCCGAAAAGTTAGTAATTTTTTACTTTCACTTACCTATATATGAAATATATAGTAAGGGAAAGTATTGCTATCGTGAAAAATTTCGACTCCCCGTTTTCAAAGGAAATACACGTTTTGGGGTCCCCTGAGTCCAAATAATCAAGTCCCGCGAAATGGTCTGTGTGTGTGTGAACACTAGCTAGTAGTGAAGACTAGCTCAAAAACCATAAACCGTGCGAACCTGAAATTGGGTATTTAGTGTACGTGTATGCCCGCGATGTGACAGCCAGAATTTCATCAAAATTGGTCAAAGGGAGGGGGTACTTTATTTAATGACTTTTTACGTTTTTTTCGATTTTCTCAAAAACGGCTCTAACGATTTTGATTAAACTTAGTATTTGATGTATTAATAGGCCCGAGATATGACTGTAAAAATTTCATCAAAATTGATCAACCGCAGGAGGCACTTTACTTAATAACTTTTTTTCCAATTTATACCTTTCTTTCGATTATCTCAAAAACGGCTTTAAAAATTTTGATCAAATTTGCCATGTTTAATGAAAATAAGGTGTTCTTTAATATCAGGTAGGCTAGTAGTGTTTTTTATAGAGCAAATAAAGACAAAAATAAGAAATGAATGTGGAAGAATGTGTCTTTGAGGAGTGGCAATTAACAAAACACATCAATTTCTAATTTAAGTAAGTTGGTAAGTGAAAGTTGTGTGTTGCGCGCACGCACCAGATTTTTTTTTATTTTTCAGCTGTGTTACTCAAACTGCTTAGAATCGATAACAACATACAGCAAACGAGACCCATAGATTTAAGGTAGTATAAGCAAATTAGAAGAATAGGCTTATCTTCGATTTGAAGCTAAAAATTTTTTTTCTTTTTCTTTGGAATCAATTGGAGTGCTCAGAATTTATTGAAAGATACTTGAACATACCCAGAAAGAATAGTAGTATTAAAAAAAATTGTTTTTTTATTTCAAAAATGAGTCCATCTCCACATTAAATGCACTTCACTTAGCTATTATCCGTATGCTATAAGACGAGTAAAATTAAACATTTAAAAATTTAGATGTGAACACAAGAGTTAGATCCAGACCTAGGGTTGGCAAAGACCACACCTCAACTATTGTCAGGGGTCAGCCAGCCGTAGCACTTACACGGACCATCAATTTAAATAATAAGCCATTAACTGCCCAGGGATCGATTGCTCGGTTATTTCGTCATTAGTTCCCAGCTCACTTAGGCCGAATTATAATAATACCACTTTACAATTAATATATGCCATCATCGTCTATTATTATAGTACCTACAATTAATATAGTCCGTAGTTTTTGTAAGAGGAGCGGTCCTATCAGAAAGGTCTCGACCGACGGTAAACTTTAAACTTATGGTCATGCCGTCTATCCTTTATTTATATTGATTTTTATTTTATTTTTTTTATCTTTTTTTTTTGGATAAGAGGGACCCTCGAGAGATAATGGGTAATGGGGAATAATAATTATAATAGGAGGCATAATGGAATTAAGTAGTAATTTAAAATTACAATTTCTACTATAAACCTAAATTGATTCGGATTTTGTTGAAAGGGTGTAATCAACATTAATTGAGATTTCCAGATTCTTTTTTACTTTTAGTGTTTGTTGAACGTGGACCTGTCCATATCTTTTGAAAGGGTGCCATTACTGCCTTCTCTCCACTTTAAATGGAACCGAAATTGACGCGACCTGTGGACATTATTCGAGAATGCGACTATTTGTTAAAACTTTTTTTGCAATATTGATACTTTAATGGCACCTCAGAGATATGAAATAGAAGTTTTTATTTCAATATTATAAGAACAGATAATATAAATTGTGTTTAAACTAGTAGTAGATCGCATATTGATTCGTGTTTAATACTAGGTATAGATAATTCGTTTATATCTTTAAATAACACTTTTTGTTAATAATTTCAAGAAAAGAAAAAAAAAACAGCTTCAAATCAACATAGATTTCGATCCAAAACATCCTTAGTTCCTGAAATGTTTTGATTAAAAATAAAAATTGTACATAATGAATATTAAAATATTTCCTGCTCTTTGTGGTTCTATTTAGAAGAAAAACAGAAAAAAATATGGATTTAGTCAGTTAAACAACGGAAACAACAAGAATATCTTTGCCTTTACACTGTGAGCTCAGAAATTACTAGTTTGAAAGAATTATCGATAACTAAATAATAATTGATTTTGGACTTATACCCAACTACAACATTCGAATAGAGAAGTCAACGCGTAGCGACTTAATATAACTTTATAATGTAATTTAATCATTTCATCTATAGTAAAATGAATATAAATTAATAATAAATTAATTAATAATAAAAATATTATTTCTTAGCTATCTCAAAAAAATATTAATTTTTATTAAAAGACAGTTAATACTTGTTTTTTATTGATCAGCTTAATGTTTTCTTTATAAAACCTGTCAAGCATGACTTGTCCATTTTGGGCCATAAGAGCGCGGCTCTACCACAAATACATTTTTATTTTAAGATAAAAAGGGCCTTATTTGGCTTTATTCAATTCCAGCTTCCGTTCACTCAGAAGAAATTAACAAATCCACAAGAGTTCCTTTTCAGTTTAGATCGGGATGAAACAGCAGTGTTAAGAGAACAGTATTATGATTTTAGTTGAAAATGGGTGTATTCTGGAAGGTTTTTACTTTTATTTTTCCCAAAGTTTGATTTTTTACATCGAAGCCGTTAAACGAAAAAAAAATTCAATTGCATTATCATCATTAAATCAGTTGATTTTTTTTTTGTTATAAAGAAAATATTTAAATAAAGGAAAGTGGAGAGGAATAAATAGAAAAAAATTTTTTTTTATTATTATAAATTAGAAAAATATAGTTTCTGTGAAGGATGAGCACGGTTGAACGGAGGGCGCTATCCTGCAGGACACGGGCTGAACGCTTTGTCCTGGCGGAGGATTAATATATAAAGTGCTCGGTGAATAGCAGATTTATCCTCGGAAACAAAGGCATTGTTGTCAGTGACATTAAAGCCCCCCTGGTGTAAAAATACCTCCTCCCGCCTCGGCAAGCAGTGATTTAAAACTGTGAGCGGGGTAGCAGTTGTGATCCGATGGAATTACCTCCCTCCGGGTGTCACCGCTCCAAAATATATATCTTTATTCCCTCGATCGCTAGCTGATTTATTTTTTATCGGCCTGGTTCGGAAGAGATCGGAAAAACTGCTATAGTGTTCGTGCTGGCATATAAACAATGCGCACATACAATGTAGGTATTTGTTTGGAGATGTATAATAGTACGTTTGAAGTTTTTAGAAATATATTGTAACATTGAATCGATAATCAAATAAAAAAAAAACTTATGGCTTTAAATTCCAAACCTTTTGTTCGAACGAAGTAACGGTCGGAACAAACCGTTGGAGCATGTGACTGGGCCTTGACTTTTTTTGATGGAGACCTAGAACCTTCCAGAAGGTTTGTTTTACGACTGTATATAAGGAGCGACTGACTGGGCCAATTAGTCTTAGTCAAGCCATATGATTCGTGTGCTATAAAGTTATAATTTTTGTAACCTGCTCGAATATCTATGTTGTTATAATTCGTTGGCATTGATATTGTTATATCTTCATTCAATAAACATTTGTTAACCCACAGAAGTGTTACAATATATTAGAAATTATAATCCCATCATTATCTCTGTTGAAAAAAAAGAACAAAAAAAAAACAGCTGAAATAAATTCATGAATAATTTACTATTTTTCTTTTTCATCGACGATTCTCTGACGATCTTTGCCACCACCAAGTTTTTTATTTTTTTTTTATTTGAAACAGTTTGAACTACTTTCGGTAGTTTGTTTACAAGTCTGTTTAATGCCATTAATGTTTATGTTAAGGTCTACTAGATTTTTTTATAGCCTGAATATAGCCGTTAATTTGAATATTTTTTTTTTTAACCCGTACAAAAATTTACAATGTATCACTGACTTTTATTTTAGGAGAACACTATAATTGGTATTAAAAAAAATTAAACCATTAAAAAATAAATCAATAATGACATTAAAATGTAAGAATAATAGCTATAAAAACAGAAAATATTTGGACAAGGTTTCATAAATTAAAAAAAAAAAAAATCGATTAGTACTGATTTTTTATTTTTATTTAAGCGTCAGAAAGTTCAATATAGTCCGATTACTTCTTACCAGATTGTAATATTACCTTTGTACTCTTAAACTCTCTTTTTTAACAGATAAAACTTTAAAACAATAAATCACAGCACTTGAATGTAATGTTATCAAATTCAATATGAATGATGAAATGATACTTTAGTTGTACGATTATGAAATTTTAATTTTTGCATTGATAAAATAGTTGTATTGTGCATAGAATACTTGGTACCATTACATTTATGTATACAAAATACCTATTGAAATGCATTATTACATATAAGTATACAAAGTGACCTGAGAGATGTTTCCACCAAATCGCAGAAGTATTTTACAACAAAACACAATGAAATATATTTGTTAAACAAAGAAAATTACAACTTTTGGATGAAATGTTAAGGGTACTCTTTTGGAAATGTAGCATTTAGATTGTAGGTATAGTTTTTATTGACTGTTTATTTGAGTATAGTAGCACTGCTCTCCGGAATAATAAAAGTTAATACCACTCGGTCATCCAAGAATTATTTGAACAATACATTAATGAAAAAAATAAAATATAAGTATGCAAATTCTAGAACACCATAACATTAAGAGAAAAAAAACATAGCTATTATGCCGGGAGTTCTATGATATAGGAGGCAATAGAAAACTGAACTGTTCTACGATTCAGTTCAGATGTGATTCTGAACTGAGGTCATATCCTGCACTGCGTCGTTGCACAGTAAGAAAGATATCCTTAAGTGGGAATAAAACTAAAATATTAGCGGAGGACCACCCTTCACCAAGATATTATGCCGGCATTACTCTGATTTGTGGAGTCATGGACCAGTCAGCACTTCCCCCTGAAGGAAACGGTTAGTACTCTGCAACCGTTTCTTGGGATGTTTACATTGTTATTAGCCCTTTATTTACAGCTACAAGAGTATCCGCCCCTATGTAGGATTTTTGAATATAAAAATAATTATGATCATGGAATATTCTAAGCAAATATCATCCTTGGAAACTATAATTATAAAACGGTAGACCGTAAAATGACAATAAAATATTCCTATCCATAAATAGGTTATGCCACAATCCAACATATATGCATTACATTTTTCAGAGCATGCTAGAGTTCGACGATTGCACTTAGGACATATACCTTAGAGTACGCCTCCACCGTACCTGCCACAGAAGTGGGTGTGGGTTTAAGAAATGAATACCCTTCAGGCCAGATTTATCGCCCGTGTTTCAACCTGGACGGAAGGAAAACCAGACGTGACAAGGGTCTGAGGAGAAACGGAGGATTGTCTGATTCGAACGGACAGTCAACTTGACGGATAAACTAGAGAACGAGTTTGGACAACCGAGATAATCCGGCAGGTAATAAGTTTGTCCCTAAAATATGCATTTATTCTCTCTGGAAAATTCCAATACAAAGTGATTCTTATTCAAAAGGAAAAATATGTATGCATAAGAGTTCCCATGCTTTTAGCACCACACATTAAATTTCAATAATAATAAAAAGTTAGGGATGCAACCATGATGCATATCTACTTACTTATGTTTTCGAATGAAATAGATGTTTTTTAAACGGAATGGAATTTCTTTATGAAAAAGCACAAGGGTCAAGCTATGTCGGACTAAGGGAAGCATACTCAGGTTTATGACGGCTTTGCGTGATCTCCTGGGGAATCCTTCATATTGAAAAGGCAAAAGAAATATTCCACTTAGGCAAATTCTACTTTTTACGATCTCTGAGAATCCACGTTATTAAGAGACTTTTTGAATAATTCTCAGAAACTGTGGGTAGATAACTATGACAGATATTTTTTACTTTCACTTACCTATATATGAAATATATAGTAAGTGGAAGTATTGCGATCGTGAAAATTTTCGACTTCCGGTTTTCAACGGAAATACACGTTTTGGGACCCCCTGAGTCGAATTAACCAAGTCCCGCGAAATGGTCTGTGTGTGTGTGTGTCTGTGTGTGTGTGTGTGTGTGTGTGAACAGACTAGCTCAAAAACTATAAACCGTGGGAACCTGAAATTAGGTATTTAGTGTAGGTATATGCCCGCGATGTGACAGCAAAAATTTCATCATAATTGCTCAAAGGGAGGGGGTACTTTATTTAATAACTTTTTACGTTTTTTTTTATTTTCTCAAAAACGGCTCTAACGATTTTGATTAAACTGAGTATTTGATCGATTTTTATGCCCGAAATATGACTGTAAAAATTTCATCAAAATTGATTAACCGGAGGGGGGACTTTACTTAATAAATTTTGTATCATTTTCACGTGTTTTTTTATTTACTCAAAAACGGTTTTAACGATTTTAATCAAACTTGGTATTTGATGTATTTATATGCCCGAGATGTGACTGTAAAAATTTCATCAAAATTGATTAACCGGAGGGGGGACTTTACTTAATAAATTTTGTATCATTTTCACGTGTTTTTTTATTTACTCAAAAACGGTTTTCACGATTTTGATCAAACTTGGTATTTGATGTATTTATATGCCCGAGATGTGACTGTAAAAATTTCATCAAAATTGATTAACCGGAGGGGGGACTTTACTTAATAAATTTTGTATCATTTTCACGTGTTTTTTTATTTACTCAAAAACGGTTTTAACGATTTTGATCAAACTTGGTATTTGATGTATTTATATGCCCGAGATGTGACTGTAAAAATTTCATCAAAATTGATTAACCGGAGGGGGGACTTTACTTAATAAATTTTGTATCATTTTCACGGGGTTTTTTTATTTACTCGAAAACGGCTATAACGATTAACAAAAATAAGATATGAATGTAGAAAAATGTGTGACTTTGGGAAATGATATTTAGCAAAACACGTCAATATCTAATCTAAGTAAGTTGGTAAGTGAAAGTTGTGTGTTGCGCGCACGCACCAGATTTTTTATTAGATATCTACATTGTTCCAAGAAGTTTTTTTTTTTTTTTTTTTGTACAAGTCTATGGTTAAAATCTAGAGAAGCTGAAATTTCAACTCATATATTCATATATAATTCATATAATCAAACAGTAAAGGCCTGTAAGATAGTAGGAAGCCACAAGATTTTTTAATGGAAGTAAAAATCCTTGGCTATTCCGTCCCTCGAAATAGGTCGTAAAATGGAGGTCCCGTGCCAGTACGATGTCAGGTACTCGTTAGAGATCCCTATTCTAATTATGCCTGGATAGGCAAAATTTATGACTCCCACTGTAGCATCGTCCGATTAGCCTTAGTTGCATAAACGTTAAACAAACCATTAGTAAAGGCTAAATCGTTTATAAGGAAGAGCGGTTTTACGGAAAACAGTTCTGGAAGGAGGAAATATGACCGAGAAAATGCTCAACCGTCTAATGAGCACCCTCAACTAATCATGTATTTAATTAAGGTTATCCGATTCAAAGAGACTGAGCGAGCCATAGTCGAGTCTCCCAACATCGGGATATACATACATACGAATCTTGTGAGACTGAAAATTAAATCGTAACACTTAGTCACTACACTATAATACCTTTGAAGGCAACTTAATTCTATCAATATTATGAGTAAATAAAATATAAAGTTCGGCAAATAGATATTAATGGAAAATGTATCTGTATCCCGGAGGTAAAAAAAAATTTATCTATTTTTTTTAGTGAATTATATTTGTTCAGAAGAACCAACTATACATACTGTTTAATGAACCTTTTTCACATTTATACTGACGTTGATAAGTAATTGGAAGTTTTTATCATAGTATTCGAATCCTTAGTGTTTATTTTAATTTACACTAATAAAATTAAAATGGTGTTGTTTAATTCCGAAGTTAAGACATATTTATATAAATGAATAAAATAAAAAAACATGAAAATATTGAGACACCTCTGACTATTCTTATTCATTTTTTTTTTCGATTGTATTTATTCTATTCTTTTCCAATTCAACTTAAGCCGGTATAAACAAGCAGACATGTCTCCGAAATTTCCAACCCACCATATAGAGGAGGGCAGTGTATGTAGTGACCTAGTTACGTTTCCATTGTAGGATGGCAGATGATATATCAAGAAAGTCGCCCACGTAGGGACTTATACAGGCACTAGGATTTATTGTTTGGATGTCGGATCTACGAGGTGCCATGTCGGTTATACTTCCAAGAAGAATACTTCACCGAATAATCCATTCGTACATGCTTAAGTTTAAAATAAAAAGTACAAATATATGAGAGCGCATGGTATCCATTTATTTTCTGCTTGGGCTTTTTTCTAGCCTGAATTAAATTAATGTGAAGTTAGTGCGTAATGTCCTTGTTAAATCCGCTAACTGAAATAATTGAGTAGCTCTTTCAGATCATGAACTCGTCAATTTCCAACATTTATCAGTTTTAGCTGATTAAATAGGTTCTAACACAGATTCACTCGTTGATAGATTTGGAGAAAAAATTATATGAGGATCGAAAACAAGTTTATAACTTTTTTCGATAATAACAAGAATAAGTTAATCCTCTAGAAAAGGTAATAGGTATTTTTATCTAGCCCTAAAGCCTTTGTATGTAAAACATGTAGGTTCAATAATTAAATTATTAAAGAAATTTAAAGTAAAACTTATATATATATTTCATGATTAAACCAGTAACGTAATCAAAACTTGAGATATAACATGCCCTCAGTGCGTTCTCCCAAATAAGCTCAGTAAAACTTTTTTCCCTTTTGAGAAACATTCATACGAGGATTATCATACATTCAAGATTATCCTAACACATTAAACGTAACTGACAGAAGAAACAGAAACTAACATTTATCCCAAAATAATTTTGTAATGTATCGGACGTTTGAGAATTATAACTTGAAACAATCAGTTTCCTAGCTTGGATTAGGAATGCGCTAATCTTTACGTAAAACCAAACCAAAAGATTATTGAATCAACTATTCTACATAGTAGCAACCGTCAATTTTCAAGTGTTAAGATAGAAGTAAGTGTTTTACTTGTACTTAAGTATAAGTACTTAAGTAAGTGTTTAGATAGAAGTTTAACTGTACATCACAAGAAATGTTCAATTGGTTTCCATGGATACTACTACAAACTCGAAAAGAAACATGATGAATAAGTTAAGAGGATAATACTTAGAAGACTACATAGAGGATAAAAAACGATACAATTTTTTTTGAGGGATCAATCTGTTTCCCTACATACAGTGCAATTGATTTTCAGATCCACAAGCATCGAAAGGAAATCTCTGTTCCACAAAACCTTCAGCTGCATGGAAGCATCGAATCCGCATAATCCGATTAAAAGGGAAACCCGCCTATACAAAAAGCTTGAGTAGCTGATCCCTCAGCGCTCCACTGATTGCAGTCGGGAATAGCGATATCGCCTTACCCAGTCAGGTGGCTTCGGGCTAGGGTTTGTTAAGTAGGTAGTGGTAGTAAATTACAACTAACCTCAACTAGTTCAGGAGGAACTTAAAATATTTATTCAACAACAAGGATTCGCTTTAAATATAAGGCCGTTTAAATCGTTGTCTTAAGAAAAACGATTATCGAATTCGAGAAAAATATCTGACTATTTGCGACTGAGTTTTTGTATCATTAAACAAAATTGTCGACCATTACTATTCTAAAGAACGATTTTTGAAATTCGAGATTATTTTGAATTAAATAAATGAATGCAAGCTTATTCCTTCTTTCCGATTGATTTTCGAATTCACGCAACATCCATTCTTCCAATTCAGGATAGCAGAAGACAGAAGAGTCCCCTTAGGACTCAAGACAAAGGACGAAGGACCCTACGTCTTCATCAATTCTCCTCTTCAGGACTAAACCGGTCTAATAAATCGATATCCTCCTAGCTCCTGGATGGATGACCCATCGGATGCAGACATGGAGGAAGCCGGAAAAACTGATACTGGAGCATCTACTTGAAATAGTGTCAGGCCCAGAGTTGCCGGACAAATCGCCTTCCTAGAGATAAAAAACTTGAAGCCCTCCCACATTGGATGTCCATTTACATATTATACGCATCCTATTGTGTCCCTGTCCCATCCAAATTGTATTATATTCTTCTTTCGGAAGGTTTAATGTTTCCATTTTATTACCGGATCGTTTGAATAAAAAAATTCAATGAAAGACCACTCGACACCTACGCTCGACTGTTAGAGTCGTCGGGTGTGTAGGACAAGCCCTAGGACGTAAATGATTGCCCTTCCAAGAAGAATTATGAGCGCTCTAACAGATTCTAGGCTCTGCCCACTATTAATTCGAAAATTGTTTGAAATATGACGGCAAATGTTTAAACTTCAAGGAGTGCCATAATTTTGATCTTCTGCAGTTACATATCTAACTTTATTGAAGGTAAAGAGCAGAAAAAAAATATAAAATAATAAATACTCCTTCAATGAAGTCCTCTGCGCAAATGTATTAAATAGTATTGTCATTGATTCAATAGTAAGGAACCAGACATTCTTTTAAGCAAAGCCATGTTACCTTTTGATAAATGCACAATCATTTTGTACTTGGAAATTATAGCGAGAAATGAGGCTGAGAAAGATTTTCAGCTATTATTTAAATGGTGATTTTCTATTAGAAAAAAAGAACCATTAAAATCTTAAACAATGCAGATTAAAACTATCCATATTGTCATTTCATTAATAAAAAAAAATAATGTGGTAAACAGATTACAATTAATTAATATATAATTATAATTATAATTAATATTATGATTATAATTAATATACAACTAGTTGGCCCGAGCAAAGAACTCACATAGCATATTAATCTATGAACCTAAAGCCTACATTTGAGACTAAGTAAACACAAAATAGTATGAAGAGAAGAATTTTTTTCGTCAAGTAAACTATATACATATATTAGATAAACAGTTCTCAAAAGGCACTAACATGATTCTTTTTTTCATTTTATGGGAAATTCAGAGACTTTTGCAGTTAAATAAATGTTTTACCTTTTTCCTTGCGTTTTCTCGGATATCTAACAACTTTTCCCACCAGAAGGTAAACAAAATCTTTAAAATGATAAATCAATCATGGAATATGATCAAGTATCAAAACAATTATGGCGTACTGTTAAAAAAAAACCTTCTAGAAAAAATGAACAGAAGATATTGAAAAAAAAAAAATGATAAAAAGCCTCATGAAATACAACGTATGGACTAATGATTTATAATTCAGAGGCTATCCCTAAACTACAAAATGTATTAAGACTATCCTTATTTCCAATCAGGAGTTAAGAATAATAATAAACAAACTAACTGGCATAAAGTTCTAAACGATATAACTATACTAGACTTTGCGAAACTGCTATCAGGAAGGCATCGGCCCACCCGGAAGAGGGAAGTGAAGCCCCTTCTTGCAAACCCCTAACCGTTGAGGCTCTTCCATATTTATGCAACTCCATGAATTTTTCATACGCCAATAATTACCAGCGTTTTTATTTTTAGAAGCGTAATAATGTCTGCGTTCTCATCAGAACATCTTAAAGTAAGTGGTTCAAGGTAACTCGAAATGCAGGGGTTGGTTATTTCTCCATTTCTGAATCATTTCACTTAAAACAAAAATTAATATTTGTTTAAATGTTTTCCTAACAACTAATAAAAAAAGGACTTCTATAACTACATTTTTTAACATGTTGAGGATAAATAAATTTCTTTAGAGAAATCGGTAACAATTAGATCCTATGTTTGGACATTAGTCCAGCCGCCGGTTACAAGCGATTGTAACTGACATAAATTAAGATGCATTGTAGGCTTTTAGCGTACCATATTTTGACACCAAGTATTTCTTATTTGCCATAGCATCGGCCGAATCACTCTATGAAAACAAAAAGTATCATGTATAAATACAAAACACTTAATTGATATTCAAGACTTATTTCTGAGAGAAAGGGAGGGGGGGAGGATTCTGAAGTAGGGTCACGCTGTGAACGTCAATCCACGGGCAGTCGATTCTCTCACGGATACGGCGACCCGTGACCCGAGGGAGTAACGCCTCAACGGTCCCGTGACTAGCGATAACTGCTGGTGGTTCCCCTCTAATAGCAGCCACGATATGCAAATAGTCTTGATGAGCCTCGTTGATCAATTTGACGTGTAACTGCGATGCCTGGCACCTCGTCGATAGCGGGCTGCCATTCCGTATCGAAGGCATTAATAAGTCGACGATTTCATATGCTAAGCTTGTACAACAAGGTATCCTGCAGAGATCAGATGATAGAGAATGTTTAATTAAATACAGATAAGAATTTGAATCATTGATTTAATATGTAAAATGTAGCCAAATCCCCATAAGAATAAATTATTTTCCGAATTAGACGTGATTAACGTTATTCATTTTTGAGGCTTGAGTTTCTTATTAGTTATTAAATAAAAACGTGTCTGTCTAGTGGAAAGAGGCCGCTTTCGATTCAGTCATCGTTTAGTCCGACTTGGGAAGAAGCAGGAGGAAAGTGAAGGAATGAATGGATTAGAGTAAAGTAGCACTGCAGAGTGATGCGTTTGGTGTAGGTCCAATGTGAAGTGATTAGAAAAAAAACAAGAAGCATTTACAATTTTTCCAAGAATTTCGGAATGAGCAGCATGTATTTCGTTCCTAACTTTCTTAGAGAACCTAAGTTCTTCAGAATTCTTTAGTTGTAGTATGTATGTTCAAGGAGATACTAGCACATTCCTGTGTTTGTTTCCTAAGTCGACAGAAGGTCTGCAGTCCACGAGATGTGACAGTTTATTAAATGTGGTAATATTAATACCAGTGATTCTCCCGTAACATTAGTCGGAGATACCAAAATTAATTTATTTCTTTATTAAATAAACTAACGTAACAGACCGAATAATTTATAGAGTAATGAAAAAAAAATTGAGATTAAAGTTAGTGATGATTTTAAATAAGAATGTTTCCCAATTTACCACATTAAAGATAAGTTCGTTAAAGAAATCAGCAAATATTGATGGGAATAACGTAAGGCTAATTTGCATGTTGCAGTATCTACAATCCCATTCACGCTAATATTAAATCTTCCAAGACCTACTTAGGATGCGGTCCTATTAATTTTGAGAAGAGACTTAGAATTCAAAGAGGAAACTTGCGAAGCAACTACATCCAAGCCCGGAGTTAATTTACTAATAGCTCGTAGCGTATCTTCTTCAACTCTGTCCTAAGCAGGCGTCCAACTTGTTCGAGTTCGGGAGTTTCCTGGAGTTGACTTGCTCCTCAGTATACCCTACATGTATGAACTTGCATCAGAAATATTTTATTTTATTTTTTTAGCCTATATCAAGCGAAATTGTGTTATAGGATAACATTCGGTTACAAGAGATAAGTAAATATCAGAGAAGAAACTCAACTAGAATGTACATAATAGAAAGTAACTGAAGAAAGAAAAAAAATACAATAATAAAACATGTATTTCACTCTTCTTCCATATTATAAACATCCATGTTTGCGTTCGTCTGCCGTAAGTAAATATTATTATGCCCTGGATCCATCTTGGGGTTCCATAAGACTACAGCGGGTAAAATTAATTAAGGGAAAAACTGATGGATGAGCTTTATCTTGACCATATCATTTCTTAACCAAAAAAAGAAGATAATTATTGGTTTAAATCTCAACGTTCCCTATACTTGTTAGAGGTACCATGCTATTGTTCTTTCGCTACTACTCATCAAATTCTCAAATCAAAACTGGCCAAGTTAAACACTCGATGATTAAAAAAAAAAAAAAAAGAATATGGAGGATGTTGGTTTCAGTCCAGTTGGTACTTTACCCAGTATTATCCTCTAGACGTACTAATAAAACTCGTCGAGTGTTTAACTTGATCTTAAACTTAATTAAGAATTAACTGAATTAACTTGAGTTTTGATTATACAATATGAAAATAAATGTTCATCTTAGGGGGAAAAAAATCGTACAAAATTATCAAATAAACTATGAAAATATTTAGTTAGATATATCTATATTATTTTAAAATTTCGTTTATAGTCAACTTTTAAAGATATATTTTAAATACCTTTAACTGTCAAAAAGTCTGTAGTTCATTCCCATAAATATAAATCAGTATCCAGTCAAGAATAACGTTCGTGTTTGTTTGTGAAGGTGGTATGATGATATTAACAAAGGTAACAGGTCTGATTCTGCCAAAGCCTACCTGCTAGGGCAAGCTTCGGCGAACCGCAAGCTTGTGTAACTGAACCTTCCGAGAGAATCTCTTACAGATTATGTAACTAGAAATAATTAACTTGAATTTCTCGGCTTATATATATATATATATACTCATATGTAAGCCCAAAATTATGTATGCATACATACTGATTCAATTTAATTATTTCTAATCATAATAAACATACAACATTATTTTTAGTTAATTATATTACGATGGATATTACTTTAAAACAGATAACCATTTCTTTTTTTTTCTTTTATAAGTCATATAAAAAATATATTACAATAAATTTCCGTACTATGAGAGAATGTAAACACTATAGGAAATAAAATTTTGAGACGGTTCATATGTAAAAAGTATGGACAAAAAATTTCACAGTAACGGAGAGAGATGGTCCTGAGTACGGGGGAAAAATTGACCAAATAGGAGATATTGTATATATTAAAAATAAAATACAAAAATGAAACAGTGGTCTACTGAAAAAAAAAAAAAATCAGTGGCTATCAAATCGCATCAGATAATAGTAAGAAAACTTATCTTAAAAAAATAAATGGAGTTATATATTTACGTTAATAATAATATTATTTAAAATTATCTATAGACATAGATAAATGATCGATAATGAGCAAGATTTGATTGAAGCAAATGAATTGGCAAGACCGTTAAGCAGGGATAGAGGTAGAAAATAGAGTTAAAGCAATAGAAGTAGAAAATCACTTCTTTACCCGGGGATATAAAATCTTACCCAAAACCAATATTATGAAATAAAAAGGTAGTAAAGCTGCATCGTAACTTCGCCACGAAGCAGTTGCAAGGACACGAAGATGAAGAAGAGAGGACTGAATGAGCGGCCCTGAGGGACTCTCCTTATGAGTTAGTGGACCGTGGGGGGTCCAGCACCCCCCTGGTCGCTTCCATTACCCGCCGCAGGAAATGGATCACTGTGTAAAAGCCAGGGCTCCTTACAACGGCTATCGATTTGCATCCGACCCTCAGAATAAACAAACCAAGAGGCTGGAATTCTCTTACTGTAAGGTATATACATCTGCGAATGGGGGAAAGTGGTCGTGATATCGAGGAAAAAATTGCAAATTGAGATTGTGGAACGAATCATAGTAAATATAAGAACAAGAAACAGCCTAGGGGAAAGTTTGAAAAATGAGTCCATTAGATAGGTTAAATGATTATCAGGATTTTCAGTTAAATCTTTTTTATTTTGGAAAGCCAACGTTTCGATCCAACTTGTGGATCTTTATGAGGACTTCTTAGTACAGAGTGATACAAAGATTACAACAAAATGACCAACTTAATACTGGTAGAAGATCTAATGTGTCAAGATGACATAACGCAAGAGAAACTCATACATTGTATTGACTGTCATATTGATTTGTGAGCACACGTCAAATCAATAAATTGTTTATATTTGACAGTTTATCTAAATATTATTTAATGGTCAGGAGTCTTTGTATCACTCTGTACTCAGACGCCCTGATGAAGATCCACAAGTTGGATCGAAACGTTGGCTTTTCAAAATAAAAAAGTTTTAACTGAAAATCCTGATCATCATTTAACCTATCGTATAGAAAAACAGTTCACTATCTCTCACTTCTACAATGTGTGTATAAGTTTAATTATTAAAATAAAAATTGGTGTTTCGGATTTGCCCTTTGGTAGAATGTTCAAACTTCACAATTATTAAATTATTTTCTTCTTTTTCTAATCAATCTAAACTAGATTTGCTCCACCGTTCAAAGTGATATCGCCCTTTTTTCAAAATATAATCTTTATAAGCTTCGTTCGGTATCACCAGAAAAAAAAAGGAAAATAAAAAGAACAATGTGATTCAGAGCTGGAGATTAAAATATTTGTTATTTGTTAAATTATTTTAGAAATCCTCGTTGTTGTGGTATATGATAATGCCGAGGTTTGTATTCGATTTTCAGAAGATATTTTTATTGTGCTGTTTTTGTTATTTTTATGTAGACGTTTTTTTTCTGAACCGAAAAGTTCTGCTCCATATATTCTAATTGGCCTTGGTATGTAAGAGCAGATTGATAGCTTGTTTCCTATGTTGATCTCAGTCCAGAGAGGAAACAAGTTGTTTGTATGTATATCTTGATCAGTCATTTCTTTTGTTATATTTGAAAGATTTTTTTTGTGTTAGAAGCTTAAACCACAAACGCTATATATAATATAAAAAATTATAATCAACAGTTTAAGAAACTTTTTCGAATATGAAAAATGCCCTTCCAAGGCTCTTTTTTCTTCTTCTGTTTTTAAAGAATAATGGTAATGACAGTGTTGTGGATCCAGCTTTAATAACCTGATAAATGATAAAGAAGGAGATGACAAAGGATGGAAGATAATTAGAGATATAATTAAACAATTAGGGGGAGGGAAGAATGGGAGAGAAAGGGCGAATGGATATAGACAGACACAATGAACCAGACCGCGGCGTCGCTACTTCATTAAAGTCCTAGGCACTGTTTGATTCTTTGCGGTCTATGACGTTTGCCTCCGCTTTATCAATTATGTACCTCCCTGCGCTTTCGGTTGTTAACTAATACGGGTCAGAGATCAAAGCGAAATGTGATGGCTATGTTTCAAACAGAGCAACGCGATTTAATGCTCGAAGGATAATATTTGGAGCCAGAACCTTCCATACGATTATTCATGACCGATCCTCTACGAAAAATTAAATATTTTAATTTTACACTATATAATGGTATTATAAAACTAACGCCAGATTCATGAAAAAAATTGATGTACAATGTAGCGTTGTTAAACCAAACCCGTTTTTTTGTTTTCATTTTTTACTTTAATTAAGTAAATTATCGTTTGTACTGTAAAATTTATTGTTATTTAAAGAAAAAATAAAAGTTTTCTTTAATGAACGATTATGAGGGGAGGCACCTCTTATTATAACTCTTAACACTCCTAACTGTATTTTGTTTATTGGCATGTATACGCTTTAAGTGAATATATTTAAAAAAAAATAGGCGTTAAATAAGTATTTGTTTACTAAGAATTGCATATATAATGAGGTAAGTATATGTATATAAAATCGGATTTACCATAAACTTGTCATAAAATAAGATGTAAGGGAAAAAATGATTGACATGTTCCTTCCTACCTATTTGTCTCTCGGTGACTGTTTTCCATAAGCATTATCAGAAAATGGGCTTTAACATTAACTTATAGTTTCTCGTTAAGACGAAATGTTTTAGAATCTGTTTAATGTCTTTATGTATTAAATAAGGACTATAATTATCGAGAGACCCGAGTCTTGCCTTTGAGTGAATTGTCAGACATCTTCTGTCGGCGCTCCTTAACAAGCAGTAACTGCCGCCCAATCTTCTACTATCGACAGTAATTAAATTATCGATTATTGGTGGCACTATCGAGTCAACAACTAGTGACAGGTCCCTATTAGTGTGATGAAGTGGTGCCATGACTAGCGCTTGTTCGATTTGTCAGCCGTCCCAGCCCGCCGCAATCATATTTATTCAACACAAATAGATCATTACAAATTTCTCTAAAGTGTTAAACATCCATTTAAGTCCCATTGATGAAACTTAATCATTTTGCTCTCTCAACCACATGAATGAAATATAGCGTATTAAATGGTCGATTTTTTATTAGTCATTTTATCACCTATTCAATTTTGTATGTAAAAAATACATAACTAAAACTACTTGACGATGAAATATCAGGTGATTTTTGTTGCTTCTTGTTAGACATTAAGAATTGTAAATTTCATTAGGACTATGGTTTTGACACTCATAATAATTCCAAGAGGAAGAATAAAATTAAAAATAAACAATAATGTGGATGAATAAACTATAATCTATTACAGTTTTCGTTTAAATCTTTGTTTTGAAAAAACATTTTAACTAAACCAATAGCTTTTTTACTTTTTTCTTTTATTGCTTGTGTGTACTCAATGTTAAGTCTCAGAATATTTCTAGAAAAAATATTTATACAGGAAAAATATAAAGTACTAAAGCGTGTAAAAAAAATCCAAAGAAGAAAATTAAATTAAAAATTAAAATAATATTAACTTTTTTAAAAAGATTAATTAAATAACTTAAGTTTTAAGAAATGTGAGAAACTGAGATATTAATTATTGTGTTTTTCTATCATAATTTATTTTAGATTAACGGTGATTATTGAAAATAATGCAAGCGCCTTCAGAATTATAAGCAACTTTACACCTTTTTTTTTTCTTGTAATTTACCTTGAAGCGATCGGGAAATTGAAATAATAATTATATATTTCTTGTGCTATAATTATTAGCTTGAGTTAATAAACTTCCATGCATCACTTTTATGTTTGCTCCCTAACGTAGCAACTATTTTGAAATGTTTTGTACCGGATCGTATAACGAAGTGAAAACATTATTAGCAATAATCGAATCACGTCGAGAGTAGAGTAACATGAGCTGGTGAAGAGGGAAATTGAATCATATAAAGTCAGCTTTATACGGAACAAAGTTAATTGGGACAATTTAGTAATTAAATAAAGAGGAAATTTATCAAGTGTATTAATACAGGATCAGGGGGGGGGGGGGGGTGGACAAAGCTAAATCTGTCAGATGCAACCAGGATCCAGCATATCTTGAACAATTACAAAAGGAAAAATAGCAACACAATTATTTGTTTTTATTTTATTACAATTATAGCCAATTACCACCCTATATTATAATTAAATGACTAAGATATAGCGAGGTATTTTTAACCTCGTAATTTCTATTTTTAAAGACTTTTTTAGAGTTAATAATTTAAATGTAAGCAGTGGTCTTGTACTCATTTCTATAAAAAAGGTATCGCCCATATTTTTGCCGAGTGAAAACCAAATAAGTTTAAGTATGTATATATATATATATATATATGATAGACAATGGAATCCCACAAAAACCAAGAAAGGTTAAACTACATAGCAAATTCATTTACATGAAATAAAATAATCTAATAATTTTGGGACGGCTTTTGTAAAAATTAGATGAAATATTTATGATATATTGATTTTGAATCTCACATAAATCGTCGTATATTTGGTATTGGCAAGACTATTAATTTTTTTTTTTTGGCTTCATAATTTCAATTTGTGCATGTCAATAAACATCGACAACCAGCAAATGTGCTCTGTGCCAATTATGCTAATTTTGACTATTGATTTATTTAAGAACTTATAATAAGTACTATAATAAGTCTACTATAATAAATACTACTAATTAAATTTGAAAAAAGTAGTTTTAAATTACAGAATGAACAAGAGGGCCAGACACTGTCAAATTAAACATTGATTATAAAAAGGCTGCTATATTACATTTTTGAAACTTTATTTACAAGACGAAAATTTTCGGATTGAATAGCGCGAACCAATCTAAGAGCTACAAATCAAAGATACCGCCGAAGAGACGGGATAAGAAGCGAGTCAGGAATAAGAGACCACCAAGGCTGGAATAAAGGATTAGTGAAGGAATAAAATAAAAGGAAGGACTGATCCTGGAAAGGCTATGAGGACAGAAGGACAAATAATTCAGTAGCGGACCCGTTTCTAGTCTGGCCTGGGATGTATATGGCATTGTCCAAGCGCTTTGCACCTGGTCCCTGGATAGCTGGAGCTCCAGCCATAAAACTTATAAACCAACTGGAATAATTTAATTTAAATATGTGTACTGCACTGAGATATTGTATATTGAAAATTGGCAAAAAGAGATTGTTAAGAAAAAATCCACATGAAAAGACCATTAAGTTAAATTTTTTGGTCGAATGAAAGAAAGCTGAGCAACAAATTGAAACTTTAACTTAATAAGTTTACTTAGACAACGTTTCATCAGCTTAGACAACTTCGGTTCTGAAAAAATCACAACGTTAAATTTTAATAGTTTTTTAATATATATATTTTTTTATTAAATACCATTGTAATCGCGGTGAAAAAAAAAAAAAAAAAAGAAAAAGAAAGAACTCCTAAAACAGCAATAAGAGTTATATGAAAATGGAGATTTTTCTGTGAAATTTAACTGAAAAATCATCCGATTTTGGTACTCGTTAAAGATCGCTATCCTAATTATACCTGATTAGGCAAAATTTAGGATTTCCACTGTAGCATCGTCCGATTAGCCTTAGTAGCAGAAAACTGGTCGTTAAACAAACAAACAAATCATCCGATTTCGACACATTTTCTTAGGACATTCTGTAACGATATAATCGATTGATTTCTTTACTTGATCTCATTAGCTTTTTTTTATCATTCAAGAATTTTTCTCCCATTGCGTAGGTAGATGTTTTTATATTAGAATGTATAAAAAATAATGCATGTTCAATATTTCCGACTATAAATGTGAAGAAATGGTATCCGGACTATATACGGAAATGGAATTATTTCCCCGAACTTTAACTATAAAAATTCAGTAGATTTATATATTATTCTAAATATATACAATATATACCTGGACAAGAGGACGTGCAGTCGTCCTTCTGCACGGCGGGTCCTTGGCATGGCTTGCCCCCGTTGAGCGGGGCCGGGTTGGTGCAAGTTCGGGTCCTCTTCTGGACTCCTCGGCCGCACCTCGCGTTGCACTCAGACCAAGGCTGCCATGGAGACCAGCCTCCGTTCACTGTAACATAATAATCAAATATTACTTCATTTTTGTATGAACAATAAAAATACTACCTATTCATAAAATTTAAATAAAGGTAGATAAACATTGACAATAAAAATTCCCTATTTTAGTTTTAGAAGGTTATACTTGGTTTAACGTTGTCTTATTACTATCACTAATAAAAAAATTCTATTGTATCTTCATTTATTTAGAAGGTATTGAGTATTTTAAGTTATACCGATTAACCTCGACATTACGGATTATCTTTCTTTCGTTCTTTCTACCTGAGATTTGACCCTTAGATTGCTTAATGTGAGTTTCTACTAAGAAAATAAAACCGATACGCCGATATCCAATACCAATATTAATATTGCAGTATTTTATTATTTACAATTATCGAAAATTAAGATTTAATTATGATAAGACTAATATACAACACGATACTAAAACTCATTTGGACGTACGAGCAGAACAGAATGGATACCAGGTAGACATAAACAAAATTCAAAACACACAGTCAAAAATTCTTCGAAAATTGTAAACGCTCCTTGGTACATTTCTAACAACACAATGCACAAAGACATGACATTCCAACAGTAAAATCATACATTCATGATAAATACATTACATTTCACTGTTCAACTCATAACAATCCAAATCCACTTGTTTCTTCTCTTTCTTCCTCACAGTTACCCGTTCAACGAAGAAACTTAGGGATTTTATCAATAGTGAATTTAATGAATAGTGAATAGTGAAAATTTAAAATAAACTTTGCATACCACAAAATTGCTAGATGCGCTCCAGCGCAGGCACAAATGATGCAAAATATAAAAAAAAAAAAATTTGATAAGCAAGTGTTATCGATCTCTATTTATTATATTATCTAAACATTTTACATGGATGTATCCGTTTAAATATGGGGATGTGATATTGGCCGATACCCATGATCGGCAAATGTTACCGATATGCTGATATCATTATTGGTAAGTTTGATTTTAACAAACAAGTATAGTTCATTGCATATGTCGAATTAGAGTAAAAAATCAATGCAGAGAATTGAAGGGAACAGTAATAGGTACAGGGTAAATAAGGTTAGGATTAAAAAGAATTAGATGCATAAATCTATGGCAAAATTGTCACTAAAACTAAAGAAACGATTTTTTTCTTTAAAGAAAAACATCAAGCTATCAATAAATAATGTACTAATCAATCATGAGTTCGAGAATTGTCAAAAATCTAGTAGAGGTGGCAGTAAAGCACTTACTCGTCTCATTATTTACTAACTTTGATTATTTTTTTTTTGTAGTAATAATTTCAAAAAATTGTATAATGATAAAACAATTGGATTTCATGAGAAATATGAGGTACAATATCACACAACTGATAAGGATAATCTGATGTCGTGCGGGCTTGGTATAAGCTCACAACGGAAGGGGCTACCTGAACCGTTGACATATCAAAGCACATCTCCTAGAGCGGCATTAGGCAATATCTCCAAGATACAGGGCAGCATCACAGGGAATAATGGCCCGAATCACAAAGGTTTTTGTGTAGTCAACAATGGTTCTGTCAGGGGCAGAATATAAAATTAAAAAGCGTACCGTTTATCTCCAAGTTCTCTCAATGATTTATGACCCACATTAATTAAATATGCCATGTCTTTCCTTCCTTTTAATTTTTTTTTTTTTTATAACATTTACCTTCCCTTTTTAGTCCACTTTTTTTCACAGTTTTAAATATATTAAAAAAAGTGATGTGTAACTAGATACCTACAAAATACGTAAGAAAGGTAAAACATTTCAAACGCAATCATCTATGAGTCTTAACATTTTTGATTGAAAGGTTTGAAGTCGGTGTAGGTGGGTCTTTTTAGCTGTTCCGTATATCTGATTAAATCACAAGAAATAATTAAAATGCAAAATTTTCAAATTTCAAATATTTATCCAATATTTTACATAATCGCAAATTGCGTTAGAGACCGATGTAAGGCTTCATTTATTTCCCTAATTATCTCTATACCAATTTTTTTATTTAATTAATTATTTATTGTTTAAATTTACCTCTTTATTACAAGTAAAAGTATAACAAAACAAATAAAAGGTCATAAATTTAGTTGTTGATAAACTACTATATAGTAGCACTCATAATATTAATAAATTAGAAGGCCATATGCTGTTCAAACATATTGGAGGAAATATAAGGAAGAAATTGGAATAAGCAATGCGGGAAACTATTGGGTCTGGATTTCATTATGAAAGGATAGTTACCTGGATCCAGTGATCAAATGGAGTGATCAAATCCAATCTAAAATTTTAATAATGCGAAAAGTTTCATAAAGTACTTTATTTATATCAACAGGTTAACATGAAGAGTTCTGCACTCTCACTTAGGGAAGGAAGTTATGGAAGATAACCTGTTACCGGTTAATGGCGATTATTATTTCCTTCGATAGTAACTGGCGGGTTTTAAATGACATGAATATCCTGTCAATGATATAACAGGTTAGTGTTCACCGGAGGTAGGTATTTCTTGGGAGAACCTTTTTAATATTTACCGGTTATTGGAAATTAAACCAGTTGATGTTATATCGTTTTTTGACATCTCTAATCACACTTTTACACAATACCTTCGTCTATATTAATTTTTACAACACTCAATGTCAACAGCATCAAATTTCTATTTCTTGTGAGCAATACCTTTGCGCAAAAGGTTCGTTAAAAATCTCCGAAGTTATGGACTCAATTATGGAATTACTGTTTATTCAGAGGGATCCCTAACCAACGGGGAATTGTTATATATTGAAAAAAATAAAAGAGTGATAAAGACGGGTTTTTGAGAGTTACTAATTGGGAGATAGGATAGAAAACAGGGCTGGTAATGGTTAGCAGTTAGCAGTTAAGCTGATTTGGCCTGTTTGTGCAGAACGGGCTGTTTGCCTCTGCTTGCTCAACGCATTAGCCTCGCTGCTAGCCGTGCGTACCCCCTAACGAGGGGTTAAACGGACTCCTTCCCAGACTTCTCGGTTAAGGGGTGAGGTCTCTTAGGGGTTGGTACTCGAAACTGAGGAAAGTAAGGGGTAACTTCTTGGTCCCAGGAAGTTTCCAAGTGAAACAATGTATAAGTATAAACAATACATCACAGTGGGACTCTATTTATCCAACGTAATGAGGCATCAGGTAGATTCAGATAAATTAATAAGTAAAATGTCTTATTTTTACTCGCTGCCTTTTACCAATCGTAATGTTTCGTTTCACATAACAGAAAAAAAAAAATGAAATCGAAATACGACGAATACATATACAAACACGTCCAGTTCAAGAACAAATAGACAAAAAAAAAAAAAAAAAAAAAAAAAAAAAAAACTGCCAATCAAAGTTTCTTCTTACACTTCCTTTAAGCGACGGGTATCGCCTGCTTTATCCGTTAGTTAAAATGTTTAACAAACCTATACTATAATACAACAGTCTATAAGCAATCTTGTACAAAATTAAATTTGGAACATTGGAAGGTAATTTATAAAATAAAATGCGAATTTGAGGTAGACCAATCAGGAGACGACAAACCAGTAAACTCAAGAAGCTCTTATGTATGAATTATTAGTAGTAACACCTACATTTTCCACTTCTCAAAGGATTTTCATGTTATTTCTAAAGCCTATATTTGCTAAAATGGTTCTTTAAAAGTCATAATGGTATTATGTAATGAAAATATGCTGTGTTTCGAAGAAAAACTAATCAACATTCCAATCTAATATCAATATGTTCTATAACGATTTAAATTCAATATATCTATATCTCCCACTCACCTTGAATCTCACTTAATGTTATCTATCAGCGATCACTGATATACAAGTCCGATTAATCTTATCGATTTATTACTCTGATGAAACACGTAAAGAAAGATTTATCGATTGCAGGTAACGCGGGAAGATTTATCGATTGCCGGTAGTTACAGTCGTGAAGGACGAATAAATAATTAACATTAAATGGTTCAAATAATGAATTGTATAAAATCAAAGGAATATTTACCACATGAGGTAAAGTAACGTGACCCTTCATTGCAGGGTACAGAGGCTTGGAATTACCATTCCAGTGAAGGGAATAAAAAGAAGAGGTCTGAAGAATGTTCCTCGGAAGAAGCCTGTAGATGTTATCACTAATTAGACAAGACATGCACCTGTATGCAGATGGATGCAGGCTGGGAGCAATCTATTGTCTGTCTCCAGCTGGACTACATTGTTTACTGCATACTTTTTTTTTGTCGATTTGAGTAATGGATAATTCAAGTGGTTAAATTATTTATCAAAAGTCCTCAAGTTTTATTTTTTTTAAAATTAATAATCAACCACGTAAATTGTTTTTCTAAGTAATTATGATAGGTTAAATAATGGTCAGGATTTTCAGTTACAATGATATTTATTATGGTAAGCCAACGTTTCGATCCAACTTGTGGATCTTCATCAGGGCTAAAAGAAAACAAATATATGAGTATCTATGTTAGAGGGTGACAATAAAGGGGTTCTCAAAGTCGAAGGAATGGTTGTGGGCAATGGCATGTTCTGCTAATTTAGATATAGACGAATCTATCGTCTACAAAATCGTCTACATAAGAATCGTCTACATCTAAATTAGCAGAACATGCCATTGCCCACAACCATTCCTTCGACTTTGAGAACCCCTCCATATTAGCAACTGTATCTAACCACGACAAACGTCTCCTCTCAGAATCCATTTTCATCCATCTAGAAACAAATAACCCGGTAAATCACAAAACAGATAAAGAGATAATTTCATCCACTTATTCTAACATCTTCCGCATCCTCAAATCCTAGTTTTGATTTCATAGGTACCTGCAATTATCTCTGTACCTCTTGTACTATTATTATTTTTTGTATTGTATGCTTCTTTCTGTATATTTTCCAAATTTGTATGCATTGTTACATTATGTATTATCTCATTTTTATGTTATTATTCAGTCCAGACACAACTATTTGTATACAGCACCATATATTTTGTTAGTTTTAAATATTTTTGTTCGCTCAGTTGTCATGTGCCTTCACTTCAAAAGCGTTGGATTTCCCCGCCATAAACCTTTGAAGTCGGCAAACTAACCCCCTACCACTACCTCTCACCTTATTTTTACCTTTAGTCTTAGTATCCACCTGGACTCAGTAGGTAAATATCATATTCTATTTTATCTTGTTAACCAGCCTCTTATTTTAATATTTATGTATACACCATCTTTTATATTATTATCAGTTCTGTAATGTATCCATTTATTGTCACCCTCTAGCATAGATACTCATATATTTGTTTTCTTTTAGCCCTGATGAAGATCCACAAGTTGGATCGAAACGTTGGCTTACCATAATAAATATCATTGAAACTGAAAATCCTGACCATTATTTAACCTATCGTAATTGAAGAACAGTTGACCATCTCTCATCTCTACTAAGTAATTATATGAATAAAATTTGATTTCCAAAAAACAGTAAAAAAAATATATGGAACATACGATACTCAGGTATGCTGACGGATCGTATTGATTAGAGCTCAAAATAGCATGATATTTTTTTTCTTTTTCTTTTTAGAAATAAATCGGTTTTCATTTTAAATGTGAATATATCAAATTTTAGCTAAATATATATTTTTTTCAATCTGATAATTATGTACGAGTTTTTGTTTATTTATTTATTTATTTATATATAATTTCTGGCTTTTAGACCACCGGGGTCATTCTCGCCCTATGATACAAATTTAAAATTTTCAATAAAATTAAAATGCAGATAAATACAATGGAGTAAAATTATTATAGAATTACAATTTGAATACAAGAAATATACAATACGAAAACGAGAAATATACAATAAGAACACAAGAAGTATACGATTACAGTTACAATTTAAAAAGTAAGTTAAATATTGTTAAATATATTATTCTGTTTGAGGAACAGCATTAGGTTGCTTACAGCTTTTTGTTCCATTTGAAGAGTTTCGTCGAGGTTTTCTTTTAAGAGTTGCTCTCGGGAAGTCTCATACGCGTAGCATTCAGTGAGGATATGGCTAACTGTGGGTAAGTCGAGTGTGCCCAATCCTCTAGTTTTTGTAGTAGTTTTTGTTTAGATTGTTAAAGTATTAGTTTCATTATCAATATTCCAGAATGTAATATTAATTCATTTTTCCAATTATAATTTTTCCACCATAACTGTGTATTATGTAATACGTTGCAGTAATGAAGATCGGAAATTCATCGCACATTAAAAAGAAAAAAATTAAAAACATTAAATAAATAACATATCTACTTATGAAAGAAAGCCAACATTTTTTTTTTTCTTGAGGTAATATTTACCTTAGTTTCTTACTTTTTTCATTATCTGGTATCTCTAATCGCGTTTGCATCAGACAGTTTCGTATCCAGGCAAGACAAGACACGAAATGGAGGATTGCATTATGCAATGAGATCTGACTGACACATGCGCGGCTTCATCTCCAACTTCTGATGAATAGCTGATAGGGTTAAATGGTATTGCTCTGTGCCAGTACGAACCATCATCCGGATCGTGTAGAATTGGTTACAATGGAATATACGGAGGAAAAAATACTATAGGACTAAACCTGTGATATTGAAATTATTTTAAGTTATTTAAATTAATTGTCTTTTGTATTATAATATTTATTGGATTTTCAAATTCAAAATATGAATCCGAACTATTAGTAATTCTATGAATTCCGAGAATAGAACATCTGATTTTGAAAATAATATTAAAAATCTGGTGCGTGCGCGCAACACACAACTTTCACTTACCAACTTACTTAGATTAGAAATTAATGTGTTTTGTTAATTGCCACTTCTCAAATAAACAGAACGGCTTTAATTATGAACAATGGTCTGTCATTAAAGGCGAACTCCGAATGCGTGGGCTCAACGGGTTTTAAGAGTTGACTGAATATTTTTCTTTTTTTCTACTCTTTATGTTTTCTTTATTTTTATCATATCTCATATTTAGCCATTTCTTATTTTTAGGCGTAACGAGAGACAGTTAATTTCTCCATGTAAACAAAAACAAAGGTACTTTATAAGAAAGAAACAAGCAAACAAAAAAGGCCCCCCCCCCCAAAAAAAAAGCCCCCTCAGAAAATTTTAATAATGATAAAGCTTTCCTGATATTAAAGAACACCTAATTTTCATTAAACATGACGAATTTGATAAAAATCGTTAAAGCCGTTTTTGAGATCATCGAAAAAAAGGTTAAAATTGGAAAAATTTATGAAATAAAGTGCCCGCTCCGTTTGACCAATTTTGATGAAATGTTGGCTATCACATCTTTGGCATATACATACATCAAATACGCAGTTTGATCAAAATCGTTAAAGCCTTTTCTGAGTAAATAAAAAAAACACGTGGAAATGATACAAAAGTTATTAAGTAAAGTCCCCCCTCCGGTTGATCAATTGTGATGAAATTTTTACAGTCATATCTCGCGCGTATATAGATAGATCAAATACTCAGTTTAATCAAAATCGTTAGAGCCGTTTTTGAGAAAATCGAAAAAAACGTAAAAAGTTATTAAATAAAGTACCCCCTCCCTTTGAGCAATTTTGATGAAATTTTTGCTGTCACATCGCGGGCATATACATACACTAAATCCCCAATTTCAGGTTCGCACGGTTTATAGTTTTTGAGATAGTCTGTACACACACACACAGACCATTTTGCGGGACTTGGTTAATTGGACTCAGGGGACCCCAAAACGTGTATTTCCGTTGAAAACCGGAAGTCGAAATTTTTCACGATCGCAGCACTTCCACTTACTATATATTTCATATATAGGTAAGTGAAAGTAAAAATAGAAATACTGTTTTTGAACTACAAGTGAATAATGGAAAGTTCACAGAATGTTTCTTAAAGTTATGCAACAACGCTGCCTGTTCATTCCATACTTTTATTTTATGACATTTAGTCCGAAGGTGAAACGAAATAAATTACCTTGTTTTATGACTGCATTATTTCAAGCTTAAAGGTATTGCAACCCATGACTACTCTTAGTTCATTGAAAAATAAATTTGAGCTATCATAAATAAATATACTAAGTACATACTAATCATTGTATTCAACAAACGATGAAGTTTATATTAAAAACTCCATAACTTGAGACCCATTCTTTGCAATAAGCTATAGTCTCAATTGAACTTAATTATTTTCAATCTTGCTTTGTCCTCTTGATCTGATAATGTTTCAAGGCGACTGAAAAAAAGATGCTTCAGGGACCTGGGACCTACTAATGTAGAGTTGCAAGGTTTAGACTTTATTTTTAAAAGATGTTTAAAAAAAGGCTTATGCTGTGCATATTTGTGAGCAATATAGGGACAAAATATGGAAAGGGGAAAATTGGAAGAGGTAATATGATTTTTTTTTTCTGTAATCCTTCGAACAATGTTTCATCCCTTATTAAAAGGTGACAAAAAAAAAAGTGCGTATTTACAGACCCCCCTCGAATATGATTTCCAAAACTTTTCCCATTCACACGTTGGGTAAGAGATTTACGCAACTAATAAAAGAGGGAGCCCCTCGGTAATGGGATTGGGAAGGACGGATTTGAATATATATCGTCAGGGGGTCTGTCCCCCCCCTTCCAGTACCTGCATTCCATCCTGCATTCGCGAGGACAGGGAATGCAGGGGATGACGGCAGATATGGATGGATACCGCCGGCACTAATGAAAGCGTTTTGTAGTTCCGCACTGGAATAATCCGCTTAGGACGAGGGCTGGAGAAGTCTCTTTGATATCAAAAAGCAATCTGCCTTCAGAGGCCTCTAACTTAGATTCGACTCGAACTTGGTTAATATATCATGCCGGGATGTTACCGCTAACAGACAACCGTTTGGGGAATCCTACAATTTAGCAGAGTTGCTAAACCGCTGGGGGGGAGTCCGTCTTGCTATTTCATACTTGTTAAGGGGTTAATCAAGGATGTTTGTATTGCTGGGGTTAGGAGGATTCGCTTGCAACCATTTCGTAGCGAGGCTTTGATTAGCAATTATGTACGATTTTCCCTCTACCTTGACAATCGAAATAAGAATAAAAGATTTAAAAAATTAGTTCTTGTTTTGAGAAATGATATTAATTAATATTTTAATTAATCTTGGTCATCAAAAGGAGGAGATTTGACTATAATCACGCATTAGCGTCAGGTTCTCACTATTAAATAATGATTTGATGAAGAGCAACAATTTCCAGAGGTTAGGTGTTTCCTGGCCACCAAAGATGAATTATGATGATCACGTTTGATCATTGAGCCTTTTTGCGACCGTGCCGAATAATCGAAGAGCCAACATATTCATGAGACAAACTCTTTGATATTCATGGGCGGATCTATCTTTGTCTCTGCAAGTTAATCAAACAGATTCTGGGACATGATGACTTTTTATAGGGTATCGGCTTGTTATTATAACACAGTAACATATTTTGGCACAACGATATTCATAGAAAATTTCACCAATTAATACATTCTAATACTAACGTGGGTTTTTAATCATTTTTTTCTCTGAAAAATCGCCATGCACAACGCCAAACGAACAATAAAATCACAAATTAATAACAACGTTACAAAAATTAACTAGTGATACAAAAGTAATCATTTGCCCCGATGTACAGAACTTTTTAAATCAAGTCCGAAGGGCGTAGAAGATTCTGGTAAAATTCAGAACATCTACTAAAACAGTTATGTAACTATTCCAATAAAATGTCTAGAATTATTTTCAATGTAACTGAAAGAAAATCAAATGTTCTTTTTTCACGTAACGATATTGTAATCTTCACGTTCTTCGAATGATAAAATTGCAGTCAGTGGTTTCACATAAATCCTTATTTTTTACCCGTCCTATCATTTATAAAATACGTAAAGATAAAAAACAAAACAGAAAGAGACTAAATCACTGTTTTTATAATAAAGGAAATTACTTTAAGAAGAAAATCAATCATTTATTGAAATAATTCATTCCAGTATCATAATTAAAAAAGTCCACTAATATAACCATCCGATACAAACAAAGTGATACTGTAAAATAAAAATTTCTATAACTAGAAAATAACTAATATAACGATGAATGAATAATAGAAAACATTCAAACCAATAATGGATCCCTTTTTATCTATTTGAGATCGTGATGCAATGGAAAAAAGCAGGCTCGAGGAAATAAAGGTAGAAATATTAGATTAAATAGATAACAAAGAGTAAAAAAAAAAAAAGATAAAAGAGATAAGTTGCGAATTACAGCTATTGAGTTTTTATTACATCAAACGAATCTTGTTACAAATACCGTAGTCATTATTCCTCTTTTTCAACACAATTTATTCAAAGAGTGTCTCTTTTCAAAGTCTTGTTATTTGTACATAGCTGGTTAGCTAACTGTAATACAATTATATACAGTGTAAATTTATTTTTTTTGTTTTTGGACACTTCTAAGAAACAATTATTGTTAGAAATCAGATCTGAAATCTTGGTCTAAAGAAAGCCACTATAATTAAACTAAGAACGTAATTGAATGAGTAAAATATTTGTATAATGAAAGGTCTGAGGGAAAAAGAGACAAGGAGAGAGTGAAATATTAGAAAAATTATACCATTCAACAGAAAAAAACGGCGCTGCCATGATCTGCTCATGAGCTTAATCCTGAAGTGAACTTTTAGTTGGTAATAATTTGCTAACAATAACAATAATTTGCCTTACGATGGGGTTTATTTAAACAAAAAATTCAAAAGATATTTCTTACAATTATTTTTTTGGCGTAATTTACTTAAAGGGAAATATTTTAATAGGGAAATATGAACATAAAAACATTTTAAATATAAAACTGTAACTTTAAATACTTAGTAGATAAGAGCCACCACACAATAGTAGTGTGCAATCCTTCCCACATCTCGTTTTCAGTTAGAATCAACAAGTCAAAGGTAATTGTTCATGTTATAAATTGTCATATGTTAAAATGATATCAATGTTGTAAATTACCTTGAAATAAATCAGCTATATCATAATTTCTACACCTTCTAAATGTGTCTTTTCAATATTTTGTATTTAAAGGAAGTGATTTATAGGTACTTCGTGGAGGCACCAAAAAACATGAGAATACTTTGCACCAGCATAATGATGATGGACTTAGAAAAAGAAGATGATAAACTTTTTCTGTGCCCCAAAAAGATGAAAGTCTGGGAAAATATGCCAATAAGCTTTTACTAGAACACAGAAGGAGAAGAGGATTTTTTTTTCGGATTTTGAAATAAGTTATCCCATAGGATTGAGGATATTGGAAGAACGCACTGTTTTTAATAATAAAAATTATTTTTTTAAAGGTAAATTTTGAGTTATTTTATTTCTTCTGTTTTTGTTCGTAAACATTATTTCGTATAATAACAAATAAAATGATTGTATTACTAGTTATTATAAACTATTAGTTTATAGTTATCCCATAGCTTTGAGGATATTGGAAGAACTCGCTGTTTTTAATAATAAAAATTAATTTTTTAAAGGTAAATTTTGAGTTATTTTATTCATTTTATTTCTTCTGTTTTTTTTTCAGTAAACATTATTTAGTATAATAACAAATAAAATTATTGTATTACTAGTTATTATAAACTATTTTGCTTCTTTTTAAATTTAGATAAGCATAATAACGTGATGTAAGGCATGCAACTAGCAGGGGTAACTTTGCAACAAGGTCTATATTATATTTATATTTATTCATATAACGGGTTACTATTTTTATTCCAATCATACATTTCAAATAAATCAAAATGACTTACTAAAACAAATGTGAATTTTTCCATGTTTCCATACATTTAAATAGTTTTTAATTTTTGAAAAATCAAATATAACTATTAAGGTATTATTTTTTTACGAATTAAGATTTTTATAAATTGTCATAAAAAATCTCCTCTTTTACAACCTCTTTGGTCAAAAGCAACAGTGAAGCTCAAAAGTAATTTATAAAACAGTTTGATCATGTAAATTATAAACAAAAAAACCATAATTAGAATGTTGAATGATGTATGTGAACATGAAGTTGCGTTTCAATTTATTTTTAACGTTTCTTTAATATTTTGGTTCGAACATTAACGGGAACAAGACTGGCCGTAAAAGCTACCGGGAAAACCAGGGTAGCTGAAACAGAGCGAATTAGGCAAGAGCAGAAGGGCCTGGCTTACAGCTAGCTACAATAGCCTAATCCCAGCATTCAATTTAGCCTAATGGTTAGCCTACACGATGCTAACATTAGCCTCCATCGGGCCCTATATATCCACGCCCTCTTCACGTCTCTCTCATCACCTACTATTAATCATGTCCCACCGGGGGAAGTTACAGGAAGTGAAATGGCGAAAACATTGTTTCGTTGGAGATAAACCCACCTAAAGAACGGAGCGATTTAGGATGCTGTTTATCCATGCTTCAGAATCAATGACAATGAAAGACATAAGTTGGGCTTTACAACTTCAGTTTTGTTTATTAAAAGAAATTATATAAAGGTCACGGATTTGCCTTCCGCAGTGGCCCTAGGATTTTTCAAAGGCACAATTTTTTAAACCCTAATCCTTGGCTATGCCATCCTTTGGATAGGATCTCAAATGGTCAGGACGTCGTACGATGTCAGGTACTCGTTAAAGATCCCTATCATAATTACCCCAGGACAGGCCAAATTAAGGGCACCCACAGTGGTATCGTCCGATTAGCCTTAGTAACATGAAGTGACATTAAACAAACAAACAAAGCAATTGTATTATATCCTTCTTATCATATTCTGAATTCAAAGCTTTCACCTCACCTACACCCATCTATTAGAAGTAGAATCTTCTATCTTCTGGGGTAGAAGTTGTAGAACAATGAATTTATAAGAACTATGTCTACTTTAAAATAATAATTCTTTTTTAACTTTATATATATAAAAAAAAGAAAGAAAAGAAAACCCCCCACCACCCCCATAATGTACCCAGCCAGCATAATGGTGGATTTATTTTGTCTCCCTTCAGGAATATATATGGCTGCTGCAGAGTCTCTGGAACAGAGTTGCCAAAGAGGCAGCAGTTTTAACACCTTTTTATAAAGGATGCCTGCTCTAGGGTTATCAGTCACAGTGATACTGTTATATCCCGACATCTTCAACCCTTTGAGCTTGCCTTTGAGTTGGTAAGGTTCTTGTATAATGATTATATCAATGTTCTTACCTTTGATGTATTGTTGCAGTACTCCACTTGCAACTATGCAATGATGGAGGTTGATCTGCGGCTGCTTCATGTGTTATTAGTTAGGTGTGACAGGGGCCCTGCCTGTGCCAGCAACGGTGGCCCGAGTCCACCAGCAGACTCAACCTTGGTCAAGTCTTTTGTCTTTCTGCCCAGGCCTGCCTCTTCTGGACACATTGTGTTTGACATCTTTAGGTGCAGGTGCCTATGGGTGGGCTTTATCTTCACTTTTGACCTTGGCAGTAACCTTGGGCTTTGTCCCGCCATAGGTTGTCTCTTCGATGGATGTTGAGGGACCCGGTAGGTCTTTCTCCTCCTGCTTCCTCTCCGGTTCTTCCGTCACTTCCATCGGGGTGCTCTTTTGGGTAGCCAGTTGAGCCTCTTCGGCTGCGCATCTGTCTGAAGGTGACTGTCTTCATGCCACAGCCAACTGGTTTTGAGGCTTTCTAAGGTGTATTTGGGTATCTTCACAATGATGAATAAAGTCTTCACCATTTCATTCTGGCATCAATGTTGGCATCAGCCGCAACGATTTAAGACATATGACCCTGTAATGTGTGAGTCTGTTGCAGTTAGCATGTAAAGATCAGTGAATAAAGAATTTTTTACCACGAAGCTATGTTTATTTCATCTATAAGGTGAGAACTGAGTAGATATGGAGTACATTCTCTAGGATTTCTATTTTGTTTTTACTCATTAATTTTTCTTGATTATGCTGAATTATTAAGCCTCATTTTTAAAAGTATCCTACGCCAGGTTGAGAAATTTGAACGAAAGTTGTTTTCAAGTTAAATGGAAATTTCATGTTATTAAGTGAAAATGAAGATGAAATTGGCAAAGATTCAAAAATGTTCACCCGCCATCAATTAAATAATATGAGATAGTCTTTTTTCGTATTTCAAAGATACGAAGATGAAGTTGTTATCTCAGTCAGAAGGATTTATAAAAAAGTTGATGGTTATCAGACATGTATAGTGTCTTCGTGAGATTCTGATCACATTTACTGCCTTCAATAATTAACATTAAATAAAACGAAATATTTTTTTCTTCTTCTAAATTACATAGATGAGATTTTCTCTGTGTCAGACCGACTTATGAAAAAAACATAAGACAGTCATATTCACTGTCTTTGTAAGTTAAGAACCAGAAATAACCTCAACACTAAACATGGTTCGTCTTTTAGTCTTTAATTGTGAAAAACAGCAATTTTAGTACAATTAGGATTTATTATTTTTATTATTTACTATGCTTATTATTTCTTTGAGATGTACTGTCAGGTTACGGAAGTGTATTTTCAGTTCAAGTATGATAAATTATAGATATACACGATACGATCAGAGATCATTTGCCATGCTAAGTTATATTAAGTTTTCAACCATTAAGGGAGGACAGAAAAAAAAAAGAGAGCAAGAAATAATAAACCTGAGGCTGAAGAAATATTTAAAGAATCAATAAGAGAAGAAAGTTGTATTGACAGAAGACAAACTTTGCGCCCCAAACCCAACAACCTCTTTTCTAATCCCAATCCGGCTTCGGGACAACTTTTGTTTATAGAAATAAATATCTTTTCATTTCCTGGCCGTTGGGATTTGTTGTTTTTTTTTCCCCTTCCCTTTCCTCGTGAATAATCGTTGCTGATTTCCTCAACATCGGCCTGCAGATCGATGAAGCTCCCCTCGGGAGTCTCCTTTATTCCGGCTTGTGGCGATGCATATTTTAGAGGGTAATCGATAAATAAACACTATACCAGCATTGATTGACTGTCGTGAAACCAGTCCACAGGTCCAATACAGTGTGGGCATATTATAACTGTACTTACAATTAATACATCTAGTAAATGTGGTAATAATCGTAAAAGAAAATATGATGAACTAGCTTGGAGAGAAACAACCCATTGGTAGCACTCAACTAATATAAATAAAAAGATAGTAGGTCCCTAGGCAATCTTCTATTCATACGTCAAGGAGGGTTGGCTGGAATAGAGGAGGCACCGAGATTGGAGACCATTGCGATGGCTGGGGAGTTTAGTTTGATAGGACTGGTATCTAGACCGGGACAAATCGGCGACTTATGGAACATTATGGTGTTTATGGATGAGTTTCTTTGTGACAAAGTAAGAAGCGTTAAGGTTTTTGCAAAGGATTGGATTCGAGTGGAATTTGATGGTTTGGTGGAACACCAAAGCTCGATTTGATATGCAATTATGATATAATGATATCCCCAAAATAGTTCACCTATCAAAATTTCGGATTAAATTTATTTGGAATTTCAACAATAACTGATGTCTATGTCTATGAGGATAACTTTTGTTCATTGAGCTTTTTGGCGATCTCATTTAATATCTCCTGGCTTATTACCTATTCATTAGACGATCTTTGTAATATTCATTGGAGAGTTAATCACCACTTAAAGTGATATACGTGTTCTTCGATATCGGCTGAGTTTCTGAAATAAATTTTGAGTTCATGATATGAAACATGAAAAGGAAATATGTTCATAATACTGATGGAAAGGTACGTCACATAGATATCCATGTACAGACGTTAGGAATTCAAGATGCATCTAATAACGGCGAGAAACACGGTCCTCAGGTACACCATTAGAGAAGAGATAGCTGACAAAGGGGGGGGGGATATTGGAATAGCTTCGCAAATTGCCAATTATTAATTCATTAGTAGCCTATGTTACTGATGTCTTCAGTTAATGAGCTCTTCATGCAGTTTGCATAATAGTTACTGCTGAGGCATCATTACGTGTGAGCGTATGCGTATTAATTAAGCCTTGTCTAAATCATAATCCAAATTCTTGTGAGTTTTCAAGAAGAGGAACCATTCAATTTCAAATCGGTAAAAAACCTGAAATGACTTAGTCAGCGAATTAGGAGACAAAACGAGTTAATTCCGTCGTGAAATCTGCGATTAGGGAATTACCCGTTGAGAGGCGGCCGTTTCACCCTTAAGTAAGAAAAGGGGAAAAAAACGAAAGGAAGGGGTAAAAAATCATAAAAGATTAATGGCGCGCTATCATTTAGGGCGGGAAGAGGCTTCTTTCCACGTTTTTTTTTCTCCCTCTCTTTCGGCGGCAAATTGGGCGGAATTTGGCATGGGATTTACATCTTCCTCCTGCAAGGTGTCGTCGGGGTATAATTGGCCTCGAAACCATCCTTTCAATTTTTAAGTCCTTAAGGAGGGGGAGGTGTAAGGTACGTACAAGAAAATCGGCCAACATCATTTTTTAAATTTATCCTTCAAAGATATTAGTGGTTGTAAAAAAAAAAAATCTTAATATACTTTTTAGTATAAACCATAAGACATTGTTTTACCAAATAATATTAAAGTTTAGTTAAGTAGTGGAAACAGACCAGATGACGTGAATAAACATGAATATTATTAAAATAAATAATATTATAACGTGAAACAAAATAATATGACTATTCTGGAACAGTTATACTCATACGTTTGGAACGATCTAGGCCGGGATGTTCCATTTCGTATTAAATATAAGAAGCGATGGAACAGGGGCTTGGTCAGTCCTTTAAAAAAGTAGCATAAAGTTACTTTTGAGTCACTCGTACTTACTCTAAAATTGTTACTAATTTGTGCTTTTATTATTTGTTTGACGTTGTGAATGATAATTTTAAGTCAATAAAAATTATTTTAACCCACATTGGTGTTACTATATAAAGAAAGACTTTCACTTCTTCATAATTAAATTGAAACCAATAAACAGTAAGTATTTATTTATTTTTCTGTAATAAATACAAAGAGGGTCTACAACAATGCTGCCGCACAACGATCCGTTAATAACCATTTTTAGTTTTTATAGTTCAATACTTAATGAAATTATTTAAATCTGCATATTTCAGTAAATGGTATTCCTAACACTACCATTTAATTCATAATTCACGTTCTGAGAAAGAAATAAGAATTTTTTTTTTTTTGGAGATATATTGGGACCTTGGGAAGTTAAAAATAATGGTGGTTCAATTTTATATTGGAAATCGATTTATATAAAATTTAACTTGTGAAGTTTTTTGATGTCTGTTTTAACGTCACTTTATGCCACTAAGGCTAATTATCGGACGATGCTACACTGGGAGTCCTAAATTTCGCCTATCCAGGTGTAATTAGGATGGGGATCTTTAACGAGTACCTGACATCGCACATGCTCGGGACATCTATTTGACGTCCTATCCGAGGGACGGCATAGACAAGGATTTTTTAGTCCTGAAGCCACCTCGGGACGCGAACCAATATGCTAACCACTACACCACAGGTGACCCCGAAGTTTTTAGATTTCAGATGTTATAATGCAGTGTTGTAATTATTACAAAATAGTTTGATGTACTTGTTGTTAATAAAATACGTACTAGTTTCCCTTTTGTCTAAAATATATCACTACCGAACGATAATTTATCTATATGCCTTTTTTAAATTTTATTTTAAATCTGTACTTCATAGTTGCAATATAATCGAGAAAAAGTGGGGGGGAAATTGTAGACTGATTTAGAAACGAGTTATACATAACTGCGAGGCTGCTGTGTAGATTTACTTGCTGCCATTGCTGCATTTACTGTCGGCTTGCTGGCTCATATGCAAATATATATATTTTCCTGAATCCTTCTTCCTGGTTCTTCTTATGGAGGCCACTCCATTTCATTTGTCTCCTCCATCATCGCTTTATTGAGTTAATCCATGACGGTGGAAATAACGCAAAGCAAAAGAAACTACTTTTCTTGGTATCTGGCTGAAGCAATGTCCACCATTAAGACTCCTGGGTCAACATCTTCACCTTAGGGTGATCAAATATGGGCGATGTAGCAACAGCTGGTAGGAGTTCCAATTTGAATGAAAATGAAAAAGCCTTTCTATTTAAATGATGCATTTCTGTCAATGTAAATAGGTTATCTCTGGATATAGTTTTAATTCGAAAAGTCTGTATTTGAAGATGGAAATATTTTTTATACGGCTACGTTTGTTGAGTCTGTAAAGTTTCAGACCACCAATGCAGATGAGTTATATTTATAAAAAGAATTTTATTCCTATCCCTACTGAAAATTCATGTACAAGCCGAAGTGCTTACCGATCTACATTTACATGTAAAAAATTGAAAGTTACACGAAAGTGAATGTCAGTCCATAGGAAAAATTAACAAAGACGCTAATTGAAAGACTGGCTAACTGCATTATTTAAGGGCACTCAGTCAGTTCAGTCCTTTTTATCTTCTTTTTTTTTGTATGTTTTTTTTCCTTTAACTTCAGAGCACAGTTAATAAATCAAGACTCTTTGATATTGAAATCCAGTTTGTTATTGGCGATGGGTCGTAGTGGTAGATGCAGTCACTAGAGCACACATTCTCTTTTCAGTTCCAATCCAGTCAATTTCATGATTTTTTTTCCCCTTTATTTCTCGGTGTTGATTGTTGTGTGTTTGAAAACTTATTCGAGGAAAACACAAATAAAACTGGCTTTTGAAAGGGAAAACTCTGTCCGTAGGTGGGTATATCGGATAACTGCGGGAATATTAATTTGCTCCGTCAATTTTCCTCGACAAAACCTTTTGCTTTTCATTTATTCCTCCGAATACTTCTGTCTGTGTACACCTATTGTTAGGAATCGATTTTCTTCGACAAAAAACTATATTGGCTTACTGCCTATGATATAGGCGATTTTAATGATTCCAGGTAGGTAGGTCCTTTTCCTATGATAATTATCCTATAATTCCCCATTGTTGTTAAAATTTAATAAAATAAATCTGGTGAACATTTTTATTCAATGAAACCAAACATTTAAAAACTCTTAAATACAAATAAAATGAAATTTTAATCATAATTATCAAAGGCAAATTCATTACCTATTTATATTCATTTACAGTTTCCTACTTTAGACTTTCTGATTCATTTTTCATTCGGCGCAAATGAATATATGTATTAACATTTCGTTTATCTTTAACATATAATATTGTGATAAGAAACAATAATAATTAATTTTATTAGTATGAAAAACTAAGGCATAAAATTGCAATGTTCAGTTTTTCTGCCTAAGCAACTTAAGGATCCTTAAAACCCAAGTTGACCGTTTAATAAGTTGTTCAAAGGATTTCCATAAGTTCCGACTATAATACTTCAATTAATAATATAAATATTTACATAAAAAATAATAATAAAATAAAGAAAGAAAGACGCTTATTACCGTTTTCATGAAACCATTGTATGAAACCATGTAAATATGTTGTAAAAACCTGTATAGATTAAGTAATATGTATACATTTTTGTATTTATTTATATATATATTTATAACAATTATAGTGAGATCTGCTTTTTACTTTATTTATTGTTCAATTTTATTTATTTTTTTATTGTATCATTCTGACCAACTCTGTATGGTGTTCTCCGCAAAAACAAATTATAATAATAAAAAAAATAAATATAAATATTTTCTTTGTATAATATAATAAATATAAATATAAATATAAATATTTTCAAATAAATAATGCTAAACAATATAAAACTACTAATTACTACTAACCAAACCTAGTAACGACAAAAAAAAAATAGAATTATTATTTTGGAAATAATAATTCTGTCTTTTATGTATGTTTGAAACAAAATGTCTGATTTCTTTTTATCTATTACTAAAAAATGGTCCTATTAGTAATAAATAAACAATTTAACCTTAGCTTATGTGTTTAGATAAACATTAAAGAAAAGTGTAACAGGTTTTTTTGCTTTGATTGTAAGTTTATGAATGTAACAAAGGTACTTATTAATTTATAAATAACCAATTTCTAATTAGAAGGATTGACTCTTTTCAAGTCTAAGGACATTGATAAGAACCATTATTCTCGTTCAATCGACCATCTCTTTTTTGAAAAATAATGCTTTTCTTGAGTTCATGCCTTTAAAATAAATAATAGGTTATGGCAAAGAACAAATTATATAAAGAGTAGAACAGTATATATCAGACATATATAAGTTAAAAATCTAAAATTAACGGCCATACTAACTGTAGTAAAGTCGACTTTTAAAAAAGTTTACCGTAGCACTTCACTTGGAAAACATAAAATGAAAATTTTAAATATTCAAGAAAAGTATTCAACTTCCACCTCCTCCTTTGAAGCCAAGTTTTTCATCAAGGTTTTTCATTAAAGTTTTTCCTCGGTGAATATTTTAGGTGGATACAACTCTCTCGACGTAGGGAAAAAACTTTATCCAACAACAACATTAAGGGAAGTGTTGATTGTCGTGTTGTACAGTCTGAGGGCTACAAAGGCCGTCGGAAACTTGTTGCTAAAAGGAAATCGCTAAGTGGGCTTGCGTAGTTAGTGAATCCAAGTTTTTTACTGTCTGTGTTTGCGCCATAACTGAATGTACTTGGGATTTCTGTTGCCAAGGATCCTTTGTAGAATATGCTAGTTGCAATAATACCTGGCACCAACCTCACTTATTAATACGTAATCGGACCCTTTTGATTTACGAGCCGAGTGGCATTACTAAATACCTAAGAGAGAGAGTCAGAAAAAATTGGGAATCAATGTGGGCAGAAATCCCAATAACGAAAAAATTAAGAAATATAAAAAACAAAAACAAAAAAGTGGGCAAGCACTGCAAGAAAAAACATAAGAGAAGAGGTAGTCATGGCAAGGTTGAAGATAGGCAATACCAACCTTACTCATGAAAAGCTAATTACAAAAGAGGCCCAACTGAACTGCGAAAACTGTGTACAACCGAACTGTTGTGTGTACACAAGTGGTAAAAATCTAAATAATATTCCAACTGTAAATAATCATTTAATTATTAACGTTTAATTACGTCAATAAAAACAAAATAGCTTATAAGAATTATTCCTGAATCTATTGTAAACCAATGATGATAATCCCGAAATATACTGAAAAGAAAATATTACCCTGAATATAAACTAAGCTTAACACAGATAGAGCGTAATGACCTAGATGATGATCGCCCGTGAAATCTAATCTAATCTAATCGGACCTTTTGACAACAATGAAAGCAGCTAAATAAACAGCTAAATAAAGCAGCTAAAAATAAAGCTAAATAATTAAAATAATCAAAACTACGCATCCACTTGATCAAAAATATTGAACTTAATACCTAATTGTATTCAATACAAAACCATTAGATGTCAAAACCTGTCTTCTCCAAAGACAAACTACGTTGATGCAGGAAGTATTTAAATAATTTTCACTACTGGGCTTCCATCTGATTCTTAGGATTCTGATGTACTGCACCACATAACCATCGCCCGACGGGCAAAGAAAATTGAACAACATACAGATCCCGATAGAACACTATTCCTTCCTTCATCTTAATACACGACCACACTGTATTTTTTTCTCTCTCACAGTTTTCTAATCTCCCCTTTCCTTAAACAGAATATTTAGGCCTTTATTTTTCAGATATTTAACCTGCATATCGGGTAGTGTTACGACATTAGAAGGAATGCAAGAGACTGATAATAGATGAATTTTGCACATAAAAAGCCATGAAGAGTTATTTATTACAGATTAGTTGAAAAAACCAAGAACTTTCACTGGTCCAGGCGAAACGTAATCTGTTTTTCGTTTTCTTGTGTTTTATCGTACCTACATAATGAAATATTACTATTATATTAATATATTTACATTGAGATTGATAGTAGATTAAAATATGATAGATCGTTAAAATCGAAGATAAAACTTAGTGTACTACCATAAGATAAGAAGAAAAAACTAATCGAAGATAAAACGTATTGTTGTTTACATCCATAAGTTTGTGTAATGTACTAATATATTCCAACCCTGCCCTGCTTTAAAACGAATAACATTTTTTAAATTTTTTTCTGTGCATCACTTTTCTTATTTTATTTTTTCTCGGAATGGTCCGTGATTGGGGGTGGCGGGATGGCCGAGTGGGCAAACGCGTTAGGAAATACGTATGAAACATGGCAACGTATCATTGGGAACCCGAAGATAGCAAAATCATAACTCGGAGCCAGGGGTAATTTAATGATACTCAGCATATCAAGCCCCCACCTCCTCCCCTGGCCCGGGAAACTCAGTAGAGCCTAAAAGGCGAGGAAGTGGAGGAACAAGAAAAAAAAAAAACCGTGATTGCCCTCTTCACCTAACCTCCATTCCGGTGGTTTCTATGGTTCATGCCCCCTTCTACTTCCCTGAGTGAAGTGGACTAGATAACCTGAAGTCGAAAATGAGGGGACTTCAACTCGGTCATAAGCTGAAGGAGATCGCTCTCCATCAAAAGGTTAGCTTCGGTATCCCTCAGCAGCTTTTCCCTCAGTGTCTGTCTCAAAGGAGTTTATTTGATATGTTAAAGTTTTTTTAAAATCTAAGAATTCATGAAGTAGCCGTTTAATTAAATAAAGGACTACTATGAGAAAAGAACTGCTGAAATAAAACCTAGAGGTTTAGGGCACTCTGTCAGTTCAGAAATGATAATTTCTTTTCTTCAGCACTTAATATGCTACATAATGTGGTAGTAATATGAGTTGAATTTAGTACATTTATTATTCATTGAGGATTGTTTTTTAACATATTTATTAGCCGAATTTTCCTGAATCTTTTTCTGAAAATAAAACTTATCATACACTGGTGTTAAAGATATACTGCGAAACAAGGGTATAGCTAAAGAGAACTTTATTAAGAGTGATGAATATTCGACACTTTAGATCGAGGCACTATTAAGCTTCCTCTGTGCGTGTGTGTGTTTAACGTAACAGCATAAGTAGGAGCTAGGGGCCAATTACACAGGAAGAGAGAATTATGTAAAAGAATACGAAGAGAATAATGAATGGCCACTGAGAGGCTGAGAGCCGTGAATATTACAGAAGAAGGGGGAGGGGGGAAACGGCTCACAGAGGAACGAGCCATAAAATATTTAACCGGATCCGGAGGAGAACCGGGAGAGCCGACACACTGCCTCCATTATACACGCTCTTCCGATTAGCTTCATCCCAGCGGTAGCATGCGGTCTGCTACCTGAAATAATGATCTGTCACTCCGGGCGAGAGGGTCAGCGGGAAAAATGATGAAGAAGAATCTTATGATATATATTTCATACGCACATCTCATCTACCAGAGAAATGGTGATACTATAATAAACAAGGACTTGCTACGGTTAGACGAAAGGGTACTTGTATATGGTCGGAACTGTTTAATATTATAAATATAACTTATGAATAAGATTGTTAAGAATCATTTACATATATACAAAAGTTAGTGGCTCTTCTTCGTGGTTCGCGTCGGAGTAATTATTGTATACTCACGATTTAACGATTAAACAGGAGCACTATTTAGTTGATAACGAATCTTGCGCCTGTTGCTTGGACCAATACAAATTAAGAAGGAATAGAGTTTAGATGTACTCGCTGAAAGATAGTCGTGAGTATCGCACCGAGAAAAAGGGACCTTAATCGGTTAAATTTCGAGTTAACACCAAATATCGGAATCGAAATTAATACAACGGTAAAAAGATCAACTTCTCTTATAAGCACCTCAGACAAATACTCAGAAAACCTCAACATAATTTTATTTTTCCAATACTATATTGTAAAGTTAAATCGTTTAATAAGAAAAAAAAATCTCAAACCTTTGTTTGAACAACTAGCGACTGGAGCGGACCGTCAGAGTATGTGTTTGTGACTAGATTGTTGGAAGGCCTGGATGATCCCACGGGGGTCTCGAACCTTCCAGTTCATTTTATGACTATATATAAGGAGCGGTGACATGGGCCAATTAGTCTGAGTCTTAAGAAAAAAATGTGACAAAATAAATTGAGGGAGTACTGCAAACGCGTCAGTCACTCGGAAAATGTCAACTTTTTGACAAACCTTTTATTTCCGTTTAATCCTTATCTCAATGGAAATCTATTCGCTCCAATAACCTTCCCACTTTTAAATATCGCCTATTCGATCATTTTTTCCTGTTTATTCTAAATAAACTGTAATATGCTGTTTCGTTACTTATGGTGTTCCTTTTATTATAAGTGTGTTTTATGTTTGTTCCTCTTTTTTTATATTTCATTAGCTCTTTTTTAACAATGTGGACAATGGAATGGTGGACAATGGAATTGTCCCCTTCAGAAACAGATAATGTCAATTTTTTAGTAAAACAGAATATTTTCGTAGCTGAAAAAGTTTTGCTTCCGTAAAAAACATAAATACATATGTATGTGAATATAAATTGAGAGGAGGATTCATTCATGGCTGTTTTGAATTCCTTTTCCTTTTCAAGGAAATAAAAATTTATGAAATTTGTATGTATTTTATTTCAATTTTAACGAATAATAAGATGCAGCTAGGCGTCAATAGCTTGTGTTGTGTCAGGTTATAAACATTAAGGTGAAAAGCATTCATGGCTTCGCTAAGCTAAAAAAGTACTGAATCATCATAAATCATAAATAAATATTCATTTTTATTGCTGATAACTCAAGTTATTTAATTTATTATTATTCGTTAAACATTTTTTACCTATTATTGTCCTAAAGGAGCTCTCTCTCGGAATAAATAAAAGCAATTTATTATTAATTTATATTTACGACAGGAACACAAGCTCATCGATTATTAAATATTTACCTTATTACTCAACGCTCTTGCTAACAAGAGCACTCTTAGCTCGGCGTTATTAAAGACTCAGTCAAGCCGGGGGTAATTGCTTGAAGGTGAGATTAAAGAGTCGTCCATCCATCTTGGAGGACCGCTCTGGAAGGAGGGGCCGATCCTGATGTAACAAAGTGGAAGGAGGCCGTACTGTTGGTGACAGCTGTGCCGGCCTGGGGGGGGGGGGGGCGGAAAATTGTGGAGTTTTCATGATTCCCTTCGAGCGGGGTCAGTCTTCTCAACGGGTCTCTAAACTTAGTCTCAACTTCGGCCCCCTAGTTTATTTTATGTTGCTAAAGATTTACTTACTTCTATATAAATGAAACAAAGGAAAAAGTCATCTTGAAGCTAGACTAAATACCTCTTACTTCAAATTTTCGGGTTACTAATGCTGAAGTTCCTTAATAACATATAAATAAACAAAGTTCTCTAACAAGCTCACGAAAGCTAAGGCCTTACCTTGAAAAACCTAAAAGTATTTTTTGACAATTGGAAAATTTTAGAAATGTTTATCTAAAAAGAAGCTGGTTGGAGAAGAGGGAGCATGGCAGTTTAAAGTAAAGGCACTAAATTGCTATGATCAAGGTCCTGAGTTCGAACTGCCTAGGACAGGATATCTTTAAATTTCTCCCATGGATTGTCTCGAGGGCTGCAAGACCCTCCTTGGGCACACTCAGCCTCTATAAAGTAGTTACTCATAATTAAAATTCATAATTAAACTCATAAATAATAAAGGGAAAAACCTAGCTATTGACTTGATCACATTAAAAGCACCTCCTTGGACCCATGACTAATGAACCCAAGACCAAAAGGAGTATTTTTGTTTGTTTCTTATTAAAAAGGCGTTAGGCGGTGTTATCCAATAAGCAACCTAACTTAATATAAACGTAGTAATAAACTAAGTAGGTATAATAATAATAATAATAAGGTTTTTAATTTTGAAGATATTAATGAATAGAGCATTTATGAGAATGCATATAATTTAGCCGGATAGGATTCAATATTCACTCGGCTCAATAGGAATTGTATAAAGATGGTATAGCAGTATAAGGATTACTGAAAACGGCATTGACAAGTATTTATATACCCTTTGCACTCCCGGTCTCCGGGGCGGAGCCATTTAAAATTTGTCTACAAACTCGAGGGCTCCGCTAAGGAGACAATGCAAATAATTTTCAGTTTTCAACATATAAGGACATAAACGAATCGTAAAAACTATTTATGGGGTATTTCGCTTTTGGTGATAAATGACGGTCGCGGCTCGCGGTGTTTTTCATCATTTTTATAGTACGTTAATATTTTAACATCGGCTATATTTTTGTGGTTTTAATTCTTCTTTTATTTCCTCAATTGTACAATAATTTAATTTTTTAACTGTTTTTACTTCTTCAATTAGATTTATTATGCTTTAAAAAAAAAAAAAAAAAAAATGCTTTTATTTATAAGGAACAGCGAAACCTTTGTGAAATCTAAGGGATTTCCATCGTTATCCGCTCCGGTTCTCTTAATTATCAAAAAGTTTACACATTTTTTAGGTCTATTTTCGGTATCCCCTAAAAAAATCCCTTTAAATTTAGATTTGAAAAATATATATAAAATTTAAAAAATTTTTTTTTTTGTAAATATGCGTTCTTGAAGCTTCACCAACACATTTAACCTAAATTTCATTACAATTTCTTACTTGGTTCTAAAATTTTACTGAATAATATTACGCTTTCACGAATAAGTTGCGTCGAGTTGCCGGTAGGTAACGTCCGAAACGGTGCCGAGTGCAAAGGGTTAATAATATTCTGTAGTAATATTTTAACATGTATTTGCCATATCAAATGTTGAAGGCGACATCATGATTTTCTTACTTACCGTACATCGCGAATATTTATGTTCAGCGTCACATAAGTTGCTTATTGCGACTGATGTAAGGTTCCGCAACGTGCACCAACCCGAGGCTATAAATCCGCTTTCGCTCTATAAATCCTAACTACTGAGCAGTTAGCTATGATTAGTCCTCACTGGAGAGCCCTTAATATTTATTTATCTTAGGAAACTGGGGTAGCTGTCGTGGAAGCCAAGCGAGTGGGTTTGCCGTTGAGTTGATTAACTGAAGGCTGACCGAGAGTGAAGAGCCTATAAATCCCAGGATCAGCTCTCAAGTAAGAGTTACGGATGGAGTGATCAGGTAGAATACTTGAGGTTCATCATAATTGATTTATTATTTCCATTGAATCAGTATAAATTTGATAGCAGAAAAAGGTTCAAGAAATCTAAAATTGATAAAATAAGGAAATACCATAAATAGATCTGAAATACAATATGTTTGTTGTGAGGATCATATTTAAAAAAATGGGCTAATATCAGGAAAACGAGTAGTTGACAATTTTTTTTCGATGTTTGCCATTAAGGTAGATATTTTATCATTTCGACGATAAGGTTTACGTCAAACATAGATATTTTATGTTTCAGCAACGTTTTTTATATCTATGATTTTTTTTTCTCCATCAAGAATAAAGAAAAGGAAGGAATCATTTAAAGTTGTAGCTAAGTTCCATCGAAGCGCTTAAAAACCTGCGGCCTTTGACCGACCTCATGCCGGACCGTCCCCGGTTCTTCTCAAGAAAATAAATTGATAAAGTTTCTAGTTAAGCCTCTTTACAAAACTCTGCTCCGTATGAAAGGACCTAAAGGCGGAATTTTAATTAGAACCTCCTTGTTACCTCTTAAATCAGTCCATGTTTTTGTACAGTGCCAGGAGCTAAAAGGTGAGATGAAATTTTTTTTTTTTGGAAATTGGAAATTTTTGATAAAGAAATAAATCGAAATAGAGTCTACAGTAAGTTCAAGGAGTTCGTGTTAAATGTCAATTTGTGATGGAACGCTTTGTAGGATAGTATCTACGACTGTTGGCATTTTTAAGTCCTTGTAAAGTAATTTATTTGCTACATTTACATGGTGCAATAACTCAATACCTTTGATTGCAACGACTCCACATAAGAATAATTAGTACTTTGAATATTATACTATGGTACGAAATCATTGATTAACCCATTTCGTACTAAGGATAGAAATAATAGGAAATTTTGGAGTTTCTTTCTATATCTATGTTAATACATGTCAAAAATATACGATTCGTAAATTTAAAATTTATTATCCATCAGGAACCATATTTTTCGGAAACGTTGAGCATTAAGGGCCAAAAGTGAACAAATAAATCATCACCAATTTTTTAATTTTTGCATTTCTTGCTTTCAAGATTAGACATACGAAACATTTTAAAAGTTGCAAACATTTATTTTTGATGATAATCTTGCAACACTTTTAGAGAGAAATTTTCATATTTCTGAAATGTAAATATGTGGAATTTTACTTAATTGGTTTGTAAAGTCTATTTTCCCCAAATTATTGTTTGAATTTTATGAATTGAAATTATTGAAAAAAATATCCTGCATATTTAGGAAATTGATTATTTAAACATTTATAAAAGATGTGGGTTTGATTGGAATTGAATAGCCTTAACAATTATATTTGAGGCGAGATAATTAAGATAAAAAACAATATTAAGACCTAACTTGAAATCAAATTTTAAAGAAGATTAACCACCATACTTGGCAAATTGATTCCTTCAGAAAAATCAATATTATCACTTAAGCATATAAAAAAAATTAGTTTAACATAAATTTAATTTTATTTGATATTAAATATTTGGTTTTCATTTTCGTCAAAAAATTATGTTACATTTATTTAAAGAAAATTTTATTTTCTTTTTTACACTTAAAAATTAGGTTTAACGAGAGGAGTATGGATTTTTTTTTGGTCACAAAGATGCTAATGCCTACTCCGACCCGGAAGCTAAAAGAGAATCCGGAAACCAAGTGAGGTAAAGGCGGGATTTGGTAAAAAAATATATTGAGAGCCAGTGCCATCTGTATAAACAAATCGCCCTGAGGACGTTTTAATCAACCAATCTGTTTAATCTTCTCCGACAGTAGTTAATTACTACCACTTTTTATTGGAACTCTGTTGATTTTTCAAACCAGTGCCCAATGTCCGCTTTATATTTTTTCTTTTATTTAAATATTTGTTCACCTATTTCATCTAGTAAAGTAGAAATACGGATATCCATTTATTTGACATTTAAAAAAAAAAAGACTATTTTGTTGTACTACATAAAAAAGCGACCTTTAACCTAAAAGTTTATGTCGCTAACTTACGACTCAATGTTAAAATAGAAAAAATAGGCTTATTCAAATCAGGAAAAAAAAAATCATATTTACACATAGACAATTCCTAAGAGTATCCCGAATTAATTACTTCCTAATTATACTAAATAAGAAATAAGTAATCAATAAAACATCCTAAATGATGTTGTAACATAAGAAATTTAGGCACTTGTGTGTTTTAGCAAAGCCACGATTTCTTATCGACATGATTACTTAAATTGATTAATGTTTTAGAAAGAAGCTTTAAATGGCCCTCTTTGGCATAATATCGCCACCACATAAATCCACAAGCATATAAATGTAAAAGTGCTGTATGTAAGTTTGGTTTAAACTGGATTCAATGGACGTAACATTATAATTTCCAGACACTTTATAGAATGAAATTATTCTGACATTTCGATAACATTTTGACAGCATTTTCTTCGGAAGAGGAAAGTACCCAAATGGTTATTATAAGTCAATAAACTATAAATAAGAAAAATAAATAACCAAAAAAAAAAATGTATTCTAACAGAAGGACTGGTAAAGTGATATGAAAGATCATCTAAAGAGAAAAGATTGACCATACTCTTGCGGTGCGCTAACCAACTACGCAACCAGGGCCTGTTTCATAACCATGTCGAATTTCTTTCTTCAATGATCCCAGGTCCAGTCTATGTTAACAATATGCAGAAAAGTAATTGTCATAATGGTAGGATCTATTTTAAAGACAGTAGTTGTTAATATGACTGATTTATTAATTAAATTGTGTAGCTTATTATTTTCAAAATTTATTGATTTGAAAAAAACCTGTTCATTTAATTAATAAATATTCTTAGTATATTATAGTATTATACTATAGTATTCGATAGTAAAGTATAATAGACCAAAAAACAATCTAGAACTACATGATAAATACTATTATTATAATGAGATGTTTTTAAACGACGTCTAATTTTTTTTTCCTTCATGTATAATGAAAAAGTAATTAAGAGCAACATTTAAGTAAAACTTTAATTGTTATTTGTAATAAATTACTGATGCTAAATAAAATAATAATAGCTGGAATATTCAGGAACTAAGTTATATTGAGTAAAAACGGATCTGTTCATTCAGTAACTGACTTCCTAGACACGCACAACTTCTATAACGTGGGTGGGGAAAGCTATTGTTTTCAAGGAAAAACTTGAAAGTTCAGCGTGCTTTCCTCTAAATAACCTTTAAACCAACCATTGTTTTAAAAACGTTACTTCCTAGCTATAAATCCATGTATAAAGTTTATAGTAGAATACTATTTAAAGAAATATTTATCTGAATAAATTGTAAATCCAATATTTCCAATATTTTTAACATGATTATTCAGAATAATTAATATAAAAATAAGCATTCTATACCGTTTTAAAGTTTTTGATGGATTTTAGACTATGACATACCTTGCATTGGAAGCAATAAAAATATTAAGAAATAAATATAACACGAAGCGGTCGATATAATTACCCGGAAGGCATTATCCCGTCGAATGCTGAAGAAAATGGCAATTTCCTGGAGAGGAAAGAAGTCTAATAAGTTGGCTCAAAGCGGCGGTAATGAGCTGTTCCTACAAAGGACTAATTTCGTTGGGCCTTCCTACTGACAGCTGCGAACAGTTTCCAGGCTCCTGGAGAACAGGAGCTGCTGGAGGTATTCCGGTCCAAGCGGCAGGTAGGAATAGCGTCTTAATTGCCCTCTCCGGCAACGCCGAGGCTAGGCTAGGCTACCTTTGATCCTTCTATCAAAGTCTTTTGATGAATCGGACAGCTTTGACTGCCCATGTGTCAGGTGTCGGTTCCAAAAGTTGAAACGAATTCCCTGGCCCATTTACAAATTCCTCCCATGTATTAGATAAAGTTATTATTAATATTCGAAAATTATTACTAGATGAATATTTCTTTTTTTAATCAAACTTGGCATCATAGGACAAGTTTGATTATAACTTGTAGTGATATATAATGTTTCAGAGGGAGTTAGGGGAACTATTAATGTAATATCCAAGTTGATAATACTGACAATTGTGTATGGAGAAGTTACTGCTGCGACGACACAATGGCCGCTATAATTTTGGGTTATCTTCTGGCCTCGATAACAGGGCAGAAACTTTGCGCGGTGCGCCTAGAATTGGGTTTATCCCAAGTCAATAGCCCTCGACTCGGTCTCAAACAGTGATCTGCGGATTATTCACGGAGCTTTGGCTGCTTTCGGAGTTGATATAACTTTGCCAAATGAGATAAGGATAGATATTTTTTTCAATAAATTTATTTAAATCGCAAATACATGTACGTACTTACCGTCTATGCAAGATTTTAAAAATATTACATCTTTTTTTTCGGGATATCCTTCCAATATTTCTGTAATATACAGTTATGAAAATAGAATGTTAATTTTGGTCTGAGTACTTTGATTTTTAACTGTTTGTTTTGCGTAGTAAAGACAAATGATTTTTGAGATATTTAATGGTCCTATAACAATACAAGGTTGGACAATTGAATGAAATTTTAAAACACGTCATTTCAAAGGAAATATTATAATTCTTGATAAAAAGTGCCGCCCTAGTAAGTAATACGGGTTACCCGGAATCAAGTCCCAGCCTTGGCCAATCAATTCTCTTTACATAAAATTATTAAAAACTTTTAAGTTATTATGATTAATTTTAATTATTATTAATCCATTATTATAAATTATAAGTTGACCATTATAATCAACTGTGTGCATTAAAACCTCATCATATGAAATAAATATTAGAAACTAATACAATTCTTATCCATTGTATGAAAATCTTTATAAATTATACAACAAAGTATTATTTGAAAAATACAGAGCTTCGTCATCTTAAATATTTAGAAGCCTTTCAGTCATTTTAAAAAGCTATTGAGTAAGGACAAAAATATTTGAGACCTTCCTTCTGGAATTGAAGATTCAATATTATCTTTCTAAAATTTTGATTCCTAGAATCAATAGGGAAATTTATGAATAATAATTGGCTAATTTATAGAAAAATTCATCCAGTTGATATAATCTTAATTTAACTAGGACAGCTATTTGACACGAATGTATATGTGTGATGTGTATACATTTTAATTATAAGTGATTAAATTAAATGCAAGTAATTCTATTTATGGAATTATTTAAGACATAATGAGTTTTTTCCCTAAACCTTATCTCTGAAAACGGCTTATCGGCTATGATAATTGTAACGTATTCAGAAAAAAAAAATTAGATAAGAAGAAGTGTTCCAAATTTATTCCATTCTATCATCGACAACTTTTTGTGGCACTTGAGCCCCCGGGTTCTTCCCATTGTTCTCACTTAAGGTTTTTATAACCCGCAACCCACGCGTTCATAACCGTGGGACACTCCGACCGTGTACATATTAAACGTTTCGGAGGCCGAGAGCGGCGCTTCATCAGGCACGGACAACACGTCCACCGATGGAGACTTCTTGAGGGACAACGAGGTCGCCCGTTGTTGTTCGCCTTTTGAAGAGGAATAAGGACCCGTCATTAGAGTCAATAAGGGTCCTTTCTGTCTCCTGACAGTACCGTAAGGGCTCTTCGATATTCATGCTGTGGGCGATGGTTTTGTTCTTGTTTTATGTCTCGGGCAAAGCGTACGGATGATTTAAGATTTCCTGTTTTCCAAATCGTGTTCAATCCGAAATATGAGAAATAATACGTCCCACAAACGGACATAACATAAATTATCATTCTAAAACAAGCTATCGTAATAAACTGACAAACAATCCAATAAAAGCAATGACGATTCCTTAAAGTAGGTGTATCCAATCCAAGGCACGCGTTTAAAAACTAACTTAAATCTTCCTAATTTTTTTTTTAAATGTAGTTCGGTAAAATTGAATATATATTTGGATTGCTATATAGGGTAATACCATACCATCTTATTTATATTAAGATAATACTTCAATATAACCGTCTGATAATTAACAGACGAATTCTATAAAACATAATCATTAGAAATATGGAAATGTTGGTATATATAGGTATAGGTACAGTTGAGTCAAGCCTCTATATTTTATTACACATTTTTATATGAAAAGACGCTTTTATTCACTATTCAATACCCATTTATTAAAGTAATGACGACAAGAAACTTCTAAAAACAATTTAAATTAGATCATTTATTTTAATAAATTGTGGCATTCTGCAAAGCCTTAGCTTTTCAACTTCCGTCCCATAACAGAAATTTTATATTAAAACGTATAAATAAATATGGAAAAGGATAACAGATTTCACGATGTGGTTGAGAAAACAATAAATTTTCTCTAAACAGTTTGACCGTGTTTTTAACTAACTTTTCATGTATCAGGTGATTAATTTCTTAATAGAGAAACGCTTTGCTGAGACCCTAGAGATGATATCCAAAGAAATATTTACTTGGACGAATGGTCCGATTCCGTAAGGAAATGGTCAATTTTCTGTTTTCTTAAGTGACCTTTTTGAAGAAATTGAGATTTTTTTAAAAGATAAACATGCTATTTTTGGCGTTTAAACATAATTGTTTCTTACAGTTTTAAAATAAGCAAACAACATTATAAACAAAAACTGCTTAAAGTGTGTATATGAAAAAAAAAAATTAGAAAACTAACAAATTCAAGCTAATTTTCTCGATTTAATTTTTTTTTTTTTAAATTGTCATTCATTAACCTTTTCGATTTTCACTAAATAAAAAAAAAAAAACATTATTCAACATCTGTTCAAGCAAATGAAATTGCATGCAATGAAACTGCATTATCTACAGAAGAAAAAAAAATTTGAGAAAGTTATTCTCTTTACTGAGGTCATTGATAATAATACTTTCTGTAGTTATAACTTCAAATTTAATTTTCTAGAACAGCCTTTGAATTAAATCTTATACAATAAAAATAGCGACAAACAAAACTCAAAACTGGACTTTACTCATTTTAGTTCAAAATCGGAATATCAAAGAATTTTTTTTTTTTTTTTTTGTGGAAATTAGTCAAGAAAGTTTGAAATGCTTAGAATTTTTCGCTATTAAGTACTGAATCGTCCTGAAGATGTCAGAATGTATATTTTTGAATATTAGAAAAAATAAGTTCAAAGTTCAAAGCGCAGTTTAGTAGTTTAGCGTCCTATGCGCTCACACATGGGATTGGACCACAAAGCTAGTCGAATTAACAAACTATTGAGCGCGGTGAGGTTTAGTGTTAATTGGCTATAGCTGTTGGGGGCCAGGCACTGCATTGAGGTGTCCCCATTGGCCCCAGCCAACAATTAAACCGCCCCACTTTTAATTAAATCGAACCAATCAAATTGAGGCTAGCATTAGCATTGGGTAATTGGGCCCAAGCCAACTTTAAAATAAAGGCCAGTGGCGCAGGTACCTGTTGAAGTGATGGTGGCTTTCAGATCAAATTTCGCATCAAAGAATTCCATCCTCAAATAGATTTTGAAATTCAATTGTAAATAAAAGGCTCTTTATCTCTAAATTCTGATGGAGCTCTGTAATTAATCGAATAATTGTTTATAAATACACAATATATACTGAAAGGAGAATTTATAAATTTATTGTATAGGTTATGCGGAGCTTCTAAAATTATTCCTACAACTCACTAAGGCTAATGGGATTGTTAGGGCTTAGAGAGTAAGGCCAAAAGTTTACAACCAGCCCAAGCTTACCTTATGATGTATAAATTAAACATAATTGTTGAATTATTTCTTAGTATGATTAAAAAAAAACTACAAAATGAAGTAAAAACTATTCAATGATATTTTCAGATCATTAAAAAACCAGTTTCAGAAATTAGAAACGTTTGTTTCAATTGTTGAGAATTCAAACTGTGCTAAGGCTATTTTTCAATAAAAACTAAATGCATTTTTAAATATGGTCAATATTGAAATAATTTTTCTTTTTATTCATTTTATGTTTAATTTTTTTTTCAAACTTTATTAATATTAATTCTCTTCAATATACTATTGCTAATAGTGAGAACACGGTTATACTAGTAAATGACGTTCAACCACCTTTTTTTGAGTTTCCTCTTTTTAATTCTATTCATTATTTAGAGGCTGGGTAGTGCATTCGACAAATTTATCTGAATATAATTTGTATTTAATATTTTAAATAAAATTAAAATGTTTCAAAATTTTTTAGGATCATAACCGAAGTGGCCATGTACGTGATAAACGTACTTAATCTCTGTGTGTGTGAACTCTTTAGAACCCGTTTCTTTCACATATATTATTTATCATATTTTAAAAACTAATTTAATAGATTTTAGGATTAAGCATAATTTTAAATTTGTAAAACTGTTTTCTTCATTAATATAAAGCAACTATATATTCTATTAAACTTATTATTGAGTGTTTAGATCAATAAATACCCAGAGTAGCGTTTAATTTTTAAAAGAAGTAGGTATTCAACCCCTAAACCTGTTTTATTATTTTAGACTTATAAATAAAATTGATATACATGTTATTTTATACAATTTAAAGAGTAATATTTATTGCAATGAAACCCCCTCCGCATGCAGTGGTAAGCATCTAGAAAAGGTTTAATAAATATTTTTACTGCAATAAGTTTATGTTAGCCAGAAACATGATTCAGCCATTTAATGCTGGATGGTGTTTACATCAATTATGAGGCTGGGGTTTTTTAAAAGAATCGAGTGGAAAAACACTGTTTTCAATGGGGCTAAGAAGATAGAAATTAGTTTCAAGCTAACAGACTTCAGATCATTCGATTTGGTAATAATGACGAGGTATTACTGTAATTTCCTATATATACACGGAGAGATATCATAACATTAACAAGTTAGCAGCGGCGATACGACAGACGGGACGGAGTTTAGGGAGAGTTAAGCGGAGTTGATAGGACTCAATGACGAACTGGCCCGCTCCGGAGTTGGGCAAAGGGTACCAGCTTATAGATAACTCAATTAGCGGCGGTGGATAATGAGGAGGCCTTTGATCTGGTCCTCCGTTCTGCGTCTTTGCCTAGTTTAATCATCAATTATGAGAAGTTGGGAAGGGATTTGATCTCATAACGCACAAAACACACACAGACACGCAAACGCACATATGTATTTCATTCGAAATGCACAAATCAAAGTACTAATTAAAAATAAATAAATAGAAAATATATGGCTGCTATTTTTAGACTACAACTCCTACTAGAACGTTTTCCCATACTAAATACAATTTTTCGGGTGATCACCTGTGGTGTAGTGGTTAGCACGGCAACTTACATTACTAAAGGTCCCACGTTCGCGTCAGGCGGTGGACTCATCTAGGATTTTTTAATGGGAGTAAAAAATCCTTAGCTATGCCGTCCCTAGGATAGGACGTAAAATGGAGGTCCCGAGCCTGTACGATGTCATGTACTCGTTAAAGCTCCCTATTCTAACTATACCTGGATAGGCAAAATTTAGGACTCCCACTATAGCATCGTCCGATAAGCCTTGGTGGTATAAAAGGGCGTTAAACAAACAAACAATTTTCCGAAGAAGGAAGTAAAACTATATTTTCTTTTTAACTCGCAGTCGCCACTAAGTGACAATAAGCAGATTGTGTAAACTTCGATCAACACTGGTATTTCCAGGTATAAGGGATGATAGTAACCATCCCAGTTGATAATTCTTGATAGAATTTGTTAAACTTAAGGATGCAGATATTATTAAGTCTTCTTCATAATCTTACGGTTTTTTTTTTTTTTAAAAAACTACATAAGTATAATTTATAATAATTATATATTTTTTCTTTATTCAATAATTACCTATACTTAAAAAATTAAAGAAAGGTCCCCCGATAAGATATATATGATGGTTCCTTTATATGTCGAGGTTATTGTCGAGTATAAGTTTTATCCATAAATATGAACTCTATACAATATTCAGAAATTTTTATCCGTTAAAAGAAATGTTATTTTTTTTATTTTAAACTTAATTCTTTTAACATGATTTCCACTGATTTATCATATTATTTGGCTTGATATATTAAAGTATAAATATCATGATTTAATTATAATACTTAATATCAAGAAATGTTGCTTATTTTACAAAGAATATTTTTTTTTAAATTAGGTTTATCCAAAATTAATTTTAAGCATTTGAGAGAAGATTGTAGGGAAAATTTATCACAGCACCTCTGAATAGCAAACACAGAGAGAATAAATTGCTTTTAGGGGTCATTAATCAGAGAGTTTTGTAATGGCTAATGAATTATACAAAAAAAAAATTATTTGATGCCCTAAAGTGATTAATAGTAAAGAGGAGCAGTCAACATGAAATGACTGATGGACGTGGTATCATCATTTTGATTGGTTAATATGGACTTATAATGGTCGATTGACAACGTCGTTTAGGAAACTTTATGGATACTTTATTTTATATTTTAATTGATCTAAAAAATATATTTCATCTAAAAAAAAAAATAATAAAAATTATTCATCTTGACCTAAATTGATAGAAAAGCCTAGTCAGTGAATCCTCTTTTCCTCTCTTCCTTCCCACCCCCTCAAAGGGGTTCAGACACAATAGCCTCCTGCCCCGATTCCAGGACTCAGGAAGATAAAGTGCCCAAAATCCCCGGCCCTGAGTACATTGGCTGAGGGATGAGCCTGTGAACAGAGTGCAGACATTGATTGATGACCCGGAGCTGTGTGAAGAAATACTCCCGTTTACGGACTACCTTCGATATTTTGACACTTTCTGATTAATATCACACTCCCTGATATACTACCTTCCAACCACAACGTGTTTCGAAAGACAGCTTGTCTTATATACAACATGACTTGTGAAAATTTCGTAGCTCATCGTAGCCAAGGAATGGGTGGGTCAATATATTCCATGGGGCCCAGCATAGATGTCTCAAATATTTACAAAAAAAATATTCCGATATACTTATATCTTTTTTCTTTTTTTCTTGGCCTCCTGTAACCGCTTCCTCCAAACGTCACGGTCTTGTGCCGACGCCATCCAGTTTCTTACTCCTAGGATGTTGCCAGCATCTTCTGCCACTCTATCAGATTACCTCAGCTTTGTTGTTCCTCTTCTTCTTGTACTATGCAGATCCTTTTAACAATTATTAAATAAAAAACACTGATCAGCTTGCCTTTTCGAAAATCCGTTCGATATACCTTCGCGTGCAGCGCTCCATAACGGAAACGGGAACAAGACGAGGGTATATACAAAGCGCTAAGAAGACGGAGTACATCTCTCAGGTTCAAAGTGGTGATATGGCGTGACTATTGTATCTCGCAGGGGAACTTGTTGAGTCCGTTCGTGTTCGTGAACCGATGTCATTGTGTTTTCCCGAGTCGTTTAATAGGGGCCTGTCCCGGTGTTTGTTGACACACAAGAAAAGCTTTGCTCGGGCTATTATATCGACAATACAAGATAAATGAAGATTGAACTCTTTTGTTGCTCAGTTAAGGGATCGATTGCCAACGGGCGAGGTACTTCTACTGTGTTTGTTCACATAAATGAATTAATATTTTATTACAGCTAGCTATATTTGGATCTTTTTTGGTTACTTCGGTGTGAATGGTTCTTAAGATCTACAATGCTATATGCCCTCGAGGGTGGAAGATTGTATTATTTATCTTTTGCAATTAAATTAATTACATGAAGAATAAAGTGACCTTCATTTCATGTATATTGAAGTATGATTTTATTCAGTATTTTATTCAAATATTTTTTTATACAATTAATAAAAAAACTGTAAAATTTAATTCGTGTTGATGGTTGACTGTAGAATTCCAAGAGGAGGATGGCGCGCAATGCGCACAAATATGTACGCATTAATTATTATCTTTATTGTTATGCTTTTTTCTTTCAGTTTAAGTCACACATTTTGTCTACTATTTTCGTTTATCCTAAAACATTTCAATTTTCTAGCCCTGGCGATGATCTGGAACTTTGATCGAAAGGTATTATAAAAAGAAATTTATAATATTTATTTAATTTACCTTTCTTGACCGCAACGCGGTCTATCCTTTACTCTAAAAATCTTGGCCAGGACTTGAACCCAGACCTTCCGCGTAATTAGCCGTTTGTTTTATTGCACCACTAAGGCAAAATTCCAAGTCTAGGTAATACTTCTTTTTAAAAAATACACGAAATAATTAAATGAATGCATAAATATAATATCTAAACACGTTTATCAATTATCTACAGTCGCGGGTTACTTAATTGTTGTTATTTATTGGAGAAATTATATTTGTAATTAGTATAAAGAAAATAAACATTCAAGTCAAAAGTCAATCCATTATAAAGTCATTAAATTAATGAATACTCCAATAGATTATGGCAGGATTACTCCAATAGATTACTTAGGGGCTAAAATACCCCTGTAAAGAAAAGAAAAGTGGTAGAAGTTAAAAAAATTCTATGAATGAATGGTTTTATTTTCATTTATTACATTTTTACTTTCACTTACCTATATATGAAATATATAGTAAGTGGAAGTATTGCGATCGAGAAAAAATTCGACTTCCGGTTTTCAACGGAAATACACGGTTTGGGGTCCCCTGAGTCGAAATGACCAAGTCCCGCGAAATGGTCTGTGTGTGTGTGTGTGTCTGTGTGTGTGTGTGTGAACAGACTAGCTCAAAAACTATAAACCGTGCGATCCTGAAATTGGGTATTTAGTGTAGGTATATACCTGCGATGTGACAGCATAAATTTCATCAAAATTACTTAAAGGGAGGGGGTACTTTACTTAATAACTTTTTAGGTTTTTTTCGATTTTCTCAAAAACGGCTCTAACGATTTTGATTAAACTGAGTATTTCATCTATTTATATGCCCGAGATATGACTGTAAAAATTTCATCAAAATTGATTAACCGGAAGGGGGACTTTACTTAATAAATTTTGTAACCTTTTTACGTGTTTTTTTATTTACTCTAAATCGGCTTTAACGATTTTGATCAAACTGGGTATTTGATGTATTTATATGCCCGAGATATGGCTGTAAAAATTTCATCAAAATTGATTAACCGGAGGGGGGACTTTACTTAATAAATTTTGTAACATTTTCACGTGTTTTTTGATTTTCTCAAAAACGGCTCTAAAGATTTTGATTAAACTTAGTATTTGATCTATTTATATGCCCGAGGTATGTCTGTAAAAATTTCATCAAAATTGATCAACCGCAGGGGGCACTTTACTTAATAAATTTTGTATCATTTTTACGTGCTTTTTTTATTTACTCAAAAACCGCTTTCACGATTGTGACCAAACTGGGTATTTGATGTATGTATATGCCAAATATGTGATAGCCAACATTTCATCAAAATTGATCAACCGAAGGGGGGACTTTACTTAATAAATTTTGTATTATTTTCACGGGGTTTATTATTTACTCAAAAACGGCTTTAACGATTAATAAAAATAAGATATGAATGTAGAAAAATGTGTGACTTTGGGGAATGATATTTAACAAAACATGTCAATTTCTTATCTAAGTAAGTTGGTAAGTGAAAGTTGTGTGTTGCGCGCACGCACCAGATTTTTTACAATAGTTATCTACAAAAACCTCCACGATGGACTACTTGTCCGTCTCTTGGAATTCCGTCTAACTTAGAATATTTAATACAAATTATATTACAAAAGAAATAAACACAAAAATAAATCAAACAAATATTGTGAAATATTGAATGAAAAAATATGCAAATACGGCTCAAAACAATAACAATAATAGCTCCTAATTCATAGTTATATAGTATTTACAAATATATACAAAAGAAAGATTACTTAAATACATTCTTTGGTATTTACCCTTCATTGAGATAAATAAATGTTAAATTAAATTTTTCCAATCAATAGTTAAATTCTGTAATAAGTAGCTTTCTGTAACTATAAGCCTCTTTAATATAGCTATATAACCTAACCCAGTCTTCACCATTCAGGTACCCTATAAGTGAACTTTCATCAAGAACCGATTTTCCTAACCATTTTCTCCTGAATTCAGTGAGTATAGGGCATTTTCCTAAGAAATGAATTTTTGGTTGGTCCCAGGGATAGAAGTTTAAATTAAAAAGTTCCCCCCTTGCCTTTAAAATTAACTTCATAAATTGTAATTTATAGTTGTCATCAAAAAAGTTCTATCCATTCATTACATATGTCAAGAGATATGTAATGAATGGATGTAGGAAAAAAGTAAAGATTTTTTTTTTTTGTTTTTTAGTAACATGTTACAAGAAGCCGAATTAAAAAAAATCTTGAATACCACAGGTGCATTTAATAGTTCATAACATAGTGAAATAACACATAGAGAGTTGAAGAATGGCTCAACAGTTTTGTTTAATTGGTGTAGATGGTTTGTTGTCCTTTCGTACAAATACGAAGGTATCAACGCGTAGCAATTAGGCGCATCCAAATAGAAACTAGTTTTGCATTAATCTTACAGTTTCCAATTCTCATAACTTCCATTCTCCGAACGATACCGAAATATTCCAATTTTCGCCCTAAAGCGAGCAATAACTCACCAGTTATCCGGAACACTCATTACTCCATTCCACTTCCTACAGCAGTATATCTTTCTGGCAGCTGTCTGGAAGAGCACGTGCGGATGAAGACGTAGAGTTCCACACCGCTGCTACGGGAACTAATCCGACATACTTGAGGAAGCTTCCAGCTCCAGAGAGTGTGGTTTCCGAGTTTACAGTTGATGGTCGGCGTCGCTTTTGAGGCTGTGGTCTGTGGTATTTTCTCCAGCTTCCTCAGTATGCTCTCTACGCAGACAAATGAGTTGTTCTCCCCAAATCAGCTTTGCCAGCCAACTTTTAACGAGGTATTACCCTCTTCTCTCTGTGAACTTTATCAATTTTCGGCATGTCTGATTGTACTCAATTCAGTAGAATGCCAAGTATGTATGTTGTAGGGTTTCAGATGGATTACCTTTACATGTGTCCCCTTTGATGGCTCTTTGGATCATAAAGGGGAGAGGTTATCCATTACCCAGTATTATGGGAAGCGAAACATGGTTAAGGTTATTTATGTGATGCTTTTACAGTATTAAACATTAATTCTTATTTTCATAATTCAATAACTGGCTCCACAATGTAAATTTCGATCTCATCGAGATATTGGTAGGTGTTAAAAATTTAAAATGGTGGTATAAGTTTACTAATTTCTTCTACAATCTTTTTAAATTACTATATCTGTAAAAGATTTAAAAACGGTGTTTTAATTTAAGTTAACAAGTCTAATTTAATTGGTAATATGAAATTTTAAGAAATATGAAATCTGAAATTTACTTGAAATCACTTTCATATTTTATTATTTTTTAAAAATATTTATACAAATTTTCTTTTCTTTTTTTTCAACAGGAATCTATTCTTAACATGATTTTTTTTTTTTTTTTTTTTTTTTTTTTTTTTTTTTTTTTTTTTTAAAGATATTAAACAGATAGGGATCCTGAATATTTAGCCTAGTGCCGTCAACAATTTTATGAGTTTTATTCATCGATACTTTATATTTTAGGATTAGTTTCATCGACCATCAGTTTCAATAAATCCGATGAACGATACATTACTGAGGATTGGATTCTTAATATAAAAAAAAAAAACAAAAGAAGCAATATAATGAATAAACCACTACCATTTCGAGATTTCATAACATAAGAAAATTCCATTTAGATTTTATAAGAAAATGAGGGTTGTGCTGAGGCGGTTAGGGGAAAGGGAGAGGAATGAAAACACATTTTCTCTTCACGAAGATGTTCAAGTGATCGTTCGCGAACGCTAATTCCTTTTTATATTCATGGAATTATATATAACTGTCCTCCCCTAATAGAAAATGGAATTAGAACTGCTCAAATTTGCATAACGTAATGTTCCCCGTTGCATCCTTTGTACAGCTTTAATATAAGAAGTCGTACGCAAATATTATGAATACTTAAGCTGCTGAGATTGGAGTTCCGTACTTATTGGGCTCAACGAGCTGAAATACCACTTCGAACTTCCAACTGATGTGAGAAACAACGTGTTACTCACTAAGGGAAATACAAAGACTATAAAAAATAGGAGGAACTAAAAAAATAAATAAGGGATAGATATTGTAAGTAACAATCTACGAGTATAACGAAAAATAAAAATATAGAAAGAAAGGTTTACCATATACTTACTCCTGATTTATAATTTTCGTATTTTGATTGTGTCGATAGTTGATCCTATGAATATTTCCAGAAAAGGATTGTCAGGGGCTCATTCACAAAAAGCAAAATTAATTCATGAACAAAGTTTTGACCCACTTTTGTAGGTAATCTATCTGGGCTAACTTTCAATGTTATGATGAAAACAACTTTTATACCCCTTTCAATTTGCTGGCAGGTTGGAATATGTATTGCCCCTCACAACGAACGATATCCCGAAGATTAAGAGTTCAATTCCCGAGCACGGTTTCTTTTTATTTTTCTCAAATCGGCAGTAGGCCTTCGTCCTCAGTCTTATACAATGTGCATCGAAACAGTGGTCATAAATACACTGTATATTTCTTCAACTCTTATCTGGCCAAAACCCGGAATATCCTTCATTGGAATTTTATTCATCCACACAAAGTATCACGAAACGAAACCTAGGATTTTTATATATTGAGATGAAGCATTATAAGTGAATTTAGAATATTAGTTCCAACAAAGCTTCGTCAAAAATTGAAGAACTCCTTCCAAACAGAAATGTTTCCCCAGCTCCGAACCAAAACCTTTCAACTATAATCCAAAAAATATCCAGTTATTAAATTGCCCTCTATTGCTATTTTATTTATTTTCTGTTTACTTACGGTACATATCGAACTAATGGAGCTTAGTATACTAAATTTGTTGTGACAACCAATGTGTATATAACCAACACAGTTCAACCAATCCGACGGACACGCCATAGCTATCAGTGAGCCTTCCACTTCTCGACTGCATTAGCCAACCCCTCGCAGCCATTAAATGGTTTATAGCGGAATATAGTGTAGTCATCGCCTCAGGTCTGAAGCTATTACGCGGTTGCGTGTTGACCGGGACCAGCTGGGACAACTTGGTCTTTTATCTCCGGAGGGGGGCTGAGCGATGAGGGGTCGGTAGTAAAACAGAATTAACCCGAAACCTGCGGTCATTGTTCAGTCGCCATTTTAATAGGTATATTTCAGTGTTTGCGAGGGCCGAATTGTTGCCAACCATCGTCTATGGGCCCTAGCTGCAATCGAAACCTTCATGGGCCATTTCGGGATATTCGTGCAAAGATATTTATTATTATTATACAATACTTTTCACATGTTTTTGTTTTACTATAAGCAAAATTTTGCAATAGGCAAAGGTGTGCTATTTGGATGATGAGTCCAATACTTGTGTAGTAAGTCATTATTCACGTAGAGCGGTGCCTCTATTATCTTCCTTAATACTTTTGTTTGAAATGATTGGATCCTTTCGATATTTGAGGGCTTTGCAGTTCTCATATCTCTAACTATGTCCATAGGGGTCTAATAAGAAAATTGTATGTTGGTTATGGATAATATATAGCGTTTGTTAAGTAATCTTGATAACAGTCCATATCATGTGTCTAGTTGCTCTCTTATTAATCTGATGTGGGTTTCCAATGTCAGTCTTTTGTCCAGGTAAGTCCCACGTGTACGATACGTTCCTGAGAAGTAGGTATTAGAACATCAGTAAAATAGACCTGAGGACATAACCCGTGATTGAGAGTGAAGACTATGAATTCAATCATTTTAGTTTTCAATCATCATTCAATCATATCATTCAAGCATTTTCATAGGCGACGACCAAATTCCACTGATAGAAACTGTACGTTACCTTGGACTTCTGTTCGGCAGAAGGATGACTTGGGGCCCACATGTCAAAATGAAAAAAAAGACACTGAACATACGTTTAAAAACACTTTACTCACTTTTTCTAAATCTTCTAAATTGAAAATCACACAAAAACTGAATACATACACCTACTTACTTAAACCCATTTGGACATACGCCTCACAGATTTTCGGCTCAGCTAAAAAGACGTACTAACAAAAATTGCAAACTTTCCAATCAAAAATTTTGAGACTAATTACGGACGCTCCCAGATACGTAAGTAACCAAACTCTACATAGAGACTTAAACAACCGACTATCCAACAACACATACGAACGCTTTACTCACGCTTTTTTGTTAAATTGGAAGGAAACAATAACGGATTGATTAAGCGCATGGCCACGGCTGACATGCCTGTTAGAAGGCGGCTAAAAAGAAGCTGGATGAGAGACCTCCTCTCCTGAATTAGTGTCAAGCACGGTAAGAGGTGCTGCTGAGCACTTTCCTTCCCTCATGTCTTAATGTCATACGTTTTGATGCGTTGATGCACACCACGATCGCTGACAGGTGCGAATCAATGTATGAAGAGAGAAAAAAATTTTTTTTTTTTCTTTTTCTGCCTAAGCCGAAATATCGTAGAGATGATTTTGGAGAATCCAACACGCTATTTGCCGGTTTTATGGGATCTCAGGAGTGCATTGTCGTCAGCAAATGTAGCTAGTAAAGTCTGTTCGTGTTCTAGTAAGTCTGTAGAGTAAACACTGAAAAGTAAATACATTTAGGGAGTAAAGATATTAGATATTTAACTATACTTCCAAGGGAACTCCCACCCTAAAATCTCGTATGATGCATGATTCGTCGAGTACTTTTGTATTTTTGTAGACATTATTTTTAGTAATCTGTCTTTTTAGTAAAGTAAGAAAGTAATATTAGGTAGTAGGTTGGAAAGAGCAAAATTTTGAGTAAAATTTTTAAAGGGCCATTGTCATTTCAACTTATGTACAGCTACATCACAAATCTTCCATGGATTATACGTTTTGTAAAATATATAGTTTTTCCGTAATCGTATAATGGATGAGAAGATGTGTTCCAAACCTAAGCTCGAACACAATGTTTCGGCCTAACCCCCACAACCTAATTTGCAGACATTTTTTACAAACAGACGTGTATTCATCTACGATTGCCAATCGTAAGGTTTGTTTTAGAGGGCGATCTAACATCCGAGTTGGTCAAGTCAATTCCAGCAGAGCACCCACTGGATCCAAATAACCGCATGCTACAGTTATTGCTCGGTTGACAGATGATACCTGTACGACTGGGCAAGGCGAGTCCAGGTCAGCAACTCGTATTGTGTGAAATTGTTACTTTTTCTTTTATAAAATATGATTATTAGAATTTGCTTGAAAATTAGATAAAATAGAGGACTAATCAGTTTGGAACCCCCCCTAAAAATTGTAAAAATAACATCAAAATACTTGTAGTGAAATAATTAAAAAAATGAAGAAAAAGAATTGAACCCAAACAACGCTAGTTTTGTTAAGCTCAAAATCTGCTGTACAAAGAACACACGAATAAAGACAATTGATAAGAAACATTATATGATAAGAAAATTAGGTCTCAACGATCCGATACTATAAGTGTATAAAATATTTTTAATCAATAATGCGAAAACCCAAATGGAGTAATACCCACTTAAACAAATAAATTGGCGCTAAAATAGTGTTCAACAAGAGCAGTTTCATAAACTAAAACTTTGAAATTCGTCCTTTAAATTCCTATTGAAAAAGTTGATAATGGACGATAAGCTGTTTAATTTAGGGACCAGTTAAAGTTTGACAATATAGACTTAGCCTAAGCAATTTAGGTTCCATTTTATAGCGACTCCTACTTGAGAGTGTATATTAATAAACTTGCCCAGCCACCTCACTCCCGGCCTATACCCAGTTGAGATTTACGATATAGTAATTAAACTTAATTTACTCGAGTCATAACTTTCCAGATTAGAGAGTTTTTAAGCTCTTTTAAAATTTTTGTTTGAGCTTATATTGAATATCTGTAATTAATGAGGGGAACTTCGATGAACACAAATAAAAATGTATAGAACAAAAAAAAACATAAACTAAGAATTTACAAAAAAAACGTACATATCAGAAAAAAAAAAAAGATAGAGAGGCTCACCACGAAGTTGTAATACTTGCACAATATTATACTGCTTACCTGAAACAAAAAAAAAAAAAATGTCATTAATAATAAATTTGTGTGGTTGTAAAATTATTATATATAAATTTATTATTTATATATATATATATATATATATATATATATATATATAAATATATGTCCATTTTAAATGCAAATAAAGAAGTAATTTAATTATTAATAAAGTTCGGAATGAATACTACGAGACGTAATTGTATGAAATTTATTTTCGATAAGAAGATTGAATGAAGTTTAAATGGACTCAATTATTAAAAATAAAATATTAACAATTACCAACAACTATGTTCAATAAATAAAATGAAGATAGTTTTTATTTAATTTTTTTATGGCTTTATGTTTCACTTTGCAACTCTCAACAAACATCGACAATTAGCAAATGTGTGCTGTGCTATTGAAATAAGGGCATGTCAGGCATGGGGAAGGATGGCACACAGCGGTACCTCTTCCCTGGCTTGTTACAGGTATTCTGGATTTTTAACGAAGGAGATCTCTCATCGAGCACCTTTTTAATCTCCTATTTATGAGCATATAAGCTATTTAAATTAAATTTATTAATTTTTTTATTCGGTGATAATATTCTATTTAACGCCCGATGCTATTAGCAAAAAAATAAGCCCACATAAATATTTTATTTTTCTATTTTCTAAGTTTTCTTTTTCTCTTCTACCTCGCTTTTCGGCTAAGCAGTGTTTTTCACCGAGCCAGAGGATTTGTCATAAAGCAGATTAAAGACTCATAATATCACGTTTATTAATAAACCATGCAACGCGTATTGCAAAAAAAAAAAAAAAAATATTAATTAATTTGAAACAATTAATATCATACAATTAATGTATGATAATAAACCTCTCTCAGCCATCAAAGGAACACCTGATACTTCTAACCACTTTGCCAGGTACACCTCTTGATTTTCATTTTGGGAAACATTAAACGGAACTTTAGACCGCTGAAGTCGAGGAGTATCCCACATATATTATTTCACAAAGCATAAAAACCGGTTTTTCATCAATTATAAGGTCCTACCGTGCTCAAATGCCACGAATGTGGTATCGTTTGATTCAGAATTTCACGGAGCTTTTGCGAATTGCATTCTCAGTGTCCATTTTTTGGTCCAAAATAAAATATCGACCTAAACGTACTGACTCAACGGATCGAAACAAATAAAATTGGGTTTTATGGATTGCGATACGAGCATTAAAACCCAGTTTAGTTCTACAGAACTAAACTGAGGTTTGCGTTTTAAAGCCCTAAAACCTATCATTTCTGAGATAACGCATGGGTTAGGCTCCTCCGCCGCACGCGGTCAACTACTTATTGTATTACGTTACAGCAAATGCTATGACCTGTCGTGTTTAGGTTCTAAAAATGTTTTTTCGTCTGATTTAGACGTAATTGTAGCGTTGGAAAATTGCACTCTCACATTTAGCAATTACAGTATACTCTCACTTTACCGGTTCCCGTTTAACCGACTCTTCGGATAAACCGATGGACGCTGTAAAAGATAAAAGTTCTTTTTAAAATCCTTAAAAACATTTATAATTTTGTCATATTCTCAATAAAAAATTTTGTTAAAATTGGTATTATGTTGCGGTTCGATAGATCTTAAATAAATTAAAATGTAGGCAAAAAGTCTTTTGTTTTATACTTTCACTTACCTACATATGAAATATATAGTAAGGGGAAGTATTGCGTTCGTGAAAAATTTCCACTTCCGGATTTCAACGGAAATACACGTTTTGGGGTCCCCCGAGTCCAAATAACCAAGTCCCGCGAAATGGACTGTGTGTGTGTGTGTGTGCGTGCGTGCGCGTGCGCGTCCGCGTGCGTGTCCGTGTGTGTGTGAACAGACTAGCTCAAAAACTATAAACCGTGCGAACCTGAAATTAGATATTTATTATATGTATATGCCCGCGATGTGACACCAAAAATTTCATCAAAATTGCCCAGAGGGAGGGGGTACTTTATTTAATAACTTTTTACATTTTTTTCGATTTTCTCAAAAACGGCTCCAACAATTTTGATTAAACTGAGTATTTGATGTATTGATATGCCCGAGAAATGACTAAAAATTTCATCAAAATTGATCAACCGGAGGGGGGACTTTACTTAATAAATTTTGTATCATTTTCACCAGTTTTTTATTTACTCAAAAACGGCTTCAACGATTTTAATCAAACTGGGTATTTGATGTACATATATGCCAGAGATGTGATAGCCAACATTTCATCAAAATTGGTCAAACGGAGGGTGGACTTTACTTAATAAATTTTGTATCATTTTCAAGTGTTTTTTTTTATTTACTCAAAAACGGCTTCAACGATTTTAATCAAACTGGGTATTTGATGTATATAAATGCCAAATATGTGATAGCCAACATTTCAGAGGAGAAAAAAAGAAAAATATTCATTCAACTCATAAAACACGTTGAGCCCATGCATGGGTAGTACGCCTTTAATGACAGATCATTGTTCATAATCAAAACCGTTCTGTTCATTTCATGGAAACTATTTGTTTCATGGTAACTAAATGAAATTTTCATCAAGTAAATAGAGAATTATAAAATCAGACGACTTCGAGTATCATGCTTGCATTGCCGAATTATCACAAGTATTAATAAAATAAATTAGTGTTTTTTATAGAGCAAATGAAAACAAAAATAAGAAATGAATGTGGAAAAATGTGTAACTTTGAGTAGTGGCATTAAAAAAACGCATTAATTTCTATTCTAAGTAAGTTGGTAAGTGAAAGTTGTGTGTTGCGCGCACGCACCAGATTTTTTTTTTTTTACCGAACTCCAGTAAAACAAATCTCTTCGAAGTAAAATTGATCTTGAAACAAAATCCGTATCCTCCATTCATTTCATTAAAAAAGAAATAGCTTCCTATATTTTGACAAGAAATTTCGTCAGTTGGCATTAAGGTGCGTATAAACGAAAAAAAATAAAAGATTTGTGAAAACTGAATAGATTGATAATGTAAATTTTCTTAAATTGTAAAATAAAATTGGCCCAAAAAAGGTTTCTTTAATTAATAACTATATAGCCTTTGTAAAATAGGTTGTGTGTTGCATTTGGGTTTTATCGAAATATAGAAGTTATAATAATATATTTTGCTGGTTTTTTATACACTTTTCCGGATTGACCGGCTCATTCACTTAAACGGCAATGTATCCGTTCCGACGAGGAGGGATAAGCAGGAGTCTACTTTAGTCATTGGCGGATCTGAGGGGAGGGGGGTGCTATGGGGGCTGGAGCCCCTCCCTTTGGAAAAATTTTCGTCATTTAAAGATAGAATTTGATTTTCCTTAAAGTAAGGAAGCAAGTTAAAGAACAAAAATGCGCAGAACAGGTAGAATTTCAGTTGTGGGAAGGTGAAAAAGCTGATCGGCAGATCCAAATGAAGGGCTGTGGGGCTGCAGCCTCCCCCCATTAGGATGCAGCCCCCCCCTTTACAATCGGCTGGATCCGCCCATGACTGTAATCCAAAATATATATAAAATAAATAAAATCCATTTATGGTGATTCATAGTAACATAGTGATTCATTAGAACTTTGGTTTTACCAACTTATCTTTTTTATAACGGGAATTTCAGAAAACTAAAGTATCTATATAAGAAAAATGAATTTCAATGGTTTCTACGCGAGCTTTATGACACATACACGTTCCACGTTTTTGGGCCAGGCGTTTTACACCTCTAAAACTTTGGTTTTGGTGGGTTTGGCCCCTCAGCTTCACGAGGCTACTTATTGTTTTGTTGCCTCTCCATGGATAGAAACCTATTTGATGTCGTTCTTACCACTTAGAAGACTATCTTCCTCTCCATTATCAGAAAAATAACCGTAAAAAGCGTCTTATGAACTGTTTTTGAAAAAACAAAATCAGTAGGGAAGTTAAAATCAAAGATTAATTGAAGATTAATTTCCAAGACTATGCAACATTCTTAGTGATTTAATATATTCCAGGAAGATTACAGGAAACTTTTGTAGAGAAAAACGTCAGAAAATGAAGTTCTTCCTTAACTATTAAACAGAAAAATAATTTATTCTTCCTTGCTGTAGAAAAAAAATTTCACCTTAAGGCCCGAGTGGTTGGGGGAGAAGGGGGGGGGGGGGGGGGGGTACGAACAGGCCAAAAAAAAAAGTCCATTTCATAGTTATGTTAAACCTAGAAGTAAAATGTGATACAAATCTTCGTGCGAAGTTCTTCGCACGGGTCCACCTAGTTTAACTTAATTCGCAAAATTATATTAAAATTGCTTTATCATCTTACGGGAAGGAATATTAAATAACAGATCGTCTGTTTTCCACTGGCCTTTGATACAGGCAAAACTGAAGGTTGAATAATTATTCGACATAAATTAAAAAGAATCCGCTTGATGCGAGCCCAAAGAGCCAGTATAACGAATAATTAGTGTTGGGGTATAAAAGAAACTGACAGACGTTCGTATAATTGGTAAAAAAATTGATTTTAGTTTTATTTTGATTTCTTCTAAGCAACTAGCTAGTTAAACAAAATGCAATACTGACTGGAATTAAATCATCAAACAACTCGACAAGGCAAAATCAAAATAATTTTTATACTGTATAAAATTAATTTCCATGCCGATTAATATGCACAATAAAATGTATTAAAATATATTAATTAACATTAAAAGAAAGGGAGTTGTTGAATATGATAATAATGAATATGATAATTTCTATTTTATTTTAGATGAAACGTATTTAAGCGATTCTATGAAAACTGATACTTCTTCTGTGAAGAATTATATATTCCACTCTTTGATAAGAGGGCATATTTATTTTTTCAAGCAATTTTATCTAGATGGTAAAGTAGTTGTCCGTGGGAAATTCTTTCCTGTCCCTACAAATGTTTGTTCCTGAGCTTAATTTAGAGTGGATTCCAAACGGAAAAGTTCTTTAAAATTTTTTTAATAAGGTATTAAGCTTACTAATACAAAGATTATTTTTAAGATATCAGAAAAATTGTGGCACCAAAAATCAATTAATTAAATAATTTTATTACTGATCGAAACTTTAATATTTATCGAAATATTTAGTTAAGCATTAAATTAAAAAGTAATATAATCTATGAAGATACATTATATGGATAAATATTTTTAATAATTATAATAATAAATAATAAATAATAAAAATACAAAGGATTCTTTTTAGACTTCAATGCAAGAAATAAAATAAATATTTCCATGAGACCAAATTAAAAGTAAATAAATAATTATAAACTATAATAAAATCTCAAAAGTAATTAGAACTGTGTTGACTGCTGAGTATTTAAGCAACTTTTTACTGACAGTTAAAGTCCCCGCAACCAATTAACAAGTTAGTGGCGGACAACCAACTGACACCTCTTCAAACTGCCCGTCAATGTTTAGCCCAACTGACAGCCTCTTCTTGAGTAGTCAGTTCTGGATCACTTTCAGTTTTCTTATCAAACGAATTATTTTCATAAACAATCGCCAAGTATTAATGTAGATGTCAAAACCAAACAACAAAAAGTCAATTATACAAATACAAAAAATTCAATAAAATGCGTTGTTTCAAGTTTTTACTCTTTTTATTCAGTTAATCAGTATTTATTATCGGTTAAAATTTTGAAGATTTTCTTGAATAAATTTTTTAAAGCATTATGAAAATATATTCATTATGGATAAATTGACAGAAGCATTGTCAATAACATTTTAGGGAACATAAAAAAAAGTTAATCAGAGGTAGTTAGAGGATAGCTTATTCTTCCTTTGATAGGAAATGCAATGAGATTAATTATTTAGAGACCTTTCAATTTTGTGGATTACTCATTCAGGCGAATAAAAATCGAAGGAACTTACTTCAATAAAATTTATTTTTATTTCTGTTTTTTTAGAGTTTAATATTATTAGAAAGAAAAAACTTTTCTTCATATAAATATTTTCACGCCCTTTTTATTTATTTAAATAAAAATATCCCAATCAGAAAAAATACCCAGACAATTTACAGCATATTTACAATATATTTCTATCAATTTACAGTATATTTCTACTTGATAGATATGTAATGCGCGTAGGTAAAAAAAAAACTATTTCATTGCAGCCCACTTTTCGACCCAACAATGCAGGGGGTTTTTCTTGTTCATTTAGACTATGAACTATATAGTTAACATATATAGGTCTGTAAACAGATTATACACTAGCAAGAATTTATATTGCTACTGAAACTGGTAACATTGATTGTGTGTTGTAATGGAGCAAGATATATTTTTAAAGGGGATATAGTATTAGAATAGTGATTGATGAGATAATAGGGAGGCCGAAAGGGCACAGAAATGTAGGAGAATTATTTAGTTATAGAGATATAGATATCAAAAATATAGATGTACTTACCAAGTTACGTTTGAGGTGTCAAAAATTAAAAACAAATACTGTAGCCTTTAATTTTTCACTAGGAGTCAAGAACATTTAGTCGGAGTCAGGAGTTTCAATTATTTATTCAATAAAATTGTCAATGCGTAGCTGAATTCGAAACACAGAATCCACGAAAACATTCTGACATGTAAATGGCGCGGGAACCCGAAAAGGTTTGGGAACCCCTGACTTTCTATCGTGTTCATGTTATCTCAGCATATCCTTCAAAAGGCAGTCCGAACTTATTCATTGTAAATCAATAAACCAAAAATGTATAATGTAAGCCTCGCTTTTTAAACTCTCGTGTAGTATATATTTTCAAGGTATGTTTTAATGTGATTTTTCATCTGTTAACACTCATTTTGCGCTCATACAAAAATTTCCAAAAATTATATGCTTAGCTGAGAGATCTTTAGGCCTTCCACTGTTATACAACATCTCATCCGTGAAGACTTTTCCGAAGAGAGTACTCCAGCGGACCCGTTGTTCCGGCTACGCCAGGAAGACCTTTTGTTGCCCCTCCGACCCCGGAGAATTACCATACTAAAACGGCGACCCCCAGTCGCCCGGACGGCCAGGACATTGTCTAAAGAGGATTCTGTGGCGTGTAATGAGAGAGCTCGGCTGTGGAGTATTCATATTCTAAACAGGGCTGCTACGGTGGGCTTGCCCGGTCCTTAGCCTAAACTGCCTTTTCACTTCTCTTCCTCACACCCAGTAACAGTTGTATTTTAGAGTTTAAAGGGGCCTAGATTTTCTAAATAAAACGATGAAAATTTAAGTTTTAAGCGATGGAATGTTAATATTTTACCAAAAGTAAGTTAATCGTAATAATTAAATATCATAGAAATAATATCTTTACCAAATCAAGTGATTTTAAGGGTTATCAGTGGATATTAAAGTTTTATCGATTTAAAAAAAAAACCAAAAAAAAAACCTTATATATCTCCATGCAGTAACATTGATGTGGGTTTAAATAATTTTTATTAGAAGACAATTGTAATTCATAACGTCAAATAAACAATAACAGCTCAAATTAATAACAACGTTACAAAAATTAACTAGTAGTGACAAAAAGTAACCATATCCTTCAATGTTTAGAGCAAAACTTCTTATATCTAGTCAGAAATCGAACGTGAGAAGATAGGCGTAGGAGATTCTTAAACATCCAGAACATGTACTAATGCAGTTATGTAAAATTTAACTTTTAAAAAATTAAGGATCTGCGCGTTCCTCTCCGGGTTCCGCGGTCGCCCTAGGATATTTTAAAGAGAGTACAAAATCCTTCCCTCGGATAGAATTCCTGCGATGTCAGGTATTCGTTAAATATCCCATCCCCAATTATACCTGGATAGAGAAAATTTAGGACTCCCACTGTAGCAACGTCTGATTAGCCTTAGTAGCATAAAGGGGCGTCGAACAAACAATAAAGGATCTAGAACATTTGATTGCCTACTTAATATAAGTAAACAAGTGAGTCGGTCTTACCTCGAAGAGCGAAGTGATCCAGTTACTTTCTTGTTTTCTGTTAAATATTAACTGTTTCATCCTGTTGGTATGAATTTGTGTTTCAGGTGTTTCTTTATCATTTTTGTTATTTAAACGTAAATAAAAATTATTCCAACCCGCGTTAGTGTAACATTATCAATCCAATTGAAAAATTTCTTGTCACAATTTCTTGGAAATTTCTCCTAATAATTCAATGACTGGTTTCGAATGAAAACATTCATCACTTTGACCTTTTTTAGGACAATCGTCGGAAGCTATCAACGGTCGATTTCTTAAATGTCACTCCTGCCATGTCGCTCTTATTGAGGGAGGAAATAAAGTTAACCCTCAATTCTTTGTTCAGCGGTTTTATGCCATGGCTTCTCTTCGGTTTGCATTTTATCGAATTGACAACAATAGTCCAACGTCCACTTCAAAAAGTAAATTAAATTTAATGACTTTATAGATATATGAATAGGGACCAAATAGCATTTAGAAGACATATTATTTAATTTTTTTTTGTCCTCCCTTCCTCACCGTTTAGGCTATACAGAGTTTCCCAGGCCAGGGGAGAGGGTGGGAGGTTAATGCCGAGTATTATTAAATGTCACCTGTCTCCGGGTTGTCAGAGGTAACGAGTATTTCCTAACGCGTTTGCCCAATCGGGCACCCCGCCACTCTGATCGAGTTATTGTAGAGAAAATAGAGTATTTAATAGAGCTTGGCAAGAGAATAGAGATTCCCAGCCATCATTCATAAAAGCCGTTCCGACACACTTTCGAAAATCGAGATTTATGTTACCACTTTTGAACTGCCCTCAAGGCACCGGCTAACAAACAATCAATTTCGCCGGACAAAAACTAGTCAATGCCGAAGTCACCCGAGCGAGACTTATAGACAATAGGCGGGCAGAGCCGATAGCTTCGTGGACCCTTCTTCGCCCCAAGATCTTCACGTTTTTAATTTTACGCCTTAACGGTCAACGAGGGCTTGCATTCCGGATCATCCAGTTCTGCAGAGCATTGTAACCGGATGAGATATTTTTGGAACATTTATAAGGGTTAACGTCTGTTGGAATGGACGGAAAAACATAGAGGAAGGAAGAAGAGGAAATTATAAGCCGTTTTCACGATCACACCGGCAGGAAATGGAGGAAATAAATGAGATAATACAAAACATGACGCTAAGCTGCACAAATATTTGATATTTTATGCATTTATGGATGTAAGGATTAATGATTAAAAGGGATGGGTGTAAATTAAGTGTGCATGTAAACTATAATTAGTGCCAAAAATAAAAAACTATATGAACAATCATTGGTATTTATTCTAATAAGAATAATTTTGATCCCGCCATCATTCCACACAGTAAAATCGTTACAACCAGGCGATACAATCAAATGTGAAAATCGTTAGTTTTCAGAGGCGAAAAGAAAGCCTATAATGATGAAGTTAAAATCAGCCTATTCCGAAAAGAGGAAAGGTTTCAAGTTTCTTCTATGTATGTGAATATTTATATCATTTTATTTTTTTATATATACATATGAATTGTATATTGATCTGGCACGTTGTGAGTATAGCAGCCCAAAGTATTTGGGCAGCACTGCCTATTTTTTAAATACATAAACAATTTCTCTCTTATATTCTACATTTAACAAGTATTTTTAAAAAATATTGTTCACATTCGAAAGTTTGATGTGTTAGCGAAGAAATATATATGTTACTAAGATGATAGGATTTTTTCGGTATTTCTTAGTTTTTTTTTGTTCAAAGTGATCAATAAGTCCCAAAAAAGTTATTATAAAAAGTATATATTTTGGACGAACGATTCTCAGTGCTGCAATCATTGGTCACGTTAAATACGTTCGTCAATCATTATATAAATATGGCTTCAATTCCTACCTGTTTTAAACATATGCTATTTCTAAAAACCTTTGTGGGACTTATTGTTTGTCTTAATGGGAGAAAAAAATCCGTCCTTCGGATAGGACGTAAAATGTAGGTCCCGAGCCTGTACGATGTCAGGTACTCGTTACGAATCCACATCCTAAATGTACCTGGAAAAATTTAGGACTCCTGCTGTAGCTTCGTCCGATTAGCCGTAGTAGAATAAAAGTACGTTAAACAAACAAACAACAACAACAATGAAAGGTAATTTATAGAAAATTGTTTTCCTCAGCCATTCAAGCCCTAACAGATCATTTATATGATGATAAAACTTACCTCATATTAAAGAATACTTCATTATGATTAAACAGGGCAAGTTTAATCAAATTTGTTAGAGCCGTCTATGAGAAATCGTATAGAGAAATGGCTAGGGGGTTTAAGATTCTCGTATAGAGAAAGCTAGGGGAAGGGGTACTTTATCACTAAGTTCACTGAATTATGACGAAATATTATACCACGGGCTTATAAATACCTCAAATAACAAGTTTCAGTTTCATAGAACAAATAATTTCTAAGCTAATGTATTCATAAACACACAGGCTGGTCATTTCGCAGGTCTCAGTTATTTTGACTCAGGGGAGCTCAAAACAAGTATTCCCGTTGTAAATTCTTCACGATTGCAATCGTTTCACTTACTATTTATTTCATATATTGGTAAGTTAAATTGAAAAGTGAGTAAATTAATTATTTAATAGGAATATTTACAAATTAATATAAAATATAAAGATAAACATCTCACTCAACTGGCGAAGGAATAGATAGAAGAGAAGATTCCTTGAAGTATTATCACTATCGTGTGTAGTAGAGCACCGAGGAACCAGATCTGGGAACCGCCTCCGAGGAGCTAACTACGGTTTAATAACAGACTGCTCACTGATTACAGGAGCGGCTAATGAAATTAAAATCGCCTCAAGTGGAGTCGCGGATCGCAGGCGCTTCGGAGGATACAGGACTGCTTGCACCAGGACCTAATTACAGGACCTCTTCCCATTCCTTATTATTAAGGAGCGGAATATTAATCATGTTGCCGGGGGAGGGCCCTGTCATTGCTCCTCCTGAGGAATGCAATATGAGCCACCGCCGGCTCTAATCTGTTTACACCTAGCGCAATTAGTGGAGCTCCAGGAGCGGAGGTTCAAAACTGTTTCTGGTCAGGATGAGGTCTCCTAACGGATGCTAGCTCTTCAACAAACCTCCGCAATTCCTCTACTTCTCCTCAAGACCATGCATCTTCGTTATATGTAAAACTAAAATTCTAGGTGAAGAAACTGGAAGTTATGTTTTCTGATTGTTTAACCTTTAACCTTTAAAATGGTGACCACCTGACCACCTTTAAAATGATGGTGTAGGTCCCTGGAGACCATACTTTTTTGATATGATAAAATGAAATGTTAGTGGACTGTATTATAAAATGAAAGTAAATTGCTTTGATGAGTATATTTATTACAATTTAGCATTTTGTTAACTCACTAGTGATGAGTGCCTGGCAGAAAGGGGGGGGGGTGATTTGTATCTTCCTGCATTTTCTGTGTGCCACCGTCCGGAATTTTGAGGGGCCTCCGTCGCCGCCTTCTCTCTTCTACTCATGCATGTCAGCGACGATTTTCTGTAACCCTTTTTCTCTTCTTACCCCTGTCGTACTTGTACCGGACTTTTCTTGCTCTGTCCAAGGGTCAAGCCCGCAGTGTTGCCACGGCATTTTAGCCCCATACAAGTGAGGGGGGGTTTGACATAAAATTTATGTTGGGCTCTGGGTCCCTAACACTGATTGAAGCGATTATGGATCAATCCAACAAACATAACTTGATGTAGACTATAAGCAATTATCAGGCATTTTCATACAGGTATAATAAATAATAATAATAATAATAACTTATAAATAATAATAATAACGAAAATAATTTCAAGTCAGGATAGGAGCATAGAAAAAGATGGATGGCATTCAGTATATCTTGTCGGTCTTGTTCATTTACTCTAAGGTATAAAGGAAGATCCTCTCATCCAACGTCTTAACAATTTCAAAAATTGTAAGTACACTGTAGGCATTCCTCATATAAACAGGACTATGAGTCCATGTTTGTATGAAAAATTCATGTGTTGGCCAATTCATCACTTAAAGCGTATAGGATTCACCACTTATGACACTTACCAAAGGGTACTATTGAAATGATTTCTAATATTTTTTACTGAAAGATTTAATTTTTTTTAATCTTTTTTTTTTTTATCAGTGAATATAATTTCTATATAGGTTTAAGCAAGAATTTTTGTATAATTAGCTTAACTGTATAATGTATGTATAATATACTAAAATAATCGCGTATTTAAATGGGGATAAAGTGATGACAATGGTCCACCCAGACCATCGTTGAACTAAGGTAGATACATTTTTGAGGCCATTAAAAAATGTAGAATTTTCGAGGTCCTCCCGGAATAAGTTGAGCCCTGGTATAGGTAATATTTCTTTTATATAAAACAAAAACTATCTGGTCAATTTAAAGAAGTCTATGAAAATGGACATATTATTACGTGGGAACGTAATAAATAAGATAATGAAGTTAGTTTAAACATATATAGGAACTTCCGTGTCAATAATCACATATAAGTGTGACTAGCCACTGTTTACAAAGCAAATTGAAGCACAAAATTTTGTATTTCACGATTTCAGACAATAAACACAAATTAGTTGAATGTTTGTTGTTTCACACAAATTAAATGTAAATTATAGATATAAACATCCCTTATCATGTTGGTTTTTTATCATGATCAAATATGTGGGCAATTGATTAGCCCAAGCTTTTGATTACTGTATTACAAATGGGTTTGGAACTTATCAGCAACCTGGCTTATCCGACTCAAATATCTTTCAGTATTGTTGAGTATTAATAAAACAAGGGACTTGAACAAATATTTCGGTTTCTTTGTGCAATACTGCTTCCGGATCTCAAGTCCTTAGTAGACTGAGTGGAGATGTTGACTTACAAAGGAACAAAATAATAACCCGTTCCCTCCCCACCCCCTCCTCAAAGCCTGTCCCTAGAGAAATTCCGCCCTTTTCCAGTCCACGGCAGGAGGCCTCCATAATATCCTTCAAGCTAGGCCTTTGAGTCTCTTAGCATCTACAATAGCTCCAACGACTCGAAATACTCAACATCTTATTCATATTTTAAATATGCGAATACAATTTGCAGAGTTCCTAGTATTCTAAATCTACAAGATTCTGGTTATTAGCCAGCAAATAGATACGCAATACAGAGTTCACTTTTAAATGCACAAATTAATGGAACCGGCAAAATATAATACATAATTAACTAGCAAAGTAGGCAGTAGTTTCACATAAGGCTTGGGTGTACCAAATTTTAAATTTTGAGACATTAGTTCAGGAATCAGAATGATACTACAGTTAAATGGATTCTAATGCTAATAGAGAATTAATAATTCTCGAGTATATTTATAGTGCATATGATAACAAAATATTATAGTCCAGCGAAAATTTGCATGAGAATGGGGGTTGTCTTGCAAATTATAATGATTATAATAAGTCTTAACGACCCCGAAGGTTCCACAACTCGCTCCCTGCATCCCTCTATCCACCGCCCGCCACCAGAACCAACTTTGACAGTCCCAATATTCTTTATTAACCTATATTTATTAACATAATTTATTACTATTAAGCTATATTTCAACTTGTGCCATGAGTGCCCTTAAGTATTCCTTAGCCGGAAACCCGAAGGGGAACTTGTTACTTCCGGATAATGAGTGTTTTACCTTAGAGAGATCCATCACTCTTTGTGATGTTTGGGTGAACAATATGTATATAACAATATATGAAACATATGTAAGTAGGGTGTTCAAACCTACAACACACACTCCAGGAAGCCTGGGGCCCCTCTCATTGTTAGTCAGCGGGTCCTACGGACTTAGCCGGGAGGAACTTTCTTGAAATTTCCACCGACCATCCCCATCTCTGCCACCTGTGGGAGAATACCATACGTGGTAGCCTTGCAAAAGGACGGGTGAATTAGTTTTTCTTAACTTGTATGATATTAGGCCGGCATAGAAAATCCCAGTTTTGTAACAAAATTTCCTTAGGGAGATTTTCTGTTTTCCTGGAGAATTTTTCAAAAACGCCATTCTCGCTAACACGATAACCTTTCAATAGTAGTGCCTCACTCGCACATAAATAAATATAATTCTTGATAAACACGTGGTATATTAGAGACTGGCTGTAGGGCTTTAATAAAAATAACCAAGATTCTCTAACCAAGGCGTCAATATTTTTATTTATTGTCATTAATTTATTTTATCTTTTATTATTATTAAAAAAAGCATTAGGTAATTCATTGATTCATTAAAATATTCATCCTATTAACACAATTGATTTTATGAGTCTGCATCTTCTTCATTTCATCCCGAATCAATCTAGCGAATTGGATTCCAAGCACTAGAAATCTAATTTGCACCCATAAACTTATACTGAGGCATATAGCAGCACAAACCTTGACCTCGATCGCTAGACCTAAATATACTCCTGGAACAGGATGGCGCTGTTTGTTGTAATCGGAATCGCTCCAATTAAGAGGAGACCCCGAAGAGAAGCTGCAATCTCCCGCTAATTTCCTTTATTAAATCCAGCTTTCGACTCGTTATTCGCCCATCTTCAGCTCATTAATTCAAAGTGTTCAACAGTTATAATACCGGTCACCGATCTGCCTCTCACATTCTTTTTTTACTGATTGATGAATAATTCATACACAACTTTTTATTTCATAATAAGGATACAAATGATAATGGTATTTACGTTATTCTAGCTAATAATTCAAAATTAGTTCCTCATCATGAAGGATCAGATTCGTTTAAAAAATTGCTTTAAGCATTTATATAAAAACGGAGTATACAAGCAAGAAGTCTTATCTCATTTTTTCTCTCACTTAATCCGAATTTAACCTGATCGGAATAAAAACTATCCTACGAAAAAAAAAAAAAAATAAATAAAAAAAAATAAAGGAATATAATTTTTGCTTTATCTGATGGATAATCTCCTATCCCGCAATACTTGCATACGCGTTATAAAATAATTTAGTCGCTTACTACAGATTATTGATGCTTTTAAAGCGTACAAGTAGGTTTTTACTTCTCCTATAAAGTTGGGAATTTTTGGAATGGGAATTTTTGTGTGAAGTGTTTATCATTCTATGCTATGGAACAAGATCATTAAACTAATTTCAAAGATTTATATAATATAAATATAAATTATATTCAATGTTACATTAATAATTGGAGGGGCGATGTGCTTTACTACGACTTTTTAAGTACAAGTATAATTAATTAATTATTAATTCCTCAATATAAAATAAAAAGAAATAAAATAATCCATGAAATTATATAACCATCGTATAAGCAGATTGCGGTTGTCCCGCTCATCAATATAAATAAAGATGATATTCCGTTTGTTTGTTTGTTCTTTATAGAAATCCATATTGTTTGTCCTAAATTCTCCAAATTTCGCTCAGTGGTTGTTTCAAACCAGGTGCGAACCTCTGTCCAATGGACATTGTCCATATTGAAATTGCATACTTCAGCCATTTAAGCAGTTGTATTCCTTATTGTTATAAAAATCGTTATGATCTCGCTTAACATTGGGTTTTTACGAAATCGAACGTTTGAGTCGAAAAAAGTCCCATTTTATAAATTTTGAAGAGGCCAACAAGGTCGATAAGGCCGTTCCCTCGAAACTGACCGTGGTCCACGTTTTAAGGCTGAACGATGAGTCCTTTACGAGTTATTGGCCAACAAGCGCGCGCCTATCGCTACTCGCTTCTCGTTCCTGACTCTCTCTTCAGTCCTAACGAACTTTTCTTGACTAATGGCTTTTCTCATTGTTTTTTGCGAATAATATTCTATTAGTGCTATCTTTGTTTATGGAATTGTTCACGTTTATAAGAAAAATGAAATTCCCCGGGTGAAACCGGGATATACAGCTAGTTCCGAATATAAATACACCAATATACATAATTTAAAAAAATCAAGAACAAAGAATGTTTGCTTTTATTATAAAAAATTAAACCTGTATAGGGGAACTCAGGGGTATTTTGCTTTAGTAATTTAATTTAAATTATCATCATTTAGCTTTAGTTACAATTGATAATCGATAACTCTTGACAATACTTGAATATTATCGATGTGACATATATCGATAAATATTTTTGTTAATTTTCTGGCTATCTCAATATTGTCAGAAACAGGGATAATAAAATATTTTTAAACGAATTGTCACAGTAAAAAAAAAATAGTACCACACGGAAAAATCAAATAATAAAAAGTTAAATAAAAAATCAAAAACATTCTGTCGAAAGACCCTTCTGGGGCAAATCCAACAACTGACATGTTAAGGGAGATCGCGGTCAAATCACCTCCTTGCACTGCCACTGTCCAAGAAACATTGCTTTCCTTACGGTACTGCTCCCAAGACCCTTCATGGGTTCTAGAGATTCAGATTTTTTTTAATTATCTTAAAAATTTAATTAGTCAATATGTGATTAAAAAAAAAAGTTAAAAATAAAAAAAAAATTACAAAAACACAAATAAGGTACTTATCTTTACCTTAAGGTAAATTCTATGCAGTGTTACAATTTTCTAAGATACATGTTAATTTTTTATTTAATAAAAAAAGAGTAGAAGCACGTCGATAATTAATAATGTATCCAGATTTGTCTTGAAGACATTTATAAATCATACCCGTTAAGAAAATAAAATTAAAGCAAATACTACTTTCACCAATGACAAATGATGACTAGTTAGGGAATATTTCAAAGAAATTAACAAAATAATTAGAAGTCAATATTATTGGCGGTTTGGAAGGCAGAGAACGAAGACGGATTGGAGTTCAACGTACGCTATACAGTTACCTACCCTAAAATCAAATCCGCTGAGTAACATGCTCGCTAGTAATGCCCACATTATACTAACTCGTGGGCAATCAAACCCAATGACTTGTTTATTCGATTGATAAAGTATGAATAATGGGAGTTCAAAATGAATAAAAGCCTGCCAAAGTGTGACTCGAACCCTGGCGGAATAATATATGCAACGAATGCTGATAAGCATAGGCCTATGCAAAGTCTTAGGGGCGTGTATTTGTTACCGCCCCGCAACATATAACTGACGAATCCATGCAAATTTTTTTCTCTTAGATTATTATTATAATTCTACTCTGAAGACTAGAACATTATCAACCATCTTTCAGTTTGATATAGTTTTTCCCTTTTAATATTGCGAGCCAATCATACTTGAAAAATAATAATTTATTAAACATGATGTCACTATTAAATTTCAATGCGCTACATGATAGGTTTCTGGTTCATATGTTGTTGTTTTTATAAAAATAAACTAGCGGTATATGATACAGTTTTACAGGTAAACCCTTAATACAAAGTTGATATAATTAAACTCAATTTAGGTTTCATAAGAGGCAGACAACAAATTTATAATTGAAAAATAATAAAAATATAGAATAATTGATATATTAATGCTATATCAATCATAGAGTAGAACTAGTAGAGAAGAACTATAATAAGAAATATAATATATTTGAAATTTAAATCGGTTTAGTTGTTCAGCCGGGTTAGGAACATCAAACATCTGTAATTTTTATGGTTTTAGTGGAAACCGTGTTCCAATGCCTATAATTCAAAAACATCTAGTTTAAATTAATAAGAAATTGAAATCATTTGTAGTGCTTACTCCTGCTAAGACTTCGGTTTTTGAGTATTAACCATTTTGATCTAATTAAACAACTATCTTCCAACTGTTAAAATAAAAGATAAATTTTGCCAAGTACCTACCTGTCTAAGTAGTTATTTGTATGAATATTTTATCAAATCCCCTGATTCACAAAAACCGAAGTCTTAGCAGAAAGTAACCAGCCTATATGATAAAAAATTTTCTTCTAATTAGGCAATTTTTTGGCCCTCAGCTCCCGGACTAGTAGGTGTATGATGTAGGTAAGGCCTTGGTAAATTTCATTAATGACGAAAAATGTTTTAGCAACTCATACCTTTAAAGTAGTTTTTCTTAAAATTAACATTATTCCAGTTAGAAGTTTTCAAATATTAATTTATAAACATATATGAACAAAGCTTTTAGACTTGAAAATGAGCTTTAAAAGGGTCCGAAAATATGAATTTAATAGAAATATTAAAATCATTCTTGGGTTGAGGGGGGGGGGAGTGAATTAGCTTAAGTTAATTAGGAGAAATATTTTTTAAATTAATATTTAATTTTCATACAAGAAACTTTGTAATTCTGCTTGCCTTGATTCTAGAAGACTAAAACGGATATAAGATAAGGTTATTAAATCAGAGAAAACAATAATAATGCTATAAAAATATCTAAAAGAATAAAAATTTAGTGCATATAAATATAAATATTTGGTAATAACTAAGTGATAACCAGTCATTCAAATTAAAGCTACATATATAATATAACCGAAAGATGACAAAATGAGAATTATGTGTGACGGAAAGACATCACGATTTCGTGACAGGTTCAGAGATACCATTAATAATAAACCAAATAGATTTGAATTAAGAATAATTCTTTCTCATTTGAATATACTTTACAATCAATCAAAAAAAAAGAAACATTGCCAAAACTGTAAAGGTGAAAGCCACGTCACACCTACTAATACATTGACTCGACTCGATCGAAATGGATACGAAAAGTAATTAATCCACTTTATGAATGAATTACACCCGATGTATAATTAATGTGTCGAGTTTATAGCTTCGTCTATGGGCGGTTTAATTAATTAATATCGAAATAACTCGGGTTGGCGAGGTAGGCGCCACTACGCCCACGGAGGCCTACCGTGTAGGAAGTCACCCGCTCCATGGGCACGGGCGGATTTATTGCGCTAAATACATTATCTGCCCGTGTATCTCGGATACATTAGCATTTAGCAGCTTACAGCTTGTAGAAATATTTAAATAGTGGAAAGCCGTTGTATCGATGACTTTATTCCGCATTATTTAAATCATATTTATAAATAACTCAGGGAACACTTATAGCGCCAAAGAAAAATATAATATAAAGCATGTTTCAGTTAAATTTAATAAGGTGTTCATATTTATTAGTCCAAAAAAAAAAAAAAATCTTGAGTTCATCTATTCTATCTTCTATCTAGTCACTCCTCATTTAATTACAAATGACAATACAAGATATTATTAATTTAATTTATAAGTGGAAGATCCTAGGTATGGGGATAAAGTTACAGCGACACTATCGAAATTAATAATGATTATTTTTTTCAATCAACATTTTTATTTTTTTTTATTATTTTATTTTTATTTATAGGAATAGAGATATTGAGAGGGGGGTAGAGAAAAACTTATTTAAAAATAATACACTCTCAAGGCCAGTAAATATTGAACAGAAATTAAACTTTATGAAGCAATCTACTAAGGTTCAGTATCGGATTACAAAAATTATCATAGCAACAATCGAAAAATTCTTATAAATATTAAACATTTTAATATATATTTTTTTTTTTATATTGAATAATAACAAATTATCACTTTGCAAATCCAACGTTCAGGTTTTTTCAAATAAAATAAGGAATAAATATATTTAATTTATTCATAGTAAACTTTATTTAACCGATTTAGTTTTATCGGATGAGAACGCTATGGTTTTTAATTTAAATAGAATCAGTTATGATCCAAAATTTCGTGTAAATTGAAAAAGAAATGGCCGGATACGTACATTTTTCTATCGATAATTACTTTTTTTACTATGTTATTCGAATACGTATATAAAAACAGATTTAGATTTTTATATTTCTTCTGTATTCGATCCCATAGTAAATATATATATATACGCTAAGCGATGGGGAACTAAAAATGGCAGAGTAGATATAAATTAAACCATTTAAAAACATATTAGGACATTTTACCTGATTATGCTTCATTATGATTCACATACGATGTCAAAAGCTTACTTGTAACATAAAATAAAACAATGCCAGTTAATTTACAATAAGTAAAATGACTATTAAATAACTAAAAAAATTATATAAGTTATTTATTTATAACAAAGTAGCTATTAAAAACGTAAGTAACATTTATAACTTATTATAATTAATCTAATCTTCATTTGTGGCTGACCACCATTTTTAAATTATTTTTAAATAATTTATTTTTTGAAGAGAAAAGATTTGGCTCCGCCGGGAGTCGAACCCGGGTCTCCTGCGTTACATGCGAGGATGCTAACCGCTACACCACAGAGCTCGGCCCAAGGCAGAGCAAATCCTTCCTCTTCACTGATACCCACTCACCCCTATCTCACAAGTTTTGCGAGTAGTAGCGGGAGGTGGACAAATTTTGTCCAATTTATGGTATTTTATTGACTTAAGTCAATTTTTTAAATTTAAATTTAAATATAAATATTTATATTTATTAAATATAATATAACATAAATATAATATAAATATAATATAAATATAACATATATTAAATATAATTTAAAAAATTGACTTAAGTCAATAAAATACCATAAATTGGACAAAATTTGTCCACCTCCCGCTACTACTCGCAAAACTTGTGAGATAGGGGTGAGTGGGTATCAGTGAAGAGGAAGGATTTGCTCTGCCTTGGGCCGAGCTCTGTGGTGTAGCGGTTAGCATCCTCGCATGTAACGCAGGAGACCCGGGTTCGACTCCCGGCGGAGCCAAATCTTTTCTCTTCAAAAAATAAATTATTTATAACTTATGTGTGCTGAGAATAGATATTCATATGATTTAATAATTTAAAATTAGGTCAGGATATGAGAGCAGTCGTCTTCAAAATAAAATAAAATAAAAAAAATAAACATAGAAATTTGGGTATTTTAAAATAAAACCTAGAACATTCATGTCAATATTTTTCTCCAACAATAAAGTATCAAGTTGTTTTGTTTAAAAAAAAAAAAAAAAAAATTAAAGGAGACTATATCTCAGAAAATTTAAAAAATTTTATTGATTTTTGTTTTTAAGTTAATTTATTTTAGAAAATAATATACACGTTCAAATTAAAGATTCATTGTTTCAATTTTATTATAATTGTTTAAAGTAAATAGTAATTATGCGTGTAAAAGCAAACATTTTTTCTATTCGATAACAAATATTTTTTCTATGCTAAAACCTTTTTAAAACAATTGATGAAGTAAAGTTCAAAACGTATGTTAGTTTGTAGAGAGTTAGAAAAATTTAAATTTAAATTTAGAAAGGAATCTTGTTAGGAATCGAGAAGAGGGATGATCGCTTATAAAGAGAACCATTTTTAAGGTTGTAAACATTGGAGAAAGGATCCCAAGAATAACTCCCTCCACTATTGCCAAAAATTTTAATTGAGTTTTAAGTAAAGCGACGGATTCACTCAATCTTAAATGCGGCGTTTATCTCTTTCAGGAACGTTTAACAAACAACAGAGAAAAATACTCACAAGAAGCCAAACATCAAACGATAACACACCTACGCTAAGGCAATGTCAACAGTTTACTTGAGTTTATTCGAGTCTATTCGATTTGGGATTTTCCGGATGTGAATAGATGTAATCCTAAGCCAGCGTAGACATCTACACAACTACAAGCTTTGAAAATTTGAAAAAGAAAATATAGATTTTCTTTTAATAGGAAAGGGAAATATACTTATAAAAATATAAGTATAAATATTTATAAAAATATGCCAAGGTCTTGGGTTAGGAAGGTATTATTGAGATAATTAATCAAAATTTACGACTAAAAGATAAATAAAAAATAATTATCTATTAAGCGTTAGTTCATTTCGATAATGTTGTTATAATGGATGACAATTATCCTTCCTCCCACACAACAGTTACGTTTTTAATATTGTTTTTTCTTAAAAGGTCGTTAAAGGTTTATAATTACACAGTAATAACAGTAATTAAGAACGGCCTCATTTGCATTTTAAAAGATTCTAAAAAAAAAAAAAAAGATGAGAACATTTTTTAGTTGACGATTGCCGGTACAAAACGTTCCCAGGAACATCAGCTAAGAACCATCAAGTTGTCATTAAGGTAGAACTCACAAAAAAGTGGTATATGGACTAAATTATAGACGAAGCTTATACAATCGTAATTTTTTTTCTAAAAAGAAGAAAATAGTCTCAAAGTCAGTAAAATTTATAAGAAAGATGGACCAAACTGTTATTTCTAATTCAAAATCAAAAATAACTATTCCTATCAGATAAATTTAGCTTATTTCAATTCAATTTTACCTACTTGAATAAAATCCCCAGTATATCGTAATATGAAAAAAAGCAAAAAAAAAACATGAAATTGAAAAGATTTCTAGACTTGTTGAAACGGTTGGAACAAACTGTTCTATTACATGTTCGTGACTGTTCGAGAATAATCTATGTTTCTCTGCAACCTTCTAGACTGTTCTCATTCAGACTAAACATAAGGAGCGATAGACTGAAGAGTAAGTCTTATGGTTAATTTTCGGTAACTGTATCGATAAAAAATTATACTTTTTGTAACCTTTCATTTTTTAATTTTTGTCCGACATTGTAAGTTATAATTTTTCGTTATAAAAATTATTTGAACGCTCATAAGAGTTCATTTCTTAATTTTTTTTCTTTTCAGAATTTTCATTTTCAAATAAGAAAATTTAAAAATCTGGTGCGTGCGCGCAACACACAACTTTCACTTACCAAATTACTTAGATAAGAAATTGACGTGTTTTGTTAAATATCATTTCCCAAAGTCACACATTTTTCTACATTCATATCTTATTTTTATTAATCGGTAAAGCCGTTTTTGAGTAAATAAAAAAACCCGTGAAAATGATACAAAATTTATTAAGTAAAGTCCCCCCTTCGGTTGATCAATTTTGATGAGATGTTGGCTATCACATATTTGGCATATACACACATCAAATACCTAGTTTGGTCACAATCGTGAAAGCCGTTTTTGAGTAAATAAAAAAAGCACGTAAAAATAATACAAAATTTATTAAGTAAAGTGCCCCCTGCGGTTGATCAATTTTGATGAAATTTTTACATACATATCTCGGGCATATAAATAGATCAAATACTAAGTTTAATCAAAATCGTTAGAGCCGTTTTTGAGAAAATAAAAAAAACACGTGAAAATGTTACAAAATTTACTAAGTAAAGTCCCCCCTCCGGTTAATCAATTTTGATGAAATTTTTACAGTCATATCTCGGGCATATAAATAGATGAAATACTCAGTTTAATCAAAATCGTTAGAGCCGTTTTTGAGAAAATCGAAAAAAACCTAAAAAGTTATTAAGTAAAGTACCCCCTCCCTTTAAGTAATTTTGATGAAATTTATGCTGTCACATCGCGGGCATATACCTACACTAAATACCCAATTTCAGGATCGCACGGTTTATAGTTTTTGAGCTAGTCTGTTCACACACACACACACACACACACACACACACACACACACAGACACACACACACAGACCATTTCGCGGGACTTGGTCATTTCGACTCAGGGGACCTCAAAACGTGTATTTCCGTTGAAAACCGGAAGTCGAATTTTTTCACGATCGCAATACTTCCACTTACTATATATTTCATATATAGGTAAGTGAAAGTAAAAAAAGGCCTAAAATCGAAGATATCGAAGGTAAGGTCTAATACATATGTAAATTATGCTTCTCTGCATGTGTGCGTTGATTAGAGAATTCCAGAAATAGCCATGACGATTTCGTAAAAGCAAGTACAAATAATTGTCTTTCTTAACGACATCAGTGGTTGATATTAGATATAATAAAAAGAGTGAATACTTGATATTTAATTTCTGTTTTTGAGGAATGAAACTGAATAAACTTTTGTAGTAGGTATATAATTTAATTTTTACAGTGGCATGTTAATATGTACTCTTAGTAATTGTTGAAATTGTTAGGAGGTAGATTAGAAGGTTGATAGAAGGTAAATATTTTACTAACTTCATTTGACAAAGTTTTGTGTGACACCCTTAGAAAAATGGGTATTAACATTTGTTTTCTCGTTTTTAGTAATAAAATTTATGAATTTTGTATCCGTTTATTTGCATAGTATAATATAACATAATTAAAAATGACTTATCATATTTAATAATGGAAAATAGAAAACTGACTACAAAAAGAAAGGAATAGAGATAGATGACCAGAAATAATGTTAAAAGAAAACCCTGAAGATGGAAATATTTCCGAAACAGAGGTTGAAAAATGTAAACTCCTTTTTTGACTGGTTTAAAAAGAAAAAAACATAATTTTTTTTTTTTACATTTTAACGAGTAATTCTAGATGATGGTGTTCTTGTAAAAAAATCATTAATGGTGCTTGGATTGAGTTAAATATTGGACTTTATGGTAAGGATATACTAATACTTTATTAGTATATATTTATTTTATTATTTGTATATTATTATTCACTTGTTTCTATCTGTCAGTTATCAATATCTAGCATTTTTCTTTCTTCCTCAGAAGAAAGAAGAAACGAAGTCAGAGAATAAGTAATGATGATCCTAGAAAAGACTTTTCCTCAGATCTTGTTGAAAGCTCTTCCATTAGAAATCCTAAAACTGGCTGCTTTTGAAATTTCAACCCCAGGAACCTCACCAATTATGGGCACTTATAAAAAAGTAGTCAATTTTTTATAGAAGAAGCTGTTGAAAGGGGTGAGTGACATTTTAATAATGGCTTCGCATTGAAGAAGTTAATTTAAATCAGTGAATTGATTTTGTTAACATTTCGGAATGATTGGGAAAGGCACGAGAAATTTAATCAAAGCCGAAATTCGACGATTGAGCAGTTAATTTAGGGCAGAAAGCAGATGGGCTACTGTAAACAGTTGGGGGAGGTATTTGCCCACCAAATGACCCCAGCGACAACAGGGCATTATCTGCGGAACTGCTTTGGTTTCCAATGCAATGGCAGGCAGAGCCCCGCAATCACGGCAGAGTATTTTATTATATATCAACCTCCCCCCCCCCCCTTTGTCCCAGCGGCTGATTTATTATATCCCTACTCCTGTTATCGGCTTCCTGTGTATCTAGCCATTAAAACAAAACCGACAAAAAATATTCCTGAAATATCTCTTGGACCGTACGGGGCGGACGTATAAACTTTCTGGAAGGGCTTCAGCGATAAAGCAGCCTAGACATGAAGTATTGTCCCGGCAGAGGGAGAGAGACAGGCAAAAACATTAATGTCCTCCCAGGTATAAGATCTCTAACGTTCTTAGTCACAATGTTTCCCTAGATTCAAGTCACAATTTATAACCTCCATTACTGATAGTTCTTAAAAAACATATTACTGTATAGAGAAAAATTTTTAAATTAAAATTATTTAAATCTTAACTGAGTATAAATTATCCATTATTTATTTATTGGATTAGCCTTTATTCGATGGGGTCATCCGCATTTTTTTTTTTATTCTATAAACAAATCTGATTAGTTTCAGAAAATTCCTGAGTTTCTCAACACTCTCCTTGGTATCCTGCAGTATTTCTTTCAACGATTTGGTAATTTTAAATTTTCTTCTTATCGGCCGATAATATTTGCAGTCCACTAATATATGCGAAACCGTGGTGGTCAGGACACCACATCTGAGACAAATTAATATTAAAACAATGTTTAAAAATAAAAACGTACTTATAGGCATGTAATCTTAGTTTACTAAAAAAAAATCTGTATTTTCGTAATTATAGTCTTTTCGAGTTTTTTTTTTTTCATAAGTGTCTTTTGGATTTGGAATCTTGGATTCTACAATATGATGGATATGGAAGTGGTTTCCATGTCTCGGATTAATCGATTAAAATGTCCAAGTAATCTAGTATGAAAACGTTAGTAAAGAGTATTGTAACACTTCTGTGGGTAAACAATATTTATTCAACGAAAATTTAACGATAGTCAATGCCACACGAATTATAAAAACACAAAATCAAAGCAGGTTACAAAAATTATCATTTTTAACACAAATCATATGGCTTGGTTTCACAGTCAATGCAAAGACTAAGACTAACTGGTCCAGTCCCTCGCTCCTTATATATAGTCGTAAAAGGACTGGTCTGGAAGGTTCTAGACCTGCGTAGAATCATCCAGGCCATGAAATGGAACAATCTAGTCCCAAACACGTGCTTTGACGGTTCGCGGTTCGCTTCTTTCCAACTAAAGGTTTGGGATTTGAAACCATATGTTTTATTATTTATTTAACGATTTAACGTTATATAATTCATAGATCAAGTCAGCAAGTAGGTTTTTTTAGACCATATACATATCTTAAAAAATAGAAAAAACATTGAATATATCAACTAAATTATATTCTAAAATTCTGTTCTAAAAATTTTTTAATTTATTAAAAATACTGAATAGTCTTACTGAAATTAATTTTACAATAACATTAAAATGTTTGGTTAAGCTAATTATAAATTATAGGTAACTTATTTCTGATTTAAAAGTAGTTCGTTGTAGATGTCATAGAACGTTCTTGAAAAGCTGATTTGAAATCAATGAACACGAAATTCTTTATCCACAGATACTACGATTGCAATAAAAAAATTCTTTTTTCTTTTTTATTGTACATACCATTGTTTTGGGGAATTTAATTTTTACATTTTTTTTCTCTTATCATTAAAGCTTAATTATCACCTGTCAACAATTATATTTAAAAGCAGTGAATTAGTTGAAATAAAGTAGGCAGTATCCAGCGGCATCTCATCCTGGCTTCATTGGTGGTCAAGAAGATCCCTTATACAACTCCTCTTTAATGTAGCGGGTTCTTAAATAAATTGTTAGTAGGTATGTGAAGGTCTGTCTGGGTGTAATGTAGCAAACATACAGGGTACTTTTGTAATTGTTCTGAAAGTTTTTCTTTCTTTTTTGAGGTCCGGAAAATGGGTATGAGTTTACTTTCCAAGTTTATAAGTTCACTTTATATCGAAGTTTAAGTTTTAAATGTTTTAGTTGAAAGAAGCGAGTATAATAGTTTTAGCGTAGTAAAAATTCAGTTTCAACAAAGATAAAAATGTCTTCCCTTAATGTTCGGAAGGAGTACTCTTGTGATTGTTCCTTCCCGTCTTGAGACGTTACCAAGGAAGATCGTTAGGGATAATGCCGGCGAGAAAAATAATAACGGAAGATAATAGAGCCCCTTGATGATTTCTTTACAAGTCCCGCCATTAGACTTTAATGGACGGGTTCCGACCCCATAAAAGAATTAATTACCTCCCAGAACAACATTTTCTAAAGGACAGATGAGTCCTGATCTAGCATCCATAAGGACCAAGATTTCTTGTAAGATAGCGAACACTTCGTTTCAACAGTTTGTTCCACTTATCCGCAAGAGGACTTCGGGAATTAGAATGCGTATTGCGAAGAGGTGGGAAATATTACAATAAGGTCTTGTTGCGGAATCCGGGCACGTACAGTAATAATAATAATAAGTAAGCAGTAACGGCATTGTTCCCTTGAATTAAAGCTCAAATTAAATCCTTAAGTGGATTTCTCTAACAAAACTCCATTCCACAAGACGAATAAATAGCCTTTTAGAATCTGAATGGCCTTTTCTCTCATAAGATGTAATTTAAAACCACCAATTTTCTATAAAAATAATAAGTATGAATATTATATAACAAACTTGAACTAATCTAACATCAAATGGACTCGAGCACTACTTTTTTTTTGCTTCATATTTTAATTCGCACCTGTCGCAGCTAAGCGACAATCAGCAAATGTGGTAAAAACTGCTTTGATGTTGGCATTTTAGGCACGTGGGAAGATAGTGCCCAGCAGCACACCATCCCGGACTTGTATCCGGAGAGGAGGTCTCTCATCCAACTCCTTTTCAGTCGCCTCATCCAGTTTATAAAAGGCATCTCAGTCGTGGCCATGTCATTAATAAGTCTATTGTTATGTCCTTTTAATTTGATATGGAAGCCAGAATCGAGTCCTTATTTGTTCCTCGATAGTTGGTAGTTGTAAGTCGGTATGTAGTGTTTTGTTACTAACGTACAAAGGTGCGTTCGTTACTAGACGTAAAATTTTGGATTGGAAGGTTTTTAGTTTTTGCAAGTGTGTCTTTTTTTCTGTTTCATAAATTTGTGAGGCGTATGTCCAATGGGTTTCAGTAATTATGTGTATGTATTGAGTTTCTGTCTCATTTTCAATTTTGATGATTCGGAAAATAGTGAGTACAGTATTTTCAGTAGTTTTTTTAAAGTCTGTCTTTTCATTTTGATATGGGGGTCCCAAGTCATCCTTCTGTCAAATATTAGTCCAAGGTAACTTATTGACCTAATAAAGATTTAGGTACTCGAGCACTAATGCCGAAATTAATAAAGTAAACGACTAGAAATTAATATTTCTCAATAAATCCCACATGAAGGTTTAGAATCTCGTCTAATTAAGTAATCGCAGAGGTCTCCAATTCGTCCAATTGCCTTAGTGTATTCTACAAAGTTGAAGAGCTACCTACACCAAGCAAAATTCATCGATCCCGATCGATCGAAAAATATTCAATCATGTTTTTTCAGTGTCAAGACAAAATGTATTATTTTTTAGGACCAATCTATAACTATGTAGCAAAGTGACGTAATAAGTGACAATCGAGATTTTCCTTTTTTTATTTTCGAAAATTCGAGATTTTAATTTTAAATTTCCGTTTAAATAATTAAATTTTTGCCTTGGATAATTTACGCAGTCGTCATATTTTAAAATTTATCAATACACAACTTTTACTTTAACAAAAAATCCTGAACAATTGAGAATTTCGATGAACGATGTTACAGCAAATGAGTGTTACAAAATATAATTTAATATTAAGAAATGAAATATATTGAATATATTTGTATTTTACATGATTTCTTACCGTTCCATTGTGTAGTGTATATACCTACTTGAAAAATAAAAACTTAAAAATATTTGAGATGTGTAGAACTCACATAATTCGCCTTATTAGAAGTTATCTAATTTTATTGCATCTCTGGTTTAAAAATATATCCTGTGGACGGTACACTATTTATTCGAATCATTTACTTTTATGAAAAACTGATCTTTTTTTTTTTTTTTCTATTTTAATGTTATTATTTAATAAAATAATTTACTCTCACTCCACCCCAATGGTAGTACCTAAATTGAATGGATTTTTTTTTATACTTTAATCCTGAAAATAACAATATACCCTATAGTAATTTATATCATACACAATAAAACAACTTATGATTATAATAGGCGATTAGATAAATCTGTAGATTAATTTTTAACTTAGTGTTTTTACGATACCTCTAGACGAGAGCATAATCCATAACAACAGCTCGTCCCAATATTGTAACGTTTATGGGTAACAAAGAGACACTTAATAATTAAGTCATAAAAAACTGAAGTTAAGATAATGAAAAATCTTACAAAGTCACCTGAAGATAAATAATGCAGTGAGTGTAGGTAAGAAGGCAATAATTCACTGGACATTGACATTGCGTAATAAAATCGAGTAAACCACATTATCGCCGTAGTAAAACACCTCCCGCTGTCATGGAACACGCAGGGTTGACTTTGACAAACTGACCGGTAATACGGGCAACAATGGATTCAAAGTGCCTTTGCACTCGATGTTATTCTTCACGACCATAAAAGCTGTGTCAGTACGTATACATGGGCTCTCCAATATCGATTATAGTTTTATTGATTCGTGTAGTATGAACCTGACAGGTACTAAGACATAGAATGTCTGTTCGCTGACTATACACATAAATCCCAGAGGAATATGAATTTTGAATGGGGCATGCATCATAGTAAGTCATTTCTTTGAGGGAAATAACTTAACATACAAAACTAAGTTTTATTTAAACTAATAAATACAAAAGATACTCATTTCTTATCGGGTGGGCCGCATTTGTATACATAAGACAAGACATTGCGTGAGAAAACAGCGCAGATGGTCTCCGTGTCACCATTTCTGTGCAGAAGTAGCTTGCAGGCTTCCTTAAAGCGACGTATCCTACTTCCTGGGATGAATCATCCCTAATGGGATACTTGATACGTGCAGCTATAGCGGAGAAATCCCAAGGTGGTTTGTATGTATGATAAACAGACCATTAATCTGATGACAACGCTATTTTTTATAAACAAAGGTGAGCGGAAATTCTTTTGAAAAGGTAAACAAAGGGGATTTGCCCAGAGCAATTTTAACAATAAATAAATAACACAGGCCTACAAAAAAATTGTTTTAGTTTTGATGACTGATAAGTGATTGTGTAGTTTTTAGGGCTGATTTAGGATTAATATTGTTTTGTTTTTTTCTATCACTTAAGGTTTGTCTACAAAATGGGGTGAAACATTCAGCGAAAATCATAAAATTGACATATTTTATATTCTTATTATTTATGTAGAATGTTATTAAAATTGTTTTAAACATAACTAAATCATAATAATACAGTAAGAAAAGTTAATAAGGCTTTACTACAATACATTTACAAGTCTTTGTAGTAACGTTTCCTTTTTCCTTCGAAACTTCGTTTAGTACTTTTCCTGCTGAGGGATTGAAGATTTTTCCTCTTTAACATGCAGCAGTAGTCAATCAGCCACCATGTTATGTTTCCAGCGTCCTCGATATCTGCGTTCCATTTCTGAAAGTAGGAAATGAACTATAACACTCCGCCCCAAAGTTTGTAGTTATTTAGCAACATTATTGTTGTATGTGATGGAAATGGTTGGGGGTGCGGTCAGATGAAACAATATATGTGCAATAACATATACATATTGTGCCTGGCATTGTGACATTGTTTCAGGCACAATATATATGCTATTGCACATATAGTGTTTCATTCGACCGCACCCCCAACCATTTCCATTACATATTCTTCTACGGTCAACTAATTACCTTCAATATTGTTGTAGTTTGGGTCTTTTTTATTTCCTAGGAAGCCAGTTACTACTTGTTTGAAAGACTTCTATGCTTTCTTTTCCCGTTCTTCCACTTTCAACTCTAAGTCTTCATTCTTCATAAGTTTCCTTATATCCGGACCAACAAATACCCCTTCTTTAAGTTTTACCTCAGAAAAACTGAGAAACTGCTCACAGAGATATCTGAAACACTCTCCTTCTTCAGGCAATGCTTTGACGAATTGCTTCTTTAGTCCCAACTTGATGTGAAGTGGCGGAAGTAGAATCTTTTTACAGTAGAGTTTCTTAAACAAAAGAAAGGCTGTCTCATGTTTCCAACCTTAATTTAGTTTTATTACATTAGTAAAATAACGCGTGTAGCTAAAATATATTACAATTGAAAATTTATATAAATTTATTTCACAAAGATCGCAGTTTATTCGTGTTATATAGAAACCTGAAAAGTAATAATTTAATGTGTGATTTGTAGGTAAAGAGAGGGTGATGGGATTTTTTTATTATTTTTTCTGTAATCAGCGCACAAAATACCATTTAAATCCCAGGAACGTTAACTGGCCTTAGACAGCCAAGAAGTGGTTTTTCCCGATTTAAAGGAATTTTATTTTATTTTATCTTGCTTATATCTTCTTATATTTTTGGTAGTTTTATAGTATCTTCTATCTCTATTGTTCTCATTTTCTGCATTTAAATAAACCTTTGTTATTTTTCTGGCGGTTCCATTTTGAAATTATGGGATTCCATTTCCGATTACTTATCAACTTCTTGACAAAATGACTGATTTTGGCAAGAAATTAAGAAAGGGTAATTAACTTCTGTGAAAATATAAGTGCCTGTCAAAATAAATGCCGAAGTATGTCAAGTTAGTAGATGATTCAATACTTTATAGTTGATTCCGAATTCAGTGGGAATTTTCTTTCTGACTTTTTGGTAAAAAACAAAACGAAACAATTCCCGTCGCCTTGTCTGCTTTAACGTCTATATTTAGGAGAAACAGCATGATTCAGAAGCTCTATCAAGTCATATATTATCCCAGCGTTATCATCGAGAAAGCAACTGCTCATCTCAGTTAGTAAGAAAATCGAAATACTAATTTCTGAAATCTCGTTCGGGTGTAATGAAGTCGTTGCCAAGGAGATTATGTCTCATGAGAGGCGGCAGATGACAAGAAAATGAGATTTGTAGGATCAAAAGTTTGGAAAAGATAAAAATAGCAATTTCAGAATATTTAACGCCAATATGGGTAATATTAAATAATTTTTATAACGCAACATTATTAAACAACAATGTCGAACAAATAATCAGAACTCAAATTAGTAACAACGTATCCAAACAGTTATAAGTAGCCATGTTTGATGTTCGTTGCATGACAAAGCATTTTGACTATCGCTTCTTACATTTAATCCGAAATGGAACAACCCAGAAAGATCATTCCAAAAATGTGATTACGTACTAAAAATGAAAGCGATTCCAGAAAATTTTAGACATATTTTAGATTAACATAAATAATCATCTGTTTTTGTTCACATCACAATATTTTTTAAAATTTTACTGCACGATATAAATAAGAATTCATTTTCTAAAATGTGTTAATATAAAACTATCATTGCTAAAAGGAAGCTACCTAAAGTTTGTACAGCAATTAAAAAAAAAAAAAAATTACAATAAAGCTAATCAATTACACCTAGTTAACAAAGTATACATTATCATTTTTTTGTAAAAATTCCTATAGTGTTTTTTTATTTTATCCTATAATTTTTTTTTTATTATTGTTTCGTTAATTTTAATTAGTCATCAGATTTATTAAATCCATCATAGCTTTTTTTTTTTGCTTGAGGAATTTTAAAGTGCAAACCTTGATATTATGTATATGTGTAATAAATAATGCATATACAAATAATCCGCAGCAGAGAGAATGCATACATCATTTATTTCAGATAGGAAAACAAAAGAAGTCACGATTAATGCTGCATATCATTAGAGATTCATGTGCTTGCTCCGGTGGCTGAATTGAGAAGAAAACAAAAAAAAAAAACTTTAAAAAGATTGAAGAGCAAGCAAGCATGTAAGTATGTTATTAATATTAATACGCCCGATAAGAATAAAGATTATTATTTATATTTGATTTGCAGCCTTGTTTTTTCTGGAGCCGTATATCATCGAATTTATATATAGGGACAGAATTAATGTCCTAATCAAAGGCTGTGTTACGTCAGAGGGTAAGGAGTTGCCGGCTACCAACATTCAAATCCGGACAAGAACTATCTGTACCAGCCGCAGCGTGGGACGATAAAGCATGTCCGGAGCGAGCAATAAAATAACGGAACAATAATAAATAATATAAAAAGAAATAATGGCTCGTGAGGAAGAATATGTAGCGCCACCCTGCGGACTGATGGGTTAGGTACCCATATTTCGTGCCGGGGCCAACATATATATTCTAGTGTTCTTTCCTACCGTAGGCTAAATGGTAGCAATAAGATATCAAGAGTTATTTACAAGCTGATAGGGTATATATCAGTGTAGTGGGGGGAAGTTGAGGTGTATATCTTCGAGTAGTGAGGTAGTAAGGCAAAAGTCGAAATAAACCGCTCGAAGGATTAATGTGTTAGTCCTGTTAGGGACGAAGTATTTTCTAATGGCAGAAGGATATTGTGGAAAAATATACTTAAGCAATATGAATGTAATCAGATGAAAATGGAATAACGTCATGAAAAAAAGTTTAAATATAAGTAACTATTGGGAAATTAATAATCAGAAGTGAAAGAAAACGAATAAAAGAAAAGTGAAAAATTTTGTTTCTAATTAATCGACATTATTATTTTCGAAACTTCGAATGTGAAATATTTTTTTTGTTTTAGATTCAATACCTTCTTGCTATTACAAATGTCACGACACACAAACCTGATAAATGTTAATAAATATCAACTGAAAGAACGTCATAATTACGTCTCAGTCATAAGCTGAGTTTGGGTTCATCATTTTGGTTGATTTTTACTCATCTCAAAAGCACCAATACTTCTTCACCTGTTAGCGACGATATTTAAATTTTATTATTCACACATTAATGAACAAATCGGGGGATTTTTTATTTTGGGACTAAATTACTACTTACTAACGAGTTACATTTAATTTTAATTCAAAAGCAATAATTTTACATGTAGCTGTTTTCTTCCGCTAAGCCTTGGAACAACTCCATACAATACAGGGCTTGACTTCGTATATAAAATTATTTAACAACGACAGATATTAATGTTCCTAAAAGAAACGGACACATTTTTCCTCACTATGGAATCCCATCATTAACCTTGGAAAATTTTATGAAGAAAATTTTAAGGCATATAATGTTGCGAGTTCGCGTCCCGAGGTGGCCCTAGGATTTTTTAATGGGAGGTAAAATGGAGTTCCCGAGCCTGTACGATGTCAAGTACCCGTTAAAGATCACTATCCTAATTATAACTGGATAAGCAAAATTTAGAACTAACACTGTAGCATCGTCCGATTAGCCTTAGTGGCAAAAGTGACGTTAAAAGAAACAAACGAAGTATGTAATGATGTAGATGTTAATATTTGATCATAAGATTAATGAAACGGGGTTCTTTATAGTTAACGTAAGGTAAAACCGCTCCTGCAAAAATCACTGGTTGGTACCACGTGGTCTTAAAACAAACAAGAGCCAATAAATCGGTAAAATGGATATAAATCATATTCTGTAAGTTCATTTGGTGTTTTTAAATTTTTCATATATTTTGCAGGTTTTGTAGAAGAACAAGTAAATCGGCAAAAAGGAAATCATTCTTGTTTTATTTTTTCAAGTCTTCTTTAAAAAAAAATTTTTCAGAGAGAAAGTAAACAAGCGACAGACACCGCGGAATTCCAGCAGCTGCTCCTGAGGACCCGGAGATACCATCCCGGAAAGATAGGACGCGGAGATGGCTAACTAGACTACGGGGGGCCGTGGGAGTCTTCTTGGGGAATCCTTATAAGGACGAGTGTCCTGTGGCTGTATTGTCTGTCGAGGTCCTTAGGGATCTCTTCAGTGTTTTAGTCACTTCAACGTAGCCGATTAACGTAGAGCTCCTGCTTTCAGCAGTAGTTGGCTCTTACTCTGTAGTGTAAAAGAGAGCTTTCTTAATAATTTAAAAGACCTCTTCATTGTTTACAATTGGGAAAGCGTACGAGAAGTATTTGTTCTTGAAAAATACTTATAATCAATCAAAAACGCTCAAAATTTTCATAAGGTGTATACGAGATAAGAGTGCGAATCTTTCAAGATGTGAGTATTTTATTTTAATAAATGGTTCTCACCTTAAGAAAGGAAAAAAATAGGGTTAATTCTCAAGATAAATAACCAACAGACAACCACTTTCAGGAGAAAAATACCCTCTTTGGATTAACTGGATTTTGGGGGTAAAAAATAACAACCCAGCGGAGATGAGATGGTCGGAGGGTTTTAATAATATTCATATCTATTAATTAAGAGAGGGTGGAAACAGGAGAGAGTTATGGCAGGGGAAGGTAAAACGCAGGGCTCCTCTTGGAACATTGATCATCTAGAACTGCCCCCATGGTCTGTTATGGGTATGGTCTGTTATTTTCTGTACTTATATTAAAAATTCGCCTAACTTAATAAATCTTTAAGCTATATAAATTAAAGAAAAATTGTTTCATAATTTACAACTCCTCAGTGAAGCTACCTTTGTATGCTTTTCAGTATAATTACAAAATATAAATTTATATAGGACAACTGTCAATTGGGGAATACTCGTATATATTATAATCTAGTTTTTTGAATGCCGTATTTTACATTTGACAGAAACCTTCATCAAGGAATTATTCTCAAGTGCGAGAGTGTATTAATTAGCGGGGTGGCATCATATATCCAGCTGAAAAGACATTACGCAATGGTTTTGGTTCGAAAAATTAATACAAACAAATTTACACATTTATTACACTTATTAGCATTTCAATGAATTTTTTAGAATCTGTAAAGGTTCTGAACTTTCTCAAAGTTTGCAGTAAGTCCACTCCCCATGATTTCATCAACCCTTTTGTTGGTTTTCCTGGCTGGAGGCTACCTAAAAGGTTTCAGTATTAATAATAGAATTTCATTGCGCAGACAAGAATAATCAGGGACAAACGTTATACAAGACCGCACTATGCGAGGCCCTGATATAATTAAATTAAACAAACAGAGGGGAGACCTTTGTCAAGGAAAGGGACTCAGAATCAACAAGGGTTCTGCAGTAATTGCGACTGTCGGTGTTACGAATAAGTGATGAGCCTTCTGCAGCTACATAATGCATAGCTTCTAGGGCGCATCCATCCATCTAAAGTGCACCTAGAGATTTAAAAGTCAGATCCAAATGGCACTCTGAAAGGGTTTGCAGTTACGAGGGAAGGACTGTTAGGGGGCTGATTGGGCTGAGCAAAAAAAAAAAAAAGATAATCAGGATTAAAAGGGCTGTGAAGAAGTGAAGGGCCCTTGAGTTCTAAATGCGCTAAGTAGATTTTGTTGAGGAGGTCCTTGACAATGTAATCGAAATACTTAGGTCATGCCAGGGATTTAGGAAGAGATATAGGATTTGGATAGAACGGGAATTTATACAGTGGGATCCAAAAATAAAGTTGATAAAATCCAAAAATTAGTTCGGTATCTCCTAAAAAATAACAACAATAATATCTGAAAGAATGAAGCATGCTTCAAGATACTTCTTTTAATCATAATTTAATATTTCTGTTAGTAGCAGCATGGAGTGAATAAAGACAGATTTTATGTTTATTTATATGCACTGAAATATATTTATTTTTCTAAATGCGACTTGAAGACTGATGCATATCTCAAAACAGTTCATCTCACTCACATTCTCTTTGTAACGCAGAATCAATAAATCCTTCATATGCAATAATAATTTTTATATTGACAGTGAAAAATGTCACCATACTTAAGTGAGAAATATACCATTGGAGAACCATAACAAGACAAACCGCTGCGGAAACTAGCTATTCCACCCTGTGACCGAGTACCTGCCCCAAACCGATCTGCTCCAGAGGCATTAGATGGAGCCATAAATCTGATTCAATAACCCGAGATGGTACTCGACTAGATAGGGTATCGGCGAGCTCACTGTCAGCATGGGCACTGCATCCCCAATGGTCCGTAGAGATAAACTGCTTCCCACCATGGCACGCCGGTAATCTACTGATTGATATCGGCCCATTTGTTACCTAGTCTATCTAGTTGTAACTAAGGCTTCTTGTGCCCCAGGTAACTGTTAGGCATTCAAGTTGAAGGTGTTGAAATGTATCCGTTATATTCTTGGATTGTTATATTTTATGACTTGTATCTGTCAGAAGTTGTGCCAAGTAACTGAGAAAACTCTTTTATGATGAAATAATTTTGAAAAAACCTCCGATTTAAATTGTTTACGAAATATTTATTTATTTGTTACCTCTACCATGCAGGGTCATTGGCAACATCTGTATTTCATAATTTGTGATAGTACTTTAGCTTCAATTATTCTATTGTTTTTTTTACTGCAATTTCATCGTCTTTAAGATTTTTCTCTAAAGATCCCAATCTAATTTTCTTCTCAGGTTTTCATAGGCTTTACAACTTCGTAGTAGGTGCTCTAAAGTTATTTTTACCTTACATATTCTGCATGTAGGAGGTTCAAGATCTTTCAACAAGTAACCATGCGAGGACATGCAATCCCTATCCTTAGTTGACAAAGGACAGTTCCTTCTCTACCCGATTTTCTGTTGGAGGTGGTCCATTCACTCGGGTTCTTCTTTATGCCCTTTAGTTCGGATTCTTCTTGGTTCATTTGGTCTCCCATATTTTATGGATTTGAAGTCTTGTTGTTTTTAAGAAGTCAATTCGTATAAGTTATAAGTGATTGTTATGATTTTCTCAAAAACAGTTATAAAGATTATCGTTCAACTTACAGGCTCAATAAGAATCAAGTATTCTTTATTATCAGGTCGGTTTTATTAACCGGCTTTATTAGTCGGTAAAATTTCAACTTCCGATAATAAAGGTAGTAATATGTATGTATAATATATGGTTGGAAAGCTAAGAATTTCAGAATGAATAATATTTTGTTTATAAAGTCGTAGACAACGGAAACTATTGGAAACCTCACAAATTGCAACTGTCATAAAACTAAATCAAAACTTATAATTACAATCCATCCTGCCCCCCCGCCACCATGTCCGCTAATATTATATACATACATCTGTTGATTGTCTTTTCGCCTGGTCACCAGCCATTATCATTATCATACTCGGCAACTATGAATAATATGGTACTTGTATGGTACTGTACTTTATACTCGTTTTCTAATAGCATTAAACCCCTAATATTTCGGTATAGACATATTACGATACTTAATTTTACTATTCCGAATATAATAAAAATAAAAAATTACTGACAAGCCGCACTCCTTAAAAGACACAAAATCCTTACAACCTATTTTATGTTTAGATAAAATAGATTCATATAAATTAAAAGTTGGGATATTATGTATGAATTAATGGGAAATTTATGTAGTAAATCATTGGAGTGAATGAGCCGACTGTTGGAGCTCTCAGCGGGATTAGAATCTTTAATGTTAAGAGCTCCCGGTGCCTCGAGGCCGCCGACATCATCTCAGCACTTCTTTTTCCTACTTCATCTGGAAGGCTGCCCTGATTTGATACGACCGGGCAGCCTTGCGCAAGAGGTGTTCTTACCGATGACGGGGAAGCGATAGCGAACGGTAGTCGTGCTAGCGATGGTATCACTTCCAGGTGAGGTCTTCTTCTTCGGGCAACAGCAGGAAGATCCCATCTGGATGATGGTAATAGCAGTCAGCTGTCGGATGGCACGTCGGAACCTAATGATCCTTACGTAATTGAGTGCCTGCATTCAACAACTATAATCACTCCTCCATTTTTATTTTATTTTTTAGACCAATTTATAGGTATTATAATATAATTTATTGAATTATCAAAAGACTTTCAATGACTCTAATAATATCCTTGAAAAACTTAGAATATGAAAATAATAAGCCTTTCATTAAATGAACTAGAATAGGTTATTTATATCTATGTAGGGGGGACTGTCGAATCATTAATATGTTTTTCCTTTATTTGAAGAGAGGTTAAGGAAAAAATATCAATTTATAATAATATAAGTATTAGTTTTTATGTACCATGTAAGTATCAAATATAATATTTTTTATGTTTACCTCTACAAGTTTTGACAGGTTTTTTTTTTTTTTTATAAGAAATTTTTAATTGTTTATTTATTCACAATCAGATCATGGAAACTTCATTGATATATTAAATTGGTTTTATAACCATTCAGTCAAGATATGAGTTGTTACCAGATTTAAATTAACCAATATGCATGTAAAGATTCTGTTTTAATTTTGTAATCAACCAGATCTCAGTGATTAATTTAAAAAAAGATACTGTACCACTATTGTGGGATCAAATAATTTTTTTCGAAGAAAATATTAATTTACAATGCCACGCAGACAAAATAAATTCAAACAATGAAGAAGGTTACAAAAACTATCAACTTGTAAGGACGCAGTAACACACATGTAAGCATATGATTCGATGTTCAGAGCAAGACCAACTCTCCAGTCCATTGCTACTTATACTCGTATTTAGTCTGAATCAGAACAGTCCAGAACGTCCTCGACAAGCATATAAGGTTCTCGAACAGGCAGGGACATGTACTAGAAGAGTTTGTTCCAATTCTTTTAACTCAAGGGATAATTATATTTCTGAAGACATCGAGGAAAATAAGTATTCTGAACAAATTAAAAAAATATATATATAAATAACAATATAATTTTTTTAACTGAGTGGGAAGAGCAGAATAATTCGTTTCTGCATGCGCATGGTTCTTGTGATTTTTCTTTTATATCTACTAAATGTAGTAAGCAACGGAATTTTTAGAAAATCTAAAATTATTAAAGTTAAAAAAAAAAAATTACCCTAATACGTTGTTTACTGGAGAGAATCTCTTTAATAAGTTCGAACAGTCTAATTATTCAACGTTCTGCTAAGAAACCAATTTTTTTTTAATTAATTTACCTTCCGGTTTTTAAATTCTTAAAAGCAGTGAACTATTACAATATGATATGAAAAGGAAGTAATAAGACAAATGACCCTGAGGGGTAGAGGCTAAACAATAAATAAATATTGTACATCAATGTTAATATACTATTGATTGAAACTTGGCAGCTTACATTTATAGGTATTTATAATTTATTAGTTCTATAGGCAGCTTTAGCTAATCTTACAATACCAGCACAGCGCAATGGAAGGTGGATTGCGCAAGGATCATGCGGCATGCCCGACTCGTATTGCAAGTCACCGAGAGGCCATCAATAAGTCTAAAGTTACTTTTTTTTTTCTTTTTTTATTCCGTCAATCATTGGCGCATATCTGATCGCTTAGAAAGGTATCCGCTTCGTCATGTGTAAAATTCTGACCGACACGCAAACCAAGTTGGGTTAACGTTAAGGACTTTCAAAATATGTTATCTAGCGCTTTGTCATTCCGAAACTTTCCATTAGAATGAGTCAGTGAAAATCTGTATGGCTTGTGAATTCCGGTATAAGGAATTTTCTTTAAGGAATAAAAAAATTTTTTTAAAACATTTTAAAAAGGGTTTAAACATTTTTTGAAAGTGTAAACCCAGGAAGTGTTACTTTGATGCTGGGTTTAATGCCGAAACGTCATATAAAAGCGTAAATGATTGCTTAAATTAAGGATCTTGTATATACTTAAACAAAAAAATAATGTTTTGACCTTGATATACTGTAAATAGCATTTTTTTTTTTTTATAAGAATAATGTTCCTCAATAGAAAACGTTTTGTATTAATAGAATTGTTAAAAAAAAAATATATGATCTTTTTGAAAGAGAATCTCTGCGATTCAACGGTTTGCAACCGAACTGCCAACTTTCTTCATCGAACATGCCAAGAGCAGAAAAGGGAGGAAGGGCAGTTAGGACCCAGAACAAGGGGATGGCGAGTCGGCCTTGGCAGATCCTATCTGCTATCGGGACAGAATACTGAGCAGTCGCTTCTGGGTCACTCTGTAGCGTTTTTAAAAGCACTATTCAAACGTCTGCGTGCATGGCAAGAATAATATGTGGAGATTTAGTTCAGTAATGAGAGTATGGACAGCGGTTGGAGGTAGGTCGTGAAAGAATGATTAGTAATCAGAACTAAGTACGAAACGAGATAACAAATAAGATCAAAATCAACAGCTTATAAATTGGAAAGTAAGAATAAGGCAAACATAGCATGAAAAGATAAAGTATAATTTAGAATTTTAGTATAATGTGATATTGAAAGAAAAAAAATCTGGTGCGTGCTCGCAACACACAACTTTCACTTACCAACTTACCCAATCAACCCCCCTCCGGTTGATAAATTTTGATGAAATTTTTACAGTCATATCTCGGGCATATAAGTACGTCAAATACTCAGTTTGATCAAAATAGTGAAAGCCGTTTTTTAGCAAATAAAAAAAACAAGTGAAAATGATACAAAATTTATTAAGTAAAGTCCCCCCTCCGGTTGATCAATTTTGATGAAATTTTTACAGTCATATCTCGGGCATATAAGTACGTCAAATACTCAGTTTGATCAAAATCGTGAAAGCCGTTTTTGAGTAAATAAAAAAAACAAGTGAAAATGATACAAAATTTATTAAGTAAAGTCCCCCCTCCGGTTGTTCAATTTTGATGAAATTTTCACAGTCATATCTCGGGCAAATAAGTACGTCAAATACTCAGTTTAATCAAAATCGTTAGAGCCGTTTTTGAGAAAATCGAAAAAAACGTAAAATGTTATTAAGTAAAGTACCCCCTCCCTTTGAGAAATTTTGATAAAATTTTTGCTGTCACATCGCGGGCATATACATACACTAAATACCCAATTTGAGGTTCGCACGGTTTATAGTTTTTGAGCTAGTCTGTTCACACACACACACACACACACACACACACACACACACACACACACACACACACACACACACACACACACACAGACCATTTCGCGGCACTTGGTTAATTGGACTCAGGGGACCCCAAAACGTGTATTTCTGTTGAAAACCGGAAGTCGAAATTTTTCACGATCGCAATACTTCCAATTATTATATATTTCATATATAGGTAAGTAAAAGTAATAAACCTGTAACACAACTGTAACCAAGAAGAGTCTTGGTTTCAATACTGTGTTTCAATAATTTTTTAATGTCATCCTGAAAAGATGTCACCCTGAATGTCACGCGAAAACCAAAAAAGAAAAATTCAAATCTCTCCCGCACTAAATTAATTTACAATTGTTATTAGTGATCCAACAGCGTCAGTAACGAATTTTCTTCAAATTCTGGTATTTCGGAAACTACACAAATGCTGTTGACACCTTTCACTTAATGATTTACACATACAAAAAAAAATTTAAATAGATTTCTCTACAGCAGAGGAATGAAAAGAAAAAATTACTATTACAGCTGTTTTCACTAGCTAAGTTCTTACATAGATTAAAAACTTCGTTGAAACTCGGGCCATTCGGGCAAAAAAACTAGCGTATTAAACACTCACTCACACACATGCACAAACATATTAAAAAATGCAAATGAAAATTCATTTAACGAACCCTGAGGAACCTTTTTTTTCTTTTTTTTTTTTTCTGTAGTGTGCCCGAGCAGGGAAAACTAAATGCTAAAATATACAGCATCTCCGGAGTTAAAAAGTTTAACATCCTCGTAAATTTTCATCCTAGGTCTATTTGCATCTTAGCTACGTTTCCTCCAGGGATATTCCTCAGAGTGCGGAATAAAAAAAGCGTTCCACCGGACAATGGTCTAGTTTAAAAAACGTCTTGTCCAGATTTAATTTCTTCAAAGATGGGTTTAATTGTAATTGAACGAAATGGCAAAGAATGAGAATTATTAAATACCTTTCATACAAAAAAATTACAAACATTTCAATGAACTAATCAATTAATGAGGATATATAATTCCATAAAGACGACATAACGTATATTTGATGAAACAACATATAAAGAATGATTTATTTAAATATATCATTTCCTGATTTTAAGAAGAAATGTAGAACATAAATTGAGGGAACAAGATAAAATGTAAATGGTAAACCTCATCTTGAAAACGATATCTATTCTCCAAGAACTCATTAAAGCTAATAAACACGAACATTTTGATTACCCCAGTGATGATGACCTTTTCCCCTAGGATGGATGATAGTCCAATAGTCATAAAACCAATATGTCTCCAAGATTGATAATTTTTTTAACAGCTTGGAATTAGTTCCTGTAATGAGCTGCACGCACACTGTCCAACCATACAAGAGATCTCGAATCGGAATCGATTTTGGGGGGCAGTTGTGATTGAACTACAAGTCGATAATCAACAAAACAAAGAAGATTTTTAGTTTTTAGTAGTTTTATTGAAGGATTGTTTTCTAATCCTCAGACACTAGCATTATAGTTTTATTTTTTTAAATCTTTATAATATGATTTTCGACAGTGGAATTACATGACAATCACCAAATAAGAGGGCATATACGATTACTTCTGTCATTTTTAGGCAGGAAGAATACAAAGTATACCTCCCCCCCCCCGCAGATATTCTCTTATTATTAGTCTTGATTCAGGAAAGGAGATCTCTCATCCTACTCCTATTCAGGTTTAATAATTTAAAAGTATCGATAGAAACCAATATCTAATTGGATACACTCTAGACAACACAATGTGACTTACCGAAAACTGTGAGGAGCGCTGGATCCGAGATACGTCTAGCAGCGATGTTCTCTGCGACGCAGGTGTAGTTGGCAGTGTCTTGAAGCCGGGCCTGGCTGACCAGAAGATGTCCTTCTGATGACACGATGATGTTGGTATCGGGTTCCAACGTCGCCCCGTTCCTCAGCCAATAGACCCTAGGGGGTGGTACTCCAGCGGGTGGGTGACATCGGAGCTCGGCCTGGTGGTCAACCTCCACCGATTGGGAGTAAGGGGGCGATTCGAACTGCTTTTTCAGATCTGAAACAATGATAAGAAAAGGAAATTAGAAACTATAGTTCTGGTAAAGAAAAAAAAAACAAAAGAAAAAGGAAGGAAATAAATACTTACCTATGTACATAAGTAAGTCGATCTTAAATATATTTTAATAGGTGTATTAAATTTTTAAATCCACCCGGGAATACGAAACAGGACAAAAAAACAGAAAATATGACTATGGAAAAAATAAATAATACTCAGTATGTTTTTTTATTCTATTTGTATATCTGCGCCTGTCAACAACATTTTAACAATTCATGGCCATTATAATAGATATAAAATGGCATGTCGGCCTTTGGGAAGGATGGCACCCAGCAGTACCTATTCCCAGGGTTGTTTCAGTTACTATTGTCTGTTAAAGTAGGAGATCTCTCATCCAACGCCTTTTCAATCTCCTCTTCACATTTATAGACATTTTTTCTGCGGCCATATCTCGTATAAGGAGGTTTATATGTCTGTTAATGTTAGTATTTAAGGTTTGATTAGTCAAATACAAACAGACTTTTGAAATGAGTTGTAATAATTTTTACTGAAAGGTTTGAAGATTAATTGTAGTAATTCGTAAGTACACATACGTATTTAATTCTATATGGGCATACTGCTCACTGATATACGAGATTGCCAAAAAAAATACTAATTAGGAAATGAAGAACTATCACATGTAATATATTTCAGAAGATTAGAACCATGGGCTCATTTGCATTGGATATTTAACTATTCAAATACACTGATGTACTCATTATTTCCGTGCTTTTTCAAACAATAAATTATTTTCTGGAGGTTATAAGTGTATACACTAGTATTTTAAGGCTGAATGGTTCTACATCAATAACCTTAATGATCTCCTTTTGCTCTCTTATTTACTATTTTTATTAACACAAGAAACAAATATTAAAAATTATTATAGTTTTCAAGATCCATGCTGAGGTATGCCAGAGTATTACGATAACTGAAAAGAAACGATATTAAGCGATAAGCATTGATTTTCGGAATTAGAAGTGTTGTGAAAAAGGAGAACTATGATTATCCACGATTAATCTGAACTGAAATACAATCCTTTTCTGTTTCAGATTCTTATTTCAAACAACCTTACTTAAGAAACAACAACCGGCTTTCCAAACGATTAATTAAATAAACCTCATGCCTATAATAAATAATATTTATAATGACAGGCACTACACGCCGACCATTTTTATCTCGACATCGAACTACAGTGCGTTCTTATTAGGATCGATAGCCTCTGAAGAAACATATCGATAAATCAGTATAGGCTAGTAACTATCGCTGCTGAGGCGATGGCTCTATCAGCACGGACGTGAAGATCGTACAAGCTACAAGCCTATCTCACAAACCAATATCAGTAACATCTCCCTCAAGATTAAGTCATCAGCTTCTTCTGGAGGAATGCCAAATAACAAAACAAGTAGGTAGGTAAACAAGAAGAATGAACTGTCGATAACAATTATTTATATTTAAATTTAATTATAAAATTAAAATTATTCATTATATATTTTATATACCAAATTATATATTGTAGTGTATAAAATTATATATATATTTAAAGATTTAATTTGGAATTGTTCCATGCGTATATTTTCTAATGGTTAAATATGACTACTTCCAGTCACGCCACAACCAACCTTCAGCCGATTACCCAACTCTTTCCATATGTCTTTTTTTATATTTGATTTGACTTTCCATATGTCTGAATTTTAGAATTATTCTATAACGGCTGGATTGAGCGATACTCTTAATGTGTTAGAATAATTTAACATAACATAAAGATAATATTTAGACTTCATTTAGCTGCGAGCTTTTTTGTAGGTCATTCAATTTTTAGGAATTGATGGTGTCTCAATGGTAATATTGAAGTAATTATTGTCTATTAACTAGTAACAAAACTGCTTAGTGTATTCAAATGTGTGTGGGAAAAATATTTTATGTTTTCACCATTCCTGTAATCTGGGCATGGGGGAGTTCATTGTTACATAGACGTTCTGCACGCTAATATGGTTTTAAATAATTTTTATCAGAAGAAAATCATAAAACAATCAAAACTCAAATTATTAATAATAATACAAAAAGTAACGACTTGTAACGATACATTAACACAATAGTAACCATATGATTCGATATTCAGAGCAAGAATAAGTCTCTAGTCCATTGCTTGTTTTATTAAGTCCGAAATAAAACATTTTAGAATGGTGTAGAGGATTCGAAAAACTTCTAGAGGATACATGCACATGGACATGCACTAGAAAAGTTAGGTAACTGTTCCAACAAAAATAGAACTGTTTATGTAACAAATGAAAATAATATGGTTTTTGTTACATATTAAAATATGAGACAACGTACAAGGAAAATAAATTAAAATAGTATTTATGAAAAAATTGTAATAATAAAGAAAGAAATTAACAAAATATTATTGAACTAATAAAAAAAAATATGAAATAGAATAAGTAGAAAAGAAATATAAAAATTCATGATTAATTAAAATTTTTATAAAGTGTCACCTGTCCAATTTATTTATAATAATTTAGCATCACCTATTCTATTCACAAACTCGGGAAATTCTCAGCCGAAATGACCAATAAGACCTTCTTTACTAATTGGCCAATTGTGCCCAATGGCCATAACTGTCTCAATAATTTATATCTTTTCCTTACTTCAAATCTATATTTGTACTTCGCATTTAGTATGCAATGGTTGACATCTAACGGTATATCTTTTGTTAGTCTGTTGATATATGAGCGCATTTTAACATAAAAAAAACAGGGAATTCGAATTTATGTATATAGTGTAGTTGTTTGTTAATTACGTACTTGGGAGCACCTGTTATTAGTCTTTAAATATTGGATTAAAAAGTTTATTATTATTGTAATATTTTCTGCTGAGCCGTCAATTAGCGAGGCGGTATGTCAAAATGGCCCATTATGTCAAAATGGGTTTAAGTAAGTAGGAGTTTGTATTCAGTTTCTACCTAATTTTAAGTTTAGAAGATGTAGAAAAAAAGAGAAAATTTACAAATGTATGTTCGGTGTTTGAACCATGTATGTTCAATAATTTTAAACCATTGTTAGAATATCATTCATTGTTTCATCTCTACATGATATGACAAAAACAACTACAAAACCAACTAAAGAAGCTTAATCTTGTTAAATGAAAGTGTATAAATATCCAAGTTGGACAGGAACAGCAAACAGCTAACACCCCCAACTACAGAAAGAAGAGGAAGCACAAGTAGGAGGGAGTGACCCTGCGCCGAAGAGCCATTACTCCTCAAAGGATCCGTTTCAGTTCTTGTTTCCAGGGAGGCGAAGACAAGGCGGAGGAGACAATGGCCCGATCCATCAGGATATTGTGCTGGGGGGAACCCCACAATTTGCCGGATGGCATTCCCCCACCCGGTTTTTATTGTCCCAAGGGTGAGGATTAATCCCGGGCTGCTAAGCCTCCTCTCTCGGGGCTCTTCTTATTCAATTAGCCGTCGTGTGGGAACTTTTTGTCTCTCGAATCTGTTCATCTCTTTCGCATGGCGGAGTTTGGCATGATGCGGAGTTAAGATATTGGACGGACGATCACGAGGGTGTGAAGAGGATCGTAATCCGAGGGTGTTCGCTGATGATTTCATCACTACAGAATCTTGCCTAAATTTGTTTATAACAGAGGGGATGAAAAAGACAAGGAATTCAGGAATAAACGGAAAAAAGGAAGATTAAACTGTAGAATAAACACTGATATGGCTTATTATAATTTTATTAGTTCACACATAAATGCAGGCGTGCTTATTATAAAGGGTTATAATAACATTGATACCAACAAAACTGTTGTAGAACTGTATTATTGTAAAGTAACCAATGGGAATGGGATGCAAATCGGTTAAGTTAAATTAACCAATAGAGGCATTCCATCCAGTGGTGGGCCAATATAGCTGCTCTTATTGGCTGGCTCTCTCTCTCTCCCTAACTTCAATAATTTCCATTTAGCCCAGTTATTTTTGTATTGTATATTTAAAATTAAACAAACGGAAGCAATAATATCGATGTTCGTTTTATACAATACCAATTCTAAAAGTTTTTATTTAATTTCCTGTTGTTTCAAAAACATACTAATCTTATATGGTTTTTTATTGAAAGTCATATCTCAATGATTATACCCTACAAAGCTGTTGGTACTCTTTTCTGAGAATTACTAATATAAATCGATTGAAAATAACTCAAGTGTGAATTCAGAACAAGATTAACATTATTTTTTAGGATTTTACCTATGATGAAAGACTGTGTCATCTAAAAAATAAAATATTAGACCTGATGGATTTTGAGTAATAATTATTATTTCGAAAAATAAATCTATTTATAAATATGGACAGTAGCAATGCAAAAATATTTCGTTCTCATCTGAATGTTCCAAGCTCAATTCCTTAAAAAAAAAAAAAAAAAAAAGGAACTCTATTGTTAGAACTTTTCCAAATAGCATAGTACATATATAATAATAATCTCACCTTGACCGCACGAACTATCTAATAAATTAATCTAGGATCTGGAGGGTCTATTTCAGTAGCGATGATTGATCCCAACCTAAATTTAGCAGTTGATGCATACCAAGCTATTATGGGCCAAATATAACAGCTGACATTAACAATGGCGTGTAGGGAATCGCCTGTGTACCGCATGCGACCAGTGTTAGTCCTGTCTTATCTGGACTATAACCAGGGCTGCCATCTAGCTGCTGGGCCTGTTATTAAAATAATAATCTTGTTAACTGGTCAATACAGATAACTGAAAATGCTAAGTAAAATTAAGCTATACGTAATTCTCAACAGGGCTTTTATGTAAACCTTGTTGATAATTACTTATAGCTTAATTTTACTTTGCGTTTTCAGTTATTTGTATTGATCAGATAACATGTCTTTTATGTAAAGCAAAGCAATAATTATTAAAAAAATTTAAGGAACTAAAATTACCCATTTTTCTAATTCATGGGTTATTTATATTTTTTATAAGTTTTAAAATTAAATTATATTTTACTGTTAAATACCTTATATTTTACCCTATATATATATATAAGTAAATATAAGTAAAATATAATTAATATATATAAGTATACCTATATACCTATATATATATATATATATATATATATATATATATATATACATATATATATAGGTGTACCTATATATAAGTAAAATGTAATTAAAGTAAGTACCCCCCCCCCTCCTGGCTACCGCGACCAACGTTTTCAATGCGATCTCTTTATAGTTCTCGCGAACTAAAATTTTAAACATAAGTAACGTAAGTTAAACATAGCTTTAACTTCGTTCTTGTTATTATTATTGATTTAGATCAAACGTAAGTATAAACCTATGTACCCCTCCCCCTCCTGGCTACCGCGACCAACGTTTTCAATGCTTTTCAATGTTCTCGCGAACTAAAATTTTAAAAACCGTAATTAATACGGCTTTTTTTTTTCGCGACTAGTTACCTCTCGCATAGGTAATTAGTCCAAAAATCTTTATTAGGTAAGACTATAGATAAGGGCGGGGGGGAGGGTTTTCCCCGACGCCACCAGGAACCACCACCGTTTGGGCCGGGGATAGCCGAGCGTGTTGGAGCGCGGCCCGCTATAACACGCTCGAGCCAAACGGTGGCGGTTCGAATCCGCCCTGGGATGGCTGACTTTTATTTCGTGGAGGACCCACGGAATAAATCTCGACCTACCCACCATGGTTAGGATAGGTTGGTTACACCTGTAGAGTAACCCCCCGTATGCCACACATGGCCAGGTAGGGGTCCGAAAAAAAAAAAAAAATAGGTAAGTGAAAGTAATATATATTTCATATATAAGTAAGTGAAAGTAATATATATTTCATATATAGGTAAGTGTAAGTAAAAATAACTTCTTTAATGGCTGCTGTACAGGTTAATTGGAAGAAAAATCGAAACAAATATTGGTTTTTCTTTCCAGTATTTTATTTGGACAATTCTCTAAAAAGGAAAATTTGATAGTGACTAACGGAGTTTGTGCCTGGTTTGGTTTGTTCTGTTCAGGTTTGGAATGGTCAGATATGGTGAGAAATGGTTTGAAATATGGTCAGATTTAGTTCGGAATGTTCAGCAATTGTTTGGGTTGGTCTGGTAGGGGATGATCAGAGATGGTAAGGAATGAACAAAGATGATCAGATATCGTTTGTTGTCGTCTGGTAGGGGATGTTTAAAGATCGTTCGAAATGGTTTGTTGTGGTCTGTTTAGGGAAAGTAAAAGATGGTTCGGAATGGTCGGATATACAGGGTGACATGCTACTCGTGCGACAAACTTCACCAGTAGATTTTCCTCCATAAAATGAATAAAAAAGTTCATATTGACCATGGTCCGATTCTCAACCATTTCGGAATAATTTCGCTTTTTAACGATTTTGAAAGATATCACGACCTTAATACTTCATACACTAGACATACCGTTACAGTTGACACCACCGCCTTTATCATTTACACCTTCACAAGTTGCAAACCACATAAGAAAATTACCTAGAAGAAAAGCCCCGGGTTATGACTTAATAACAGCCGAGGCGCTCCAACAAATGCCTAGAAAAGCCCTAGTGTTCCTTACGACAATATACAATTGCATTCTCAGGACGACTAAATACCCAATTCAGTGGAAATATTCACACATCAAAATGATACATAAGAAAGACAAAAATGCTAACGATCCGTCATCTTACAGACCAATCAGTCTCCTTCCTGTATGCTCTAAACTTTTTGAGAAATTATTATATACAAGACTTGTGGACATACTGACTAACAAAAACATAATTCCTGACCACCAATTTGGTTTCCGCACATTTCATTCAACAACACATCAACTACACAGAGTAACTGACTTCATTTCTGGGGCACTAGAGCAGAAAAAGTACGCTACTGGTGTATTTCTGGATGTCGCCCAGGCGTTTGATAAAGTTTGGCACCAAGGTCTTCACTTCAAACTCAAGACCATTCTACCCCACACATATTACCTGATACTTCAATCGTACCTCTGCGAAAGATTTTTCTCTATCCGACAAGGCATTGAGACTTCGTCAGTCAGACCAATCTCGGCAGGGGTTCCACAAGGGTCGATACTTGCTCCATTATTATACATTATATACACACATGACATACCGACAAACTCTGAGACTTTAACTGCAACCTACGCCGATGACATTGCAATTTTAACAATACATAATAACCCAAGATTGGCATCACTAAATTTGCAAAATCACTTACTACATTTACAAAATTGGTACTCACTTTGGAAAATGAAATTAAACCATAACAAGTCCCAACATATAACATTCACACTGCGACGCGACACATGCCCACCAGTTTACATAGGAGACAATCAAATACCTCAGACGGACTCAGTACGCTACCTGGGACTTCTGTTCGACAGAAGGATGACTTGGGGCCCACACGTAAAAATGAAAAGACAGACTCTTAACAAACGACTGAAAACACTGTTCTCTCTTTTTTCTAAATCGTCAAAATTAAAAATAGAACATAAACTGAACACATACACTTACTTACTTAAACCCATTTGGACATACGCCTCACAGATTTTCGGCTCAACAAAGAGGACGCACTTACGAAAATTACAAACTTTTCAATCAAAAATTTTGAGACTAATAACGAACGCTCCCTGGTACGTAAATAATAAAACTTTACATACAGACTTACAACAACCTACTGTCGAACAACACATACGAACTCTTTATTCACGATTTTTTGTTAAATTACACGGACATAACAATACACTAATTAACGACATGGCCACGGCTGATATGCCTGTAGCTAGGCGGCTAAAAAGAAGCTGGATGAGGGACCTGCTCACGTAAGGTATCAAGCCCGGAAAGAGGTGCTGCTGGGCACCTTCCTTTCTTCATGCCTACAAAGGCCCTAAGTTCAATAATTGTAACAACACATTCGCTGATTGTCACGCTGGGTGACAGGTGTGAATCGAAGATTGAAGGAAAAAAAAAAAAAAAAAAAAAAAAAATATATTTTACGGTTTATTTACTACAATCATATTATATTGTTCTCAAACATGGTTTCTTACAAATAAATTTACAAATTTTCAACTTTATCGGAATCTACTACGAATTAAACCAACATACCGTAAGAGCAACAGTAGAGTGCAAAAAACAAGTACAAATTGGGCATTTAATAAAAGAACCACTTTTACTGAACTGGAGGAAATTAAGACAGAATAGATTCCAAGAGTGAAAGACTGTTGAATTCTGTGGCTGGGAATAATGACATTTTTAGTAGTTATTTTTTGTTTTGCTTTTAAGTTATACTGTATATAAATGAAATTGTTTAATTATTTTATAAAATAAGTAGTTATTATTAAAAGATTTATGCGTTCAATTACAATGACGTTGTATTAACTGTAAGCGGCCTTACAGTAGTAGCTCCTGGGTGGTCTCAGTTCTTCAGATAGAAAGGAAGCAAGGGGAATGATTTATTTCATGACTTTTATTGCTCATTCTGGTTACAGATTAACTGACTTCATTACTATAGAGCTCTTTCTTTTTTTTTTATTTGTTCGTGTATGAAGACAATTATTATAATACTTTTGATTGCCTGTGACCAGGTTGTTTTTTATTTCTACAGCTAGCCGAAACAACATGATAAAAATTTTATATAAAGCTCAATGTTATCCATAATTGACGTTACTCTAATATATACAAGGTCGGTATGTTTATAACTTAAAAATCGTAAATTAGCTGATTATTTTAGTATTTCAAATTAAAAAAAAATATTATTAAGAGTACACAACACTTCCTGTTCAGAGGAGTGAAACTATCTTTATATGGACAAACTAAAAAATGCCAGTGTCAATATATAATCCTTCATTATTCAACAGCAATTCAATTTAGTCCATGATGTTTTTAGAGTTAATCTCGCCGGAATACATTTATTTATTGATTCGTTTGGAACAACATTAAAAAAATTACAGTCATAAAATTTGTAATTAATTACTACTGAATAAACAAGAAAAACCCTTATAGCTGTGCTACTTTATTTCGAAATGTTAACACTTTATTCAATAACATAAAGAACTATCCTTAAAGGAGATGTATTGTAAAATATAGGGAATGGTGAAAAAAAAAAAGATACATCTGTCAATAAATGCGAATTAGAGAACTGAAGAGTGGAATTGAATTGGCAGTTCGTATATCAACAAATATTAAATACCGTAGTCAAGGGCTTTCGAGTTAAAAGCTCTGAGTTTTGATTTCACTTACCGATGAAATAATATTTTATTTTAGTATTAACAACGTTATAGCCACGCAATTACGCAACCTGTGTCATAAATTGCAAGTAAAATTATTGATGATTAATAATACAATCAATATTTTAAAATTAATTCTTAGCAGTATCGACAAATAGATCTGTTATAAATGAATGAATATTTATGTTTTAATGTAGCTAAAATATTAAGCATAATTAATTAAAAATCAATTGATAGTATGGACGATATTGTTAAATTTGCAAAAATTCAGGACAAAATCAAACAGGCCTTTACATTTTGATATTACAACTCGCCAATACATTTCAAAATCAGGAATATCCGCGATGTTGGTGTTGATTAGTTTTTACTTTATTCAATTAAGTTTTATCTATCATTCAATCCTACAATAAGTTATTATTGAAACCCTACTTCTTACCGATTGGGATAGATGAAGTCAACTCAGATGTTTAGAGTTGTGACACTGTCGTTGTTTCATGTGCATATGTCCGTTTACAAGATTTGCCAATGCTCTTGAATCTTAAAGACTTTTACTCGTGAAGGCCATCATTCGGTTTATGGTAATATGGTACAGGAACCCCCACACTCCGTCAGTCTCGAACCGTGACCCAACCTGACCCTAGATAAGCCAAATGCCCGAGTGTGGGGTGTCGCAAGAGGACCTTTTCGTCGCGAACCAAATGTGCACTCTGACCTCTTTTATTACTGGCTACGCTAAACTTAACACTTGTTTGCATTTCCTCAGAGAGACTAGCAACGTGTATATGAATGAATACAGTCTCGTAAAATAGATGACTTATAGCGTATCATAATGATCGTTTACAGATAAGGCGACAAGACCCAAGATAGTCAACAGGTTTGTAAGCTCCTCCTCCGCGTTTTAGCGTTTCAAAGATTTAATATGTTTTGCTAATTGATAATCTTATCCTAGCATGTTTTACTCAATTAATCCTTTAAATCTTCCATTGGACATACAACACATTATACATCATCAGTTCCGGAAATGTTTTGTTCTTTTGTGGAGTGACCATGCTGGAGTAACACTTACATACGTACGTTTAACCAATTGAACAAACGAATTATACATTAATATTTTTCGTACCTGGCCACCACCTGGCGGATGCGGCAGGTCTGAATACGAACGAGGTTATGGTTTATGACAGGGAGACCTGGAACTGGAGTGAACACGATTTAAATACAGAGCAGGGACCGGGGCACGGCTGGGTGCAGTCGTGCGATCAGAGGACACGACTCATAGCAATTAGCCCTCTCGGGATGGGATACATATTTATAACTGCTTAGGTCGGGTTTGCTGCAGTTATTGGGTACGCCATGTCTTTGGGTTCATAGAGGATAACCAAGAAGATGAGAATTCTCTTTCTTCTGAGAAAGAGCCTCAGAATCTGAAAAGTTGACTCATCAAGCAAAAGAAAGTGAAGGTTAATGTGGAATGTAATCTAGGTTCAATTTAATATGTTTGATAGATTTGTAGATGGTTGAAAGAAGGATTATTCGTGATGGTAATGTGCTATTGCTTATGAGCTGCAAAACCTACATATTCGGTCATCACCAGAGCTTAGTGAAGTATGAAGAAAAGACAGAATTAGGTACGCATTGGGCTCAAAAATGGACTATTTTTGATTTCGGTTGAAGTGATTCCGAGTTTTGTTACTATTTTGTAGTAAATCTCTTTATCTACTACTTCAACAAATAAAAATCGCAACTGTTATAGGTACGAAAAATTTTGTAAAATCTGTGTTCCACAGAAACTAATATTGAAAACAAATTACATATATGTGATAAAAAAATAATATTAATTAATGTTAATTTATCATTTTTGAACCGAAATCTTTCTATGAGTAATATGTTTAAAAACCTGTACCACTACAACCCATAAAGGGTCTTGGGGTTCAGTACTATGTAAGGAAGAGTACTGTTTCTTGGTCAGCGGTCGTGCAAGGAGGTGATTTGACCGTGATCACGCTCAACCGCCAGGTTCTTTCCCCTTAATTTTTCAATTAAGGGTACCCACTTTATAGAGGCTGGGTTTGCCCCAGGAGGGTCTCTCGGCCCACGAGACGAACTGTGGCGAATAATAAAGATATCATAAGCCATGTCAGATTCGAACTCGGGACCTTAAGCACAGCAGTCCACTGCCTTACCAGTGGGCTACCCCGCTCCCCCCGTAATATGTTTAATATGTATTAATGTATGTAATACTATGAGTAATATGTTTAAAATATTAAAATTATTAAAATACGGTTTCACAACTTAAAGGAACGGAAAACGGAAAAGTATAATTTCCCAATCCTTTCTATTCTAGCAAGGTTCCCAATTAATTTCCGAGCGGTAAATTCCACAGCGGTTGTAAACTTTTGAGATAAAACTTTTCTGTTATACCCGCCCTCCACACACCTCAACTTAGTGATGGATCGTTAGGTGAAATATGTAAATGAGAGGACTATGTATTATATAGGTAGGAATATGTAAATGGAAATTATCTGTAACAAACGAGAACGAGCCTAGGCTGAATAATTTAGCTGCAAAGTAGCAATAAAAAGCGCGACTCTGATTGGCTGCGGAGCTGTCATGTTCCGCTGGCTAATGCAACACCCACAACCTCTGGTTTTATCAGGGGCTGTAAAAATGTCTATATATCTCCTTGCCATTTGTGGAAGGCTTATTGAATTTCTATATATAAGATTTATTTTTTATTTTTAGAAAAGTAAAAATCAATCCATGTCATGGCATATATTTTAAGTCAGATATATTTATTTTTTTATTTATTGAAAAAATTAATACATTCTGCCACAATCAGGGGCATTATTATTAGAGTTTTAAGGACACATTCACTCAATAACTATATACAAATGTACATAAAAAAAAATAACAAAAACAAATAAAATGTAAACCTCGAAAAAGAAAAGAACAAAACAAATAAGTCAGACGTAGGCCAGATACATAGAAATCTTTTGACACTTGATGATTCAGACAAATTCTATGTTATTGTGATCTACAACTCATCCAAAACAAGAATAAGTTTCGCCTAGGATTCATTGAGATTCATTCTTTTCCGATTGTGTTTTTTACACACCAGCCAATTAAGGTAAACGTACCTAAAGTGGCCACTTGGACAATTAAATTCTGAAAATAAGGCAGCTAGGCTTTGAATCAGCTTCAAACTTAGAGTGAATGTACCTACTACTACCTAGTACATTCACTCTAAGTTTGAAGCTGATTCAAAGCCTAGCTGCCTTATTTTCAAAATTTAATTGTCTAGGTGGCCACTACTGGAACAGCGTCCACTACAGGTACGTTTACCTTATGTAGGAGTTAATTCCCGATAAGAGATCATGACGAAAATCCCTCGTTATAACATGAATTATTATCTATATGAGGAAAACTGATGTTTATTTCTAGAAAAAGAGTCCTGATATTACATGATTCGAACACTGATTTCGGCAACTCCATATTAAAAACATAAATTATTTTTCACAACTGTTCATGATTTTTGAGTAAATTTCAAGTTTAAAAGTAGAATGAGAAGCAATTATATCAAGCCTCTGATTAAAGTTACTGTGCAAGATATCACTTCAGATAAATACTGAGTTTTGTTCTCTGTTATCTGAAGACTAATTTTTTTTTTGTTTTTTGCAACATTTTCTTTTAATTTAAGATTTATTTGTTAAAAGTTTTACACATAATTTTCGGAATGAGTAAAAGATTGCAAGCATGTATAACTTTTTCAGCGTGTTCACAAAACAGTAATAGCTATTGTCATTTTTGAGATATTTCATTGTTGAAAGGAGAGAGCTATTTATGTGGAAGAAAAAATATAGGTTCTATAAAGTCTCTCCTAGTGAATTCAAGTAAATAGAACCAACTAGTACTAACTACTAAGTTAGTTGTACTACTAACTAAGTAGTAATTAGTGATAAATGATTAGTAGCCTCTACTAGTAATAGTTTTGATAAAGTTTTAGCTAGTGATTGAGGATATTCGGAATCGGAAATTTTTTTTGGATTCTATGATCAACAAGTGTGGGGCGTCAAAAGCGCCAAAATCAATTTTAGTAATGACGCCGACATAGGATACAGGTATTATATATTCTCCCAAGTGTAGTTTCACCTATTATATATGGTCCGTCTAGTTACTTAATGAATAATGATTTCAGCCTGAATACTTCGAACGAACAGTTATTTATTTTGGGTTTGTTTAAATCAAAATAGGGAAAACAAATGGGCCCCTGCCTCGAGGAAATTGAAAAACGCTCTAGCATTTTTTTTTTAACAAGATTGATAGCACCCGAGGAACCGACAGAGGAATTCAAATGGTTGTCCTGATTGATACGTAACAGAGGCACCAGTGTTAATCGCCGGCCGCTACTGCCCACCAACTTTGATTTATTAGTCTGGCTACTCTTATAGCAGCGATGACTAATTAGTCTTATGAATATTAACGAATCAACCGTATCGTCGGCCATGTTTAGATATATATCCCAGACGCCTCATCTTTCGTCTGTGGATCTTTTGTTGAGAGCTTGAGGCCAGTTCGAAGAGTTATTCAGTTCCAGGTTATCATAAGTTATTTAATAACTTATTTAATAACTGCATCCTTATCTTCAGGCTTTTAAGCAATTTTTTAGTAATATAATGATTTAGATTCAGACGCCAATTGGCAAATGAGTACTAATTGTAAATTGGAATCAGTTTAAAAAAAATATAAAACAGTGGTACAGACAAAAAAATTTAGCATGACCTTTTAACGCCAATGAACCTTTTATAAGGAGATTACGCCTTTTAAGTGATGGAGTTAGCTCATTTCATTTCTGTTCTCTAATGTATAAAAACAATAGAACCGGATCAACAACGAATAATTTCCACAATTACCAAGATATCGGACCCGTAGTAAAATAAAAGTACAACTGAAAAATGACAATTTCTTAGTTAGCGACAGTATCAAACAAGAAATTTACCAATTATTTACATAAAAAAGAAGGGTAATTTAAGTAGGCACTGTCAAATCATAGGCAATGTGTTTTCTTCTTGGTTCCAGAGTATCTAAAAGAGTTGAACTGGAATTTAACAAACAATTTCCTAAAATGTTCTGTTCGGGTTCGGTAAAATAACCATTAGGACTAGAACTATAATTACTTAACCCAATACTTACAATGGTAAGTACTGCCTTATTATTAGATACAGAAAAGAAACAACTCCGCTGAGGCTTGTTAAAGCCGATATTTATAAGTCTTAGGTAGATTCTGGAAGATTCGATGTTCGCGTAGAACAAAGTCTTTGATCTTAGCCGCCCACCAGTCCTGTGCCAAACAATGGACGGATTGTTCTGAATAGGCGATTTGTCTTCACCAACTGGGGTTCCAGGGTATCCAAAAATATCGGATTAGAACTTTACTAACGATTTCCTAAAATATTCAATTTTTGAGATGTTAATCTAGGACAGAGCGGTATATTGACTGACCTCAGTAAAAAAGTGGTAGCTTTCAATGAAAGCTGGGAACGAAGCCGCAAATACGTCCTATCCCAAGGACGGCATAGCTAAGATCAGATGCCGTTTTTTTCATATATCTATGACTTTGTATTATATATAATATATATATACTCGTACAGCAGGAAAAGGGGCAGCCCACAGTACTTTTCCAACTCTGCAAATATATGAATTCAACGATGACGGCACTTTTGAAGGATAGAGTACATAGTAGGTGGGAATCAATGTGTAAACAAATTCCAAATAAAAATTAATTGAAAATGTTTGTGTTCTATTGACAAAACTAACGATCGGCCATAAACCTGACTCACGTGAACCTGATTTTGAGGGAGCCAACCACACTTCGAGGTGTTTTTTATTCACTTTTTTTTGTGGGATTAGGAATACCATACAAACGATGGGACTCACTGGTTCTTTCGAATCTGTCCAGCATTTGGGTTGTCTTAAGTCTGATCTGGGGTTGGACTGGCGGATTATCAACCTCTTTACCGTCCTATAAGTCTAAACTCCTTTGGATGGTAACTTTAGGCGGTACATATGTAACAAAAGGTAAATTTAATGACGTCATTTATCAATAGAAGACGATAATTCATTAGGGAAAGTTCACATTGCATCTTAACTATATGCAAGAACGTGACTATGTACTAAGAGGAAATTTAAATAAATACTATTCAATCAATATTTATCTATGATAATGAAATGCATCTCGGGAATGCACTCATGGCATTAGCAAATATTACTATATCAGTGGATAGATGGATCTGTTTATTTATTTTTTTTATTTTTTTAGTGGGTGTGGTGGAAGCAAAAAATGAACTTGGAAGTTACAGCCTAATACATTATTTATGCAAATATAGAAGAAGAAAAAGCCACATGTAAAATTGGGAAGTAATAATAAATTAAAAACCGTAGAAATTCATTAATTTGCTCAATCACCACGTTTTTAGAGTTATTCGATTGACCTCTGGTAATCACGTTTTATAATTACTCTCGCCATTTCTTGGTCGGTACCGAATCATAATTTTAATTGACGAAATCTAATATGGTTAGTCGCCATTAGGTATACCTGGATTTTTTTCCAATATTTCATTTTTCTCCTTTGTATTTAAAAAAAAAATTATTATCATTATTCACTATATCGTAGGATTATTGTGAAATTTCCATAAGCTAAGCTGCATTGAGAGCTTTGCCATTTCTTCCTATGCATGCATTTTAAAGTACATAATTTTGAAATAATTTATTTTTTGAAGAGAAAAGATTTGGCTCCGCCGGGAGTCGAACCCGGGTCTCCTGCGTTACATGCGAGGATGCTAACCGCTACACCACAGAGCTCGGCTCAAGGCAGAGCAAATCCTTCCTCTTCACTGATACCTACTCACCCCTATCTCACAAGTTTTGCGAGTAGTAGCGGGAGGTGGACAAGTTTTGTCCAATTTATGGTATTTTATTGACTTAAGTCAATTTTTTAAATTATTTTAATTAATCTAATCTTAATTTGTGGCTGACCACCATTTTTAAATTATTTAAAAATAATTTAAAAATGGTGGTCAGCCACAAATTAAGATTAGATTAATTAAAATAATTTTGAAATAATATATTGATTGAAAAATGTGGGTGTGGGGCATCACAAATGCAATTGTTACATTAAATACTAAATCTTTTGATTAAACGAAACAAAAATTCAGCTATTTACTTTCAATTTTCTTTTGGATTTCAGGACATCTGATACACTACTTTCCACCTTTGCTCGTGTTAGACACAGCACCATATTCTTATTTTAAATTCATCCATGTACTTAGAACTTAAAATTTCATAGGTGTTATCTGATGTCCACTGGAGTTTATTCTTTAGCATAACCATAACAAGACCTAAAATCTAAAATAAAATACCTAACAATTCTATATTACTTCATGATAAGTAATTTTATTTGTATTATTATTATCAAAAACATTATGTATAAATTCATTTTTAGGTAAGATGACACAGGTAAAATTTCGTAGGGGTTATAAAGGAGAAACGTGACAAAGGTGTGTCAAACGTAGTCTCGAGAACATAGGCAAAGAGAAGACGAGATCACGTTGGAAGGTTGGAAGGACACACCAAAGAGAACATGGTCAAAGGATGCGGGAACGTAAGCCCTCTGGGCATTGTCTCTCAGGGCTGAAACTGAAAATGGTCCCTTCACAATACGTTAAGTCATTCACCCAGCAGTCGATTATGGTTGAATAAAGCTAAACGTAGAATATAAATTTATATGTTCAGTACAATAGATCTATAAATACAAACAATAGACAACTTCTATTCTCAAGCTATCGAAACAAAAATATGTAAGTTATAATTCTATTATCCTAAAATTTATTTTGTTGACGAAAATTTACCGCATCCAATGAACATGTGCTGAAAAACTGTATTAAGTCTAATAATTTTCTTATACCATTTGGTCTCAGATGATGACCAAACAGATTAATACTGAGGTTCTCATTTACAATTTAAAAAAAAATAAAACGTCTAGTGTCGAAATATAGCAAAGTTTAATTCTAATTCTTATTTAATACTTCCTTTATAATAATGAAATAATAATTTTAGCTTTAAAAAATACTCAAGTATAAATGGAAAGTATTTTCTTTTAAAAACTATATAAAAATAATAAATTAAATAAATTATTTTTTACCCACACTACACTTCTTTCGAATTTCGAAATGACCATGGAATACTAATGAATATGACGCATTTTCAAATGCCAGACCATCTATAAAATAACGTACTCATTGCAAATGCAGTAAAATAAAAAAAATAAACAATACATGGTATCAAACTTCATGATCAGTGTTTTTATTTCCATGAGACAGTTAAGAAGAAAAAAATCTTTTAAAAAAGGATAATTTTTCGAATTTAGGATTAGAATTCGAATAATTATTAAATAAATCAATTATATAAATTGATTATCAGGAAACGCGTTTTTTTCCAGCTGAATATGGCAAGTTCTGATTAGTACCCTTTAACTAACCCATATATCTCAGACAGAATACTACAAACTTTCAATGTCACTTATAATTCACCCCTACTAAACAGACCACCCATGCATGAAGAAATGATCTTATTTGAGGATTGGCCTACTTCTCTGACGCTTACATTCGGTTTTATGGTCTTTTGTTTTAATCAATATTTTTTTGGGTATTGAATACATTTTTTTTTCTTTAAGATATATAGCTAATCTCTTATAAGAAATGAGCCAATCTTATTTAGTTTTACCTAACCGAGCATAACAAGAATCTTACATAAATAGGATTTTTGATACAATTTCTTGTTTGGTTTGTAATTAGAAGGACCAATTGTCCACTATCGGACATTCATCTTCGGAACGTTTCTCGTACCAAAACGTTATGAGATATATAACTGGGGAAATCCCTTGAAAGGGCAGGAGTGCAAACAGAACAAAGCTCCCTGAACGACGACGAGAGGATAACAAGCAAACATGGATGCCATTAGGGTGGCGGTTAAACCTTTTCCTCGGCGGGATACGGCCGTCCATCCCCGGCCATATTGTCCATTGTGATCCTGCAAAGTGGCGCTGAGGATCAGTAGTTCCCGTCCGTTCCCCGCCTGCCGCTAATCCTCTGGGATTTATCCTATTTCCGAGGAGGAGTGGCCAAAAAAAGTTGGAGTCACAAACGCACTCGCTAAATCCCTGATTGTAAAAACAGTAAGGCCGTTACGATGAGGCTTTATTTTAGAGAAAAAGCTTTAGATTGCAACGGAGTGGGTACTTCGAAGGGTGCAGCTTCATTTCCATGGATCAATGTAATTCGTTCTAAGCCGGGTCTTCAATATTCTAGCGTGATTAACATACATCTATTGAGCAACTGGAAAAATCCATAGATGTTTGGCTTAATACGATCCTAAAAATACTTTTTACTCAAATACGTTTTGGTATTACTTCGGTTAAGCAGCTGCAAGATGGCGGTCGGCGTCGGTAAACAACAAGGTATTCTGATCACGCCCTACCCTATATCCACAGTTCAGTTCGGGTTCACCCGAGTGTTCCCGAGCAGAAGTAGTCGAGAATTCGAGTATTCCTAACCACCAGATTATTATTATTTTTTTTTTTTGTAAAAATTTATTTAAATAACCAAAAAGAATATTTTTAAAAATTATTTGATGATGATTTTGAATGAACTCCATAGGCAAAAGAACAATTTGTATTATAACATGATTTATTAGATTGAAGAAAGGTTTAAGACATAGTATCTATTAAAATCAATTTAACTATAATTATCGACTAACTTTATAATAATCCACTGATGATTAATTAAATAGAAATAATTTAATTAAATCTTTATATTTATTAATATAATTTTAAAAAATAACCTTTTTAGTTATTTAAATACATTTTTCTTGAAATAAAAAAAAGTAATAATCAGGTGGTTAGGGATACTCGTATTCACGACTGCATCTGCTCGGGAAAACTCGGGTAAACCCGAACCGAACTGTGGAGGAAGTGATCGGATTACCTTGTTTACTGACACCGTCCGCCATCTTGCAGCTGCTTAACCGAAGTAATACCAAGATTTCTACTAGGTGATAATTGTTCTTCTAATGTCAGTTATTATCATAGTAAGATATCTTTATTCTCAAGGGGAAGTGGTTGCTTACGTAAAAAAAAATATATAACTTCAAATTTTATGATTCCTATTTGAAAATAATTGATTCTCCTTAAAGAAGATAAACTGATAAGGTCTTGAGGATATATAAGGGAAATTTCAGTTAATATATCCTAATAAAATTAAAAATTATTACGAAATTATTTTTAAATACATAGGAATACATGAAATACATACCATAAATAATAGAGGAAGATGGCTAAGATGATAATCACAATTAATAAGTATGGTCACCTGTGATGTAGTGGTTAGCATGGCAACCTACAATACTAAAGGTCGTGGGTTCGCGCCCTGCGGTTTCCTTGGATTTTTAATGGGAGTAAAAAACCCTTGGCTATGCTGTTCCTCGGATAGGACGTAAACTGGAGGTCCTCAGCCTGTAAGATGTGAGGTAATAGTTAAAGATTCCTATTCTAATTATACCTAGGCAAAATTAAGAACTCCCAGTGTAGCATCGTCCGATCAGCCTTAGTGCCATAAAGTGACGTTAAACAAACAAAACAACAAACAATAATCAAATAAATAACCCGATATGATAATTATAGACAATTCGAAACTCGCTGAGAGTACTGAACTTCTCCTTTATCGCAGCATTGCACTTCGAAGGCGCAAAACCGACACGACACCTGATCCGGCGCTAAAGAATGACGCACAATGGCGGCGGACAGACACGATTACCATCCATTATCCCGTTGAGTCAGAAGTCATTAAGTGCACGCTGTGGAAGCCTCGGACTAAATGGACCATGGGCCAACCTTGGACCCTCACAAAGAGAACCCCGTTAAAATTAATACACTGGCCATGTTCGAATCATGCCGACAGCAACCGTACATCCTACCTCGGCTCGGAGTCTATTAATAGAGAGGTCTGAGTCGTTTCAACTTCCTGGCTCGGGAGGAAGTCCATGAAGCTGCTGTACGTAATTCAGCTGTAATATCAGTGTGTGCCTAATATAATTCATAACTAGGAGGGACAATATCTTTATTTTTAGGCATTCAAGTTGAATAGAAGCTTATAAAAAATCAAGAATATAGTATTTTGATGTAATTAGTTCAAACCCATAGGGAGTAGAAGAAAAGTGAAAAGTCGGAAATCAACAGAACAGAAAAACTAATCGTGAACAGAAAAACAGTGGAGTTTGTACACACATGCAGCAGTGAGTTGTTCTGAGTATGCGAAACATCTCATTCCTGCAAAATGGTATATATATTGCCTAAAATGCAAGGGAGGATGTATAATAATAAATAAATAAACCCAAAGAAAAAAAAACAACAAAAAAATCCCTAAAGAAAAATCACTGAAAATCTATCAAGGTTAATATTAATATGATGATGTTTAGATGATATGAAGGGGTCGGGGCAAAATAGTGCCAAGCAGCATTTTTAACAATTATAAACTGTTGCTGCAGTCTGCTGTATATTACATAGGACTATATGTCTATGTTGGAAATGCCACCTAAATATGACTATAGAGGCTCATGTCATATTTAGGTGGCATTTTCATCATAGACATATAGTTCAACGTAATATACAGCAGACTGCAGCTACAATTTATTTTTGTTTAAAAAAGTTGCTTGGCACTATTTTGCCCCGACCCCTTCTCATTAAATGTAAGGTGTTACCTATCGATGTTATCTTTAATAATGTCAAAAATGAAACCTCTTCATAGAGGGTTAAACTCATTTTTCCGATGTTTTTTTTCCTACTTTTTCATTCACATATTCTTGTTGTTTCAAAAATGGCTAAAAAGTTTGCATTTTGTGATTTCAAGGATATAAAATGGATAAGTAAAATTTTTTTTTTTTTTTTTTGGGACTTCATGGCTTCCACTGAAGCCCTATACTGCCCATACTAACACCCATGGCATTGGATGATAATTCTCCTATGAAAGAAAAGCACCACCCAGGGCGGGACTCGAACCAGCAGCTCCGGCATGGGAGTACGGCGCTTTACCGCACAACCACACCGGGCACCAGAGTGAAATTATTTCATATGTTCCAATTTTGATGAAATGCGTGAACATTTTAAATACGGTAATTGATTTTCAAGTTTGATTAAATTTTGTAACGCCATTACTTCCTTTGTTGTAATTATAACACATGAAAAAATAGGAAAAATTTTTTTAGAAAGTTCGGACTTCTCTTCAAGCGCAGTGTTCCGGTATGGTAACAATGAAGCTACGTAAAATATAATTATATTTTAAAATTATTCTTAAATATTTATATAGAATAAAAAAATTAATAGGCTAAAATATATCAACATCATAAGTATATGGAAATGGTTTCTACAAAATTTTAGCTCTTCCAATATTGGAACGCCGGGAAAAATGGTTGAAACCAAACTGTTAAGATTTGAGTAAAAATATTGAAGTAAATATATAATCGAATATAAATAAAAACCTCACGAGCTAAATACTCACTATTAGCTCAATTTTTGAAACTCCATTGGGCGACAAATGAACCCTACCGTCATCAATGTTTTGAAAGAGAATAATGGAAAAATGAAATAGAAACTGAACTGAATAATGAAATTAGTTTGTAACGATAATATTTTCGTTTCACTATATGTTTAAAGAAAAAAAAAACTGATATCATATTTGTATTCACCTACCAAATCAGGTACGTTTATTAATAGTTTAATTATTTTATTTAAATATTTTTGAGAAACGAAATTCTAGTTCATACTTTTTGTTTTTTTAAATAATCTATTACAGAGGGAGACGTGTTAAAAAAACTATGATTATTCCCGACGAAACGACATCGAATAATAAAATAAAATTTCTTGAGTCTATTTATTTTCTGTTAATTTAAAAGAGGATATTATCATTGTCTTAATGATTACTATTTATTAATCATTAGCAAACCCTTCTTAAGCAATTAATCAAATTGTTACAAAAAATAAATAACATAATGTAGGTTCCGTAATCAATATTTAATTATTTAGAGTATAATAACGAATCGGGTTGTAACATTGCAAATATTACTTACGTTTAACTAGGTTCTATGAGGGAAAAAAATCAGGTATCCAATCCTTCTCCAAAATGATATTTATATCAGCTTTTACTGGTAAATTAAAATTTACTCAAGGATTTTATTTTCAAGACTTTGGGCAAGGCCATTTTAATCTGCAGTGAGGAAACCTGCAAACGCCTGAAGATAATTGAGGAAATATTGTTTTCGTTCAAGAGGGGGGGGGGGTGGAGAGAGAGGGTATTCAGAGGACCCCACAAAAAATAGGGTGACAATTTATTTTTATCACCATATTTTCCTAGAGCCCTTCGCCTCTGACTCATAAGAAATACACCGAAGATTAAATAAAAACAGAGGAGCCAGAGTATTATCCGAATATTAAACTGGACCCGGGCCAACATTTCTCCATATTTATATTACCGAGAGATATCCAACCAGGGAAGTGAGTATAGTTTCCATTTTAGCTAGAGAGGCAGTCTCTTGTTTATCTTAATGCGATGGAAATTGTATCGGTTTTATTTTCTAACAAGAATCTGAATTTTGCTAAAACAATTTTATATAAATATTCAAAGCCCGGTAAAACGCCTATGGATTTTTTAAAGATCACAAGAAAGAATCGTTAAAAAGGCATTATACGTGAAATATTTGTAAGTCAATATACACTCGCGGCCCAAATAACCGGCGCACCTTCATTTTTAGTAATAAATGTATCTTAACGTAGATATAACGCGTCCTAGCATCGATTTTTTATTTCTTATCTAAAATAAGCACATGTCCCTTCAATATTATGTCAATAATCCTCCATAGTAAACAATCAACAGATTAGAATTCGAAACAATACTGCATCAGTACGTATATGCGACTTCAATGCTATACGTTTTCCTGCTTAAAGTGCTTTTCTTTTTAATTTTCTTTCGTTTTTTTGTGTTTGTGGTTGTTACTTAATCTTTTTCTTTTAATAAAATGGTTTTAGAAGCTATGACAGTTGCGAGAATAATTGCGTTAGTAGAAAAAGGTAGGAATCAACGTTAGGTGGCCAGGACGTTAGGCCAACCAGAAATAACGGTTCAAAGGGCGGTTCAGAGGTAGTAGGAGACGGGACTCTATACGAGGAGGCCAGGATCAGGGAGCCCCAGAACGGCTGAGCCAGCAGATGACCGTTCCATCATGATGCAAACGTTAAGAAACCGCACACAGACTGCAGTAGAAACCGCTTGTCGGCTGAGAATTGCTCGACAGGTGAATGTGAGTTTAGGAACAATAAGTAGAAGGCTCGCCGAAGTGAACTTGCACTCCAGGGCCCCAGTAACAGGTCCTCAGTTGACGGCAGCTCACCGAAATGCACGTCTTCAATTTTGCCGAGAACATGCTAACTGGACTGAACCTGATTGGGCCTCCGTTATGTTCAGCGACGAGTCAAGGTTTAATCTGTATACTAAGGATGGCAGAGTAAGAGCATGGAGAAGAAGGGGAGAGAGGTATAGCCAGTGCAACATCGCTGAAACGGTGAATTTCGAAGGTAGGTCTGATATGGTGTGGAGAGACATCAGATCACAAGCGAGGACAGACCTCCACGTGTTCAACAGACCCTCCCTCAATGAAACCTCGTATATCACGGAGATTCTAGAAGAACATGTGATGCATTTTAAGTCTTTCTTTGGCAATAATTTTCGCCTTATGCAAGATAATGCCCGGCCATACACAGCACATGTCGTGCAAGAGTATCTGGTAATATATATAATAATAAGGTATATATAAAGATAAGGTCGGCATTCGTACCCTTCCATGGCTAGCTCGAAGCCCTGATCTGAACCTTATAGAACAGATATAGGAGGTGTGTCCGACGGCGGCCAAACCTTCCCATTACTGTACAGGACCTCAGGACGGCGCACAGTGGGACGAATCGCCAATCTAGGGGGAAATAGTTTACATCAACGAAATGAAAAAATCTTGTCGGTCTCTTGAAAACAATAGTCTAGCTAAGGCATTTACAAATTATTAATCACTTTAAGCAAGTATTAACAGAATAATGGGGGTTTGAATACGGTAGTTCCCTCATAATGCTTAGTCAGCTTATTTCCAAATTATATTGTAAAATCGATAGAATCATAGAATGGATCGTGTTTTTTTGAAAAAAAAATTATGCTAGGCAATAGAAGACGATTCAGAAATTAAGTTTATATAAGTTCTTGGTTCTTTAAATGTGGATATAGTACAGAGTACCCTCCTTTCTTTTCAATAGTCGATAAGCTATATTTTTTTCTTATAAACAAAGGGGTTACTAAAAATCTACACCGATCTACACCGAGATATTTATACAGAATATAGTCCACACTATATAGAAATAAAGTATTCATTATGGACTGCTAATACCTGCTAATAAAGGTGTGCGCTTTTTTTAAAGGTATAAATCTCTCATTGTTGAGAGCCTGTATTTTTAATATTTTGAGGCAATACGGAGGTGCTAATGAAATTTATAGATATATAGTAAACCAGTTTCATTGAAATACACTACGGCAATCTCCGAAGCTATGAAAAAACGAGATTCGATGACCATAAGTACAACAATTAAAAGCAAATAGCAAGATTTTTTCCTTTCTAGGAATAAGAAAGAAATAAAGCATGAAAACAGTATACCTTAGGTATCTTCAAACACATAATCTCTTAAAACAAATACCAACGGAATAAAAAAAGAATAAACACGCCACATTCGTCGCAATAAGTCAGTTAAATTGAACATCTTAATGATAAAGCGACAACATAGATCAGCGAATTTCATATTGTTTTGGAAAAAAAATTTATACCACGTTTTATATATGGAAGACGAGTCGGCAAGTAAGTTTAACTGTATTTGGCTTTTTAAGTGTGATGCACCCTTCTTTTTTTCCAGTAGTCAACTTAGTAAGCTACTTAATTTAAACTACTACTTATTTAATTATTGTTAGTAAAAATGCGATAACTAAAAATCTATAACGACTTAGATAAATAGACATATATTTTCACAGAATACAATCAACATTATATAATAACAAATTTTTCATTACGCATTTCTTATTCCTGCTAATGTGTGGTACGGTGTTTTTTTTTTCCAGGTGTAAACGTGTCATTATTGAGATCCGATATTTTTAATATGTGGGAACAGCACGGTGGTATAGATGAAATGTATATTTCAGGTTTTTTACTTTCTCTCCAAGCTAATTACCTCTCGCATAGGTAAATATTCAAAAAGTCTTTATTTTGTGGTATAGTGGTGGGGGAACGATATCAGTAAGGAAAGATTGGGTACAATTACTCGACTCGAAACGAACAATAAAAAGGTTCAGGGAACATACCAGGTTTAAAACCGTATATGAATATGAATACCATAAGATACCGTATATGAATACCGTAAGATACCGTATATGAATACCGTAAGATACCGGAAGATTATTCCGGTACGTCTGGAAGCATCCTTTTCTTCACTATTTCCCGAATATCTGGGTTAATTCGAAGGACTAGGGAGCATCTGAAGGTACAAGTTTTAAGGGGTTCAATTTGATTTAGGATGGCAACGAGATTAGATGTAAGGCATTCTACCATGTCGTCAATTGATTCATAGGAATAGATGGGTCCTATACAACGGGATAGTAGATTAAGGGATAGATTTATTTCATCTGCTGTCAGGTAATCTAGGTTTTTCCAAGATATATATTTTAGAAATAAAGTAGGATTCGAAAGATCATTGGAAATACGTATTAAGTCGTGGCTAAGTCGTCCTCACAGACTTTATGAGTATGATACTAGTTGTTGACAAAAGTCCTCGAAAATATGATCGATATCAGTAAGGAGAATTGGATAGAATATTTGTATTGAAGTCGCCGGATGTATGCATTCAGATGGATGGATTCTGATCCATCAGATTCAGATGATTCGGAATGAAAAACATTTTTTTTTTTACATTTCGATATTAGAATTTAATATATAACTTTTTAAAAATGTATTTGACGTTATTTTATATTTAATATGTTTTTTTTCTTTTTTAATAATTGAAAATTGAATAAAGAAATATAAATAGAATTATTCCATTATTTACAATTTATCTAAATAATTTAATATTGGTTTTTAATTTTTTTTTTTTTTTTTTTTTTTTTTTTTTTTTTTTTTTTTTTTTTTTTTTTTTTTTTTTTTAATGACCATTGCCAAAAACCACTATTTTGACTTTTATTTATTAATTCATGCTTAAATGCAATTTTCTACAAACATTAACATAAAATAAGTCGCTTGCAGAATTATTTCCCCCTAGATTGGCGATTCGTCCCACTGTGCGGCGCTAGTGGAAGAGTGGGAGGCTGTACCCCAGGTATGCAACAAAGTATGCCGAGGAGGGTTGAAGCAGTCATCAGAACCAGAGGAGGGAATACCCGGTACTGAGGACGCTTTTTTTTTTGTTTAATCAAAGTTAAAAATGTAAAAAGTCAATTTTTATTTTTAGAGATATTTCGTTTATTTTATAATAAATTTTATTTCTTTTTTATGTGTCGTTATTTCGTTTTTTCTTCATTTTCCTTGTGCGTCTTAGAAGCATATAGTATACACTTTGCTCAGAAAAAAATTGGGAAGTTTATCTCAGTCCAACAAAAAGATAAGTGCAAAAATCTAGGTGCGCCGGTTTTTTTGGCCGCGAGTGTATAAAGGAAAAAACAAATATATTTTTTTTTCTTGTAAAGCTGTTTTAATGATCCGGTAAAAGACAGTTTTATTTGTATAGATGAAAAGTTCATCCCAAGTATGCGGCATCAAAATATAATAAATGTAAAAATATAAAAATAAAAAAAAAAAGTCGTTATTTATATTTATTCTATGTTTTTTACTTTTAAATATGTTTTCTAGACTGCATAAAATCTGAGGGAGAGCTTAAAGAGTTCGCCGAAAAATTATGGTAAACTGTAAAAGTTATATAAGTTGAAGCAAGACAGCGATTATCACTGTTTCCAAAGTTTCCACAGAGTGCGGTGAGGCCTCATAGCTAGTGGATGGGATATTTACCATACTCCATCATCAACCCCTTCAGTATGCCTAATATAGATAGCAGTTAGGAGAGAATAGGGGTGGATTACTTTGTGATATCATTGAAATATCAACTTTTACATTAAAAGAAAGTAATATAAATAATTACATGAAATTAATATAAAAATTAATGTCTCTTTCTTCACTAATAACTTTGCGTGAAATTAAAATATCAATATTTACACTTAAAAAAAAAATAATTTTTATAAATTCATGTTGTAGGTACATTCCAATGTCATTAGGACGACATTAAAAACTCACTAGGGTGATACGAGATCACATAAATAAAAATGATCGAATTTGATTAAATAATAGATTGAACGGAAAATAAGAATCGCCTTATGTAAGAAACATGTTGAATTTAAATTTTTTATTCGAATTCTTTATATTTTCTAATCCAATTTTAGTTTTCAATAAAAGCTTTATTTTAAGTAATACTTGCAATGTTCGTGCATTCGTTAGACTCAAAATAAGAGATTTTGTTCAGCATATTTGGGCCTAATGTGTTCAGGATTTTAATAAAACTGTCCACCGAAGAATGTTAACATACAGCTCCTCGTCGACGCTTAAGCACATGGAAAAAAATCTGATTTTGAAATTTAATTCTTCTATTTCAACCAAGGAAGTTATTGTTTTCAAATATTTATATTTAGGTAAGCCAAAATTTCTTATTCATTTTAGAAATAAAGATCTTCTGTTATTAAAAGTTGATAAAAAATATTCTTCACTTTAAAAAAATTATATTTATGTTTAGAAAATAATATTACACCAAACATTAGTATTATTTCTAATAGTAAATTTTGTATTCAAAAGTTATTATGAGGATATTTTTTTTTTCATTTACTATAAAAAATAAAATACTCTTGATAAAAATCAAATTATTTAAAAAAAAATACGGTTAAACATTTCCTAATTTATCATGGCCAATCGGTCATGATTTTATAAATTTTTAAAGACTGTTTCATGCCCTCGTCAGAATACAGTAAAAACATTACCACAGAAAAATATGAATTTTATTTAAAAACATCTAAAAGGAGGGTTAAAAAGTGCTATAAATCTCATTTAGTTAAATATTTCAGTAAAAACATTGTCAAACAAAGATAGCGAATTGGCTGGTGCCTTTGATTTATCTAACTTATTACAGACTTGTATTTATATGGTTCAGTTTCAGTTAATCTCATCTCAGATTCTTTAAAGTATACCGGAACGCTGTACAGGCTGAATTGGAAAGCAGCTCGCCCAGTGTACGTGAATGAAATAAAGCTCCGAGAAGAGAGAATATTGAGCAAGAGGAAGGCTGTTTGATGTCACCGATGGACCACTGGTTGAATATCCATAAACCACATGAGCTTCAGTCACATCATTCCCCTAACAGCGTTCTCTTTCGAAAATCATTCGGTTTGAAATTACCAGGGCTCAATATGTTAGGGATATACGCACTTTGTCCAATAACCATTTCCAAATTCAATCTAAAAGAAGAAACAGCTTTTTTTATTCCAATGTGCGCTAATTATAGGCATGCACGAAATAATATTCATTAATACCAATATATATATATGTATATTATTGAGCATATAAGATATATTTATTTTAAATGTTGATTTTTATTTTCTGATCATTTTTTTTTTTTTTTTTTGTAATTCCAATTTGTTCAATACTATTTTTGTAATACCGTATCGCTCATTGAGTGATTATTATTAATAATCATATCAATAATCATGAAAGGTAAAATTTTTAGGTATAAGCCAAGCAAGGTTTATAATTTAAAAATCAAATATAATGATTATATTATATGATTTCTCGGGAAAAAATATAATCGATTTCAAAACCTGGTTTTCGACTGATCCTAATTAAATCCAAGATTATTTTTTTTCGGCTCAGCCAAGAAGAAACACGAAAATTACAAATTTTTCAATCCTACAAACAGACTTACACAACCATCTATCGAGAAAACATAAGAATTCTTTATTCTTTTTTTTTTGTTATATTGCAAGAGAAAAGAAGCTGGAAGAGTGACCTCCTCTCCTGAATTAGGGTCAAGTCCTGAAAGAGGTGCTGTTGACTTCCCTTCCTCATGCCTACAATTTCTATATACTTATTTATTTTATATCACGTTCACTGACCGTTGTGAATAAAAGTATGAAACTTAAAAAAAAAAATATATATATATATATATATATATATATATATATATATTTCTACTACATATTTTATTTTAAGACATTTAAAGTTATTGTCAAAGCAAGAGCTTTTAGTTTTAACGTGTGTTCGATATTTATATTTCTAAATTGAACTTAAAAAAAAAGCTACTTAAACTAGTTCAGTATATACTGATCCTCTTAGGATATACATCCTCTTAGGGGGCACGGTAAGGCGAATTAAATTTTTTATTACAGGCTACATAAAGGCAATCCATTATATTCAGTTAAACATTAATTTATGCGGAAGTGGATCGTAAACCGGTAATGGCTTATAGAGGGCCACCACTCAACCTCAACTAGCTTCAGGCTTACACAACACTTGCCAACGACTTCAATAACCTACAACCTCGATACGAAGTATAGTATACATATTTTTTTATATTTTGAAAAATATTTGTTTATTTTAAATAGCAGTATTGGCTAAATAAAACAAAAACATACATGACTGTACAATAAAGCAGATAATTTAGTTTTAATTAAATGACGAATAAAAAATGTATTCGTAATTTTTAATTTGAATTAAACATTATCCTGAAAGGGCCCAAATCCGCAATCAATGTTTTTTAATCAATCCTATCACAGTTTTTTTGCAAACAAAAAATCAAACTTTTATCAAAATCAATAGAAAATGTTAACATTTTCCTAAGCTGTTATTTTTAAATAATCATGCGTTATTCATGAACAAAAAATTAAGTTATTTAGACAATTTAAATGAAAATAGTTCAATAGGAGATAGATCAGTAATAAACAGTTTCGAAATTCAATACATTTAAATCATTCCGTTACTTTCGGTGAATTTCGGGAGACACAAACCTCTGAAATCGCACTAAAATTATTCATCCTATCATAAAAATATAATTATTAACTTATATAAAATTATTATAAAAAAAAAAAAAAAAAAAAAGTAAATAGATATGTCAGTTTTCATACTTAATCAATAAACTAAATTAATAATTAGGCTAAACTAGCTTAATTAATTAACTAAATTAATTAGTAAATGCTAATTTTTACTAATTCCTATCTAATGAAAACTGATGAATATTCTAATTAGAGAATAAATCATATTACAACATAAAAGGTATTAGTACAGGAAGATTTTTATGTTTCATAATACGTCAATCTCAATATTTCCCTTTTTCAACATTCACCGCCTGAGCCAGATTTCATTCGTTATTTTACCTATATATCTTTTTAAGAAAAAAATATTTTCATATATTCTTAATAATTATTAAATTCATTGAAGATTTAGACACAACTCTTTAATATTATTTTAAAAACATTAAAAGCGGAAAACTGGTAGTGTGTTTGGGGAAGCTAACATGGATTTCAAAAACTATCGACCAGTTTCTCCCTTATTAAAATTTGGCTAAAGGAAACGCAGCGTATAAAAGAATTTCTATACCTGTATTATATCGAAACTTCGAATAGAAAAGATAAAAATTAAAAAAAAAAAGATACTAAAGAGAGAGCTGTTTTAATAACACTCGCGGTTCATTGATGGAACGTCCAATCAGTGTCGCCCAAAGAGCACAACTCAATGGTTTGAATGGATCGGGCAGTAATTTAGGCAGCAGCGGAGGGGGAAAAAAGTTTGTTTTCTACCTTTCCGAACCCCCATTCCTTTTTATAAATTTAATTTTTATTTTTTTTTTTGTAAATAAATATATAAAAAAGATACAATATCGTATTCAATAAATAAAAATGGACAAAAGAGTGCTAATTAGGAAAAATCATAAAAACCTGAAAATGTTCATATGAACACTTCTCATCTTCTATTTATTATTTCTAAAAGATGTTTTTATGGCGGTGAGGCATAATTTTATAATCATATTCGATGATTGAGGCAGATCCTCTAGAAAACGCCTAGAAAAGAGCTATGAATAGAGATTACTCTATTTGCGCATAACTCAAAAACTATCGATCCGGCTATGTTATGGTTAAGTTAAAAAAAAAAAAAAAAAATGAAAATCGGTCTATAATATACAAAGTTGCAGTTTTTCGAATCCCTTATCTACGGATTTTCAAACAATATTAAAATAACTAAGACCAAAGAACATTTAGAATGAATTCACGTGTACGTATTGTAATATATATTTATATATACACAGCATATTGCTATTAAAAAGAAAAAAAAAAAATCACAATGGACCTCAAAGTGACTTAAGTAAGCCCTAAGAAATTAATAATTTCGTTTAAAAAATTAATGTTGGAATAAATAAGCCGTCAAGGAAGTCTAAAGAAAATTTTACTTACATTAAAATCCGTAAAAATTACAGATAATGTTCAATGATACGAAATAAAAAAAATAATTTTAAAGCTTAAGGTACTTGGTTTTAAGACTAGCCCAAGCAAAAATATAAAATTTTGAATATTTTTAAAAAATAAGAAAAGTACAATATTTTGGTATTTGAATCAAAATTAAGAACAAAGGATACACCGACTAGGAGTTAATTATGAAAAAATATTAATTTATATTCCCAAATTAGTAAATAGTGAATTGATGTATAATGAAAGGAGTGCTGATGAATCAATTACTGGTGACAGCTGTGGAAACGGCGAATAGGCTATGCAATCCCTCACGGCACCATTGAATTTCTGTCACTTCCAATTCTGATAAGACAGGAACAAATTTAGATGATTTCGTGGCCAAATTTATTTCTGAAATAATGATGAACAACTGACGAATAGATTATCACCAATCGGCGGTTCGATTAGCAATTTATGTTTAACATTAGACTTTGGTTAGAAATAACTCGACAAAAAACATACTAAGTACAGTTAAAAAAAAGTACTTATAAATTTTTTTATTTATTAATTATTGTTTCACCTCCTCTCCAAAGGGTCATTGGTGTCTAATGATTAATAAATTATGTTAAAATATTCTTCTGTTTCTCTTTTAGGAAATCATACAAAGTGTAAAATTTCCTTCTATGTTTTAAAGGATTTCTTCTTCTGTTTTTCGTATTCTTTTTGTATTTAAGGCATTCTAAAAAAGTATAGCATTATTATTTTAATATTTAATATTAATATTAGTTTAACATTTTATTATATTAAGATTGAACGGCAAATGAATTCATCTGAAATTTATTACATGAGGTGTCTATTTTCAAAATGGGATACGTTCATTTCAAATAATTTCCATTTACGAAAACCTTATGATTATAAAAAGGCTGATTGAAACTTTTATTCCCAATATTTTATTGCAATGCATCGAAAATACGTGTTTCAGCACATGGAACAATAATATAAATTATTTTGAAGTACCTAAATGCTTATAATTTATTCTGAAATTTACTTAAATCTTATTATACTGAAAAATCTTATTAGTATAAGAGCACCGTTTTAATTAGTCTTGTTATGATATTGGTACCAGGTTGTTCAGTTTTGTTATAAAAAAATTTATACCTATTAATCCCATTCCCAATCTGTAAAGAGGTGTGAATATCTGATCGTAAAATATAATTTACTGATTCTTAATCGGTTTTTCCGCAAAGAATGAGAAATTGTGTCTTATGCTGAAAATCAGCATATGAGATGGTGAGAGAGCAAATCAGACATGTAAAGCATGGTGGGGTGGGGAGGGGGGAGAGAGAATCTAGCAGAACCCCTTTCCTGAGTTCATTTAATTTGGATAGTTATTAAGTAAGATCTCTCCTCTAGCGTATTTTTGGTATCCTAATATACTGGGGAATACTATGTGTCGTCAATGTATGCTATTAGACTAATTGTATGTCCATTATAATGTACAAAAAAACCTAAAGAGACTTTACGTGTCGTTAATTGCTGATTGGTGGAGGTACGGCTTTGTTGGACACATAACATGGTGTCATCAATCAGTCATAACTATGTTTTTAGGTAGGTTATTTATAAGAATAATATATTAATAAGGGATCTTTCTAAACTGATAATACCGTAATAACTACTGATTTACAATTATTTTGAAGCTTATGAAACAATCCTTTTGTTTCACCGATAACTATTCTGTCACGAAAAATGCTCACTCATAAAATCTTGTTTCCATTCTTGCTTCCTCCTCTATTCCTAATAAAATGAAGTGTCTGAAAATAAGGTGATTTTGGATATTATAATTTAGATGATTAATCAGAGTGATATGATGTTACACTACAAATTATATTTAATGATATTATATTCAATTATGCTGGATGTATTTCATTTTAATATAGTTGTAAATATCAATAGATTCAATTTAAAAATATGTATTTTCCAACACTGATCATCTGACGGGACCATTGGTAGAACGACAATGCTTATTGCCTTTTTTTTCTTTTGTCAGGCCGAAGAGCTCGATGACCCGCGACCCATTGAATCGGCTGACCTTTGGCAGCCCCCGAAAGAAGGGAGATGATCTCCGCTAGATTAAACATCCCCGAAGGAGGAGAGGATAAGAGAGGGAAATGCCAAGATCGGGACAGCTCCGGTTCAATTAGCTCGTGTAAAACGGGGAGCTTCATTTTCTTAATGACCCGCCTGTTCTGCGAGCCTTCCCGAGGGACTTTAAAACATCCCCCCTTAGCTTCAATTTATAGCAAAAGCCCTTTAGAGGACTAAGGGCAGACCCTTGGTTTCCTCCTGCCAAAGGTAGCAGAACTACTTAGTATATTAAAAAGGCCTGCCAGGTTTATCTTGGGAAGTCGAAGTTCACCTGATAAGTAAAGTACTGAGTAAGTTACTTTCTGTGGAACTAAAAGAAATCCCGGGACATATAAAATAAAATTGAAAAGTTTACACAATCCATTATAAAGTGAATAGGCCTGTTTACAGGGTTACGTTTTTGGAACCAATCGTAGAATCCCTTTTTGGCGATAAGAATGGAAGAATCAGACATGGTACAGTTTTTGATCAATCATGGGATGAAAATGTTGAGGATTACTTAATAACCGTTTAGTAAATAAATAGTGAAATGATTGTGAAATACAATATTTGTAACTCAAGATTTAATAAATCAAACCAATTAGTAAATGAATGCTTGGTTTATCAAAAATAAAGAGAAGAATATGGCCTTAAGTTTTATGTAAAACGTTGAGTTATTGTTTGAACGTTGGGAAAACGATCCTAGTACCATAACAAAATTAATTGAATTCTTAAGGGTACAAGATTAAATGATTTTATTTAAAAATGTTATTTAAAAATGACATAATAATAACATTAACATCTTCTCATAATAATAAAAATATTTACAAAAAAAAAATTAAATTCAATTAAATCGAAATTATTGCAATAATAATTACTTTCATTTTATTTTGCTTATTTCAGCCCAACGATATTTCCTCTTTTCCTAAGAATCTGCGATAATGCTTTTTCTCTAATATCAATAATCTCCGATAAACCCCAAATCCGCACGAAGCGACTGAAAGTGGACTATCAGCTCGAGAAGAGAAGAAGTTGTATAATGTCCTATCAGGATTGGACATATCGAATTCACACAAGGATGTCTCCTCCGAGGCCTCTGAAGCACCCACATGCAAAAAATTTCACCAAAACGGCGAAACACCTTTTAAATATACTGTTCACAATACAAAGATGTCCGGAAGAAACTGCAAAAAACACTTGGTGAACTGTTAAAAGATGATAAAGATAAAAAAAAATAGTTACTCTGTTTAAATACTTAAAAAAAGTTTCATACTACAACAGAATATAATTGAACACACCGCCAATGACCCTACAGGGTAGAGGCGAAGATAAAAAAACATAATAATACAATGTGATAGATAAACTTTCTTGGTTATATTATATGGTTTACATATAAAAATAAAACAAAAAACATACATAAAAAACAAACATTAAAAAAAATGAATGTATTAAGAATAAAAACATAAGTACAATTATAGAGTTCTCGTAAGGGTATACTAGATACTTTGAATTCATTCTTATATTTTCTGGAAATAAAATACTTGGCACATTTATTTATACGCATATTAGTTTTCATATTTTGATCACAGCCTCCTCGTGGATTTCTATCGGGAAACTATAGGTACTGTGATTTAGATTTGCATTATAATTGCAGGCAAATCCATCTTGGTAAGTTCGAATCAAGTTATGGTTAGAGAACGTGACAAACCCTCACAGCAACGTCTATAACCATTGCTATTCCTATTTGAATAGAGTTAGACCCATTTGAACTATTCGCCGATATTATTCAATAACTATAGACTAAGATAAGGAATAGTCCTTGCACATGAGGATGGAAATGTGTTATACAAGAATGACATTAAATCTACAAAAAATCAGAGTTAGCATTTTAACACTGTAAGTTTGGAGTTTTGTTTAAATCATAGTTATAAAAACGAAATGCATTATTATTCTCATACACTAGGCAAACATTTGTCTGGCATGTGCCAAATATTCACAAATAGGTGATATTTATTGAGTTGCCGCCGTCCCGGAATGATTTTAAAGGGAAGAAAATTAAACATAAAATTAGTATTTTTTTTTCCTGAACTTTATTTACACAATTTATTAATATATTTTTTGCATTTTGCCACTATCCTTAGAGGTCATTGCCGTTTCGTTTTTATCAATATTATATTTCTCTATGAAATTTCGTTATTCTTAAATAATTAACAACCTTTTTGACGTTCTGTTCATCGTATTTCAATATGTCGCGCAGTCTCTTCAAATTTTTTGCCAGATCTCGTTACTTAGTATCAGGGAAATTCCATTAAAATGTGTTCTACGGTAAATTTTTTCAAAATTATATTAATTATCTATACAATTATAATAACTCACATACGATTCTTTAAAGATGAACTTATTAAAATAACTATCGTAATGTTTTTCATGCAAAAAAACACCATTCAATGAGATTTTTGTTGTAAATTGGATGACAAGTACATTATATCATGTTCGCATTTCGTCATATTTAGTAAGATGCCGAACTATATTCATCAGTCATTCCATTTATATTAAAAATTAATATATTGCTGGTAGGATCATGCCAACGTAAAAATTATGGAAAAGTTTATAATTGTATGAATTGATTGACATGCCATCAAAATTTTCCTACTTGCCACCGGCCTTGTGTTTGGCCGTCTTATGATTGATTTCATGAGTAATTAAGTATGAAATTGTGAATCTTGTTAATATTATTTTGTTAATTTTAAATTGTATGCACACAATTAAGATCGTTTTACATACAATGATTGTTATATTTCCTAATAGGGATTTTATATATTTATATTCAATAATAAATTTCAATGGGAAAAATGAACTTGGTGTTGAAAAATCAAAAATAATTTAACAAATGTAACTCTAATAATAATAATAATAATAATATATGACATATGAGAATTATTCCAATTCCAGAAATATTGCTTAATTTTATTGGGTGAAACAAGAAATCGTTCCGCAGATTGACCTGATATAATCATTAGTGGTCTAGGAGAGCGAATCCATTAATGGTCTGAGGAGAACATAGCCTTTCAAATGTCCTCAGGATCTCTCCCCCTCCCACCATCCACCACCATCCAACCAAACCAATAAAGAAAAAAAACAAATAGCCAATGAGGAGCGGGTCTCCCAGGGGACTTGGAACTAAAAAACGACCCCTTGCGTTAAATTGAGCCGAAGAGGTCCTTTATCCTGGGCAGGAGATCAGATCCTCGGCCGAGATGGCCTCATCCATTAACTTCACTTAGGTCCGTTTCGAACGTCGCTCGATCAATCTGAATAGCCTTTCTCCAGGAGTATTTACTCAGTCAAGGTAGGGAACAGTTCAACAAAAAGAAATTTATAAATATTGTGAAAAAAAGTAAAAATTAAAATGCTGTGATAAAGAATCTAAATTTACTCAAACAAATTATTGAACCCTGATATCCTTATCACTTCCTTTATTCCTTCGTTTTCCTTAGTAAGGCGCTCTTGCCTCTTAAGCAACCAGGCACATATCCCGGTCAACTCAATCCTTTCTCTTCACTCTTAAATAAATTTCATGTTATCATGACGGAAAAATAATCGAATTAATAATTAAAAAAAAATATATATAGTCAAGATACCTCATTAAATTGGACCAATCTTTTCTCTTCTTATAACATTTTTTATTAATTTATTACTTTAAATATGCAAGGTTAAGCATACATGGTAGAAAGAACTGTTTGAAAATATATTCATAAAAAAGGCCCGATTTTGGTTCTTAATAAATTAATCTATGAGAATACAGTAGGCTTAACTGTTTTTTTTTTATTTTTTTTTTATTTATTTTTTTATTTTTTTTTTTTTTTTTTTTTTTTTTTTTTACAGAAATTTTAAGGCTGCCAACTATAGACCATTGATGGTAGAGTTCTAAAGACTGGTTTACACTGTAGGTACATACTCATATGTACCACAACACATTTCAAACATATATATATATATATATATCATATATACATCAGTAGGTACATACTATGTCAAATATATATATATTAAAACGAAAAAAAAAATATAAAAATAATAAATGAATAAAAATCTATATATTAAAAATATAAAAAAATAAATTATAATTCCTCTACTATATTTCCGAAATTGTCCATCTTATAGTATATCTATCGTAGTATATCGTGGGGGGAACGAGTACCTGCCATCGTACAGGCTCGGGACCTCCATTTTACGTCCTATCCGAGGGATGGCAAAGACCAGGATTTTTTACTCCCATTAAAAAATCTTAGGGACCTTTAGTATTGTAAGTTTCTGTGCTAACCACTACACCACAGGTGACGCCATTAAAGTTAATAATTATTTATTTGTTTAAAAAGTTTAAAAGTTATTTTTCTGAATTCATGGAAGTTTATCATAATCATATATAAATGGTGTATACTGGGATTATTATTTATTGAAAAATATATATTAAGAAATAAAGCTCATTCTCTTTAGACAAAAGCTGAGAGAAACACTGATCATATAAGTTTCTACAACTGCAATACAATATTTTTTCAAAAAAGTTCTGCAAGTTTTGTAAGGAGCACTCCCCCGGATGACCCAGGGTTTCGTAGAAGAATTACTCCCGAGTCCTGAAGTTGTTGCGAAAATACCGCCATAAAAATTAATAACATACCCTTGAGCCACTCTATGTAATAAGATTTGATAAGAAAGTTGTCGTAGAGGGGTTGGGGTGGCTCTAAGCACGAAGTGTGGGCGGGCAGACCCAAGCCGGGAGCGCAGCCTAGGAGCGGACAAGAGCACTAAATCTCCAACTAAATCGAGTTAAACCTTCTGATATAGAGACAATTTATGTTGGACGTTCTTCCTTTTTTGCCTCCCCCCGAGCAGCCGTATATATCCAGGAAAGCTTTTCAGTGATCCTCTCCTCGCTTTTACCACCGCGCTCACACGCTCTGAGGTTTCGGGTGTTAAACCATCGGGGTGACAACTGAAGGAGATTAAACTTCCAGATATCATGTAGATATATAAAATTACCTCATGAACGCTAAAATAGTACAGGGTGTTGGAACGAACTTGAATGCTTAAGTTCTATAGATGCAAACAGACAGATATCTTTTAAACTTAAGAAACAAGATTACAAGAAACAAAAAACCGTATATCCACAATCTAATAAATAACATTATAAATAAATATATATATATAAGGCGGACCCAGAAGGAGATAATGGAAGTCATTATTCCCCCCTAAAATATTTTGGGCATTAATTTTGTTTTGTATCTTTAAAGGAACAGTACAATTACATAGCTAGTAAATCCTAAACGTAATGCCTTCAGTCGTTTAGATCTCAATCTTTATTAACATAAGGATATCATCCCATAAAAAAATCGAAAAGCACTATTGCTATCGGGCAAGGGAACACGTGATTATGAGACTATATGGTCTTGATTCTCTCCCTTTTAAGACTATATTGATTTGATTATAAATTTTTTGCCATCACCATTATAAGAATTATTATTATAAGAAATTAATAATAATGCATTTTATTGTAAGATACACGAGAAAACGAAGAACTAAAATTTTCTTGTCAATTTGATAACAGATATTGTCATAAAATAATACACCTTTAATAAATACTAAGTGTACCAAGAAGGACAATTAGGGTCAATTTGGGGCGGGCAAGAAAATTACACTTTAACAGCCATCGTCGATGTAATATTGTTTTTATTTTTTTATGATGATGGGAAGACTGTTGATCAGCCAGTAAAAAATAGTACAACAGTTCCTTTAGCATACCCGATTTAATGATTGTCTTTACATAAAAAAAGAATTATATATATAAATAAAAAAAACAAATGAACCAATAGATGAATGAATTTTTACTTTTTAATAAAAGAAAATCCCAGGAATACTTGTGTCCTAAAATATCAACAAAAGATAATTTGAAATTTTGTTTGGGAACTAGATTTTTGGAAAATAAAATCCTCAAAAGGGAAGGTAAATATAAAAAAAAATAGGGTCTTTTTCATTTTAGGCAACCTGTTACTAAGTTACGATAACGGTTATTTAAAAAATAACAAAAGTTACATCATTATTGAAAAACACATGATTTATTTAATATCTAACTCATTAAAAAAAAATATTGCAAAAATGTTATTGTTCTGGAGGCCAATAGGCTTTCATTGCCTCGCAAATTTCTATTAATAAATCCTTTCCTTCGTTACGACGCCTCCATACATACTCAGACAAGAGGAGTCTGTCGAAGCATGCTTCTTCGAATTCCATTTTCTGTTTTGTTGCGGCGTTTAACCGATGACCACAATGACTCAACCCTGCAGTTTTCGAACCATGTACCTTTATATACACTTCTGGATTGGTTAGGTTCATGTCTTCGGCATCTCCAAATCGGAAAGCGTTTCTTACGGTAAATTATTTTCATGTAGTATCTTTCTCTGCATTTCATATTTCCATGTAGAACACCGATTCTTTGTAAAATTTTTATAGCTATTTTACTTGACTTCATAACTTAATATAATTCTAACAGATTCATTTTTAAAATACAGAGCACAGATTAACTTTATCTATTATAAAATATTATAAAAACAACAACTCACACTACGATAATAACCTTTAGAGAATTTCAAATATGAAATCATATGATTTTATCTGATACAGATAAATCACTGTTTAAATTAATAAAAAAACCGTTATCATAACTTAGGAACAGGTTGCCTAAAATGAAAAAGACCCAAAAATTACTTTGTAGCATGAACCGAAGTAGGTATATATAATTGGAGATTAAAAATCTCTCTCCCAATTTTAGCGAATTATAACGGGGAGTGGACATAATTTGTCCATTTATTGAGGTCTCTTGACCATTGTCAAATATCTTTAAATATTTAATCGATCAGTTTTCTTATTTTGACAACTTGAAAATTTTTACTTTAATTTTGATTGATTAATCGCAGCCAGGGCCAATCTTTTCTATTCTTATAAAAAATATTTAATATATATATATGTATATATATATATATATATATATATATATATATATATATATGTTATATAATCTAAGTGACATTGAGCTTTTTAAAAACTTTAAAATTAATTATGGAATAAAAGACTGCCGTAAGTGGCCTAGAAGACACACTACACATTTTATTAAATTGGGTTCGATCGAGATCCCACGGTCAAATAACAATTATTTCTAGGCACAAACCTGGTTTAAGATAGCCCATAAAGGACCGCTATAATGAGCTATAGCATAAATTCATAAAGGACGAGGATGTGGTCGTTACACTGGCGGGGCACCGATAATTCCCGTAACCTCTTTATTGCCTAGAGCCCGGTATTTTTAGAACAGGTGGCTCCTTTGAGATAGAGAGCGCTAATCTAGATAAGCCCCTCCTGTCTAATAAACATGTTCCGGCTTTTTATATATTTCTGCATCTCACAAGCTGCATATAATTTACTGCATTTATGATTGCTTTACGACTCCCCTAGCTCTCTTAGGAATCGTAAAGAACAAAAAACAAACCTAAAGCAGTATTTTTTCTTTTTCTCCCCTTTTCTACCCATTCCGTTCTAAGGATGAGTCGTAACCACAATGTCTGAGATTCTAATATTGAAATAAAAAAAGCCATTGTTTTATGATCCTTTCCTTAGATTGTTTGGTAATAACTTTTTCTGTTTATTAGTCTAGTGTTCATCTTCAATTCATTTGTAAACACTAAACCCATTTACTTAACCGACGTTTTAAGTAACACATACAAAAAAGAACATTTTAATTCTATTTTAGTATTTTCTCTTTTATTTTTAATCCTACATTTATTCAACTTGATTATTACGATAAAAAATTGGAAAGTTGATATAAATCTTTACTAGGTTATATTTTAAGAGCAGCAAATTAATTTTTTATTTTGATCAATTAATTTATTTTTCTTCGTTTATACGTAAAAACCTATCATCAATGCCTATGACTATTTTAAATTTCCTTACTCTATTAATTTTAATTTACCACCTTATTTTTTTTTAAGGATGTATCTTTATTTATTGAGACCAAATTTTACTTTTTTATATTTCTTTACCATATATCGAATATTTTACCTATATGACATCCTCCATTAGAAATATTTCAACCATCTTGCGTGTACAACAGAAAATAAAATATATTGTAATACTTAATATTTTGTTCCCAATAGGGTTAATCATTTGTATTGATAAAAATCACCTTCCATTTCATAAACTAGAGGATTATTAATAGTTAGGATTTTCAGTTAGACCCTGTTTCCAGTTTCTAGAGTTTACAAAATAAAAAAAAGATTTTTTTTTTGGTTTCATTATTTTAATTTTGAGCCTGTCAACAAACCTCGACAATCAGCAAATGTGCGCTGTGCTAATGGCACCCAGCAGTACCTCTTCCATGGCTGTTGCCATGCTTCTAATCAGTTGGTTGAAATGACCGTGTAAGTGTGTATGGAAACGTTTGTATAGTTTCTTTATATGTTGGTCTACTGTTTGCATTTGCAAGTCAGTATGTAGGGTATTGTTGGTCACGTACCAACCGTGGTGCTTTTACTACGAGTCTTAATATTTAACTTTAATATAATTTAATTTAATAATAAACTTTAATATTGATTTCGACTCGATTCATAAGTTTGTAAAATCAAAACTTCAAATTATCGAATATGTTTAAGCATGATATAAACAAAACTTAATGGTAACAAATTATGGTAACAAACTCATCGTACTCTGACATAAATTATTTATCCCTGCATATTTGAAGATTAGATGGTATGTGTTAGGTAACATGAAGATTAACCGCAATGAAGAGTGAAAGGATCATAGAAAATCGTTTTGGGATGTAAAAATGAAAATAAAGCGGTTCCAAAAATTAAGTTGATCAAGTAAGCACTTGATGCCATTGACCTCCTTCTTAGAGTATAATAATCGTAATTGGCCTTCCACCATGTCATGGCGGTTTACAGCATGGCTTCGCATAAACCCATCTTTGGTGATTTGGAGCACTTTTGAAATAAACAATTGGTTAATTTTTAAAAATTGAACTCATCCTTTCATTAATACGTTCACGTTCGAATTTCACACTACCGCAAGGGAGTTATTCAAGGGCATTATGCAGTATTGACAATGCAAAAATAATAAAATAAACCATACAATCCTACTTCCTTATACATCGTCGTGGAAAGTTTTGTGATTGACTAAAGTATCCGATGTGGCTGTATAATGCGGCCCACCGGTGGTACACGCCGGCGTGAACGTGTTAATATTAGGTATATGTTGTCTCTTCCAAGGACACTTGTTCGTTCACTTAAAAACGTAAATGTATTAATAATAGATAGAAAAAAAAAATGAAAACGGGGTGCCTAACATAATCGAGCTGGATTATGTCTCAAGCGATTGAGAACTATCAATAGATTTGTAATACAAAACATCTATGATTTATATTGAGTTCTATTTTCAGAAGCGAAAGAGCTGATAGTTACAATCAATCTCCTCATCGTGAGGAAATAAATCAATGGAGAAAAGCAAACATACGCCCACCACATCATATGCTGCCATAACTTTCATGCTTTTTTTTTTCTACAAAACAGTTTTTCAACGAGTTTATTGCCTAAGCGGGCCTGGCTCTGTTTGCGTTCCATATTTCCTTGTTCACTTCAGCGGCAGATGGAATTTTCTCGGATGATTACCCTTCGCTTTCGGTCCAATCAGCTTCGTATCCGCATTTTTATACTGTTTCGTACTTTATAAAGGAATCCAAGAGTGGATTAGGAACGAGCATTTATTCCAGGTTATATTCGTATAAAAGGTGTTCAACTTTTAGGGCTGATTCAAGAATATACAAAGGAAAACGCCATCCAATTATAAACTTATTTTTTTAAATATCTCTATGCAAAAAATACTGTAATAATGTAACGCAGTGTAGATCCACCTAATATCCGTAAAAGACTTCTTTTTGTGCAATATATTTGTGACTACAGAGTTAAGAGCATTGAAGTCCAAATAAAACAAAAAAATAAATTAGTTTGCTCATGATTCTGCAGATTTTAAAAACATTTTTAACTTTATTTAGCACCTTGAACGGTTAGCAACCTCTTAAATGTTTAAAGTGTAATGAATCAGCAATGTTATGTGCTAAAAAAATAATTTTGACTGGACACTATTTATGCTGCATAAATATAAAAATATATACGTGTACATAAATATTTATAAAAGTAAATTTAAAATCTTTGATTTGACTCATTACTTTAAGTGTGAGAAAATTATATAAATTTACTTTTAATAAACCATTTCGATTAGGAGAAATCGCTTTAGATTACTAATGTGAAAAAATGGAGCTAGTAAATTTCAAACCAACAGAATCAAAGGTTAACAGAATATACCTACTTTTACACTTTAACAACTCCAACATTACTAACTAAGCAGTTAATAGAACAGATGTTCAAAACATAATATGGCTTTTCTCAAACAAATTCTTCCTTGTATTTTCGTATATAAAGTATTTTCACACAAATAATATAATTAATAAGACGGTAAATATTAATTATACTTCCAGAATAATTAAATATTATCAATCAATTTATGGTACGTATTAATTATTTACATTTAATGAAAATTGAATTTAATTTAAAAAAGTAAATAATTAAAAAAAAGTATAAATAATTTAAAAAATAAAATTAAAATTAAATCACAAAGTACTTTTAAATTCTATATTTACATAAAATACATTATTACTTACTGTGATCAGCGAGCAAATAATATTTAAACATAATTGTAGAACTTACCTGAAAAAGATAAAATTATTATTAGTAAACATTTATAAAATAGATAAATCATGAAATATAAAAGTAATCATATATATATTTTTTTACTTCATACTTTCATTTGCACAACTAAGCGACGACCAGCAAATGAAAAAGAAACTCCTGATATGTTGGAATTTTTAATTTTAATTATATCATGTTAGAATTTAAATCTAACTAGTTAACCTTTCTTTTTTTTTAATTGCTGCCCGGTTTTTGAAATCCTTATTTTGTAGTAAAGTGGGCTTATTTGAAAATCGAGTAAAGGAGTAGATGACCCAAATGGTTGAATCTTTTAAAAAATAGATAAAAAACCCTTCCTCTACCCCTAACACCACATTTATTAATTAATGAAGATTTTATTATTACATGGAAGGCCTAGATACTCAAGTAGAACTATTTTGACAGAGTAGTAGACTATAAGTACAACTTACAATCCATTTAAATACAATCCCTTTTGTACACTAGGGAGACATACTCGGTTCCGTGACGGGATAAACAACAATAGGAGCAAGACATCAACACTAACAATAAACAAACAAGGCTAAGGGCCCTAAAGACATCTTAGTTTACTTAAGGGCAGGTGACCGGGATCAGCAGGCTTAATCTGGCCTGAGCCGCCAGCTTTGAACCTTCGGCTCTCTGTTACAAAAATAGATGCAACCGCTCTCGTAGTGTATGGGTAATGGGGAACATGACATAAAGTTGAACCAAATTTAGAATCAGGATGCATTTAGAAATAAAAACAAAATAAGATGTGCATTAAATAAATAAATTTCTTAGATTGATAAATAAATATTCAACAATATATAAATATATAAAGGTCTGATTTAAGAATTTTCTGATTTATTTTATAAATCCTAGATTGCATTCCATCGATCACGTAGATCGAAAAAGAATTCATGGGCAGCGATCGGGATTGGTATAATTTGAACTTGAGAGTACTAGGTGGTTTCGGTATTTTTTTCAGAAATGTAAGTTTTAATCTGCAATTATATTATTTTGGTGAAATATGGACTTCGCCCAATAGATATTACAAAAAATATAAAATAACATTTATACTTGAGCTAGGTGTAAAACATGTATGTATGCATGTACCTATAGTTATAACAATCTAGGATATCTCGACAGACGGACTTGCCTCCATTGTCTATATACATCTTAGTATTTTCGTATTTTGTTATGTTTTTTCAGTATAATACACAAAAACAAACCAAAAAGTATTAAATAATAATCATGATTTAGCAAGGATTGATTATATTATATTACAACGAAATATACCTACCTGTTAAGTATATTGATATGATACCTGATAATGTAATATATTTATTAGATAAGTATATTTGGCAAGAATTGATCATAAATCTCCCGATTCGAGAGATAAAAATAGGCTTTATTTTTTTATTCCCTTCTTTAAGATTTTTGAAAATATTATTTATTTATTTTAACTGTTTTATTTCTGTTCATTTCTATGAAGTTAGTGTATGAGTTCTAAAGTTCTAATATCAATGCCTTGATTGCTTATTATTTATTTCAACAAAAAAAGTAAAAAAAAAAAATACCCTGCTATAATTTCAATACCTATCCGTCTGTCTAAGTATATTATATTGTACCTAAATATAAAGGCACACAGAACATATATAAATATAAAAATAAATAAATATATATATAAATATGTATATATATATATATATATATATATATATATATATATGAATAAATAATTACGCCTCCCGGAAGATACTGGCGGCGGCTCAGGAACAAAGATGAATATTTATTAGAGACGATTTTGATGCCATTGTCTAGCAGAGAGGTTATCACTGGCGTACATTTATTTTCATTCGGTCCCTATAAATTAGGCGATTTTTTTCCCTTTATTATTTTTCTTTTTCCTTTTCTTCCCCCTTTCTTCTTCTCTAATTCCCTCCCAAGTCCCTATTCATCCTCCCTTCCTCCTATTGTTTCCATTGTGTTTCTGCCTCTTCCAATAGGCCGGTGTAACCGACGACTCCTTTTAATCATTGACTTCGTTGTTATTTCCTTCTTTCTTTCTTTCTTTTTTCTTTCCATTTTTAATTAGATTTATTAATGCGATACCTCGAGTAGAGATTAAGGGGAGGGAGTACCGATGCTCAGTTTGTTTTTTAATTATTTATTTTATAATAGAATTTGTTATAGAATTCATGATAGAATCAACAGACTTCATTTATTATAATATCTATTTTTTTTACACGTATTCTCCAAGATTTATACTCTATAGCCTCTTCAAAATTAATTGAACATTTTAAATAAAATAATGCTAATAATCAATATTTATATAGAGAAATAAGCTATATATTTTGAAGCTGACTCAATGCACTTTTATCAATAAAAAAAAAACTTATCTGCAACCCATGGCTTGGTTCAGAACTTCTATTTTTCTCTATTTTTTTTTTTCAATGTGTCTCACGATCTTGCAAAATCCATGTTGACCTGATGTGTACGGTAATCTAGGGCAAAAGTATAATCCACTTTTTCGAACAGAAGACAATGATGCGTTTTTCGGTTTCATAATGCTATCTTCCTATAAGGTATTTTATGTTATATTTTATTAAATTACGTAAAAAATACTAAATTCCATTCTCCTCGACTTAATAAAACGTAGAAAATATCTCATAAGGCGAAGAACTAAGCTGTTGTTAGATAGTTAAATTAAAATCAGTGGAGATAAAACATTTTATTTAAATAAAATAAAACAATCTGAACAAGTTTCATTGGAGAATACATAAGAAACTAAGCTTATAGCAATCTCTTATATAAAATGTAGTTATATCAAAAATTATAACTTTAAGAGATTATGACAAAATATACCTTGACATGAAATAAAAATAATAGGAATATATAAGCCTTTTTAATATATAAGCCAGCTTACAACTTGGTACAGTTATTAAAAAAAATATTTGCAGTGAACTTTGCGGATGGTAATTTAAACTGTCAAAAGCAGAAATGACTCAAGACTGATGAGATTTTCCTCTTTCTTCTTTATTTCTTTTTCTTTTTTTCTTCCTTAACTCTTTAAGCCCGAATAATTGACTCTTGGAGTGCTCTTCAGTTCCAGTCGATAGGAAAATAATAAGATGGGAGGAAAGGTCAATTTAAATTTAAATAATCTCAAAATAAACTAGACTGAAAATTGGAACTCGATGCTGCCTCGGCGAGGTATTAAAAAGCACTCGATTGATTTTCCAAAGAAATTGGAAAAATGGCAAAAAGTATCACGTCACTTCCGAAGGACGTTCATTTTCCAATCATGTTCAGCTCTTTCAGAGAGAAGAAAAAAAACACCTAATAACCGACATAATGATTTAGATTCTACTTCATAGGTTTATTAAATAAATAACTTTATAATGTGAGAGTATAAATAAATGAAGACGAATAAGATAGTTTTTTTTTCATGTTAAAAACTATACATATAACACCAGTTATTTAATTATATGCTTACTTTTAAATAAATTTGAAAACAAAAATATCAATCCTATATTTAATAGCGATTTCAACTTAAGTCAATACTTAAATTCGGATATAAAATTTATGACTAACTGTAGGATCGTTAAACAAGGTAACTAAAATTACAGTGAAGTTTCACGATTAGTGCTAAGATTCACAAGTACCCATTTTCGTTTACAAGAGTAATAAAAAAAATCAGAACGAATACATACAATTAAATAACCAAAAGTATAATTTTGAAGTTTGTTTTTAAGAGTTTCAAGAATATTAAATATGGTATACTAAAAAAATAATTAAATGGATAATTTTAATTTATCAAATTAAGAAAATCTATCCTAAAATGTACATTTTAAACTCAGACACGTAGCAAACAGCCTTCTAACAAGCTTTGAACATCTCGTTCGTGAATGAGGATGACACAAGCTGGGAACAGATGGAATCAGTCAGTCGTGTTGTTGGTAAACAGATATGCCCTAGTGTCTGTTGAATATTTGCCGGCTGCCAGTCAAAATCAACCTCAACAACAAACAATATGGAACGAGTATTTGTTAAAGCAAATGTTGACATAGAACAATCGATGGCCTCAATACCGATCGATGACCTCAATCAAATGCCACTAAGGCTAAGCGGACGATGCTTCAGTGGGAATCCTAAATTTTGCCTATCGAGGTATAATTAGGACAGGGATCTTTAACGAGTACCTGACATCATACAGGCTCGGGACCTCCAATTTACGTCCTATCCGAGGGACGGCATAGCTAAGGATTTTTTAGGAAAACATCCTAGGGCCACCGCTGGGAGCAAACCTGCGACATTTAGTATTGTAGGTTGCCATGCTAACCAATATATCACAGGTGACCCCTTTTACGTATTTTTTTAAAATATAACAGAAGTGATCATCTGTTTTTGTTTCAGGTCACAATGTATTGAATATATATGGTATATGACATTTTAATGACAAATTATTTTTCAATATTGATGGCCTCAATACCGGCTAAATTAACTTTTATCTGATAACCAAACATAAATCCTCGTATTTTCGCGTTTACGCAATAATAAACTTAAGCAAATAAAATATACACAGGATATATTTTTTTACTAATAATTACCCCATGCAACAACTCAATTTATATTCAGATCAACCTATAAACTTTTCTAAAATTTATTGAATTAAATTTTAAATCTATTAAAAAGGATATGTAATTTACAAAGGGAAGAGTAATAATGAATTATATTTCTTTAACAAGACAGTATTACAAAAGTAAAATTTAATTTTACAATTTTTACTTTCACTTAACTATATATGAAATATATAGTAAGTGGAAGTATTGCGATCGTGAAAAATTTCGACTTCCGGTTTTCAACGGAAAAACACGTTTTGGGGTCCCCTGAGTCGAAATGACCAAGTCCCGCGAAATGGTCTGTGTGTGTGTCTGTGTGTCTGTGTGTCTGTGTGTGTGTGTGTGTGTGTGTGAACAGACTAGCTCAAAAACTATAAACCGTGCGATCCTGAAATTGGGTATTTAGTGTAGGTATATGCCCGCGATGTGACAGCATAAATTTCATCAAAATTACTTAAAGGGAGGGGGTACTTTACTTAATAACTTTTTAGGTTTTTTTCGATTTTCTCAAAAACGGCTCTAACGATTTTGATTAAACTGAGTATTTGATCTATTTATATGCCCGAGATATAACTAAAAATTTCATCAAAATTGATTATCCGGAGGGGGGACTTTACTTAATAAATTTTGTAACATTTTCACGTGTTTTTTTTATTTTCTCAAAAACGGCTCTAACGATTTTGATTAAACTTAGTATTTGATCTACTTATATGCCCGAGATATGTCTGTAAAAATTTCATCAAAATTGATCAACCGCAGGGGGCACTTTACTTATAAATTTTGTATCATTTTTACGTGCTTTTTTTATTTACTCAAAAACGGCTTTCACGATTGTGACCAAACTGGGTATTTGATGTATGTATATGCCAAATATGTGATAGCCAACATTTCATCAAAATTGATCAACCGAAGGGGGGACTTTACTTAATAAATTTTGTATCATTTTCACGGGGTTTTTTATTTACTCAAAAACGGCTTTAACGATTAATAAAAATAAGATATGAATGTCGAAAAATGTGTGATTTTGGGAAATGATATCTAACAAAACACGTCAATTTCTTATCTAAGTAAGTTGGTAAGTGAAAGTTGTGTGTTGCGCGCACGCACCAGATTTTTTTGAATCGTATTGAAAGGTTCTCCGCTGAACCTTTTTCCTTTCCAATCTCGAATTTTTGGCGGAGTATATACGAGTTTGACTATTTGTCCAAATATTATTATCGTTATCGCCTAATTATCGCCTATTAATTAATTATGCTTAAGTATAATTTTCTTTTTGAATATATGGATATATATCTTGAATGAATGAAGGCATATATATGTATTGAATGAATATATATCTTATTGAATAAATACACATTTCACAAATGTCCCATGGAATGTAATTATAAAATACTCTATTTTGGAAATAAAAATAAATACACGAAATAACATTACCCAAGTTTCTTTTTATTTAAATAGGTGTTATTTTTATCCAAAACCTGAGGGAAACAATACTGTGTGAGTTATACGTGCTTATCAGACTCAACGATTACGTGTTTGTACTGCCTGTGGTTTTATCAGCAAGCGACTGTTGATTTTATAAACAGATTCCGGTTGATGCAGCTTTGTGGAAGCTCATTCATAATATTGTCCTACGGCGATAAATCTCTCAGGTAATTACACGAATAAAAGTATTTTTATAAAAAAGCAAGAAAAAAAAAAAACAGAAATAAAGGACTCACGCTATTTCGTGTTTTGTTTTCACCGCAGTCCCATGGCCCTAATAATTCATTTAAGCTCCACAGGTTGTACGTATCGTCCGCATGGATGATTTATAAATGTAAAGTATAGAAATATTATTTTAGTAATAAATATCATTATACACATAATGGCGTTAATAAATAAGAAGTTTACGGAATGTCAGTTACTTCGAAGGAGTACAACTTGCAGAGTAAGAAGAGACAAGAAGGAGGGATCCGAGAGGTCCTGAGATTGAATTAGGCAGGACCTCCAGCTGCTAATGTCCCAGGACAAAGGACACAAACTGTATTGTCCTCAGGAGAGCCCCTTGCATACTGAGATCTTCCTGCATTAACGCTTGTCTCAAAGCGTTAGTTCCGGCAACATTCTCCTTCAAGACAGGAATTTACTCGCTAAATTTCTAACCTGTGCTCTGTGAACCAAAATACGATAACAAATTTACTTTTTGTATGAATTAAAGAAAATAATATTTTCAAGTAACTTACTTATACCTAACTTTATGCCATGTCAATATTTCTTTCCGCGAAATCGATGCGAAATTTTATTTTATGTTAATCCCTATCATCAATTACATTCAAGTCAATTTTTAATATCCTAGGTTTGAATCCCGGCCATGTCCAATCTTTTTTCTTATTAATTATTTAATAGTTGCAGGCAACATTGACCCAACAAAGTAAAATAGATTGTTCAAGGTGCACTGTCCAAGGATTTTCCAAGGTGTACTGTCCAAGAAGCCAACAATATTTTACTCCCTCAAATATTGCTCCGACTATTCCCATATTCAATGTTCTATGTTCAAAAATGCTAGAGGATATAATTAAAAAAATTACAGATAACGATCAGTTAAATGATAAATCCACAGGTATATTTTAAAATATTAATACTAAATTAACCCTAATAAGCCAAGACCAAAATAAAATAAATCCAAATCAAATATATAAGTTCACAAAGGTAAACGTTTACGATTTCACTATTTTTATGATTCAGAATAAAAAAGAATATTAACAAAGTTTTAATATGTCATAAATTCGGCCTATAAGCATTACTTAATTCAGAAATTACCAAATATTACGACTTGCGTGTTAATTAATGTGAAAATTACGGTTGAAGAAGGATCGAGAATAGAAATTTTCGAAGAGAATCCGTCGCTGAAAACAATTAGAAAGTGATAAATCCAGTTTCCAAACAAGGGCTTTGAAATGGCGTTGGTAAGGGGTGGCAGGATTCGGGGGGGGGGGGGGGGGGGCTGAGCAGAAACAAAATTAAGCTAATTATTAATTAAAACTTTTATCTACTATATCGGCCCTGGCTGTCGGTTATTAAGGCTACAAATCCGCTTGTTCCCGGCCTCAGTTCGCTTATAATATCTTTATTGTGTCAGTTCCCGCTGGACCCAGGCTAATGAGAAAAGTTCTCGTTTTCTGTTTGTTTCCTCAGGAGTCTTCGGGAGGGCTGAGTAATGGCCTTAACCTGATGGATGTTCGTTCCAACTGAGTCCACACCAATATATATTCATAATATGTGAAAGACCTATACCTCTAAGTAAATGTCTAAGATTGATCAAATGAAAATATCATTAGGCCAAGTTCTCACCACTGATAACTTCATTGAATTGCTCCCAGATTCGGAACACTACAGCATTTCTATCTTCAATCAGTCAATAGGTCAGAAGATTTTCAGAAAATAAGGATATAACGATATCACACAAACGATTTTGAAAATAGTAATTATTAAATTTGAATATTTTAGAATCAGTTTGAATTTTTAAGTAAAATTTCAATTTATTTTTATCCTGTATACGCATGGAAAATCATTTGATTTTTACTTTCACTTACCTATATATGAAATATATAGTAAGTGGAAGTATTGCGATCGTGAAAATTTTCGACTTCCGGTTTTCAACGGAAATACACGTTTTGGGGTCCCCTGAGTCAAAATAACCAAGTCCCGCGAAATGGTCTGTGTGTGTGTGTGTGTGTGTGTGTGTGTGTATGTGAACAGACTAGCTCAAAAACTATAAACCGTGCGAACCTGAAATTGGGTATTTAGAGTACGTATAAGCCCGCAATGTGACAGCAAAAATTTCATCAAATTTGCTCAAAGGGAGGGGGTACTTTATTTAATAACTTTTTAAGTATTTTTCGATTTCGGAAAAACGGCTCTAACGATTTTGATTAAACAGAGTATTTGATCTATTTATATGCCTGAAATATGACTGTAAAAATTTCATCAAAATTGATCAACCGGAGGGGGGACTTTACTTAATAAATTTTGTATCATTTTCACATGTTTTTTTTATTTACTCAAAAACGGTTTTAACGATTTTGATCAAGCTTGGTATTTGATGTATTTATATGCCAAAGATGTGATAACCAACATTTCATCACAATTGATCAGCCGGAGGGGGGACTTTACTTAATAAATTTTGTATAATTTTCACGTGTTTTTTTATTTACTCAAAAACGGTTTTAACGATTTTGATCAAACTTGGTATTTGATGTATTTATATGCCCGAGATATGATGGTAAAAATTTCATCAAAATTGATCTACGGGAGGGGGGACTTTACTTAATAAATTTTGTATCATTTTCACATGTTTTTTTTATTTACTCAAAAACGGTTTTAACGATTTTGATCAAGCTTGGTATTTGATGTATTTATATGCCAAAGATGTGATAACCAACATTTCATCACAATTGATCAGCCGGAGGGGGGACTTTACTTAATAAATTTTGTATAATTTTCACGTGTTTTTTTATTTACTCAAAAACGGTTTTAACGATTTTGATCAAACTTGGTATTTGATGTATTTATATGCCCGAGATATGATGGTAAAAATTTCATCAAAATTGATCTACGGGAGGGGGGACTTTACTTAATAAATTTTCACATGTTTTTTTTATTTACTCAAAAACGGCTTTAACGATTAACAAAAATAAGATATGAATGTAGAAAAACTTTGGGAAATGTATTTAGCAAAACACGTCAATTTCTAATCTAAGTAAGTTGGTAAGTGAAAGTTGTGTGTTGCGCGCACGCACCAGATTTTTTCTTATAGAGTGCTACTTTATAAATTACAAAGGATTACTTAATAGTTCCAGGTGATTGCTTAGTAAATATATAATATTTTGTAGAGCAGGTCTACAGATCTATCATTTTTCATTGTTAATTTCAGCTTAATGGAATTCAATATTCGAGGGATTGATTTCAAGAATAATTTAATGTTTTTATTCATTATGTTTTTATTAGGCAGTTTAAAATAAATTTATAATCCATTAACTGAAAACAAAAATCCAAGCAGGTTCTTAGCATTAAAAAATAAAATCAAAGAGATCCGAATAAACTTTCCTACAACACTCTTATAGGAAACTAGCATCTGTCGCATGATTCATTCAAACCATTAAACAGCTTTTAAGATATGACAGATAAGTAAAAAACCTTTTCCATTGGTTACGCCCTAGACCAATCATGCGCCACGAACACGTACTCGGGACCAATCGCGTATTGAGGGCAGATGCCTCGCCCAGGTGCACTCTACAGCTGACCGTAGTAAATGAAACCAATCCTCTTGCGTGCACTTTTAGCCGTAACATTTCTACTTAGTTACGACTACTTCTCTGAGAATTTTCAATCTGTGAATGTCACACGAGACCTACCATCCGTATCTAGAATAGTTAACTTAATTTTTTAAGTTGATGTTGAAAGAACGAGATGGCAGGTAATAAAAATCAACGACATGTTGTGATTATATTTCAACAGACCTAGTATGTAAATATTTTTTAATTTTCGGACACAAGACTGATTGTAAATTTATTCCAAATGTTAAGTCGGTTAAAGTTAAAAGAAAAACCTTGACTCCAGCTACAAAATAATTGTCTCAAGAATTTTTTATATAAAAGTATACCTAATGTTTCGAACGAAGATTTTTTAAACTACTCGTTAACTGACATATCAGAAAGTGAAGGGAAGGTACATTCTCAAATAAGATTGATCGTGCCCAGGGAAGAATCAACTCAAGAGTCTGAGTAAAGGCAATTATAAGCAGAAAATGCAAGTCCCTACCCTAATACGCGGTCTAGAAAAAAATGGTTTGGAAGAGGTATATGTCGGTATAAAACAAATTAGCGAACACAAAGTACACTTATATATAAATAGAATAGTACAGTTTTATTAAATTCATATAGATAAATACTATCTAGAAATTATATAAGAATTAGGTCTGGAAATTTATTCCACTAATAATTTTTTACAAAATTTCTTGGGGGTGGAGGGGAATTGGATCTCCTTTATCCCACTTTATCCCATATAGGACCGCCCTTGCCCACCTAGGTCCAAAGGTTCAGTAACTTATCCAATGAAAATCATAGCACCCCCCCCCCAATCACCTCGATCCACACACTCAAGAAATTGTAATACACATTTTTAACATTTAACATTACAGTACAAACTTTAATGTTAAAAGTTAAAAAAAAAATCTACAGTACATTTTAGAAGTATAACTCCCTAATGTTTAGGAAACACTTATAAACTCGTTTAAGAATACATAAGACGATTGCAAATTAATATCCCTCAATCTTACAAGAAGCAAACACAGAGCTCCTAAAATAGAACAGAAAGGTCTCAGCTTGTGGGTAATCCTTGATACAATATTATAAAAAAAGAGGGTGAACATTTTTATATGAGAATCATTATCTTTAGCAACTTTCTAAGATTGTTTTTCATTTTATTAAATGCATTCTTTACATAGCTGTCCTGATGAGAGGCAGATGCCATGAATGCACAAATAATCCTAACACGCCCTCTTCAATTTTCATACGTTAAACAATGTTATGTTCGAGTATCATATTTCCTCGAGCAGTCCGGAGTGACAGAGCTGTTGTTAGTTGACACCGGGTCACTCAATGTCAGGGCCAGGCATGTACTTCAAAATCATCCGTTGATCGCAGGCAGGACATAAAATGCACCGGTACATGCCTTCAAATACTTCTTTCATTCCATAGCCAACTCTTCTATACATCCCGAGCAAACAGAAATGTAAAAGAGGGAAAAATGTTTTTGACAGAACTAACTTCGAGGAAAAGTGTATTTCTAAGTTATAAAACAGGGCGAATGGACAATATCATATTAAAATTTTGAACCATCTGGCCAATAAATTAAAAATAAACATTCAAATGCAAATTTATAATTCTTGCATTCATTCAAAATGAGAATGCAAATAAGACCGGGACAAAGACCGCCGTCCGGCACTCTTTCCCAGAATTCCTTACAATTTAGCAGCCGAGCCGGCCCTCTCTCAAGATGAGGACAATTTAATGACTGCCATTAATATCGGCACCTCAGAGGGTACACCTTTGTACGGTTCGGCCTACCGCAGAGGGATCCGGTAATATATGCGGCCGAAGAGAAAGAAAATACATAAAATAAACAAAAAGACAATGGCGGAAAAGGGGAGTGTAAATAGAGTTTCCCCGAAGGAAGTTGGTTTTTCCTGATCTCCAAACTTCATCCCGACTCCGGGAAACTCTACTGACACACAGTTTCCGCCCTGCTTCCGTTGATTTTCCTATTAGGAGAGAGTTCGTCTTCACCACATCGTTGCAAGTGGGTCTCAGGGATCTGGTTTGTGTAGGAAAAGAAATAAAAACCAAAAATGAAAGATTGTTTTATGTGTAAAATTATTTCAAGTAATTTTTGGATTAGCTTTTTCTTTAAGCTAGTAACTAAGAAACTTTGTTTGATTACAGAAACACTGATGCTATATTAAAATTATACCTTAAAAATGGAAAATAGTAGAGGGGCACTTAGACACTTAAATGTGAAATTTCATATATAATTGTTGCCGAAGTTTCGTAATACATTTCAGGTCTGCATCAGGGCTGATACACTTCCCAGACTTAGTTGTTCTGAAACTATTAAATGGTCAGGTTTCAGTAAAGAACTGTAAACCCGGCTGAAACGTTAGGAACATTAATATCTGAATGCTATTCTTTATGAGCGCACCACAACCAATTAAACTACAGCTCTTTCTAAATAAACGTCTCATTTCAGTAAAATGCTGAGGTAAACTAAAAGTTTAACGGTTGGATGCTGTTAATACATTTTATACTTCAAATATATAAATATATACTTTTTTAATAAATAGAAATAATGTTAAAAGAACGCTTTAAAAAAAAAAAATAATTAAGTACTCTGAATAAAAATATATAAAATTGGTTTAAGTATAATTTGCCTCTTAGATATACATTAAAATAATAAATATGGAATTTCGGATTAAAAAACAGAAGTAGAGTTTATCCAATTTATATACCTACACAAATTAAATCCAGTTACCTTTTTCTGATATTATAAATTTAAAAAAAAAAACATACAATATAAGAACCTAAAGGTGACGAGTGATAGACGCCACACGGCAAGATGTCAACAGGGTATCAGGCTAAACAAGATCTGCTTCACCTATCTAAAGTACATCCCCGTCCTAAAAAAACACCCGATGATTTATGGAGACACACTTCCCCTGGCGGAACATCTGTCAACTTACGGAGCATTTCTTCACTCGAAGAATAATTTACCTCTTTCTTCAATATTCTTCCACACAGTGCGAGCATAGATGTGTAAGCCATCTCCGTTGCTAAATAACGTTGTGAAATCACATTCAGGATCTGAATAATTTGGCACTGTTGAGGATGGGAATAAATATAAAAATCGCCAACAAAAGGACCCAGGACGTTTTGGCTTGAGACCAAAAAATTTTGCCAATAACTTCCATGTATGAATTATACTTGGAAGAAAAAAAAAATTATATTAATGTGTCTAGAATGCTTAGGAGGTTCAATGTCGTTTATCGCCTGAATTGTCCTCTTGCCAAATAATGGAAAGAATCCGTATTTATTAAAGAGTTTCGAGTGACTGAATTACGGTAATGTAAAACCTTTAATGAACCGCTGATTGCGTTAATAGGGAAAACAATTATTTTTTAATTATTAGTATCATAAAATATTATAGGCTAAGTGCCAATATTATTATGGGCTAAGTACCAAGGGCATCTCCAGGATTTTGCCTAGTGGGGTAAACAGGTAAAATTCTCAATATCGGGGGTGGGTATATAAGGATCAATTAATTCTTTCAATGAAGCTAATGGATATTTTAATTTACATTATATTTTTTGTTTCAACATAATTTCTAGAGGGGAGCAGCTTCCCTTTAATGCCCCCCCCCCCCGCAGTTGACGTCCATGAAACACTAATATAATATATTTCGTTAGCTCAGATGGAACAAGCAATACCATCTTACAGTCAGCATCTTATAGGGCATTTATATGAGTGTTGAAGCATTCCATAATATAACAAAACCTTCTGCCTGACCCATAGTTATAATTAAATCCACTCTGAACACTGAAGAAAGGAAAATAAACAATGACTATAAATAAATGTAGACGAATATTTTATGTTTTTTATGAAATCTGGCAGTGTCAAATTTTTTTTTTTTTTTACGTTACCGCTAAATTTCTTCTAATGATACACCAAGTTTGACACCAAGACATTTGAGCATGTCTTTGTCTTATTTCTATCTAGTAAATAAAAATTAAAAACGGGGGCATCAGACCGAACCAAACAAGCTCTTAGCTCTGTCAAATTTTTTTAAAAGGCATTTTTAATTCAAAATAAAAGCAACGGAACTTATTTTATCTAATTAAATAAAGTATCCTTTCGTGTCATCACGATGTCTGGAAGCAGTTTTCCCACAAAAGAATGATAGGATTAAAACACACGAGTGGAACTAATTGTTGCTCTCACAGTTAGGAATGAACAAATCTTTATAAATATAATCAAACGCTCGGAACATCATTAATTTTGAATTATTGCCATTTGTGGAGAATTTAGCAGTAGACTGCTATATTCTACTTCATGTTTCTTCTACATATTGCTGTAGAACTTGTGTAAGATGACTTCTCTTCAGTAAGATAGAATAGACGATCGGCCGACACATATGTCGTTGAGTCAAAAATAGTTAGAAGCATAATCAAGATTCATCCTGGACTCGGAATGCTTGAATTGCCTGATAATTTCTTCAATTTCATGAGGTTTCGACTTTTCTTGCTATTTTCATTTTGTTAACCGATGGGGGTATTTTCGTGGAAACGCGAAGAATCCCCGGCAATGTCCAGAAATATTCATGAGATAATAACGGGTAAGACGATAGCGTATTAACTCCTCATTGAGAACTGAATGGAGACATCATCGCGACTGACTAATTCATCGCTGATGATCTGACTCCTGTTTGATGAGCCCGAGATCCAAGGAGGACGAAGAAGGAACGGTCATCAATAATGCAAAGCAATTAGTGCTTCCTACCTCCTTGTACAAAGCACCTTTTTTCTTAAACCCCATTCGCCTCCTGGCCCGCGGGGTATTAACGCTGCTACTCAGTTCCTTTTTATAATTAAATAATTGGGGACAAGATTCTTTGAGGGACGCTCTAATCTGAATAAAAAAGTTTAATCTCTGTATGAGAAAGATTCTTTCGTGTAATCGGTAAAAAAAAAGAATAATTGCTTACACGCAACTTATTTATAATTAATGTAACTTTTTTATCATGAAAATCATCCAGGATTCATTCTGAACTAAACCTGAATCGCTGCGTCCAAGATATTGCATCTTTAAAAATATATAGTGATATTTTTGTTTAAATACTTGTTTAGAGACTCCATTATGCAGAGGTGAATTAGGTGTAAATTTTCAGGCACCATACTTTTCTTTTATTAATAGCATGTTTGATTATTACGCTGTTTCATTTTATTCATATAAAACTGAGCGTTAGTATAATCATTAATGGATTGTTAGTTATTTTATAAAAATGTCAGATTCTAACATTTCTATATTATACTATAGCCATTTTTTCCATCTTCAGACATATTAAATGCGATACATATCATGAGGTAACGTTTGTATAAAAATGGAAACTAAAAATTATATTATTTAATTATTAAAAAAGTTGTATGAGATGGTAATATTAAACGTAGCAATCAAAGACTATGTAGTTGAGTTATACCATTTTGAAGTTAGTTATAAAATGATAGAAAATGCACTTAAAATATATATTTAACTCTCAAATTCTAACAGAACAACTTTTCACTATCGAACTCCTTGATAAACCAACAGCACAACCAAAGGAAACAAATATACCATTCAGTTGATAAGTAGCACCAAAAAAACACCGCGATTAGATCACAAAAAAAACACCCACTTTACCCGATACCCAACTCTCCCCTGCCTACATTTAATATATATATTCAGAATTATACAGAAAGAATATTTAAATAATTTTATTTAAGTAAATTACCCCAGATCAATGTCACACAAACAATTAGAACTTCAATCAGTAAGAGCGTTACAGAAAAGTAAAAATAACCTTGTTTCGCTCCGCTTTGTAAAATGGACTCGTCTCTAAGACTAGTTGCTCACTTATATATGCAGGCCTACGAACACTTAATATCATTCCCGATTCCCTTTCAAATGTTATCGACATGTCAAAACATCTCTTTTTGGTTCTTTCAGTCACCATATATTTGTATATATGTATGTATACTTGAAATAATTACCTGTTTCAACATATATCAAACATTTTGATTATCAAACTAATAATAGATACTTAAGATTCTTTCGTTTCTTTTAGCCTCAATTCATAAAATTCATTTCCTACTGGCATGTTAGTAAATCCAAGAATAAATAAACTAAAAAACGATTCCATGTACCATACATCAGTATTATTCATCTAGGATGAAATTACTATAAGAAAATGATTATATCAATCGTTTATGTTTCCGAAAGATAAGAAAGAAGAGCCGAAAAAATAAATAAACAAAAACTAAAAATACAAGTAGAAATTTAAATTAACCTCATGCAAGCAACACTAATTCTCTAAATCGACTAATATCTCAAATTAAAAAAAAAAAAAAAAATGTAAACCGCTTCCACACAAAGACAGGACGCCCCACTGAGACCATTTACTAAGACTAACTACTAGGATTACTATTAGTAGAGGTGAGTTGTTAAGACTAAACGACTTCATTAGTAGATATAGTCGGTTGCTCTTGACTGATGCGTCCTCTATAGCTACGTCTTGTACTGTTATTCGTTAACTCAACTTCAGGTGTTCTTCAAGGGGTTAAATCTGACGTGAAGTAAGATGTATAATAGGGTTAGAATAAAATAGATCTTAATTGACAATAAGAATTTTTGTTTTTGGTGGTTGATGTAAGTTCTAAACTCTGAAATTGTATATATCTTTAGGGAGGATTAACGTTTTCTTTTTATTGAAATTATAAGTCTTTTATATATATTCATAATAGATAGGCTAATCATCTCTATAGGGATCAGCAGAAATTCGGCACAAAACGATGCTCCAGAAATGTTCGACGAATAATAACGACGAATGTGAAAAAAATTGAAAAAAAAAAATGTTAATAGGTTTCAAATATAACTTGAAACAAAAATAAATGATTTTGTCTGTTACATTGAAAGATGTTCTAGACTTTGTTCTATGTGTTTTAAGCCCTATTCCAATGTTCGAATGCTTAGTCATGCTATGTACATCGAAAATTACGATTACTCATGTGTCACTAGTTGTTGTTTTTCGGAACGCTGTTAATAATTTGAGTTCTTATGGTTAGTTTGACATTGTGAACTATAATTTTTCGTAAATAAAAATTATTTAAACCTAATAATATAAAGTTATTAGGTTCAAATGTACTAATTTTGTAACGAAAATCTATGATATATATACAATCTATTTGGTAACTATATTTTACGTTTCCCTTGTTTTGTATTCGAAAATTATTTCATCTTCATTCTGTCTATAACATAAATTTAAAAAAAAATGTTGAATTTAATTTTTTCTAAAGGAGTGAGAAAAAAAATTAATAATATTTCCTTCCTTTTCAGTGAAGGCTGTTTGGTGGCTTAAATAAATTATCTTTTAATATTTTGAAATCTTAAAAAGCTTTCTCATTCGAAAGGGTTCTTAGTCAAGATATGGGAAGCTTAACCAAACCGGAGATAAAAGCATAGCAAAAACTCGCATTTTGTTCAACGATATCTTAAGAGACGGATCACCTTTTACACAAGGCAGAACAAAATGCCCACACCCCATTCTCCATAGTCCATGGACTAGCGATAAAGAATCCATTAGCTCAAGAAGCGGCTTCCGTGTAAACCCGACGGCTGTCCCGAAGAGACGGAGTACACGGAGCTTTTTGCCCGCGTCGTGTTTCATCTTATCAAGATTGCAGTATTTTTTTTTTTTTCTTCTTTTCCTCTCTCACTCACTACTCCTTTACCTCAGAGTACTATTTGCATAAGACGAGAGAGACACTCTCCCGACAGCGAGGCCTAATGCAGAAGCTCTGCTCTCAAGATAAGGTCGCCTGTACTCCTCCCGAGAGCGGTAGTTCGGCGTAGCCTATTCAGTGGGGATTCCTCCTCGAGCGGTATATCTCTTCGGTCATCGGGGACATGTGGTCATCGTTGTTCGTCGATAAGGATCAAGAGTAGGTTAAAATGTAAACTGTATAACAGTACTTTTAGTATTTTTCTTCCTGACCTAGCTCTGTTCCTGGAAGAGTCAATGATTAAACATATCAATTAATAAAAATAGATAATAGAAAGCTTTTAAGAAAAAATTATTAAGTATTTAATTTTTCAATTTTATTTTATTTTAACATCATACACTCTTATCTGTCGCAACTAAGTGACAATCGTGAAATGTGAAGTGGTCAACTGTTGTTATTACTAGCATTTTCATGCAGTTAGTCATCCCCGTCTTGTTCCTGAAGAGGAGTCTCTCATCAAACTCCTTTTCAGTCGTCATATATAAGGCATTTCAGTCGTGGCCATGTCTTTGATAAGTTCGTTATCAGGTCCGAGCAGTTCAATATGAAAGCCCAGAATAAAGAGTTCTTATAGTTGGTAGACGATAGTTGGTAATTATAAGACGATATGTAATAGGTGCGTTCGTTATTTGTCGTAAAATTTTAGATTGAAAGGTTTGTAATTTTTTTAAGAGAGTCTTTTTTCGATTGTGAGGCCCATATAAGTTTCACTGAGTATATGTATGCATTAAGTTTCCGTCTGATTTTCAATTATGACAATTTGGAAAACGGTGAGTAAAGTATTTTCAGTCGTTTTTTAAAGGTCTTTCTTTTTATTTTAACCCCATCCTTTTTCATCCTTCTGTCAAATATTTGTCCAATATATCGTACTTCGTCATGTTGAGGAATTGGTGGTCGCCGATATAAACTCGTCGGAGCGTGAACGTTTTTTAATTTGAAAAAAAATCGATCAGTAAAGGAAAAAGTTTCGCGTTGTACCTTATTCCCTCAATCATTGCCATTGTATCCAGTGGCAGCTAATTGAAAGTATACGAATATATTTTCATTGACACACGTTCATTAAAGAATTGAAAGGGTCTGGCCACTAAGTCAGAGAAGAAAGTTGGGAAAAATGCTCAAACAGCGAAAAATAACATCCGACAAATTAGTTTTTTTTTCTTTTAAAGTATTACCTATCTTTATTTAATAAATAGAATAGTGGCTCTAAGATATATAAAATACTTGTCGAGATGCAAGAAATAAAACAAATTTGATGACTTTACACATATAAAATTATTTACATGCTTTTGTTTCTGTTGATTCATGTATTAAGTGATGTAATAAGATTTATGAAATTTATGTAAACTAATTTTTTTTTCGCAACAAAATTTCCTATATTCTTTGACTTTCAAGTAAAATTAATTTTTTAAAATAATAATCCTATAAGCCAAAAATATTTTATTTATATTTTGTGAAGTTACAACAATCTTAGCATAAGGGAGGAGATTGCCAACAATAGAATTCGGTATAATCTGGGATTTTGGCAGATTACAGAGATTCCGTTCTCTAATTGAATGTGGCTACTACGCTTTACCAGCTTAAATCTGTCTACCTGATGAAGATTAAGGGAATTAAAACTTCACTAAGGAAGGGGTGTAATGTTCTTAAAATAACTTTTTGAATGAAGTTATTTCGTGTTATAACCGCTCAGGTGTGTAAGAAAAATAAAAATTAAATATTTGAAAATGATAATTAATTAATACAAATCTAGTATATATACACTAATTGCAATGATTGTTAAAATACGACTTCATATTTTTTTTTTTATAATTTGTAAAAAAAAAAATCCGTTATTGTAAATGAATGGACATTTGATTATCAATATCTATTTTATTATTATTATTATTATTTTTTTTTTTTTGCTTCATACTTTGCAGCTTAGCGACAATCACCAAATGTGAGATAAACTGCTGTTATAAACTGTGAGGCATGAGGGAAGATAGTGCCCGGCAGCACATCATCCCGGACTTGTTTCAGGAGAGGTCTCTCATCCAACTCTTTTTCAGTCGCCTCATAAAAGGCATCTCATTCGTGGCCATGTCATTAATAACTCTATTTTTATGTCTATGTAATTTTATGGAAGCCAGAATAGAGAGTCCTTATTTGTTCGTCGATAGTTTGTAGTTGTAAGTCGGTATGTAGCGCTACTAACGTACAAAGGTGCGTTAGTTACTAGTCGTAAAATTTTGGATTGGATGGTTTTTAGTTTATGTAAGTGTGCCTTTTTGGCTGATCCTGTGATGGTATGTGTTGAGTTTCTGTCTGATTTTCAATTTTGATGATTTGGAAAATATTGATTACAGTATTTTCAGTCGTTTTTTAAAGGTCTTTCTTTTTATTTTGACATAAGGGCCCCATGTCCTTCTGTCAAATATTGTTCCAAGGTACCGTACTTTGTCTGTTTGAGGAAGTTGGTGGTCGCCGATATAGTACGTGGGCCAGACCCCCTTACCGTGCACCCCCCCCCACATCCCTATAAATTGCATATCGTTGTGTTCCCTGTGAAAAAAGATTAAGAAAAAGCCAATGTTCCCAGAAAAAAAAGTGGCCGCACTAACCGAAAATGGCGTTCAAACATGGCGGAATGACGACTTTGAATTTAGTTAGTTTTTTTATTACTGACATTCACCATTATGCTTAATTTCGCCATAACTGGTATTTTATTAAAGCTAGATAGTTCTAGATTCAGAATAAATAAACAAACGTTCTAAAATAATTAGTCTTGACAACATAAAATACATTTAAAGTCAATTTTTTCAAGTCTCTCGCGTAAAAGTTAAAATTCCAAGTTAATTTGTGATTAAACGGCCATGGTTAACGAAAAACACCCTGAAGTAAAACATCTGGAGCAATTGTTCTTCTTTAAAAATCAGTGGTCAAATTTCAAAAAATATCAACTAGTTTCATAGAAAATGGACCTACAAGGCGAAAAGGCGCCGGTGACTCGGGCGCATCCAGTCCTCTGCCACATCGTTCAGTTCTCATACATCATATAATTACAGCGGGTTTACGATATTATTTTGAATGTATAATCAAGCCTATGTAACTGCAAGTTTTTAATTTACAGAAATAATTAATATAACCTTTATTTTTTTTTATTTTTTTTTTTTATTTTTTTTTTATAAATCTGATAAATAAAGGATATATATCTGATCAATAATAATGAATTAGTCGCAGATTGCACATTATCTAAACCTCACTTATATTGACATAAACTGGTTATCTTGAAATTAAATAATAATGTTCTCATGGTAGTAGTTGGGTTACTGACACTGGCTTCTGATCATTCGTGAAATTTGAAATAAATGCATTTTTGCAAAGTATTGATTATTTACAGATTTAAAAACAACCCAAATAAAAAAAGATAAATAAAAAGTTCTGTTTGTTCGTTGATATGTAGAAATTATTCGTAATACAATTTAGGAAGTATATACATAACACTATTTAACAGCTCACAACAATTAATGAATTAATAGTTACACGATGTGTGTTTGTGTGTATGTATATATATATATATATATATACATACATACATACATATTATGATTAATTTAAAATTAAACCACTACTGTAGAGGAAAACCAATTAAAACATGTAAGTATTCATGCATCTAATGATCTATAATCCACGAAGTTGTGGCCTTTTTCGGTTTCTGGCATATAACTACACATCAAAAAGTTTACTTTCTCTTTTTTCTAAAAAAGGGTATACTAATACAAATAAAATGAAATATTTGGAGTGGTAATCGGATTAGTTATTTAACCAAATTCGAACATGAAAGATCGGTAATTTTTATCATTTTGATGAAAACTTATGTTCCAACGCCTATAACTCGACAATATGTGCTCTAAATGAAAAATGTCACAGATAAAAGTTTTAGGACATTAAATATAGCATAAAATAAGCCCATTTATTTTAAAATTAATTTATTCCTGCGTAGAGATACAAATGAAAAAGTGAAAGTATTTGTAGCGCTTACTTCATACTTCATACTTTTAACTACATCTTCATTCCTTCCTATATCTACATGTCAAAAAGTTTACTTTCTCCTTTTTTCGAAAAAAGGGTATACTAATACAAATAAAATGAAATATTTTGTGTGGAAATCGGATTAGTTATTTAGCCGAATCCGGGCATCAAAGATCGGTAATTTTTACCATTTTGGAAAAAACTCATGTTCCAACGCCTATAACTCGATAATATGAACTCTAAATGAAAAATGTTACAGATAAAAGTTTTAGAACATTAAATTTAGCATAAAACATGCCCATTTATTTTTAAATTAACTTATTACTAAGTAGAGATACATATGAAAACGTGAAAGTATTCGTAGCGCTTGATTCCTTCTTTTTGTGAAAACTAAGGGGATATGATATAATATTGACAGAACTAACTATTTAGGTGGGCTTATTTTATGCTAAATTTAATGTTCTAAAAGTTTTATCTGTAACATTTTTCATTTAGAGTTCATATTATCGAGTTATAGGCGTTGGAACATGAGTTTTTTCCAAAATGGTAAAAATTACCGATCTTTGATGCCCGGATTCGGCTAAATAACTAATCCGATTTCCACACAAAATATTTCATTTTATTTGTATTAGTATACCCTTTTTTCGAAAAAAGGAGAAAGTAAACTTTTTGACATGTAGATATAGGAAGGAATGAAGATGTAGTTAAAAGTATGAAGTAAGCGCTACAAATACTTTCACTTTTTCATTTGTATCTCTACGCAGGAATAAATTAATTTTAAAATAAATGGGCTTATTTTATGCTATATTTAATGTCCTAAAACTTTTATCTGGGACATTTTTCATTTAGAGCACATATTGTCGAGTTATAGGCGTTGGAACATGAGTTTTCATCAAAATGATAAAAATTACCGATCTTTCATGTTCGAATTTGGTTAAATAACTAATCCGATCACCACTCCAAATATTTCATTTTATTTGTATTAGTATACCATTTTTTAGAAAAAAAGAGAAAGTAAACTTTTTGATGTGTAGTTATATGCCAGAAACCGAAAAAGGCCACAACTTCGTGGATTATAGATCATTAGATGCATGAATACTTACATGTTTTAATTGGTTTTCCTCTACAGTAGTGGTTTAATTTTAAATTAATCATAATATGTATGTATGTATGTATATATATATATATATACATACACACAAACACACATCGTGTAACTATTAATTCATTAATTGTTGTGAGCTATTAAATAGTGTTATGTATATACTTCCTAAATTGTATTACGAATAATTTCTACATATCAACGAACAAACAGAACTTTTTATTTATCTTTTTTTATTTGGGTTGTTTTTAAATCTGTAAATAATCAATACTTTGCAAAAATGCATTTATTTCAAATTTCACGAATGATCAGAAGCCAGTGTCAGTAACCCAACTACTACCATGAGAACATTATTATTTAATTTCAAGATAACCAGTTTATGTCAATATAAGTGAGGTTTAGATAATGTGCAATCTGCGACTAATTCATTATTATTGATCAGATATATATCCTTTATTTATCAGATTTATAAAAAAAAAATAAAAAATAAAAAAAAAAAAAAATAAAGGTTATATTAATTATTTCTGTAAATTAAAAACTTGCAGTTACATAGGCTTGATTATACATTCAAAATAATATCGTAAACCCGCTGTAATTATATGATGTATGAGAACTGAACGATGTGGCAGAGGACTGGATGCGCCCGAGTCACCGGCGCCTTTTCGCCTTGTAGGTCCATTTTCTATGAAACTAGTTGATATTTTTTGAAATTTGACCACTGATTTTTAAAGAAGAACAATTGCTCCAGATGTTTTACTTCAGGGTGTTTTTCGTTAACCATGGCCGTTTAATCACAAATTAACTTGGAATTTAAACTTTTACGCGAGAGACTTGAAAAAATTGACTTTAAATGTATTTTATGTTGTCAAGACTAATTATTTTAGAACGTTGGTTTATTTATTCTGAATCTAGAACTATCTAGCTTTAATAAAATACCAGTTATGGCGAAATTAAGCATAATGGTGAATGTCAGTAATAAAAAAACTAACTAAAATCAAAGTCGTCATTCCGCCATGTTTGAACGCCATTTTCGGTTAGTGCGGCCACTTTTTTTTCTGGGAACATTGGCTTTTTCTTAATCTTTTTTCACAAGGAACACAACGATATGCAATTTATAGGGATGTGGGGGGGGTGCACGGTAGGGGGGTCTGGCCCACCGTGTAATAAAAACTAGAGGGCATGTGTCGTGTCGGAGTGTGAATGTTATGAGCAGTGATTTGTCTTGGTCTAATTTCATTTTACATAGTGAGAAATATTTTTTCAAATGTATTCAGTGGTTTTGAAAGTTTAATGAAACCAGTCTAGGGTCATGATGTTTTGTTAAAATTGTTGTATCGGCTGCGAACGTTGCAGTTAATATTTCGGGGTTTGTAGGGATGTCATGCATGTAAATAATGTATAGTAAGGAAGCGAGTATTGACCCCTAGGGACCTCCTGCTAATCAATATTAATTTATATAATTAAAAAAATATCAGAAAAAAACTGTCAGTCCGGAGAACAAAAATACATTCCAGGTGGGGTACGTCCAAGTCTAGTAGATGTGTCAGACCAACTGGAAGGATTTGTCTGAATATAGGTCCACACGAACTAAATCATGGGTTCTATAAGTAGTTATGTTTCTTTATCGTGATGTTCCTCTATAAATTGTTAGTTATTTATATTACTTAAAGAAACAAAACAAATTTAAAAATATAAATATTATAAAACAAGACAAGAATACTTTTAAAATATGTCAAAACAACAGAATCAAGTATATGTTTATAAACTATATGAAGGAGATAAATATGTTTACGTTAAAATAAAAACTTTGTACTTGACTCAGATTTCCGATATAAGTTCTTAGGTTTGCGGTTAAGGAACATTTAAATTTGAAAAAGTAAAAAAAAAAAAAAAAAACCTTCGAAATGTATTAATTGAAATTTAATATCATCAATTAAAAGTTTACATTATATCAACAGTAGAGCTATCGCTAGGGTAGTATTCTACATTTGATTACCAATCAACAAAATCATTTAACAAATCAACATTCATCAATCCTGTGAGCAATTAATGTTGACAGGAGACGAGCTAATAAAGTCCTCAATGATTAGCAACTAATGAATGAAAAAGATCGAACAATTAGTTCAATCAAGGAAATTGCTAATGAAATAAAAAAAAATTAATTACGGTACTAGATCAATTAATAAACGAAATTAGAATTACATATCATATAGAGTTGACCCTGACGTATGGATAGGATAGTGTAGATGAGTAGAATAGTATAGGATAGACGTATGATGATTTTCCTTATCAAGAATGACTTGGCGTCATTGATCTAAAAATGTCAAAAATATATTTGAAATAAATTTGAACTATGAAAAAAAAAGTAATAATCATACCTCTTCGGAAGCAATCGTAATATTTTTCAATTAAATTTTTAAATCTTCTAGTTTGCAAATTGTTTTAATTTTGATTTTTGAAGTTCATTTTAGAATGGAAATAATGTCACCATCATAATTTGTCAAAATAGTGATGTAAACTGTATATACGAGTATAAAAATGCATTATCCCAAAATGTTTGTTCTAAAAATACTCGACAGGTTGTAAATGGGTTGACTTTAATTTTCTACACAGCGTTGCATTCTGATAGAAGTGTATTTGTTAATTTTTATTCTATATTAAAAAAAAAAATAAGGTTATGAAAAAAAAAAACTTCCATCGAGTTTTTATACATTTTTTTGTTTTGTTTTAAATTCAAATTCTAGTTTCCTAGAAGCGTTATAAAATGAAAATCGAAAAATTATTAACAAAGTTAAAGTATTTTTAAATTTTGACCACATATATCTTTTCACCTAATATCTGTAATTTTTAAAAAATGTTTGTTATCACTAAATTAGAAAAGTCTTTATTCCACAGCAATTTCTCAGAGGTTATCTTATAAAAATCATGATTCTTTAGAATTATTTTATTTACTTTCCTAAAAAAATAATATTAGACTAATCCACAACAAGATACGAAAAATAAAGCGTACGTTTTTCAAGGGGAATGTAGGATACGTTTAAAAAAAAAAAAATATGAAAAAATAAAAATGAAGGCAGGTTGTTAATAAAATATGAAGTGTAACATGATATCTATCCGGAATGGAACAACATAGCGGACCCCGCGCTGTGTATTCCAGTGGAGCGGTTACAGAATAAAGTCAACTCTCGGATTATATTCTATTATTTCATTTCTATCCTCTTTGAATATTCATTCGTAAGGACGAGAGCTTGGGATTTGGAATTAACATACTGATTAATGTGGGACTTCGGTTTCTTTCAGATTATTTACCTTCATTCTTCGTCTTATTTTTAGTCTCTTAATAGTCCGGAGACCACGACCGGAAAGAAAAAGAAAAAAACACGATTTTAATCTCTAGAAAGTATTATAATGTTCTGTTTTATCCTTGATAATAATGACGAAATAATTCAAAAGAATTAAATTAAAAAAATATATGGATTTGAATAACTGAACTGATGAGTGAATAAAAAAGAGCTTACATGCTAGAAAAGGACTTTTGGAATTTATTACTCTATTTACTTAATGTTTAAATGATTAAATTAATAGATATAATCAAAAACTAATAATTTAAAGGTTAATCTTAAAATATAATATTCAATGTCAGGAATAAAAATTTCAAAAAAGGAGAATCATAAATTAAGTGAGGAAGGATGTAGAAAGAAGAAAAAAAAAAGTAGGTAAAATAATCCTTGCGAAGAAAGAAAAAGAAATTTTAAACCGGTTTGGACATTCAAAAGATTCAAAAAGAATGCTTAACTGAAGATTACCGAATTAAGGTGCAGGTGGTCAAATCCCTTTGGAAGAAAAATGGGGACAGAGTTATTAAAATTTTTGGCAAAGGAAGAGATTTTTAATAAAAATAAATAAATTAATCTAATTATTATAAGTTTTAAGAACACTAATTATTTTTAGCATAATTTCCTGGAAAACAACATTGTTCTTGGAATACAATGTGCCTTTTAGGAGATTTTTTTTTTTTAATTTAATTTTTACAAACTTCACCTTATTTCATTTTTAGGTTACAAATAAATTTCATAGTACGCAAACTATGATGGTTCGACGTATAATGGTTGAAAAATAAGTAAATAAATCCCAATATAAAACATCCTATGATTCATTAAGGTTGCTGTGCTGGTGAAGGTGCATGATTGTCTGAAAACTGAGCCCAACCATATTATTTATCACCATGTTAATACCAAGTACTGGTTGTCCCGGATTTGAGTAGATCCAGAAAAAAATGGTTTCTAAATTGTCAGGAGAATATCATTTCTATAACCGAAAAATTTATATTCAAGATCAGGACCTGAATCAAAATTGATTATCATTATTTATGTACATTTAAGCTAAACTTAAATAATGAGAGAAAATAACAATAAACAAGAAAAGAAAAACTGTCAAGCCTAATATCATTAATTAGCATTTACGGAATTTAACTGTGAATGAATAGAAATAACAGTAAAAGGGGAATTGTTAAATATCCAAGAATGAAAAAATTGGGTATAGGGATTTTGAGAAAATCAGTAAATAAGGCAAAAAAAAAAACTTTTATAAATTTAGAAAATAGTAAAGCATTGAAACCTAAGATCTAGAAGATATGTTCTTGGATTCAATATGTCAAGCTGGCAATATTTCTTAGCTTTGGTTTCCAAATTCCTAATGTCGACCAAAAATGACGAAACGACACGATGCAACGAAAACCGTTATCCCAATTATGAATACCACGAGTAAATTAATGCCTGCAAATCACTGTTCAACAAAAGTTACTTAAATACTTTAAGAAATAATTCTCCACGCATAATGTAAATGGTCGGTGTAAGGCCAAACTGAACTAAGCGTCAAACTCCATATTTTGAGAAAACTGAGCTTACTTGAAATTTAAGTACAGTATATTTCAATATGTTTTTCTTATAATTCTAATATAAAGAAGCATGAGCAGAAAATAACAATGAGTAATTTAAAATAAAATTAAAATTTTATGAAATTGGTTTGGCGGTTAGTTCACTGTTATACCGACCAAATGACCTCAAATCTCACATGTTTTTGTTTCTTCTTTTTTATATAGTAGGATTAATATTAATTTATGTGTTTTTTGAATTTTCAGAAATGGATCTAGGTAAGAAAAATGTCTTTCAAGGAATATTTTTTTTTCTAGAATCCTCCAAAAGTTATACCATTAATTTGGAACAAAGCGGAAACTCGTCCTTCATTATCTAATAGTGTTTCCTAGGAGCAAGTAACTTCTCTTAATAGCATTGTTTTCTATAAAAGCTTCATATGTTACAACAAAATAAACTGTATCGATGAATCAATGTGAATGAATCAAACGTTTTAAGATACACCAACATTTAAGTGATAATGGCCTAAAGACCATTATAAGGCCTAGACAGGATCTTTCTAAAGCCGTTATATTATTCTAAAGCTCTAGTGGCTGGGGCTTAAGCACTGTTTAATAAGTCCCCCCTAAGTTGAAACAGTTTAAAGTGCGACGACGGCCTAAGGCTTTTAGCGAGATGGTAAAGTCGACTATATTAATTAGCTCAGGTGGCGAGGAGCTCACCTCAGCTGATGAATATGGAAAACAAAGTGATGATTAGCATCCGCTGATGAGGCCAATGCGCAAAGGCTCACTTGATATTAATTAATGAATTTCTCGAGTGTTCCCTTTCCGACAGACAGACGGCCTAAAGTTAATCTACTAACAGCAGCAAACCTCAACCATCCCTCTAATTATCAAAGCGCCGCTAAATATCAATCAAGGAGGCCGTGATGGATCACTCGCGCCCGCCGAAAAACTCCCGCGCGCGCCCTAATGTAAAACGCGATTAGCACTAATTGAATTAGCCCATTGTTTGCGAGGGTCCGCCGTGCAAATATTGCGTGAAGTCAGCTGGGCATCATCAGGAGGCAGTGATGGATGCCTTGTTTGAGGACCCGGGTTAATTACACGTGGAACAGATTAAAGAGTGAGCATCTGCCGAGGCAGCATCCTCCTGTTCATCTGTGGCCTGGGTCCTCAGTGTCTGAGGGAGGTGGAAGTGCTTCCAAGATGAATCACATTTCCTTATATTCACGTGGCAGGAAACGCCAAGATCGGGCGGAAATTATTATACGGAAAGCTATTTAGGAAGAACAAAGAAAATTATTCTGAATGCCGCTAAAGGTTTTTGACTGGAATAGGAATAAAAGTCCTTCTGATAGACCAAATCATGGATGTATTCAAATTCTGTCGTCAGGCTACCTACTCAATAATCTTTAAGTATAGATGATTAAATCGTCGTTAACGTTTCAACCCAAAAGTATCAAATGGCGTTCCTTGATATAGTTCGCCAAAATTAAAATTACTATAAAGTAAAATATTTCAATGAATAAAGAAATTATGAAGTATATTAAAACCTTTTATAGTCAGCCCTCGTTTATTCGAATCTCCAGATTATCCGGATACTATTGGTAGAAATTTTCATTTTACCAAAGCTGCACCGGTGGTCAGAACATCATTATAATTTTTCCTAAAATTCAACATTAATTTAGGTTTATATAAAGAATGAATCTCTTCCATGTTATTTTATTCCCCCAACGTTCCAGGCTTTTAGTTAGCTTCAACGTTTTTAGTTTCCTATTTATTTCTGCTTAACACATTCAGCAGTTTTTATTATTATTTTTTTTTTTGTAAGTGTTGTCAAGTCTGGTTATTTAAAATAAAATAATGAATTCATTTTTAAGCAAAACAACCTTAAATAATGTTAACTAAAAAAAAACCTAATTTGTACAAAAATGTCACATAATTCATCCACCCACTCTTAAATTTTAAATTTAATGGAAAGATAACTTTCAAACAAAAATAAAAAATTCTCAATCACAAATTAGGCTAATATATAAGAATAGTAGGCCAAAATAATAAAATTTGTAAAAAATGACAAATTATTACGTTTCTAATTTTTGAAAACAAAACGGAAAACAGTGATAAAATTGAAAACGAAATAACTTAAAACAAAAGTTGAAAACAAATGTATTTGATACAATTGACTAGCTTAGTAGATGAAAATCTTATTTAACAAACAAGTCGAGATACTAAGCTTCACCGTTTTTAGTTTCCTATTTGTTTCTGCTTAACACATTCAGCAGTTTTTATTATTATTTTTTTTTTTTGTAAGTGTTGTCAAGTCTGGTTATTTAAAATAAAATAATGAATTCAGTTTTAAGCAAAACAACCTTAAATAATGTTAACTAAAAAAAAACCTAATTTGTACAAAAATGTCACATAATTCATCCACCCACTCTTAAATTTTAAATTTAATGGAAAGATAACTTTCAAACAAAAATAAAAAATTCTCAATCACAAATTAGGCTAATATATAAGAATAGTAGGCCAAAATAATAAAATTTGTAAAAAATGACAAATTATTACGTTTCTAATTTTTGAAAACAAAACGGAAAACAGTGATAAAATTGAAAACGAAATAACTTAAAACGAAAGTTGAAAACAAATGTATTTGATACAATTGACTAGCTTAGTAGATGAAAATCTTATTTAACAAACAAGTCGAGATACTAAGCTTCACCGTTTTTAGTTTCCTATTTGTTTCTGCTTAACACATTCAGCCGGTTTTTTTTATTTTTTTTTATTTGTGCGTATGTTGAATTCATTTTTTTGCAAAACAGCCATCACATAATTTATACACAAAGCTCTTAAATTATAAATTTAATGGAAAAATAACTTTCAAAAAAAAAAAAAAATTCTCTGCTAAATTTCAATCGCGAATAGGCTAAATAATCTTGAATGTGAATAACCCTAAGACATAAAAACGGGTCTGATCAATTTTCGTACCGGAACAATTCCTATTGCCAATATAATTTGCATAATTACAAAATCAACCAAAATCTTTATTGTAACATTAAGATAAAATTATCTTATAAGACAAATAATAATAATAATAATAATAATAACATAAAAAGAGAAAATACAAGCTCCTGTTTTTATTCTTTCGACTTTTCTGCGTGATCAATCGAGGCTGACATCTTGAGTTCAATATAATTATTATATAAAAATTAAGTATACAATATTTTAATTATTTTGATCTAAACTCGTAGTTTGGCCCACTCAGTTTCGAGGAACTCTCTCTACTGAAAGAAGAGATGATAAATATCTTTTTAAATTTAGTATTTAAATTAATATAATCTATATTAAAAATGAAATAGCTAAACCAAGAAATGTCCCCAATATAAAAGATCAAAGGAAACCATGATGCCAATAAACAGAACTCAATATCCTCCTGACCTGAATTCCTTCAGCTTTATTAGAAAAAACTACGCAACCCCCCTCCCCCACAAAGAAATATATAAATATATAGAACAGGAATAAATCCTCCGGTTCAGGAGTTTTCCTGGAAGAAGGGTAGAGCGATCGGCGAAGTTGGCAGCCCTGCTCCCGGACTGATAAGCCTTATCTTGATTTATTTAAAAAGAGGGAGAACACGTTTAGGCCAGTTTTATGGTTGCCAGTAAATCTTTATGAAGGCCCACATGGAGCAAACAAGGCCAGTAAAACAGTAGCGAGTTACTGTTTAAGCGTGTGTGTGAGTGTGTGGCTACTATGTTTGAGTACCTTAGTACCCAGGCTAAGTACTGCATCAAAGATGCATCTCCCAGCTTTTATAGACCCTGTTCCCCGCAGTACTTATAGCACGAGGTAATCTCTCTACATGGTTTACAAGGGGAAGCTGTGTTGGAGATAAATGATCGCGGATAGGCGATTTTAATTTTTTTTTTTTTCAAGTTAATTGTTGTCTGCCTCGAAAATTGAAAACGATATTAAGTGCCAACTTATAGATAGGGTAACGTTTCTACACTTTTTGACAGTCTCTATTTTAAAAAAATATTTTTCTTGATTAACTGCAATCATTCTGATAGTATAAGCCGTTCCCAGATGTGCTTAATGTCGTCCACTAACTAATTAGACGATATGGTCTTTTGTCCAGACTGTTTGACAGACGTACAAAATTGTCTTCAACAAATAAACTCACATTGTACAAAGTCTTACTGAAACCTGTATGTACTTACGGGATAGAGTTGTCCCGAATACATGCATCCAAATAATACAGTCTTTTCAGGCAAAACCATATTATGTTAGTAAGGGCATATGTAAAAGAAAATTATAATAGCTTTCACCAAAGACTGACGTACAATAAAAACCCTCTGACAGAACATTTAAGATGCTCACACCACCGCTACAGCCTACCACGTCGACTACGCAGGCGATGGCAAAGAGACTAGATGAGATAATTTATTTCCAGAAGGAACGCTCACGTAGCACTCTACAAAATTTGCTCATTGCAAGTAATTTGTAGATCGCAAATTCATCATTGTTAAATGCTTTGTTATTATGTAATAAATAAAATTAACGGCAAATAGAAACTTTCTGCGTTACATGCTACATATTCATAAAAATCTTTATGAAATTTTTTTTATTTTTTTGAGCAAATGAAGACAAAAATAAGAAATGAATGTGGAAAAATGTATAACTTTGAGAAGTGGCAATTAACAAAACACATTAATTTCTAATCTAAGTAAGTTGGTAAGTGGAAGTTGTGTGTTGCGCGCACGCACCAGATTTTTTAAGGGTGTAAGGAATTTTCATGAGCCTACTGCATAATTATAATCATACGGTTATATGTTAACTAAGGTTTTTTTATTAATTTTTTTAATGGGCTGTTTTCGAGTTATGGATTAATAATAAAGGTGTATCTTCATTATAACCTTCTTACCGGATTTTCCCAAGTGGTTAGATATGCATATCTTTCGGCAAAGGAGGAAATTCCAATCTGTAATATGATAGTTCAACAAATGAATCTCATCAAATATCGAGATAGATGTGGCGTAAAGACAAAAATACATCGGAAACTAAAATATTCACATTACTAAATAAATAAAACATCTAATAATGAATGAACAATCGATCATTCACAATTTATCATAACATATTATGTTTTATCAATAAACTGGTTAGGCTTAGAGATTAAACATATATTAGTTGTTGCAGCTGCTGCGGAACCGATAACAATCATCTGCGTACACAAGCGTACAGTCGGCAGTGGACCGCCATGTATTTGCATCCAATAACAGCTCGAACTGGTAATGATCATGGTATGTATTGTGCATTATGTATAGGGGATGAGGTGGTGGGGAGAGGTGATTCCGGCCACAGCTACTTAATTTATTGATAAGTGTGATGACGATAAACCTCTTGGAAGTTTCATCGAGGTGATGTCATAGTCTTATTAAAATTTCATGAAATTTTCCGGAGAATCGGTCAACTGGTGTCATGAGTGTAGTGCTAGCAGTCACCATCCATGAAATGTATTTATTCCGAATAATTACTGTAATTGTCTGTAAATGAATTGTTACAACTTACAAAAAATTAAGAAAATATTATCAGAGGTTCAAAGAAAATTTTATATTTTAATTTTTGAGGTCAGCGTTTAAAATTAATAGGCGACGAATTATCACGAATTAAAGTTTTTTAATGTCAATTGGATCAGGAAAATCAAAGGACTTGTAAAATTAAATAGGATGATTAATAGTCAGGATTTTTAGTTACCCAGTTATTATTTTATAATACAGTAATAGATTTATTGTGTTTTTTTCCTGAAGCTATCATGCTACATTGTGAATTTTCTATTGTTATTATTTTTTTTTTCTTTTAATAATATCAGCATAAAGAATTTTTAGATTTCTAGTATCTGTTTTGAGCTTCGCTGCCTGTTTTTAATTTTTTGTTACGTAGATTGCTTCTATTTTTTTCCTTTAGCTATTTTGGTTTTCAGATACACATTTTATTTTTTATTTTGAAAAGGCAACGTTTCGATCCCAACATGTGGATCTTTATAAGGGCTAAAACCTTTAAAACTTTCCCTGTAATAAAACTTTTGAAGAAGGCAAACTAACCGTTTTTTTTTTTAACATAAGGTTGCTAATGAAACTGAAAAATACCTCATTCACCAGAAATAACCTCATAATTAATTCAGGTAATTTAATTTTCGTTCATTAGCTTTCAACATCAAAACATTTTTTTTATTTATAAAAAACATTATTTTTTTATAAATACGTATTAAATGAAGAGGTATTCTTTATTAGAGTTTTTTTATTTCTTTTGCTTTTGTTTTACTGATAAATTCAATATTCAATATGAAATTCATTTTTTTTTTACATGATTAAATTAAATCCGCTCCATGTCATAATCCTGAAAATCGAGACTCTTCTATTGTTTCTTTTTCGCTATAGTTTATTGATAACATGTTGAAGTGGTAACATGTAATAATTAAAACTTTACAATTGTATTTCATGTTTTTTTATTTCTTTTTTCACAGATATAGTGCTTGAATTAAAAAAAAAAAAAAAAGAAATGGAAAATTAGTTTATTGGTGGTTTTTCAGTTGCGATCGTGATTGCATCGTTAAGAGGTTCAAGACACGACCCCTTTTGCACCATTCCCTATTCCACGCGCGATATAATTTCCTAAGGGATGAATGCGAATCCGCATTAAACAGTGGGAATGTAAGTTGAGATAATCCAGCAATAAGAGGAGTGGCATGATATGGTAAGCAGGTGTTGAGCAAGAAGGTTATTACAATAAAGAATACTAAAGAATACGACACTCTCAGGAACGGGGGAATATTGCCATGCTACGATTATGGAGGCTAAGCTCATGCAAATGGCCGAGTGTGTGTGGTCTGATACACCTGTTGTTTCTTCGGTAACCGTGCAGTTCCTGGTAACTATAACTGTTCCACGAGTAACTGATTCAAATCTGTCACGCGTTAGACAAGCGTAGAGGCGATATGTGTGGTCTATGAAAGGGTTATTTAATTCGTAGGTTCAAAGTCGTGACAGATAGATTTATCTAAAATAAAGGACACTTCAGAGTATTAAATATATTAGCATAATGGTGTTTTAAGGTAAATTTATTAAACCTTTAAAATGCATAAGAAATATATATATGAAACAAAACAAAAAACAACTATTATTTCATATATTTCCGGTTATTTTTTTTCATTTTTAGCCTAGAAATTAATTGAAATCTAGAAAACCAAAAATTAATTTTTTAAAGATTAATGGTTAAAATATTAAACCATGCAAAATAACTATTTGTGGGGGGGGGGGGGGTCACCTGTGGTATAGCGGTTAGCATAGAAACTTACAATACCAAAGGTCGCGGGTTCGCGTCCCGTGGTGGGCCTACGATTTTTTAATGGGAGTGAAAAATCCTTGTCTATGCCGTCCCTCGGATAGGACGTAAAATGGAGGTCACGAGCCTGTACGATGTAAGGTACTCGTTAAAGATACCTATCCTAAACTTGGATAGGCAACTCCCATTGTAGCATGGTCAGATTAGCCTTAGTGGCATAAAGTGACCTTAAAACAAACAACTATTTGTTTAATATATGTACGTTTTTCTAGCTGTTAAACTTTTAGATCATTTAAAGAAAAAAAAAAAATAGTGAAACTAATAAAATGAAGAAACGAAATTCGGCAGGTAGATTAGCAAAATTCTCCTAGAGCATGCCCAACCTTCTTTGTAACTTGAATATCCACATAAAAGCTTTCGGTTTTATAAAGTTTGTTAAAATTTATACGGTTCTGAATCGTTGCTTTAAATTGCTGTTTGTTAGCTCCGTAAAGTATCTGAGGTAGTTTACCACAAAACTTGTATTGTATTGTATATTGTTGTTTTGTACAATAATGTTTTATTTGCATATATTTTTCTCATAATCTAATAACTTGAGGAATAGGCATCTTTTCTAAATAAATTATGTGTATGAATGCGTTTTTAGCTGTTCTTAAGAAAGTAGGATTTCAGCATTGCATATACATATCTATGCATAATTGAAACCACCAACATACAAAGAAGTAATCAACAAATTCGGCAACCAACAGACCAGGCAGCGTTTTTAATACCGAAAAAATTACTTTTATTTTACGAATTAGCAACAATATAAAATATCACAAGCGATCTATCAACTATAACAAAAAAAATAATAATAAAATGGAGAATGAAAGACAATAATAAATAAACTAATATTGAAATTATCGTAAGCTGGAAAATATGCCAGAGAGTATAAGTAAGAAAAAATACTTTTTTTGAATTATTTGGATTAAAACTCGAAGGGCTCTAGCTGGGGCATATATTAGAGGTATAGAATATAAATATAATAAAACAAAGAAACAAATACAAAGAAAATTAGTGCGAACGCATGAGTCGGACGAAAATCAAACCATCTTAAAATTCCATTTTACAAAGTTTTTTTTAAAAAAGATATAACAGATATAGACGTAATTCTTCCCAGGTTGCAATATGATTTAATATTAAATAAATAGGATATGGAAACAATTTTTTTTTTTTAAGATATGTATTTATTATAATTACGTGAATTAAATTTTATTTGTAATCCAATTAACATACTGGGGACGATTTGCTTTAGCAACTAAAGCTTATTTGGGATGACGATGAACGGCATAATTATTTCTTCACACGACTTCCAGTTTAAACAGATCAACTTAATCCTATAATTTATAATTATACTTATTTAATAAGCGAAAATGAATAAACATCTCATCAGCTCTTTGACATAATTATATGCTTTATAGTCATAAACATTGTAATTAGTTCGTTACATAAATATACTGGTTAATCAGGCGACAACGACGGAGTTCATTAGTACATTTTTCCAGATAATTAGCAAGTTATCGCCAACACGCAAGTCAATTAACAGTATCACTCAATTAACCAGTAACGGCTTAGCCGCTTCATTACGGAACACATCAATCATTCAAAAAAGTGATAATACTGATATTAATGAAAGAAACTGAATGGGAACCGACCATATTAGAGAAATGGATAGCTACTGAATAAGTCATCAGTATCAAAAATATCAAGAAAATAATTATACTTCTAATTAATGAATCCTTCCAAAAAGGTATCAATTCATTGTCTCATATTTGGCAGTTTGATTAACGGCATTATATTGCTAATATTATTTCTAAAATAAATTAAGAAAATTGGACAACATTAAACGAGTGGGGAAATAATGTTAAATATAAAATTATATCTGCAAAAGCAATGTTGAATGGCTGATTAAAATAAACAAGCGATAGTGAAAAAAGGAATAAGTATATTTTGCCTAGACTTAAATTGTAGATTTGAGTTCTATGAAAAAATATTCATCCCTATTTCCATGTCTCCAACAAGAAAAATGTCTAGGGAATCTTCATTAATGAGATGGATCGGTATTGGTTTTGTATGATCGGATGCTTCAACCCTTATTAAAAGGCGTTCTATGCTTCCAAGTTATTTCAAGAGACTCATTTACATGAGAATAAAATATAAATAGAAATAAAATAGGTATAGCATGCTTGCATTTGTAGAGTTGAGCAACAGGTCAACGGAAAGCATTATTCTTTCAAACCTTTAGAACCGAAAAAATATTGAAAATCATAATACTTAGTCACTAAAATAAACATCCTTTTTTTTGGTCCTCCTCTTCCTCGTCTTTTAGGTTATACGGGGTTTTGCCGGGCTAGGGGAGAGGGTGGGGATTAAAGTCGAGTATTATAAAATGTCCCCTGGCTCCGGTCTGGTGACTATCTTCTGGTTATCAAGCATGTGTTGCATACCTTATAATGCTGCTAAGCGACTGAAAAGATTTCGAAGAACACTAAATATTCAACTTTTATCAGGGCGTCTTCTATGGTTCACTACCATACAAGTTTTAGTATTTTTGGGGGTAAGGTGATGGCCTTGGTCCAAAAATATCAAATCTTACCAGTCCGATTCCTAGTTGGGACATTTAATATTTATTTCTAAACTGAATAAGTATTATTTTCACTGAGGATAGTAAGTGATGATTGGAGTAGTTGTCCAAATCAGTATCAATAGCCAAGATATAACAGTCCACCTATACTTATTGTTTATTTTTTTATATTTTCAATCATTTGAATTGAGTAGAAATTAAACTTTTAATTTAATTAAAATAAATAAAATAAATTAAATTAGAATAAATAATATAAATAAATATAAAGATTAAAGAATGCTTTAAATATTAAATCGTTGTAGACATCACATTCGCTGATTGTCGTAGATTGGTGACAGGTGTGTATCGAAGTTTAAAGAGAACATTTAAAAAAAAATCAAATGACAATTATTTCAAACAAACAAAACTGGGCAGGACAGATGAAACGATGAAATAAAAAGGGTTCCTTAATTATAGATAGAGCGGTAGTAAAGTCTAAATTAAACTTTGAAGGACCTCCCAGTAGCATACATATGGTGGCATATGCCCTCCACCACTTGGTGAATATAATTAGTGTACCTAGGATAGTGAGGGGTATTTGTGTCCCGGCGGATGTACCTCATAACACGTGCTCGATTGGGGTTGGTATATTGATGTCTCGTATCAGGACCGAAAGCATACCATCTGTTCTTCCGATAGGTACCATAGCATTCAACATAGTAAAATTATAGCATTCCACATATTTACTTAGTGGTGGAAAGAATAAATTGAAGAATAATTGTCAAATTTTCAAAAAAAAAAATAATAATAATAAAAGAAAAAAACATCAATAGGGAATAAAACAGAACTATCATAACAATACACGATTCAATAATTAAATGAGATTAAAAATAGTGAGGGTAAAAATAGTGAGAAAATGTCTCATAAAAATAAAACATATCACAAAAAATGTTCAGTTCACTTCTACTTTGATATATCACCTTACATTGAGTAGAATTTTTGCATATATATGAATTTTAATCATCGATAAAAACGTTTAAAATTTTCACCAAACGTTCTAAAATGACCTTTTCTATAATTCTAGGTTATATAGAACTACTCATTTATAAGATAAAAAATTAATAGGTCATTTGACACATATGTCTATAGATAAAATGGAACTGTACGAAATACATTCGTGATTCATTTGGTAAATAAAAAAAATGAATAAAAGATGATAGTGATAAATAATTTATTTAACCCTGAAGGGGTTGCTATCAACGGGTACCTAAAACCCTTCCCAAAGAAAACCATTAAATAGGGCTGGGCTCTAACCCGCAGAACTTCCGTTGGAGTATGGCATTTAACCGTTCAGCCACACCGGGCCCTCATAAATAGTTTATAAAATAAATGACAGCTAAATATTGCACCAACGGGTGTATTAGTTTTATATATTTGTAATTTATAATCAACAGGATATTCTTGAAAAATAATTATTGATATAAATTAACATAAAATTTAAGCTAAAATAGAAATCTCCAATCACCATCGAGTTTGACAGCCTGTAATATTCTATAAATAGTTTAACCTTCATAATCGAGATAATAATATATCCAAAACAAGAAAATCTTCACAGCTTCACACGAACGTACTTAGTACTATAAAAATATACCAAGTAGTTAAGTTTTGTAATATTAATTAAAAAAACTAATTATTAATTTGTAATATTAATTAAAAAACTAATTATTAATTTGTAATATTAGTTAATAAACTAGCTGACCCGTGCGAAACATTTGCACTCTAACCTACTTAAATCCCACTTAATAAAAGTATAGAGTGTATATATAGTAACGTATTAGTGCAAATATTTAGTACATACTTTAACGTAAGCGAGTGCGATGATTTTATTCTGAAATTGCATGATTTTGCTTGTAACTCGCAAACGAAGGCGACTATCGGAAAAGTGTATATAACCAAAAATGTTCGTCTCGACAAACTGAAAAAAATGACACCTTCAAAAGAGCCATTTCCGCTGAGAATCGCAGCTTTTTCGAGCTTTTTCGCTTACAACTCGCAAACGAAGGGGTTAATCGACAAAATCTATATGACCGAAAATGTTCTCTTTGAAAACCTGAAAAGATTGACACCATTTAGAAACCTATACTACCATTTTCTCGCAAAGCGCGGATTTGCGCTTATAACTGGCAATCGAAGGCGAAATGAGGGATTTTTATATTTTTCCGGTGTAGTAGTTTAGGAAAGCTTTAAAATGATGCCTCATTGATGAAATTTAATGATGTATTAAGGAAGTAATGGCATACCAAAAAAAAAAAAAAAAAAATCCTTGAAAAATAATATATATGATAATAATTGTTAGTAATAAAAAAATATTGGTTTGAGATAGTGAGTAAATTACACGTTGTTTTCCTTGCAGTTTAGTTTCTTTTTAATACGCACTAAGATTGAAAAATTCAAATTTGTTTAAAGCTAATCGGATTATTTTGTTATGTAAAAGAGTATTTCTTTTCCATTTGATAACAAAAGATCCCTTCTAAGATGTAAGGTATTTAAAGGATACATAAAACGTCGAACTAAGACTGAAGACTTCCAAAGGGGCACTTGAGAGATTTCTCCCTGAGTCAATAGATCGGAAGAATACTCTTTTTTTAGCCTCTATCTGTTCCTGGCCTGCCGGGGAGGTGCATTAGCTGTCCTTCCCCTGGACCTGTTATCACTTTCGGAAGATAGTGTATTCGACGGGAATGTTTGCGCGGGAATCTTTTAGGTAAACATTCTGGCGATAAGGCTTCCGCGTACACAAATAGATCTCCGCCTCCTATACACACAAATAAAACTATTTATATCCACACCTAGGCGGTGAGCGAGATATATTTTATTTTTTTTATTCTTTATTCGAAACCTGGACCTTCGGGATGGCATTCTGTGTAATGGGATGATTCAAACCCGTTAGAATAATCTTTTTTGTACCCCCGAGCTACAGAATGGGCTTCGTTTGAAAATAAATAAATAATTTCTGAATGGATATCTGGGCCTCTTATCTCCAATGGATTTCTTTTTATCCATCATTTAATACAAATTACTTTTATTTATGATCCAGGTAAGATTTTATTCATACAAGAGAGGAATAACATTCTACTTAATGTTTCTCTCCTGAAAAAAAAAAATTGTTTTTATAAAAAGGTGATGTACAAGACAAGGGCACACCAAATATGTAATGTATACTTAAGAGCTATAAAAACTGTTACAGGATAAAAACAAATGCCCGAGCTAATTTTTGCTTTTTTAAGCTAAATGAAAATTTCAACAAGCGCTTCGCTGCAAAAACTCAATATAACTGAGCCCCAGCCTGCTATATTACAAATGAGTGTGGTCTAATTATGCCCGTATCCACATGTTCTTCGTGATCGTGATCGTCCTCCCAGGTCACGTACCGAATGATTCAGTAAATGGGGGCCATCGGTGGTCAATGCTTCGTTCGAATTTTCTGCAAAAACTTAAACAGTACAGAAATTTCGGAGAGATTTATATAAATCGGAGAGATTAATATATAATATTATACGTGATATATATGATAGAATGATTTTTTTTTTCAATGCTTATTTAAATTCCTCTCTCAAAGTTCTGGTATTCAAGTCACTGTAAAACCTAAACGAAAATATTTAAAAAAAAAATATCACAAAACGCATGGAGATTTGGCCGAGACCACTCTCAATAGCCAAGATTTTCCTCTTAATTAATAATTTAATTGAGATAACTTTTTGTCTCCTCCGAGCTGCAAGGAACCTACCGAGCCCAGGCTGACGTAACAAAATATAAAAGTGCCTTGTTCAGCATGACTCGAATTCAGGACCTATGGAACTTTATTTTATCTAGTGAACTTTTTGATTTTTGTTTGTTAACATCATAATGTCACAAATTAAAATTTCAGTTCCTATTTTATATATAAATACATTATCAAATTCTTAGATGAGAGTGAGCGATTTTTGTTTTCAAAATGACCTGAATTTTTTCATTTAGAACAGAAACTCTTTGTTCTTTTTTTTTTTTTTTTTTTTTTTACATAGTCTCTGAAGTTCAATCTGCATTTATATTAAGCATATTATTTCATTGTGATGCAGCATCATTTTACTTAAAATAAAACTTACTTTACTGACATGTTTTAATTTTTTCCGAGAGATCGCACTATCTGAAATCAAATTTATTACTCTACCTATTATAGAAAAATTATATCGTACGCTGAGAAGAATACTGGTATATCTCCAGAAATTAAACTTTCGGAAAATCGAGTTTAAAGATTGTTTGATATTTACTATTGCGGTAGCACTAATTTTCTTTAAATTTTTCTGTATATTCTAATATATATGAATTCTATATATCTATTGTGTGCCCTAAACAGATATATAGAACAGTCTTATCTTTACTCAATAGAATAAATAATTAGAAAAATACATTATTTTCTGGTACTCTTGCCAGCGTGCATTATATCCGTTCTATCAACAGCGAAACATAGAAATCTGGTTTACTGTAACGTTAGACATCATTTCTCTATTTTATCTGTCAATTAAATGTTATATTAATAAAAATTAACGACCCTCTCACACTATAAATTGGATTATTATAAAAAATAGAAATAAAATAAACTAAGATAAAATAAAAGTTTATCCTGGGATTTTATCATGGAAATATGAAACTTATTTTGAAATTAAGATTATCCTAAGATAAGTCAATAAAATATATTTTTCTCTTAATAATAAAATATGCTAAGAAATTATGTAACTTGAAGTCTTTATGTTTAGCTTTCTCTACAGACTGGACGAGGAGGATTAAGAATCCGAAGACACAAGGATTTGTCTAGTAAAATGAATATCTAACTTTGTTACCGTTAGGCCCTTCAGGTATGCACCGTTCTTAATGGGACAAGATTTTGTCTAGATCTTAAGTAGACATATTTAGTGGTACCAATGACTTTTAGAATATAAAAGTTAAATATTAATTCTAACAGTACAGTTCAAAGATTAGAATATTAATAAACAAAAGATAAACCTAGACTTACAATTAGACCTGACACCTGAAGAAGAGACTGACACAATTGGGGTATTCAATGATGGCGCTAGGCAACACAAATGGCTGAGTGATGTGCCTCTTCATCTTTTGTGAGGAGTCACAAAGGCTGACCACTGCGGTACCATTTGTATCACTCAGCCTCTTGTCCTCAACCATCCATCTTCATTGGTCCGCTCCATCTTCTTCTGTCTCTTCTTTCATTTAGTGAGGTTAAATTTGTGGCTGCTCTTAGGGAGTAAGACACCTCGGAAACAACGCTGGACCATTAGACACAAGCTCCGGATTGAGAATGGTAGAAGGTAATATTATCAAATCAAGAAGATATCACACTGAAGCAATTTTGTAACTTGGTGTTATTTTTTAAAAACGAAAATATTCAATATTTTAAAACATTAACTAAAAGAAAGTATATTCTAAATACATAATACCTTTCTACTATATTTGGAGTTCAGAGCACGAGAACAAGCGGAAAATAAAGGTTTTTCAGGACTTGTCAAACCATACAAGTCCTGAAATAGAACACACATTTACAAATACAGAGTAGACGGAAGTAAATGCAGGAAAGAGAATATTGCCTTTGTGGTACAAGTTGGCCGTATCAGTAATATAAATAAATAAACCTAAAGAAAATTGTAACATATAAATTTATTTTTTATTTAATGTTGTTTTACGTCGCTTTGACTGCTCAGACCATTAGCGTCGACTGGCCTATTTAAATATAGGGCATTCATTTTGTGTTGTTAAGGTATTTTAAGGTTTTTTTATATACCATGGTTCAATTTGCAGGGATACAAAGTTATAATTTTGAGGTTGCGAAATTCCTTGGGGTATTTTTGACATAGGAAAAGTTATTCACCGCTTCTTGCGACATTTAAATAACAACGTTATTTGAATAATTTTAAAAAATCTAATTTTTTAATGGTTTTACAATTAATGTATAAGTGATAGAAGCTTCTTTCTTGTCCAGAAATGGCTATCTAGAACTCATCCTAAGTTCTCAACAATAACCTTTGCAATCATCAAGCATTTCCTGATGATAAAAGTTTACTGAATAAGGAACTCAATGTATATCTTTATGAATCGTAATTTGAAAAGTGGTATTCTTTTAATTAACGAATCCTTCAATTTCGGTATTTTCAATTCCTAATGGCAACTTTTAGTCTTTGTATCGCCTATTCTTTTGAAATATCCCTTCCAATTTTTTGAAAGGATTAAAATTGTTGGATGATTTCGTATAGAGGAGTATTCAATGACTGGGTAATGTTCAATCGAAGAAGAATTACAAGAAGTACTGACACAACGGAAGTTACATCCTTCCGGAAAAAAAATCTTCTTATTCTGTTCATAATGAAAGACACGACCATCCTCTTGAAGGACAGCTGCCCGGTAGTTCGGGACGGAAGGGAGGATGATGGGCGAGATAAGGGCCCACACAGGTGGCGGGCAGCTACGGTAGCAGTCGCCCACGGACCCCGAGCTAGCTGCTAATTGTGCTCAGCGGTATTTTAATGGAACGGCGATAAATCTCAGTCGCGGGCTAGTTAACAGTCTCGGGTGGAATGGAGTTTCACCGGAGCGATCTATTAAGGCAATAGAGGAGTCGAATGAATTAAAAGACACTGATAGCATAACAGGATGTTATACTAGAAAAACTAAGTGAAGAAACTCCCTCCTCCCCCCCCCACAAAAAAATCCCGCAAAAATCCATATTTAATTCCAACATATGGCTTTATTGATGGTTATTTTTTTTAAATAACCAAGTAATTTTTTTTAATTAAAGTAATTTTTTTTTGGTAATTCCCTTAAAACTTGGACATCAGTTACCTCTGGTTACATTCGCTCAGTCTTTAAGTCAGACATATCTGAATAGTGGCTGTCTTACCTATTAATTTTTAATAGTTCATAATTAACATTTAATAGTCCTTAGGAGCAATAAAAAAGTGTGTTTGTTCTAAAAAAAAAAAAAAAAAATAACCTTTATGCTTAAATTCAATTTTTATTTCATATCATTATTTATCCTAATTTTGCTATCATTTTTTTTCTTTTCCTGATCTAATTAACTGTAAATTTCATACTTTTTCATTTATAATCTTTATTAATTTTTTTTTATTACATATGTATATTAAAATGTATTAATTTTCTTATGCACCATAGAAACTTAAATGTTCCAAGCTGTTGAAGAGCCTAAGTTAGTTAAGATTAAATTTATCAACAATTCTAAAGCCTAGATTAGTGAATCAATTTTTTAGGGGGATAATATGTCCGTGTAAGTTAGTGTGAAAACGTTTGAAGATGTCATGCCCATAAATATCTGGAGGAGATCAAAAAGACGTTGGATGAGAAATATCTTTCTTTAACAGAATACCATAATCGAATCAAGCCAGGGAAGAGGTACTGCTGAGTGCCATCCTTCCCAAAGCCTGACATGCCATTGTATGTCTGGTAGAAACACCATAAACTTGTTGACAGGCGCAGATTTGTTAATAATCATGTATAAATGTTATAATGAATATACTAAAGTTAGATTGTGTTATTGAAAGTGCTACTTTTTTTATATCTGCGTATTTTTAATATCTAATCGTAAATAGTATTTTCATGCGCACAAACAAAAAAAAAATTGATATTTCCAGGTTATGTCTGATTTGTTATTTGATTGATTTGTGATATTTTTATTTGATATGTAAATGGAATGAGCATTTTGTACATGTGCCACAGAACCCAATTTAAGTATATAGAAAGGAGAATCCGGGATTTTGCTACAAGTCATCCGGCATGGAATGTTTCTATTCCATAAGAAGCTTCTTCAAGGTACCCTCATCCATATCCTGAATGTACCCATCATATCACAAGCCGATCACATCACCCTTTCCTCTAGGTACATCCGCTCATACATCGCAAGTTGCTCCAACAATGATTGCTGGTTAATGCTAGGATATTGAAGATGCCGGTATCGTCCACAGATGTCCGTTGATGCAAATAAATCCCGAAGAACACGACGCGCAGAGTACGATTTCCTTCCTCCAATTGGTATTCCGCGCGAGCGACTCTCACAAAGAGGATGTTTTCACTTCTTCTTTTTTCCTTTTACCTCCGAAGATAATAGCCCAGACCCGAAGCACTGTAGATAGCATTAAGATAAAAATCGATAATTACATACCGTTCGATGTTGATAGAAGAATGGCTCGTTCATTAATGATGGTTGAGCTCCTAATGCGAACCTGGTCAGTGATTGATACGGAGAGGATAAACACTAAGTTAGCTATTAGTGATTACACTTGGCAGCGAATAAATCATCTTAGACAGTATTTTAGGTCTTGAGAAACACTTAGTGAACTTAGAAATAGAAAGCTGCGATAGATGTTCTTAATAAATTCAGATCTTTATTCTCATAGTGATAATAGTTATCATACTCAAAACCTTGTGGTTTTTGTGTTATTTTGTTAGAATCATATCTTATTAGACTTTTATAACTGCTTCAGATGAATCTACTTGAAAAAAATAATCTAAAAAAAAATAAAGAAATAACTGATATTGATTTAAATCGTTTCAACTCATACTCATTGCACTGAGTAATTGTTACATAAAAAACATGAAGAACATCAGAACTCCGTCAGGTAGTAATATAATTCGTAATAAAATCTATAATGATATGAATAAGTGATAATCATTTCCTCTTTCAAATCCCTCCTATTCAAGTTCCTATTCGATTCCCTATATTCCACTGATCCCCCAGAAATTGCCCTGTTTATTATTTTTACGTATTTTTCTCTTTTTTATTGTTCCAAATATAGAGTATTCATGTGTTTAAAAATATTATATGATCTTTATTTTATTTTATTTTACTTTATTTTCATTTGATTCAATTGTTCACTTTATTCACTAACATTAATTGCCATTTTTTTTTCTCTTTAAATATTTAATTTAATGTTTTAACAATTTTATTATAAGAGTTAAGAGCGCTAACCATAGTAAAGAGGACTGCGACATAGGATCTAAAACCATGTTCGATTCCAAGAATCGAAAGATTAATTAAAAAAAGCTCATAATCAACAGATAATTAAATCTAATATATCTAAAGTATGGATACAATTGCATATATTCTTTATTGTTTGTTTAAGATTATTAACAACGAATAAAAGTATAGAGTTACAGTATGTAGAATGTATAGTGCATGTATAGATAAAAAGATTAAAATTACATGTAAAAATGAACTGGAAACAAAAATAATAGTATAAACAGAATATTTGATAAACTACCTAGTTCAGAAAAATCTATGTTTTCAGAACACTCGATAGAGACGGAATACGCGAAGTAGTACCTATTTTTGACTTTCGTATATACCATATTAATGCAAAGGAATCAATAGAATATCAATTTTATAAAAATACTAATAAATTTAGTAATTAACCAGACTTAAGTATATCTATCGAATACTTACAGCGAGTTGGATTTCACTAAAGCAGAGGTGTTTTATGTCAGGAAACCTATCATCCTCGGCGACGTAACAAAAAAATCTGGTGCGTGCGCGCAACACACAACTTTCACTTACCAACTTACTTAGATTAGAAATTGACGTGTTTTGCTAAATATCATTTCCCAAAGTCACACATTTTTCTACATTCATATCTTATTTTTGTTAATCGTTAAAGCCGTTTTTGAATAAATAAAAAAAAACCGTGAAAATGATACACATTGTATTAAGTAATGTCCCCCCTCCCGTAGTCCAATTTTGATGAAATTTTTACAGTCATATCTCGGGCATATAAATACATCAAATACCAAGTTTGATCAAAATCGTTAAAACCGTTTTTGAGTAAATAAAAAAAACACGTGAAAAAGATACAAAATTTATTAAGTAAAGTCCCCCCTCCGGTTGATCAATTGTGATGAAATGTTGGCTGTCACATCGCGGGTTTATACATACTCTAAATACCCAATTTCAGGTTCGCACGGTTTATAGTTTTTGAGCTAGTCTGTTCACACACACATACACACACACACACACACACACACACACACACACACACACACACACACACACACACACACACACACACACACACACACACACACACACACACACACACACACACACACACACACACACACACACACACAAACAAACACACACACACACACACACACACACACACACACACCATTTCGCGGGACTTGGTTATTTTGACTCAGGGGACCCCAAAACGTGTATTTCTGTTGAAAACCGGAAGTCGAAAATTTTCACGATCGCAATACTTCCACTTACTATATATTTCATACATAGGTAAGTAAAAGTAAAAATAGATAAATAAAAGCATTCAACACTCTAAGAAATTATTGAATCAACCGAAGACACCGGCAACTTGAAATACTAAAAGAACAATAACACGAATAATTTTATCCTTGTATTTGAGACAGTTAACAACAATAGCTACAATAAACTGCGAATGAATAAACTTCCTGTCCGATAATTGATAAAGTTGGAAACGGCGCAAAGTTGGATATTTTCCCCTGCCAGTTTCCGCTCCAATTTTCTGACGAGTTTTCGCAGTTGTTCAACCATTCTAATATTCTGCAAAGAGTTCCATAAAAGGGATATAGATCGGTCGAGGAATGTGTTTATTCGGTCGTTTGGAGGAATAGCCTTCTCCTCAGATGGACATATTCAATCAAGCCTTCCTCCCCGTGATTAGCCAATCAACATTCGTTAGCTGCATCCTTTATGGAATATGATTGGCCCTAACAACTTATTTAATTAAGAGTCCGATGGCAGCAGGCAGTGGTCTCAATTGTAGATGAAGGCTGTAATATAACCTATTAAACTAACTCTTAGAAACAACTGTATAATAATGATCACACGTAATAAATTCAGTACTCAATAATAAAATATGATTAAAAAATATTTATTGCTGTTTATATTTTTATATTGCAGTGTTTTTCCGCTTTAATATGGAGTCAACGGAAATATAAAAACAATATAATTTTATTTTTGGAATATTCTAATTATATAATTTATTCATTGCGTTTTGCCTCTACCCTTAATGATCACTGGCGTTTTATCATATTTTCTTAAATTGATAATTTCGTCATTTTTATTTATTTTAGTAATCATTTGAAAGATTTTCACTTTGCGCCGCCTCCGAAAAGATTTCGTTGCATTTAATATGGTGTTAAATATTTTAATTGTTTTTTTTTTCTTTAACAGTAAGAACTTAGTGTGTGTTCGTACAAATAAGAAATATATTATTTATTATTATTTCATAATGTTTAGTGCATTTATTTTTACTTGTTCCTAGTCTTAAAAGTCGGTTTAATTTATTTTTTCAGTACAACTCTCTTTGTTTAGCTATAGTACAACTTCTTTTAATCGGACTTACTGGATTCAAAGGCAATCCGGATAACCGAAAATATAGTATGCAGATATAGGTAGTAACAACGAAACTAATTCTCAAACACGCGATTTTAAATTTACTTCTATTGAAAAAATAAAGCGAAATTTACAAATTAAATGGTAATCGTTAAAAAAAAAATTATTATTTTTTGGAAAGTATTAACTTCCTATGCCTTTTCTTCCAAACATGTTTAGCGTTTTAGGGATTGAAGGACGTCGCTGGCGTCCTCCCCAAGTTTTTTTTTTTTTTTTAGTTAAAAATTATGTTTTTTTTGTTTTTGGTTTTTTACAAAATGAAAGAAACTCCTCCATATTTAGTTATTATTTTTTTTTTTTTATAATTTAATTGTTTTCCGACGTTTCAGGCTTTCGGATTATCATCATACATCTTTAATTGATTATATCTGGAGTTACATTCTTGAATAGTCTAAAACCATCAACTTTTTCCAATCTTTTTTATGCTATAAACACATTTAAAATCAAAATAATTTAAAAACTTTATACAGCTTCTCAAATGACTGCCTTGTACGATTCACATCCTATGAATATAAAATAAGTGAAAACAAATTATCAACTAATAAATTATTTACTTATCATTATTTTCAGGGCGCAACTTTTAATGTTTGAACTTATAAAAAATCATGATTTTAATTATCAAGCTTTGAAATTTCATTAAAAATACCAAAATATTGGCTACTGATTACGACTATAAAACCAACTGAATTATTTATTATCAGTAATGAAATGTTAGAGTTGCTTACGGATTACAACAGATTTAATGGAAATTATAATAACTACATGTCAAACGAACGCCTTACTTAACTGACTTAAAACGAAGAAACCACCTCCATGCTACTATTTTGGCACTTAACCCAATTAGGGCAAAATGTCTAATTGATCACTTATTCACTAGGATGATAGGTATAATCCCTGAGGGGATAGTTTTTATAAATATTATTTTAAATTTACAAACTTAATTCAAATAATATTAGATATTTTACCGAATATAAAGACTCGTTACTTAGATCCATTGCCCACCTGGAAGCCTTTATCCGAAATAATAGCTCGGTGGAATACTTTAAGCCACCTGCACGGGTAATCTGCAATTCTAATTAGTACGACCTGGTTCGTTAGCAAGGAACAGCACAGCGGTCTGTGAGGAGAGGGAGAGGATCAGAAGGACTTTTTCTTAAATATACACTTTTTGAGGTTCGCATGTATCATATAAATGTTAATGAATCAATAATTAATAAATACTAACATATCTAGTAATTATTCAGACTTAAGTATAACTATTGACAACTTACTAGGAACTGGATTTTAATAAAGCACAGCAACTCACCTGTAACAAAAAACCAATGTTATTACCAAATAAAAGGTTATTTTATTTAAAAATAACCTTTACATAAATTTTTACATTTTAAGGAGTTCAACTGTCATAACGCGACATTTTGAAAACTTATCAGGAGAGCACCCTGAATTTCAAATTTCGCTAATTTATTGTATAAAAAAGAAAAGTCATTCTAAATTTTGTAAATCACACCATTCATAAGCTTTGTAAATAGGACACTATCTCCTCGAGAATAGATACCCTGACAGTCCCGGAATCGGAAATTTTGTAGTTGTAAACTAAAATATTATCAATTTTCCCCTACATTGCACATCTTTTATTTTTTATCCTAATTTTGTTATAGAAAGAAATAATCAAATATGTCACATTTAAAGGCTTATATTATTACAATTGAAGCTCTAATGTATTAAATTAAATTGACAATGTGAGTCTCAAAGAGAGAAAAAGAAATAAAATAAAATAATAATACAAAAATTATAGTAAAAATAATTTAATATTTAGTTCCTTACCATCACAACAACCAAAAAAAGTTTCAATGCAAGACAATCAGAATTTCAATAAAGGGATTTATCTTATTCTTCCTTTAAACCATTAAGATGAGATTTGGAAGTATTAAAAAAAAAAATATATATATATATATATATATATTTTTTTTTCAATCAAGTGCTGTAAGGACACATTTACTCAATAAATATATACAGATGTACATAAAAAAGTAAAAGTAATAAGCTGATGAAAAAATACTGAAGCTGATGTCCAATGATAAAATATGTATTAATGTGAGACTGAAATTTTATTTCATTTTTTCTTTTCTTCTTCGAAGTGTACATTTTATTTCTTTCACTTATTTATTATTATTATTTTTTTGTTTATTTATGTGCATTTTTATTTAGGTGTGAATGAGTCCTTAGATCTCTAATATAATGTCTTCGATTGTGGTAGTATCCATTATTTCTTTTAATAAATAAAAAAATAAAATAAAAAATGAGTAAGAATTATGGGGTAAATCATTTAATAGTTGTGCTTCCTAACCTACAACGTACTTGTAAATGGTAGAAGGGTGGTAGAATTTATCGCGGAGGAAAGTGGCGGTATTTAGCGAAGGGGGTGAGAAGGGAATAAGAGAAAAAGCGGAACAAAGAAATTGCGGTGGCCGTGTAAGTGGGAGAGAGAGAGGAAGTTAACCCTTCCCTTGCGCGCTCTATAAATCACGGGGAAAATTAATAGTTTCTTCAGAGCTGTGACTGATTAATTACTAAGAGGGCTCTATCGCCGCTTCATCTGCTACTAGCGGCCATTATAGTCGTGGTAGATGTTGTTACCTTTAAAGTAGTATCGAGTCCTAACACTGCGGAGGGTGTCCATCCATAAATCAAAAAGTCACCCTATACTTGGGTAATTTAAATAGCATTATTAATAAATTTCGCTCTATCTAATGAATCTTCCACTTAACTTTATTTATTACTTATTTCAAAGCCAGGTTACGAGGAATGGTTTGTTTGGTAATTTGGCTTTTATAGGTTAAGTAATGACCACAAAATTGAAATAATCTCTTCAGGATTAATAGTGCAGGAGATAAGGCCATTAATCTGTAGGCTTCATACTCCGAATCAACTAACTTTAATTTTAAGTATATATGTTTTTATTCATTTTTCCAATAAGGGGTAAAACTCGAGGAAAACTATTAATTAAAAATAGTGAAACATTTTTCATGAATTTTTTGTACATTTTATCATTATAAGTAATTCGTATTTTATGCCAGAGAAGAGGCGAGTGCTATCCTTTACCACGCCTAATATGCTCTATTTGATTAGCGTACAAGCATTTGCTGATTGTCAAAGGTTTGTTGACATGCAGGAATCGAAATATGAATGAAAATTTTTAAAAAACTGGTTTAAATAAGTTATGAAGTAACTAACTTAATGCAAACTCTATCCAATTTTCAGGCATTAAATACGCTGAATGTCTTTGAAATAAGGCATGCGTGAGTATAGAAATATTTTTTTTTTATCTAAACAATTTTATTTGCACCAGTAAAATAACAATAGGAAAATGAGCTGAAATAAATTTAAAAAGGTTTATTTTTTTTTATTGCCTTTTGACGTCGTTTCCAAAGCTAAATTTTTTGTTAAACAGTTTCCATTCTTGTATAATATGTCTTTCTATATTGCATACATCACAAGTTGGAAGTTTGAGGCCTTTTTAACATGCATGCGTGTGAGAGAAGACAGTTTTCTCTCTCCGCGAATTTTTTAATTGAGGTGGTTTTTGTTAGGGTCCAGTTTTTCTTTTATTTCTTTAGTTTTGCTTCTTTTTGGTACCATTTGGTTTGCTATTTTTGATGAACGTAATTAATTTGAAGCATCAATGATGATATTTCACACATTACATTTCAACGTAAATTTTTTAAAAATTTCGGTCATAAACTAAGTTAACTGCCAATTTCTGAATTTCCTAATAAATGGTGATAAATGATCCAGGTTTTCGAAGATCGCTAAATGTTAATAAAAAAATATATAATGTTTCATATCAAGCATTATACCTTCAGTGTTTTTTTTTTTTTTTTTTTTTTTATGTAGGTATTAGTCATTAAATTCGGAAGAAAAAATCAAAGCAGCTAAAAAATAAAATAAATAATAATAGTAAAACATACTGAACTTTAGTATAAAACGATATCCTTCCTGTTCGGCCTGATCTACCTATGCCCCCAGTGCCTTCGACCCAGCGGGTGGATGTAAGTCCCTCCCCTGGGCTACGTGCTTTGTTTCCTAAGTCCCTTGATTAATGAGTGCTTAGGGGAACCCGCTCCTTCTGTTAGTCGACCATAAATCCTACCCCATCTCGTCGGATTTATTTCATTTAATCTCCAATTGTCAAAACGTAACTTTGTCTTCGTTAGACCCAGTCAGGTCCCGTCTTGTTAATAAACAGATGTAAATATCATGGGGAGGGGCACCCAATTTGCACAAATTGGTTTGAAACGTAAGGGATCGATAAGCTACTGAATGAATAAGCATCTATCGTAAAGGATAAGTGTCAGTTGGATAATTGTTTTTTTTTTTCTTTTGTCCTCATTATAGTTTATTCAATTTATAAATAGTGTGAGTACAGAAATAAAATCACTCCAGAAAAAGTAAAATTTATATTGTTCGATCTGTTAAGAAGATTATAATGGGAACAGTGTAGCTCAATTATAAGGTAGGATATCTTTAATATTCTGTCGCGGCAGAGAGATCCTGTTGGTCAAATCACCTCCTTGCACGACCTCTGACCGTGAACAAAGTACAGAAGTATCCTTAAATAGTACCGTACCTAAGACCGTTCAAGGGTTGTAGTGGTCTAAAGAAGAAAAAAAAAAAAAAAAAAAAAAAAAAATAACAGTAAGATAAATATATTTCTATAATAATTCTTTTTTGTATATTTCCATAATAATAGTTTTCCAAACTAGATACAAATTATTACTTTCGTTGTTGTAATTATATTTGAGTTTATTCAAAATATACCAAGAAAAGTAATGTTTTCTCGATTCATTAATGGTGAATTGATGAATGATTGATCAGATACTTGTTTGCTAGGCTATTGAATTTCAATATATAATTTTCTATATCATTATTTTATAAATATATTTAATTATTATTACTACATTATTAAAAACAGCAGTTTTTCGTTCTTTTATTTCGTAAACGGCTAAGCGAAAATGCTTTTGGCAAGTTATGAAAGTTTAGCTAGACATTTAGTAAGATTAAGAATTAGATAATGCTTATGATTTTTGTTTGTACGATATAAATAGATATAAAATTATATAATATATAGGAGTACCAATATGTTGGCCGATAGACGAGAAAACCTTCAAATAAAGAAATATAAAAAACAGATCAATAACCTTATACGTTATTCATGGGAGACAACTTCACTAACAACCCATGAATATGTCCTAGTTGACATGTCCTAAGTATATTCTATATTTATATCAATTTTAGTTTCTGATGTTTTATTTCTTTAATTTTTTTTATTCTTTTTTTTATTTAAATATTTATGTTCCTTTATTTATTAAGAAGTTTATTTTCCCCGCATTTTAAAAAATATAAGTTATTATAATATTCAGAGAAAACGTAAACGTATATGCCCTTCGTTATTTTTAAGGGGAAGTTGACGCGAGAATGTTAACCTCGTTAGTGCTTTGTGTGGAGGCAGTGACAGAGCATGGAAGCAGATTACACGCCAAACGAACAGAATTATGCACGCCAATTATACCACGGCGACGGGAGTGCAGCAATAGCGTGTTTCTCTCCCTCGCAAGGAACGGCTTCATTACTTACAACCTTTTGAATTAAAGCGTTTTGAATTGTCTCTTTCAGTTAATAAAGTCGAAGGGCGAAGTACCATTTAGCTCTTTATGGCCATTGAGTGTTTCTTGAGCACGATTTGAAGTCAATGTAGGATGCGGACGAATGTCGCACGTTTTCACGACGTTTAATTATTCCTAAACGATAAAAGGAGAAAGGCGTGTAAAGAGAATGGTTTTCTCGTTCAAAAGCCAACATTTAAAGTTGGTTCACGTTGTTGTTATGTTAATTTTTTTTTAATTCCTATGTTGAACGAGGTATATATATATAAAATAAATCCTTATTTCCGAATAACCATGATATTTTTGAACATTTTTTTCAGGTAAGGATTTAATTAGGCCCAGAATATGTTTTATTTAACTTTTTAAAAATTAAAAAATAAATAGAGTATCAATGTTAAACTTCAAACCTAGCATTACTAATCGAAGTTTCAGTCTGCACAAGTTTAACCTGGTCCCAAATAATTGGAGGAGATAGGGGCATAAGGCCTAACTTAAAAATAAAGAAAAAAGAAAAGAAATGCTTGAAAAGGAGCACCGGGGACGATTTACATCTAAATTTCCCCAGAAGAATTTTAGAAGTTTGTACAAATTTAACTTCGTATGAAGTAAAAAATAAAAAAATATTAAGTTCTTACCGAAGCTACATTTGCCACCCAGAACGATCCAATGTTTATTTTTTTATATTAAGTATTTTCGGAAACAATGAAGTTAAGGATAAAGAAAACATATCAGAAATAATTATTGTTATTCTTAATATTTGAAACAATGAGATCCTTTTCTATAGCTAATTTGGTAGGTTGGTAAAGTAAAAATACAATCATCAATCATGGGGAAGATCGTGTCTTTATTTTATAGATCCTTTCTCGTAATTTTGTACGCAGTAGTTATGATGTAACGAAAAACGTTGAGGGAAAATTCTCTCACATCAAACTCTTTTCAGATATTTAGTAGCAAGTTTTAAGATTTTCGCTTCATAGCACCCATACAATTAAAGTTCATTTGCTTCACCTTCCTTCTTGCTTTTCTCGTGCATTCGAAAGATCCATTGAATTTTTTTTTTTTTAAATTGAAAATAAAAATAATTTTCGAAAATTAACTTTGGCATTTTGGCGCCCTAACAAGAAGTGAGTGTGGAAAGAAAAGTTTTAGGATTAATCTGGCATAAGTTTACTATTAATGAAATGTTCAAGGTATTTATTGAGTGTAAGGAAGCTATATAATAATAATAATAATATTAATAATAATAGTGTGCTTTATTTTTATAACAAACAAACGTGACATTTTTTTTTTTTAATACTAATAAGATATAATAGATAACAGATAATAGATAGATAATAATGATAATACAATATTTTGCTTCTAATTCGCACACGGTAGGCAATGAGCTATTTGCCCGTCTGCCCGGTTGGCCTCTTTTCATAAATCCCATTTTAATTATCAGTCTTTTAAGGTATCAACAAAATGCCGTAGCGTATCTTATTTCTAAATATTTACATGGATAAAAGTTCTGTTTTTAAATACAAGCATATTTAAAGTTTAAATTCCCTTATCATTATTTTCCTATAGCTGAATACACTAACTGTGTATTTATATAAACTGACCCAGTCCTTGCCTTAAGATAATCCATTACTTCACAGCTATTAAGTAATGATTTTCGCAAATAAGTCGGAATTCTTGTGTAAGTTAGCTATATAATTTATTAGGTTGAACCTATGTAATAGATAAATATGGTATTAGAGTATGGATAATCAAATTAATTTTGAATTTCTAACAAAATATATTGCTATCTAATGTAAAAGTAAATTCTAAACTTTAAACTTTAAACTCTAAGCTTTAAAACTTTAAAAGAGACCACCCAAACACTCGAGAAGACACTCTCCTCTTCACACTTAGCCATCGGACTGGGCGCCTACTGTTATCGTAATAACCCCCTACGGTTCTTCAGGAAATGGCTTCCTATTCGCTTCACTCTCAACAGAATTTATTATCGATCATTTCCAATCACTGGCTCAATTGATAGCTTTGAAATTTGTAATTAACGGTAGTAATGGGACCACACAGCTTTATGGCTAACGACAGAGAGAATTGTATTAAAACCTTAATATCTGCACTCAATTCGTTTAGCTCACGTTTCCAATACCGGTATCCTATAGAATAATACTTGATTAAATCGTACATAATAAAAGCTTTGTATATTGAATTTTGAGGATGCGATTATCCGCTTATTGAAAATAACAAAACATTCACTCATTTTTTCTTGGTGTAACACCAGAGGAATAGCTAAATTTTTGTTGAGAAGTTAGTTCTATATTCTTATTATATTGATATTGTTTTATTTTTTGCCTGTTGGGTTTTATTTGGGATTCTAGCCTCTACAAATATTAAAAAATACTTTTAAAAAGATACAATTATATTTTACATACCTACAATATAACAAACTTAATTATTCCAATATATGAAACGCTGGGTATGAAGGAGTGTCTAAACTTTTGGAATATAGGAAAGCTTTTTCATTTTATCTATTCTAATTATAACAAAGGAAGTAATCACTTTGCAGAAAGTCATATTGAATCAAACATGACAATTAATCACCTACAAAACTTCAGGCCCGCAGTTTCAAAGATATACATTCCAATTTTGGAATATATCCCAAAATCCATTTCTTTATTGTTTGAATTTAAACTTTCAAGGCCTTTTTCGAATAATAAAAAATATAAGGGGAAAACAGTTTAAAAGAACTCGGGTAAAAATGCTAAAAAAAAAATTCTAAGTAGATTGACGAAGAAACATAAGCTACAAAATTACATCATATTTTTTTTATTTTTCAGATAATTGGAATATTATATTACGACTCGATATTGTGTGTTTATCAAAAGTCATGATTGAATCAAACTTGAAAATTAATCACCATACTTAAAATGTTCAAGCACTCCTTCATACCCGGAGTTCCAAAAACAGTAATACTAATTTTCCGGCATTTTTCCAATAACCACAAATAATAAAAGGGAAAAACAGTTTACAATAACTCGGACGATGAAACATACCCTACAAACTTAAGCTTAATTTTTTGATATTTTTGGTCTTGTGAACATAATACAAATTAACTGTATATATTTGATTCAGTCAATGTCGCCTTTATATAGAAAATCAACTAAGTATACCTACTTAAGAAAAAGCTCTAAGTTAAAAAGTACACTATTAAAAAAATATAAAATATTAACTACAAAAGCTATTCTTCTTTTTTTTGTTACTGTACGCAATCTATTTTTAACTGTAAGATTTACTTATGAAATTAATAAATAAAATACTTATTAAAATAGTACTGATTTTTTCGGGGTTATTAGTATACTTATGTAAATATTTATGATAGTAGAATTATCTTTCTTTATGAATAAAGTTTAGAATTTTATATTATAGTTGAATGTTTTTATTTTCCAATGCTACCTGCTGATCCCATTCAAAATGCGCAAGAAGTCCTTGAGATAGGCATATCCCTGACAATACATCTCATCTCCGCCCAACCAAAGTGCGTCCTCCACTATCAGAGTCGAGTGAGGGAGACCCCACAGCAAACAGAGCAAGAAGAGGCTATTACCGACGATCAGTCGATCCTCTGCAAACAGTTCGCACCCATTTGAATTCCCAGCTCGTGACAAAAACCTAATTTAGACGTTCGCTAACTGCGTTCTCCCGATCTTTGATCAGGCTTCAATGGGGTCCTTGATGAAGAGGGGTGGTGTTCGGGCGGAGGGCTATCTTCGGTCAGCCAAGCATTGAGGGGGAAGCTACTCGTTAGCGAGATAATTTGTTAACGCTAGTGAGGAGGAATTCCCAGGGGTACAAGTATAAAACATGGAAATTGCAGCCACAAGACTTTATCATGTAAGTAATTATGATACTTAAAAGAAATAAATTAAGTCTTAATATAAAAAGCAAAAACCTGATCACATATAGAAAAAATCTATACAGTCTACGTTCTGACTATTCTGGCACAAAAGGATATTTAGTCTAGATACCTTGATAAGAATCTTTGTTTTTTATTGATATCTTTTTTTTGGATGCAGTATCTTGTATTTTGCAGTTTGTTTTGAACAACTTTGCAGCTAATTATTATAGTAACCAAAGCGTCTAACTTAATTTGAATAGACAAGGCACTAAAAGGAGCCGAAACTTTGCCGATTTGAATAAAGAAGGAGAAGTTTTGGGTAAAAAAAGGCCTTTTTATTTATTTCATCACATTAAAATTTCACCAAACCTGAAGAAGACTGCATCGGGTTATACAAATATTAGAGAAATGTCATTAAAATAATTAGCTATATACTTAATTACGAAACTAGGAACTCGTTTGAATCGAGTACGATGACGAGTCATTCTACTCTAATATTTTAGTACAGTTCCAATTTAAAAAAAAAAAAAAAGAAATCATAGGAAAATGCATTTTTATCATAAAATAAACTAAATTTTTTTCCGCAACAAACCGGCTCTTGGTGGCCCTGGATTCCTTAAAGAGAGTAAAAAACCCTTGGCTATGCCGTCATTCCGATGGGAGGGGAATTTGAGGTCCTGAATCTGTGCGATGTCAGGTAATAGTTAAAGATCCCTATATCAATTATACATAGAAAATTCCACTGTAGCTTCGTCCGATCAGCCTCAGTAGCATTAAGGACGGTAAAAAAACAAAATGAATATAATTTCTATTAAACTAGACGGATAGAAAAAATATTAAATCGAATAGATATAATTTTAATTATTTAATTATTTCAATTATTTATTAAAATGTAATTATTTTTAATTTTTTCCCCCCTTCCTCGGCTTTTAGGCTATAAGGAGTTTCCCAGACTAATTCGTTTTTGAAGGAAATAAAAAAAACATTTTATATTTAGTGATTTTAGTTAAGGGGGGCCAGAACTTCTGTACACAACTCTATAACTGTTCATGTTTTATGAAAACGTATCCATGATAGTTTTATAGATTTTTTTTTTGAGATACCAGTTATTTCCGAACGGTCTCTTCAGGACTGCAAATAAATATAAACTTTATATTATGGAAGAAGTGACGAGGACAGCCAATAAGGAATCTCATTACGCTTTAGGGAGAAATAAAACAAACAGAGAAGACTCCACGTGGAGTCTGGGGCGGCGGAGGAAATTAAACTGAGAGCGGGGAGGATGTCGCGGCTCCTCCTGGGAAATGAGCTGACTCTCTTTGATTTATTAAAACGGCTACTTGCGACAAAAACGCCCGGATTTTAGATTATAGGACGGTGTAAGAACTGGCGGAGTACCAACGAAGCTTGGAAGGGGTGTGACATAACCTCTTATACGCAAGGATAGACGTATCAAGAACGACATGGCACAGAAGCCACATAGGTGAATTTCAAGCAATCAAAATATGTGATTACAGGCACTTATGTGGTTACAAATATTTATTCAACAACAATATAAAGTTATCAATGCCATATTTATACTCAGACTAACTCATTCAGTCACTTGTTCCTTCTATATAATCGTAAATGGTCAGGTCTGGAATGTTCCATAACAATGTGGACAGTTCTACGTCTTCGTGGACCATGCTCGAATGATCTGGACCCACACAGTTCGTTCCAACCGCTTATTTTGTTCCAACATCGGTCTGGGAGTTTACACCATATGTTTTTTTTTATCTGCTTAACGATTTAACGTTACAATATGTTATTGCGATATGGCATCTTTGTGAATGGTACAAGACCTATCGTACAATTCTTTCTTTTGATTAGAGTTAGAGGCTCCGTATAAGTTAAATATTTGTATATTTGAACTTTCTGGTAATGCTATTCTTACTCTTTATTCTTATTCTTTACCCTGAATTAGAGTCAGTAACTTAATTTTAGATTCCGTTGTAAAATCCTGTGTTCATCAAATACTGAAGAAACTAGAGTTTTAGAAAGAAGTAGAGATTCTTTCTTCATCACCCGCCAGTACCTCTTCCATATATATATATAGATATATATATATATATATATATATATATATATATATATATAGAGAGAGAGAGAGAGAGAGAGAGAGAGAGAGAGAGAAAATTGTACTCCCTATATATATATATATATATATATATATATATATATTTCTTTTTTTTTAATTTTACTGAAGACCTCTAGACCTCTTTATTCTAGTACTAGATTTTTTATTTCCATTGTCCTGTGTTGCCTCATTTTTCACATGTTGGTGCTTTGTGGTCTTTAAGGAGATAGGCATGGTTCTATGCATGTTAACTGGCAATTTAACTATAGTCTTGCCAACAAGGAAACTTCAAACAATTTAGGAATTTTCGATATCACATCAACTTCAGCCTAAATTTTAGTACTTCTGCCAGTAATCCTATTTTTAGTAATCTTTATCTTATCATGATTTATCTATTACATACAATTATGATTATAAACATTTATTTTATTTATTCATTTTAATTAATTATTATATGTGTATACTATAGGAATATGTAGAAAATAAAATAAAAAGGTTACAAAGCTTCATACATGAAATATAAATTGTTAGGTGTTGATGATTCAAAAGGCTAATAACTAATCAAGCAAAAATAAACTTAAAAATAATATTGTTCTGTAAAGCTTTTAATACGGCGAAGAGTCATTTGTTAGAAATGTTCTATGTCGGCTTCTGAAAGACGAGGAAATTCACCAATCAATAGAAAAAGAGAATCACGCACAATATCAATAATTCAAATCTCAGGATTGACTACATATATTATTCCTAAGTGTCTCCAACCACAAGGTAAACCTTAATAATGTTTAATAAAAATGTTTATAAAAGAAAATAATATAAATTTGATTATTATTCCTACAATAATCAAACACAAAAATATTATGTAAATTAAGAAAAAAATATTTTCTTTTCTCCTTAAATCAGCTGATTCAGTTCTCAACATCTTGTTATATAAATAACAATAAATTGATAACCAGCCTAAGATAAGTGGTTATTCTGAATCAATAAAATTTATATATAAATTTACTTCCGAATTTATATTTTTATGCTAATTCTATCAACTTATCCAAGTTAAATTTCGACAAATTAGCTGATAATGATAAAATATGTCATCTGAACCTTGTGTCAAAAACATTATGTCAGTCAACTGAAAAACGCCTCTTTTCACTAAATCTTCTCAATTTTTTAAAATTGTATACAGGAAATTAACTCAGCATCTCGGAATTAAGTACGTCTAATTTAAAAAAGGTCATTAATAAAAAATAATTGTATAACAGTTTTATATTTTTGATTATTCAAAAACAAAACAAAATAAAAATTTTATAAACAACAAAGAGTGGAAAAGCGCTTTGCTTTTAATAGGATTTTAAAGCCGAACTAATTAAACTCCGTTAAAACTTTTAATTTCCAACTTCTTCTCCTTCCGAAAACTTAAAAACTTGAAACCATCAGCGGCCAAATTCAATTTGGTACGGATAGACCTAAAGCTTTCTTATTTTCTACTTTAATATTCTTCAACAGGAAAGCAATTACCAAGCCCCTACGGAGGCCAACTACTAAAATCCCTTAAAAAATTTGATCACTTGAATACAACAAAATTTCTATGTATCTTGTAATACATATTTTTTATTTACGTTTTAATAATTCTTATCTTATATAAAAAATCAAGGGTGGCATGTTTGTTTAGCGACAACTTTATGCCACTGTGGGAGTCCTAAATTTTGCTTATCCAGGTATAATTTTTGATTATTTGCTTATAAAAGGATTTTAATAGGATAGGCGTCTCACGAGTACCTGACATCGTACAGGCTCGGGACCTCCAATTTACGTACTATCTAAGGGACGGTATAGCCAAGGACTTTTCACTCCCTATAAAGAAATCCTAGGACCACCGAGGGACGTGAACCCGCGAACTTTAGCATTTTAGGTTGTTATGATAACCACTACACCACAGGTGACCCCTTAAGTTAATTATCGAAAATTAGCTTATGGATTTACCTGGAACATTTACAAAACGTATCTGTTAAGCCAAACAGAGGCCATATTTACTATTCATGTTTATTTCTCCAATGTATAAAAAAACTTTACAAACAACAGGTAATTTTTTTTGTTTCGGTGATTCTCCATTATTTTCGTGCAAAATGAAAAAGTAATCGGACAATTGTTAACAGGGTTTTCTTTTTGTTCAAGTTTTTTTTTTTTTCACTTTTATCTTTTTCTTATACAAAAAAGTACAACGGCTGAATGTTTGTTACCTTAAAAGTCAAAAATCGGCCTATGGATTTACTTGAAATTTTTACACAACGCTGCTAATATTATGCTAATTAACCAAATAGCGGTCATATATACTAACTATATTAATAACTCGAATTAAACAAGGAAATGGAAAAAATTCTACAAGGGACAAACAACCTTCATTCCTGTTCAGGAGAGGAGTTTCACTATCTTTTTACATCTGAAAACATGACGGTTAGAAAATTTTAAATAAAATATTATCACTCAGTGATGGAAGTGATTAAATAATGTAAAATAAAATAAAAGAAAACATTATAAAAAAATACTCAAGATAGTAAATCTTGCTTCCAACGACAAATTATACATCTCACATCCGATAACGATAACAAATCGATAGCAATTATTTAAAATTTAAACTTACGACTAATATATACATATAATGACTGAACCTGTGGTTACCACCAATTACCTCATTAGAATTAATTCTTTAAATGACCTTACACACTCTAAGTTCCTGTTCAGTTAAGAATGAGATAAATCATTCAGGTTATAAATTGCATAAACAGGCTGAGATAAATCGTCTGAATTAATCGAATAAGCCGATTAGTAATTATCGATTTATTGCAAAGATATTTATTCAAGGTAAGCGAGGGGGGTATATATACTCAATTACAATTTATAATAAATTACTCTTCAAAGTAAAAAAACAATATCATTTATAAAAATAATTAATAGGTTATTAAGTATTTGAAAAAATAAATTCTTTATTACGTTGCAATAATTCAGGAAATTATTTTCCCAGGTTTTTAATTAAAATATGTAATGTATTTCCTCAACATATAAATCAGGCAGAGCGTTAGTTGCTATAAGCAATTGCAACATTTATATAGCTTAATCATTTAAATCTAATTTCATTCTCATTTTTTTTTTTTTTGTTTCTGTTGTGTGGAATGATTAATTTAGAATAATTATCAAAAAAATAGTTTCAAATAATAGTAGAATTAATACAAATATTATGATAACTATATATAGATAAATTGCAATACAAGATAAATAAAATAAGAGTTTGTTAAACGTTTATTTTACTAACGGGTGAGTTATTTAAATTATGTAAACTGAAGATTGTCGGAAAACGAAGGAGCTATAAAAACCTCTGATCGTAACTTTGGTTTGTAAAAACAAAAAAAAAAAAAAAAGAAAGAAAGAAAAGAAAACCCTGATCGGGAAAGCCGAGAAAAACCAATTTAATTCGTTAAAAGAGGCCTCGGATAAAGAAAGGCAAACATTTTATTGCCTCTCTCGCTCCCGCTCACTCATTCTCTCTCACTCTCTCTCTTCAGTGGATCGCTTTAAGTGTTTGCCCAATCAAGCTGGTTCCTGTGTAACAAGGACTTTCCTAAAGAGTGTTAGAAATATATGTGCATACTTGAATTACAAATTATAAATTTCTACTTTTTTTTCCCCACCGAAGATATACATTTTGAAATATTTTTTAAGAAATTATTAAAACCTAAATATTACAAAAAATTATATATTGGCAAAAATAAAATAAAAATTATAACCAGTTATCCCTCTTTTCAAGGGAAGCGGAAATATTGAGCAAAAAACTAGTTCAGTACAGAATTACATGTTAGCCATGTTTTTAAAATGTGATGGCTGTTACCGTTAGATCTCACATTATATATATATATATATATTTTTTTAAATCTTTCTGCTCTAAGAAATTGATATTTTTCAAATGCTAGTAGGTATTTTTAAATATATATTCATTTTTTTTTTTTTTTTTTTTTTTTTTTTTTTTTTTTTTTTTTTTTTTTTTTTTTTTTTTTTTTGTAGTAAGCCAACAATTTATGTGTTTCGTTAGAACTGACAGAAACCAGGCACGTTTAAATATGATTGATGCTTTTAAAAATACAGCGTTGAGAGGTATGTAGTAGGTAATATGGTCGCTCATTATTTTTTAAATTATAAAGTTGAATAACTCAATGTTTTTGGTATAATGAAAAAAAAAAAAATTGTAGAAAAATCAATCGCCCAAGTTATGTGCTACACATATGTTTAATGATCGACTGCCAACATATGTATGTATATATGTAAATGTTTTATTTACTCACAGATCTAGAATTGAAATTGTATTTCTTGTTCGAATCTTTAATTAAAGAAAATATTACAGTACATACGCTAAATAGTCTAAGAATGACATCTCTCGAGAATCAAAATATAAAGTTTGTCTACATTCTTTAATGAAAGCTAGAGAAGACATTTAGGTATGTTATTAAAACATCTAGGTTTTAAAAATTTAGTTCGCGAGAACTAACAAGAGATCGCATTGACAACGTTGGTCGCGGCAGTCCCACCGCTACACCACATAATAAGGACTTTTTGAATATTTACCTTTGCTATAATAAAATATACAGTATACAATCTACATTTGATACAATATAATATCAATCATAAGATTATTATACAGATGTGGCCGGGTCTGCTAGTAGTATATAAACAAGGTAAATATAGGAAAGAATATAACATGTGATATAACATATCATTATAAATAATATGTATGTAATATTACCACATCCCTGGTGGGGTCGAGGAAAACCCTCCCCCCCACCCTAATCTATAGTCTTACCTAATAAAGATTTTTGACTAATTACCTACGGTACCGTACCTAAATGTTTTTATTGTTCGCGTTATCGGTCTTAAATATTAGATGTAACGGCTCTGATCGAGCCTATTTATTTTATATTTTTTCTCTACCTCACCTTATCGACTTTACGGGGTTTCTCCGGGCCATGAGGAGAGCGTTCAAAATATTTAAGGTAAATTTATTACTAAAACTACCATAAGCGGTCAAATGACCGATTATGAACTTTTTTATAAAAAAAAAACTCATAAAATCTTATCGTTTAGCACATTTGACTTTGACAATTGACTTTTTCTATTAATTATATGCAATTAATATCCTGTTATTATTATTGATGTTACTATGTTATTATGTTATTATTATTATTATTATTATTTTTTTTAGTTATAATTGTCGTATACCGTTATCTACCGCAACCGGTCATTTGACCGGGAGAACAATTTATTGTTTTATAAGGTTATCGGTTACGAAAATATAATGTAGATGCGCATTCAAGCTATTGTATTCAATTCGTTGCACATTTCTGGAAAGACTGTTGCGTAGTTGTATCAAAATAACTGTGAATTCAAAATTTCATGAAATTAGAACTTGCCGTTCAATCAGGAAACATAAACACCGATCATTTGATCTGCTATGTTAAAAATAGGTATATATTAAGTGTTCGTATGTTTAGTGTTTAATGCCCCCCTCACTTGGGACTCGAATTATTAACCAAGTTGCATATCAGCTCACTCGGCTATTTACTTTTTTCTAAGTTAAATGAAATAATGATTTTATTGAATACTCTTACGGGTGCTCTTTTTTAAGGGAATTAAAAAATATATCTACTTCCATTGGTCGAGATACGCTACAAAGTAGGAAAGGCAGTAAGTTACATAACTCTAGTTAAGAAGGTTTATTTATATAAAATTAAAAAAATAAAATCTAGTCTCACAGAAAAACATGCCCGAGAATATATGATCGACCTCAGCCGAATAAGGAACTGACTACATTATCAGCGTAGACCGAAATAAGCTGTTACCAGACGCAGACATACGGACAGCCATAAAGTAGCCGAGGAATACAATAACTGGATATTTCCTAGCCTGGTACTGTAGGAGGTATTAGTAAGGTTTTTTATTTGCCTTGAATATAACTCAGGCTCGCTATCTGATCCACAGCCGGAGTGTCGTCTCCTAATCCGTCATTGTTGTCCCTCCCGAGCTCTTTCATGGTAATCTGTAGACACGTTAACTTGTATCATTTCCTTTCTTTTATTCTAACATGATCTCCATGAATCATATAGTCCTCGCCTCTTGCGGTAACCCTTCTCCGGATTTATTTTTTAAACTACTGTAGCACGGCTTTATATTATCCCGTTAACCGGAACGGAGCCCTATGTCAGGATCGTTTCTTCATGATTGAGAGATTATAGTTCCAGCCAGTTTCCTAGACAACTGAAGGCCATAACTCCTTAGAATATTAAACCATATAATTTAGAAATCTTAATACTTTCAAAATTGAGAGGAGCTGAGGTGGCCGAGCATATTAGAACGCACAAAACATTTTTGCACAACGGCTCCTCTGTATAAATGAAAACCTCCTATGCCTTCCGTGTTGGAATAAAAGCCCTCTAGGTCCCCGTTACACACTAATTTTATAGGGTTATGATAAATAGAGATACCAAGTACTTATTACATAGATTATTTTTGTAAAAAAATTCTTTTAATGGTTAACTAAAATAAACTACGTTTGTTTGTTTTTACGTCACTTTATGCCACTAAGGCTAATCGGACAATGCTACAGTGGGAGTCCTAAATATTGCCTATCCGCCTATAACTTTGATAGGGATCTTTAACGAATACCTAACATCGGACAGGCTTGGGACCTCCATTTACGTCCTATCCGAGGAACGACATAGACAAGAATTTTTACTCCCATTAAAAAATCCTAGGGCTACCTCGGGACAGGTAATAATAACTTATAATAAGTTTCTTTGCTAACTACTACACCACAGGTGACCACCAAACTACAACGTTAATCTAGTTTTAATAAATTGTGAAAAAAAAATGTTAACTATGTGAGAATTCTTTTTATTCTTAGCTTATTATCACACGTTAGCCTTTCTTGAGGATAAAGGTAATGCCGACTGTCTGACAACATACTTCTATTCCTTTGCCTCCATTCCCAACAGCCTCAGCATAGCTAATAGATGAGCTACTATCGTTTTCCCTGTACATTCCTCTCACATTTGTGTAAGGTACTTTATCTTTAAACTGAATCTCCTTTATTTCTTTTTCTTCAAAGAATAAAACGACGGCATTTAAAATCTAAACTGGGATGATTTTCTTTACAATTCACACAGCTTGGAATGATCGTGTCGCACGATGTACCTGTGTGGGCAGGCAGGCTTTGCACAGAACTCACAAATAGAGTCTTTAGTGTATGCGTTTGAAAAATGTACTATTTTCAAACATTTCCGACACCTTACAGGATTACGGAGGAACATTTTAATTTTATAAAACCTTATATCGATATCTTCAGGGAGAGTGGGGTGTGAGAATGTTAGTATGTATATACTGGTTTTCCTTTCAATTCCTGCCTTTCTAGTGACAATAATTTTTATTTCTTTAGAATAGAATTGAGATGTAGACAACTAAGCAAAGAAGGAAGCAGTTTTATTCAGATTTCTTAAAAAACCAAAAGAAAAAAAATACTACTAAATGACGAATAAAATAAAATAATAATATAAGAAATGCTCAAGGATAGATACTGTTAGTAAACCGAACACTGTGAAAACTAAAAGAAGATTCGAAATTATTTAGGAGGTACTTACTTGGGGGTGGAAGTTATTTATATTTCGCCACCCGCAATTTAAAATTTTAATGCCTATATAGTTTAACGAAATCATTCTAAAATAAGTATGTAAATTTTAAAGTGAATATTAATTATAAAATGCAATTCATTATCTAATTTCTGTAGCTTCATCGATTAATTTTTGAAATTGAAAAAATTTAACAAATTTTTTTTGAACTTATAATAATACCCATCAATTGTTCCTAAAGTGATTCCATTTCATATTAACTGAAGATTTAAATAGAGACAATCAACAGAATCTGTAATAAAACCTTTGCCTTTATAAAGTTGCTATGGACTACGGTTGCACGTTAATTACAGGTATACCGTCTCCTCATTAGTAGAAAAGAGGGTTACCTGAACCCGTGGGAACTCCACAGGTCGTTGTCTGACATGTCACGGTGGACGACTCCGGAGGAGAAAATTACTTCCTACGGAAGAATCATTTCGAATTTACTCTAGACATCGCTAGACGAATCTAAAACACGGAGATATGTGTACGAACAAGTGTATCTTTGATTATGATTCCACGAACACTTGGGCCGGGCAAACAAACACACCTGGTTCCAAGTCACGATAGGTCACGGCCAGAAGAGTTTGAAGGACTCGTTTGATGATTGTCCGTCAACAGTTCGTGGGTAGTAGAATCGTGTCCGATGAGTACTCCACCTCTAATGGTATGTACCTCACTACAGCAGGTCCTCTTATGTGCCCCTCTCAAGGCACACTCATGAACATCGTAGAGGGAGGAGATCATCGTGTAATGAACACGATGATCACACATAAAGTAAAATTTATGTCTACACTTAAACGGGACGGTTGTAATTATTTTTTCTACAAGTTTTATCTTAAAATCTTGTATACTATGATAAGATATTTAGGATGTTTTGTTTAAAAGAAAGTTTTGCAGTTTTTAGAAGCTACTTTCTTTTGCAGTTTCTTTGAGCATTTTAGATCCGAAGTCCTCTAATGATTGTGTAATAATATTTTCTGTATTATAAAATATTGGAAATATTATAATAATTCTTTAAGTTGTATTTATTATAGTGTATAAGCTCATTACTTGTATATTCCGCAGTAAACAATCCCCTGAGCATAATGAACTCACTGCGGTGTCAAGCCAAATATCCAACAGTATTTCTTGTGGCTCTATTTGCATAATCTAAGGACGAAGTTGAGGATAATCCAACAGAGCCACAGGACTAATTAAAGGACAAGACTCGGGCTTGGAGGGACGCCAAGGAACGGGGGGGGGGGGGCGCTATGGAGGAGAGCATTAAGGTCGTCATCCCCTTGCAATCGCCCGTTTTTACACACTCGAATAATATTAAATCAGTCCCGCTATGGGCGATAAATTCCCAAAACCACTCTGGTTAGTGGGAGTTCCAAACTGCTCTGCCACTGTATAGAAGGGGTTTCACAGTAGCCCCCTCCCGCTTCGTGTTAATTGGTCCACGGGTTTTCACTGCAATATTTTATGACAGCTATCAAATTTTATTGGCAATAACGATTTCAAGCAGGGTCCAAATGAAATAAATTTTAATTATAATATTTTTTTATTCTTACCAGGCAATGAAAACAATATTAATACTACGAATGATTGAGTACCAATTATTAAACATTTGTGCCAGAAAGAAAATCTGTGTAATATATCAATTACAAAGTTATGTTTGTAAATGATTTTTTTTTTATTGATTGCTAATGAAGTGAATATTAGATGTTAATTACCATTAATGGTAAGAACCATTATTATTATTTCATGAAACCTTCTGTCATCACATTGTAATTGGGCGTTTCGAGCCGACTGAAGATGTTAATTTTAAGAAAAATGTACCTGAGTTTTATTTTTTCAAAATAAATATAACTTTCAAAATGCTTTGGTTCTTTTCATGAAATTTTACTATTTAACCTTACAATGTATTCTTCATCGATATTGTAAAAATTAAAGCACTTTCTGAATAACTTTGTATAAAATATATGGTTTAATATTCCATTACACCGTCGTTTAAGCACAACAATTACGAAATTAAAACTAAGATAATAAATATATTTTATAAATAGGCTGATCTGATAATTCATGAAAGGATCATTTATTTAAAAACTATTCTAAAAATCTATATTTATTTAATAAATTAAATCTATTAAATATATTATTTAAATCTTCGAAGTTTTATCAATTTTTTCAAAGCATGGAGTTACAGATTAAGAAATTTTTTCTTTTTACGGAATCTGTTTACAATCTGTTAGATAGGCCTTAATAAAATGAATTAATATTAATGTTGATTAATTTATATATCCAACGAACTATTTATAAACATACTGAATCGAATTATCGAATTTTCTTTGTTTGATTCGAATAATTTATAATAATTTAGGTTACAATTTAAGCAAAGAGTTTAGAAATAATAAAATATTACCTAGTTAATTTCTCCTCTATAGACGACTATAATTCTAAATCCCCCAAAATAATAATTCATAACTCAAAAATAAAAGTAAATAAGAAGACATTGCAATAAATTTTGGGAGGACGTAATTAAATTATTAATTGAATGGCAGTTGGCAGTAAATCATTAGCCCCTGAGCCGTTTCATTAAGAAAGAACAAGACAACAGCTGTCCCTATAGAGACCGCCTTCTGATTTATATCCAACCAACATCTCGATTATTACAAACTCCCCCGGTTCCGTATAAAATATATTCAATTACCGGCAAAGATGTGGTATCATATATTGTCAATAGATCAGGCATGTGTTTAAATAATTATCTCCATATCAAGCCAAAGTAGTGAATATATCATAGTGGCGTATTAAAAGACTTTAATGGGGCTTCGATGGGTCCTTGGACGGCGATCGAAGATAAGAGACTTTGTTTCATAGCGGATCCCCATCAATCAAATGCTAGACCCCAGGTTAATTGTCGGGAAAGTAGCACGGATGCTTTATAGTAACTTTCCAACATAACCCCGTTACATGAGGTACACGGATGGAAAACAGATTGGACGGTAGGATAAGATAGGGATATGAAATCAGAATTAAAAGGAGGAGTCTAGACAAACCACTGAAATTAATAACCCTACAAAACTAAACTTAAGACCAAAACTGAATAGATAAGCAAGCCTTTTTCTAAAATCAAAGATACATATTACAGAGATTTAAACAATTTGATTAGAAGATAAAATAATCGACTAAGGCCGGGAATCGAACCCAGGGAATCTCCGCTGCAGCTCTCTTACCACTGAGCTAATCGTGGGGCCATTCCCATCTGTGTTCGAATCTTTCTCTTCTATGATCCAACCCACCAGGACTCGCGTTATTTATTTAAAAATAATAAATGATTGAATTTTAACATTTTAAGTTTGAACATTGAACATTTGAGTTAAGTTAACAGAGATTTAAAGTTTAGAAAAAAATAAAAGAAACACTAACGAAAACTGCTACCTTTTCGAAATTTTATTGGACTAATAAAAGGTGCTACTCGTTACAAAACAAATGAAATGCCGTACATAATAACAGCTGTAAGGTCCTTAGGTGGGCGATTAAAAAGGAGGTGGATGCGAGACCTCCCTATTTGAAAAAAAAAAAACTTCTAAATCGAGACCGGAAAGATGACATAGTTTAAAAAAGAAAAAAATTAAAACTGACACATTGTGTTATAAAATGTCTTACAACATATCATTAAAAAAAAGAAAGATTATTGACCCTCCAGTCCTATAATTTTGAATACTTGCTCAAACTAATAGAGAGGATAAGTACTTTTCACGGAAAAAAACAAGAAAGGAATGAAAAGAAAACTTGATCAAACACAGTCATATATTATATGAATATTGAATATAAATAGAGTCATATAATCAAAGCAGTAGGTCTTAAAAAAGATCTACTTTGCTCTTTTAATCTCTAGAATGAACCTTTTTAAAATTGTAAAATAAAACACAAATAACGTCTAGAAAGTAATTTTCCTTTACTCTTCAATACTTCCTTTATCTTATTATAAGACATTATTTGCGAACTATTTACACGCAACAACATTTTTACAACGCTAATTGTTAAGTTATCATACTGATTTTCTAATTGAAGTCATAACTGAAGCGTGAAAATGCATAAGGGTATAAGTGCCTCAGGAAATTTTACAGAAATGATGTGACTTACACCCTCTAGGGTGAACTACGTTCAGTGCTTACACCCATGCCATCTTTCATTCGTTCAATGAACTCTTTTCTAACAACAAAACATTAATTATACCCATTTCTGAAGAATGGCTTTGGCACATATAACAATTTGGCAAAAAAATAATTTGTTTTATTATTTTGGCACTTAGACCCTTATGCATTTCCACGCTTCAAATATTATATTAAAGCCTCAGAATTGGAGCTGGTATTGTTGAACAAATATTATGCGTTACTTTTGATCTTATATTTCTTCTGACATTTCAATAATATATATATATATACCTATATAATTATTTTTTTCCACAATCCTTAAAAAAAAAAAAATCGTTTAAGTTATATTAATAAACTAATGAAAACTTTTACAGTTTGAACTTTATATGGGAATAGCTAAATAAAAATCTGGTGCACCTGTAGAAGTGATATAATCCAACAAATCTGATTCAGGTACAACGGAAAAGTCAACTGAAAGTATATATAGGCTGATAAATGTATAATTTAAAATCCTGACTATTTATCATTTTATGGGAAAAAACAGTTGACTATTACTCACCTCTGAAAGTACAATAGCATTTGAAAAAATAATTAAAATATTGAAAAGCGAAAGATAAAAACTGTGGAAATCCTTCTCTTTATTCAATGTAAATATCTCATAACCCATGTCAGATAATACGATTATTGTCAGCAGCACAGGATTTAAAAAAATATATTTCAATATTCATTGATCATTCAACCCATTTCTTTTCAATTCAGAAGCACGAACAGGCGAGGGACTCCGATTCCTGAATAGAAAACCGACGCGGAGCGAGATGGCTTTCCTTTGTCGGGTGACATCCACTCCGATGACAATTCCTATGCAGACCAGTGACAAGCATGTTTATGACACGCCCGTCGATATGTCCCAATTTATGGGATTGCACGGAGGGGCTGCGGAGTTCTGATCACACGGACTCTCCAGATAAGAGATTAAATCTCCGAAGCTCCAAGGGGAAGAAGAGGAGGGAGAGGGGATTTCGATTATTCCGGGGTAGTCACCGCAATTCTTGTCGGAGCCCTCGACTCTGCAAATCTTATTGGCCTCTTTGTAGCCTCTGTTCGGCCCCGACATCGCCGGTTCGTAAGGGATTATCCCCGGATAATCCGGATAATGGGCCACAAAGTCACTGTTACCCTCCGCAAGATAAGGAAAAATTATTAAAGGAGAACAAACGTGAAGAAAGTACCTCAGCCAACCGAGGATTTGTTAAAGCTGCATTTCGGTTTATTATTGAGAAATGAAAAACATCAATGCAGCATTTTTTAATAATCCTTTAAAGTTTTAAGTTGATACGCAAAATTGATTAATTATAGTGTTCAAATGTTGAAAAAAAAATGGTAGAACAAAAATGTTTAAGTTCATTTAATAACTGAATTTTGAAAAAAGTTTCGAATTGTTAGATCTATGTCATTGCAATGTTTATAATATAAACATGAATCCTGAATTGCTGAGGTACAAACTGAAAAAATCAATTTTAAGAGACATTAGGGACTTAGTCTGAGCTTTATCTTTTTTAAAACCTGTAAAGATTCACGATTCGAAGACGGGAAGGTAAAATCGAAGAAACTTTCAGCCTACTTGAAGAAATATTCCTTTCAACAATATTAGTTTCTTGCTTTGAGACTTGAGTTTAAGAATCTATACAAATAATAAATAAAATTTGATTAACGCAAATAATTTCAATGTCTCGTCAGTGTCTAAACTACATAACATAAAAGGAAAAGTATTTTATAAATTCCTTCCTAAATAAACCAAAATTGTTTTCGATAAAACACACATTTTTCATAATCGCGATGTTGGTAATCTTCTAGATGATTTAAAACTGACATTACTACTATTACCCTCAGCATTCCTCGCTAAAAAATATTTTTAAATCTCAAAAGCAGACGCCGATTAATAGAGAAAAAAAAAGTTTTTGGCTCGCTTGAAAAGTTGAGTTTTTGCAAATTCCTCAGTGTATCTGAGACCTTTTGTGTCTTAGATATTTATAAAATTGTATATGATCACGAAAACACCAAGAAAAGAACGAAAATAGGGTGAGTAAGTGTATAGGTAGACTTAAGATGGGAGAGTACTTGAAATAATAAAAATAAAAAAAAAAGCCTTTCTGTAATATACGACTGTAAGAGTATAATCAAATATTGAATTGTTGTTCTTCTGTTCTTAGGGATTGAGGAAGATTTCGTTATAATTATTATAAGAATGTCTGATTCGAAATTAATGTAATTTACACACCTACGTGCTAATTTTTGAAAAATTATTTTGTGAAAGATAATATGTTTTAATTCCAAAACAAATGGTAAGAAACTTACAAATTTATTTTTCGATATAAGGCCCTAAGACCAATAATTCCAAATAGTTAATAGCGTTTCACCTTCACGACTTTATGGAAATACCTGACTGAATCATAAGCCACGCGGGGGACTAACACCTGGAAGCCAAAAATAAAAATAAAGAACGAACCCAAAACCAATTTAGAAAACCAATTGATATTCATCGCTAAAATATTTCTACATAAAAGTCAGAAGAGTTAGGCTAAGAGGCGGGAGAACACGGCTGTAAATCGGGAATGAACGGCGCAATAACTTGAAAACGGTTGGCCACGGTTCGGTATAACATCGTTCCCGACAATCCATTAGCAGCATATTTTGCGATATAATTCAAACTCTTTAATATGTTTACTTGACGCTTAGGTTCTTAACGAATATAACGTACTGCTTCAGCCTTCGCTTAAGGGAATTCAGAGAGTCCTATAACAGAATGGGACACATGTTACCTGTTTGTGGTATATTAATACTTGAAAGTTATGTTTGTTTATTCACGTTGGGAAAACTGATTTCATATTTACTTCTGACAGAATAGCGTATCAAAGAGTAAATTTTATAAAGAAAAAAGAATAAGCTTTAGGGTCACAATTTATTATTATTATCTACAATCAGAGGTTCCTATTAAATTGAAGCGAACCAGTGTTAGTAGAGAATGATACTGTTAATGTGATTACGGGAGCTTCTATACCGGGAATTGGAAACAGAGGTTTTAGGCCGCCGGTAAATAAATATTAACGAACATATTTATTCGCTGTTCGTTCCGTCCTTTGTGATTTTAGCTAACCATAAAATGATATAAAATAGTGAGTGACTCTAGCAAAAATAACGAATGCATGACAGAAAGTGACCTATCCCTGGTCAACCATATTTGCCTAAAAATGGTATTTTCGAAAGACTCTTATTATCTAAATAAACCTTGCATAAATGCAATATTTTCAACTCAAAACTAAATCAATGAGAGATAAATACAATAACAATGAAAGTATATTAATACTTAATTAATAATAGTATATATTCAGTAAATTGTAATAAATAATTAATACAATGCACATTTTATACATTAAACACAAATGTAATGTATAAAATGTGCAGTGTATTAATTAATTATCACAACATACTAAATTAATTATAAATTAAATTACATTATTAGGGGTCACCAGTGGTTTAGTGGTTAGCATGGAAACCTACAATACTAAAATCCTTGGCTATACCGTTCCTCTGTTAGGACGTAATATGGAGGACATCCCATAAGATGTCAGGTACTCGTTAAAGATCAATACGCTAATTATAATTGGATAGGCAAAATTTAGGACTCACACGGTAGGATCGTCCGATTAGCATTAGTGGTTAATCATAAGTATTAAAGATATTAAAAAGTGACGTTAACCAAACAAACTAACCAATTACATTATTGTAATGTTTTTACAACACTTTCGTTCGCTAGATTTGATTAGTGCTCTTAAAAGTGAATATATTTAAACGACACTGAGACCAGAACTGAGATGGCTTTACGAGTTCCACCAGATCGGGTACGGCGATAGAAGATTGTCGTTCAAGAACGAAACAAGTGGAAAAATATTGTGATTTTAATGGTTTCAGGATTTTTTTACAGATATGAAGCTTATCAACACATTCACGACTTCCATTTTAGTAAGATCATTTTTACATTGATTAGGAAAAATAATAACATAACCTAATGAACATGTTTATACACGATAATCTTACACATTTGTATTTATTTATATTCATGTTGCTGTTTTATTTTTGTTTCAGTTTATTGACGTAAAATTGCAATGGTCTTCAACGTCATATGATTCCGTTCTCATTTAACTATTTTTTCTTATATCGTATAAGAAACGGTATATGAAAATGTTTTTGGAAATGTGAAATAATAAAAACATCTTGACAAAGGTCAAAATCATCAAAAAACCAGTAGCTCTTCAACAAAACATTTTTTACCAACTGCGCTGGATGTCCTTCCGGAGAACTGAGACAAAAGAACAATACAAATCGGCAATCATTATCAAAAACAAATAAAGCTCAGTGATTAGAGGGAACCGACGCGATAGATAGGAAGCCATAAATGTCCTGCTGAGTGAAAAAAGGAAAAGGCATTTAATCAAAAAGTGATTTGTACAGGCGGGAGCTGGGATGGTCGAGATGAAATATCACCGCTCACTGTATTTACAACGGGGCGGAAAACGAGTGATCGATGGTCGGGGATTTGAAGGCGAGTCCCGTCCACATATAATAAAGATCGGGGTCCGTCCTCCTTCAATTATGACAATGGTAGGCATGGTAACTGCGAGCCGCAGTTTACCAATGACAACGCAGCTTTTCCAAATGACCAATCAATAAGAGCCTTTTTATAGTCGAGGGGTTAAACGGCCAATAGGGATCGTTCTTTTGTCCCAGTCTCCGATCAAATATCTCCGCTTTAATTCCTACCGCCAGGAGACAAAAGCTAAACAATTTCATCAGTTTATTATTTCCTCACATTTTTTTTTTGCAATTTTTTTCCTTTTATTAAAACTGGTTGGAAAAGCGTCGTTGATTAATCCATGACCAAAAACAGTAATTGAAATAAAAACAGAGAGGATTCAGGTAGAAAGTAATAGTTTCGTGACCAAACAAAATGTTATAAAAAAAATATATTAACTACAAATACTTAATTAAGTTGTTAGTTTCATTTAACTAGTCTGAGAAAAGGCTTTTTTATAAGATAGTTAAATAAATTATTAGTTAAATAGAAAAATTTATAACCATGTACGTTTAGATATGGATGAATGTTATTACAGTCCATATTTTAGTATGTAAGTGTACGTATTTAGTTTTTGTCTAAGTCTTAGTCTGGAGAATATACGTTTCGGTGAACGTATATTTTATAATATATTAACTAAGCATGAATAATTTAAGTTTATCACAGGTTCGATTTAACAATAAACTTTATTTAAATATGCTCAATGAAGGAAAATATAAGATCAGATTGATTTTGCAGTTATTTTCATAAGTATTTAAATGCTTGAGCTATTTTATTGGATTAATGATTACATATCGTAATAAAATATTCACTTCTCAAAGCGGTATCGAATAAACTCAACCGTTTGAATGAATTATTTATCATAAAGAGTAAATAATAAAACAAAACGTGGTTTGCAAAGGATAAAACTAATCTAATGTTCATATTTAAAAAGTGCACTAATATTTCACTTACAATTACAATAATAAATAATAAAGTTCTAGTTAAAAAATAAATATTAACTAGTCTCGTAGTAACGTTTTTACTTTTTATAGGCCTTCCCTTTAAGGGAGTATGCTTTAACTACCCGTAGTGACCAGCTCTTAATGTTTAGTACCGATAACATACATAAACCGACCATATTTTTTTATCTAGCTAACAAACTCATTCCCTTAAAAATCTCAAAATTGTTCCTTCCGGTTCTCAAAACTACAAACTTCTTGCGACTAAAGCAATCGTTAATGATACGGCCATAGTCTTAGCGAAGAGCTCGAAAATAATGGCTCCGTAAGGTACCGAAGGCCGAACCTACATCTACCAGGTGGTGACGGCTACAAATGGACCTACCATTTGTCATCTACCGGAGAGCTAGCGGTGGTCGAGCCCTCATTACTGCCAGCAAGCTATCTGATCCACGGGACCATTTGTTCTCATCGGCTTCGCAGGCGCCTCCAGTTCTGACGGTTACTCCCGTGTAGTCCATCAACTCTTCGGGAAGTTCCAACAGAGAAGATTAAATGGGCGATTCGGACGCAACACCGTTTTTATATGCATGAGAAAGACTTCTGAGTTTCAACTTCTATCTTCTACTAATGATAAAATAATGCCCTGTTCATAATAAGATATTATAGAGAGTGATCAGAAGCGTTTGAGTATAGATCGAATAACCATCAGCCGGTGTTCAGTTGAGATTTAAAAACCATAATGAGCACTTTGTTAAACTTGTTTTATCGCTACTTATAAAAACTGCATAATGAACATTTTTTACAATGTTATTGAGAATTGACTAAATAAACTACAATAAACAATTGATTTAACAATGACATTGAGTATTTGGAAGTTTTTTTTTTGGGTGGGGGGGGGGCGGTATGATTAAAGCAAAAAACTGCTGATGATTATCATTGCCCTCATAACTGGAAACATCGCTGTATTCACAGATCTCATAATGTCTACAGTAGTGGTAAATGAAGTAAAGGAGGGGGAAATTAAGATGAAGAAAATAACGTTGTTAGAACATAAGAGTAATACAGAAATGAAAAGAAAAAAAGACTTATTCGAAAATAAATGAATAAATAAGCATCTTACATATAGTATTCGAATTAGTAGAAGGTGTAATATAAATTCGTTCAAATAAGCTGGATCAGGCCCATGTTTTTGATAAATTACATAGCTGGGTTGTTGCTCGTTATCACATTAAGGCCTCAGAGAAATGACGAGGAATTTTTAAAGCCATTTAAATCGATATTGGAAAATTTGAATCAATAAAAAATTGGATAAGGTGCTCTTTACTTCTAAGGTACAGAAGTAAAGTATGATGAAGAAAATTTGTTGACCGTAGAAGAATATGAGATGGAAATGGTTGAGGGTGCGGTCAAATGAAAACACTATATATGTTATTTCACATATAGTGTTTGCATTTGACCGGACCCCCAACCATTTCCATCTCAGAAGTAAAGTATATAAAGTAAAGTATATATGCAGTAAGTATAAAGTAAAGTATATATGCAAAAACTGTTAAAACTTTACAATACCCTTTACATAACAAAGGAAACTAAATTATTATAACAAAATTCATTTTACAATGACGTATTAATACAGAATAATTTCTGCCATTGAACTGTTAAATTAGTTCTCCTATCGATAAATCTTCTTTCTAACTATATTAATACAAGCCAGGGAAAAGGTACTGCTGGAAAAGGTAGATCCTTCCCCAATAAGATTAGTAATAAAAAAGGCCATCAAATTTATTGTAAAAATCTTGTTGACAGATCCTTATTTTCAAATGAAGAAAAAAAAAAAAAAAAAAAAAAAAAAAACTAATACACCAAAAATTTGTCCATTATATACTTGTTTTTGTAACAATTCATTTAATTTAATTTAATTGTTTTTAAATCTGCGAATCTGAGTATAAGCATCGAAGTTTCAATGTTATAAATAAAAAAAAAAAATTAAGTTAAGTAAGTGAAAATAGAAAAAATCGAAAACAAAAACCCTAAGTCTTAAAAAGCAAGTGAGCACATTATCCTGTCATAAAGGAAGTATTCTATAAAATGTATTAAATAATTTAAGTTCAACAGAGAATAAATTAACAAATTAGCCCTCAAGCAAACTAGGCATTATCGGCAGCAGTATATTGAAGGAAATTCAAAACAATTTTTATTTATAGACAACAAAAAAAAATTTGTTACACTCAAGGAAATTTGTTCGGAATTTGTACGTTGCATGTACTGATTCACGCTATAACTATTTCGTACAATCCATTTATGTCAGCAAGTGTGGTAGGAGGTAAAACAAGAAAGGTTCCTGGAAAGCTCATAGAGCTGTTGACTGGCGTTAATCCATCCACTTCGCGGTTAGCTACTACAGACCCTGATGAACAACGACATCCCCGTCTGCCGCTCCTGATGGAACATAAAGCCATTAGCGGATCTGGTTTAGCCGCTTCGCGATGCAAGGCTGTATGGAACAAGGGACAAATATGGAAAATAACCGAATTACTGTCAAAGGACGGTTCAGGATCAATTTCCGCAGCGATGAAACATAATTCGTCCTTTGTCCTCGCTCATCTGGGTTTTATCATATCCGGGCTGATACCAAAGGGTGATAGTGTGGCCAATATCACGCTTTCGCGGGATGATGAATTTTTTAATCGAGTGTTTTCAGGTGTGTTATTGGAAAGTGGTGGGAAATTGCTAAAGCGACAACTCAGAAAACCGCGGGGCGTTAGATGCGATAGATAATCCTGACAAGTATTTTGGGAAAATGATTAGATTTTCAGAGGATTTTTATTTTTTTATTTTTTCGGTTACTTAAGTAATGAAATAATTTTAGAATTATTCTTAAAAGGGGCTAAAAAATAGAATGCTAATGAATTCAGTAACAGGTATGTACAAGAAAAATATTTTTTCTCTTGAACTGAATTGAATTGAACAAATATCAATTATTTTTAGGAATTCCTTTTATTGTATAAACATATGAATGATAATTCAGATATAATAACATAAAGGTCAGTTTTTCCTCAATATCAAAACGATCAAACTTCATTAGGCTGCTTATAAATAATTGAATAAATTAGCATGAAAGCAGTCAACATTCTAACGCTTGAAATTGTTGAATATTAATATTATTATGGTTCAGAATGAACAGCTGAAAAATTTAAATAATTTCATCCGATCCCAGAAAATAAAATATCATATATATTATAATATACAGCCTAAAGAACGTGTCCAGCTGTACAAAATGAGCGCCCTGTTTTCATTTTCATAGGAATTGCCCCAATTTAGGAAATAGGGGCGTTATTTTTAACAAGCTTGAATCGCTTTTCCGCACCCATATGGGACGTTCGAGGATGGCAAAAAATAAAAAATGAAAATAAAATAAAAAAATAAACATCGGGAAGCCACTATAATGGAAAAATAAAAAGAATAAAGTACTTTACGTAGTCCTCTCAACAACAAGAGGGCAATTTTCCTACGAATTGGACATTTGTTTTATTAAGAGAGAAAAAACCATAAAGAAATATATCGATGTTTTAACAAGTATTTTTGTACCATAATAAATAAATAATCGTTGTGACTAGGAAAATTAAAGTTAGATCCAAGATAGATAATCCAAGTTAGTTAATTTTAAAAATTATCATAGTATTATTTGAAGAAAATATTTAATTTAAATTAGTTATAAAGTCTATACTAGCTACTAACAACATTGGGTCAATAATTAAAGAAATGATTCAAAAATAAATAATTAAGGCAATCTAAGGAAATGATTCTTTTCGAACTATGACTAATAATATGATAACGATAAATCTTTGTGATTATTTCCATTATTCTTTAATGAACTTCATATTATTTAATTAATGTTTAATCTTTTAAAATAATTTTATCATAGCATTGATTAATTATTTTTCACTGACTGTGTAATAAAAATCATATTTTGAAAACAAATTTGTAAAAAATACGAATTCCTTGACATTTTTGAAAAATTACAAATAAATAATTGTAAAAATAGTGAGAATGGATAGCATCAGATAGAGTGTTTAACATAGTACTCCCTAACTAACTAATACCTGATCAAACTTATAAGTATTCATTAAAAAACTAAATAAAGAAATAATAATAATAGTGATAAAAAAAAGAATGCGGAAATAGCCTTACAGAAGAAAATATTAATAATAAAAAAATAAAAGTACTGTGAGAAGACCCAAGCAGCAAATTAATTGAGGATTCACACTCTATTAATATTTATACATGTTCGGAGATCTGCATATATTTGCATTAATCTGCGATAGGAGTTAGAGACACAAAAGATTATACAGATATGTGTAAATCAAGCAACCGGTAATAGCCAACTAATAAACCATCCCATCGGCAGCTATTTTCGAAAAGGACCCTTATATTTAACGGTTTTGAAGTCTTTTTATTTTACATGTTTCGCTAGGATCTGAGCTGGAAATTTTGCATCAAAGAGTAAACACGAATCTCCTTCCGCGTCATTAGAAGTTCCCTGCGTGTGGTCGCCTGTTAAATTACGGCAGGTTTTTTGTACTACCTGAATTTTTTTTCTAGTGTCTGCAGCGCTAAATTACATTTTGAGCGAGGATTAGGTACCGTTTTTTCCCCCCCTTTTATTCCACAAATTAATAAGCTTTCAGAAACGTTGGTTTCCCCACTTTTTATTTTTTAAATGCGTCAAATATTATAAACAACGCAGATTAAAAAAGATCCTTACCACGAAAGGGGCGACTCAATTAAAAAATAATATTAATTTATTCATAAATATTCGAATATTAAGTAATACATTTGCACATAACTATTGTTATTAAACCTGAAGATATTTATATCCTCGACATGTACATGTGTTTAAGATGGTAACTCTACTAATTGGAATCTTTATTAAGATTAATTAACTTAATAAAGTTGTTGGTGTACCAACCAACTTAATAAAGTGGCTGTTGTACCATAAACGTTTACTGAAAGCATTATTTGCTAAAAATGTATACCTGTCAAATTTAAAGTTTATTTATTTATTATTATTATTATTATTTATTAAGTATATTTTTTTAGCATTAGGCTGAAGTGTGTCTTTTTTTTTTTTTTTTTTTTTTCTTTCAGGCCTTTATAATTAACAACGTTCAAATCCCCATTTAAAAGGAGTTTAAATAAAGAAATTTTTAATACATAATAAATTAGCCTTTTGACCATGGGTATTTTTTTAATCAATTACTATTAATAGATTAATAGTAATATTTTTTTTTTTTGGCTTCATAACTTTAATTTGCGTCTGTCAATAAACATCAACAATCAGCAAATGTGAGGTGTGAATAATGATTTGAATAAGGGCAGTTAGGCATGGGGAAGGTTAGCACCCAGCGGTACCTCTTCCCTGACTTGTTTCAGGTAACCTGGATTTTTAACGAAGGAGATCTCTCATCCAGCGCCTTTTTAATCTCCTAGGTATGGGCATATCAGCTGTTGCCATGCCTCTAATCATTTGATTGAAATGACCGTGTAAGTGTGTATGGAAACGTTTGTAAAGTGTTTTTATATGTTGGTCTACTGTTTGTATTTGTAAGTCAGTATGTATTGTAATGTTGTTCACGTACCATGGTGCTTTAACTATGAGCCTTAATATTTTTGATTGAAAGGTCTGAATTCTTTGTAAGTGGGTCTTTAATTTTAACATCACTAACATACTAAAGCAAATGGGCCAGACTCTATGGTTATATGTAGTGACGTTAAAGCCAACACAAAATCCTGTCTCTCCAATATTATTAAAAAATAGTTTATTAAAAGCAATAGGTCGTTTTGTATAGTCAACCCATATAAAGAATAATATACCTGAGAATCGAGAGATAGAGTCACATATAAATTTTATCATCAGACCTGACCGCATTAAATAAACACCTTCTTTTCCTGGGATATTTTCAAGTCTCTTCAAACTTATCGGGAAATATAAATATCGCGTGTACGTGATCGGTACTGCATGGAGCTGGGTCATATGGGACCGCCATAAAACAGAGGGGGGATATTGTTAAAGAGAAAAGAACAAACACAATAAAGAAAAAGAAAAAAACAGAATGAAAATGTAAAAGAGCTCATAGGGTATGACAGGTATGTATGTTAATATGGCTGAACAAGATGTCGGCGAAGAGTCCTCAAAAGTCAAGCTCTTTTTTTTTATTATTATCGAAACAAAGGAAGGAATGAGGCATGACAAAAAAGTAAATCAAACGAAGAACACCTTCACGGAAACCATAAACCAGCCAAGGGTAATAAAAAGGATATATTTCATGACGGACACATAACAATATACGCTCCTGCTGTCGACAACAGGAAAATATTTCAGCGTCGAATATCCAACATGTCAACTAATTCACGAATACATCCTTCAAGATACAGCGCTAAAAATGAAAAATAAAATGTCTTTACCAGAATATTGTGTAACGTGTGTGAATTACCAGGATAAAAAATAAATACTAATTTAAATGGTATGACTTCTATTTTAAAATTTAGATGAGCAATGAGATATTTAGGATAAATTTTGAATCATGAAATAATATCTAGGTGCTGCCATACAAGGAGTGGCTGTGAGTAAGATTTAATCTTGTATTCCATCACATTCTTTCTGTTATTAATTACTCTTACCAAGCTCAATTGTTCAGATCATAGAATCAGATTGTGCACATTAGTTATGGAGCATGCGTACAAAACATGATTAAAGGTATTTCAATTACCTCCACGCTATGGCAGCATCAGGTACGTTTTCGTTGAAGAATTATTTTCAGAAGTGTCAGGGCACTTTGAAATAAAATAAATATAAAGCAAGGAAGTGATTACTGGATTTCTTTTACTAAAATACGTTCGCAATAGCCTACCCCCTACCGACTGTAGCAGAACGGAAATCATTTGCGGTGCCCCTGGGACGGGAGCAGAACCAGATGGCCTCTTGATTGACCAACAAGTGTGGTCTCCTTTATGCTTATCCTGCGGTTCGGAAACAATGAAGAGGGGGATACGCCGAACCACAATGGACTTCGGAGTCCAATCCGACCCAGCCAAGATATTAAAACCGGGATTGCCCGGGTTCATTAAAGGAATATTCTTGCACAGAATGGGCTCAGATGGCCTCTGGGACAAAGAACTGGCGGATAATCCACCGGTGTACCATCTGCGGTACCAACTTCTGCGTTGAATGTAAATCAACAGTACCCCTCGTTCAGCTTTTGGTTGGAAGTTCTTCTGTAGGAGTTAACTGTCTCCGGAGAATACAAGGGTAAGAAATTAATAAGCAGCCCCCTCTTCGCCAAACGTCATCTGATCCAGCTGCCACCAAACTGCATTTTTCTTATTTCTCGTTTGGCGAAGGGTGGAACTGTTGTCAGATAAAAGAGGGGATTTTACAGCATCACAAGATTTCAACATTAGTTTAGAAATTCATTCCTTAGCGATAGAGTTTTAACTGGGCGTGCCATAAGACTAAACAAAGAGATACAATAATGAAAATAGTTCAAATAATTTAATAAAACACATGGAGTGCTATAAAATATCAGCTAGAATGTGAGTGTTAAAATAAAATAAACAGAAACCCATAATTTATGATGAAGTAAATAGGGTAAACTGGAAAGTTATTGACACCCTTAAGATTACATTTCTGTGGTAAAATAAAAAAAAAAAAATATATAAAGGGATTCAATTGAAACTTCCTATAGCTCCTCTTTATCTATCCCTATTAAAACTCAAGAGTTTTTGTTTTGTTTTTTTGGGCCAAGAGTTCAATAGTTTTACCATATGGCAATGTTTATTGGACAAACTGCAAAAACTAGTTATTGACACCCTGTGGATTTAATTGTGAAATCTTCCCTATGGTTAGTTTGCTAAACACTCACTTCATAGATGACTTAGAGGATCCTTCAAACATTAGATTCATGTATATCTTGAAATAAAATTAGGACTTGTTCAATTATTTCTTTAAGTTAAAGTTTGGGGTCTCAATAACTGTATTTAGTGTCAATAACTGTCTGGTTTACCCTACTTGAGTTATGATGAAATTTAGATGGATAATACAGACATACAGAAAATAATACAGATATAGAAATTATTAATTGAAAATGAGTAAAGCACAAGATGGAAAAATATATTTTATTTTGAATAGGGAAACCTATCTATTAATACTTGACGTCACGGGAAATTCCATATTTCTTCAAAACTTGCGAATTTGAATCACGTATAAAGAGAATCCTATGGATTTATTTTCTTAAGGTACGGCCTACGTGCAGAGAGAACATAACAAATAGAAAGATCCACGCAGACACAAGGGTATCTAGTTACACATTGTAGGAATAAACGTATATCTCGTAAATATATAATATTTTAGCTCATATATGACTGATTCGACTAATTTAAACAATAATAACCATAATAAATTTTAAAAAGTTTATAAGATTTGTAAATATATATTTATATTTATGTTTGTGTTTTTCGAATATCGAAGCTAAACCGGAAGGCTGTTTTAGGAAGGCTGTAAAGCCAGAAATTTTGTTTTAAATTCGGTGATTTTTCTAATCGATTCTGATACAAACCAATGCGGAATAATCGATTGCGCGATGGATATATAATAAAAGACAGTATAATTATCTAAAATCATCTTTGATTATATATCTGTGTTTAAAAATTCCTCGGTATCATTATTCAGAGCCGAAGAATCCCATCTATCACCGTGGCATAGGATGCACACCTCACCTCGGACGATACAAGAATAACTAATACCCACAGCTTCCTCTACAACAGAAGACCCATTCCTCCTTTGGACTAAGAAGACCCATTTTCACGTCGTTTCCATATGAATCCTGTCATCTTCTCGGAAAGAAACGTCCTCATTTGATAATGAACGAGCTGTCTCCTGTAGACACCGGATCCGTCAAATTGATGGCTTCTCAGGGAACATTGTCATTCCAGAGGATGATGGGACCTCGTGCCTAGCTCTGGAGCGCATCCCAAAAATATAGAATCCAAGTGAATGCTTTAGGACTGGAAGTAATTTATTTAAATTATATAATTGCCATTTAGCCATTTCTTATTTTTAGGTATAACGAGAAACAGTTAATTCCTTTATAAAAAAAAAAAAGTCCCCTTTTCTCTATAAGCTCCTCATAACATTTTTATGTTGATAAAACTTATCTGATATTAAAGAATACTTGATTCTCATTAAACATGAGTTTGATCTGATTCATTAGAGCGGAAATGAAAACAAGGTCAAAATGAGAAAAAATTTATTTATTAAAGTGGCCACCCTTATCATTGGTAAATTAAAAATACAATTAAAAAAATATAAAAGATTTTGACCTATCTCCCACATAATAAAAGATACTCGAATACATTTGCACATAACTTTTATGATCATACCTGAACAAATTTAAGCATGGAAATGCAAAAGGGTATAAGTGCTTTTGAGAAAATTTTCCAGAAATGATATGGCTTATACTCACGATGTGAACTACGTTCGGCGCTTACACCCATGCTATATTTCAAACGTTCAATGAACTAACAACTAAAAATTAATTATATCCATTTCTGAAGAATGGCTTTGACACACATAATTTGGAAAAAAAATCTTTATAAATTTTTTTTTTTACACTTATACCCTTATGCATTTCCACGTTTTAATTTATATCCTCACCAAGGACGAATCCGTGTCATATATTATTTAGAAGTTTGGCTAAAAAGACGATCGTAATTCTGTAAAGCACTCAATGTACTCGTATTAAACAAAATTGGGATCTAAATTAAGTCAAATTAACTAATAATGAGGCTGTTATACCATAAACTGTTACACCATAAACTGTTACACCATTTACTGAAAGCATTATTTATTAAAACGTATGCCTATCATATCTAAGGTTTATTTATTTGTTATTATTATTTATTATGTTTATTTTACTATCGTTGGGCTTAGGCTTATCGTTGTGATGCTTTAAATTTCCGATAATTAACAACGTTCACTAATATTTTTATACAAAAATAACATAAAGGTTAATAATAAGGTTTAAAATAATATTTTATACTATTTACACTATGAAACTAAAGCATCCTCCTCTACATATGGTTCAACAATCCTGACAAGGTTTTACAGCCCGGTTGTAAATAGTGAATGCGAGTTTTTAAGAAGTTTATTTTAATATTTTTTATATAGTTTTATATATACATAAGGTTTGTAAGTATGATGTGAATGTGCTCAGTATGCTATAAAACCTTCATCCTTAATTGAGACAAAATATAATATAAGTTTCGTCCTACAAAAAAAAATCAGCAAATAATCATACTAATAAATTTGAGAGTTTGGGTGTGTTACGATTACAAACTGAAATCTGATGTAATCCCAAATAAAAACTGCTTCGGCCGCTAGGAGCTGACAGAAGCATCAATTGCAGCATTAATGAAAACTCGTCGTTTGGCCGAAGAGTAAAAAGAAGGCAAAGGGGGCAGAATGGCAAACAAGTCAGTTATAGAGCGTTAGAACCCTCCGAAAGAGGAAGAGCCTTTGCAGCCCTCATATCGTTAATGGAACCGGCCTGCAAATGAAACATTCTTTTTTTCTGCAAAAAGTCCATTATCCTTACAGCGGCTATTGTGTCCCCTCCCTTCGTTTGATGTCGATCCCACGTTTTGTCTCAGTCCTCATCAGCTTAGTGTCTGCCTCTCTGTTATCTTTCTTTCGATTGTCTCTTCTTCGTGTATAGTTCCCTTTCCGGAAGGATCTTCTTCATCGTCAATAGCTTCCGGTGCTTGTCGGAGTTTTTGTCCGCAAAATTAGCCTTTCTCCCGAGGCATTGATGTCGACACAGCAGACGCTGGACAATACTGGGAATGGAGTGAAGTCAAAAGCAAGAGTTCATCATTAAAGCATACAGGCATTCTTTGAATATAGTATGGTTCCTTATACATTCTATATCCTTACTTTATAATGAAAAACAATACGCATAAAGCAATACAAATTTCTCACAAAAAAAAAACATTGTAAACATAAGAATATATCAATTTCTATAAAATGGAATAGTATAGATATAGAATATGTTTATACAACAGGTAGAATAATTATAAAAGACAGAATAAAGTCAATGAAAATTCGAAGATGACTTGTGTTTTTTAGCATATAACGAAAATACGAAAAACATTAGGTGTAATTAAAAGTCGCGACAATATACTCGTATTTTCCTTAAGAGACAGCGCATTAATATTACTCTCATGAAAGGCATAAAATAATATGAGACTCGCTAAATAAATCTGGAAATACCACAGACAGCATTGGAACTTCAACAAAACTCATTAATTTTTGTTAAAAATAAAATCCTTGTAAGATCATCTCTTTTAGCTCAAAAATTAAATTTTTTTTGTGATTCTTATATTTAAACTCAACTTTTACAATATTTTGTCCAACGCTTCGGCACTGACACATTTATCAAGATGAACATATGTGACCACAAAATATTTTCAATAAAATAGACGAAATGCCGAAAAAATTAAAATTTGTTCATACATAGTTAAGAACTGTAGTCCTTTTCTATTTAATCTTGAAAATCAAATATAATATAATAATTCTCTTTTAATAATAGAAAATTGAAAATATTTTGTGGTCAAAGATTTTCATATTGATAATGATGTCAAAACGTCGGACAAAAAATTGTAAAAGTTGAGGTTAAATATAAGGATCACAAAAAAACTTGATTAATGTCTGTCAAGCCTCAAATCAATAAAGAATTATCATAATCAAATTTGTATTAACAACATAAAAATTATTAAAAATGAGTATGTGTCCGATATATATATTTTTTTCGTTTTCTCTTTTAATATGTAATTAGCTGCAACTGATCTTACTATGTACGAATAAATCCCATGACACAGGTCTTGGGTGCAGTACTGTATAAGGAAGGACTGTTTTTTTTTTTTATTTTTTTTTTTTTTTAATGAGCGGTCTTCCTTGCACAAGTGATTTGACTGAGTCACCCTTAGTCACACATAATTATAGTTTAAATTACAATTAAAGTACCTTATACACAATTCATTGTTTAATGAAGACTAAACCATGTTGCTATAACTAACAGAATGTATTAAACATTTATTGCATCAAAAATATTAATTTATGAACTTGTACTTTCACTAATGTGAGGAAGAGTTTTTGTATTAAGATTTTTTATTTTTTTCCCAAAGTTTCCGGCGTCTGGCCCATCTTTCAGGGATATCTGTAGTATATTTTTTAGACCCCGCAACCATTAACTTATGACGTACTATGGTTTAGTACTAGTGGGTAAACACATTGTAACGAAAAATAAATAAACAAAAAAAAAATTTTTTTATTTAATAAAACTCAATAAGTAATAATCGAAGAGGGCTTAATATATTTTTTGTATATAATTAAAATATGTGTTGTTTTAAAAGCTTTGTATTAGTTTTTTATTGATATAATATTTTTTTATTTAGCTATAAAAATAATTATGTTTTATTTTAAAAGAAGAGACGGGACCGAAGTAATTAATTGAAAAACAGCTGTTATTAAGGCATTTGTTTTTTTGAGAAACAACGAAGGAAAATACAGGAGATGTTCGCTAGCGTTCGACGAGTGATGATAAAATGAGACTGTTTTAGTGTTTAACGTAGTTGTGTTCTATATCGCTAAATATCAGAGAATTGAAGAATAGTGGCGTTCACGGAAGAGGTTCCGGTGACGAGAATCGCCAAGCCGAGTGGCTACTGGCAACAAAGCTACGAGAAGACGGGCGAGTTAAGAGAACAGACTGGAGATATTTTTCTTTTAATTTCTTTGTTAAACCTTGTTTTTTTTTTATTGTATAGTTATAAGTTTAAATTGTTTCTAGTTGTGTGAATAGAGTTAGATTTTGATCAGGCCTGACTACAGAAATTGTGAGTAAATTTTATTTTTAATATCGTAGTGTAAATATAGTGTTAATTAAAAGTTTTTTTTTATTTGAGTTTAATTTGTTTTGTTCAATTTCTTTTTAACTTACCATTAAGTAGTTCATAAGTGTAAATTGCAAATTGTATTTTATGTACAGCCCTCTCCGAGATTTTAAGGTAATCTTCACTTATTAAATTTAAATTATTTTTTTTTATTCAGATTCCTTTAGGTTTTCGCTATTTCCTTAAAATAAATAGCGTGGCGCCCCTTAATTTATTTTACTTTTTTTAATCACTAGTCATTTAAGAACCCGCCCGTCTCCACTGAGCTACCACCTTTTTTTGTTACGATTGTTTTATTTATTTATAACCAATTAATATTTTTTTAACGTAACAAAATGGCGCCCAAATAGGGACTATAAGTGATTAGATAGATGCTTAATTTAATATTGATTTAGTGATTTTAAAATAAAAATTATTTTTTTGTCCTAATATTGAATTTTTTTATTTTATCTGCTAAGAAAAATTACTATAATTTTTACTTGGTTCTTTTGAAATCATAAAGATGAAGGTCGATAGGTTGTTAAAGGACGAGCTTGAATACGAATTAAGGATTCGGGGGATAGTTGGAATATCTACTGTAGAAGATATGAGGAAAAGACTTCGGACCGTCTTTAAACTAGAGAGTGCAGGAAAATATGTTGCTCCGGTAGTTGACCTTTCTCCTACGGAAGAATTAAGCGTGTGTGAAGAGAAAATTGCCACTGTTGAGAACAAGATTTCTGTTCTCCCACCTTCTAGTTCTACCGGGGATATAGATAAAATCGATACAGGTCTTCAACATTTGATTAATAGACTAAACCGGATAACAACGAAAGACACCATCGAAATGGAGAGGAAGTCAGAAGCAATTTCAAAATGCCTTCTATTATTTGAGGAACTAGAAGAAAAATTGAGTGGGCAACCTCCTGTTTCAGAATCCCACTTTGAAAACCAGAATCCCGGAAAGTCTCAGGAGGGTAATGTACAATCAGTGATTACCGAATCAACCGAAGATACAAAGAAGCCGGTAACGACCGTTGAGTCGGAGTCAGACGTTGCTCCTAATGGAACTAAATACGTGATCAGAAGAACTGAAACTCCCATAAGAGATTGGGGAATTCACTTCACAGGCGATGGGGAAGGTCTCAGTGTCCATGCGTTCTTAGAGACTGTAGAGGAGTTAAGCTTGGCAAGGAATACTACTCATGCAGAGCTTTTTAGGGCTGCGTACGACTTGTTTAGAGGACCAGCACTGATTTGGTTTCGAGCTGTACGGAAAGAAGTAACAACGTGGGCTGAACTTATCTCAGAATTGAAAGCCGAATATACACCTTTAGACTATGAGGATCGCCTTTGGGAAGAAATAAAGAGAAGAACACAAGGACATGCAGAGTCGATGGGTACATTCGTGGCAGTTATGAAGAATTATTTTAACCGTTTACCAACTATGCCTACGGAAGACCAAATGTTGAATATCATTAAGAAGAATTTAAACCCCCTCTACTTGGAAAGAATGGCTTTGCACCAAGTAACAACATTGAAGGAGTTAGTAATAATCGGTCGGCAGATTGAAGAAGTAAGGTGGAGAATGAACGAATATCGACCGCCACCAGATAGTAAAGGATTACTCGAACCCGACTTGGCCTATCGCCCGCCAACGAGGAAACAACTCAATCAAGACAACACAGTAGCAGCATCGAAGATGGTTGTAGAAGCCGTGGCTAAACCCAATTACACATTTCGCTGTTGGAACTGTGGAGGGACCAATCATTCGTTCAAAACGTGTCGCTCAGTAAAAACCAAATTCTGTATAGGTTGTGGCCTAAGGGATGCGGATAGAAAGACATGTAAACGTTGTAATACCACCGACCAGGGAAACGATCAAGGGGGTCAGGCCTAAGTGGAAGGGAGCCTGGACAAAACCCGAATTCCACGACGAAAGCTGAGTGGGTAGAGTGGTTGTCGATTGTGGAAGAAGTTTTCGCTGGAAAGAAATGGAAAATTCTTAGACATCCAGCAAATGAACAGGATCGAAGGCCGTATTTAACAGTCAACATTTTGGGAAGACAAGAAACGGGATTGCTGGATTCTGGGGCTTCAAGGTCATTAATAAGTGAGGAATGCTGGAAACGTTTTTCACGGCTGGGTGTAAAGCTACACAAAAAACCCAAAATTCAAATAAATGCTGCTGGAGGCACCGCGCTCAACGTTTTTGGAAGCGTAAACGTGCCAGTGGAGTTGGAAGGTAAAATGAGAATTATCCAATTTTTGGTAGTTTCCAACTTGGTGGATGAACTTATATTGGGCATCGACTTCTGGAATAAATTTAGATTGGTTCCAGACATATCGAAAAATATGTGGCACTTTGCTCCGACAGAAGAATGTTTAGCTGTGTCACAGAATGGCCCTGCTGTCCTAACTAGACCGAATCTTACACAGGAACAGGAAGAAACATTAAATCGGCTTATCGGACATTGGCGAAATATCCGACCATCAAAGTTAGGATGTACAAGCAGGGTAGAGCACGAAATAAATACCGGTGATAGTAAGCCAGTCAAACAGCGTTACTACCCTGTTTCACCAAAGATCCAAGATATCTTAAATAAGGAGCTCGATGAAATGCTCGAAGAAGGAATTGTAGAGCCGTCACAGAGTGCTTGGTCGTCACCTGTTGTTTTAGTGAAGAAACCCGATGGATCCTACCGTTTTTGCGTGGATTATCGTCAGTTAAATGCCGTGACTAAAAGAGACGCCTACCCGCTGCCCTACATTTCGAATATATTGGATAGGTTACGTGATGCCAAGATACTTTCTTCCATCGACATAAAGAGCGCATACTGGCAGATACCAATGGCTGCTGAAAGCAAGGAAAAGACAGCTTTTACTGTTCCCAACCGCGGCCTCTTCCATTTTTGTAGAATGCCTTTTGGACTGCATAATGCACCAGCGACATGGCAAAGACTGATTGACGATGTTTTGAGAGCAGATTTAGAACCAAATATCTTTGTTTACTTGGATGACATCATTGTGGTCTCATCAGACTTCGATTCCCACATAGAAACATTGGAGAAGGTCTTAGAAAGATTGAGCTCAGCCAACTTAACGGTGAATTGGGAGAAAAGTCAGTTTTGCAGAGAGGAACTAAAGTTTCTGGGATATGTGGTAAATGAGAACGGTCTACAAGTTGATCCGGGAAAGATTGAGGCGATATTAAACTACCCAGCACCTAAGAACGTAAAGCAAGTGAGACAGTTTATAGGGCTTTCTTCCTGGTATCGCCGCTTTGTCCCTAATTTCTCGACTCTAACTTCACCGCTATCGGATCTATTGAAGAAAAACAAGAGATGGAAATGGGGACAAGAACAAGAAGAAGCGTTCAGATTACTGAAGGAGAAGCTTGTCACAGCAACTGTGTTAGCATGTCCTGACTTCAGTAAGCGATTCTTCCTACAAACCGATGCCTCTAAAACAGGATTAGGGGCTATTCTTTACCAAGAATACCCAGAAGGAGATCGGGTCATAGCTTATGCGAGCCGAAGTTTGACCACAGCCGAGAGGAAATACAGTGTAGCTGAGCAAGAGTGCCTAGCAGTTCTCTGGGCAATAGAGAAGTTTCGGCCTTATTTGGAAGGGATGGATTTTACAGTTATTACTGACCACATTGCCTTAAAATGGTTGAATAGTCTTCGCGACCCTCAAGGTCGACTGGCTAGGTGGGCACTAAAACTGCAGCAACACCAATTCACTATCGTACACCGTCCCGGCAAACAAAACGCTGCAGCCGATGCGTTGTCACGGACTTACGAATTCCCGATAGCCAGAATTGATATTGGAGAACCAATAGAGGACGCGTGGTATCAGCGGATGATTAAACAAGTAGAAGAGAATCCATCGAAATATGCGGATTGGAGGATTGTTAACCAAACTCTATGGAAGCTTGTTAATAATAACCGGAAAATGGTAGGAGATAGCAACCAGTGGAAATTAGTAGTTCCTAAACAAAAACGTAGGGAAGCGATCTGGGAATGTCATGATAAAGAAATTGCAGGACATTTGGGATGTTTCAAAACCTTGCAGCGGGTAAAGGAGTAGTACTATTGGCCTGGCATGGCAACCGATGTAACCAGGTACGTACGGAAATGTGAAGTGTGCTTGGCGAATAAGCCATTACAGACTAAGCCTGCGGGCCTAATGGGGAAACAGCGAGTAGTTACCCAACCTTGGCAAATGGTTTCGGCAGATATAATGGGGCCGTTTCCTATGTCTTCAAACCGGAAAAGGTTCATATTAGCGTTTACCGACTGCTTCACTAAATACAGCATCATAGTACCAATTTCAAAATCGACAGCCGAAGTGGTGGCCAAAACTTTAGAAAGAGAGGTCTTTCTTAAGTTCGGGGTTCCCCAAATTATTATATGTGATAACGGCCCTCAATTCAGGAGCAATATTTTAAAAAAGAAAGCCCGAGAATATGCTGTTAAATTGTGGTTCACCCCAGTCTATCATCCACAGGCTAATCCGATGGAGCGTCCAAATCGAGTGATAAAGACACTCCTAGCTTCCTATGTGAAAGACAATCATAAGCACTGGGATAAGGATCTACACAAGTTGGCTTTTGCTATGCAGACTGCGGTACATGAGGTTACCGGTTATTCGCCAGCTTATTTGAATTTTGGACGAGAGTTACCACGTTCAGGCGACGAGTATGAGCATTCCATTGCTTCAGATAATGTTCCGGAAATGGGAGATCGAAAGGCTTACGCACAGAAGTTCAACATGATGCCAGTAATATATGAAGAAGTGGTTGAGCGTCTACGGCAATCATACGAGAAAAGCAGGCACCATTATAATCTTCGGAGAAGGAACGTGGATCTACAAGCTGGAGATTTAGTGTGGAAGAAGACCCAAACCCTTTCGGATGCTTCAAAGAACTTTTCTAATAAATTGGCACCTCTATATGAGAAATGTAGAATCAGAGCAAAACAAGGAAATTTATTATACGTGCTAGAAGATCTACAGGGTCATCCCTTAGGAACTTGGCATGTCAAAGATCTAAAACCTCATCCGACCTAAGACTTAAGATTCAAGCATTAAAAAAAAAAAAAATTTTTTGGTAGGGAGGGGGAGAGTTTGTAACGAAAAATAAATAAACAAAAAAAAAATTTTTTTATTTAATAAAACTCAATAAGTAATAATCGAAGAGGGCTTAATATATTTTTTGTATATAATTAAAATATGTGTTGTTTTAAAAGCTTTGTATTAGTTTTTTATTGATATAATATTTTTTTATTTAGCTATAAAAATAATTATGTTTTATTTTAAAAGAAGAGACGGGACCGAAGTAATTAATTGAAAAACAGCTGTTATTAAGGCATTTGTTTTTTTGAGAAACAACGAAGGAAAATACAGGAGATGTTCGCTAGCGTTCGACGAGTGATGATAAAATGAGACTGTTTTAGTGTTTAACGTAGTTGTGTTCTATATCGCTAAATATCAGAGAATTGAAGAATAGTGGCGTTCACGGAAGAGGTTCCGGTGACGAGAATCGCCAAGCCGAGTGGCTACTGGCAACAAAGCTACGAGAAGACGGGCGAGTTAAGAGAACAGACTGGAGATATTTTTCTTTTAATTTCTTTGTTAAACCTTGTTTTTTTTTTATTGTATAGTTATAAGTTTAAATTGTTTCTAGTTGTGTGAATAGAGTTAGATTTTGATCAGGCCTGACTACAGAAATTGTGAGTAAATTTTATTTTTAATATCGTAGTGTAAATATAGTGTTAATTAAAAGTTTTTTTTTATTTGAGTTTAATTTGTTTTGTTCAATTTCTTTTTAACTTACCATTAAGTAGTTCATAAGTGTAAATTGCAAATTGTATTTTATGTACAGCCCTCTCCGAGATTTTAAGGTAATCTTCACTTATTAAATTTAAATTATTTTTTTTTATTCAGATTCCTTTAGGTTTTCGCTATTTCCTTAAAATAAATAGCGTGGCGCCCCTTAATTTATTTTACTTTTTTTAATCACTAGTCATTTAAGAACCCGCCCGTCTCCACTGAGCTACCACCTTTTTTTGTTACGATTGTTTTATTTATTTATAACCAATTAATATTTTTTTTTACCTAACAACAACAACATAAATTAATACCTAACAAAATGCTAAAACATAAATTTTAAGTTAAAACAATAATGATTCCATAATATTAAAATAACCATAAGGAGGAAACGTGAAACAGGAAATTCAGAAGTGGTTAGACGGAGGAAACATCAAACAGCATTTACCCCACAAGGAAACTCAATAACAGCTTGGGAATTCCTTATAGCTAAAATGAGTTTAAAGAAGTTATGGAATAGAATTAGAGCTGCTTGGAGGAGCGTTAAAATTTAAGGTTCCCTGACCCTACTTTAAACTTTGGGAAAGGGATTCCCATTAATCCAAGATAACTCGCTAGTGTCGAAGGGTAAAGGAAAGAGATCGCTGTAAAAAAAATAAAAAAAAGAATGGTAGAATTATTTTGAGAAAAAAAATTAAAAAAACTTACGATTACAGATGAACTGATGTAACTTGTAATATTTAACTTACCTGAAAAAAAATAATAAATAATATTGGTTAGTAAATTATCATAATTTTATATGTATATGTAGGTATTTCATTTTGATTAATTAAATATTAATAAGTTAATTTAAATTAGGCTTGAAATGAATATGCAATAAATTAAAGTTGTTATTTCAAGAATAAAAATATGGTGCATGCGCTCAACACACAACTTTCACTTACCAACTTACTTAGATTAGAAATTAATGTGTTTTGTTAATTGCCACTACCTAAAGTTACACATTTTTTCTCATTTATTTCATATTTTTGTTTTCATTTGCTCAAAAAAAAATACAATTTTTTTTTATTATTGATTAAAAGTATTTACTTGTGATAATTTGGCAATACCAGCATATTACTCCAAGTCGTCTGATTTTATAATTCTCTATTTACTTGTTGAATATTTCATTTAGTTACTATGAAACAAATAATTTCCATTAAATGAACAGAACGGCTTTGATTATAAACAATGGTATGTCATTAAAGGCGTACTCCGCATGCGTGGGCTCAACGTGTTTTATGAGTTGACTGAAAATTTTTCTTGTTTTCTCCTCTCTATGTTTACTTGATTTTTATCATATCTCATATTTAGCCATTACTTATTTTTAGGCGAAACGTGAGACAGATAATTTCTCCTTATAAACTCATACAAAGGTACTTTTTAGGAAAACAAAAAAAGTCCCCTCCCCATTTAAGCCCCCTCAGAACATTTTAATACAATAAAGCTTACCTGTTATTAAAGAAAAACTAATTTTCATTAAACACGACGAATTTGATAAAAATCGTTAAAGCCGTTTTTCAGATAATCGAAAAAAAGGTAAAAATTGGTAAATAAAGTGCCCCCTCCGTTTGACCAATTTCGATTAAATTTTGGCTATCACATCTTCGGCATATACATACATCAAATACTGAGTTTTATCAAAATCGTTAAAGCCGTTTTTGAGTAAATAAAAAACACGTGAAAATGATACAAAATATATTGAGTAAAGTCCTCCATCCGGTTGATCAATTTTGATGAAATTTTTACAGTCATATCTCAGGCATATAAAAACATTAACTGCCCAGTTTGATCAAAATTTTTAAAGCCGTTTTTGAGTAAATAAAAAACATGAGAAAATGATATAAATTTTTTTAAGTAATGTCCTCCCTCCGGTTGATCAATTTTAATGAAATTTTTACAGTCATATCTCGGGCATATTAATACATCAAATACTCAGTTTAATCAAAATCGTTATAGCCGTTTTTGAGAAAATCGAAAGAACGTAAAACGTTATTAAATAAAGTACCCCCCCCCCCCTTTGACCAATTTCGATGAAATTTTTGCTGGCATATACATACACTAAATAACAAATTTCAGGTTCACACGGTTTATAGTTTTTGAGCTAGTCTGTTCACATACACATACACACACACACACACACACACACACACACACACACACACACACACACACACACACACACACACACACACACACACACACACACACACACACACACACACACACACACACACACACACAAACACACACACACAAACACACACACTCCATTTCGCGGGACTTGGTTATTTCGACTCAGGGGACCCCAAAACGTGTATTTCCGTTGAAAACCGGAATCGAAATTTTTCACGATCGCAATACTTCCACTTACTATATAAGTATTTCATATATAGGTAAGTGAAAGTAAAAATGCACCAGTATGTTACAAATAACCACCTCACTAAATTTCAATATAAATAATTATTCAATAAATTAGCATTAAATATTCAATATATTTAAGAATATTACTTAAGAAAAACAAACCTATGAAAGCTATTATCAAATACTTAATGAAAATTAATATATAATTAGAAAACACAATAATTTTTTTTACAGTTTTTATTGCTTAGAATTCTTGACTAATAGTTTCGTAATATATAATTTTTCATATAATATTGTTCACAATAAAAGTTCAGTTAATAGTCAATAGTTTATGGCAACCATATTAATTTTAAGTAGTCAATAGTAAATTTATATTTTTTTGTTTTAGATTTATTGATTTTAATTTGATTTGTAATTATATTAGTAGCTAGTAATGAAAATACTAAACGAAAAACAATTAATTTTAATTAGGGAAAGTGAAAAGGCAATTACTTAAATGTAATTCAATCCGAAACTCTATTAAATTTTTAATGAAACATTGTTCCCTCAATAATCTTTATGTAACTTGATAAAAAAAAAAATATATCCACACACTGTAACTGTTTTAAACTACAAAATATATCAAAATAGGGCGAAAATTATCGAGGTTGTCGAAAATTTAAAAAAGAATATATAGGTAAATAACAATTATGAAAGAGGCATAATAAATAAGATGAAAATGCATCAAAAATAATTGGAATCCCTTGGAGTAGCATATTTGTAATTTCTTAAATCTTAAATAAAATTCTTCTTATGTCTTAAATAAATAAATTAAAAATAATTGGGGGAATTTAAAAGTGTAACGGTATTAAAGTAGGTAAGCATATAGGAACGGCCTTTTTTTGTCTTTTTGATAGATTTCGGGAAGATTCTTAAGCTCCAAGAATCATCCATTATCTATTTTGCAAAAACTAAATAAAATATTTAATTACTGTCAGGCGAGATTACAAGCATTACAATCTCCATTACAATGGAGTGACAGAATCAAGAGAGGGAATAACATTGTGCAGTAATAGTATATGCAATAACCAGGTGGAGAAAAATACTCCCAAAAAACGGAGATAAAATACCAAAAATATATATTTGATAGAAGGCAATATTTTCCTCGGAAGCAGCGGCCCGTGCATCAAGTTTATGGACAACATTAACCACAGTAGGCTACGCCAGATACTCCATCAGACCCATCTTCTTACAGCAATACTAAATAACGCTAACTCCATCATTTGTGCTACAAGTGACAGTTCTCGTTAATAGTCCTGGTATATCGGAAGACTGGGATCGGCCGAAAGTTCATCAGGAGTCGGCGAAGAGAAACAAAATCTAAAGAACGAGCGCACGTTTCTCGAAAGAGATGGATTCGGCTTCGTTATGACTAAGGATTAAGGAAGAATTATTTCCACCGAAAATTCCCACGGATATCAAAAGGTTAGAGCGAGCAATGCTTGAACTCGCTGAACTGACTAGACGTGACTGGTAAATCAAACTTACCAGATTTATCATCGTTTTTTAAACTAATCATTTCAATTATTCAAGAGATAGCAGAATAGATTTATGGTATACGTTTCTTGCGTTATTTTTCTTATTATTATGTATCATTTATTTTTTATCACTGAGTTATTCCTAATAGTAGTTATAACATTAATTTAAATTCTAGTGATAAAGTATAAATGGTGAGTTGTATAAAACAGCAAATTAATCCAAATTAGCAACATCATCATATGGTTATGTTATGAAGAAACCGTTATAAAGAAAAGAAACCTGTGTAGGAATCGAAACCGTTCCGCCAACTTTCAGTTAATCTTATTTTTCTTTCTACCATTTCTTGATCTACTAGGGTAACTGTACCATATGATGAAAATGCTCCAATAGTTGACTACATCGATGTCAACTACTGCCAGAATTAGCAAATAGTGTTTTATCTGGGGGCGAGGGGGGGGGTTGGTTTATGGAAGTCTGAGTATGGCTGGATGACAGTTGTCTTATTTGATGAATTTATAGCTAGTGAGATGAATTTAGTCTGTCTGTGGATAATTGAGAGCAAAATTTCATTGCTAATAATCCTATTCCTGAAGGGACACGCCTCTCATCTGACTCTCCTCACTTCCCAATTCAGCAAAGAACATGTGATACTTGGTATAAGTCGCACTCTATCAAAATGCTACACATTTCATCCAACCAATGAATGTGGCCATCGTTAATTGTCTAAAAGAGCACTGGAGGTGTGAAGTTCATCGTTGGAGATTCAAAAATTGTGCAAACCTAACAAACAAAAAACGTAACTTCCTGCCTATATATTACTAATATCTATTTATGACACTTTCTTAACTGGATGATTTCATTTTTCGGTTTAATATGTTTGTTTGTTTTTTGTCTCAGTTAACTTTTTTGTTTATGAAATAATTGAATTGCCGAAATTTTATTGTTTCCATTGTGAATTTACTAATTTATGAATGAATAAAATATTAACTTTTATTGCAGCCCTTATTACCTATTAAAAATCATAGGATATTAAAAATTATTGCATGTGTCAACTTTAAAACCATAAATGTCAACTTTCCAAACCTTTAAATTTTGATGTGTCAACTATTGGTTCAATTCATAGGTTTCTAACAAATCATTTTTTATAAACCCCGTAAATGTAGACCATAGCATATTGTATTACTAGTTTTCTAGAGGGATTGGCCAAACTAAATTCATAACAAAGATTATCCTAATATCAATATATTGGTAAACAGTGTCAATTTTTTTTTCTAAACTCTCAACTATTGGTACAGTTACCTAATGAATAATTTGAATTATTATTTATAAAAAAATAGGGTTAGTTTGGCGTTATTATTATTTATACGGGTATTTATTTTGGCCAGTATCCCATCTTGATCTTGTGGGGCATTAAGGGGGTTATAGTTTGGTTTGCAAGGGCGTGAATAGTCAGGAAATCAATTATTGTGGATTACACGATTTTTATCTAGTTCGGAATACAAAAAAGCTCTTCATGAGTAAGGTGAACGAGTCACTGTGGTTGAATGGTTATTTAGGGCACGAGGAATGAAATATAAACATTTATTGTAAGTTGTAGTGTATTGTTGCAATACACTTAAGTAATAATTTATTGGAAATACAAAACTTGGCAGAAAACATGCTCTATAGGACGAGTGATTATTTTGATCAAGAGCAGGTATCATTTTGAACAGTACTTAAACTTATGAAACATAGCCTTATAATATCTCTTTAGAATAGTCTTCTAATCATAACCTAATAAAACTGAAATATTAGATAACTCAATGATGGATAAACCGAACAAATAGAGAAACCGGGAATGTCCGTCAATAAAGGGTAAGTTTTCAAAAGCTGAGGTTTTAGGTATAATTAATTTTGATAAGATGAGTCGTTAGGCTCAAAGCCTTTGGAAAAATTCCAAAAAGAAGCCCCAGATGTCTGACCTAAGGGTCAGATATAGCCGGCCGACTTTAACTGAGCTCCCGACCAACTTTATCCAGCATCGGAAAAACTTCGGGATTCGAAAAAGGAAAAGTTTAAACGCTCCTTAACGAGGAGTAGTCTGTGACTTCGAAAGTCATATCGCGCACAGCAACTAAGACTGGCAGAAGATCAAAAACAAATAAATATAACTGTTCAATATAAAGAAAACTCCTAAATTTCCAGAATATTTACTTATTCTGTTATGACTATTAAAATATAGGATTAGTACGAATAATTTATTGTTGTCTTTGAAACTGTTCCTCAATAGCTCTCTCCCTATTTCTTATAACCAGGTTATAATCAAAGAGAAATTAGTAAATTTATAGTTCCTTTTATTTATTTATTTTTAGTATTTTTTTGTTTCATTGAATCATCCGCCTTAATTTCTAATTACTTTTCAGTTTGTTTGTTTAACCTCACTTTATGCCACTAAGGTTAATCTGATGATGCTACAGTGGGAGTCCTAATTTTTCCTATCCAGGTATAATTAGGACAGGAATGTTTAACGAGTACCTGACATCATACAGGCTCGGGTCCTCCATTTTACGTCCTATCCGAGGGACGGCATAGCCAAGGATTTTTTATTCCTATTAAACGACCTTTAGTATTGTAGGTTGCCATGGTAACACCACAGGTGACCTCAAAATAACTTTCAGTGTAGAGGATGCATGCCTAGATGCATTCTAGCCTATCGTTTGCTAGCTGCCTCATTTGGAGTAGAATTTTTCCTATTAGTTGGTTATCTTGCTTGCTTATCTTATACTCATATATTCAACTTGGGGTTTCGTCTTAGTCTTAAGCCCAGAGGTCTAGCATAGCTTCTAGCGTCTTCCTGACTCATTCCGCATACATGTCCGAACCATCGCAGGAAGTTTAAGTTTATCAACTTTTTACTAAATTCTCGATTGTTTACTATGGTTTTAAAATCTGATAGTAGACCTCATTTGCTGACTTTATTCTATTTGAAATATCCTGGTCTATCCTTCCTGGCTTGCTTATAACCGTTCCCAAATAGGTATAATCATCATTATTTTCCAATTGTAGTAAAATTGTGCATTTCTCGATTCTACTCTGGAAACAATCGTAGTCTTAACTTTAATACAAATACGGGACTTCAACTTGATTGTTACTAACTTTATAGTTCTTTTTTAAAAGCTAGACTTAGTACTAACACTAAGAGGTGAAGCGGACAAGTCTTCCTTATGGGAAGAACCGCAGGTGGGGCTAATAGTTGAAGAGGAGGGTGTGGGGATGTGAGTAATTGATCTTGTACACGTGTGGTCCACGTGGGGACGAGGCCCCAGAACACGTAGCACCGCCGTCCCCATAACGGTACAGCCGAGGTCTCGTTTTGCATAAATCCCAGTTGCCCTTCGAGATCTCTAATTAAAAACTGATACGGTCTGATAGGGCGGCCATTTAATTACAGCCTTCTCTGTCCGCTGGATAGCTATAAGATAATACGATGTCTAATTTGGCTTCGTGTCGTAGCACGTCGACAGCCCACACCTAACATCTGTCTATGTTGCATAATACTACAGAAAATAACGAATTACCGGGTGATTAAATATTGATTTTCTTGTGACATTCTCAAAGACGATGATCAGGATAATGAAATTATCGTAGGTTTAAAGTTGAATTTATTATTAATAAAAATAGCGATAATGAATAGGGATTTTTTAATCACTCTTTAAAAGGCATTCATTATCTTTGAAGTATACAGCTATGTCATAATTTACATATTTGCTTAACCAATGATCACCATCGAACGCAAAAATCGGTACTTGTCAAGAGATATAAAGAAACCAACTTTATTGTTAAACGTAAAATCGTCATATTTTTACAAGGTCAACCTTTCATATTAATTATTTTTATTTTTATTGTTCTTTCAGATAATATTACGATGTATGAGTTTCGCATCATGGTCCATGAAATATCAACTTCATACCAAAATATGAGATCGCTACATTTTTAATTGACTGATTCCATGAATGAAAAAACTTTATTTTCTATCTCTCTAAATAAAATATTTCATCCAATTAAATATTAAACTAAATAAAACAATTTATTTTATTAAGATGTATGAAAAGAATAAATACAACTATATTCATACATAAATACTAATGGATCGCTCTGATAAATAGATTTTGACACTGGAGACTTTTCTCCAAGATCCAAAATATAGGAATAAAATTCAAAATATACATAATTTATCAGAGAAAACAAATAAAAGCCGGCTACGCTGATTTCTCCCACTTGATTTTAATTTATTTTTTTTTTGTTATTTTAATCTATAGTATGATTTATTTTCTTCGTCTAGGTTATTTACCGAAACAAAATTTATATGAAAAAGGTCAATAATTCATTAAAAAATAAGAGAGAGAGTTTATTCACAAATCTAACTAATTCATTAACCCCACGTTCCCTAACTCAGGGTGGCTTATTAATATGGCATATAAGCCACTATCGTTAAAACACAAAAATGCTATTTTACTTTAAATTGAGTAGACATCTCATCAGTAGTATGGAGCAGACTCATCAATCGGAGAACGACATTTTCTCCTACCATATTAATTTTGGGGGATTATTTCAGTGCATGCACCAATACTTTGTAAGCCAAATTAAAAAAAAAAAAAATCAAGTCCCTATAATTAATAAAGAACTAGTATTACTTGTCCGGTTCGTTTAGTTTTCCTCAACATCACTGAATAATTTGCTTGTCTTCATGAGCTTCCGAACTATCTGCTCTAGAATAAAGAATATTATTGATCCAGTTTGACGAAATTCGAAGATGAAGTAAGAAATATATCTTCTGCTTCAACTTAGTGTAAAAAACATTGATTTTTTTTTTTCAATGATATTATGTTTTGATTAACAACAACAATGAATTATGGACCCAACAACAACAAAAAAAGTTCAGTTAGGGACGCTTGCTGTGTTTATAACCTAACTTTTTTGTATAAATAAACGACATTACGCATCCAGATAAAATAAAGACCAACAGGAAATAATAACAGACTATCAAAAAGCTGAGGGAGCTACAGGGGCAGAGTGACCAGTAATTAAAGGAGAAGTTCGATAGCCTTTGTAACGAAGCCACTGTAGCTTCCCCCTGCAATTCGATGTCTGTCATTATGTACGGATCACAAGTTGACATTAACAATTGCGTTGAATTGTTGATTTGTCTGTCTGCCTCCCTGCGGCGCCGCACGACACGGCCGACCGTCAATAATTAAGTGCACGTGCACTCAGGTAGTGATCAGAACCGAGTATATAAATATTAACGAAGGCTTGCCATTTGGATTGGGTGACTCAGTGGGATTTTTTGTTAGGGCTTCTTCATTGTTGAAAAATGATTTAAAATAATTTATAACCGTTACTCTGTCACTGGTGGTTACCTTATAACAATTGTATGCCACAGAGCCAAAATATTTTTTTATTTATTTACTACTGACCCGTGCGAAACATTCACACTCTAACCTACTCAAATCCCACTTCATTGATACTCACTCCGTATAATAAGTATCTTACGTTCGTATATAGTGTGTCACGGGCATAGGTGAGGGTTGAAATAAAGAACAGATGTGTTCAAATTGTAGAAAACTTATTTTTTGATACTTCGAAATTCCTTTCCTTTGTTATCAGGTGAGAACACGCAATACTTGAAAACACATATAGGTGCCTTTACAACTTACGAACCTCACCTTCGAAAAAGTTCTCCTTCGAACCTTGCCGTACCGACGTGAAGCGAACAGCCATTTATACTTCACGTGACGTTAAGCGAACCAATATGGCTGACGCACCCCAAGCTAGCTTATGATAAAGAAAAAATCTCCTTTATCAAAATATTTTATATTATCTGTAAAATAAAAAAAATAGGAGACGAATTACAACGTATCAAAAATTACGCTAGTATCACAAACAACTCCTGTCACTTAGAAAAACCCAAATCAAAAGGGACACTAGTGCTACCCCCGAACCCAGGCGAACAGATGAAGTACCTAGAACAGCCGAACAGTCGACGTGAAGGCTTCACGAAGGTTGTTCGAGGGTGGTGTTCGAAGGTAAAGTTCGTAAGGTGTAAAGGCTTACCTTATCGGTTTCGTGGACAGCGAGTGCGCTGATTCTAATCGGAAAAGTGTAGATAAAGAATATGTAATGTGTATATAAAGAAAAATTTTCGTCACGACAAACTGAAAAAAAATGACACCTTCGAAAAAGCCCTATGAGCATTTTTGCTTAGAATTGCCGTTTTTCGCTTAAAAAACAAAGAGATCAATCGAAAAAATGTTTATCACCGAAAATGTTCTTGAAATCCTGAAAAGATGGTACCATTTAGAAACCTCTACGACCATTCTCTCGCAAAAACCGCGGTTCTGCGCTTATAACTCGCAATCGAAGGCAAAATGAGTTGTTTGTATATTTTTCTGGTGAAAAGTTTTAAAATGATGCCACATTCATGAAATCTGATAAAGTATTGAGAAAGTTATGGCGTACCGACAATAGAAAAAAAGGGCCTTGAGAAATAATACATGTGATTAATATATATATATATATATATATGAAATGATCTAATATATATGATTAGATCGAAATAAATAAATTGTATTTGTTGTTCTTTTCTCAAAATTTATTGGCTATTTTAATTTTGTTTTATTTTTAATATACATGAAAATAATTATAAAAAGGTTTGAAATATGTTCTATTACTTTGAAAAAATATAATCGCAAGAAACGTAGTTTAGAAAACTACAGTATTGTTTTTTAGAAAATTAAAATAATTATTGAAAATTTTTTTAGTTACTGATTGTATAAGGTTATTCATAGAAAGTTTTCTGGTAAATTTTTCTGTATTTATTTTTGTGTGAAAATGAGATACGACTTTCATAATTTTTTATTCAGTGTTTTCTACAACTTATTTCATGTTTCATATGGATACCGTACCTCATCTCCTTCATTGATTCCACAATATCATCGTAACATACTCATGATTAGGACGTTACACGTAACAAAACTGAGGAATAGAAATTAAAAAAAAAAAAAAAAGAAAGTCACCGAGATTGAGCGGGAAAAAAAAGGATTCGTAATGAAACAGTGAGTCAGAGAAACAACATAAGAAAACGACAAACGGAAAGACTTTATGAAAGGCACAAGCCTTCCTCAGTTATTACAGCACTTTCTGTTTCTACTTTAGAGTATGGAGTTCTTATAGTCATCTAGGGCCCATTTTCTTTAGCCCAACTTTTTATTTCTTATTTTTTGGCTAATAAAAAGAACTTAAAAAGCCTCAGCAGAGTGTTTCATCGTGCAAAGAAGACTACCCGTCGCCCTTTGAAAAAATGTCTTCAATATACTGAAGGAATAAAATCATTATTTTGATGTCTTAGATAATATTTATTTTTTAATTCAACAAACTAATAGTTTAGTTTAGGTGTCAAATTTTAGAGAAAAAAAAGTACGTGACTAGAAAAAACTTTAAGACTTTAAGACAATAAGGAAGTAATGGTTTGTAAAATCTGAGTTAATTAACATTAATATTAATTCAAAAAAGGTAATGAAAATCGCAATTATGATACCTACTAGCATAATCAAACTGTACTGTGTATGTTGTCAAATTGTACTTACGTAAACTTATTCAAATGAATTCATCCTACCAAAGATTGATTGGGTGAGAATAACGCAACGAAAAACATGCAAGGAAGAAAAATGTGAGGGGAAAAAATATGAACCCGCATATTAAATTAAATTGAGGGATAAATGTGGAGCTTTATGTGGCATAAATGTGGAACTTAAGGAAAATTTGGAGCGAATTAACTTCAACCATATAAGCTCATTTAATTAAAAATAAATTTTAGATAGACTTATTAATTTATTAATAAAACCAAGTTATTATTTTTAATGTGTATTATAAACCACATTGTATTCAAGATTTTTTTTACCATTCATACCTTGGACTTTAGAAGTCGCTGTATAGTGACCCACTGTCCGATACATGCAACAAATGTACAAATAAATCTCATAAAAATGGAAATAATTTAATTCAGGAGAGGATGCCTCATATCCAGTTCCTTTTTGGTTGCCCCTTAAATGCATGATATCGTTGGCATAATTATCGCGTAATGATAGAGTAAAAAAGAAGACCTAGCCGTTGGTCAATAGTTGTATACGTACCAAGAAGCATCAATTGTTAGTTTTAAACGGTAAAAGAGGAAAAAAGAAAATTATGAGCTGTAAAAAATTTTTTTGGTCTTATGTCCCAAGATGATTTTGATACGCACGCCGGAGAAAAGAAAAAAATATTTAGAGTAAGACGAAATAAATTCAAACGCAATTTCAACTGAATCCAATTTATAATTTAACTATATATGAGGTGATGATAAAATCAAAGGGGATAAAATATATGATAAAGGCAACATATAATAATTAATAACAGGGGAGGGGTAAGAGAAGCGGGAATAACTCTGTAATGAGCGCTCGGGAGGCAAATTGTGTTCTAATGAAGTCCTGAAAGCCAACCCTGATTTCCTACATCCTCAGGATTAGACTTCCTTCTCCTTTGTCAAGGGATGGCCAAGGAAGCAGTCTCAGAAATCTTATTTGGTCGGAGTCCTTAATGAACACCACTTTAACAATTGCGTTTGTAAACCTATCCTATAATTAATATTAAATGATTTTTAACTGAACTAATGCTATTTTAAATTGTAATTCATTATTAAGTTCATGAATTTTAAAAATGAGGGAAGAGCTTAATAACATTTATTAATGTCAATTCCTACAAAAATTAAAATTATATAATTGGGACGAAAAATCAACGATATTCGTATTAAGTCCATTCGAATTAAATTCAGCTCAACAATGTATTAATACATTCAATTAAAAAAAAATAAAATAGATGTATCATGCGTTAGAAGATACTCGTACATACATAAATGATATTAAATAACTTCTGAAAATAAAAAAACTCAAGTTATAAAAATTAAAAGCATAAAATGTTAATGGGTTAATTAAAAAGGTCCGTAAAGGTCCGTGGATCTTAATTATATTTAATAATGGAACAGCAAAAATAAACAGAATTGCGCAGTGGAAGTATATTATAATTTGTGAATAATATATACATATATACATATAGATAAATATATCTAATTACTCTACAGGCCTTATTAAGGAAGTGGGGTGCCGAACAGCAATACGTCTATCTTGACTATGACTAAGACTATTTCTAGACTAGTGCCTTTTGGAGTGGGGCGATAAGTAGGGCTTAGGGTACTAAGTTTGGCCCTATGTTATTACTTAACATATTTATATAGCTAACATACTATTTGGGCACCTAATTAAACTAATTATAATCATTCCCATTAATATCTACATACACAATATTTATATACTAGTCCTCATACAATTTAATATAATAACAATTAATATACATAATATTTATATAATAGCCCTCTCACTATAATTAAAAATAAATATGTGTGGGTTACATCACAATTCCATATTAAATGATATAACATATCGCAGTCAATTCTTTCGGAATTCATTACGATATGTAAATTTATGTACACTCCACATACGCTTTCTCTTTATAATTCAATAGTGATATATGTTTTCTTTACTATTTCGCATTGAATTTAGTAGTGAAAAATATTATCAGTTCCTAATGTTCATAAAACTTATCAACATATGTAATGTAAAGTCAGAGACATAGATGTATATATATATATTCATCTATGTCTCTGATATATATATATATATATATATATATATATATATATATATATATAGATATATAGATATATAGATATATTATATATGAGACAGAAGTACTCAAAGCTAGGGCAGAGCAATCCCACCCTGTTTAATGTTGGTGGGCTGACTTGGTTTATGATTGGACCAAATTGGGTCATCGCATGAGCTGGCGGCATTAAAAAAAAATAAGTCTTACATCCTATTTCCTTCAGCTCTTTCATCTTTTATATAAAAAAATAGAATATTAAACAATATATATTGATACAAAACGAAGAAACGTCAGAGTTATAAAATATGCTTATAAATAAATATTTAATAAAATAACAATGACAAATAATTTGATTAAATACAACCCCAACATTACATTCATTTTAGACTAGCTTCATACAATGTATTTCATACATAAGCTTATGTATACATAAATTTATGAAAAATAAATTCACGATATGTCGCTGAGTTTGTACTATTTTAATAAAATAAGATTGAAGAACTATTCAATAATAGTTAAACGAAATTCACTATTGAATTGTGAATAAATAAAATTGAATAATAAATTGATGAACAATTAATTCTGTAATAAGAATTTAACATTAATTAAAGGCTAAGACGAGGCATTGAGGAATGTAAGGCTGACGGAATGAGCTGCCAGCCACACAGTGCTGTGATGTGGGTTAGTATTACATCCCCTTCGTATAAAATAGGACAGGCTTATGGGATATCTGTTCAACAACGTAATCATATAAAATGTGCATGAGTGTGTAAATATATAACTGTTATGCGACATACCGTTTAAAATATTTTTGTGGAATCAATATAAATAAAATTTACCTTAATTGATGGTGGGTAATTTTTTCCCATTTTTTAAGCATCAAAACATTTTTTTTTGGTTTCATATCTTTGCGCCCGTCAACCTACTTCAGAGCCATCACCGAAAGTGCGCTTTTGTTAAGGGTTTTCTATTTCATTTTAACATGCGGGCCCCATGTCCACTTTCAAATCTTTTAAAATCCTGTCAAAGGTAAGACCAAGGTAATATACGGTTTGTTATTCCTCAATTGAGAAATGTGGACATTTTTTATTTAAATTGGAGGGCAATTACTTTTTCCGGAGAGTGAACGTTGTGTATTTTGATTTTTCATGATTTAGTAGAATTTTTCATCATTTAAACCAGTCATTTAATTTATGTAGGTGCTGATGCAAAAAATGGTTTAAAAATTTTGAAATCCTCCTTCTTAAAACGAAACATAAGGCAGTTATGGAAAATATGGTGTGAATTTGTAAGAACTAATTTTATAGGTAGCCATTTAATTAGTTAATGTGTATTTTGGGTATAGCCACTTCATTTATACACAATAAATGAACTATTTACCCAAAATAATTCAACGTAAGTCAGGATTAGACGAGGCACGTGGAGTGCGCCCACCTGACTAGGTCCAGGCAGAACTAAGGAAGGCACAATCTAGGCAGAAGAGATCGGACGGACCACCATCAGATTGGATTAGAGGAACCCCCCCCCCCATGAAATTGGATTAAGGAGGGAAGAACCCTGATTTCCTGTAATTATCCTTGTTCTTGGTCTCTTCCCTTGATCGCTTCTTGCCCTCTCCGTCATAAGCCCTTTATCGGCTTCCCTTACCAGAATCGTTAGTCGATTTGGGGCGCATCTGAAATTTCGTTTTCAGCTTAACTAAAGGGTCGGGACGTGACCGTGAATATTTCTCGAGGATGAAATATTCAAAATCCTACTGGTGTTAGCTAAAAAATTCTAAAAATCTGTTTTTACTTATACATAAAAAATAATCATAGTGACTAAAGATATTCAAGTGTTAGTATAACATTTCAGTAACGATGCCAGTGATGGTTGTAGTTCTGTTACATGATGACATATTATGTATAACTATATGTCTATGATGGAAATACCACCTGAAATATACCTATAGAGCACTCTATAGTCATATTTAGGGGGCATTTTTATCATAAGTATATAGTACTACATAATATACAACAGACGGCAGCTACAGTTTATTTTTTTTTAAATATTGCTTGGCACTGTTTTGCCCCGAACCCTTCAATTATAATAATTATTAAAACTATTTTTACATCCAAATTAATTAAAATACCATATATGCATTCATAGAATGAGTTATAGAAAGGTAACATTTTTATTTATGTAAACCATATAAAATAACAAAGTAATTATATTTTTCATATGCAATTCATTAATTAAGCCATGATTCTTTTTTTTTTTTTTTTTTTTTTTATTCTTAAAAAACAATATGGAATATATTTTTAGTTGGTAGTCTACTATCGTGCATTCGGTTTAAAATCGTATGGTATTGTATGAATAAGGAGAGAGTTAACGAAAAAATAAAAAATGCTATTTGATAGGGAAATACCTGTGTCTTATTAAGATATATCGATACACAACTGAATTCCATAATAATATAAATCATAAATAAAACACAAATATCGAAAATTCACGTTTCGTCCCGAAGTTCATTAATTCAAACAGGGGAGTTGGGGAGAGCTGTAGAGATTTTTCTTCCCCAATCGCTGGAGCAATTTATATGAGTTGGATATGAGCAGAGCTGATTTATGCGAGTATTTGCATGAGAGTGGACGTCATTACGCTTCGTGGCTCATCAATCAGCTCTCACTGATGGGACAGATCATTTCCGTATCGGGCGGATTATGGAAATTGAGTTACATCGGATCATTAGTTCCATCCGGGGATCCTCCGAGTCACGAAAATCGGTGGATCAGGTGGATATCCCAACCGAAATTCTGGAGCGAATTTGGTAAAATTTTCTTTCGCTCTGGGAGAGTTAAACAAAATTTTAAATCGAAATGATCAATGGATTTCTTGATAAAAAACTAAAATATTCGGGAATATTTAAATCAAAATGAAGATATATATTCTTTCAAAAATTTTTTTTTTTAAATTTTCTTAAAGCCGATTACGAGTAATGTGTTCGTTTGATAACCCGCCTTGTATAGACTGTGGGCCATATACACTGAAATAATCTCTACCGGATCAATAGGGCACGACATATAGCGATTTGTCTGGTGGCTTCGTTCCCCGACTCACTCTCCACAATTTTAACAACGTAGAAGGTTTTTGAGTATTTCAGCGAAAAGAGATTTAAAAATCCGTAATAAGAAGGGGTGGTTTTAGTAAAATTTTGAAAAACGAATAATTGTAAGTTCTGAAACATTATGAATTGTTTTTACATTTTTACTATTAAATAGTATTTTCGTAAGGTGAATGTTGTTTAAATAAATTACAAAGGAAACAATTTTACTACAAATTAAAAAAAAACATACTAATGCGCTTGAAAGTTGGGGAGGGTATCAGTGTCTCCCGTTTATTTTTGGCGAAGTTTCACCTTTTCCTCAAATATTAAAAATGATAAACAAAACTGAACATAATAAATTTTACAGACTAATGAGTTATTACTAAAGGTGCGAGCAAGAAAACTAGAAAATCACGAATGTTCGCTAACTTGATTCTTTTTCGAGTTGAGGTTTATAATAACTGTTCAGGAACTTCAATGATATACAGTAAATTATAAAAAAGATATAAGAAAAATAAATAAAAAAAAACCATTCCGCCAAATCATCTTAAAGTCAATCAACAGAAAGTTTCGAGAAAAAATTCAAGTCAAACATATTTCAAAACTGAGGCAAACCCTCTTCTACCCTTCAGCCAGCTGAAGACACAACTTGAAAGCGAAAATATCTCGGATGTTATCTGTAAAAACACTTGAGCATACTGTGGAAACCCCGACTTAGTGGAAACTTCGTCCCCCAACTTCGGCAGATGGAAATCGGTTATGAAAATTCAAGATTCAGTAAAGGGCTAATTCAAAAATTAAGCATTCACTGAATTAAAAAGGACCAAAAGGGCCGCAAGAATCCGATGACTTATTCATAAAACTTGAAAAGTATCTCTCTAAGTCCACTTTGCGGGTCGCAGGATTAGCGTAAAATTAATCATAGAATAATATCAGAGGAAATGGAGGTTTCTAACTTCTTCGTTTTTTATTTTCAATTTATTTTTAAACATAGAAGTTCATTCCAAAGATCGAAAAATTATATTTAGGTCTATTTTGCAAACGGTTCTAAATGAGTTTTAATCATAAATAATCTGACGTGATTGGTCGTCCATGTAAATGTAAAAATCATGGAAAATTTAATAAGTGAATAAATTGAGTCACGTGCCATCGAAAGTTTCGTACGTACCAACTCTGGCACGTGTGCAGAGGTTCGATATGATTGACATTGATAATTATATACGCCAACAATTATCAGAATGTGGAAACAGCATACCGCAAAAACTTTAATAAAAGTTACATTAAGTCAATTTTATTAAAACCCGGAATGATCTGTGATAAGGGTACTAATTCGTAGGGAATAACCAATACAGAACTATTCACAGAAACTGTTCCGTTTATATCCCAATCAGTATATGAAGGTGAGGAACTTGAGATACTGCTTCACTGGAACTTGATATGTTGCTCCGAGCTATTAAGAAGTCCCTAAGAGCAGTAAACAGGGGCTTGCAATCGGTACAACAATATCATAAAAAGTTTAAACTGGGACACTGAATGGCAGTGTTTTTTCTCAATTGATATATCGGCAGAAAATTACTTGATAAGAATCCTATGTTATAGAGTATTGTAATAACTAGAGACTCGGCCCCCAGACCGACCTAATCGATCCATTCCGTCTCCAATACATCCAAGCGATAACTTGATAACAACTTTACGAGAGCGTAATGCCTTCCGAAGAATTTACTGCATGGCTGAGTCAGCGCGGCCGCCCTAACAGCGGACAGTAAGTACTGATAAGCAACTATCGACTATGGGCCAACAGTAATTGGTGGTGCACAGTACTGACTCCACTATTGTCCTCCTAACAACCCGCTCGTCTGTCACCCGATCACGAACGTCTCGTTAGTAATCGCGCCCCCGCGCGCGCTTCCCTGCAGTGATAGTAGGTGACGGGATGTCGATATGAAGGGGTGATAAGGGAAGCTTCAAAGTGACGGGCTGTATGGAGCGGGGAGAGATAAAAAAATGGTTACCTTATAAAAATCAGTAAACATTTTCAAAATGTCTAAAGTCAGTCTGTCTTATTTCGATTTCTATGGATTTCGAGGTAAGCGTCAATCATTATTAAATCGAACACGCTATATCCATTGATACTATTAAAATAATCGATTCTATATTGGTTCACGAGTATTTAAAAGCCAAATTGTCTTAAGTGTAATGTTTGCGGTACCTGAGACCCAGACAGTATAAATTCCAACATTGTATGAATCAATTTTATCGAAACAGTCAATTAAAATGAAGTTAGCACAGTCAGGATTTCAGTAAACGAATTAATGTAAAATTTAACCATTTAAGCAAAACGTTTATCCACATGTATTGTTTATTTCAACACCTAGCCTCGAATAGAAATCCACATTGAGACGAAGGCAAAAAAACAGAAAGATCGGGCACCAACGGGGAAAACACTTAAGCGGTATCCCTCCTGTATCAATCGTTTCAGGAAACCGAGAAGATTTGATTAGTCCCCGGATTCAATCTAGAAGTGATCTTGTGGGATGGGGGGATAGCACAAATCGGAAAAGTTATACTTCCGTCTTTAATCCGCTGCCAGGGATATCCAATTAGAGGAGTTGAAGAAACTTGTTAGCTGGAGGTGACGCCGCTACTTCCAGAGTACTCCTTCATTGTCGAGCCATCGTCATGGATAACGGATAAGGCAACGGAGACATCCAGTCCTTATAGGATAAGACACGTTAATACTTAATCATGTTAAAATCATTTTCTAGAATGGAATGAATATTTTATAAATGATTGTGTCATTAAAAAAAAAAAAAAGTATTCATATGTTCTCCTTAGGAACATAGGCGTTTAATGCCAAAAAAATTATATTCAACCGTAGGATTTAGTCTTTTTGAGGACATCAAACAGCTTATCTGTGTGTGAAGAATTTCTTCTAAGGAATTGCTAATTTTCAGGCTAATTCGCCTGTACAATGAAGCTGTACATTACACTCAGCTAAATGTGCTTCACTGTTCTGGGCATATGGCGATGCATTTCAGGGCATCCGATCGCCACAAAAAGTAACCTAGGGAAAACTCACGTGAATTTTCCATATATCGCATTTCCTTTTCCTTTCCAGGAAAAAAGTGTAATTGTTTCAAATGAATTGCTTGATTCAGAAAGAAAAAATAAATTTAAAATGAAAAAAATCTGGCTTCATGTCCATATAGAAACAATTTTTCACATTCTTGTTGTTCAGAGTCATTAAATAATAAAGTATGTCGAAATAAATATATAACGGACAACACTAAATAGAATGGTAAAGTCACTGGATGGAATTGATCTCCAACACATATTATGACATAAGCAGTCCACACCATATTTTTAACTAAGATAATCAAATATATTTGGAATGAAAAAAACAACTCGCTTTAACTATCTTACTTAATTTACAACTGTTTTAAACGGACCAACGAACCCGAATAGAGTTTTCTCACATCTTTCAAGAAACTTGTTAACCCATAAAAATGTTCAGAAAACCTGTAGCTTGTAAGGGTGTGCCGTGATCCCTAACAGGCACCTTGGAGAGCAGAAAAGCACTCCTGGGAATAACAGAGCATACCTGGGATAAGGGTCATAAGATATAAAGGAGTAAGAATATGGACTCCTTCACGGAACTGCTCTGTAAATATCTCCCAATGTGCAAGCGGTAAGGGAGTGAGCATGTAGCTGTGTGCAATTAGAGCGTCTTTACACGTAACTATTACTAGGCAACACGTGAGAGCGCAGAAGAGGTGAATAATAAAATAAGGGGCTAGAGAAATAAAAGTGTAAAGGAATGGTCTATATCAAGAGAAGCAAAGCAATATGTTATTCTTGATAAAGCTGAAGGAAAATTACTAAAATTTTAAGTTATAATTTTCACTTATGTGATGATGAGTTTTATGTATTAGATTTTTAAAAAGAAGGAATCTGTTCCATGTTTTATTATTTATTTTATACACCCAACTTTTCAAATTACATTTTGGCTCTATCTGTTGAACATTTTTAATATTCCAACAATCATATGTTTGTCAATAATAATTACTTTATGTATAAAGTATATGTATTCCATATATAAAGTAAATATGTCATTCCATATTTTTTAATAGTCAACATTTATCACATTTTTCAGTGGTTAAGGAACCATTTCATTGTCACCATTCATTGTTGTTTCTTTGTGGACATACTATACATATATTTTTCTACAATTTTTTTTCCATATCATAAAAAATTACAATCTAATGCGATACGGTTGTTGCTGCGCTTAGTATTAACTTTATAAGGATAAGCTTTATATAGTAAGGGCAATAACCAATAATTAAAATACTGAGAAATAAACAATCTTGACTATATAAACCTAATATTCATTTATAGTTAGCTGCTAGTGGTCACCTGTGCTGTAGTGGTTAGCTTGGCAACCTACAATACTTAATGTCGCGGGATCGCGTCCCGTGGTGGCCCTAGGATTTTTAGAGGGAGTCAAAAATCCTAATCCTGTACGATGTCAGGTACTCAAGTTAAAGATTCCTATCCTAATTATACCTGAGTAGGCAAAATTTAGGACTCCCAATGTAGCATCATCTGATTAGCCTTAGAGGCATAAAGTGACGTTAAACAAACAAACAAACTAGTAATAATAATTAAATTCAAAATTGATTTATTTTTTAAAAGAGATATTTGTTATTTGCCTTGATGGTTCGTAGAATTATTTTGTCTCTTTTTTGAATTTCATCGATTTCATTGTCCATTAACATTGAAAATTTCATTATATTATAATTAAATTTAGATTTAAATCAAAGGCGAACTTTTTTTGATGACCGAAGATCAAAAAGTAATCAGTCAACCAATTTGAAATAAATTGATATTTGGACTTTGATGTATGGTATATAATTAACTTTTTTTTTTTTTGTTTATGAGAAGAATTATTATTCGAGATGATTATTATACATTTTAATTAATGCATTACGAGATTTAAAAAAAAAAAAAAACAATAAAAACCTACATTATCGGAGTACTGGTGTGAAGATTGAGCTGGCGATGGGAGAAATTTTCCATGTTATAATGTAATATGACAGACTTGGAGAATAAGACATAGACAGCCACGAAGGCACTCAATACAAGAGCTCAATACCAATATCTGTTCAATACCAATATCAATGGACATAGAAATGGATATTACCCGGAGAGACCACAGTGGATGCCTTCCCACACAGTGTAATATAAGAAGGCTTCTTCTGGCCACCACAAAAACACCACGGGTTAAGATAGGCCATCTTTACGATCCTATTCGACATTCTATAGGCTCTGGGAATTTTAAAGGGTGTGGATAAAAAATAACCATATAAAAATAATTGGCGCATTTAGATAAGGCTTGGGATTGAGACATGGATTTTTATTGGGCGAGGTGGGTAGATTCGGTTGTCGTGTGTCTGTGGTTTTTCAAGAAAAGTAACTATAAAACATGAAAATTATTGGATATCGTTTCCGTCGGCATAGTGACCGTAAAATGGCCTAGGATAGTTTTTTAGATTAAAGATCCATAAAACAACAATAGTTCATTAATGTATCTCTTTATAATTCTAAGATAATAGCCCTTGGACATTGAACAATAATATACCAATACACCTACCTGCTTCATTTGATTTAATAATATTTTAAACTTTTATTTAATTTATAACAGAAGAAATGTTAATCTAGAAAAAATGCTATTTTTTCTGTAATAAAAATAAAGGAAGAAAAATTTATGTTAAGAATTTTAATAATAATTGGTGTTCTCCTGTTACTAAGTATATTTACAACATTTTTTATTGTAAATAGGAATTTACAGGATTATTTAGGATTTTTCCTTACGTGTCGGAAAACTTTTCAGTAATTCTCACATGTGCATACAATCAATCGATACAATCGCGGACATCATCTGTACAAAATGATAATTTTTATGACTTTTTAAATAGGATTCATGATAAAAACAAAACCCTGATGGTCTTCACGCATACTGAGTTTTTAATGTGAGAGGCTGGTAAAAAATATCCCAAATTTTTAACATTTGACATTTGATTATTTTCAAGGTGTTTAATCGGGTAGAAAAAAAAAAAAAAGATTATATTCGTCCTTGTAATGAATGATATCGCTGCTATCATAAATTCTAGTGATACAAACTGTGAATGATAAAAAAATATATATAACAGCTTCATGTTGACTTATTCTCGAATCGTAAAAAGGTCTCCTTCTGTGTTCTAAAGATTTAAAGTATCAAAAAAAGTATAATTGGAAAGCTGGTTTCCTACTTACATGCAACGTCGAGAACTGCGGGCTGGCTCTTGATATTCCCCCTCGAAGACCAGGCAATGCACTCGCATTTGAACTTGTCTTTCCCGAAGTACTCTTCAACGTCGTCCCTGGTGATGTTGACCGAGGCCTCGACATTGCGCACTCCCGTCTGAGGGTCGACGAACTCCTGCTGAACACTGTTTTCCGACACTCGTCCACCGTTGCATTTGAAGTATACCTGGAGGATGAAAAAAAAATTGAGTGGTGCATTATTACGTGGGTACGTTTATCTGACTGATGTAGTCTTTAGATTGTAAAAATTATTAATTATTAAAATTACAGTTCAGTATAGAAAAATATAAAGAAAGAACACGCAATATGATTAAATGTAATTCACAACTCTAAATTGCTACCTAAGAGATATGGTTCATTTAAAATTAATACCAATAATTAAAAAAATTATTAGTGATTAAGCTAAAGAGAATAGAGGGAAGTGTATAGTTAAGAAAATCTTTAGTGTATGGCCGAGCAGTATTAGATACCATTTATTTCTTATAATTCACATCTAATATTCAATATGAGCATTTGAATGGATTTCTGATTAATGACCAATTTCCTCAAACTCTATCACTTGTATATCATTATTTTTAATGGGAATCTTTAAACGCTATTAATTATTATTTAACTTAAAAGAGGCTTGTATTTTATGATTTAGTAAAGGTTCTTACGATTGAAAAAATGACAACTGAATTAATAGTTTGTAAAACTCAATGCTGGTCTAGCTCAAAAACTGGGAGACTGGTATGCTCAAAAATTCAAATTCATGGTAAAGCGAGAAAGAAAAATAAATCTACAGTAGAATTAAGAGATTCCCCCAACTAGAATTATATTCTCCACCACTTATACCGTATTCGAACTTAAATTAGGAATACAATTAATTTACTTGGATCGTACATTTCGGAATGCACGGATCCCAATGAATACAAAAACGAAAATCGACTTTTCGGAACATGTCAGGTTAACCGAACTACTGAACAATTCCTTTGTTACAGTGTTTACAGTGTGTCACCTCCGCCATTAGGGGTAATCACTAAGGTTGTACCTTTTAGATGTAGCCAAGGCGTTAGCGGTAATTGCTGATCAATATCAAAGGAACGGCTCCCTGCACCTGGGAGATAACGTTCCAGGTAATAAGTTACTTTTCCTTTTAACCGAGTTATGAATTCGTTCAGGAGTATGGCATCAGTTAAAGGATGCCTTTAACATTAATATTTGGCATAATCTCCTATATAGGAGATTATGATAAACTCTTATTTGCTAATTGGTTTACAATAAATAAAACTTCATGAAGATCCCATAATTCTAATAAATCCTAGATCGAAAAAAACTGATAACTTGAGTAGGTACTAATCCAACAAGTGAAAATAATAAATTTATTTAAAAACATCTTGGCTAAGTACTAATATTAATAATACGCCGAGCAGTGTGACGGTAATCTTATTAAACTAACCAATCTAGTAAATATTATTTTATTTTAGAAGTAGCACAGCATTTTGGGGGTGATGAAAGTCAAATTGATAAAAAGTAGGTTTTATGATAGTAGGTCCTTTCTATTCATATCTTTAAATGTTACCTTCATCATATAGGGACCATTTTTTGTATTAGGTTCATTTATATCACTTCATACAGAATAAAAACAAACATACAAAAATAAAAATGAACAAAACCCGTTACAGATGTTTCCCTAAAATATAGTTTACTAGTAATTATTTACGAAGTAAGATCTGTCTAGTAACATTGTTTGGCGAAAATAAAAGGATTGATTTGACAGAAAGCAATTTCAATTTGACGCTTTTATACTAACAAAGGTTTTTGTTTGTTTTAAACAGTGGAAAGATAACTCAGAACCCCATAGAAAAATTTATTTATGGATCCAATGGGAAAACTTTATTCTATCAAATCAAATCCAGTACGCTTAAAAGCTTGTCCGCGAGGTTTACCTATAGTGACTGCAAACAATACAAATTTTATTTCAATTTTATTCAACGCTGTTCAAGCGTTATTTCGAATATTTCCTTTTTTTTTATTACGTTTATTACAAAAACAAAAAATGCTAATTAAAATGACAACGACTGGAACTATGACGTAGAAAATCCACTAGCTGAGCATTAAATACACTATAGAATAATAAAAATTGCTAGATAGTCGGGAAAATATATATTTAATTATACTAAAACTAAGACAGCATCTTTAAAAATTACAATGCCAAGTGCCAAAGAAATGCTCTTTGTTATGTGTCTAGCTATTTATTTATTTATAAAAAAATATATATATATTGGTATTTTATTTTTGAAGAGAAAAGATTGTTATTGGCCGGGAGTCGAACCCGGGTCTCCGGCGTGATATGCACGGTACACCATGCACTGCGCCACCGAGCCAATCTCTCCTCTTTACTGATTCCCATCCTTTTCTCAATTTAATTTTATCTTCAAAAGTAAAATATTTAAAATTAATATAAAATTGGGTTACTAAAAGTGTTTACCTACAAGAAAAGATTAAATCAGTAAACAAAAATTAAATTCATGATCCAAATTATTTGCTAAGAGGTTAAACACGAGGCGTTTTTGGAAAGATGACATAAGGAAATCTTCATTATGACTTTCAGTATATATCAACTCAGTGAATAAATGGTTGAGTCGAATATCCTTACTTTTCAGGAAAAGTCTTTTTATGTTTGAATCAGTATGTAATCAGGTTGTCATTACAAAGCGTTCAAATTTCATGAAAGATACCGAAATAGAGGCAAATGATTACGATGGTCAAAAATTTCATTTAAATGAACGCTTAACTTAAACACTTTTTCACTTCGCAGAAACCGTCTCCTTGTTTCTTTTTGACAACTTAATCCGTTTTGGACTATATTCTCCTTTTCACAGGGTTGACACAAATATACAACGACTTTGTTGGGTTAGGATAAATTGTTAATTTTTGACATATAAATATTCAAAGGAATAGATTTAGTAGAGGACATTATATCAGACGATTTAGGTATCATTAGGACAATCGCTAGACCCTGACCCGGAATTATGATTCTAATACCAACACCAAGAGGGAGGCGAGCCGAGGGCCGACCAATAATTTGTGGGCCGAATTATTTGTGCCTTTGTGCCTTATCCCATTGTTGGCTCCGGTCCGGGCTACACTGGATACAGCTAATTGCACTCCTGCGAATAATAGCCTCATTATGCAAATAATTCTTGCTATAAACCGATCGATGGCTCTCACTATTCAAACCTTCGCCTCGGGATAATTTAAGCCAGTTTAAGATCCTATCTTCAAAGACGTAGGTTGGTTCATAGGCCAGGTAAAAGTGGGGGTGGCCTTTGTGAATTTTATAAAATGCTGCAATAGGAATTTGGGAACAAAAGGAATTTCATTCAATGAATATTTTTTCTTCTATTATTTCTTCCACACAACCCCAAACATAAAACACGTAAAAAAGAAAAAAAAATTAAAATATCCGCAGGTTAAAATTGCAAAGATAAAACAGCATTTTTCCCAGCAATGTGTGAATGGACAAAAAGATATAATTGGATGAGAATTATACAACGAATCTATAAAGAAATTACCATAGGTATGTTCATTCAAAACATTACAATCAGCACAATTTATATTACTGTGAAACATTGAGGACAAATTTAAATATCTGGATTTGGTAACTTTGCTAAATTTATTGATCTTAAGGCAAGGTTAATAGTTACATCATTTAATTTTACTATAGAGGCTCTTGCATATTTTTCAATTTGGTTATAAACATTAATGAATAAGTGGTTTAGTCGATTTTGTGACCCAAAATGGGTTAAGTTTCTCAAAAGAAGCATGGAATTGGTTTCTTCTTAGTTGAAAAATATTTAAGTAAGGTGTTCAGAAGAAAAGTAGTTATCGTTAGTCATTTACAAACACGAATCACATATACTATAGTAAATGATGATTACAATTACCTGAAGAGCGTGAGAAGCCCTGCACTGCAAGGTGGCCGGCTTGTTCTTGATGATGTAGGTGTCCGTCGGTTCCTCGAGGAAGACAGGAAGTGGCACGGACTGCGATCCGTCGTGCGCCTCGGAGGACGGGATCGTTGGCGAGTGCAAGGAGTCCTCCAAGGGGTAGCTGTCCTCGTCAGCCCCATCCTCTTCTTCGCCTACAAGAAAATGTTAATTTTTTTTTAATTGGTCATACTAAATATTATAGTAATGTAATAATTAAATTTTATTAAATAATATGATTTAACTGCAAAAAAAAAAAAAAAAAAAAAATATCTATAGCCGTCAAATTTTAGGAATATTATAACTTCGGTTTTAAAATGAAAAGAATTAAGACGAATTATTAGGAATATCTGATACACTAATTAGAAAAAAATCATGTGATGTTAAGAATATGCCTCTTATCATTTAAAAATATTATTAGAAAAAATATCAGTCTAAAGATTTTAACATTTTAGACCAGAAAGCTTGACTTGAAGTGTTACATTTACAAGCCGACGATATATTTCTTGTATTACTAAGGGAAAAAAGTAAGATGCAGAAACAAACAGGTACTACAATGAACAATATTATTCAAATTACTTCACAAGAGCGTGTTTTATCAAATATTCCCTAGGAAACACCTACAACTAGTGGAGCATAAAAAATTAAATCATCAACATTTTACTAGAAGATCCATCCAATGCCAGTATCATATAATATAATATACAGTATGATATAATATGCGACAGTGGTGGTTCCTTGGTGGGTCGGAGAAAACCCTACCCCCCTCCCTAATCTATAGTCACTTAATAAAGATTTTTGGACCAATTACCTATGCGAGACATAACTAGTCAAGAAAAATAAAACGTATTAATTACGGTTTGAAAATTTAATTTCGCGAGAACTAACTAGAGCTCGCATGTAAAAAGTCGGTCGTGGTAGTCAAGGGAGGGGGGCGAAAGCCAGTATCATAGCTTTTTGAATAAAAATGGGAAAGAAGGATTAAATTAATTTTTTTATTTTAAATTTAATCAAAATTAAAAGTTGTTACCTTGAAAGGAAATTATTCAATGAGAAGAGAGTCTAAATTACCATAACAGATCTTTAACACCATGTTGATCAATGGATCAAAAGCACCAGAATGTCGAGTTCAAAGCACCAGCTATTATTTGTTTATTTTTTCTTTCACTAATATGAATAAGTATTACTGCAGAAGTTATTTTTAGTTAAGTCTCGTTTAGACAAGTTTTAGGAAAACATTTGTTCCACCAGAGATCACAGTCGTATTAATATCTTCATGATATAAAACCCTTGAGGTTTTGTCATATTTTAAAAAAGGAACTGCGCTTTTTCTAGGCAAATATAGGAAGATCATTTGTTGGGATGAGAATCATTGGCTGATAAGAAGGGATAAAGGAGACAAGGAGGATAGAGGAGGGCAATATGAGGGAGTATTGGACAGGACAGACCGCCATAACCCAAACCTTGGCCCGTGATATAGTGCCTTATAAGGGGGGGAATCAAGGGCAGCATAAATCCACTGTATCATATATCCCCCCCATTCTACACCCCCCTCTACGGCATTAAGGGTGACTACCAATAACAGCACCGATAATTTATATTGCTGTGTATTATAACAAATATCGTTCAGGAAATCATAATTTTCAAATGATAAACCCCTGTAGGGTCACAATGTTTTCGCCACCAATATTGAATGATGAAATTATAGTCTGAATTCTTATGGAATATATTCAATAGAATATGTTGCTAATGAATAACATCGAACAATAATAATACAAAAGGCTAATATACCCGAAGAATTTCGACACTAGTCGCTGCTTCATTCACCGATTACCATCAAAACCAACAATCAGCTTTGACGCGATTTTCTTCTCTATATTTTGACGTTTCGCTGATTTTTACAGCCTATATTTAAAAAAAAAAAAAAAAAAAACCAATCAGTCAACCAAACCAAAATGTACCAATCAGGGTACATAAATAAAATTAGCCAAATTTTATTTTGTCTAAATAATTAAAAAGTCTACTAATCGTAAAAAAAAGAGTAAAATTGGAGATAAAAAATCACGTTATGATCGTAGGCTGAGTTTCAATCGTCAAAATTACAATAAAAATAAAATGAACTAATTCCAATGACCTTTCAATTTGAGGAATCAAATTACCTCCAATAATTGAGTTATTGTGTATTATTTTAACTTCCATATTGTTGAACTCCAATTTTATCATATTAACTGCTGCATAAAGATTTATTTTTAATTTAATGGTAAAATTAGTTAAAAATGGTATTAATTATTATATTTTGAATAGCAGAAACCCAACGCATTTTTTTCCGACATTGGTCCAAAAATATGCAGCATTAATCATTCATCGAAAAGTATGATGTTGCAAATTTTTATCAAGACAAGGTAACACGTCGTAAAACCACAGGGTAATAACACACGAGCAAATAAATACGCTTTTGAACTCATGGAAAATCAATGTTGCTGATTACTAGGCTTAGATAATTAGTAATAATTTAACATAAAATAGTTAATTTTCGTAGGTAGCTAGTAGATAAGTATATGTTATGATAACCTACGTTAATTTTCCATTAAATAAGATATCATTTTTTAAATAATAGGAGGGGATATATAATTTAACTCTCTTGAACATAGAATACGATACTATTACAAATAATATCTAGGAGAGTTAAAAAAAAGAATCAGTTTGAAACATAAATCGATACAGCCATTATCTTAAGCTTCTTACATAAAGCGGATTATTAGGGATTGAAGCTCTCACAGAGTTTAGTCAATGCGTATAAAAAAAAATTCTGATCAAGTTAAATATTATTATATTTTTTAAATGATTTTTGGGTTCCTGGGATAAATGAAACAAAAAAAAATTAACATATTAGTCATGAGGACTAAGATATTCAAATTAGCTGATACCTGATACAATTAAAATTTAATAAAACTCTTTAATCTAACGGATTTCGCCTTTAAAATTTTTCCATTGGCTAAATATGGTTCTACGTTAACAGATAAATGTACTTTATTTCAGAAACATTAACTGAAAAGCATCAAGAAGCAGCATGAATAAGAAAATAAAATAAAATAATAAAACAAATTAAATTTAAAACAACGACAAATCCCATAAATCAGAACAACCAAGTAGTAATTGAATATCAAATCCACAATTATATTTTATAATCCACGAAAATTCAATCAAAGTGAATCTGGAATTGGTGGCAATCTCAAAATAATTAAGTCTTACGCAAACCTCACAACTCAAGCGCGAGTTTGAAGGGAAAATTAGACCGTGCTGTAACAGTTAATACCGTTACGAAATAAGAAACAGACAATATCGAAATATGCATTATAAAATTAAGTTAAAAAATGTGAAGAATAACATTTCTTTAAAACATTTCGTAAAAATAAGTATTTTTATCAGGGAAATGAGTTAAGATTATGTAAAATTCCGTCGAAATTATTACGCTTATTTTATCAGTGTAACAATTTTCTTATCAAAATTCGGTTAAACTTTCTTCATCTTACTATGACAAAACACTCCTTATAATGTAACATGAAAAAAATGATGCAGCACTTTTTATGTTTTAATGATTTATTTTTGTAGACTCTAATATAGGAGGGGTCTAGGATTTAATGACAGTAATAAGTTTAAACAAGTCTGCAAACCATTTTGTTAAAAATCATATAAACCGGTAAAAATAAATAAAAAAAGCCTATCCATGGTAATGTTTATGATAAATTAATGTTCTTATATATGTACGCACTAGAAAGAAAGATACATTTCAAATTCCATTTTCCTGAAATTTTAATACTTATTCTATTCGGGGCGAAATGAAATCTAACAAATCAAATATCCTGACAATCGATCAAGCCATTTGTAATTTATAAATATTTAATTTACACGATTTTGTTTCCAATGTCTACAATAGATTATAAAATTCCGAAACTGAAAATAATAAAATAAGTTAGAAGTGATTGAGATTTTCGAATATTTTTTTTTTTTCCTAAAAATCTATCTAAGCCATATAAAGAATGTTTTCAAAATTTAATTTATCTCAATTCGGTTCAAAATGCGAAAATTTCTGTAAGACCCTTTTTCTCATAAGTTTATTTTTTTAAAGTTTTAATTCTTTACCGGTTTGAAATATTTTTTTGCATTTATATTTAAAACTAGTTCAACTGTTATTTTATGTTAATTATCATTTTACATAATTTCTTAAACATCTGCGCCATGTTGCATTTATTCGCAATTTATAATGAACTGCCCTATATTCCAGAACTCAACACACTGAAGGAATGCAAAGCATCCGTTCAAAAACATAATTCCGCACACAGTCGGAATACAAATGAGCGAAATAACATTTGGCCCGTAATAGAATCTCTAATAAAAACATTAATAGCATATCGAAAGTGGGTAGCTAACCCATCAATTAGCCTTCCGAATTGATTTAATATCAGTCGGAATACAGTCAGATTACAAGGCAGTCCCTCTTTATTATTATAGGCTAGTTAACAATTTTTATTAAGTCGCGCGTAGATATTAGAAAAGCTGAAATTTCTAAAAAATGTGATAATATAATGTAGCATAAGGTTAATATCGAGTATTACAAATAAATATTTCAGAAAAACAATATATAAAATTCATATCTGAATCCATATAGATCGGAAATGGATTTGTTGATAACATATGTGGCCCTAAGAAGAAAAATGTACAAATAAATTGTTTTCCGTTGTGATTTGATTTTAAGTTAAAGTTTAATAAAATATTTCAATGTGGATTTTAATGATTATTTTTTTATTTTTCTAATATTGTAACCAGGTCTTAGACTTTTAATATCAGTTCTAACGTTTTACTTAAGTACTCTTAGCTTTATACATTTTATCATATATTGAAGAACTATAAAACTATGTTGGTGTTGTTTATTAGCTTAGTTTACCTTCTATGAATCAAAAATGATTTTTAAATGTCTTCCAGTTGACAGAATGACTCCAATTTCAACATTTTGCAGAAAAGCAATTTAAACGATATTTCTTTTTTAAAATTCGTACCTTTTTATTATTATTTATATTTTAGTAAACTGTAATGTTTTAATATTTCTTCATAAAATAAAGGTAAGAATTTTCCAAAGAGAAATATTATTAAAAGTACTATTTTTAAAAATGTTGAAAGTAGTTATTCTGTCAACTGAAGGCTCATATTTTTAATATTAGGAATTGCCTCGACCTCAAATAGAATACATATTGATATATTGGTAATTAGGGAGAAATAGAAAGGAAGATTGTTAACTTTTTACAATTTCAAGGAAAAAAAAACAACATTTCATTCTTGAGTATTATAGGAATATAAGAAGGTTAACTTTACTTATCAAATATTTGTGTGTTGGAGGTGTGAGAGGGAGTTTCTAGCAGTTTATCCGATACCAATATTTTTTAAATACAGTTTTTTTAAAACATTTATTAGTTCAAACTATCAATAAATCTACCTCCATCTTTTTACCATTTAAAACAGTGACAATTGCCGTACCATATTAAACACTGAACTCGATTTTTTCATAAATATCACTTAAATACCTTTTTTTTTTTTTGGTCCACAAATGAAATGAAAAAGTAACAACTATACATCAATTATAATTAATTGTTATTAAGAAAAATATCCTAAACAAAATACTCAATGATTACTACATCATACAAAATACTCAATTTTTTTAAAAATCATCATTAAATATTTTTATTAAAATGTTTTATAGTATTGTAACACTGTTGTTCATTTAATTTTTATATTTAGTTTGAAATCGAACATTCAAGAAGGTTCTCGAAAAGCGCAGATTCTCGAAAGACCAAGAAGAGTTGGTAATTGTTTTAACAAAAAATCAAGGGCTCTTTTCAAAGTAAATAACCAAAATCAAATGGATTTATTTCACGGGACAGTTTATTTAGTGTCGATCGAATATCATATAATCTTTATTACACCTTATTAGACTACCTATTTAAGAAAAGTTATCCACCATTAACATTAATAAAATATAATAAACAGCGTTTCCCAACCTCAGGTAGGGGTGGAAACTCCTGCAAGCAATATGTTTTCAGGAAAACACGATAATTTCACAGTTGTGTTGCTTCACACGACGGACGTTTTTATCATTCCGGGCACGTCTCCGCAAGGTGTGACATTTCAATTAATCAAGCTGCGTGTCAGTCTTGATTAACAGCCCCGCAAATTAATTCAATTCGTACTTTCTCTCTTACCGTTGGGGATAGATCTCCTCGAACTGATATCCACTTAAATTTTGGGTCAACCTTATTCTTAGTATTCTTTTTTGTACTTTTATTTTTTTTAATTTACATTGATTATATTACAATTGTTAATATTATTTTGATATTTTTTTATAGTTTTCATTGGACTATTGGGACATAAAAATTTACTTATATATGACATGAGCAAAGGAGATCGACATGGTTAAATAGGAATTGGATGAGAGACCTCATTTTCCAGAGTTCAAGAGACTAGATCGAAGACGCGTCTATAAATCAAATAATCATCCTTAAATAGAAAAACATTCTAGAAATAGTATTATAGTACTACTTATGTAGGTAGTATCCTCTTCCATTTTCCTATATATTTAACTGCATTAATTAGTTCATTTAATTGTGTAGATTTTGAGTTACTTGGCTTTACAATTTCTTTTCTGTTTGACAGTAACACATGCTTCGAAAAAATATTATTTTTAGAATATTACTAGATTTGTTATTGGAACGAACTAACAGTTGGACAAACCGTCTTCGTACATGTTTGTGACTATGATGTTCGAATACCATCACTGTCCTCGAACATTCTCTCTCTTTACGACTATATATAAGGAGCGATTCACTGGAGAGTTAGTCTTGTTCTAAAGCTCAAGTCATATGGTTATGGTTATTCTGTGTTACAAAGTGATACTTTTAGTAAACTTTTTAAATATTTGTGTTTTCATAATTTCTGTGGCACAGAAAATTGTTATTCGATATTGAGTTCCTCCATACCATTCGAATTTCAATGAGCCAATCTTTCAAGCCTGTTGACTAGTGTATTTTTTCCACTCCGAGAGCATATACATAGTAGCATCTACTACTTTCACGTTTTTAGTGCCAGTTTACCAAACAAAGAATGCGCTGCGTAGTATTGGTGATAAAGTATCGATAATTTCGATATATCGGATAAAAGTTATTCAGTAATTCGAAGTGTCGAAACGGCCCTATATTCAATGGAAGATAAGATTGAAATTATTATTCGTTGATAGTATATTTTTGGTACACATAACTCTACGTGTTCAGTACATAATTATTCAATTTTAACAATGGCATTGTCAATTATTGTAAATAGACTAAAACAATTATTCTGTAAACAAAATAAATACACATCCTAGAGGAACTGGTTTACCATGATCTATTAGGGTTTACGAGTATCTCAGAGTAAACAGGCATGAATGGAAAGATGATGGATTGGCCCCAGCAAATAGAACTCCATACCCTGGATGTAGGAAACGGCTTTGTGTACCCACATCATCCTCCTCCTATCGTCAGGTGTGTTTTCACCTGCACAGCTTGACAATACAGCTTGTCGCAAAGACAACACTGTCTCTCATACCTGCCATCTATTATCTTTAACTTACTCGTGTTGAACATTTTTAAAAGTACAGAAAGAAATTACTAAAAAAATAAAAGAAAGCACTAAATTTCTTTAGAAATAATTCATGCTAAGAAAGTTTAGATAAGAATGATGAAAAAGAAAATCGATTAATTGAAACGATGAGATAGAGTGATTTGTAAACAAAAACACATAATAAGATCGGAAACAACTTGATGATTTTCATCACTATAATTTTTTATTAGTTAACTATAATCTTTACAAATAACTTCCCAGTGGTAACATCCACTTAGCAATACAGCGATATATATAATAATGAAATTCGATAAGAAAAATGGAACTTAGAAAAAAAAGACAGGAAAATAAAGAATTATTAGAAAATACCTATGCTAAGATAAATGCAATGGTTAATCTAAAAGCTTTAGAAACTTTAGTAGAGATGAGAGATGGTCAACTGTCAACTTCAATTACGATAGGTTAAATGATGGTCAGAATTTTCAGTTACAATGATATTTATTATGGTAAGCCAATGTTTCGATCCAACTTGTGGATCTTCATCAGGGCTAAAAGAAAACAAATATATGAGTATCTATGCTAGAGGGTGACAATAAATGGATACATTACAGAACTGATAATAATATAAAAGATGGTAAGAAGTCCTGGACTCAGTAGGTAAATATCAGATTCTATTTTATCTTGTTAACCAGCCTCTTATTTTAATATTTATGTATACCATCTTTTATATTATTATCAGTTCTGTAATGTATCCATTTATTGTCACCCTCTAGCATAGATACTCATATATTTGTTTTCTTTTAGCCCTGATGAAGATCCACAAGTTGGATCGAAACATTGGCTTACCATAATAAATATCATTGTAACTGAAAATCCTGACCATCATTTAACCTATCGTTTAGAAACTTTACATACTTTGTTTGTTTAACGTCACATTATGCCACTAAGGCTAATCGGAAGATGCTACAGTGGAAGTCCTAAATTTTCTTATCCAAGTATAATTAGGATAGGGATCTTTAACGAGTACCTGGCATCGTACAGCCTCGGGACCTCCATTTTACGTCCTATCCGAGGGACGGCATACACAATTATTTTTTACCTCCCATTAAAACCTCGGGGCGCGAACCCGCGACATTTACTATTGTAAGTTTCTATGCTTACTACAATAACATACGTAATCCCTGGCTTTAACTTTAAAAAAACAAAATTTAAATTGAGTTAAAATAAAGAAAAAGGTAAAAATATAAGAAGAAATTAAACAAAATATTACTGAAACAGCAATGTGTGTATGAATCAAATTTAGAATTTATTTATGCAGGATTCAGATTGCTTTTAGTTAAGACAGGCGTAAATATAGAAATAAATTTTTTAAAAATATATATATAAGCAGGAAGCTAAAAAATAAAAATATCTCTATGAAAATAAAAATATCCCTATTAAAAATAATTTGCTCTTTTTATAATTAATACCCTAAAAAGGGTGAACAAATAGGTAAATAAGCACAATACAATGTAATGTGTTTCCCCCAAGTAGTGTGAAATCCAACAACCCTTAAAAAGCTAAAAGGTTCAATTCAAAAAGATTGGCCATTAATGAAAAAAAAATCGATATAAAAAACCTAAATTAAATAGAATACAACAAACAATCACTTATGAAATCTAACAATTTAGTAGAATTCTTTTATATTTTCATTGTTAGGTAAATTCATTAATCTAAAATGTTAATAAAAAACGAAAAAGATCATTAGTTAAAAGTAAATTGTAATTATAGAGCCAGAATGTATGTAAGAAAATTACATACATTCATGACATTTTATCAATCCAATTAAAGCATTCTCGATTTAATATAAATATATATATATATTTTATTCTGAAATATGCCTAGAAACTGCAAATAAGAAGTACAAACAATACTAAAACATCCGAAACAATACTGCGACCTAGAAATGATAAAGTTTGCTATTTCAATAATGTAACATTTTAACATTATCGATTTGGCAAATTAATCCTCAATCACTCCTTAAGATTCAGGCGTAATAAGGAGAATCTGCTTATCAGCCGCTAATTATATTTCCCGACGAGGAAGGCACAGAATCCCTAATGAACCTGTGAACTGCCGCCAAAGGATTTCTCCGAATCGAAGGCTCTGCCTTTTTCAATATTAATTATTCTGGTGCCATTTCGCATGACCACCTTCGAGCATCTTTCGAACGCCGTAAGAGATAAGAAAGGAATAGAAAATAAAAAGGAAACTTAGCAATTTCGATTTATGATGCCCCCGCATTCTTCCTCCATTCTTTCTTCTCATAAGCGAACTACTTCCATTTCTTTCTTCCACTGTACCCTTCCTCCCAGCTAAGGAGGAATTCGGGCTTCTTAAGCGCCATATCGGTTCCCGGAACGTCGAGGATTCTTCAAAGGGTAGGGAAGAGTTTAAAATGATTATAGCCGCGGATTCCTGGGAGGTCCGACGGTGCATGCCTTCTTCGTAAGAGGCTGTTTCGTATATTTCTCTGTCTAGCAGTTTACTGTCGAGTATTAGTACAACTAAGCAAAACAAACTCAAGAGAGTGATGATAATGGACTAAAGTTATTCCTAGATGGAACTCATGTTAGTAACGGGAGGTTCGGCTTATCAGTACCTATATATGTTTAGGATCACATTTGACTTCATTATTTACAAAATTATAGGTACCTATTTATTCTCAGGTAAAAATATTGTTTGGTTTTTGCTTTAGCTTAATGCTGCAATGGCTAATCGGACTATGTATGCAACAGCGGGATTCCTAAACGTTGCCTTACTATGTATTATTAGGATAGGGATCTTTAATGAGTGCCTGACGTAGACTAGGTATCTCCATTTAAGGAACCATTTTTTAGCTGCAGACATTTTACTCCCTTTATAAAATCGGAAGTAAAATGATGTACCGAGCCTGTGCGATGTCAGGTAATCGTTGAATATCTCATAATTAGTAAATTGTTATTAATTAGTAGATTAACATTTATTAATAGCAGTTTTTAAGGTTGAACAAAATAAAAAGGTTACATTAAATTAGGTTAAAACATTCTTTCTTCCCAAACGGACAGCAATTGTCAACAATCTACATCTGATCTTGAGTAGCCATGTTGGTTATATGTACAGAAGTATGCGGATCAATTATAAGTACAGAAGTAGACACGGTGACGTACCTCGTGTTCTTCCGAAGACGTTCAGACCGGTGGCACTATCTGCTTTGACCATCAACGGGCTGAGAGTCAGTCTTCTTAATCTCCTGCTAAGAGGTGAAAGTTAAAAATTACTACGCTGACTGTGCACGAATCTGAGACGTAATCGTTTCCATAAAAAGGAGCTTCTCGCCTTCTGTCGACAGAAGATAGAATTTAAGGAAAAAGTTCTATTTCTATCTTTTATTTCAGTGTCACTCAATTTGTATCTTACAAAGTCATGATTTCAAGATTTTACCCTTTTTTTTTTTTTTTTTTTTATGTAGGTACTTTATTTCTATTTCCCCTAATTCTGGTTCACTATACCACCCAATTGAATATAAACAAGTAAATGACATCCTTTGTTTGATCATACCAGAAACAAATTATTTCTAGAGCGTGAGACTAAAATCATGACTCTCTAACAAGGAGGTAGAAGAACGACATTAGCAGAGAGGTCGGAGAAAGAGGAAGCGGACTGTGAACCTCTTTGGACGGACCCCCGACAGTGCTAATAATTGAAATTCCTCGCCGCTAAGGCTTTGTCTAGCAACAATGAGCGGGCGAGTTTACATTGAATTTCCTCCCTGCACGCTAGCCTCTTAGCCCGGGATTTTCGAAATTCACTTATGAAGTATTCTCCTGCTGAAGGTAAGTACCTACTTCCCTTGCACGAACTAACCGCCTATACTTTCAGCTCACACAGGAAACCCTCGGAGCTAAATCCAAGGAAATTAATGATAGAGTTGTAAATTAGTTTGCTAAGGTGAAAGGGACCTCTAGTGTCTAATTTTTAGATAATCTGTTAATTTATATTTTAAATAAATAACGACAATGACAACAAATTTTTTTGGATACCGATGATTCTCGACATTGTAATCTCATAACAATAACTAGGAAAGCTAAGAGTTGATGGGCCACCTGTTTCTAACAAACTTATTTTGTTTTTTCTAGATTAAAGAAAATACTTGCCTGTATTGCTGTATTACACATGCCTGAGGGTTCTGTGAAACGCGACCAAGAAGAGAAAACAAATTTTATATAATTTTTTAAAATATTTTTTTCTCTGCCTTTGTCTAGGTGAACGGACCTTTTTTTATTACTTACATACCGACTTGTTTGATTTTTATTGAGGTACCAAAAAGGTTTTTTTTAAATTCTTCCATTGCTGAAGACATAATGAAAAAAAATACAGTTTAAGGAAATTATACTTAACAAAAATAAATTAATAAATTTTGAATAAGAATTTTGCAAGCTACTTATATACAATTTTTATAACTTCTCAAGATTTTTTTTTAAATTCTAGGTAAATATATCCCTTAGAAAGCTGATTAACAGCTCCATCAAACAAAATTGACAGATTTAAAATTATTCATTTAAAAAATATAGTTGAACTCTTTATTAAATTATATTATAATCTGTCAACGGGAAGGACAATGGTTAAATTTCTCTCTGTCATTCATGCATCATTTAAAAAAAATTACAAATAATAATCTTCCTAATCATTGAAGGAAATAAAATAATCAACAAAATCTCTTTCTTTCCCCAGTTCATTTAAGAGTTGATCGGTGAAACATGTTAAAATTATCACAATTTTTGTGGTTTTTGAAAAAAAAAAAAAATTGAAAGCCAAACTAGGACACAAGAATATTTCGACCAAAATATTTTTCATTGCTTTGAAAATTCATACTTGGAAAAGTGGGGGTCATGAGGAGCGAAAAACGAACATCAACTTTATTCTTCTTTATAAACATATTTAAATCCGCTTCCCTCCAACGAAGAGTAAAAATTTTTATGATATCTAACTATACCACCTACTATACTCTAACTATATCCTTATGGCATTTCCTTCTTCTTTTAACCGAAAAGTTGAAGAATAAGAACAGTGCGCCCCCCTTTTAAGTAAGGAAACCACAACATTAAAGCAGTTATGACGCGCATTGAATGTATGGACATTGAAAACTATAATCACTAACCTTTTAATTTAACTCCTATTACACGAGAGGATGAAAAGTAATATCAACGGATAACTGTCTTACATGCCCGCAGTTAGGTTCAGAACTAATTCTCACATTGAACTAGTAACTAAATAGTAAGAAACTGTAGCCTGGTGGTGGTGGTCAAAAATAAAACTGGGAAAACATTATATTCCCCTAATATCTATTTTTCGCTTATTTTTCTTTTCTTTTTCATTTGTGTCAATAATAGAAAGTGTCCAATGCGAATAATGGCCCTTGAGGAAAAAAAGAAAATTGGGGGATCTAGAAGTATAAAGAAAGTTAAATTTAAGTCACGAAAGCCGGCTTATTACTTCAATCCTTTTTGCAGAATTACCATATCCAATCCCGACGAAGGAGTAATTGGGATCCCTTGCACCTCTAGCCGGATGACCGCTATCCATCTCCCAGGCTCTAATTTGACCGATCCATCTCCGGAATAAAATTCCTCCTCGACAAATGTCATTTCGGCCTCCTAATCAGAGAACAGAAGAGTGAGGAGAGCTTTTCCATTTGTCGGAGCTGACGGATAATCGATAGTCCCGTTCGAGACTTCGATGTAACTGCCCTCTCTGCCGCGATCTGGACGGATACGAGGAGATCAATCACGGCAATTCCTCGACGCCTTTCTTCTCCGGATTGGCAACTTTCTACTTTGGGAAACTGGCACCCGGAAAATCCCGCCCGTATTTGGAAGGCGGGGCACCAATTTTCGTTGAAATTGTATTCCATCCCATGACAGGCCGTGATGTATTTCGATATGTAAGCAGTATTTTCGTGAGAGGAGGGGAAAAAAATAGGTCACAATATACAACTTTTATTATAACTTCAGTTGCAGGCACCCTGCTGACATCCACTGATGAGAAGTGACGGGAGATTTAATAAAAATCCTAAATCATTTGAAAAAAATATATATATAATTAAAAAAACAGCAACATATACAACCAATCAAACCACGCAAAAAAATCAGAAGAGATACATTAGTGTACCAAAAAAATAAAACACATATTTATAATCAGGATCTACAAACTAAGTTTCTGTAATACGCTATATGTGTCAGCTAAATAAAAGAAGAAGAGAGATCCTGGGACACTAAATAACTCTACAGACAAATAAGTCCATATAAGATTAAAAAATCAAAATAAAAGAGAACCGTAGATCAACCAACTACAATTCACGATTTAATTTTTTTTCATTGCGATATGGTCAGTGTAATGCCAAAGTGAATTAAGCGCCAATCCATTTTAATAAATTTAAAAAAAATAGTTACATTTATTTCTTTTAATTCTGGTACAAATTATATGAATAGAAAGAGGCAAAGTAAAATATTGTAACGAAAAGCAAAACACCTAACATTTGATTTTAAATAGTTTTAGACTTGTTGGAGCAATCTGTTCTTATAAATATAAATTGTTTAACCCATATGAGTGTTACAATATGTTCTGGTTCAAAAGTGTTAGTAGCAAACGTATTTTAAGTAAACCTATTTACAGGTCCTTAGTTCGCTTTGCTTTTACACCGACCATATATTAATTTACTGTTTAATTTAATAGTTAATTAAAATTTTATATTAATATACCACATATTAAGTTATTAGTTAACTAACACTATATATATTTGAGGCTAGTAATATAAGATCGAAATTATTCCCAAATTGATGTTAAACCGGCATATTATGATTAAATATTTGGATCCTTAAGATGAGAGACCTAGAGCCTTAACAAAGGACCGCCAGCCATAAGAGTGTCGAAAATTCAAAAAGCTTTTTAGAACGAAAATATAAAGTTTTATTTCTATAAGTTGATCACAGACATTAAAAGGCTTTTATTTTGTTTTGTTTTAATTTTACCTTTGCTAATTTTTCGGTATCACAATTGTTAATTATTTTTCCTCTTCTGGTGCCTTGTCAAGAGAGAAAGGCGCCTTAGCTGAAATCCATTCATAATTCAGAAGAAAGCAGTTCAAAACGCCACCTCCGCGAGATGTATTGGCCAATGCGATAAAATTTATCGAGCTCGTTAGAAGCCTATATAACCATATGAGGGTGTTTCCGGGTCTTCCTAATACATTTCCTGTAATTCGTATGCATTAACATTATGGGCGAAATTTAAATTGTAAACTTCTAGTACTTATCTGAAATTTCGGAGTCGGGGGGGGGGGGGGGGGGGGGTGCAGAATCATATTAACAAGGAACCATAAATTAATTCTAGGAGAGAGAGAGTGAACAGATGTACTCCGGGACTCATTAGCAGGGTCTGGAAATGGGCCTACACGGACTACATACTACAATACAACTCCCGTCTATTGTATTGTGCTCTCATGATGCTATGTTCGTAATCATAGCCTTTGAACTGTAATTAGCTTATGGGATATATTTTCCGCTCATTATATTAGATTAATTAGTTCATATCACTAAAAAAAAATAGGAACAAAAACATATTTAATAATACTATCGAGACTTCCCGAGAGCATCTCTTAAGGTGCCTTTACACCCTACGAACTTTACCTTCGAACAGCCTTCACGTCGACTGTTCGGGTATCCTAGGTACTTCAACTGTTCGCCTGTTTTTGGGGGTAGCGCTAGTGTCACTTTTGATTCGGGTTTTTCCCAAGTGACAGGAGTTGTTTGTGATACTAGTGCGCCGTTGTAATTCGTCTCCTATTTTTTTTTACTTTTCAGATAATATAAAATATATTGATAATGGAGATTTTTTCTTCAGCATAAGCCAACATCAGCCATATTTGTTCGCTTAACGTCACGTTAAATATAAATGGCTGTTCGTGGAAGGCCGGTACCTTCAAAAGAAAACCTGGACAATGCTCTCCACATAGAACAAAAAGCTCTAACCAACTTAATGCTTTTCCTTAAAAAGAAAAATATATTTAATAAAATGTAGCTTACTTTTTATAAATTATAATTGTATGGAAGCATCAAAGTTAGTTTATTACGGTAATTTAATTGAAGGTTACTGTATTGCATTGTAATTTTATTTTATTTAAATGTATTTTATTTTTATTTTAATTTTATAAATATTTTTTTACAGGGCGTAAATGAACCAGGTGGTCGAAATCCCGAGAATCGTAGGAGGTATGGCTTTCCATAATGTTATTTCCGTAAATTAAAATATACAATGAGAACTCCAATTTATAACTACGTTACAAAATATATATTAAGTAGCTGTGACAGTAACTGTATGCCTAGCTGTCCAAGGTAGACAAATCCACTGGTCCTTGATCCAGACATGTGATCACATACAAATAGCTGTAACCGTTCCAAGCTCTAGAACAATATTGACGTAACAGACTTCCGTCAAAATATATATTTTTTTTAATTTACTGAAAATTTTAGGAGTAAAATGAGAAAGCGCTATGAATTCAGTGCCTTATGAAGGCATCAAAAAGAAACTACTAATAGCCAAACTTCCTCATGCCTTAATATGTCATTTGATTAGTTTAAGAGCTATTTACGCTGATTGTCTCAAGTCTGTCAAGACACGAAGATTAATACATAAAGTAAAAAAATAAATAAATTTTATAAAATAATATATTATAAAAGTATTTATGTACCTTCAATCTGAGTTGCTGAAGCAGCCAAGGCGAAGAAGAGGACCAAAGCTGCTACAATCCTACGACGGTCCAGTTCTAGCATTTCAGGGCATTATAGTCTGAAAACAGAATATCCATACATTTCAATAACAAATAAATAATAAAAAAGTAATAATTAATAAAAACTTTTATAAGCGAAAAATAAAGCATGGCATAAAATGTTTTATGCCTCTAAGCAAAAACAATAAAAAAAACTAATATTAAAACCAACAACAATAAAATATTCAGTAATATTGTGGTGGAGGGGGGGGGGGAGGAGAAGTGATTTATAGAAATAAACATTAAAATCGGTTTAAGATATATTTGGCAGATTAAAAATTAACCAGAAAAGATGAGTTTTTGCAAATTGGCGAAGATTATCATCTATCAGGGGAAAAACTCAATTACATTTCTCCATCTGGTTTGTACACGTTGTTATACTTTTCATTATTTCATAGGCCTAATCTATAAGATTAATCGATAAAATAAATTTCATGAAGATATATACCATAAAATGGACTTTAAAAGAAACCATTTTTAAAAAAAATATGACAGAAGAAGCAGGAATTTTTTTTCAAAATAACAAATTACTCTACACAATCAATACATAATTGTAAGCGTAATCAATAATTTTAATTTACTTGATGAAATTTGATTAATAAATAAAATAATAATGAATATTTAAAAAAAAATACCATTTTGTTCTGACAATGGACATAATCAAGAAAAAAAAATCTACACGGAAATTAATAAATATTTAACTATTATATTTTTGAAAACTTTATCCACCATATCAGTATTTCTAATTCAATCGGGCATATGATGCAGTAGTTGTAACAATTGAACATTTCATAAATACTGAATCAATAATATACTAAAATAATTACAGTATAATTCAGATATTTTAGAAAAAAAATTTTAGACTTATTGAAGGACAAAAAAATTATTAAAATGCCAATTTTATACTCTCAACAACGTCACCGTAATACTTAAAATGCTTGTAATGACTTAATGCTGGAATTACCAATTAAACATTATTGGAATATAAATCAAACATATATAGTTATTATATACGCACTCTAGTTGTATATGTAAATATATAAAGAGCATTCGGTCTCTTGCTTCAAAGCAAAGCCGTTGATGATCACTAAGCTGAAAGTCGATTACTGAACACATCAAAGGCCTTTTCAACTGGTTCCTAAATCTAATTTACTTCCCTTCTTGATTATTACATAAGATACATTATTAGAGATGCATTAAGGTCCACCTTCATCCCTGCTAAACCTTTAAGGCTATAAGACTATTCAGTTTATTACACCGAGTAGGATACACACAAAGTGTCCTCAAAAATAAAATAAAAAAGTTTAACAATGATTTCTAAAAAAGTTACTGACGAGTTGATTTCAGTTGATTTGAACCAGTACCCGAGATATTGCCTTTACTAATAGGTTGTACTGCAAATCAGTGTTTTGAATAGACAGAATATTAATGAAAAAACAAATAAGAACAAAAAAAATAAAAGTATAAGTAAAGATAAAAATTGGGAAAGCTAAGAATACAAAATCATTAATCAAATCAGGGGCAAAATGAACGAACCCTCTTGCGGTGACATCATGGGAAAGATGCTCTCAGCGGCAGCTGGACCACTCGGGACTGATTCTTCCTCGCTTCGCCGAATGTCAACAATAACCAATGAACCGCCCTCTTTGAGGAGGGTGAGGAATCCAAGGACACCGAGCAAGAATATCACGGATTTAAGAGGATCCAGCCTCTGGCTACGTCAATAGGACCTCGATGGTCCTCTTTATCGTAGAATAATAAATGAATAAAGAATGAATATTAGAAAAAGGTAATAAGAAAAGTAAATTTATCCAATAATAACAAATACCAGTACAAGAATATTCATTATTTCTGTTTGCACTGCTTAAATAGTGGGTAATGCTTCTGAAGCGTGGCTCATAAGCGTTGCCTGTTTTGAGAGCTTATGCGACCGTAATCTTATCCCCCATCGCGTCTTTTTCAGTTAAAGGGGGCCTAGATTAGCTTTACTTTATAGATTTTATAGATTACTTTATAGATCCGAGCTTTACACTCTCGCTCGCTTCGCTTGCTCTTCAGGGATAAATAAACCCCCAATATGGTTCGCTATTTAACGTAAGACTAAGAAACTAATCGATCGCTTCTTGTATATGGTGATTGTAGATGGTGAACACTAACTAATGCATTACTGAAACCGTTCCAGGCAATTCTAGGACTTGTGCAGTAACAGATATACAGTAACAGGAATAAACATCTGTTTTATGCTCGTCACAATCTTAGGCAGGTAAAAAAATAGTTGAATGTTGAATGCAACAACATTTAATTATATTTGAAACTGTTTTGAAAATGAACTGAATGAATGAACTGAAACTGAAAGTTTTAAAATATTTAAGCTGAAAACTATCTAAAAAGCAAAAACTATTTTCAACAAATTATTGTAAATATAACTTTTTCTCAACTTAATGTATTGAATATACAACAAAAAGATCTTGCATAGAGATAATAGAGGAAAGATGGAGATAATAGGTAAAAAAAAAAAAAAAAAAAAGGTTTTGAGTTAGACTTTTCTTGAAGGGGGCCATGGAGCCCAAAATATTCTTTCCCTTTTTAGCACCTTAATTATTAAATGAAAAATCCGAAAAAAAATAGTAGTCACAAAAAAATTCAAGATTAATGTAAACATGAACTGAAATTTTTCTGTAAAATTTTATATCTAGAAGAAATAATTGAGTTGGAAAAAAAAAAAAAAGTTTATGGGGTCGCGGATATAATTTAAAATTACTAAACTATAATTTTATAAAGGCATTTGTACAAAATTTCAAACAATCAATTTTTTTTTTTTAATGTACCCGAAAATACTATTTTTGAAAGTGTACATTAGTTAAATATCTTATATATCATGAAATTGAATTTCAGAAAACACGGAAATGTCATTTCGAATTATCTTGAAAAATAACTTTCATTTCCCTATATATATAATATTATAATCTATGATTTTTTTTTAAAAAGTTATTAGGATTAAATAACTATAAAAGGTTCATAGACCCCCCTCTTGGTAAAACTAAGAAGTAAAACTGTTTTTAAAATGCGATTTTCAGTTAGACCAGTCTGTTATTGGACGAGCGATAAATGTACTATAAATATGCGTTCTCTAGAAGCTTTAACAGATTAATAATTTATTTTTAAAATTGGTAGCAATCAGGAAGTCATTAAAATTTCTTCACTGTTAAAAAAAAATATATAAAATAAGAGTAAACAGAAGAGATTACAAGGGAAACCGCTACGTTGTGAGCCATAAAATATAATCTAATCCATTTTTAATTACCTGAAGACAAACAGACAAATTAAACAATTTTTTTTTGATGAATTGAGCCCGTATAAGAAAATTAATATAATTTGCTATAAATTGGCCCAAGCTAAAATAACCCTTTATCACGAACAGAGATCAATTACGGGCTATAGTACGTGGCAGGGAGGGTAGCAATTTATTTCGGCCCCAAATGCAAAAACTTTTTTTTTTTCATTTTTCGTTTTTGTTTTCGCTCTCATATGAGAAAGTTGGTATTTATGGTTGCGGGGTATTGCAACTCAGATGATCTTATAACCCGAGACTACCCGCTATATACCTGCAAAGATGATATATTAATTCAGTTTAGCATTAAATGGTCTGTAATGTATGCGGATAATATAGCCCTCATGTTTAAAACTTCATTACCGTTCATTCCATTTTTATTACGAGATAAAAAATCCATAATATTTATGATTAATTAGGTATTTTATACAGATGGGAATTTCAAATAACTTAATCAAACATAATGAGAGGATTCGCTATATTTATTAAAGCCGCATTTAAAATACCTTTGGAAATAAATTTGCATACATTTGCCTACAGTAACTGTATAGCTAATGAGTTTCTGAAAAATATAATTAAAACCTTATTTGATTTTATTTTTACCTACCTCGAGTTCTCTAAAAAAATCATTTAAGTAGATCAAACAGGTTAAGAAAATAATTTTCGGTTACGACACTTATTTATTTATTTATTTTAAAACAAAAAATACGTAACAACTTTTTTTTAAATTTTATGAACATGTATCATTCTATATGTTTATATGTTTATCATATAGGTCAGTATTTCAACAATATTATTTGTCAAAAATCGGCTATTTTTAGATATAACTTTTTTTCTGAATGCGCTGAAAGAGCGGTTGGTATATCCTTGCGGATCATTATGGTTACGAAAAATAAAAATCTGATATTTCAATTATACTAAAAAAAAAAAAAATAATTTACCTCTAATTGACTTCAATAATTTTAATTACATTTTTTTAATTTGTTTTGTTTTTTGTTGTTGTTTTTTTCTTGCATGGCAATAAACTTGGAAATTTTTTCCGATTTACGCTATAATTTCTTTTAGTTGATAGGTAATAGTTAAAAACAAATATTTTAACATTATCTACATTTTTAATATAATTTTAGTGAAATGCCAGGGCCAAATTTAGAGTTACCAAGGTATTTCAACCAATTGCAATCTTTAAATATATTTGTTTTCCTAATTCACAAAATTCCTCATCTGATACAATCTTTAGGTAATATCTTAGGAAATCCTGTCCAAGACAGTGCCCACATATAGGTCGAGCTGTAAGATTATACGAAGTACATGGATACTTGAATCAGCAAGCAGCTAAGGTTATGGCACCCACTTAAGTAAGTCACCTTCCACTTCAGGTGCTGTTTAGGTAAAGACCTAGTTGAGTAAAATATAATAATATAAATAAAAAGAGACACTAGTGCCGTCCTCTGCACGCACATTAATAAAGTGTGCGTATCCGGAAAAAAAATGTTGAGTCCCTAGGTCGAGACACTAAATAGATAGATTGATACTTAATACTTAATCTATAATAAATAGATTAATACCAAGCTTATAATTATTTCATGATATGATATCGTGATTGAGATAAGTTATCCAAACATTACAATTGTAATTAGAAACTCTTTTTCAAGAAATTGTTTAAACTACTTTTGATTTATGAAGGTCTTGTTAGAATTTCAAAGATGACCTTCAGATAAAGTAAAATTTTGTATGATCTCGTAAGGATAAGCTACCTCTTTCAGAGTATTCAGAAAAAAATCATAACTGAAAATAGCCGATTTTCGAAATTTAACGTAATGAAAAGGAGTGAGATACATAAGAAATATATAGTTATAAGATTTTGTATTAATGAATACGCTCATAAAATAAGAAAAAAACTTATATTTCTAAAATTGAATAATCTTAGGAACAATTCCATTTTCGTATGCATGAATTCAACTTAGCTTCAGTACAAAACAGGAACAAAAGACATTTTTTATAAAAAGGTACGGAAGTTATCTAGAAACTTTTTCTAAATATTACATCCGTTATTCTGACCAAAATGACACATACTGAGCATATGCAAATATTGCTCTGTATCTCAAAGCCTTGATAAAAAAAAAAAAAAAACAAAGATTCATAATACTGTGATCCTAAAAATGAAATCCAGAAAATAAGGTAGGTAAGTTAAATATTGATTGAATTTTTCTACAGAACCAAACATGAACATTAAGGACATATTTTGTAAAAATTGGATGTTTTTTTCATTGGAAGCACTATTATTCACCTAAGAAAATTATTTTCTATTTCGCAAGTTTTACAACCTTTTTGTAAATATTAAATCCGTTATTTTGTCCAAAATGACACATACTCAGCATTTGGAAATATAGCTCTACATGTCAAAGCCTTAGATAAAAAAAATATCACTCATAATATGCACTGAAAACTAAATTCAGAAAATAAGATCATTTATATCCCTGTTACTATCGTTAGTTCCTCTGCATGTACAAAACATTTAAATTTGAAATATCCCATTCCATTTTTAATGAAAAGGAACATGGGATTTAATTTTGGTTTGTTTATTTACAATTACGCAGGCCTATAAGGTAAATATAAATAAATAAACAATACCAATACAGTAAAATATGATAATTTTATTATGTATTGAAGCTAACAGAATCCAATTATTTAACTCTTTAGAGTAAGGAGAAAATGAAAGATTCTTTCAAACTTTAAGGATAACAAATGCAATGGATAATATAATAGAGGGAAATGCAGTTACAAATAAACAGACGTCATAAGTACATCATCTCTCTGACAGGCCGAAGTGGAAGGAAACTGTCACTTGTCAGAAATTGTGGGAACAAGACACGTCATTTAAGAACAACTAGCATAGCTAATATCCTTAACAGTCTTCTTATGATTAACGTTTCCTCTTCTGCGTGGTTTCCAACTCGGACAAATTGTCCAACCCGTTTGGCGAACCCGCGTAAATAGGATGTGCTGTAACGACCTGCGAGTGCCTTTACGAGGTTATCAGCTAATTTAGCCATTTACAAGACAATTTCTCTTAATATTTAGCCTTTTAAAAAAGAGTGGAAAAAATATCTTCCTTAGGCTACTAACGCGCAGTCACGTATTAATTCTGAACTCCGTCGTCAACAAGTCTTCGTTGTTAAGCGCGTGGTATGATTCAGGGGTCCTCCATCCTTGGAATAGAGTAAATTGTCCTAACATATATGTTGTATAAGACATTTTTTTAATATGATAATGTTTTTATTCGTCTGAAACATTAAGGTGCCTTGACACCTTACGAACAAGTTCTACTTCGAACCTTGACGTACCGACGTGAAGCGAACAGCCATTTATACTTCACGTGAGGTTAAGCGAACCAATATGGCTTATGATAAAGAAAAAATCTCCATTATCAATATATTTTTTATTATCAGAAAAATTAAAAAATAGGAGACGATTTACAACGTTTCACAAATTACACTAGTATCACAAACAACTCCTGTCACTTAAAAAAACCCAAATCAAAAGTGACCATAGCACTACCCCCGAACCCAGGCAAACAGATGAAGTACCTAGAACACCCGAACAATCGACGTGAAGGCTTCACGAAGGTTGTTCGAGGGTGGTGTTCGAAGGTAAAGTTCGTAAGGTGTAAAAGCACCTTTAGACAACATCCCAGTTCCATGATGGAAGTACTCATCGTACATATAAATAATAGTAGACAAAAACTCTATTAAAATCTGAAACACCTTTACTTAACTAATGAAACAAACGAATCATCTTAACCAAAATACTAAATTCGAAGTTTTGTAAAACACACCTACGTAAACAAATAATAAACCGAAATTTCATGAAGTACATGAAGAGGCTAACAATAAAATTGCACAGATACCAATTACTTTTCCTTCTTAAACGCTGCATTACCTTCTGCAGTACGAGACCAATAATTATTTTCATAAATTTATTAATAATAAACTGAAAATCAAGAAAAGCAATAAGAGTAATCACTTGTCTGATCCGTCACGGCACGTAAATATAATAAATAATTGATACTCTTAATTATTATACCTATATTATTACTGTCAAGAGCTTTCATGAGGTTTTATACTATTAAATTATGGCTGTAAAGTGGAATAAATATCTTACAGCATCCAGATGTCTTCAGCTCATGCTTGCCGGAGGCAACTTATGCGACGACTAATCTATATAAAGACTACAGAGAAACGCAAATACATTATTCCGAACGTGCTTAGTAATTACTAAAGCGTTTATGATTTAAAATTCAAAACACTCTCTTACTAACGATCTGTTCTCCTTCCTAATTACGATAATCTCTGTTATATTAATGCCCTCTTGGCAGAACCATTTATCAAAAGGGGCTCGTCCCAGCAACTTGCGAAGGTCGCCGTTTCTTAAAGTTCCTTCCCGGTATCAATATATTTATATAAAGTATATTCTTCCTGTAAACATCCCATAATAATGGCCAGTGATTGACTTTTGGCCAATAAAATATAGGTTTGCTGATTGGGCAAATATATTTTTATAATTTCTGCTTGGTGATTTTGATCATAATTTCGAATGCATAGTTTTATTGCTATTAAATGCGCTTGGCATTTAATAGCAACAAAACTATATACAGGAATATATGCTACTAGCGGGGTACAGTATACAATAACTCTAGTTGGCACCCTCCGACGAACACTCAGTCAGCAGATCTCATAAGGCGGAGACGTTTGCCTGTGACAATACTCCTTTCTTATTTCATCGCCCCTCAAGCAGACCATTCCTATTCCAGAAGACTCCTCCACTTCCAGGACCTCTTGTATTAGCAACACCTCCCCTCCTCCCCGCCCTACCTTTCATTACTTCCAGTTTTCCAGTCTCTTATAGGATCGTTTTCCTTATCTTCCCGTAGCCGGGGCAAGCTGTTGCATTCAACTTATCTGTTTATACCTACTGGATTTACTTACTGCCTTACGAGATGCGGAGGGGGGGGGGGGAGAAAGATTCTTATCCGGATTTCCCTAAGGTTACTGCCTTCGAGTTACGTTTTATCACCTGGCCTTATGACAGACCGGCACAATGAAATTCAGGACCTACTGATTCCAAAGTAGCTTCGTAGTAAACAACTATAGTCGACTAGTATAGTTTTTCTACTAGTTCTACTAGTATACTTCTATACTATTATAGAATTAAATTAAACAATTATTTGTAATTCGAATTATAATTTATTAATATAATTTCGTAAAATATAAAAAGCAGGTTCAACAGAGAAATTTAGAACATATTTTATTATAAACAAATATCGTCTGATTAAAATAATAATTAATAAACATTATGATGCACATAAACATATGATGTTTTTAATTATCTCTAATGTAACCAACGTAGAATATGGATTTTTATTTATTATTTTTTCTTTTTTATATTCTACGGATTTTCTACAAATTATGCTTATAACTGAAATCTCACACAAATAATAAATCTAAATATAAAAAAAAGGAGGAAGTTAATCTGTCTGTTACAACCATAATATGATTATAATGATTACTGCGATGAGACGGTGATGTTAAATTTGCAATAGAAAAATTATTGAATGATTCTAACGCATGTACAATACAAACGAGCAAGCGTTAATTGAATTTTTTTAAAAATAGAAAACATACTAAACGATTGCGATTTAGCTCTTCAGACTATTCATTAGCATTCATATTATATACCTACTGAACACAATATAAAAAAATAAATAAATAAAAACACTTAGAGCTGTAAGCTGCTTTCTGAAACTTTGATAAATTACATTTTATACACATATGCAAGACTGGTCTAACTAAAAAAAAAATATATTTTTCAGGAAAGCTAATTAAATTTCCTTTTTTTAACCAGAGCCTGCTTTATCCGAACATTAAAATGTTTCGGGAACCATCACTATCATGGAATAGAAGCGAACGTTCACATAGATACCAGAGAATATTTTGAAGATCATTTGTAAAAGAGCATAAAAACTAAGAAGGGCTATTTCGAGATAGACTATCCTTCCATGGGACGAGAGATATATACATAAAATATATATAATTAAATATATATATATAAAATATTTTATTTAATAAATGTTCCAAGTTAAGATATTCATACAAGAAATATCAGAAGGGGCGAAGAGATGACGGAGTAGCAGAGAGGAGATTATCCCATCTCATCAGAAGACCCGGAGGGAGCCTTTCTTCAGAGCATTCCAGCTGCCAAACTGGGCACGAAATGAAGCAATTCCAGTCACTTTTTCTCCAGTGCCAGGCTATATCTCTGTGGCCGGAGGAGGAATTCCAGGTGCCCGGTATCGACTTTGAATTAAAAAAAACCCGGCAGTTGACTTGCACGTTTAATGTCCGCCCGTCTGTTTTAGTTTTCTTTTCGGAAGCAGCGAGTTACTAATTAGCACAAATTCTTGTTTTATTTATGACGTTTTTTTCTTATTTTCCTTTTTTTTTCTATCTGATCAATATTCATCAGAACAAGATATCTCCTGGTCGTTAATCTTTTTATCTCTTTATATACTTTTCGTTCATTTTATTTATGAAGTAAACTAGTATATAGCGTTAAGTGCTCATAAATAACCTGAAGTTGGTCACATGCTAAGATATGTTGATTTTTATATTTATTATAAATATCTTAATCTATAGTCAAATAAATTATATATATATATATATATATATATATATATATATATATATATATATATATATATATATACTAAACCCTCTTCACAAAACATTGAAATGACATTTCATTAGCCATTTCGCGAAACCTAATAATCTTAGAATAACGTAAAGATAGTTGTTCTAGGATTCTACGGTATGAATCCATTATATGCATTTCTTCTTCAGGTTTTAATCATGTAACTGGTTTTACAGCTGCCAAACTTTCAACCATCGTGCTACGGGCTTCTTCAGGGCCAATACAGTAAACCCTCATTATTACGAACTCGGATATAACGAACACCTCGATATAGCGAACCAAAATACTATCCCCCAAAAATTACCATTATATTTCTGCTGAACCCCTCGTTATAGCGAAATCCCTCGGTTAGTGCGAACTACGAACTAAATTTGATGCCCGAGAATTATTATATTTTGTTATAACGAACTGCTAGAATTGTTATTAATTTTTTTTTTTACTTTATTACGTAGGATAAACGCGGTAAGACAAAATAGCACCAGTTTTTAGAATTGAGGGTTTTTTTTACTCTTAACTAATCCGATTTCCTTTTGCTCTCTCTCTCTCTCTCTCTCTCTCTCTCTCTCTCTCTCTCTCTCTCTCTCTCTCTCTCGCTCTCTCTCTCTCTCTCTCTCTCTCACTCTCTCTCTCTCTGATTCCATTGACTTTTTTCTCAAAACTAGCTCAGTTCTGTTTCGAACTCTGTATTATTCGAATCAGTGTTCTGTAGTCGTTTATACTGTTTGTTTTTTAATACAATGAGTTCGTTGGTAAACGTGTGTCACAAACGTAAATCCTTATCAATCGAGGAAAAATTGAAATTCTCCAGGATATTGAATCGGGAATTCCAAGTAAGAAATCATCGCAGAAAAATAAAAATTCCATAATCAACATTGTTAACCATTGTTAAAAACAAAGATAAATTAGATTCAACCGCAGTCCAAGGATTAACTTCAGTATCAAATAAACGACTGCGCTCTGGGGCTCTTGGATATTTGGAAAACAATTAATAAATTGCTTTAAACAAATGAGATCTCAAATACCAATCTCAGACCCTCTTAATAAAGCCAAGGCTAAAGAACTCTCAAGTGAACTTGGCAGGTAAATAAATGAATCTCATTTTTTAATTAATATGTAGTTTATCTAAAAATAAATTACATACATGCGTTTTAATTTAACTAGTTCTAATGAAAGAATTTCCTTCATATATGATCAGATTAGTGCGGCCATTGGCTAAAAAAAAATATTAAAAAAAAGAATCCTCGGTTATAACGAATTTCGTTATAGCGAACTATGAATATCGAACCCCTTGCCAGTTCGCTGTAACGAGGGTGTACTGTACAAGATTCTTGCATTGGCCCTGAAGAAGCACACAGTACGATGGGTAAAAGCTTGGCAGTTGTAAAACCTGTCACAGGGACAAACTCTGAAGAAGAAATGCATATAAAACGTAAAGATCGTACTACAGTACCTGAACATCTGGAGGATCATTCCATTTTTAGGATCAATCATTTCAAAGAATTGAAAAAAAAAAGTAAGCATATAATTTGATAGATAGTTGAGGTAAGGCAAAAGTCTAGGCAAGCTTTAAAAAACGAGAAAAAAATCACTTAGGAATATACGAGTTTTCCGAGGTTTCGCGATTCTCTGTTCATCTCGACAGTTTAAGGATCCGACAGATTATTCCGGACGATAAAGGTTATGATGGAAGGATACTCCTGTTGAATTATGCCCCGGGGAGTACAATAACCCCGAAGGAGCATAGTCCTGATTTACGCCTACTGTTAAGGAAGGGCCTTGCAGGGCTGTATCCATCTTATGCACCCTCTTCGGACCCTTTATGCGACGACTATCCCTCATAAATACACATTATATTCTCCGGCGTTTTTCTCTTCGACCGACTGTTCCCTTTCGCCGAGGATATTATCGTATGAATACACAGCACATTAGGAAGTGTCGAGTCTTCCGTATTTATTTTCGAAGTGTGAACATCATAAGGATAACCTCGTAATAGTAATAACACGTGGAAAAAGGGTTGTGACATTGTTAAAGTGTTATAAAGAGTTAAAAAATAAGTTAAAACTTCACAATAATGAATGCTGGTTACAAAAATAAAATAATAATCAGGCAGCATTACAACACTCAACTACTCAATAACTAAAGAGATAATTGATTGATACCTAATCATATTACTATCAATGATTACAAGAAAAAATCTGATTTTTCTGTATTTTTTTTTTTTTTTTTTTTTTTTTGTTAATGATCTTACGAATCAATATAAAATTCGGTTTTTAGGTCAAAACCATTTATGGGGTGATAAGACAAAAGTATGCAATGATCCTGACTAGTCGGAAGGCAAACAAAATAACTTCCTAAGGTTTTTTTTTTTTTTAAATAGAGAAAGTAACAATATAATATGTCCCACATAAGGGAATTTAGCATTAGTGATCTAAGAATCCATATGGCCAAGAGTAACTAAAGAAGAAACGAATAGCCTAGTGTAATAAACTAAAAAATCAAGCAAGAAAAAAAACGTGGAAGTGCAAAAAATGGATGTATGAAAATAAAAATACTTATATGCATTTACCCCTTTTCTGCGTAGGAAGACTACAAAAAATTATCGTGCAAATTAAAAAATAAAATAGAGTCCTTCCTTTTTATATATTTATAATTTCATTTATTTTTTTTTTTTGACATAAAAGTAACTTAATTTTCGTCTTTATTGGAGGGTAGTTTCTGAACAATGAAATCTTAAACCCGACCTAATATTCTAGAAAGCCTTTCAATATCATGTAAATATATTAATACTTTTTAATGATGTTACAAAAACTTTGTATACATTTTTGTACCGGAATATATTCGTGTGTTGCTGCCCCCTTTGAAATTTTGAGAAACAAAAAATACTAATTAAAGAAAGTCGTATTCATTTACTACATTTATTAAGCATTTTAAAACACGTAATTTAACTTTTAAATACCAATAAGCTATATTTTAACAATTAATTGAGCCTCATAAGGTCAGAATACGTTAACCCTTTCGAGAATTTTATCAGCCAAACCCACTTGACGAAAAATTTACTAGCCTACCGCCCTCGACGAAATCCTATTGGATTATCCGTTAATAACGATATTTATATATAAAGAAATTTTATATAAAGATATTTAGAGCCATTTATCACGCGCCAAATTTTGCTTTGCAATTCCAACTTCTTTTAATTGGAATTTTAATATAAAATAGTGACGTTTGACGTTAAAATCATGTAATAATATTTTTAGAAATAATGAAATTAAAATTTTGTAAAAATACATGATAACGAGGCCACTGCCTATTTATTTATTTAATTGCATATAAAATTCAAGATGCTTCCGTTAAGGAATAAGATGAAATGATTCTATTGTTCAAAATTAATTTCCCTTGGCTATTTCCTGCCAAATCTCAAATGCGTGGGAGTTCCTGCCTTCTCCGCCACGGAACGGGAATTAACATATTTAAAGAAGAAAAAAACGGATTTATCCCAGCCATTAATCCTGGTCTAATTAAGGAGGCCGTTTAATGTTAATGATGGATCGCCATTATTATCGTAACGGTCCCCTTCCTCTGGGAAATTTATCAGTTCCGAAAGATATATAAGCGATTAAGTCATCACTCTCTTTTACTTCTTAAACCGCTTCTTCCATTTCTTGGCGAGGTTGTGTCATCCGCTAGCATGATAATGACGGATGTAGGAATGCGTACTGCGAATATCTTTCCCTTTCTCAAAAAAAAAAAAGTAAATAAATAAATATTTATGTTGATTGAATGCGGTCGGTTTAAATTATGGGGCGTATTTTTACGATATGTCAGAACCTACGTACGTCCTAGATCTGTCAATGCCTACCCGATAAATGGCTATTTCATATCCACTAATGAGTCCAATTTAAATTAAATGGAAACATATGTAAATTAAATATCTTTCTTATTTATCATAATACGTTCAATTTTCATTATAATAAGGAAGCATGTTGCCATAACAGTACGACACAAAATTAACCAATGAAGGTTCTACTAATCAGTAGTACCCCGACTGACATTTAAATGTTAAAAGGCTTCACTAAGTCTACTAATATGCTTAATGATATTTAAATAATCGCAGCTACTGCATGCTATTATTGTTTTTCATGTTTTATGTCGTCTGGTAACTATATTTCAACATATCATCTCTACTATATTCAGCTAATATTTAATATTCAATAAATATAAATTAGTCATATGTACATCTAATTCGTTCTTCTCTTATACCCTAGACTTTTCTACACATTGCCATCGCTTAGCTACTATGTGATACAGATAACATCAAAAGAATTATCTACTTCATTTCCAATAGTTTTATAATCATTCAAAAATATTCTGTAAGTACGTCTTGATTCAGCATGTACATTAATTTTTATATCTATTAACATCCAATCACTGATTTAATAATTTAGATAAAATGAATTAAATATAACTTACATAATACTTAAATAATTTCTCAATCTTATGATTGATGGTCTTTTAAAAATATTACAATTATATCATTTATCATATGCTAAAATACACTGTTATATATTTTATGTATGTCAGCTTATACTTGTCCCTTTCTAATTCACTAAAGGCTGCTGGACTCTGTCCTCTTTATTTTCACCCTGTTAATACTGAATCCCTTATCCCCCAGCTGATTGTGATAATTGTGTTTTTTTTTTAATTATTACTTCACTATTGTTGATTAAAATCTTTTTACTTTATTCCATGTAATGGGTTCCTAAATTTTTTGTATCTGTTTTATAATTGACTGTAATTTTATTGTTCTTCGTTATATGAATGGCCTCCAACAATTTTCTATTTTTTGTATTACTTTCCCTGTCTAATAAATATTTATGGTGAAAAAGGAAGATACTTTTGCTAATTTATTATCAATTATAATATAAGTATCTTCCAACTAAATTCGAAAAGAAAACAAGAATAAATTATTTGTACAAGTGCCCATATAATTAGTAAAATATTAAAAAGTAAAAAAGTTATTTTCTGTTTCGCTCCATAAATATTTCGTAATGATAATTTAGAAGTTTAGAGGATGCCTAGAGCCTTATACCCAAATAAAAAAAATATCTAAAATTGTGTATAAGAAAAAAAATGTATACACAAGAGAAAAAAAAAACACCAGTTCTTTGATGAGACCATGTGTTAATATAATAAAATGCCTCGGAAGTAGCTTAACCACAAAAATAATTCGTTATAAAAAAGCTACAAGGTCCTAAGCATGTGCCTCTGTTTACAAGAGAGCATATGTTGTATATAAGACAAGCTTAGAAAAACCCCGATACTGTTCCAAACCTAGGACACGAACTCCGCCGACAGATGTGATGCAGCCACAGACCAACAAACAATCTCTCGCTCATAAATGGAACTAAATATAGTCCGCTACCACACGCGCGTACCTCCATACGAAAGGTAATGCGACAATACGTGCTAGAGAACCGACGTGGTACCACTAGAGAAGAGAATAGTAACTGTAGAGGGGTCTGCATACCATATGGTATTGCCTGGTTGCGACATTTTGGTTATTGTTTCAGCATCTGGTTCTTGTCGTAGGTCCACTCAGACCGTAATACGCTTAAGAGGATCATTTGGAAATTGTACGGGTGATTTATGGTCTCTTTTGACATAATCCAGATATTTCCAATGTAAGAGGAAGAGAGCTACTTCGAACTCTTTATTATTGTTTATTATATTTCTATTTTGATAGTGTTATAATCCTGGGTCAGTTTATACGCATTAATTAACAAAACTGTACTAACTGCTTTCATTATTCGAATCCTATGACTATTCTAAATCTCTTCATAATACGTCAAGAGCCAATGAGATGATAAACACTCTAACCAGCAGTATGTGCTAGTAAGTTCTGAAAATTTATAAATAATCAATTCCGAGAATGACCGTCAACCAAAAATAAAAAAGCTACACAATCCTCGAAGAAAGTCTATTTTATGAAGTCTAAGAAGCTTTGTATAATTGTTCTTCAAGCATGTTTCTAATTTTAACCAAGCCCTCTTACTTTCTTCACCCGAATTTCTATATCTGCAAAGTACTGGCATTATTAAAATTGTAATGCTTAACCCATTTACAGGTATTATTTTATAATCAAGGCATTATTTAGTCAGAACTGGACTTAATTTTGTTTTTTCTCAAAAATATGCAATAAATCTGTAGGTAATTGATCACATTGAATTATGGAAACCTAATATTCTAGTCTATTTTTATACCAAAATGCAAAATGCAAAAACGAAAAAAAACCAAGAAAAAAAAAACTGAAATTCTGAAATATACACCGTAGGTAAGCATCATGCAAATTTATACTGTAACGTTAAACACAATAAAAAATAAAAACATATGGTTTAGAATAGTTCTAGACCTTTAGTTAGAAGGAACTGACAGTTGGAACAAACTGTCATAGCACTTGTTTCACTACGATGTTCGAGTACCATCTACGCCGGCCCAGAAGGTTCTAGACTGTTCTCCTTACGACTATATATAAGGAGCGATGGACTGGAGAGTTAGTCATGTTCTGAAGCTCAAGTCATATGGTTATTTTTGTGTTACAAAGTGATAATTTTTGTAACCTGTTCGATTAGTTGTGTTTTGATTATATGTGTGGCATTAAAAATTGTTATTTTTTTTTAATAAAAATTGTTTAACCCATATAAGCGTTACAATATGATACTAAATTTAACACTATATATTTATATACCATAATTAATACTTCTAATACATATGAAAGTCGTTAATAATCTTCAAAACGTTCATTAAGCTATAACCATGATGCTTACTTTCGGGGTAAAGAATTATTCTGAAAAACTTTAATTAAGTTTTCTCAACAACTAATGAGAAAAGAAAATTTAATAAAGTATTTATCATGTGTAATATTTAAAGTATGTATTTAAATCCATCGTATTAAACTTAATAGATGGTGTTATTCACCTCCGGGGGGGGGGGGGGGGATTAAAGTCAATAAATAAAATACTACCTATCTCCTTCTGAATTGAATAAGATCGCTTATATGTACGTATTTGTCATCTTACTTTCCCACTCATTTCTTCCAAGATCCTCTTCGGATTCCCCACATCGTGCTGCCTTGGTCTCAAGTCGATCCGCCCGCGCAGACAAGGATTGTAATTTGGGTCGGATGCTGAGCCCTCGGCAGGGTATACTTAAAGAGACATCTTCGAACTGCGGTATAATTTGAGAGAGTAGAATTAGTCAGGATGAGAAGGGGTTTCAGTACCCAAAAGCAGAAACGGAGAGCAGATTACAGGTTTCTTGAAAATCTCAAGGCAAGAATAAAAAGAGGGATTGTAAAAAAAAAAAATAATAAATAAATGTTCATTAGGGAAATGGACGTTGTGGGTTTAGCCTTCGCAGATCTGGCTTTTGGATCGAAACGCGGCTTCGATGTTGGTTGTTTCCTGCCTTATGACTGTATTTATCCGCTCACTTAAACAACGATAAATTTGCCGAAATATCGAGCTGACATCATTTATAAACTGTTTCGATGATTGATGTCGGTCGATTTTTTTAAAAGGGGTAATTTTCTAAAATAGGGAAATGATTGCGTCTGTCAAAATAATCAACTCATTAGGCATTCAACTATTATCTTAATAAACTTTTAGAGTATATTTTAAAAAATTTAGAAGAAAAATAAATACAAAGAAAATTCTATATAATGCATAGGTGTTGATATCATGTCAACATTACTTTTTTGAGGACAAGACGCTAGGTTGACAATAATATCAACTTGTCGTCTACTACACTAATACATACTAACTAACTACTACGTCCCATCGATGCCAATTCAATTAATAATACCTTCTGGTCCATAAAACTGAATATACAGAAAAATATTAAAATTAATTAGTATAGATGATTAAGCGAATTACGGCGGGAATTTCAATTGCCTAGCTTACAAATGATATTCAAGTATTTATAATAAAAAAAATGAAACACAGAAAATGCGGTTAAATGAATGAAATATTTATCAGAATCTTACTTATTTTAGCCAACTTTAAAAATATCTGATACATTACACCATTTATAAGTCAGATGAATGGCGGTCGTCTTTGTTCCAAGAACCTTGAAATTATATTCTCATTTATCTTTAAATGTTTGTGGCACAAGGGATAATATCATTCCCAACCCGATTCAGTCATAAAATATAACATGAGATACTTTCAAAGTAAGAAGATAGATCTTCAGAAACTAGACCCATTACCGCGTAAATATCACAAGACGTTCCTAATATACAGATGCCATTAATTCGCCAGCTAGTTAGGTAATGAACTGGATAAGAGGTTCTTTCGAAACATTAAAAAATATCCTTAGGGCGATAAATACTGGCGAGCGAAGCTGGAGAGAAAGTTAGCGCCGAAACGGCTACGAACGGGATGACATTTGGTTTCCTCGAGGTTTAGGATTTATAGCGGCCACGAACTCCTCCAGGACGAGAAGCAGGTGAGACCATCCTGGGACCGGGGAAGGGGGAAAAGAATTGGTCGTCATTTGTTCGAGCGGGGTATGAGGAATGTAGGCTGGAAGTCTTGCTTGTTCTGTAAACTGGCCCGCTGGAAGCAATCATTCTGGCTGTCATAAAGGAGTAGATGGCTTCATTCGAATTTATTTATATACTTTATTCCATTACCTTAAGTGGATTATTTTTCCAAAGTAACATTTTTTTTTATAAAAATTTACAACATGATTAAAAATAAATACTTCAAGTAAACGTGACCGCTAATTAATATAAATAATGCTAAGTTCTTCGTAATAGCTCTTCTTTCTCAAGACCTTCGTCTTTTCTTGCGTCTAGTAAGATTACAGAGGTAGGAACCAGTTTGGAAACAAGAGGGATCAGATGGGATTTCAGATTTTTTTATTGTCTATTTCGCCCGTTTTATGTTTTATATTTCTATCTCAATTTTTAGCATTTATGCTTTGTCAATAGTCTAGTCATCAAAACGATCAAGGTGCATTAAAATATGTTCTATTTTATAATTAAGATAATGGTGTAGGACATAAAAAAAAGAAGGATAAATTATGAACAACAAATTATCATGAAATTAAGAGAAGAATGAACAGGGAAAACCCTTTATGAGGAAAACAAATATAAAAAAGAGGTAATGGGAAAAAGAAGAATATTCAGGTCCAGGAAAACCACAGCACTTCAAAATTATAAAAAAATAAAATAAACAAAAAGAAAAATTCAGTTTCTATTCAGGGAAGATTTTTCGTGGCGGAATAGCGTTAGGAAATACGCGTTGCACCTGACAACATATGAGTAGTAACCAGAAGATAGCAGTTCAAAATCCGGAGCCAGGGGACATTTAATAATATTCGGTTAATCCCCTACCCTCTCCCCTCTCCCCTTTATAGACTATAAAAAGCGAGGAAGAGGAGGATCCTTTTCTAAAATAATAATATAATCAATTCATAAAATGTGTCATGTTATTTTATTAAGTTTAAGGTGCTTTAGAAGACACACTTCAAGTGGTGCGAAACACCTATCATTTTACATCAGGAAATATGGTTTAATTTAATAATTTTGGGCCGATGGGATGCGGAAGTGAGGCCTTGCCGTTTGTAGCCAAAGAGAGCTAATTTAACTTTAAAAGTGTTCCTTAAGTTGTGGGAATGGTTGAGAGCGGTAGGACAGTTACAAGTTGCTAAATACGGGTCCCCCTAACTGCCCCTATCACACTCCCTAATTTCGCAAGTTAACTTCTTAGTCTGGGTCCTGTTTTCAGGGATCACTTCAGGACCCGAAGTCAGTCTTTGGAGATTAGCTGACTTTTTTAGACTACTACTACTTGACTACTTTTTTAGAATACTTGTCTAGTCAAGGAAACTAGAAGTTGTCTTGCAGGGTTACGAGAAAATATGGAATTTTAAACATCTAATATTTAAAAACATTACTCATATTGACAAATAACAAAAGTGTTTTAATAATCTTCCATATATTACTATATATATATGCTATAGAAGTTTGATAATTGGTCATATTCCATGAATGAGGTATAATTTTAAACTTCCCCTTCAGGTGTGAAAAATAGTCGTATCACCAGAAAACGCCAGAAAAAGAGCTACGAATAAATGTATACTTTCATTGCGCATAACTCAAAAACTATCGATTTTTTTTTTTGCTATTATGTAGGGGCGAAAGTAAAAGGTCCCCGCATACACTACAACAAAACATATGAACCTGTTCATGCTATAGTTCATATAACAAAAAAGTGTTCCCCTTTATCCAAATTAAGGATTCAAGGTCACTGATTAATATGGTATGCGAACAATTCGAACGGGTCGACTGATAACTAATAACTACACAAAGGGGAAAAATTACTGTGGACGTCACTAGGTAACCAGGTTTTAAATGTTTTGCTAAAAATGAATTAAATATGAAGATTTTTCTAATTAATACAAAATGCTTATACCAGTAAAATTCTATTCAATTTCACATTTAATGCGATACATAATGTAGTTTAAGATAATTAAAAAGCGCCATATATATAATGTAATCAATATATAAAGCAAAGCGTACAATGTGCGTGCCGTAAAGGCTCAAAAACGTCTCCACGTAGGATTAAGGAAGTTATGTCGTCGTTTAGCCATATAACCCCTAACGGAGAAGAAGATTTCCGTTTTTCTCTTAAGAGTGTAAAATGAAGAGAAAAGGACTGGAATTTTAAGCCTCTCGCACCATTTAATTAGCCTCTCTGAGATTGAGATACGAGTTTATGAATGAAAAATTTAGTTCGAGCTCCAGACTACCAGGAAGCGCTAGGGTGCGTTTCACTCAATGTGTATTGTTCATTCATCCAGTTCAGTTTGTAAAGATTATATATTTGTTAAAGGTAAATATATAATTTATTATATTAAATATATTGTAAAGGTTATATTAAATTACTAAAATATTAAGCAAAAATAATTAGTTTATCCTTTGCTTTCATAATAAAATAATGATTTTACATCTCTGCAATCAATTGAAAAACCAACTGGTTTCCTTAAAAAATTAGTTTTCTCTTAAGAAGGCTAATATATGATCAGCACATTATATTTAATCTATACATAATATATACTTAAGTAAATTTAATGCAATATGAGTGAACATTTCTTAGTAATAATTGACTGAATATAAATCGAAAATAAAAAGTTTGAAGTGTTCTTATTGTATTTATGAAAAAGAAGTTGGTTTGGTTACTACGTATGATTAGCATTCCACTTGACAAAACGACTAACTCCAATAACAGCATTAAAGATTTTATCATCTCTCTTAGTTCAAGATAAAAAGAAATATGATGAAAAAATTGTGCCTTCAAGAAATTTTGGTTTTCACGTTGTAATAGTAGTAAGATTCGAGATATGCAGAAACCGTTCAGATTACGGGGGAATTTCTTAGGGGAGCTTGAAATGGAAGAAAGGTCTTAAAAAAAAGTTTCAATGAATCTTCGGTAGTTTCTATACTTCTGGATCAAATAGGACCAACATAGTAGTCGGCGCTTAAGTTTTACTCGAAATATAATTTTTTTAACTGAGATACCAGATTTTTCAACTATTATCTAATAACTTATTATATGCTGACTACTTGGAATGGGCTTATAGGATTAAGAATCACAGAAACCATTAAAAACGATGCATAACTCGACAAAGTTGCAGCAAAATTAATTGTTCATTTACCATTTTCAACCCCCTGTAAATTAGGTATACTGGGTTCCTTATTTGGGTGGACTCAGCAGATCTCAAGTCTGCAGAATATTGATACTATGTTAAAACCGAATTTTCAAGAAGGTGCTAATATTGTTCCCTGTTTCCTTTTATTTTAAAGTTTTTCTGGTATTAAAGCTACCACACAACTACCGGAGCGAAGCCGGGCACTCTAGCTAGTAAGCAATATAGCATAAAAATGTTTTTTCTTGTAAATTTTAAATAATTTGTAAATATTGTAATAAATAGATAATGAACTCAATTCACCCCGCCTCATCGCCTTTTTTTAGGAACACTTTATTATTTCTCCAACAAGCAGATCTAAAATACCTAGAAACATTTTAGTCACTTGCCGGCGATTCTCAACTTAATTCGTTTTTATAAGTTAATACAACTTAATAGTGCATCATTCAGAGATGGGTCAAAGTCGTGGAAGTCGTACGATGAACAACAAATCTGACAATTTTTGAACATATTTAAATAGATCAAAACAATGACAGTATCAATATAAAAAATAAACCTTAAACCTTTAATGAAACAATCGAGATTTCAGAAGAACGAAATTAAATTATAATTGATATAGAACGTTAGAGGTTAGTTCACTATAGAAATTGATGTTGTGGAAATGACTGGAGGATAGAAAAGAAAAAAACAACACTTACATGAAAATAATAATAAACATATAATTATGCCAACCTTTTGACGTTCGAATAATAACCTCTTTCCAGTAGAGCCTGAAGAAGACCTGAAATTCGGTTTGAAAAGTCGGGACAACAACATATAAACAGTCATTTATCTGATCGCATCTCCGTCAGTTTCTACAACTATGATTGACATAGGCATAGTTAGCGAGTATTGAACTGTTTTTAGAACACATAGATGGATAGTTAAAGAAATATTTCTATTAGGGATGTGCATTTTTAAATGAGGGATAAATAAAACCATTAATCTTGTTAGCCCATTAAGCCAATAAATTACTGTAAATCAGCTGGGACATTCCGGCGTGATATGAAAACAATTAACGATCCTGCGGCAAAATACCTCAATACATCATGGCGCGGCTTAAGTAATGGCGCAATTACAAAGATCCCGATAGCGCTGCTCTCTTTCAATTATTCCATGAACTAATTAAGGGTTTTTCATGTATCCAGGTTACCTGCGCAATAGGTTAGCAAAGCTCAATAAGATAATGAACCAGGCCCTAGGCCGACTATCCGATTTCACTTCCCACGACCCGACTTTTCTTTCTGTAAGACTCTTAACAAGGCCTCCCCGCCTTGGAGAGGTACATGCAGTTTCCGATCCGCGGAGGGATTGCATCCAATCCACTCCCTTGTCTAGAGTCAGTGAGATCTGGCGGAGCGGAACGGAGCAGTTTTTTTCCACCTCGTTCGTGCTTTTCTCGGAGCGACATGGGACTTAATGATTGCCGGAGATGTAAGTCCCCAACTGCGGGACATATCTGCGGCCCCCGATCTACGCAATAAATCCACAGCGAGAGGTGAGTTCTCGTGAACGGAAGGCGCAACTGACGCTGTTTAGAGAATTTCTTCACTCACGATCAACATGTTGGGACGTGATGAAAAGTTAAAATATGTAAGCACTTTCAGTAACGTCGAAAACGAAACAAGGTATCGCTTTAATAGTATATTAATTTATATTGCAAGAGAAGAGGTGTAATGCAAATAAATAAATCACAGCTTTCGAATTATTTTTCCGACATTTTAGAATATTTAAATTTTCAATTAGACTCGGAAAGTTATATTCGTGACCCGAAAATCTGGCTTCAATCATCATGGTATATAACAATTAATTAAAAAAATATATATAATTGAGAGGAAGGTTTATATATATTTGGTTCTACATGATAATCAAAATCGGCGGAATGATTAATTAAATGAAAATTGCAGCAAGTCCCAAATCAGCTTGACTCAACTTTTATTTATTTTTTATTTTTATTATTATTTATTGAAATTTACAACTGTTTAATAAGAATTCAATAAGTAAATACGATATAGGTACGTGTACTAATAACATGTATAGGCATGCAGAGAAACTACCCATTGATAGACAGCACTCAAATATTGTTTCTAATTTAGCAGATCTAGTAGTTTCAGGCCCCTGGGAGGTTTGTTCAGGATTGAGGTAGAAGCAAGGTTGGAAACAAGTGGGTTTGAATGATTAGGGAGTTTATTTTGAAACGTCTGGTATCTGGATCAGGCCTAATCGGTGACATGAGTCTGCATGGATCAAGGTCTTAATGGACAATTTTATTTGGGACGAAACGGAGAGCATTTTTCAAAGGTTTTTCGTTAGTCGGGACTGGATGCTAGAGGAATTCAAACTCAACTTAACTACGAATAATGAAATATCCAGTATTATTCGATTGATATTTGAATGATAGTCTTTATTGATTGCTTGTATTGCAGACAGATGCATTAGAAAAATAGTAACTTTTTGAAACAAGAAATTTTATCATAGAGACTGAAATAAAACTACTATATTGGAACATTTATTCGTGGGTTAAAGACAGTGCTCTGGTGAGGGTAGCACCTGCCTGCTATGAAAGGATACGAAAAGAGAAACTAAATACCTGCGGCACAGTTAAGGGATGGTCAAAATGGTGAAAAGTGGCAATAACATGTGGTATAATCACACAATAATAATTATATAATAACCAAAAACTAATATCTATAATAAGCCTAATATAATTAAAGTAATAAAAACAAAAATATGGGAAAATAGCATACCAGTAACTCCAAAGTCACATATATCACTGACGACTCACCTAAAAAACAAAAATATAAGAAACAAATTAGAAACAAGAACCACTTGGAAAACATATTGAATATTTATTTCCATTTGCTAAGTAAAGTAAACATCGTTATTAGGTACGGCATTCTCAATTTCTGAAATTGATAAACCTGTATCGTAAGGTAACCGACTGTTTATTTGTAATTTAAAGCAACTACTTCAATGAGTAATTATTATTAAAAATCAAACATTAACAGGGATTTTTCATTGTTCACTCAAACCCTAAAATGAGTGGATTTTATTTTTAAAAAAAAAACTTAATATTGAATTAGCAATATAAGAAAAAATTATATTCTAATTTTTAACGTCCAGAGGAAAAAATAAATAAATCATCAAAGATAAATATATTAAAATAATTGAAGAAGGAAATAAAAATAATTAAACAAAGTAAAAAGTAAATAAATGAAATCCTAAGGTTGATTTTAAAAAAATGTTTAGAAAGTTTACTCTAAAACTTTTTCTTTCTTTTTTTCTATAGAAACTAGCAAAGTAGAGCTTGATTGAATGGTTTCAAGCCCTGGTTAAAATAACTTAAAAATATTGCTCGCTAACCCGCAGGAAAACAATTTTGAAGATTAGGTATGCAAATCAACTAAACACTAATTAGTTTATTGAAAGATTTCTATATTCAATGGATCAATAACATACAGATAATTCTTGATAATCTTTTTCTTCTTTGCGTATCAGATTGCTCAGAAAGGAAATACTCCCTGATCTGCCATATCATACCCTATTACAAGAAACAATGGGAATCCGTGATAATTATGCAAACGAAGAAACGGATACGAGGAATGACGAGATAATCTGAATACTGGGTGGTCCATTGTCCGCTATAGCAAGGAGTAATTAAATAATTATCCAGCCACACACAGCTATCGTCCCACTCAACAAAGGCGTATTTACAGGATTTCAAAAGAGATTCAATATTCTATCTCCAATCGCTTTCGATCTGACCTAAACCTCAAGCCTAAATTTAAAAGTATTTACGATGTTTGTTTAGTTTATCGTCTTGTTATTTTACGGCTTGTTGGAACAAGTTAAAGTAAAAAAGAAAACATCAGGTTTGTGCAAATAATTTTGATAATTTTTGAGGTGCAACTAAATGTAAGAACTAAATGATTACACAGCCCTACGGGAAAAAAAGGTCTCAAGAACCTTGGGACCAACAAAGCTGATTTTAACGATATTGAACCAACCAACCAATAAACGTATTTATCTATCTATCTATCTAAAAGGAGATTATGTAAATAATGTGTGTGTTTATATAGTTTTAATCGATTTAAAACATTTTATGTAAAGAATATCTTCGTTTTTTTCCACCTGTTATTAACCTGCATATGTATTCGAGTAATTATGCTTTAAGAGGTAATTCACGCCATTTATATATCTAAACAACTAGAGCTGATAAGGGAAAACTAATGGCAAATTTGGATTCAGCTCACCAATTATACTCGTAATCAGCTAAAAACTCTCGGCATCAAGACCACTGTTGACCTGTGTTATAGATATGAGGTTTGATTAATGGCAATTGTAAATTATGACAAGACTATATATATTTTTTTTATTTGTACTTATATGTAACCTGTATTTCAATTTTTGATGTATTTGTATTAAGACGATGTATAAAATGATCAATTCAGTTCAATTAAACTTCAGATCGATACATTTCTCTTTGTTTTTATATCTCAAAGTGATTCATCATTACAAGAAGCAATTAATTAGATGCAAAGATTAGTTTATTTTTCAACAGTTTCAAACCACTAAAGTACGTTATTACTTTAATGAACTTTGAATATCCTACTTCACAAGCTCTAAATGTAATTAATTTTGAATGGATGTAATAAAAAGAAAATCTATCGCTACCGCCATAAACGAAACTTGAAACCAACCGTAAATATGTTTCGGTTAGTTTTCAGTGTAAGAAAAATATCAAAATAAAATACAATCAAACAACATCCAATGAATTTCTTATAATCCTTAGAAATCCAATTTCAACCTGAAAACACGGTTCACTTATTAAAGGGAATAAGAGAGGCCCAAATTAACGAGTCGAGAAGAAAATTAAAAGGAATGATGTAATTAGAGCTAAGCAGTTTAAAAATTCAAAGTTATTTGCGAAGGATTGACGGAGGCTAATGAGGACATTTATAAATTTATCTCGAAATTTCCTATTGAATTATCAAAGAGTTCAATCTTTATTATACTGTAACACTATTGTGGGTTTGAATAATTTTTATTAGACGAAAATAACAATTTATTATATCAAACAAAGAATAAAAACTTAAATAATTAACCAGGTTACAAAAAGTATCAACTTTTAACGATTCCATTTGATTCAATCTTCAGAGCAAGAGAAAGACTCCACTCCATTGCTCCTTATAGTTAGTCTGAAATCGAACATTCCGGAAGGTTCTCGAAAACGTAAATTCGGTTCTCGTATAATCAAGAACATGTAATAGAACAAAATTTCTAGACATCTTATCAATATAATCAAAATGTTTTCATTTTTTAAATCATTACCTATATAACCATTAAATAGGTGATTAATGCAGTATGTAATTACTCAACCTCGAATAGAACTTGTAATTACGACCTCTTCTACGGCGCTTAAGGTACGAGTTATTATTATTGAAAATGTTGAAGGAAATAAAATAAAAAAAAAAAAAAAAAAAATAGAAATTACCAGTGAGAGATGATATTGAAAGGTATTGGATGTACATATGTACCTGCACCTAAAACTCCTGAATAATTTAACATCCTTATAGAGGCTAGGGAATATATTTAAATAAACAGTACAAAACTGAAATAAATAACATCAATCCATATTTCTATTTCTCATTTATATTTCTGCATTTGAAAGCTTTAACATAATAAAAAAGTATGTCATAAACTTGAAAATAACAATTACAGACCCCGGGTATCGTAACTTATTTTCTTTGTTTTTTTTCGGGCTAAAACTGCTTAGTATTTTTCTTTTTAAATTTAAATTAATATATTTTTTCGGTTCTTTGGTTGGTAAATTAGAAATCACAAAATCCTGGGATTAGTATGATTATATTGAAGAAAAAATTCATATTGTGGTAAGAAAAAATGCATAGGATAATTATTTTTTAAATTATAAATGAATGATCCTAACTTCTGTTTTTCTCCAATAAGTTTGATTTGTTCTCCATTATTTCAAAATGTTTTTTATCGCTTGTTTTGTTTTGTGTAAAATTATTATTAACCTATATAATGTAGGTACATTTTTTTTTAAGTCCAGGCTACCTTTAGAAGCGCAGATACTTAATAAATTTCAAATGTTCTTCTGTAAGTACCTATGTCCGTCTTGATGTCCGACAGTGAAAACTTAAAATAATTCTTATCCATAAATTCTTACACATTTCTCTTTCAATTTGTATCTTTGACTCAGCCCTAATCGTTAACATTTAAGAAGAAATGATAAAATAAAAATGATCACATTTTCGACCGGTTACTCAATCTGGGCGAAGCAGAACATGAGAAATGATGCAGACTGGAGTGAATTCCAAGCTGTAATCCGATGTGGGACACAGGTTCCGATAATGTTCCCTCCATCCATCATAGTACTCACTGCATTAGCATGTTCCACATCTAATTTTCATATTATCTCATTTTTGACATGGCCTCTTTATTTAAAAGCCCTGTTTCCAAATGGATGATTTATGATAATGAAATTCTATACAATTGTTTACGAACGAAATCGAAAGTGGAACCAGAGTTCTGAACTATAATAGCTTGCGGATGTATTGATACTCAATAACTAGAATAATAATTCACAGATTTAAATAGTTCATATAAGTAATTTTATTACAACTTAAGTAACTTCTCATTTTTGAATTCAAGCAGTATTTTCAATGTCAATTGTTAGAATTAGATCCCTGTAAACGGTTGTCAGTTAACCTGCATTTTCAAGTTAAAAGGCTTCTACTTTTTTAATTTCTCAATTATACAATGTTAAATAAATAACTAATTTGCCAATAATGCTCTAAAAATAGAAGTCCTTAAGGTATGGGGAAGTAAAGTACCCAGCAATACCTTTTCACTGGCTTGATCCAATGACGTAAGCTTTTTCAAGTAAGGAGATCTCTAATCCAACGCCTTTTCAATCATATCCTTTTATTGAAGGGATATCAGCTTTAGCTATATTTCTTATTATCTCAATTACTTATATTAAAAAAAATTAAAAATAGTGTATCTCCATTATTACATGATTACATATTGCAATTATTTCATTACGACTTATCTAAAAAATACAGTTTATACAACTAAAAAGTATATGAACGGTTTCCTTTTTATTTTTCTTAGAGCAAGTAAATGTAACAGCGCAATTTATTTTTAAAATATTACCAAAATTTCAAAGAGAAAGATTAGGCATCTAAAGCATTCATCCCTAAATCAGCCAAGACTGTACAAATTCACTCATGGCGGATTAAAATATATTTCTTGGCAGTCCCACGAATTAAATCTCGACCTTTCCACCCTGCTCACAATAGATTCATTATACCTCTGGAGTGACGTCCCGTAGACCAAATATGAACGGACAGAAGAGTAAGAAGAAATATTATTATTCATGAATTTGTTGAAATATATCATTAAATTTATACATTTCTTATGGCAAGAGCTGATTATTCTCCTAAACTTGAGGACTTAATGGACAAGATATATTCAAGCGTCTTAGACTAGAGACACCTGTTTTTATTATTGTTGCCGAATCTCGATTTCCCACTCTTAGGATGAGTTATTCACATCTTTAGAGTTATAAAACGGTAGGGGAAGTTATAAAATAAAGTTATAAAGGAAATAAAGTTATTATCGCTGCAACGATGTTTATTTAATCGACAAATGCAAATATAAAAGACAATATGAAATATTTTGGTCAAATCGATAAAAATATTTAAATTTAGTGAGCATGTGCGTATACTATCACTTACAGTACTGAATCGTTAATCATGTTTCATCATTACACACATTGATTGCACATAAAAACACTTAGAATATTCAAATGATCTCGACTAGACAATGTCAACTAATTAATATAGACAATAATTAATAATACATCATGCGACAGCTGACTAATTCAAGACTCAAGCGATTTATCTTCAACAGTACATGTGGGAGTTTCTTTCAGTAACGTCTTGGAGCACCTCACACTTCAATATGTGTTCTGCGAGAGCTGTTATAGAGTACATGTAGAGCACAAACAATAAAAATAAATAAATATTATTCTTAAATAACTATTTTATAAAAAAAAATTAAATGAATTTTGAATCATAAAAAGATATACCAACTATTAAGAACTATTTATTTTTTGAACGGAAAAGAAATTTAGAAAGTTACAGGTAATTACCTGATTATTTTATTCAATTACGTAGGTAATCTTACAGCGTTTGATCGCGGTTCCTTCACGGTAAAACGCTCCACGCTCAAACACTCTACGCTTGCACAAGGACGAAAGAGAAACAGATATTATATTATTATTTTTATCTCTTTGGGTACGAAGAAATAAAAACCTCAAATTTTAACTTATTGTTAAATGATAGTGTGAAAGAAAAGAAATAGATCACTTCAAGATATCATATTGTTTACAAGAGAGGAACGTGTCACAAACATTTTCTAAATATGTGCTGCAAAAAATCTGAATAAAGTTTCCTAAAAATATTTGATTCTATCTACACCTAACCGTTAACAATGTTTATAAAATTTAGCGTAAAAAGAAGGTATGTAAATATCAATAAACATGTCCTGATTAAAAAAAAAATATTCTCCCTTTCTCCAATTGTTTATACCACTCTTAATAACATTTTGCGGATTTTTTAACATTTCAGGATAAAATCACCATTTCAATTCCTATAAATAACAAAATAACTATAAACGAAATAATGTAATTTAAAAAATTAAATAATAATTGTCTTCATCTAAGAAAAATAAAGGTTTATAAATTCACCATATTAAATTATTGGGTCGCAATATATCGACGTCCTTTCTGAGTTGGAAAAAGGCTTAAGTGTTATTTTTCTTAAAGTACAAAACAATTCCTTCTTAGAATACAAAAATGTATTCGGGACAGATTCCTAGCCTTTAAAAATAAATAAATAATAAAACTAGTACGTCTTTGATACATGATGAAAATTTCAATGATCACTTCTTCCTTTTTTCGAATGACAATTAGGTGCAAGTATTAAAAAAAATTAAATGTTAAAAAAAATTTAACTATTATACATTAAAAAAGATTTCCCCTGAGATCCTTTGGTTAATTCAGATACTAATATTTCTAGGCAACTGTGCAGTTCCAAAATATTGACTATTCATAGACAAGAGCTGTAAAAACTTCACTCTCCTATTCAACAACCTAATCCTCTTGCAAAACCACTTCAACCCTCTTTAGCGGGCAGGTAATCCCAAGCACGCGCAAAGAAGAACACGAGGAAAACACCTGGGTTCGATTTGAATTTTCAGTTTATTATTCACAAGATAATAAATAAAGGAATCAAAAAGAATTTCTATATATACCCTAAAAATCAAGCAGTATAAAAAAAAAAAAAATATTTTCACATCCTGTTACAAGGAGGGCCGCAGGTGTGTGGCTGGAACCAGTTGACAATAGAGGACATACTCAACAAGAACTATGACAGCACGATCTCGGAGGGTACTGGAGCTGAGAGGGTATTTGCCACCTCGAACCGTGAGAACTCATGGGGTACTTAGTACCTCGCTCCAGGTACCGACTTCAAAGGTACCGCCCTACTCATCTCTTCTACACAGCAGCTTCCCGTCACTGCTTTATTAAGACCCTTTCTCGAGCTATAAAATTCTATGAACTCAAAAAATGCTACAACCCTAGAACTCACAAGTGCTAATGGTATACTACTTGAAGATACTTAGAGATATGTCGTAATAATTTTATTTTATTAGGCATCAGTTATCCTTTTACCAAGGTACTATAAAAATACAAACAAAATTCCTACATACAGCTACAAATTTTCAATAAAATACATCCATTAATAAAGTATAAGATTATAAACAGTAGCGAAGAATTCGTGGTCGATTCAAATCATACAAAATAACTATTTATGTGCAGTATAAATATATTTTTTTCTTGAACAGTATTTATGAAGAAAAGGTAGTTCGGATTTGCAACTTTCAAGTTTCCCCCTTAATAGATTTGCACCCTAAAACCTAACCAATGGTGGATTCGAAGCAAATGTAGCAGAACAAATAATTATTTCGCACTTGGGTCCTGAGAATTGAAGAAAATGGAATATAACGGAGCTTACATCTATTGAAAAAATAATAAGGAAAACAAATTATTATTACAATCATCAGCGATAACTATAAGGAAAAATTATAAGGAACAATTCTTAAAGAAATTATATATTTTATTTTATGTGCCATAAACTGAAGTTTTGTATTAGAAAAAATTATTGACTTTTATTTTTAATTTTATTACTAAACATAATACAACTTTTTTTTTATAAAATAATTTTTACAGAAACTATTTAGAAACCAACTTTGACAAGGGCACTTTCAAATGAGAAAAAATATTTTTAAAAGCCAATACAATCCTATGCACGTTACTTTTTAGGAATTATCGCTTTAACTGATCAAGTGAAAATATATTTTACATATTGTTTTCACCAACTGCTCAGAAATACTAATGTTTATTAGCATTGTTCATTGCCAAGTAAGCATGAATTTCTAGAACACGACTAAAACATATGTATATCGATAGCTAAAGATTACCTAAAAATATACAAGCTATACTTATTCGTTATTTAGGAAGAAAAGTGTTGGATATGTTCTACGGGTTAACTGCTTATATTACTTTAATAACTGGGAAAGGAAGAAATGCAAAAAAATCAAGATCTTTTTGTAAGGAACAATATATAGATAAAAGCTATCGTATAACTTATTTAAGGTATAAAAAAATTCTGACGTTCGAAAAAAAAAAAAAGTAATTAAGGTTTTTTACAAAAACTCCATTTTGAATTGGACACGTGGATATTCCTTGGGCGGTTGTCTAAGTAGTTTTACAGACCAACACCAGTTGCATCGGCTCAAATTGTCTTTGAGTGCCGCCCAAGGAGCTGCTTCAGAATGTCAAAGAGTTCTTGCGGTCTCTTAATTACCACCTTTTTTGAAGAAAAAAAAATGTTCAGGGATTGAAATGTACTAAAATAGATTTATAATAGAAATGCGTGTTCAATTACATAGATTATTTTTTTTTTGTTATGTTTTTTCCTTATATCGCGAATTAAAAAAAAAATATTATGTTACCTAAAAGAAAATCATCAATAAAAAATAGTTAGGACATATTAGCAGATCTGCAAAACATTTTACTGTTATAGGGATTGAAAATAACATGACTGGTTAAAAAAAATAATCAATTGATTAATTTATGAACTATTTCAATTTCTGTTATATTAATTTATCAACTGTTATATTTCATCAACGTTTCCTAAACCTACTCAAATCAGGTCCTTGCGTATTAGACACTTATTTTTATTTTTTACCTAGCATTCTTTAAACTTTTTTTTTTTGTAGTTTATATATTTACAATAAGCAATAATTCCAGCCCCAATGACATAGATTAAATTAGACTTCCTGGGAAGATGGTATTAAATAAATATTTTGTTGTATGATAAACAAAAAAGTAAAATTAAAGTTACAAAAATAAATTAAAATAATTACTTAGCAGATAAATCTGAATTGAAGTGAAACCACTTTATTTTTACCAACTGAAAAAAGTTTATATTTATAATTGTTTGTTTGTTTTTAACGTCACTTTTTGCCATTAAGGCTAATCGGACTTAGTCCTAAATTTTGCCTATCCAGGTATAATTGGGATAGGGATCTTTAAAGAACACCTGATATCGTACAGGCTCGGGATATCCAATTTACGTCCTACCTTAGGGAAGGCAGCATAGACAAGAATTTTTTTACTCCCTTTAAAAAATCCTAGGGCCACCTCGGAACGCCTGCATAGTATTTAAGTTTCTATGCAAACCAACAGACCACAGGGGACCCCTATATTTATAATTTTTACTAGAAGAGAAAATATTAAACCCAGCTGTGGCGATCCTTGACAAATGACTAAATTTCAACATATGATTAAATTTACACTCTTCTTATTTAAAAGCCGGATTTAATTAAGATCTTATTAATCGATTCATTAAAAAATTATTGTTTTAAGGAGGATTTTAATTACCTGTGTTAGTTCATGTAGCTAGGACGATCTACAAGTAGTTAAGATTCTAGGACTTGATATGAGTCCTTTGATTATTGCTGACGTGTCGACCACCGCATGAGTGTCATTGCCAGAGGGCTAGGTGGATCCAAAACTACTTACTAATACTACATAAGGACCAGTTGATATATTTATATTTGCCTTACTGACAGAAATTAATTTAGTAATATATTTTAAATAAATTTGCGATACATTATATAATATTGGATGGAGGAAGCAATAAGGAGAGGAGCGGGGCTGGCTGACTAAGAGGCGGTTTATCTCCCAGCCGAGATCTCGCCTCAAATTACAGATAAACCAGTGGCCCTATTTAGTCTGGAATTAATTTACCGCTGGCTTCCACGGCCACAAATCTTTCCCCGGATCTGGTAACCTGCTTTCAGGAATGGCAATTAATATCCTATGAGAAAATTGGTAGTGATTGCGAAGAGATAGGGCCTCACAGTTGCTGCCAAGGAAGAGTGTCAACCGACCCGATAATAAGGAGGTATATTTTGCCCAAATAATATGCTGCAGAAAACATTAGCCTGGAAATCCCGAACAGGCTTCGGAAATAAGATATAAGAGATATCTTCGAACAGTCTATTTCATTACGATAATGGCATTTTAAACGTATTAAAATCAAATCATTCTTAAGATTTATGTGTTAAATCTTACCCTGGCATTCTCAATTTCAAAACAATACAGAATACTGTAAATTGAATGGTTTGGTAGATCATCCTTCATCCTATCGCTTTTGGAACAACAGTTTGTAGCTAGTAGCTTTTGAAACACTTATATTGCACTTATAAACAACAACAAAAAATAACCCTCATTTGTCAAGTAACAGATGGATGTAGATCCAATCGTTTATTTTCTGTTTGTAAAACCGATATATAATTTTGCTGTATTTCTTTTTTAGTTTTCTTTGAATAAAATGCATTTTGATAGTGCACTGAATTTCCGAGGTAAGCCATTTTTAATCAAATAATCTAGCAACACCGCATTTTAATTTAGTTTAAAAATTTAGAAAAATCAATCAAAATGTTAAATCAATCGAGCACTAAAACTGGGAATTAACAAAAGAGATATAACTAACCATAACTAATTACACTCTAAAGGTAAGCTAAAAGTGGCCATTTTCTCATAATTACAACTAATCCTTTACCACGAGTAAATATTTAAGTTGACAAGTTGTGTGGATACCCCTAGGATTCAAATTTTGATTGAGGTATTGAGATGATCACAAGTTTAAAATGATTATTTTAAAAAAGTTTAATTTCATTTTATGTTTTCATTATTAAGAAGATTAAATTAACTCGATAGTTCAGTGTAAATTGTTAAAATTATCAATTCTAAACTCTGAAAAAAATGTTTTTTTATTCGGTAAAAAAACAGCCAACTAATCATAACGTGGCCCAATTGTTGGTTAAGAATGTGCCACATGAAAACAATTATATATCAAGGGTAAAAAATAAAATGGATACAGCCATATACGAGTCGTATATGTAGTATAACGTGAAACAAAAACAAAACACCAAAACACATGATTTAAAAGAGTTCTAGACTATTGTTAACTGTCCTAGAACATGTTTGTGACTGTTCGAGCACCTTCCACGCTTTTCTGGAACATTTCATAATGTTGTGATTTAGAGTAAATATAAGGAGCGACGGAGTGTAGAATTAGCCTTGCTCTGAAGATAGATTACATGGTTACGTCGGTGTTAAATATGTCGTTACAAGTTGATAGATTTTGTAACAGTGTTGATTATTTTTGTTCGAATTGTTTGTGTGACATTTTAAACTATTATTTCCGTTTAAAAATATAAAAATAAAATTATTTAAGATCACAATATTTTATTGCAGTATCCATTGTATTAAACACAGACCATTGTCAGAGAAAGTATGCAAGGCTTTTTTCGAAGAAGATTGGCCACACTAAAGAATAATCGTATGTTTAAAGCAGATAATTAACTTTTAAAGAGGGCAGAATGATGTAAGGAGTGAAGTAACGTAGAAGAGGACTTAAAATTCGTCTCCATTGGCTTCGCGACCAACCATTAGGTTCTTCAGTCCCAATAGCTCCCCTGAGACCCAACATATCATTGGCACATCTTCCGCTAGGGGAGGAAGTTTTTTTGTTATACCTTACTCCCGGATGTCATGGCTTCCATTTATCTTCTTTTTTTTCTTTGCGAGTGATTTTTTATTTTTTTCTTAAGGTCCTGTCATGAAACTTTATACACCGCGGTTTTGGGTCAAGCGACCGGAAGGTTCGAGATAAAAATACGATCGAAAGAAAAAATCCCGATCGCTAGGGAACGGCGAAACCTGTCGTCGAATCGTAAAACTGTTTATTGCGCCTACTTGCCTCATGGCCGATAATGGCCTCTTTACTGATTGATCTTGTCCCTTAAGGCTTGTGTATAGGCTAGCAATAACTAACATTCAGAAGAGCAAGTTGACTTGACAAACATTCCAGTGTAATAAAATAAAATAAATAAAGGCAAAGCACTTTATTCTTTACATAAATCAATGAATCCAGTAAAGAAAAAAATTGTGCTTTTTAATGATGACATAAGCGGACCTTGGAAGAAAAGGGGTCCAAGTGACATTCTTTCCAACGATGACATTTCCGTTTATCAACAAAATAAATAAAAAATATTTTAATGTAAATTTTAAAGATTAATTTCCATTTATTATTTTTATTCGAAAATTCCAATCATGCCTATGATTTTCAATATTCGTGTTATAATATTTTCTACCGTTTTATAATCTATTTTAGATGTATAAAATAAACGTAAATAGTACCATTTATAATCAAGAGTGCCTCGACAAATTTTTATAATCTTTGATTTATTTGATTTGCCTTCGTCTCGAAATAGAAAAAACTGGAAAACGGAGGGTAAGTTAATGATTTAGAACTTTTTAAAAAAAAATTTTTTTCAACCAAAATAAAACTGCAAATTTCATTCTCAGGTGTCATAGGAGTATAAGAAGGTCAATTCTACAGCTTAATGTAAAATGTTTGTATTGTTACTTACTGTATATGTACAGATTGTTTGCATAATTGGCATAAATTAATCTATTGCGATAATAGTAAATAAATAATAAATAATTAATAAATAAAAAATAATGAAAATGGTTATTATATTTTTTTTCCTTTCATTTTACTTCATAATTCCTTCTTCCTCTTTTTATTTGACCTCGACCGAACAAGCATTGTAATCAGAGAAGATTAATGGCCACGGGGAGACTTTACTGAGCGATAAAGTTTTTTCGCTTGAAAAAATTATAACATTAAATAATTCAAACATAAAAAAAAAAAAAATAAGTAACTATAAAAGTTAAATTTATGAGTTTTAATCCATATTTCAATATAACAATAAATATTATTCTAGATGCTTCAAATCCATTCGATGCATGTGCTATTCGTGACTTGAATTTACTTTTATTTTTTGCAATAAGTATTAAAAAATAAATTAAGTTTTTAGCAAAGGTAAATTAAATCATTAATATTTCTTTTAAATTTATTTACACCAATAAGCACAGTGGAGTCGAAAATCATTTTTATGTCCTTGTTAGATAATAATTTTCTGTTTTATAGAAAAAACATGTATAATTTTACAGTAAGTTTCATATAACACCTTTTATAGCTTCACGAGCAACTAAAAATCTAAGCGTACTCATGCTTAGTTAAAATGCTATAAATATTTCAATCGAATGTTTTGTAATCGTTAGTAAATAAAACGGGCGTTTATGGAATGGTATATCTTGTAAGCACATAGTCCAGTTTGTATAAAACAGTATAGGTAGGGTAGTATAGATAGACTTATATTCCCATTTGAGAGTATATTTATAAAAAAAAAAGTCAAACTACCAAACGTGAAAATCGGTACTTTTCAGGTAAGCATAGTAAATAATATAGTAATAAGCCTATTAACAAAATGACAAGTCAACAATTTTTTGTATGTATGTTTAATCTTATTTCATATGGTAGTAACATTTATGTATCTGTTTCTTGTAATTCCTTATGCAATAGCATTTTTTAAATAAAAACATTCAGGCTTTATAATAACTTGTATTGTGCAATAAGTTTTTATTATAAACAAATAAACACAACCACTGAGATCCGATTTTCCATAATATCGACTTTTTATTAAAATAGACTTATAAATTTCATATTTTCGGAGAAATGTATCGTCAATACAAAGAGCTGATAAATATGTATTAAGAAAATATTATAATATTTTGACATATTATCATGCGAGGCAGGGACAAATTTCCATAGTGCTCAGATGGGCCGAAACAAGGCCCTGTCTCTTCAAACCGCTAGGCCGAGAACACGACATTCAATGTTACGCCCGACATGGTGTCCTTATAAAACTTAACTTATATCCTCTCCATTATGGCTTATTTTATTCAGAAAGGCAACTTTAAAATGTTAGTATAGTTAAAAGGAACAGGCACCATCGTAGACGATAATATAGTCACAAACTTACGACGGACAGGGGACAAAAACAGGGGAACCAACAAAAAAAAATTCAAAACACCTGGAAGAAGGATGTCAACGGGTTTGTTTTTCTGACCCGGACAAAAAAACAGACGAGACGAAACGGAAGAGGAAAAAAAAAAAAAAAAAGGAAGAAATAAAAAAAAAACCGATCGAAAGGACTCGGAAAATGTGTCTCATTTGAATCGGACATGAGCGTACCACCTCCGAGAACGGGATTGTGATAAATCCACTTTAGAGATCCATAAATCTACTTTATAGATGCATAAAGTCCATAAAGTCCGGTGGTTAATAGAGTTAGAGCATTTGTGGGGCACCCACCGAAGGCACACTAAATTTGTACACGGGCAACTGTCACCGCATTATAGGCTTCGAGGATTGGACCGCATGCTATCCATGAACCTATTACATCGATAGATTAACCATCCTCCAAGACTGGAAATTAAAACAGATTCGACAGATAGATGCAATTGGCTCTAGTACTTATTAACATATATATATATATATATATATTTTAAGTGGCAGTTTTTGTTCTTGAAACTCCCTTGTAGGCACTATTTACTAGGTATTTACTCAAATAAGTGTTGTTGTTTTTTTCTACTAACCGCTTCCCCAACTATTTTCATTACATCAATAAACAGCAATAGACATTGTTTCACCGCCATTCAAAAGATCATTGAAGTTACCTTAAGAGTGATTAATATTTGTTTATATAAACGTAATATCAAATGTTAGATAATAATGGGCGTTACTCAATTTTTTATGGCTCAAAAAATGGTGTTAAATTTTCGTGAGTTTATAACTAGTTAACTCTACGGAGGGCGGTAGTTGGGGAGGGGGTGGGGAATGGGGATAGATCCCTCCGAAATTTAAAAAATAGAGGAATAAATTTACATATTTAATTCTTACAAGTTCTTTTAATATAGCAGCGTAACACTTCTGTGGGTTGTCCATATTTATTTAAATTTTCAATGCCGCTCGAATTATAACGACAACAATATTAGAACAGGTTAAAAAAATGATGACTTTTATACACAAATAATCATATGGCTTGCGCTTCACAATCAAGACCAAGACTAAAGACTGTCCAGTCAATCGATCCTTGTATGTATCTTAAGGAGATGGCCTAGAACATCGTGGAACGGTGTGGATTGGGCTCGTACAATCTAGTCACAAACACGTGTTTTGACGGTTTGTTCCGACTGTTAGTACGTTCCAACAAAAGGTCTGGGACTTTTTTTTAAACCTTCCTTTTTTTTTTAAAGTTACATTAGTATTATTTCCAGCAATTTCAAATTATCAATACTCCAAATGTGCTCTAGATACCAGTGTTTATGAATGTCTAACACTATTTTAGAAATTTATATATGTATAAAAAAAGTTATGTAAATATATTAAAATTTAGAAACAATGTAGACAGAAACAATTGAAAATGAAGACTGTGATTACGACTGAAAAAGAAACGAGGAGTTTGCTAATATCTTGGTTACGTAAACTGTAAAAAATAAGCTCCGATCAGAAGTGGCATAGCAGTATTACCAGGTAAAAGTTATTTAGGAAATGTTTCAATTTTAATACTTAAGTGCTCGGCTAGTACAATATTAAAATTGAAATTTTAATTTTCAGGATCTTAACTTCCTTAATTAACTTTTTTCCATTTCTGTTAAGTCTTGTTCACTCTTTTCCTTCTGGCACTCAGCGTTCTAATGTCGGCATCCACATTCTCTTTAACCAGAAAATTTTTCCATTCTTCTTCTTTCCATAAAAAAAAACAAAAAAAAAAGTGCAGGATTGAAGAGAATATGTGAAGATGAATAGTGATATTCAATATTTTAATCCGATTTATTTATCGATTTAGACTAATAAATCACTCTAGAGTACATTTATTAAATTAGTACTAATGAGGATTAGCACCACGCCGATACGTAGACGAAGTTAGTTATCTCGCTCTCGGAAAAAGCGCCCTCCTTTAGGGCATTAACTTCAACATAGAGTTCTCCTAACAGAGGCTGATGGGAACTGGATAGGCTGCCGGTAACTGGAGCACCCAGCACCGCAACTTGGCGCAACTTGTCAAGTCGCCCTGGCTAAGTCTCCGCCTTGTCAATAGGCAGCCTGGATTAAGTAGACTTCCTTACAGTTTATCAGCTACTACCTACCTCATATGTTACTCCGCCTTGAGAAGATAACTAATCCACATCACTGACTCAACAATTCACTGTTCCATATAAGATTCAGCGATTGACGCGAGGTTTACCCAAGCCAAAGTTTTCCTAGAGAATTCCGAAATTGAGTGAAAGGTATAAAGGACCATTCATATAATTTATACTATTTGGAAGTGCGCCTAAAATTGTATTTTTGGTATTTGCTGGCTTGGCTTTATAAAGGGTTTTAATATTTATTTTTTGTATTCTAATTTAGTAAATGAATTGAAATACTTTATCTTACACACACACACTCACACACACACACACACACACACACACACACACACACACACACACACACACACACACACACACACACTCACACACACACACACATACATATGTATAAAAAATAATCTCTTGTCACGAGGATTGTCCGGGATAAAATCCGAAACTACTCAATCAATCTTTATCTTTATACAATTTGGCTCATAGGATACTTTTTATCTTGATTATTTACCTCAATATTTCATACATTGCAAATTAAATGTTTATTATTCTACAATTGAGTGTTATTTTTTATAAGTTCTCTAAATTTCCAAACTATGGTGGTGTAAGTCGATTTATCGACACAACATTTCATTTTCATTCGGTATTTAGGTTAGGTGAATTTCGAAAGGCTGTCAACAAGCACCTTGCTTAGTGCTTAGTATAGGGTTGTATTTTCAATCCCGTAGGTTTTTAGATTAGCTGAAACTCTTTTACATTTAAACAGAATTTTGATTAGTATAAAAAATATCAGTAAATAATTAATTCAACGTATTATAGCTAATGTGTCACAGTAACGCCTGGCCGGGTTTGCTAGTGTTTAAATAAATAAAAGACTCCAGTATTCAATGGAATGAAAAACCTAATACTGTATCTATTGTAGTGGTGTAAATAATTGCCTTTGTACGAAAGCACAATATATAGGACAAATATTTCCTTTCCCGGCCTGCACACAACTACCTGGAGGCTTGCAGGTCCTTAAAGGTTTCCACAGCTATTCTCAAAGGCGCTCTAAACGGCAAAGGAAAATACCAAGCAAGGCCTGTAAGGAAAAGAAAATGGACTCGGTGTTTTCCGAGCCTATGTGTGTGTTCTTTATTTGTAATAAGTCCGAACAAACAGAAGATCGGGGGTCGGGTTGGGGTGCTTTACCGACCTACATTGTTCTGTTGAAGGATCTTGTGTTTGCTCCAAGGAGTATAAACATTCGGTATACGCTTTTCCAAGTCACGAGACAACGAGTATATGATTTGGAGAAAATATAGGAATCAGCCAATGTCTTTTAGATGTAAGAGCCTAATCAAGCATAGACTTTATTACTATAAAAAGTATATATAATGAAGAATATTATTTTCATTTAAAATTTGGTCAAATAAAATAAAAAGCTTCAAAACAGTAATTCAAGTTTCAGCGGTTAATGACTCTTTGGAGACTAAATAAATAGAATCAAAAGATCGAAAGGAGGGCATTAATAAAATATAAGAGTTGAAATAAGATATCAAGATTAATAAAAATAAAAGAAAAAAGAAGGCTTGTCTAGACATTTTACTAGTAAGACAAAAAATAGAGCTATTCAGTACCCGCGACAGTTAGTGACATGTGGGTACGTGACAGACACTTGCCAACACGTGTTAAACCGTGAAGCACACTTCTGTCAACGCACAACTTTGCGATCCGGTATGTTACCGATGCCTTATTAGCGGATAAGGGGAAAGTATATTTTTCAAAGAAGAATTTATTATATAAGTATATATTTGTTATATTGAATTTAAAATTTATTTATTCATTGTTGATTCCGCCTCTAACCAGAATACAAATTCGCCGTTTCGTAAATCCTGCTAAGAGAATTGTTCTATCGAACGTATGCCCCAGTATTCCTAATAATATAATAGAAAATGAACTTAATAAATTAGGTATTAGACTACTTTCCCTTATGACATTTTTGAGAGCAGGTTGCCAAGACCCAAGAATGAGTAATATATACTGAGCTTTAGACGAGTTTTCATCGGTATCAGACTCCTCAGATTAACTGTTGCTATCTAGAATGAAACCATTTCACATCGTATTTTTTTTAGCGGAGCATATTTTAATTTGCTACGTTTGTAGAAAAGAAGGGCACTTCGCAACAAATTGCCAAGAGTCGGACGTAAAAATAAAATGAATAAAAAAAAAATTCCTCTAAGTCCATAAAGAAAATGTTATAGTGGTATAAATAAATATTTATATATTGTTTAAATGCTTAAAATATCCCCACATTACAGCTTGTACGCTCAGGCAGAGGTTAGAGGAATTAATCAACTCGCCTCAGCCTTTACCGAGAACTAGGACTAGAGAATGACAACGTTTCCATCAATTCCGAAAGCCCAATTTGCCGAGAACGAATGAGTCCTTATCCCCCGAAAGGAGAGTTTTCTGTCCATTACCGGCTTCCGCGGATATTTCGGAGGGAGGAAAAAAAGTAAATAAAAGGAAAAAAAAAATCATCGGAAGAAGCGCGGACTCAACTCAAAGTGAATTGTCGGTCATTATTTACCATTTGTAGGAGTCACGAGTTCTCTGCCTGTCCGAGTATTGGTTAATTTCCAGGGTAATCTCCAGATCGTGGAGGCCAGGGACCCTCCGCCTCCATCGCTCTCTCCACTCTTCTTGGAGGAAAAAAAAAGAAAGAAGGGGAAGAAAAACCGGGGCTAATAACCCAGTTGATGGTACTGTGCCAAGGAAGGATCAGAAGAGCCAACCTGATCAAGTATATATCCGAGGAAACTCTACCACGACACAGATCGGTTAAGTTTCATGCATTTTGGATCTAATTTGGTAATAATTTATCTTAAAGTGATTTAAACCCAAGGGTAGGAATAATATGAATTTCTGAGGTTTTCTCCTATTTCTATGATGACAAGAACAAATATTGATAAATTAAAAAATATTGCTGCCCTTCCGTAATAATATTTTAAGGGCACCTCAGAGAAATTAAGATGTCACAATTGAATAAATAAAATCAAACCCATTTTATTTATTTATTATTACATTCTATTACTCAAGATTAGACTTTAAAACATTTTAAAAATTATAATTTATTTTTCATGATATTTTTGACATTTCTGAAGTGGGTTCATTTGATGTTTTCAATTCACAAAAAACATTCTTCAAAAAAAAAATTAAACTTTCTTTGACATTGTAATCCAGAAACTTATATATTAATTCAAAAAACAGAAATAAAAACAAAAATCTCATAATTATATACTGAAATAAATATTAGTATTAATGATGTGTTTGTGGATCTCTGAGACTGGGAAATGGGTTCAGACACCACGACTATTTTCCGCTTTACCAATGGTCCACATTTATAAATAATAAACCGAAACAGGGGTACGGAATTTCAACGTCGATTGTCTCTGATTTCTAAGATTTATTAAAGAATTAAAAATACATTCAACCAAATTCTTAATAATCCATGCAGTAATAGGGTTTATTCTATACTCCCCCCCCCCCCGTTAAGTGCATGAATTTTTTAGGGAATTAAAGTACCCATCTTCTATTTCTTGGCACGTCATTAGCCCCATAATAGGTTAAGTAATTTAAAATGAGGAAAACCTATTGTAATACCAATTAGGGTTTAAATAATTTTTACAAACTAACACTTGTAATTCAAATAATAACAACCTTACAAAACATTAACAAGCAATGACAGAACAGTGACTCAAAAGTAATCGTATTCTTCGTTGTTAAGTATCAGACTAAGCTTTTAGTAGATCGTTTCTTAAATGCAAGGTCTGCTATGGAACCATCCAGAATAAACAAACATGTGATCACGTACAGCAATATTTTCAGGCTATTCTAGAATAAACTTTTAACGAATGTAGAGAAACAAACATCTGTTTAGATTGCAAGTCACAATTTAATAAGACCCACGGGTTCAAAATATAAAGAGTGCATCTGGACCGAGAGTCTTTGGAGGAAAAAAAAAAATTCCAGCTAACAGTTTTCCAGATGATGTTTTAATTATTTGTCACCACTAGAGAAGAAGGCAATTTTCAAAATTATTTCACAACAATTTTATTTGGTGTTACTCATTATTTATTTCGTTTAAGGATGGTATAATTTTTCAGTTTTTTTCATTCACACCTGGAAGTATCAGAGCAATGCATATAAATCATTAGATTTTTTTTTTTTTTTTTTTAATAACGTTATTACAAGAGAAAAGATTAAAGATAATAGAAATCTGCATCCAAGTCCTCTGCATCCCTTTCGCAGTGCTCTTACTATTGAACTGACAGTGAGACTAACCGAGCCGCGCCAACCTTTCCTCTTTAACGAGGCCATATCTGGCGGGTGGGATCATCATGTTTTTTTTAATCCGTTGGGACAGGTGAATTTGAAATATTACTACTATTACTGCTTCCATTTAGTTCCTTAGACAACATCGAATATCAAAGAAAATCTAAAATCATTGTATCCTCTTGTCACGTTTGAGAGCATTGATTCGACCCTCGACAGACTGCTTCGAGTTTCACAAACAGTGACTTGACTGGATGGCGTGAGGGAGCTGCCAAAAACCTTCCGTGACCTGAGAGCCCCGAGACAATTTAATACGAGGTTGAGACCCGGTCAGCTGAGGCGATATAAAGAGCTCCCGGACGTGACAACCACACCACCTCCCTAATTGCCGCCCTTACATCGCCCAGGCTCTATCATCAGTGTTCGCTACACGACTTTCCACACCTCGTATCGCTCGCCGGTTTCATTCAAATATGCTAATGATTAGGTTCTTTCTTCGGTCGGGTTCGTTTGAAGAATGAAGGAGAAAATTTCTCGTCCGAGGCATTCGGAAATCTAAAAAAAAAAAAAAAAGACCCTTTATGGGATACTGTTGAAAGATTTTGACACAAAGCCTTAGGCCATTGCCTGAATAGGAATCGAAGTTTCGCCATTTGGGTAATCATACAACAGAAAACACACCATTTTCATTCCTGTATCGCAACGCAGTAAGAAATTATTAAAAACAGATGCTCATATATCTCCAATTTCTTTCAAAAACCTAATGTCTCAAAGATTGGCTATTTTAAATCGAATACTTACAGTCATTTTTGTTTTAAAAACACTTAACTAGTTCATAATATAAACTTTTTTCAAGGTGAAATTTCACGAAAATGTTTACAATATTTATCCATCCTTGGATCTATACAAAAACAGTAAATAATCGACAAGGTTTTTATTTATAACAATTATTACTTATATATCGCTCCTTTCAACGTCTTATTTCAGAAGTCGCCTAAATTTATTTATAATTCTTTTTTAAATATTTGAAAGGGTAATATATTCTTGGGAATTTTCAACTTAATCTATTAACCATTGTAAAGGAGTGAGCGATATAAAATCATGGAGATGATTTTACTTTTTTTAGAGATTCAGGTATGGATAAATATTTTAACCACATTCGTCAATTTCCATGTGAAAAAAAAAAATGAAATGCTTGTTTGAAGTGAACTTAAACAGTAGAGAACTTAAATTATATTATAATTAATTATAAACGTACGATTAGATAATAAATAATCGGTGAGGTAAAAACATAGCTATTATTATTTCAGCAAAGTTAATCTCGGTTTTATGATAACGTTAGTAAAAACTGTAGCTGGCAATAATTATCCTCGTGGTTTATGACTAAAAAAAATGTACTTAATTAAAAAAAAATATCTATTTAACATGCTAGCGATAATTGTTCCATGTTTTGTAAAACAAATCGTGTGCTTCATGTAATTTGAATAATTTAAGTCTGACTAGAAAAAAAAAATCGTTCATAATATGTATGTATGTTATGCTCGTTTTAACACTTTTATTTAAAACTAAATTTATTTGATAAAATGGAATATTCTTTTTTTTTTTTTCATTGAAAATTAGTAATAATTCGATTCACGTACTTTAGTGCCAGAACATTTCTATAATTTCATTTCTTTCTTTTTTCAATGTTTAGGTGTAAATAATCGCTGTTGATCGAGCTATGGCCCATGAATACAAATGAACTATCGGTTGTGATTTTTTTGTTTTGTTTTTTAAATATTAACAATGAAAGGATTTTCGATTTATTAATGAAAAATAGGAACTATTAGCCCTCATGACAGATTCAATCCGATGAACCATCAATATAAGTCCGGAGAATTTCAATACAGACAGGAATTTTATTCAAATTCGTTCTCGTTGAGCGGGCTTAGGCAATTAGAAAAAGTGGACCTATCGATATATCGATATATTCCCTGGCCCCTAATCGAACCCTAAACGGGCACAGATTTATGAGGCAGGACCTGCAGCATCCCTGCTCCACAATATCCCCCGAGCTCATTTTTCATCTTCTGCCTGCCTCTGACGTCGTCCAGAAACTACAGTGGCTCACAGTCAAAATGATGCAAACGAATATTTTTATTTCAAATGCTATTTACTTCCTCTTTGTTAAAATTTCTAAACCAATGCACATGATGCCATAATGATTTATTGTCATACATCAAATTTATATAATCAAATCAACTCAACAGCAATTATAGAAAGAGAAAAAAAATTCTTCATTAAAACTCGTAGGGATTGAAGGTCACAGTGAAAAAGATGCAAAGTTTACTTCCGTTTAAAAAAAAGTGAAAGTAACAAGTATTCTTCAATTATCGGGTAAATTAGTTTATTAACCTTTTAATTTCTTTTCATTCTTTCAATGAAAACAAAAATAAACAATATGAATACTAGTGATCAGTCTAGTTTCAGCTTTTGCTAAAAATGGGTGCGCAAACAACTATTCGTGAACGAGAAAAAGTGATTAGCAATTTAAAAATGGACAAAACACAACGAAAAATTGCCTCTACTATCAATAGGAGTTATGCCACCGTTCAAAATATTATTGAAAGTTTTAAAAACGAAAATAGAATAATAAGAAAAGCTAGTGTGAATGCAAAACATTTTTTAAACTGGTAATGATTTTGCGCCAAATAACAAATAATCCAAAATTTGGTGCTCCAAAGTTGACCACATTAGTTAAAAAACATTTGAATATAATGGTATGCGCTGAAACCATCCGAAGGGTCTTAAGAAAAAACCAATACAAATGTAGAGTTACATGGCAAAAACCTTATATCAGTAACAAAAATAAAAAGCTTCTAATAAATTTTGCTAATGATTGTTTAACAAAAGACATGGACTTCCGGAAATGTTCTGTATTCAAATGAGCCAAAATTTAATTTGTTTGGCTCAGATGGAAGAGGTTTCTTCGGGAGAAAGTCAAATGAAGAGCGCCTTGAAAAAAATCTTCGCGCGTTCATCAAACCTGGAGGTGGTCATGTCGTGTTTTGGGGGTGTATAGCTGCCTCGGGGGTAGGAACTCTTCATTTAATTGAGGGAACAATGGATAGACATTTATATTGTCACATCCTGAAAGAAAAATTTCAAAGCAAGTGCAGCCGAGCATGGAATAATAAATAATTTTGCTTTTTATAGTGATAACGACCCCAAGCATTCTTCTTATCTTGCAAGAGAATGGTGTTTATATAATTGCCCCAAAACTATAAAAACACCTCCCCAATCACCAGACCTAAACGTCATAGAGAATTCATGGAGTAAATTAGAAACAGAAGTGACAAAACATAAGATATCAAACAGAGAAGATCTCAAAAAGGTGCTACAAGAAGAATGGGACAAGATAAGCCCACCTTAAACAGAAAAGCTTGTCCAATCCATGCCCAATTGTTCGAAAGAGATAATAAAAGATAAAGGCTTACCTACAAAGTACTCAAATTCAAAATATTTTTGATTTTTTGGATGTTTTTAATTTTGCATCCTTTTCACTGTGACCTAAGAAGTGTATATTTATTCATGAGGTTTTAGTTTAATTTTAGGATTTGACCTCAAAGAAACTTTTAAGTATTGTAAATTCTAGCCTAATGTTTGTACTTTATATTTGTAAACAAAGATTGTTGAAAATAAATTTTGGCTTGGTATAAAATAGTTTTTTTTTCAAAGTTAATTCCTTGCATCATTTTGACTGTGAGCCACTGTAGGTCGGTGAACAAAGGCTGTCCACCCACGGGACGTTGAAAGTAAATATTTCGCTCTATTCAGGCAGGCACGAATTTATTAGCGACTTATGGCCGCCTGTCTGGAGAGTCTGGAAGGCCTGGAAGGGATTAACTGGAGAGAGTCGTAACTTTGAGCGAGATTGGATGATAACAATGTTCGTAGTTATGGGCGATAAAAAATGTACACTCGAGATATATTCAAATATCTCTTTTGTAATTGTTAATACGTTGTAAACTCCAGCTTGTTGAAAAAAAAAAAATCAACCTTTTAAAAATATCATCATTCATTAGTTTCTCACTTAATACTTCATTCCTTATTACTTCTCTAGAATGATTAATAATCTTGAATTTCATTAACAAGCAGTTTATTTATTTAAAGAGTCAACGTTATGATCGAAACATAAAGAACTAGTCCTGATAAATATCCACATGTTTGGGTCGAAACGAAACCTCTTAAAAAACAAACTGTTTATGACTTGACTATTAATCATCCCATAGAAGTTTAAAGAAAACAATCGACCTTTTTCCACCTCTGGATAATCTATTCCAAATTAATATTAATACAACTAACATGTAAGAAATATTCTCTGAATATATGTTTTCCGAGTCCAATAAACATTAGACATAAACTCAGAAAAAATGCATAGTAAATACAATTATAAGTAGAGTAAAGTAAGTCGGAAATTTAGCAAACGGAATATTTCCTGAAAATTAAAACATTGGCACCTAGGAACAAAACATAGTTAAAATTGTTGTTTCTCAATCAGCAACAAAATTTAGTTCATTAGATTTGATTTGGTCTTTCACTGATTATAAGATAAAATTATGATAAAATAATATTTTGCAGCTTAGTTGTAGAATTACGAACTTGTGTTAATGATAAATTCACGGCAAGGACTCGTCAGTCTACGAATATTTGATTACATAAAATATTCTGACATATATAACAGAATTGGTAAAATGCGCATTTATTGAGTTAAGTAAGATTTAATAAATTTTATTTTGGATATCAAATACAATGCATTATCTTATTGGAACCTTCGTTATTAGAGTAAAAAAAAAAAAAAAAAAAAAGGAATCCGCTTTTATATATATGTTTCTTTTTCAGTATAATGCCCGAAAATGCGTGATATGTTTAATGGAACCTTGGAGCACTATGTTAACTTATCCTCTGGAAGGATATTTATTCAGACCTCCCTTCTCACCCCTCCCCCCAAGATGAGGTCCTGTTCGAGAAGATACTGGAGCCGATAGGCAGATTTTTCTTTATACCCGGGCCCTCTATCGACGTCATCTGTGAGTCAGATGAGGCTGGGACACAATGCACATGTAAATTACTAGTTACCTGGCTGCTAATGTGAACCACAGTTATCAAATCGCCTATAGTTTATAGCTGTATTTAGAGGCCATCGTACTTAGATCAGTCTAACATTATACAGTGTGATAAGGTATCTGTGGGTAAACATCTCGAGCGTGGACATGGCCTGTGGAGTTCCGCATTAACAAGACCCCGAATATTTCAAGCAAAAGTATTTCCTTAAAACATCTTTTCCTAGTTACAAGACTATTTATGGAAGGAGAAATTATGAATAATTTATTAATGAGTAATCCATAGTAAGTATATTAATCAGTAATATTATTTAGTAATGACTATAAATATTCCATTTTATTTCTAAACAACGTATTATTTCTTATTTCTACAACATTTAATATAATTATACAATTAATTTAAATAAATAATTTAATATGTCCGCTTTAGTGATCTTTCCTGTTCCTTTTAAATATCTTGCAGTTAGTAAAAATAATAAATTATTTATACATTTCCTTAATTGTTTGCATTATTTAATGGATCTATGTCGAACCAGCCAAGTGAATAGAGGACAACAATGAAGATAAATATCTACACAAAGCAATATTTAAATGGGAAAAGCATAAATTGGTAAGTAAATTGATTCAAAATCTCAGATGAAGGATAAAATAACTGATGATCATTTTACCCTATACTTTTGTGCATTTTTGACTATGTATGGGCAATCACTAAGAAATCTAACGTGTGAATAAGTTCCATTGCACATTTGGTACGAGAAGGTTTAGTGTTAATTTTATATTACATAATATAGCCTAAAAAAAAAAAAAAAAAAAAAAAAAAAACCTGTACCACTACAACCCATAAAGGGTCTTGGGTTCAGTACTATGTAAGGAAGAGTACTGTTTCTTGGTCAGCGGTCGTGCAAGGAGGTGATTTGACCGTGATCACGCTCAACCGCCAGGTTCTTTCCCCTTAATTTTTCAATTAAGGGTACCCACATTATAGAGGCTGGGTTTGCCCCAGGAGGGTCTCTCGGCCCGCGAGACGAACTGTGGCGATAATAAAGATATCATAAGCCATGTCAGATTCGAACTTGGGATCTTAAGCACAGCAGTCCACTGCCTTATCAGTGTGCCTTCCCATAATATAGCCTAACTTTAAGATAATTATTAATATTAGTTTTAGATGATGTCATTTCAATAAAAAATTAAATTTACTAAATGATACATTCAAATATCTTTTTTTCGAAAAAGAATACTATTATTGCAATATCAATACATTTTACGTCGTGTTGGTATTTCCATTAACAAAGGAGAGAGTGTAGAGGAATTTTCAAGATAAAATGAAACACTAAAAATTTAATTTTTTATAATATAGGTTATTCGGTAATATTTATATAGTCTTATTTAATATTTATTATACTGTATAGTCATGCATTGAATGTGTGATATAAATGATATCCACACTGTCTATTGCTATGTTTCAGCAGGTATCCAGAATTTTTCTTTTTTTTTTTATTGGGTTACGCCATATACATTTTGTTTGTTAGTTTGTTTTAACGTCACTTTATGCCACTAATGCTAATCGGACGATGCTACAGTGGGACTCCTGAATTTTGCCTATCCAGGTATATTTAGGATAGGAATCTTTAAGGATTTTTTACTCCCATTAAAAAATCCTAGGGCCTTTAGGACGCGAACCCACGACCTTTAGTATGGTAGGTTTCTATGCTAACCAATACACCACAGGTGACCCCCATACATTATTGGTCCTATAATTTTGGAGGCTGTTCTAAAACAGACATTTCCAAAATAAATGTGATATTGCTATTATTTAAAATTATTCCTTAAAGCGTGACGGATTAATAATGAATAGTCACTTCATGATTAAATGAATTAAACTATTAATGAAATAATCTGTCATAGCTTGATAGGTGAAAATACACTACCGGTGTCAAAGGACATTCCAGTATTTCAGATAATATTGGATTCCAAGTAGTTTTCGAATAGTATTTACTCTTTCCTTGAGAAATTCAAATATTTTATCCTGAAAACAACACATCCTGTACATGTATCTTAAGGAAATCAGTAACTCCCTAGCTAATAACATCAGGTATCGACTTGATGTACCCTAACAAAGACCTCGCCGTAAGCAGGAGAAGTACTTGATGAGTCACCTCAAGATTATATTTCTTCCACGTAGAGGGGTCGGAGTGAGGACGAGAATACTGAAAGTACAACTAACAATGTGCCTCCTTTATTAACAACTCTCTTATCTTATATTAGTCCTACATACATCCCTTACATGTCCTCTCGTTAGCACAGAAGCGAAAAAAAATCACTTCTGAATCAGCAATGAGGACACCGAAGGCAATAACGGTCTTGAGTACAACACCCGGGATATAGCACCGCTGCAATGTTCCCTAACACGAAAATCATGAAAGGTCAAACTTTCTTCGTGGCGAATCAGTTGCATCACGAGATGAAGGATTGGATTATTTGCACGATAGCAACATTCTTTTTCTTAATTTCAAAAGTGTTACAACCGATCAATTCTTATTTCAGTGAAAAATTCTAGACCATCAAAATATATTTCATTCCTACTTTTTTATTTTATTTTTTGGAATGTGATCATTTATCTTTTAATTACAAGTTATTTGTTTGCAGTATTTATTTAGGAAACCGTGTTTAACTATAATTTGATATAATGTCATTTACCATACTCTACTTACAGACTTATAACTACTAACTATCGAACAAGACATACGGTCTCATTGTTAACGCTTTTTGGTTAAATTATTCGGACATAACAACAGTCTAATTAACATGGCCATGCCTGACACCCGTTGGAAGGTGGCTAAAAAAAAAGCTGGATGGGTGACCTCCTCTCCTGAATTACTGTCAAGTGCGGAAAGAGGTGCTGTTGGGCACTTTCCTCCCTCATTCCTACAAGTCCTATATATTTATTTAGTTTATATGATCGCATTTTCTTATTGTCGCTAATGGCTGACAGGTGTGAATAAAAAGATGAAAACAGAAAAAAATAACATTAATCATATTTTAAGTAACGCGTGACGAAATATTAATCTTTACCAAAAATATTGTTTCTTATCTATCATCATAAGTAAAAATGAGCTAATTGGAACTCATAAAGCTAATTCATTAAAAATATTTAATGACTAAATATATGGACATAGAAACAGGAAATAAATAAGAAAATAATGTGTAAAATTGTCCAAAGATTAAAACGAAAGGGTCAAAGGGCGGAAAATAGAGATTAATCAACACGACAACAACAGGGCAACAATGTTGACACAGGAGCGAGCGAGGAGTCAACAAACCAATAAACATTAAAGCTCATGACGATAATTGCTCTGACAGCTAGACCGCTAGTCCCAACCAACCTTCTCTGTCTCTCTGCGAGGCTTATTTGTACAAACCTAAGCTTCTGAGTTTTGTTTGTCTCGTTTCTATAACTTAAAAAATTAACTGATTTATGAAATTAATTAACAGAGAAACGTTGAATAAAAATTTCAATTGATTCCTGATCCCTGGACAACAGTAAAGATTCTAGAGAGAAATACTTTATTCAACTACTAAGAAATACAGCCCTACTCCATAGCGTTGCTTAACACACATCATACTGCATCCATCCTTGACAGACATTGAAATATGAACAAACGTACGTACATAATCCTTCTAGAGAAAAAAAAATAATAGAAATTGTTACTTGGCCCATGAATAGACTCTCGCCTAGAAAAAACTGAAAGTGATTAACCAACCAAATGTAGCAGACATTCTCCTTTCGATTGTCTCTAGAGCTCTCTGCACTCGGAGAAACGAAGACCAAACGAGTATTGATGTCTCTATAGCGAGGCTAGGGACGTTGATCGATTACGGTAGGTACAGTTTCAGTTGCTGAAGGAGCTTATAGATGGGCCATACTAACCACAGCCGATACCGGTATAGCCTATCCCACGGAGTCAGATTCCTCATTAACTATCAACCATAATCAGACGGTATCGATACTAATCATCATGTTAATTGATATTTCCTACACCATCTTCATAACTACCAAATAATAGCTCGGTATTTGTAGGAAAATAAGCAAAAAGAACTTGTAGAAAAATAAATTCATAGTAGCATGACAAAAGCTTGAATGTCACATATCAATTAGCAAGGCAAAACATAAGCAGAAAAAAAAAATTGAAAAAGAGACAGTTATACGTTTCGTCAATCCTTTAAACACGTAAGGCTAAATCTACATAAGAAAAATAACTGTAATTAATGAATTTTCCTATTAATTTCCTATTGGATAATTTTACTAGTAAGGGTGAATTCTGAATGCAGTGCTTAAAGGTAACATATTTTTATATCTACAGGTTGCATAAACAGGGATATGTTGCCCATAATTTTTTTTCAATTAGCACACAAGAATTGCCATATTTTTACCGAATAGAAAAATATTAATAGTGTTGTAACATTTGTGTAGGTTTAAATAATTTTTATTTATCGATTAATAATTTATTAATATCACAGTAACGCAAACGATTCGATCTTCAGAGCCAGACTAACCACTCCTTATATTTCGTCTGAATTAGAACATTCCAGATGGTTCCCGACAAGCGTAGAAGGTTCTCAAACAGCCACGAACACGTACTTCAAAAGTCACAAACATTTACTAGAACAGTTAGTCAAAAAGTCAACAACTCTTTTAAATCATATCTTTTGTGTTTCACGTTACAATAGTTTAAGCATAAGCATTCATACTATCTATCTTCTAATCAATATTACTTCTATTTTATGCATATACTCTAAATGTCATTGTAATATACTTAAACGACTGTATTTAGTAATTTCGAAAAATAATGAACTTGCCAATAGATAGGCTTAGCAATTATTATTATTATTATTATTAAATTATTTTTTACTATTAAAAATGACAAACTTTATTCAAGTGCTTGTGGTCAATGTTTCGTTCCATTTTCTGATATAAATTATTAATGCCTTGTTCAACCTATGGGATCGCGAAACCGCCTCCTTAGTCAGCAAAAAAAAAGACAAATGGCAACCCATTGCCACAGTGGTTATTAAACGAAATGAATCAGCGAATGATGCAGCACGAAGTGCAGTTGGGAAACCGTTGCCCGAAAACCAAATTACAAAGCAGGCGATTTTAATTCCAGATGTCGAAATACTTATAACGGTTCAAGAGAACCTCTAATAAATGTGTAACAATTTATAAAATAAATAAAATGCGAGTCTGTCAAAATGCATCAACTTTTCAAACCGGAGTTTGGGTTTATAAAAAAGAAAAAGTAAATAAGGGTTCAAAAGAACCAAAGAAGGCTGTAAAATAAAGGTGCAGTATATGTTCGCCCATAGCCACAAGCTTAGCCAACCTACCCGGTTACACCTAGGAAGCAGTCATTCATACGTGCTATATACCACATAGTTAATTTTTGATGAAATATAGAATACATTCGGTTTTGGAAATTTAACAAACGTGGTTAGTTTTATTTGTAAAAAAAAAAAAAAAGTAAAGGAACATTTTCCACTTAAAAAAACACACACATGAATATAACTATATTTAGTCCTGAACCCCTAATATATATACATATATTCCGAGAACTATACGACATTTGGATATTTATATACATATAAATATACAATTATTCCGATTGGGCGTTTTTACATTTATCGATACCGAATTTTACAAGTTCTGATATTGTTTCAAGATTTTTATTGTACAGTTGATTGGATAACAGTTAGTTCGTTAAATAACGTATCTGCAGCATTTCCTCATGACCTTCTATTTGTCATATTAACTACTGGGGACAAATCTGAGGATACCTGAATCCGATGGTTCTTATAAATCAAAGCGTTGAATTCCAAAATTAATTGTATCTGATTGGAATTGTAACAGGATATGCTAGTATTAAATATCAAATATCTGCGTTGCAACGTTATATGCAGGAACCAATATTGTTCTGCTGAGAGCGATTTGCTATTTAATTAAAAAATACTTCAGTATCTGACTGATGGTATTTTTTATATTTAATTATTTTTAAGAAGTTGGTTCATTGTCAATAAAAATTCTTTCTTTTTTTAAACATTTCTATGCCAAACAGTTTCATTGAATATTGAAGCCGGTGAATGAGTTTAAATTTTCTTTTCAAGTAAGGTTACTGCTTCAATGTTAGGCTATTTTGTTAGGATGGGATTTTTCTAAAACTACATAAAATAAAAAAAATTCATAAAAGGGTTCTGTTTAAAACGCTTAATTATATCTCTTAATAACTCATGAAGTGTCGTCAGGTGTACTGTGTTCGTTAATTTCCTGATACTCAAACTCAAAAAAATTGTAAAATGTTTTTAAAGCCATTGAAAAATTGCATGTTCTTTTCTGTTTCAGTAGTACTCATTTTTGAGTTGAGTACTAAACTTTATTTAATGCTAAACTATTGTATTAATTTTATATATACAGAAAGGTATAAGTTTCTCCATATTGTATTCGATAAAAGGAATGTATATATTGTTCCATTGATTCAACCCTGTTTTTCATGAACGATAAAGAAATAATTTCAGGTCCAATTTTCCTCGGCCTTAAAAAATAATAATTATAATTTCAATACATAGTTTATTTTATAAATAATTGTAAAATAGATTAACTAGATTTATATAGTAAGCACATAATGTACTGTATGAAAATTAAATCCCTTTGAAGTTTTAAAGAAACTCCCATAATTCGGACTGGACAATTTCGATCTATCGATTATAGAAGTAATATAATAGATAATGGAAGTAATCTTGTGAAGACCATGATAAACTAAATTGGACCAACGATTAACCACGTATGTTTATTTTTTCATGTTCATAAATTTTATGTACATGTTAGATAGGTAGAAATTTAGCTCTGCTCACATTATCGCTGAACTGTATAAGTTCTATTTTAGCTTTGTGAGCCCCTTTTATTGACTTCGAAACTGACTCGATTCCCGGAAAGATTCAGTCAGTAAAGTTGGGCCGTTATCATATATATTCTTAGATCAATTTTTTTTTTTTTGCCCTCTCTAACCACTCGAGAATGTATTATTCATTGCCATTGTATTATAATCACTTGGACGTATTTTATTATTTCAATTAAGAAAAATATGAAAGGATTGATATATTCTTTTCATTTCTTACGTTTCAATCTTTTTCTTCGATATTGTTTTCTTTTATGGCATGATTTTTTATTATTTTAACACCTTTACATAATACATTGTTTGTAAATACAGTTGTAAATTTCAATATGTAAATACAGTTGTAAATTCCAATTTAAAAAAAATCAACTTTTATAGAAAGTCTTTATTTTTTCAATAGAACATTATTCAAGACAAATTTCTCCAAATATCGTAGAATATAACTTTAGAATATAAAAATACCATGAATTAAAATAAAGCTCAACATAAAAATTATTAATAAATACCTGTTTCATAATTGAACACAAAACAAACTTGTTTCCGAATTATTTTGACACCCACCTAAAAATAAAAAATATAAATTAGAACATCACATAGTTAAGTGTATGTACTTAAGAAAAAATAAATATAAACCTAAAACTATTTTATATTTATGAACATAGAGGATTAAAGTAGTTGAAGTGTTTGCATAAAACATAGTGTTGTATAAAAACTGATTCACTGACAGATTTGTTGCCACGATATCATCAAAGGAATACTTAGATCATTTAATTCTAACCATTAAGAGCAAATTGCTTGATGTGTTATTATGGCATAAAAATCCTCTTAGTCGCTCCGCGATAAAAATTTTATTATAGTGCTAAAAGCGTTTATCTGCTGGATAGTATTTCATAATGGCCACTAATAATCCGGATTCGTAATTATTTTAAAAGATAATATTATTTTTACTGTTTCTGTGACGGTATCGCAATCTGAATATGGACGTTTATTGGTTTTCAATAAATATAAATTACATTCAACTTTTCAACACAATTAACATTGTTTTAATACTTCGTTAATTCGGTGGAATAGATTTGTAAAAATAATTAAATTAAAATTAGAATTCAATTTATTAAGAATTCAATTTGTTACTTTCACTTACCTATATATGAAATTTATAGTAGTGGAAAGTATTGCGATCGTGAAAAATTTCGACGTCCGATTTCCAACGGAAATACAAGTTTTGGGGTCCCCAGAGTCCAACACACCAAGTACCGCGATATGGTCTGTGTTTGTGTGAACAGACTAGCTCAAACACCATAAACCTTACGAACCTGAAATGGGCATTTGGTATATTTATATGTCCGCGATGTGACAGCAAAAATTTCATCAAAATAGGTCAAACGGAGGGGGTACTTTATTTCACAACTTTTTACGTTTATTTGTTTGGATTTTTTCATTCTATAAAGTACCTTTGTTTTTGTTCATATGGAGAAATTATCCTTCTCTCGTTTCGCCTAAAAATAATAAATGGCTAAATATGAAATATAGAAAAAAATCAAGTAAACATATACAGGAGACAAAATATTTCTTCGATGATCACAGTTGCCAAGACTCAAGGAGAAATTTATATAATCTTGTAAATTTGTATTTGTGGTATTTCTATTGTATCAAGGTAAAAAAACCACATCAAATTTACTTTCAGCACTTAATGACCAGAGACTCAATCATTTATAAACATTTCAATATACATCCAAAAAAATTGAAGACCACTTTATAAAAATAATATTATTTATTACGTTAATATTTATTACGTTCCTTTGATTCGACGTTTAAATTTCTTTTCAAGTCCTAAGTTTGAATCAAATTCGCTAGTGCAAATAACATTTTAGCTTGATTTTCCTTATTTATAATCCTCCTTTTTCCAAAACGTTTTGAAAACATGTCATGAAAACTCGACAGAATTCGTGATGTTGCAAATAAATGTTTACACCATGTAAATAAAACCACTGACACGCTTTAACGATTCGTACAACAAGATTGAAGAAAGAAATTAGCAAAGTTAGATGTCGCCATTATAAGGATTAGTCTCATTAGCCAAAAACATCTGAGACCATAGCTATTCATGCTAAAACAACAGCGGAAGAATTACAAAAAACAAAACAACAAAACGGAATAATGATTAAATTGGCTTCGTGATAAATGGTGGAAGATTAACGGACTAAACGCCCGACATGGCGCGGCGAGAAACGCTCACAGGGAAACGGCATCATGCGTGGAGAATTGTTTTAACGAGATCATTAATAACTCTGTCAATTAGTGGCAGATATTAGTTTAAATTATCTCGTAGCTGGTGGAGAAAGTGGGATCATCATTACGCCCTAGGACTTTGACAGTCCATTTGAGTTTATTATCGGTAGCCGTTAGATATAAGGGCTGGTTCCTAAGTGGTATTTCTATTGTATCCGATACGCTATTACCAGTCTGAGATTTTAAATGGATATTTATTCAAGAAATAATTTTTGAACGTTAAGCTCCAGCCGGATGGGATATCCTTTGTCTCTGGCTTTATTCCAATCTTAATATTGAAACAGTTAAGCTGATCAGTGCTTCGTCCGGTTCGTATTACAAACGGAAAAAAATAAAAACCGACTCGTTAATATGGATACAGCTCTAAAGGGAGAATCCATTTTATCTTCTAATGCTCGGAAGTATTATCGGAACAGTTAGGATGAGAGATAGGCACCAAGAGGTTTATTGTCGAAGGATTGTAGGAATATATTTCAAGCCTATAGAACAAATGGATTCTGGATAATTTCAAGAGTTATACTATACGAGGAGCTTTCAGGATTTTAAGAAACATTTAGGATTTAAATATACTTAATGCAAGATTAATTATAATAATAACTGAAAGCTAATTTGTAATAAATGAGAAAAACAAAAAATGAATCTCATGCGATTTACAATGATAGGTATTGTAATACATTAATTATGTTGATTGTATTAATTTCTGCAATATTTATATGTTGATATAATGATGTATTGGCCCCTGATTACTGAAAATTTGATTTAGGTCACGGAAAACAAACGCTCAAAACTTAAAATCAATTATAAATGGTTAATATGGATACAGCTCCAAAGGGAGAATCCATTTTCTCTTCTAATGCTCGGAAGTATTATCGGAACAGTTAGGATGAGAGATAGGCACCAAGAGGTTTATTGTCGAAGGATTATAGGAATATATTTCAAGCCTATAGAACAAATGGATTCTGGATAATTTCAAGAGTTATACTATACGAGGAGCTTTCAGGATTTTAAGAAACATTTAGGATTTAAATATACTTAATGCAAGGTTAATTATAATAATAACTGAAAGCTAATTTGTAATTAGTATTAACTAATTGTAAATAGTAACTAATTGTAACCTGACATTCAAACCACAGGCATACTACTACACACAAAACATCATACAATAACCATAGCTTCGGTGTATTGTCCTCCTAGATACGTACTAACACCCTCGATGTTTTGCAACTATTTTCAAAGCCTAGGAAGATGCTTTATAGTAGGTGGTGATTTCAATGCTAAACATCAATGTTGGGGGTCACGGCTATGCACACCTAGAGGAAGAAACTTGAAGGCTGCTATCCACGAACTTTCATTAGACACCATATCACCTGACACACCAACTTATTGGCCAACTTCACAACGGAAAACCCCAGACCTTCTTGACTTTTTTATTACCAAAGGACTACGGACCATACCTTACACAATAAATTCGACCTCGGATCTTTGCTCTGATCATTCCCCAGTACGGATAGTTATTCTTGATGAGCCCAACAACGTACAAAGACCGCCGAAGCTAATTTACGGCAATATTGATTGGGATGCTTATAGAGCATTTCTTGATTCCGAACTTTCAGTTCCATGCTCTATTAAAACTGAAGAGGAATTAGAAGAGGCAGTCGACAAATTCAGTAAAAGTATCCAAAACGCTGCTTGGACTTCAACGATATCAAGGGGATCAAGTACTGATCATCTGCCAAAATACCCACAGTATATAAGGGACTTGATCAGAGCAAAGAGAAGAGCTCGTAAGGTGTGGCAGACTAACAGACTACCATCAGACAGAAAAACTTTTAACATACTAAATAATGAACTCAAAAGACAAATCCGAAAATTCAATAAAACAAACTATGATGCTTACTTAACTAACTTATCGACGGACGATGGGAGTTTGTGGAAGCATACTAAGAATTTGTTAAAGCATCGAGAGGTGTCAGTACCCCTGCGAAAAGAAGACGGTTCGTGGGCAGTGTCGGATAGGGAAAAGTCTGAACTGTTTGCCGATCACCTTTCCACAGTATTTACTCCACTTACTGACATCACAAACAGAGAACATAAATCTTTTGTTCTTGATACTCTGGAAATACCTTTACAATTGACACCACCCCCTCATTCTTTTACTCCTTCACAAGTAGCACAACACATTAGACACCTACCCAAAAGAAAAGGCCCGGGTTATGATTTAATAACAGCCGAGGCGCTCCAACAAATGCCTAGGAAAGCTCTAGTGTTCCTTACGACTATATACAACTGTATGCTCAGGACAACTAAATTCCCTATTCAATGGAAATATTCGTACATCAAAATGATACACAAACAAGACAAAAGTGCATACAATCCTTCCTCTTACAGACCTATCAGCCTCCTTCCAATTTGCTCAAAAGTTTTCGAAAAATTAATTTACAAAAGGCTTATAGATATACTGACTGACCAAAACATAATTCCTGACCATCAATTCGGTTTTCGTACTTCCCATTCAACGACACAACAACTACACAGAGTAACGGATTACATTGCTGGAGCACTAGAGCAAAAACAATACGCAACTGGTGTATTTCTGGACGTTGCCCAAGCATTTGATAAAGTCTGGCACCAGGGGCTTCTCTTCAAACTCAAAAACGTACTACCCCACACATACTATCTTCTACTCCAATCCTACCTCTCTGACAGATTCTTCTCTATCCGGCAGGGCTCAGAGATTTCTTCAATCCGACCAATCTTAGCAGGAGTTCCGCAGGGTTCAATACTGGCTCCGTTACTTTACATCATATACACTCACGACATACCTACCAACTCTAAAATTCTCACTGCAACTTACGCTGACGACACCGCAATTTTAACAATACACCATGACCCCAGTCTTGCCTCATTGAATTTACAGAATCACTTACTTCTATTAAAAAAATGGTACACACTATGGAAAATGAAATTAAATCATGACAAATCACAACACATAACTTTCACACTCAGACGAGATACATGCCCACCAGTTTATATCGGCGACAACCAAATTCCACAGACAGAAACTGTACGCTACCTCGGACTTCTGTTCGACAGAAGGATGACTTGGGGCGCACATGTCAAAATGAAAAAGAAGACCTTAAACATACGCTTAAAAATTCTTTACTCCCTTTTTGCCAAATCTTCTAAATTGAATATTAGACAAAAACTGAATACATACACCTACTTACTTAAACCCATTTGGACATACGCCTCACAGATTTTCGGCTCAGCTAAAAAGACACACTTACAAAAATTACAAACTTTTCAATCCAAAATTTTAAGACTAATTACGGACGCTCCCAGGTACGTAAGTAACCAAACTCTACATACAGACTTACAACAACCGACTATCCAACAACATATACGAACGCTTTACTCACGCTTCTTTGTTAAATTGGATGGACATAACAATAGATTAATTCACGACATGGCCACGGTTGACTTGCCCGTTCGAAGGCGGCTAAAAAGAAGCTGGATGAGAGACCTCCTCTCCTGAATTTATTGTCAAGCCCGGAAAGAGGTGCTGCTGGGCACTTTCCTTCCTTCAAGCCATACATGCCTTCAATAGTATTGCGATGCTGCAGCCATCGGATTCGCTGATTGTCGCAGACGGCTGACAGGTGCGAATAAATGTTTGAAAGACAACAAAAAAAAAAAAAATTTGTAATAAATAAGAAAAAATAAAAATGAATCATATGTGATTTAAAATGATAGGTATTGTTATACATTAATTATATTGATTGTATTAATTTCTGCAATATTTATATGTTTATATGTTGATATAATGATGTATTGGCACCAGATTACTGAAAATTAGTTTTAGGTCACGGAAAACAAACGCTCAAAACTTAAAATCAATTATAAAAGACTCATTTATATGACTAATGGAATCGAGCCTTGGAGCTCTATCAAACCATCTAGCTCCTCTTTTATCCAATCCCAACAATCCGAAAGCCTAAGCAAAATCCTTAATGCTCCTTATTTTGTCCTACATAAAATTATCGATAAAGACCTTGATCTACCATGTCCCCGATTTGGCCAGGTCTAGATATAAATCCGTTCACAATACACTCCCAAATATTCTTACCCTTTTCTTTCTATATTTCTTTCTAGATTTTCTTTCTCTATTTCTGCCTCCTCCTATATAAAACAATCCACCGAGGTGTTTGAAAAGAAGATGGCTTTGGAACCATTTAATTCACAATTATAATTCATAGACTATTTTTTTTTTCTTTTTGTTCACATTGACAAGTTATAGGGTAAACCATACAGTTATTGGCACCCCAACTCTAACTTAAAGAAATAGGTAAACAAGTTCTAATATTATTACAAGATGTACATGAGTCTACTGTTTGAAGGGTCCTCTACGTCATCTATGAAGTAAGATTTTAAAACATTAACCATAGCGAAGATTTCACAATTAAATCCACAGGGTGCCAATAACTAGATCTGGCACTTTTAACAATAAATATTGCCATGTTGTAAAACTATTGAACTTTTGACCCAAAAAAACCTCTCGAGTCTTTATAAGGATAGATAAGGAGGAGTTACAGAAAGTTCCTTCATAAGAAGTATTTTTTTTAATGTCACCACTGAAATTTAGTCTTAAGGGTGCCAATAACTATACGGTTTACCGTATTATGTTTAAATACATTTTGTGAATATTATTAATAAAAAAAAAAAAAAAAGGTTCTGGATCCCTTTTATTCTATTTAGTTTAATAACCAAATTCTTTTTTGGATTACACTGTTCCATTTGTAGGATCGCTAAAAAAAATTCAGCCATACTTTTTTTTTTACCATTAATCCGTAATTTTGGTTACGAAATTAATTAATTTTTTTTATGTTGCTAACATGCACCAGCAGACTACAATTTAGTCCTGTGTTTGGCCTTTAAACGTGTAATTTTATTGAAAAATTGTTTTCGATATTTTTCATGACAGCAATTTTTTTTTCTTATCTCATTTAATATACATCCAAATAAAATTAAAATTTATTTTAATTTATTTTACGAATTTACCCCAAAGGGTCATTGCCGCATAGTAATTTAAATTCTATAGTTATATTTTATTTATTTAAATTTAAAATTATAGGAATAAAAAAAAGAAAAAAAAAAGAGAAATCCCATCTAGTCCCACAGATAAAATTAACAACGATTCAAAGTCCTACCCCATGTTTAGTAAAAATCCTACCATATGTACAGCGTGATAAACTTACACGTAGGATAGCACATGATCATATCTCTTCAGAATACCGAAAAAGAACAGGATCAATAAAAAATACAGCTCCTTAAATAGTAAGGTGTTTTATTCCATCTAAGAGGCTCTGGGACACAACTCTCCCTCATGCCTAATATGCAAAACCCAGCTGAGTCATTCACTTATGCTAACTTGAGGGAGCTGAGAAAGAATGTAAAAATAAAATATAATACATATACATTATTATAATATAGTATAACTTTGCATAGTCATCAAACGGTAACGAAGTAATGGATTAAGTAATGGATAAAGCATAGCAAAAAGTTGTAAAGTTTAAATATGCAATAAGTTTTAAGAGGGAGAGGTATATTATTTTTATTACCAGGCCAAGAGGTTGATGATTGAATATAGCAATTCAAAAGCACTATATGTACTTTTATAGGTCTAATAGACACCTTTTTTAAAAACAATTAAATTATTTTGTAAAAGATGCCCTAAGGAATATGAAAACGAAAGGGAGATATATTTTAAATAATCATTAATAAGAGAAATTATAACACGAGATCTTGTCCCAGGAAATGTCTTCCAAAAAAAAAAAAGAAATAATAATTTTCTGGTGTTTGTGATATTAAAACATACATATGACAGAAGGGAAAGAATTCAGAAAGTATGAAAAAAATAGTTAGAGATGGTTTCGAAACGAGATAGTTTCTTATTTTATTTCGTATATTTCCAAAAGAAAATATAAGTAAAAAAGAGAGTTGAAAAACCAGCTACTTCAAAATTAATTTCTCATCCAACTATTTAGTATTAGTAATAATCAACATTAATTGTGCATTGGATTTGATGTAGAATAAAATTGGTTTTATGACAGAAAAATTTCCTAAGACTGCTTGCGGAAGTTTTACTCAAGAATGAGTAATGTGAATTGATGACCCTTAAAAAATAAAATAAAAACTTATAAAAGATAAAACTCAATCAATAAATAATTATAAAGAGCTCATTGAACTATAAGATATATTTAAAGGTTATCACTTCATGATAAGAACGACGCGTCTACATCTAAGAAAGAAATGACAGAAAAAGTCAGTCTTCAATTTTATTAATAAGTATAACAAATAGACTATAGTCATTTTATCAATAAATCCAAGGTAGTTGATAATTTCACAATAATATAAAATAAATTATAATAACGAAATTATTTGGGTCGCTTTGTTTGTATGAAAAGAAAAAGTACACGTTTCCATAGTGTTTTGGGATTGTTTATACCATATTGTTACAACAAAATGGTAAATAAATATACCATACTTTAAATATCTAGTTACATAAGATATGCTTTTTAATATGATTTTTATTTCATCGCATATTATCTTTTATCAGCTCTGTTTGATATAATAAGCCCAAACTTTATATAGGATCGAAAAGCTTCGTATGATCCCACTTTGGATGAAAACTATTCGCAAATGTGCCACAGTTGTTAATCTTGTACGAGTATTAAATACAACATTGTCGCCCGAACACGCGCCTGATTTGAACATTAATGGGGACAAATTAAATTGTTCAGGTTTTAAAAACGACTAGCAGAGTGAGTTGTAATAATTTTTTACACATCTCGAAGCGTAGAGAGTTGGGCAACAAGTGGAGAACAGGCCACGTTTCGTTTTTACGAGCCGGCTCCATCAAACCAAAGCGAGTGACTGACACCATTTGATATAAAAGTTTCGGAATTAAAATATAAAAACAAATTAAACTTCATATACTTAATTAAATTATCTAACAACTGCAAAGTAGATAACATTTAAAAATTAATTAAAATAAATACTTTATTTACCTAATTAAACTTCATTAGCTATGTATATTTTCATTTCATGACGCTTGAGTAGATGCGTGACGAAAGAGTTATTTTAAACCATAAATTTTGGATGATTTTTCTTCTTAATTATGTTATAACACTAAAGCAATATATATTTTTTATATCCAACATTATTGTTTAAACTTTTACGCCAGGGCTGTAATGCATGCTGTTCGCCTATTGGCGGCTTACCTTAATGATTTTCGGTCTACAGATGGGAGTTATTCAAGGGTATTATGCAGTATAAACAATCAAACATTAATAAAATAAAAAATACAATCCTCGTTGTGGAAAGTTTTGTGATTGACCAAAGTGCCCGATGCGGCAGTCTAGTGTGAGCCACCGGTGGTACACGCCGGCTTGAACTTGTTAAACGTCGTTTTAATTATATATTTTTTCTCTATAAAAAAGTGTCTCAAATAAAAAAACCCTCTGCGCCCCAAATATTAAAGAACCATTTTTAGATACAAATTTTTCAAATTTCATAAACGGTTCTTAATATTTATTATATGTCAGTAAGATTAATAAAAATAATATTTAAATACATAAAGCTATCGAATTTATTACTAATAGTGTACATACACGCATGTCAAATTAAATATTAATAATTATTTCCAGTAGCATAAGTGGATGTATGTTAATGAATAAGGAATCTTGACCTGTTGGATTCTCATTACATTAACCTCAATCAATAACTAATCTTCTAAGTCCTGATCAGTAAACCACTCTATATTAAGCGTTCGGTCAGTATATTATAATACAAGGTTCTTCCTAATCCAGAACTATTCCTTAATATTTCTTCGACAAAATTATTTTTAGCAAAATGTTATGTATCTTTTAGGTATTACATAAATGCACATTTCTTCTTTTCAATTGGACAGGGAAATTGTTTCAATCCATACAATCCTTCTTTTAGTTTTAAGAAAAAAACTTATGGATAAAATAACTTTTGTTTTACAATCAATCCTTTTTTTATATTTTATTTTAGCGAGTATGATTGATATTTTGAGGCATGATGGAGCCAACTTGGGTGACGTAAAATTTCTTGATCATGGACTACTTTAAATATTACACCATCGAATTTCTTATCCACTCATCACTACCAAATACTAGATAGTATTTCTTTTAAATTTAATATAAACACAATTAGGGTTATAAATTTGAAAAAAATAGGTTTTAGAACTTTTGGTCTAGCTACAGTTATGTCCGAGGATCTGTTAAACATTAAACAAACACGTCGCAGATGATCCAGAGAAAGAACCGGATAATATTTTTTCCTCCGCATTACTTGATGAAGAAGTCTTCAGAAAATGATAAGATTATTTTTTTTCTATAAATTCCTAAAATAATGGAAAAGTGAGTATTTTAAAATTGGGCGAAATGAAATTTGAAATAAAAAGTGGAAAACATCAAGGGAAAAAATCATTTTGTATTGCAAACTATCAAATGCATTCCTCATGAAACAATTAAAACCACCCATCTTCATTCATCATAATTAAGTAGAAAATATTTTAATGGATTATTCCAAATAAGTAACGAGATCTGGCGTAAATTCATAAAACATTCCGAAAGACTACACAATCTATTGAAAGATGATAAACAGAACACCAAAAAGATTTTAATTTTTTGAGAAAAATCGGATTATCAGAACAAACATAATATGGAAAAAACAAAGCGCCAATGACCCTTAAGGGTAGAGGAAAAGTGTAAAAAATAAATAGAATACGTAATTAGTCTATTTTTAAGTCGAAAAATTTATTGATATTCAAGAAATTTAAGAAACCAAGATAAAAAGTATGGTATAGGTAGAAAAGAAGAAGGTCTAAATTAATTTATGCGAAGAATTTAACGTTGTTGAATAATTATTATAATTTGGATGAAATAGTGAGCAATGATAACATATATTTATAAGAAATAATGAAATAGGCGAAGTAACTTGTATCACCGCGACAGACATTCAGGTCAACTTCTGCATTTTCATAGCTGTCTATCTGCTGAATGACTGAGTATTGGTTGACATTAGACAAAGAGAAATGAAATATCTTCGCTGAATGACAGGCAAGACAGAAAGAGACCGCATAAGGATCGGGATGACGATAAGAGAGCAGTTGACGTATATTCAAATATTAAAAAATATTTTCTTTAAATGACAACTGAAGTGGAATTAACAGATGCATTAAGCAAAGAGGCATAAGAAAAAGATAATGAAAGCCCGATCGATAAATAAATGATCCAGAACTATAGAAGGTCACTTTACAAAGAGTGTATCACCGAAAAAGGAAGCTATCTATCTATCCATGAATTGAAGCCAGAACTAAGAAGGCTTTATACATAAACATGATAGCAGTTCAAACTATAAAATTCATATTTTATTCTTAGATACAACATATTATCCAATGAAGGAAATGTAATAACGGTTGGACAAGCATAAGATACCAGGTGCAGAAGGTAAGATACCCCCCTAGTAGTGCACAGTCACCGGTAATAACCGGTCGTAAATGGTCTGTCAATCTTTAATATTAATTTTACAGTCATCTTTATGAGTACTTAGCTTCGTTGTTTCATATATTTACGACTTCAGGAGGAAGGGATTTGCATTAAGGAGAGATCGGTTTATGGCTATTGTCTTATTGGTACCGGTAGCCATGGAAGGCGATGCGTATCATTCCGAGGGTAGTACTCCGTCTGATCCTATCTTCACGGATCAGGAACCTTCAATGGAGAAACCTCATTGCTGCATGAGCAGTAAAAAGCAGTAGGATCGTCTCGCAATGAAAATTTGAATTAAAATAAAAATCTTTCTATCTATTACAGAAACGTTATTTATTCTCTATTATAAATAATGCACGTAATTTTAAGGTAAACTTTCATAAGCATAAAGGACAATGTGGGATAAGGAGCACCCCAAAAAAATTTAACTCTAAAAAGAAAGAAATCAAAGCTCCTCCAGTCGCAGGACCCGCCAAGAGGAAGTAGCCATTACCCGGCTGAGGATTGGGTATACAAGACCCAACTTATCTGCACCTCATCCCAAAAGACTCTCCACCATGATTCCAACATTTTAATGGTAACTAAACATTTGTATGTCTCTAAATTATATTTCTTTGAACGATGCTCACATTATAATAGAAAATAAAATAAAATAGGAATCTCACAAAGTATCTCTTTACCCTTGAGTATAGAAATAATAACGTTGATAAAATATTGAAAAATGAAATTTCTTGTTAATATTAAATTTAATAGATGACCTATGACTATGGAAACTAAACTATGCAATATAAAATTTGTATTTAAAATAATTTTTATTTATTCATTTAATTTTTTTAATACGACTTCAGATCTTTTGCCACCAAAACTATTAAAACAACCAACCAAAGCAATCACAAGAGGTATCACAAATTTACAAATAAGCATTATAAGTTATTTAATATTAAATCAAAATTATTCTAAGAAATTTAAATAAAAAAAACAAACAAAAAAAAAACACTCTCCTTATAGGCAGACACCATTATAAATGCTTTTTCTACATCTGGTCTGAGATTTTTTTTATGCCTCGGATCTGACTTTTCAAGTACTTAGCCCTTTATATTTTGTTATTTTTACGAAAAGGAACATTATGAGAACAAGGAAATAAATTTAAAATCTATAAATTTCTCTAAGATATGAAGGAAAATAATTATTTATAATTCTTGAAATTTGTTTTTTAAATATAAATATTTTTTGAAATTTACAACTACATAACATATTTAAATGTGATCCGTAAATAAACCTTATTGCCAAAAACTTTGGACTGGTAATATTTTGTCATTTATATGCTTATTTTGTAGTTAGTAAAATGATTTGAGTATTGCTTATTGGTGTAATATGCGATAAAGCAGTAACATGGGGTCGTTAACTGGAATAACACTATAAAATTTTGCGAATTTATTATTGAACGTTTCTTAACAGATAGCACGAAGTTGTCAACGAGAAACGTTAAATAGAATTAAAAAAAAATATTGGGAGTTTATCTTTGTTTCATATAAAAAAATAATTGTTATTGGTTAAAGATATCAGTTCCTTACAGTCTTCTTTAAATCAAATATTTTCAAATAAAAAATAGAACCTTTAAAGAAATGAAATTCCTTAGAATACAGTAAATTTTATTTTTCATTGATGAATGAATAAGAAAAAAAAAATTAAATTTTCTGTTTAACTAAAACGCCTTCAATAAGTAACTATATTCACGCAACACAACAAAATCCGAAGTAGAGTGAAAACAAATTACAACGATAGTTACGTATCAAGTTTTACATCATACAATCACATGAATATCCCAATATTACAATAATATGCCTTCTATACAAGTCGCAACTGTTAGCCACGGTTAATTTCCTAACCTCTGTTAATCATCGGTGTATTTATTCGCTTTCCCTTCATATTTTACTGCTTAATTGATCATATAATACTTGAATGTTCTATCCAGTAATTAGTCTGAATGAATGTGTAAATTACAAATTTTCTAGTCACTAAATTCTCAAATATATTAGGATAATTAATTAAAGGATAATAAATAAAATCTAAAACAGACATTAGGTTAAATATTTTTAAAAATAAGCAGTGATAACGTACCATGTTGTTCAATAAGAAATATTAACTCAAAAGTAAGTCTTATGAGACGAAAACACATGTATGATATTCATGAAGTCATTACGGTTTCATTAATAGGAATCCTTCCACAAAAGACCCTTGTGATGACTTGCATCAGGACACATACAGTCCCCTGATGACGCAGATGGGAATAGAAGTTGGACAGCTGGATATGGGATCGGTGCAAACAGAGGTAATGAAGAGCTACAGAGGAGAAAACTTTGGGGTTATGCAATATCTGGCGGGGAACCAGTAGCCACACTAACAGGAGGGTGCATATCAATGTGCCGGTCTTCATTAGTGGTAATGTGGCGCGTTGGGGGTAGGGAGCGCTGTAAGGTAATCCTGTCCTGTCTTGACATCTTGAATTAGTTGAGAATTAGTAGAACAATATTGTCCTAAAGTTAAGGTAAAAGAAACAACCATTATTGGTTGAGTAAACATAAATATACACAATAAGCAATGTAGCTGACTAATGTAAAACATGTTAGATTTCTGTTTACGAAAACGTTATCTTATGCAGATCATAATGGATGTCGCAGAGTTTCTGCTGAAATAGTAAAAAAATTGGAAATATTTTAAAATAAAACTTAAATATGTCATTCAGGAGATTTGAAATATCAAGGCACTGATTTTTTTTTTTTTTTTACTTTATATCTAATACTTGACAAAAAATGAGGTTGGTTTTTATTACGATAATTTTAATATGGAGAAGTTAAAAATTCCGACGGTTAGAAAACAATTCGAACTTGAAGTCAAAAATAGGTTTGAGGCTTTGGGATTCCTCTGACGAGGAAAACGAAGACATTGATAAGTTATGGGAAGGTATCAGGGATAATATTAAAGAGGTCGGTAACTTGTTTCTTTGAAAAAGGCAAAATAAAAAGAACAAACCTTGGTTCGATGAAGATTGTGTTAACAGGTGCGACAAAAGAAAAGCTGCTACATTAGAAGTGTTAAATAATCCTAACGATATCAATCTTGCTAACTTTCGAGCATTAAGAAAAGAAACTACTAAACTGCTCAAATTTAAAAAGCGAGAGTATCTCAAAAATAAAATAATAGCAATCGAAAGTAACAAAATCGAGGATAACGTTAAAGCCATGTACGAAGGCATAAACAGAATTCGTAAACGATCGGGGCCGGTTACAGCTGGAATTAGAGATGAAAATAACTATAATCTTGGCTGATCCGGAAGACATCTTAAGACGGTTCAAGAATTATTTCGATAATATTTTAAATACGGAAAATAATAGTCTATCTTCTTCTTCCGAATGACTGAATGCTGAACCGTTAATAGTAGAACCGAGTAAAGAGGAAGTTGAAATAGCCATTGGAAAATTAAAATCTCACTAAGCAGCGGGAACAGACAATATTCCTAGCGAACTAATCAAGGCATGCGTGGAAGCTGGGTTTTCAAAAATACTTCTTTTGGTTAAAAAGATCTGGGAACAAGAAAAGATGCCCGAAGAGTGGAAAGAATCTATTCTCATTCCGATTCACAAAAAGGGATCAAAAACGGATTGCAATAACTATCGCGGAATCTCACTACTGCCGGTTTGCTATAAAATATTTACGTTAATCCTAAGCAGCCGAATCACTGAATACTCCGTGGAAATTAATCGGAGAATATCAATGTGGTTTCAGGCTAAACCGATCAACCGTAGACCAAATATTTCTCTCCGTCAAATATTAGAGAAACCATTAGTATATAACGGAATAGTACATCAGCTTTTTATCGATTTCAAAAAGCCATATGACTCAATTAACCACCAAAAGTTGTATAACGTTCATGTCGAGCAGGGAATAACAAAAAACTCAGTAAAAATGAGTATGACTGAAACGTTATATTTTAAATCTTTATATTGCTCTTAAAATTTCCTTTTAATCAAGATTTCGTGCCATAAATATAAAATCATAAATCTTACGAAGGGAACTGTATTTTACATCCATAAACTTGATGAAAACATAAATTCCTAACTATGGGGTTGATTTTCTCAAGATTTCCTTCTGGATTAATGATTTTCTTTTTTAAGGAAAGTAATCTTCTGAAAATAGTAGACGGCCATGAATCTATTTTAACGATCACCTCTTATGTACTTTCTATTAACAATTTTACTACGGTAAGTTATAAAGTGCATATTTTTTTTCTAATTGCTTTAATTAACATAATATTGATTTTATTACCACTCTATCCTGATTTATACTACTGTAACTATAAAATTTTGATAGTGGTATACCGATTAGGAATAGTTTATTAGCAGCAGACACTTAGCTTCCATATTTAATCAGTCTGATGCAATTTCTTTGAGAAGCTAACATTGATCCAAAACAGGCAAATTAATTGGAATCGTGAAATTATTTACATGATTAAAATGAAATTTTATTACCAGGAAATGATGTCAGGAAATTGAAGAATTCGATGGATGTGAATGAGGAAAAATAAAATATAACACGTTCCAACTCAATATAAAATATATGTGTTGTCTAATTTAAGAATTTGGTAGCATCTCCAATGAAAAAATTATGCCATTAGCCTTATACAGATCTTCTGGAATAATATGTGGATATTGCTTCCATGTTCACTTGTCAACATATTTATTATTAAATATTAATTATACACTCATATAATAGCTAATTAAACAGATTTAACTTTAATTATTTTAAATTAGTTACATATCATTTTTTAACCGACTTCAAACGAAAGAGGAGGTTACTCAATTCGATACGTATGTGCCTTTTTTACGATAATAATTGATCATATATAAATAGCGAATCTTGCTATTTTCAATTTAAGAATATATCTATAAATGGCTTTGAACAAATCAATTAAGTATAAATAAAAAGTCCTTTATAAATTAATGAGCATTAAAGATAGTTAATTATTTATTTATGACTGAATTTTCCTGATTATTAATAATCCCAAGGAATCAGAAAGAAAACTTTTGATTTCCAACTCTTAACTCATATTTTCAATCTTCGTAGAGAAAAAAAAACATTAAATATGCAGAACTAAATTTATAAATCACTAATGTTTAAACATCGGATCCAACTAGAATATGACTGGGTGTGTAGTTGAACAGAAGAATTCTCTAAAAAATAAGGTCCAAAATGGTAACAGAGTCATTATTCTTATTCTTTAAATGCTCTAATCCAAAATGTCCGAGTATTGTTTGAAATATGAAACATTACGATTTCTTTTTCATTTCCATACTTTCGAAACGTTTTCAAAGGAGAAGACACCTGCAGTAGGGCCATAAAGGTGAAAGTCACTCGTGAACGATATTTTACCACCCAGTCGACAATTGAATGCCTTGTTTGAATAATGCCGGGGATGAGATATTACTCACAATTGAATAATCAGGGCTGCCGACAATTATTCGCACACCTTCGTTTTCCCGGAGTCTCCAATAACCGTCCTTTCTTTTCAATTACCTCCGCCTTGAGACAATAAATCCGCAAGCCATTTATATTTAAATTTCCGATGTTGACAGTCGGTATAATTCTTGGGCGATTATCGCGTGTAGAAAGCGTGCGTCGATCCCTGACCTTTGGTGCCCTGAATAATGCATGATCCGGAGAGGCAGTTCTGCTCCGGTGTCAATCAAGGGCTGTCTGAACCAGCCTGATCTAGAAGTGTCCCCCCAGGAGCGGGGTATCAGGGAATAGACTTGTATTCTAAGCGACGACTCCTCAAGTTCATTGGTCTAGGATAGGTCAATAGTATTCCATACTGGAATCGAACTTATAATTGTGTTTGAAGTTTGATTTATTTGAATGGTGTACTTTAAGGTAGAGAATGAACCCGTAACATATTATTTTGTACACTTATATTTTTCAACATCATCGGATTAGTTAGGTAAAATAAAAATTAAAGTTTTTTTTTCCCTACCCTTCTAATATACCGTAAAACGGGGTGACTTTGTGACAAGCCTATTTTTCTTGAATTTCCTTCCTTAAAATGAATCAGGTTAGGCAATTCAGTGTAACTTTCAGGTAGTCAGTAATATGCTGCAACCTACTGGCACCATTTGCCATGGTGCTTTATTTTATATATGTTTGATTGTTATCATTTAGTTGAAACCTTGAAATAAAGCACCATGGTAAATGGAATGAAAGAAGTTATATTTGGCCAGTAGGTTGCAGCACATTACTGACTACCTGAAAGGTACACTGAATTGCCTAACCTGATTCTTTTTAAGGAGGGAAATTAAAAAACTGTAGAAAAATAGGCTCACAAAGTCATCCCATTAGTCACAATGTCACCTCGTTTTACGGTATTTTATCTTATTTTTATAGGGGGAAAGAAAGCGAAAAAACAGCCTCATATAAGTTTTCGCCTTTTCAGGAATCTTCGGCAAACATTTTTTTTTTTTAATGGGCGCGCATCTGAAAGCGTTACAGGAGATTGACAAAGGACATATTCAAAAATGAAATTAAAAATCAGTAATAGCACCAGAAAAATACATTAATATACGAAACAGGTGATGTATTACTTTCACATCTCCATGGATAATTTTATTATTCTGCCAGCTAAAGGAGGGATCCGTTACTTTCTAATCATATACTAATTTTTGAATACGTACTTTTTAAATATATATCCTGTATAGGCGAAAATTTGATCTGCAAATATATAATTATATTCGAGGGTGTATTTGGCCTTCTTTTCCTCTACTTAAGCTTGCAGCTTAATTCATGCTTTCGCTTAGTAACTGATGATTTTGTTATTCTGCATGCATATGAAGAATGTACGTTAACATGAATACAGATAGGAAGAAAAGTGTACTCGCAATGTAATTGTGCAAATCATTCCTCAAATACATACGGTACAGCTGTATTTCATATTCTAACTTGAATGCTACCAGGAAATTTTACAACATTGAACTCAAAGAATTACTCGATTGAGTTATGTAAAAACTCGAGGACGATTTCGGATCTGGAATGTCAGTCTTTAAAATTTTTAAATCGAAACTTTGGCAGTTTCAATCTGAATCTCGAGAACTGAAGTCATCTTAAAAAACAAAAGGTCCAAAAGGGTTCAGTGAAGGCAACGTCTCTTTTCCTTAAGAGATTCAAAAAAGCAATGCTGCCCTACTAAATCCGGTTGCTCGTACGACAGCTACATATCTTCAATATACTGTTTGTAATCATTGTGACTGACTTTGACATGTCAGCTACTAATTCCTAATTTGTGTAATTATATAAAAGTATTAATATCAACAATAAAATCAAGTTAAAAAAATATTGGATTGTATAAAATAACAAGAATAAAAAAAAGAAAAGAAAATTCTTAATGGATACATTGTCATATGCACATAATAATCAGATTACTAAAAATTTACTAGATAAAATAATGACGAGAAGAATCTGCGAGCCATTCACATATTATTCTTTCTCCTTTTTTAAATCTATGGAGCAGATTGTTCTTAAATTGATTATTAAAGAATCCCTGGTTATTTAAGTAGTTCTTGTAAAAAAAATGTAAACATGTAAAAGGGATTGAGTTAAAAGTTGACAGCTTTGTAAGGAGTATTATTTTTTCAGCTATTTCAGAAAACAGTCAACTCAAAATAGCCTATTTTCAGATACGACGTTGTTGAATGGAGTGAGAGAGAAGATATTATTGTAATTTGTTTCGGATTCTAGTATTTTGAAAATTGGATGGGTTGGATATAGTAAAAATTACAAAAAAAAAAAAAATTAAAAAAAAAAAAATTGCCTTAATCCCAATAAAATATAAAAAAGTTTTAAGTTTCAATCGTAGAAAAGTTATTTTTACACAATCAATTAAATAATCATAAGGGGCTATGAAAAAGAAAACTTTTTTCTAAAATTCTAACGGATATATATTATTTAATAATTATGTAGTTGTTTGTACTAACAAGGTATAATTAGAATAGGGATCTTAACGAGTACATGACATCGTACTGGCTCGGGATCTCCATTTTACGTCCTATCCGAGGGACGGCATAGCCAAGGATTTTTCCTCCCTTTAAAATATCCTGTGGCCACCTTGGGAAGTGTAGCCGCGAACTTTACGTTCACGCCGGAACTGTTTAATGCTTTTCGCTCTATCGGGCGAGAGCTATTCCAGGGCATTAGGCAGTACTGGCAATCCAACAATAATAAAAAGCACTATCCTACTAGTTATGTTTATAATACGGGATTAATTATATGTGTGGTTAAAATATAAATTCTTATACTGATTAATTAGCAACTTATCTTCCTTTTTTCCACAACTATTTATTTTCTCATTACACCATGTTAACGTTTCGGGGCTGTGTCACCATTTTCAAAACATAATCTTGCTTTCTATGCTATGCATGTATAAAATATGGTCCTATATTTTCTTTCAATTGTCTGGAAACTTTCTTCATATTGTATTTGCTATTTTCCATATTCATCTTTTTATTCTTATTTTCTTCTAAAATTTGGTAGGAAGATTATTTAAATTTCATGTTTTGAAAATGGGGACACAGCCCAAAAACATCCCAAATTTGCTAATTAATCAGTACTTATAAGATATAAATAATATATGTTTATAATTATATGAATATAAATACAAATAAATAAAAAAAATAAATGAATTTACGTCAAATTTTCAGCTATATAGAAATTATCTCTATTTTCTCAACACATGGCATGTCACCTGAAATGGAGTAACTGCTCTCTTGTCAGAGAATTAAATATTAAAATTGTGTCGGAACGAGAGAGTGACTCTCAGGTATTCTTTTTCGGCATTCAAAGTGTTAAAGATCTGATTATTTGGCAGAGGCGTTCTAGTGTGAGCCACCGGTGGTACACGCCGCCCGATGAGGCAGTCTAGTGTGAGCCACCGGTGGTACACGCCGGCGTGAACGTGTTAATATTGTAGGTTGCTATGCTAAACATTACATCAAAGGTGACCCCAATTATGTACTTATTATGTATTTATTAATATTCTAAAGTGCTGCTATCTTAGCGACGATAGTTAATTCAGGAACTATCAACAGTTTTCCATTTTCGTGACCGACGCCAACGCTTTCTCCTTGGTCACGGATCATCTTGGACATTCCTTACAGGGTCTTGTGCTTTTCTTTTATTTCTTCTCATTTTTTTTTCTTTTTCTTTTTTAATTACCTTTTATTGGCGTGGGGGAGGGAGTGTAGAGAGGGGGAGGATTATTAAAGGAAGGGGCGTGAGAGAGGGAGTCACGGAAACCACCTGTGTGGTCCGGCCCAGCCTCCGAGATCTTATCTTCATCTCCAATCTCTCTGTCACAAGTCATCCGGATCATCCGGGAGAACATCCTAAGCGCCAAGAAGACAATTTGTGTCAGGGTATTCTGTAACCAATTAGCCAACCGGTCCCGTAAATGTGCCTATGTTTTCTTGATGACTCCTTAATTATAGTCTTTTAAACGATGAAGGGACTGTTTCATATTTTAGAAGAACGAGGCAATTTACTGTGAAGCTATTTATTTTTTTTTTTTAATTTATTTTGAGATTGAGATGAACTGACATACCTTGACAGGAAGTGTGATATATTTTAAAGTTTGAGGTAAGGAATACCGTCAAAACTAAATAGATACAAAAATCCACATTTTTACGTGAGGAAAAAATGTGAAAATATATGTATAAATGCTCATATGAATACAAAGAAAGTCAAGGGAAGATAACCATCATTTTAACTTTAGATTTCTTTTTGGCGATGATGAGTATTAATGTACCTGTGAATGAAAAGATTCATTTATTTCAACGAATTATCAATATTTAGAAAATTATTACACCTAAATGCAAAATATTTTTAGAATAAAAAACTATTTCAAAGTTTATTAAGTTCTTTTGTTCTTTTCTTCTTTTGGACACAAACATCAAATCATTTTACAAGAGCAGATAAAGATCCCTATCCCCAAGATTAAACAAAAATTACTCAATAAAATATAAATGTACATAAAAGTTCTTAATAATAAACTTGAGATAAATAATTAACAAAACACTCGGTAATTAGAAAAACCCCGAAGTATAAGAAATATTGGTAATTATAATCTAATGAAAGAGAAAGTAGAAACTTCTTCAGAGACTTATCTGCTGCCAGCGAAAGGGACTTACTGATACTGGAAGGAGGCAGAGAAAAGATTTTTCAGACTCATAAAAAAAAAAAAAACACTCAATATTGTGGCAAAAACTTTTTTATTAGTTGCTTTACCACCTAAATATGGAATTATTATTATCCATATAACAGACATTTTATAGACCCTAAGCTGCCCATTTATGTGTTTTATGAGCAGAAACTAGCACACCCGGAAACATTCCTTTAACATGGATATTCTATTCATGCATAAAAAATATATATATGTACATTGATGCTCCATATAAGATAAATTGGCATAATTAACTAGATTAAGATTAATAAGAATCCGTAAAGTATTTTTATATTTGTATTCATGGATATGAAGACAGTTTTATAATTTTGAATTTTATAATTATAGGTATTATAGGTAACTTAGTGATTTAACGTTAGTAAACTGGGTAATTCCATAAGAAATTAAAAATTTCTGAAAAGTTACAGAATGAGTTATCAATGTGATTCACGTATTATGTATAAAAATGGAACAGTATATTTGTTACATCAAAACTTGAAAAGTAGCGGATGGATAAATCTTAAACTTTTATGGAACGTTGCAGTTTAGCCAACCAGCGGCCATATCAAGTTTTTTGTTAATAATAGGAGAATTATTCATAGAATTATATCTCATCTTATTTTTGATCACATCGCAAGAAGATTAAAACTCAAAAAAACTGTTTTATTTTATTTTATTTTTTTTATATCATGTGAAGTTTCAGCTAAATTCTCAATTTCATCGTGTAACAACAACCAGGGACTAGTTTCTTAATGGCAAATAGCTACCATTGGGTCCTAACCGTAACTCCAAATCAAACAGGCCTCTACTTGCGTTAACACGATTCATATTATGGAGGAGATGATCGTAGAGAATAATAATTATATGGATATCTCCTATGATACGATAAATTACGTATTACGTGAACGAAACTATTCACACCATTGGAACTATATTCTGGCATTGTTGTTTTGTTGTTCTGATTCCAACGGTTACATAACTCAAAATTGATATATTTTGAGTTGTAACCATGTTCTTGCATGATCTTTTCCACCTAATGCTGGGAAGCCAGACACTAACTGTACATTGACAGAAAATAAGGTATTTAAGCAGGCCTTATTAAAGTTTATTACTTTCCTTTAATTTTAATAATTGTATTTAAATTTGTTGACATGTTTTATGTTTAGTTTATTTATCGTCACTTAATGCTGATAAGGCTAAACGGACACGGAATGATACACTGGTTGTCTTAAATTTTGCCTATCCAGGTAGGGATTTTAAACGAGTACCTGACATCGTACAGGTTCTGGACCTACATCTTATGTCCCAGGACCGCTGGCTAATATTTTGTTTGTCCGTTTATTCAAAATTTGAAAATATTTGAACGCCTCGTATCGAAAACCACTCGCTCCATAGATTACATTTTCGAGAAGAAAAAAAATTAAGACTTATTATCACTCAAAACATTTTCTGAAGTCGCTGGGCTCGAAGTTACTGGCCTACAAGAGTAGCCACCGCACTTCAATAATATTTCTATTTTGACTTGGGCCGAGGGAAATATTTACTTTCAAATTAGCAGAAGCGAGGAGAGTTAATTTGAACTTGGTATTTATCTTAGCGGAGAGTGGGGCTTCTCCACTCGATTTCGGGACTATTATGCCCAGCGAGTTCCTTCGCTAATGAGCAATTTAATTGCTTAATTGTGCTTTAGTAACTCCTGGAGCTATCAATCGATCCAGTTGGAAAGGTAGCACTTTTATATTCGTTTTATCAGATCCGAACACAAGTCGCTAGAAGATTAAGTACTGTTTTACTGTAACTGCTTTTTAATCTTATCGGTTAGTTAAAGCGACTTATTTATCACTATACTTCTCAATAATTTTTAATTTGTTCCGATTCCTGTGTCAACCTACTCATTTTTACTACATGAAACAGCTAAGCAACAATAGAAAAAATATTTGTTGTAAAACTCATTATTGTTAATACATTTAGATCTAATTTATCTATATATTAAAAAATAATGAAAATGTCTCAGAAATAATAAAATTTGAAACTAGAGAGGAATGCTTTATTTTTTTTTTTAAACAAAACAATGCTGCCCAAATAGATTGGGTTGCTATAACACACAGCATACTTATCAGTACAACTTTCATACATTAATTAAACCAAAATTACATTTTAATTTGCACGCGTACACACGTACTGTTTTATAATATTACAATTTTTTTTTTCTTTACTATTCATTTTTTATTTTTTTTATTTTAACCTTTTTTTTTTGTTTAGCAAATTTACCCTTTCGCGGCATTGTATCCTCCTCCTCACTCACTTCCCTCCTTGTCCTATTATGGCACGCATACAGAGACTGTATCATAAAAAAAATAGCTAATAGATAAATAACTAGACGAATATATAAATATTTAAATAAATAAGTAAATAGGATAAAAGTAAATAGAGAATAAACAAAAAGTAAATAGATAATAAATTAAAAAGATAAACTTGTAAATAGATAATAAATAAAAAATTAAAACTTTGATAACCAAAACTTATAGTAAAATAGGATATACCAAAATAACTAATAGTATATAATAATATAAAACTTTTAAAATATTCGAAAAACTCCATGGGGTTAGGCGAAAATTCATTTTAAAAACTTAAATAAGAAAACTTTATGTAGAAATCAACTTTATCTTTTATACAATTTTATATCCAAGTAATTTTATCTAAAACTCAACAACATTTTTTAAGCAATTTAGCAACATAGCAAATAATTTAGCAACATTTTTCTTAGATCATACTTGGATTGAGATAATTAATTGAAGGGACTATTTCTCTATCAGCGCATCAGAAAGCAGTCTAAATAAAAATAGCCTTAAACATTTTGAGATATGACATTCTTGAAAAAAGAGAGCGATATGTGCTTTTCTATAGCATTATAATGTAATGATGACAGATGTAAAATATAAAGTTTTTTTTTTTTGGAATTTTGGATCAAATCCTTAAAAACAAATTTATAAGTTGTGTTTTTTTTTTTGTTTTGTTTTTTGTAGTGAATAAAATAAAGAAACAAAATCTCTCTTGATTTTATGTGAAAATAGAAAAAACATAAAAATAAGTTATTAATTTTTTTTATTCACTAAAAAAAAAAAAATAAATTACTCAGAAAGTAGGCTAAAAATATGTCCCTCAAGAAAATTGAATAACTATTGTTTTTTTGTTTTTTTTTGTTTTTTAAATGATTTGATCCATGATTCACAAAAACTTTACATTTTACATCTATCACCGTTACATTATCATGCTCTAAATAAGCATATATCGCTCTCTCTTTTCAAGAATTTCACTTCAAAATCGGCTAATGGAAAATTAGTTGCTAACCATATCTTCAATTAATTAACACAATTCAAGCATAATCTAAACAATTTTTAACTAAAACTATATAAATTAAAAAGTTTCTGTTAACAATTCACCTGTTTTATGGTATTTTTTTCCCTAATAATAGATAAAAAATTCAGTTATTGTCTAAAACGATCTGCTGCTTAGTAAGAAGTTGAATCGGAGGCTTAATATGCCTATTCTGAATTAACATGCCAGTTCTGAACTTTAAATTAACTCTCTTGAAAAATCATGATTTTTGAGATATGATAAAGGAGTGAGCGATAAGATAAGACCAATTTCTAATTGGTCATACATTTTAAACAAAGTGCAGAAAGCTATGCCGATTTCTCAAATCATCTAGGTTGAATTAAGATTAAGGAAAGAAACACTGATGGTAGACAGACGATTATTTATGTGAATATAACCTTTAATCGATTATTATTGATAATTATTTAAAATGCGGCTAAGGTATACACCCGTAATTGATTAATATTGAGATTTAGATAACGTGGTTGATAAGGATGCCATGATTTATGATGCTTAGAAGTCAGAGGCCTAGGCTTTTGCCACAGGCTGTTCAGGGTTAAGTGGCTACCTGGGGGTTGTTTTATATTATATTTTGAAAGCAGGTGTACTAGAACCATCGGATAGTGTAAATAAGTTTTATTTTCTTTACTAATTTATTCAATTCCAAATAATTATTAATAATTCATTTTATGTGTTGTTGTTTTTTTTTTTTTTGCGTACATTCGGCATATATTTCCTAATATATATAATACTTGAAATATAATTATTTAGTCCTTTTCTTTTTTTGCCAACCTTCTCCTCAAGTGACGCAAAATTTTAGGATCGCCAGAAAAATCCGGGAAATGTGTTATAAGTGCAGTATTTGTGCATCGATCAAAAATCATACTATTCGTCAGTACATACAAGAATTATTATTATTATAATATATAATATTATTAAAATTTAATACACATTAAGAATATTAACAGGTAAGTGAACGTGAAAAGGTTTGTTCATTTAGGAGATAAAGTAGATCTTACATTGATATAGTCGGGATTTTCTATTTGACGCAAATTTCTAAATTAAACGATTTACTTTCCAAATTAAACGATTTATTTTATTTTATATTCTTTAACATTTCCAAAATAAACCTTCGATTTATTTTTTGTTCACGATAATCTGGCTAATATTACTGCAACTAGTATTTACAATGATGGAAATTTAAATATTGCAATATGTCACATATGCATATCCACTTAGAAATATTGCCGACGTAGCCCAATGCACACCATGGGTGGATTCTAAATGTTTACAGTAATTTAACAAGATTTAATAAGAGTCGCTAAAAATGCTCAGGCGCGTGTTATCAATAAAATGTTATCAATTAGAATAAATATAAATTTAATAGAACATAAGACTAATGAACGCCTAGGGTAGAGACGAAGACAAAGGAAAACTTAATAAATTACATATCATTAATATTATTATTTATTACAAGTTTTTATTGTGTTACTAATTAAGAAGATTCATTATGCATAGTACGATATAAGTTTAGCCTTAGCTTAGTATCTTTGACGACAAAAGGTCGTATTTTGTAAGACAACACATACAATTTTTTGTGTTAGCCAATAAAATACTTCCTAAAATAAATTTCAACTAAAAGAAAAAAATCGGACAGGGCAGCCCCAACTCGGTTCGTTAGTCTCGAATTTCAACTCCTGAGGGCCGTGCAGATTTCCATACTTCCCACACTTGTCTAGGAGGGATAATGTATAGATTCCCGGTAGTGGTAGGACCGCAGCAGGTAGAGCGAGTGTGGGACATCTGGTCTTGGTGGGCATTTTGTCCTGTCTGGCCTCGGAGGAAAGGAAAAATCGATTTACATATAAATTGGAGGCAACGTCAATTTGTGAGCGCAGTGATAGGATTAGGCCCGGGAGGGCTGAGGTCTTGGTCAAGCGGGGGCTAGGTCTGACAGGTGGGGGGCACAATCACGCCACAGAGTAATCAACTTATAATTAAGGCTTTCATCGCTAACATCCTCAGTGCCATACTGGATAAACACAACAGGTTAAATGGTTGTGGGTATAATTGACTTTAAAAGATTTCGAGGACCTGAACCGATAGATTAAAAAAAAAATGTATAAATATATATAAGAAAAATTTCATTTATAAAACGTGACGTATCTAAAGCAGCAGAACTCAAAATTTTTATTCCGAATCACACTACTTGGTTCAACTGTAAACCACGTCCCCTGAGGTTTTTTTTTTTAAATATATTTCTTTAGATCAATTGTTTCGGGATGAAAAGCTGACATTTCAGAGTAAGTATTGTGAATATAGAAAAACAGTGCCATTGAAGTTTTACTGCATACTATAGGGAATGAAATAGGTAGGCGGTAATAAATAAATAGGGTTCTTCTCCCCCACTTTGAGAACCGATGACCTGATCGACAAGAGCGAGTCTGATGCTTAAAGTAAAACTGTAACTTCTATAACTGTAAATCTGCAAAAGTCATTTCTAATATTTATTTTTTAAATGTTATTGAACGTATTTACCGCCTGTAATACTACAAATCCGCTAATAAAGAATGGAATTCACATATAAGCTTATTGGGGACAGTACTTGAGGTTTTAAATTTATGAACAACCATCATATTTGCCGGCATAAGTAAGAGCATAGTGCGCATATTTATACCATACATCACTAAGATATTAAGAAATAGTCATAATTAAACCGGTATATCCACTCCCCCGGTCGGACACCAGTGCTGAGAAGCCCCTAAGATTTGACCACCCTAACCAAGGCTTTCAACCAAAAGGTCTGGTGGCTATACCACTGATTGTATTGAACTAATCTTGCATCTTAGACCCACAGTAATGTTATTTTTTAAACCTATGCGGAAATGATAAGTAACGTAATTTCAAAACTGATTTTAGAATTACTATTATACTAGACTTCAGAATTAATTTTCAATTCTAAACTGAAAAGTAGCCGCCAGTATACTCAGAGAAAGCGAACAGCCGAACCAATGTTATATAAAGAAATCATACAACAAAAATTAATATATTCTTAATACAAGAATAATATTAATATTCTTAAAATGAAGAAGGAGCTTAAAAAAGCAGGATTTCGAATACCCTTCCAGCTATAAAAAAATATGACTCCAGACAAAAATAGGAAAAATCCAGGATACGTAGGATATTCCAGAGTATTCAGGCTATTCCAGAAAGGTCACTGCTGGAGATTCTTTCCAGGTACTGGAACTAACCTCAAAGAAAATCCTAGTGGCACCGCCTTATTCAGTAAATGTTTAACATTTTATAAATATGCAGCGTATTTCTCATCCAGTGCGACTGGTCTGTTTCCGATTTGATATCCGTCGCCTATTTTATCTGATTCTTATACTGCTTCAGAAACCATCACTATTGTGGTCTATAAGCCGTCTTGAACAAAGGTAGTAGAGGAAAATTAAAAATAATTCGATATTTAAAAATATGCGATTTTGTGTTAGACCAGCCTTGCATAGGACTAACAAAATTTTTAGCAACATGAAAAATGTATCTATTTTTTCTATATAACTTTCTAAAGTTAAAAAAAAAAATCATGATGGAGTTACTCCACCTCAACCTCTAGCTTTAACACTGAAACTATTTTAATAGTATCTGTATTAATGTTTTTACTGGCCTTTCTCCTTAATAGTGCACAAATACCGTTTCGCTCTAGTTAATCGCGTTTCCTTTTGCATCTTTCTTTTTTATCTTGTTAGAAGAAACTATTGCTTATCTTTTTATGCAGTAAATGAGAACTTATTGCCGAGTACACCTCACGATTTTTCGAATTTTCGTACAGAAGAAAGCTCTCTTTGCTTTCCTTATATGCTTTTCTATTTTTGATAATTGTTCATTTGATGAGGTTATTTAGGGAGCTTTAAAGAAATATAGACATAGAATCGTAATAAATCATTTATACAGATGTTATAGGGCATTAACAATGATAATTTTGGCGAGGGTCTATAGTGGAGAATTTTTTTTTTCAAATTGATCTTATATCATCATAAAAACAATTTGGTACCACCACTAATGTATTAATATGAGTTCATGTTACCAAATATATAGATTTTTTTTACAAGCAATAAGATTGGTCTTTACTCTGAATTTCAAACAACAACTTGATACATATCATTCCGGGTTCCATATCATACACATCACCATTATCTTAAGGCTGTTATTTAGACCTGTTTATAGACAAACTATGGTCGTTTGGAGGGGGCCATTGAGAATTCCAGAGTTTTTTTGTCAAGCACTGGAGCGCCGGAGAAGCGTTTGAGCCATGTGGTTGGTCCCAAGTTGACCTGACTATTGAGAACATTGTCTGAAGCGCAACACGATCCATCACCCTTGTAGCCCGTGTTCTACTCTTCAGGCCACCCCATTCCACTTCAATGGTTTTTCCACTGAAAGGAGGTCGTATTGAAAATTTGTTTTTGGAGATAATAGTCTGTATGGGATGAGGGTACCTTTATGGGGGAACTAAATTAAATCTGGTAAAAACACAAAACGAAAAGAAAACATAAGAACCATAGGAAAACCGTTAAAACCTAAAAGAATATCGTATTCAAACATTAAATTCCAAATGGTAAGGTACGACTCAAAAATTTACGAATTTCAACTTATTCGGCCTAGGGGCCTTATCAGGGAGAAACAATCCATGTGAGTATTAATAGTTCAATTTAAAAAAAAAAAAAAAAAAATTCAGTTGCCTCAAACGTGTTTTTATAAAGTTCCATGGCAACTTAAAACTGATAGTTCTTCTATAGACAATGTTCATTTTATTGATTCAATTGTAAAAAATTAAAACAATAATGAATTAATTCTAAGGGATGATAAATAATAAAGTTTAGGCAGAGTCATTGGCCGTTGGAGCAGAAAGAACTGAAATCTTACCCACTTTTGATTTTTAAAAATATTAAATGCACTTTTAAGAGATTTGCAGCTATTTTTGATTTAAAATGTTATTTCATTCTGAAAGAGCTAACTGTAGGAATCTACTGCTAACTAAAATTCGACCTCGAATGGATAAGACCAGTTTTGTGATATTACTCCAACATATTTGCATATTTATTTCTCCCATAAATTTTGGTTTGAACACCAAAATCATTTATTTTCTACAATATTCCATAGAATATCACTAAAAATAAATAAATAAACGCCGTCATTATTCTATTATATCTGAATATATATGTAAACCGGAGGTGAACAACACAAAGTCTATTTTTAAGAAACAAGTATTTATTTTATTCAACAAGATTAAAATTTAACACTGGATTTAAATTTAATGATCAATAACTTGTTCCTTCGTTAATTATAGAGACAGGATAATGAAAGTTTTACACATTTTTATTGACTTGAAAATTAATTGGATGTATATGTCATGATATTTAAATCCATTATAGAAAATTAAATTAAGCAAAAAATGGATAAGGAGTTGTTTACCACCTGTGTACAGATAGGTTCTTAACAGAATTAAAAATTCTAAACCTTACAAATCTAAAAAATAAAAGTAATAAATCAATAAAATCAAATAATTCTTTTAGAATTAAGAAATTAAGCAAATTATCAATTACAATTAGCATAGTATTGATTAAAAATGATATAGAAGCATACCCATGTTGCCAAATTAATTTTTAAATCTTATATCCGATGTGTTCTCACCTGAAAAGAAATAAAAGAAATGCGTTAATTATATTTTAAAAAAATAAACTTAGTTTATTTACATTTTTTTCTATAAAGTTGAAAGAAAATTAGTACAATATACAAAGAGTACAAAGTTATCGATGTGCATAATGAATGTGAGAAACTAAGAGAATTTGGAGAATGTTTTTTTTCCCTTTTTTTTTATTAAAGGAGTATTAAAAATTAAATTTCTCACGTCAGACTTCTGCTGAATTATAGCTTCTAATTCGGCCTATTTAAAATTAGGGGGAGTATTTTTTTACAGGAGCTGTCATTTTTTGTCGCCAGCTTAACCTGTATTAGGAAACTTTTAATTTGACAAGTCCTTGTAATCCTCTTTCAAAAAGATTTTAGCAACAATTAATTAATGTCCTGCGTATAAATTGGCGGCTTAAAAACAAAAATAAATATTTAAAAAAGAAACTTGTTTTACTCTTGTAAAAGGTTCTCACACAAAGGAACTTTAAAGAGAATAAACCGGTCAGTAATATGACACCGGTTGTTACGATGTAGGTACCTTTCGTAAAAGTTTCGTAACTAAACACGAAATGAGAAGACTTAACTGCGTTCGGCGTAAATGGAAGCGTGTTAAGTTTTACGCCGCGATTCGTGTTTACCCTGGCTAATTGCGGATAATAAAACGGTGAGTGTTTTAGAAAGTAAAGCTGTCAGTTCGAATTAGTTTATGCAACAAGATATCGCATACTCGATAAACCTACAGGAACAAGGAAAATAGACTGAAAGAATTAACTGAAATTAATTGGGTTTTTTATGTTATGTTTTAGTGAAGCACACTATTTATAATATATCTAAATAATTTAATGTAATCAATATTTTTTGTATTTTTTAAGTCTTATACGAGATAATGTAGATACGTGTTTGAATAATAAAGTGATCAATAATAGTATTTTAATTTCCGTAATTAAACTGTATCATTCTATTTTATTAGTATGAGTATTTAATGTTTTTAGTGATATTTATTCTAATATAATAAATATTTAATCTCATTTTATAAAATATTCAATCTCGTAAGTTAATATATTAAACATATGATTGAACAAATGATTTGTTTATATTTTAATGCAGCTGATTTAAGATTTAACTAATATTTACATTTTTTTCTTTGAACAAAAGCTAAGATATCGAACAATTTTTCTTTAAATTGCCAAGTAATTTAACCATATTTTTTTGTTTTATCATACAAAAACTGGCAGGGGCTTAACCAAGAATCACCAGGCTTAACCGTAAGTTCAGCTGAACCTGATGGAGGAAATCAATCTTATATAAATGCATACATATTCACTAAGTTGTATCACAAAATAATATTCAATAACATCACAACGAGGAATACACAAACAAAAATATGAAAGAGTGCAATATATTTACTTTATACACACATTATTTAATATAGTTATAAATATTTAATAAAATAACTAACTGATTGTTGATAGCTTATTTTAGCTATCAACCATGTTAGCCAAATCAACTAACAAACCATGTTAGTTAAATCGTCTCATGTTTTATGGTTGATAGAAGATTTTAGATATGTTTGATTTGTATTTTTAATTCCAAGGGTTTACAATGACACTGTAATAGGCTACCGCTTTGTTTGGCCACATTCTCTTTAAAATGCATCATACATGCTCAATTTGAGAAATGCAGATAAGGACTAGAGGCGTATGCAATATAGAATAAGGGACTAAGGGTGTCGCCTTGCAGATGCGGACAGCACAGACCATTACGGCAGCTGCTCTCCAACACCATCACGTAGCCGACCTCGGACCTCTTATCGCATTAAGCGCTTATTGGGAGTCCACCTACTTCTTCCCAGTTTGTCGGATGATATACAAGAATGCTACAACATCCCATAAGAGAGTTATGAAAAGGAGAAACTAGCGGGTTCTGGAAGCAGAGAAATTACTGCACGGTGGAACAGGTCTCACAAAATTTTAAAATCTGTACGTTTTTTCTGTTTTTGCGATTAAGTAAAAAAAACAAAAAAAAAAAAAAAAAACGTAAAATAACTGTTGCAACATCTAGATTTTTCTAAAAAAAGAAAATAAATTATAATTGTCAATAAAGTATTTGATTAATAGGATACATCCAATAACCAAGCTGTAAACCAGATTTTACATGTTACGTTAAATATAGGAACTGAAATAAACCGCAAGGAAAAACTAAATGAATGATATAATTTAATATTAACTCTGGATCATTTCTTTTAATTTTAAAGGTCCCTCGAAATAACATTATATTTATTAATTATTATGGGGAAGCTAACCCTTGTCAGCCTGACGGAGGACCAGCCCCTTCTAACATTAAGAGAATGCACATTATACTGGAAATTATTTTCCTGCTGGAGCTCCCTGTTTTTAACTATTTTCTTCTTTAACTAAATTTGTCCAAATTTAATGGTATGATACCCAACGATAGCAAAGTAGTGGATAGAATTGACCTGCTAATTGGAATCTGGTCCGTTTAACATATTATTTATGTTGATAGTACATTCCAGGTGGTAAAGTCGTCTGCCAGGTAGCAGCACGCTTGCAAAATATCATATGTCAGAATATTTTATAAACAGTAGAGAGATATATCAACCTCTGATGGCCAATGACCAAGTTTATGTTGTCTTAAAGGAAATGTATTTTTGTAATTTTGTTCAATAAAAAAGGCTTTAAATAAAATTAAAAAAAAAGTAGAAAGATATACCTACATTTTATATTTATTTAGATATACTAAAAACAAATAAAAACATGTGTACTGATTTAAACACACTCCACTGTATACGACTTTTATTTCATTATTATCTACCAACTTTTTTATCTTTGCTTTTTTATCTAATTTTTTATTTTTTCATTTTTTTGTGGTAGTATCTTTATATAATCCTTTTATTTTTTTTATCTTTATAAATACATTTTAAATCATACTGAACTGTTACTATAGTACACTGAACTGTAATTTGTAGTACATTAAAAATTAACACCATAAGTAGAGGTACATCACCCAAGTAGTGGATTGCCTGTAACCATTAAAAGAAATAAATAAAGATATAGGTAGGTGACCAACGCCCTGTCCACTTAACGACGGACCAACTTTTATTTTACCTATTATACAACAGTTCATTTAATTAAAAAATAAATTTCAAATCTATATCCCAGCATTTTAATTTGTACATGTTTCACAAAATGCTACGATGAAAAAAAATTTACAGTTAAAACTTTTTTATTAAAATAAAGATAAAGAAATTACTACCGTTGGTAGTAGGCCTCATTGAGGGTCACCTGTGGTGTAGTGGTCAGCATGGCAACCTACAATAGTAAAGTTCTTGGGGGCGTGGTGGCCCAAGTATTTTTTAATGGGAGTAAAAAATCTTTGGCTTTCCCGTCCCTCGGATAGGACGTAAAATGACGGTCCTGAGCCTGCACGATGTGATTACTCACGAGTTAGGGATCCCTCTCCTAATTATACCTGGATAGGCAAAACTTAGGACTCCACTTTAGCATCGTCCGATTAACCTTAGTAGCATGAAGGGACGTTAATCAAACAAAAAAGTAGGCCTAAAAAAACCAATTATGAGAACTAAGGTATTTTACGAAGGTTTCAGTTTAAGAAACGGCAGGGGCTTAACCCAGAAGCTCAAGACCGAAGGTCCAACTGATTAAGGAGATCAAATTCATATATTCAATGAATCTCATGCATACATATTTAATACGTTATAACAACAAATAATATTCAACAACATCAAAACGAGGAATACATAAACAAAAATATGCAAGAGTTCAATATTGTCAAGAACATAATTTTTCCAGCTGGGGATAATTATTACTTTCTCAATGACTTTGCTTTGTTAAATAAAGGCAAGACTGTTTCCCCTCCATCGTTAAAAACAGACGTCATCAGCAAAACTTCTCCCTCAAGTGGCCTCCATTATTGATGAACTTCAAGGCGGAAGTCACTGGGGACAGAATGAAGAGGGTGCAACTTTTCCGGTGCAGACGGACCGGCGTCAGGTGTCTGCCGAAATAATTAGTACAAGACTTTGCACTATCCTCAAGGAGGGGAGAGAAAAATGAGAAGGCGGGTCCGACTTCACAGATGGCTTCGACTTCCTCCTCTTTCCGGGTGTACCGCCAGTCATCCAACGATTGGGGTCATCCGGAGAGTGACTTCCAGGTGTCATTGAGGCCATCTCAAAGGCTCCGGGATAATCTGGACTAAGTATAGCTTACAAGAGAAAGATGGTATTCTTGAAAGGAGTCGGCTCAGCGTAATGATCACTTCTGCACAAAGACCAGGAACCAGCCGAGATGAGTGGAGTCATCAGGAGTCAGGTTTGTAATTTCTTCTTTCCAAACGATGGAAGGAATGCTACGAAATTACGAACACGAGGTTTTAATTTCAAGTCTGGGGTAATGGTAAAAACCATTTAAAAAAGAGTTTGATTACCTAAACAAGGTTTGTTTTTCTTTTTATTATCACATTAATATGCCGGATATACAAAATCTGATATGCATTAAAAAAAAAAAAAAGATAATTTCATTTAAGTTCTGTCATGAATTTTACACAAACTAGAGACAGAAATATAACAAAAAATGTCCGACAATTATATTGAGGGCCATTAAAAAAAGAGAAAAAAAAATCACAGAAGAAAAGCCAAGTTAGGTTATTTCAGATAGCAAGTTTCAAGGGGTGAAATCAACTTTAACAAGATTCATGAATACTAAAAAACATCATTTCAGATGAACTAACTGAAGTTAGCTACAGATATACATATAGTTCTGTATATATTTACGGTAATTTATGGCATAATTATCGTCAGGTATGTATGTTTTATGTGATTATTGATAAAACATGTACTAATTAATTATTTTATTATCACAAGTAAATTGCTTGCTTAATGGAAGGACTGAACCGTCACATGTTTCATAGGAGACAAAGCAATGATGGATTGCTTTATGAGACGCGGAAGGAACATCCATCGTGTGAAGGATGTGTACACCACCACCCACATCTGTTCCCGGAACATCAACGCAGGACAAGTAGGTTACGCAAGTATGTAAGCAATGAATATCCGAACCGTTCAAGTCGATCACATTTAAAAACTAGTTATAATTAAGCTAATTTATATAATTGAGCTCAATCAAAACCCATCTCGATTAATTGATAATAATCCAATGAACCTTAAAAAAATAGAAATGTACATCGATATGAATAATTGGGAAACTGATCTAAGTATGAACTAAAATGAAGAAACAATTGTACCAAACACTAACTTCTAACTTATACATAAATATTACGTCTCAAAACTTAATTTAATAGCAGACAAAGATAGTTATATTTTTTTTTCTCAAGAATCTCTTTTCTTTAATTTTATTTTCATTCTTATAGTTTTATTATATACTCGCTATGTAATATACATTTTTATATCATTCATGTTTGGGCAAAAGGGCTTAAGTTATAAAAAACGTTTTTTGTCTCGTCTTCTTAAAATTCATGATTGACTATAATTTATTCGTTATTCATAATTTATTATAGTCTCTGTTTAAAGAATATAGATTAATTTAATATTCTGTAAAAAAGAAATACAATCAGAAAGAATTTATAATAATTCTCAATAGCGTGGTAAATCGTTGTTTAAGCTTCACATTCGGTGGCTTAACCCCCCTTTTGAAAAAAACACCAGCGATATATCAGTCGTCCAATGCAATACTGCTTAAATCGAAACCACATTTTTAAAATTTATTTTTCATCAATTCAGTTACCCTTTACTATCTCTGGGCAAGACTGCTCCAAAACAGCGGTATTGCTATTTCCAGGAACAGGATCAAATAATCGGTTTTTTTTTTTTTTTTTGGGTTGTATTGGACGAGCTATAATTTATAATCCTTCGAATAAATGTTTTTGGGAATGCTCTATTAAAAAATTATCTTTATTTTTTTTTTTGCAGATGCAAAAGATACTTTTTATATACCTATATTTTTTGTTGCTAAAATGTTTGGCTCGCCAGCTTAATTTAATCTTATTTTTTAATTTATATTATATTTTATATATTTTTTTTTTGGGGGGGGGCGCTAAATATTCCTGACTATGTCCCAGAATAAAGTTATCAGTCGTGTTCTATTTACCATGTAAACCTATAAGGTATAATATAATAAATTATATTAAGCTATTAAGGGATACCTACTAAAAAAACATAAGTTCCTGATTATTTTAACTGCATATGAAAATAATTTAAATAGAAGTTACTATTAAGTTTATCGTAAGCTGAAAAGTATTGTTTATAACAAGAATAGTGAACATTATTTTCTGTGTGACCCAAGTTACGGTCTCCATAACTTATTGTTTTAAAGCTCCCCATGAGCAAGCATCATCCTTTCCATCCTTTGGCCAAGGAAGACCCAGAACAATGAATGGGACGCAGAGTTCCAGATATTCATGGAGATAGACGATAAATCGAACCATAACTAGTATTAATTCCAGGAATCGGGAGAAGGGTTGGAATTCCATGCATATTCAAAAGCGGATCACCATCTACCGTTGTTCAATCTCAGGGTTGACCAATGGAGCTCTGGAACAATGTATTTCCAGAAATAGCAAGTCCAAGGATTGGGATCAATCAGTAGAATAATACAACAACAATACATAAATAACGTTGTCGAAAAAAATGATTCTGAAGTTCTTTTATTTTTAAATTAAAATATATAATTTAAAAGAAATGATTCTAGCTTTAATAATTGTTTTATTTCATATATATATATATATATATATATATATATATATATATATATATATATATATATATATATATATATATATATATATTTACTAGAATACTTCATTGAAATAAATATATATATATATATTTTTTTTTAATTAATTCGCTAAGAAAAGTAATTTTAATCTGAATAAAATTTATTCGAAATGCAATACATCCAATTTCAGAACATTGTAAAGATAATGAAAGTATATTGTGTAACTGCATCACAGTTCAAACTTTTAAAACTGTCAATTCTTAATACCCATTAGACAAGGTGAATTTCATTCTATTAGATAATTTTTCGATTAAAGAGAATATTTTGTAATAAAAATTTATGATTAAAACGAAAAAAAAAAAAAAATCGTAGGATCTTCCTCAATTTTACAAGCGAATGAAATTTAAATAAAATCAACAGAAGAATTTTATCGTTTTACAAATAAATAAATAAAAAATTAGTAATATTTGGACAAGAATTAAGGCCATAGTTGAGCAGAAATGATTTAAACACCTAAAAATAAGAGAGGGAAAATTTTTTTGATTCAAGTCTCATCCTTTTTAAAAAATTATTATTTTATATAAAATAAATCAGAGCAACATAAAAACAGAATTAAATATTTAATAAAATCAAAACTGGATACGGTGTTTTAATGAATGCTTTGGACCTTTGATTAGATTTTTTGCTTGTTTAATTATAGCCGATCGATATGGTCATTTATTTTTATGAAAGTTTTATAAATATGCACAGGCTTATAGTCGTTTACATTGCTTGTTGTAAATTTTTTTTTAAATTAAAAACATTAAAATGTAAAAATATCAGCTGAGATAAAAATATTATATTACAGAAGTTATAGTGGTACATGTCAACTTTGATGCATCCAAAATAAATAACTATAACTAGAATAATACAAAAACATATCACAGAGATTGATAGGATTTTAGATAGCACAATAAGAAACAAAAAAAAAGAAATCATTCGTAAAAACGCCTGACTGAATCGTTAATTAAAGCAATAGTTGACCAAACAAGGAGGGAGGAAATGAAAAGAAATAACAAAAATAAATAAAAAAAGAAGCGGAATCAAATAATGTTCCAGGGAAAATGCAGAGAATAACAGAGGCAGCAGTCAACGAAGCTAGTTTCGTGGGGGGGGGGGGGGGGGGGCTATGCAGGTGCCCAAAGCGACAGCCCGGAAAAAATACAAGAAAAAATGGGCAAGTTTCCTGCTTTCGTCGAGTCATCACTGTTTTTTTTCTTTTGTTTTTTTATAACTCATTAACATTTAAAATATTTTCAAAAAATGAACCTAAATAATGTATGGAATAACATCCCATGATTTTTAAATTTATATTAAGATGTGTAATAATTGATTAATGAGACGGTTAACGACTTTAGGTATGTTACATGTAACTGCTTCACTGTCGTTAGAGACAGAAGAATATTTTGACATCTCTAGGTTTTAAAAATGTATATTCAGGTAGTTTAAGTGATTTTTAATTTCTCTAAAATTAATGTACCTATTTTTTTAATTTATCCCACAGCCAATGTCTTTCTAATAAATATACACCCAAATAAAACTATAATTAAGGGGAACACAGAATGAAAAATAAAACAAAATATTTTCCGTGACAATGTTCTTTCTTTACCCTACAAATAAAATGATCATCTGTAATAATTTAAAAAAATATCGGAAAAAAGAAATTTTATTTTCGTTAGTAAGATTTTTCAAATAACTTTTATCAGTCAAAAACGCTATATCCAAATGCATTTCTAATAAAAAGTGAAATATAAAATTATTCGTTATTTGTAGATGTAGTCATCTTTTTTTTTTTTAATCTACTTCCTCGTCTTTTAGGCTATACGGGGATACCCGGGTGGGGGATTAAATTAATGCCGAGTCTTATTAAATATAATAAATGTTATTAGTTATCTGTATTCGTTAGAGGTTATCTATTTTATAAGATTAATTTTGCATAACTACGCTATGAGGTTTGAAGATATTCCTGAGGAACACTCAGCTTTAATAGAAAACTTACGGTTGAGCGAGATTTCTAATTCGTACCCTTTAGAACTACAGAACAGTTCTAGAACAGTAGTTTTGTCCAACTTTTTTTCAACTTACAGAGAACAAGAAATATGTGTTCTGATCTACTATCAAGAATTTTTTTTATTTTTAAGTTGTCGTCAGAGAATTCGATATAAGGCCTGCTAGCATTTATTTACTTCTTCATTCTCCGCTAATATCAAACGAAAAAAAAAAATCATAAATCTTAAGAGTATATGAATTATACCAGCCTTGATTCGTTGTACGGTTATCTGCCAATAACATGTAGAAAATAGTAATCCATAGAAAAAACATTTGGCACATAATCTTCCTCGAAGTTCCACGATATCATCAATTAATGAGCGTGTTCAGAAGCCGGCTTGTACTAGCGGCTTGCGGGTATGTTAACATGGCCCCGATGTCATGGCTTGCGGAAGATTGCTAGAGATATCTTGTCGCCAATGATTTAATCCTCAGTCGGCTGGGATATAAGAAATTCGCTTGACGTCATCAACTGTTCGGAATGCTGTTACACTAGCGCGATTAGCAGGAGCTATGGTCCGTATCAGCTTATGCTAATTAAGGTTTAATTAATTATCAGTTCCGTGTCATTCATATCTCGAACTTTTAATCTAATGTTGTATTATACATTTTACATTTGTTTAATGACGAAGCTTATTTTATAAATAACAAAAAAAAAAAAAAAACTTCCGGCTGACACACAGATAAACTATTTAGTTTTCAACAGTTTGATATAAATTTCTTTTTTCCAGATCGGCTCAGAGAGCCATACATGGTTTTTGTAAAATTATATACGTCTTCAACAGTTGTTAGCGGCAATGTCTCATCAACTCACATTTTAAAACATTTACAATGTACCTATATTTCTTATGTTTGTTCATTTTTTTTTCCGCAGGCGGAGCATTTAAATATGAAAACAAAGCAGTCAGTTATTTTTGTTTCCTAACACCACAGCTTATCAAATAAGATTTTGCTAAAAAAAATAATAATAAAAAAGATCGTAAAAATTGATGGCCCCAAACACTTGGAATTATATCTCTTATATAAATACAATGAATTTTTTTTAAATCCTTGCTCATGTAATTTAATTTTATAAATAACCTTTAAATTTTTTAACTTTAATTTATTCTGCATACACTGCACTAGTAGCAAAAAAAAAAAATGTCAATTAAGAAAAAATACTATTGTTACAATTAAGAAAAAATGTATATACCATTGAATAAAAAAGAAACGCCATCGCTTACGTACAAAATATTCAACTTCCCTATTGTAATACTGTTGCTAACTATAAACTTTTGAATTATTTTGATTTTATTTTTTTTCCACTTTCAAATCATTTTTTATTTTTAGCTTTATTCTAAGAGGGTTTCGAATTATTTTTGCCATTGTTATTAATTACAATTTTAAATATATCAACAAACAATGTTACGACAAGCAAATGCGAAGAATAGAGAAGATAATACAAAAAAACATATTTGAAAAGTTCTTTAAAAAATCGCTTACATTTCAGTCACGTTTATAATTGAAGCGTGAAAATGCGTAAGGGTATAAGTGCCAACAAAATAAATAAAGATTTTTTTTTGCCAAATTGTTATGAGTGTCAAAACCATTCTTCAGTAATGGATATAAATAATTTTTTGTTGTTAGAAAGTAGTTCATTGAACGTTTGAAAGATAGCATGGGTGTAAGCGCCGAACGTATTTCACCTAGTGGGTATAAGTCACATCATTTCTGAAAATTTTTCTCAAAGGCTCTTATACATAGCATTTTCATGCTTCAATTGTTCATGATATCAACTTTAATTCATAAAGAATCTCAAAACATAGTTATTTTATTTTATTTTTTAAATTATTTTATTTTAAATATGATCTACTTCCAATACATATTGATACACTACATGTAACTGATTACATAAGTTATTTAAAATTGTTTAACGCACAGTTTATAATATTTTACAAAGTAGTGTCGTAACTTCTTTTTTTTATACACCGTTAATATTTTTTATAACTAGGTCCTTCATATATAATTACCATATTACCATTCCTGGATTTAGAACGTTAAAGACGTTAATAAATATAAAATAATGACAAGCCGACACATCATTAACGAGGTTAGATGCAGCGGTACCCCTGAGGGGAGCGTATACACTGCTCGGAGGGGCTTCCCGGAGGACTGCGATCGCCTCGAAAGTTAGTCAGTTCCCACGAAGACCTGTTCCCAGATTGGCTTCACGGAATAAATCACGGCACATCATGATTCCCAGCTTCGCCTCACTAATTCCGGACAATATTTCACCGATATCGTGTAGTCTGGATACTTCGTCAGACATGGAATTAAACCTAGGATAGATATCCTCTGAGGACTAATTGGTATAATTATTTTCTTCCGGAGTAGAACTATCGTAAGAAAACCAAAAGGGAGACCTCTTGGACGAATAAATGGAGAGAGGAAGAAGACGGCTGCAGGAAGATATAGGAACAAGAGGCTGTGAAGACAGCTCGATGAAAATGAATTTTAAATTGTATCAAGAAGAAGTTGGTTGCTACTCAGGAATGAGGAACATCCATACTGCCTGTCATCCACGGCAGGGTCGAAAATAAAAATCGTAAGACAACGGACCAACAATTAAACATGATGTACAAAAACATTTAAAGTAATCACAAAAAAGAGAGGAGAAAAAGGAATAGAAACAGAATACAAAAAACTTAATTAATTTTGGATTAAGCATCGTTCATTTTTTTCAAGAGGCCCCATTAATTTAAACAAAAAAAAATAAAGTAATTTTAATTTAATCAGATAAAAACATTTTTTTAATTGACAACTTAAATAAAACTATCATTGATAAATATGATCCACCAGATTTTATTATTTTTCCCTATTTATTTCGTGCAATATATGGGACATAGTGTCTTTTAGTTCAGCCAGAGTTATTGGAAACTTGAATAGTACATTAAGCGGTGTGTGTGGTGGTGTATCCTGCAGAACCGACCACAGAAATAAAAATTATTATGCTAAAAAAACAAATAGATGAATTAGCTTAAACAGGTTTTAATTTTTCATCGAAGACCACTTTTGAAAAGAAAGAAATTTTTTATCCAACCATTGAATAACAAGAGATCAAGAAGATAGAAAGTAATTTTCCTATCACGCCTAATGATTAAATAAACATTAATAAATTATAAATTAAATAGAAATAAATCAAAAAAGCTCAGACAGAAAAAAAAAATATGTTGAATCAATTTTTTAATACCTACTGATAAGCTGATTTCAACGACATTCGCATTAAAAGACAAGTTGCCGATTAAGTAGGTCGACGAGTATTCCGATATTTATTTTTGATAAAATCTATTTACCTAATGTACATTATAATTAAAAGGCGACAAAGGATTGGTAAAATGCATAAATTAATTGCTATGGAATGCATTTTAAAAATTTATATAACCTTAATCTTATTCACATAAATTAATTATTGGGGCTGTAATCAGTCAATGAAAATATTACATAATGAAAAGCATAACTTAATTAAGCGCATAAAAAAGTAATTAAGCGCAACTAAATAACTGAGTTTTAACCGTCTCAGAGGGATGTGTGAGGAATCGAAAGCTTGAATGGCATCAAAGACCCTCTGTGCCGATGAGGGGCAGGTACTGAATACGAGGGTGTTCCCGGCCAACACAATACCCGACATCTCGTCATAACGTACAGAGTAACCTCTCTCTCATTGTTCGGGACGTGCTTTTGTTATTAGATGGTAACTGTATGACCAATGGTATGCATGCTGCTTTTCCAGTTCACAGATAGACATATTTAATATAAAATAAATAAAATATAATCTGGACGTTAGAAACGCAGCAGTAACAGACTGCTGACAGTAATAAAAATTAAAAGGTAAAATAAGGTGATACAATGAAACCTATGAGAATCTAAGATCTAAGGCTGATCCATTGAACTAGGCAGACTAACATGTATATGGTCAGAAAATATAAATATTAAATATAAATCCAGTAAATAAAAATAAGGTTGTTTTTATTTGTAATGTAATGTTAAGTTTCAATCATGATGTAGATTTTTAGGAATAATAAAAAATATTTAGATGAAGTTTTTCTCGTACCGTAAACAATAACTCCTCTCCCCCCCCCCCCCCCAACACATCCAGCACATTTTTGAATACAATTAAAACTTTCTTAGCACTGCTTTCTCGAGTAGTCTTAATTATTAAAGGTGATAAGATCTCGATGTCTCAAGGACACAGATGTCTTCCTGGCTATGATCGATTAATACGGGGCCCCTCTAATCGATTTTTCTTCTTGACGAGGTCTTCTGAATCGAAACACTTCCTTGAGGTGTCTGGTCGGGATGGATGAGAGAGATTTATTTGCATGCTAAGCATATAATCGTTCGAAAGAACAAAATAAATAAAATATTAAATGAGTAGATGGTTGTTTAAATAAAACAAGATATATATATTTACTTATAAACCGTCAACGTTTCGTAAGTCACTTTCTATGACATTTTCAGGGATGCAGAAGGTTGGGCGAAGAGAACGAATTGTCACAACATAAAAGTGTAAAGGTGCCTATAGAACGAGCCTAACCGTCTTCCGAACACTGTGTTTGGGGCATTTTCGGCTCAATACAAAAGTGAAAAGATGAGACCGAATAGACTGTTCGGAACGTGGTTCGGCGCATGTAGACTGCTCACCTTAAAAAGATTTGAAAATATTAAAGCCTAGCTGAAAACTCATGAAATGTTTAATTTTAATTTTTCTTCCTTATCAATTGTCGTATGATTGATACGAATAAATAACGCTTTTAGGCTTTCTTAATCACTCTATCCTTGCTTTCAATTTTTTAAAATGTTTATGGTTCTTGTTGATCTTCCTTTATTCTCTGTAATCTGCTAAGTGAGATCTAAGACGAATGACAATTTCGAAAGGAATTAGATGGAAGATCGCTCGCGAAAAGTGCTTTCTGAAGGGCAATCAAATAGCCCGGACCTGAATTGGCATCTAGTTTAATTGGTTGTCAATTTTCTTCCTTAATGACAGGGTAATATGTCAGAGTATAATTAGATACCTCGGACATGAGACTGACACGAGAGCAGCTATCTCAACTTGAAAACGCCTACGCACCTCGGGGTATGTAAAAGAACACAAGGCGATGCCGCGCATATGTCAGACGATGTCAAAAATAATTGTCTATGATGGAGTTTATATCAATTTGTAAATTGACATAATGTTATTTTAAGGATACATATATGGCCTAATAGACAAGCAATCTTAAACAACTGCGTATGAATATTCACAAGATATTTTTGATTAAAGTTAGATTGTCAAATGGAGAAAACTAGCTTTAAAAAAAACTTCCCCCCCCCCAAAAAAAAAAAAATCTGAAGAAATTTTAAGTAGATTCTAAGTGATTCGAGGGGAGAAAAAAAGTTGTCTAACAACTTTGGTTTTGTCATTCAAAACGAGTTTACTTTTTCTCGGGTAAAATTGTGTTTCATATCAAGATATTACATCTCTCATTGCGTTCCTGTTGTCCTTCGTTTAAGAAGGAAATCGAACTTGTTTTTCTTGAAAATTATGTTGTTTTCTAACCCTTAATATCCTATGTGAATGTCACGGTGAAATCTGATATCCAATTAAAATAGTAACTATATATAATTAATCTTTCTATTTTATTTGCGTATGTATATATCTCTTTGACTGATCAAACGAGCGACCTAATCAAGAAAAGTTGTAACAAAAAAAAAAGTTATAATTAATGACATCTATCCTACCCCTTTAGAAAAGTGTACGTTTAGAATAGACAAGCTTAGAAGATATATAATAACCATCCACATTTTTCGGATAAAGGATCTTTTTTAGCAAACTGATCAGAACTTTAGAGATCCGCGAAACACTCACAAATAAACCAAATATCAACGCAAAATCCGGGGTTTTTCGAAAAACTGTAAATGAAAATAAATAAAAAAAATGCATTAATTATTATTCATCATACAAAATTACATGAACCTACAAGCAGCTCACATTACGTTATTTTCTTACGATTTCATCTTCACTTCACTATTTCTATATCCATTAATACCAATGTCATATATTCAGAAATACATATGCCTGAAGATGATATTTAGAAAACAGTAGCCCGAGATCTCTTTATTTGCTAATAGCAATGCAAAACATGACATAAATGCATTCGTGAATGAATCAAGGAGAAAAAATTACTTGATGCCTTCGTACATTGTAATAAATAAAAAAAATCATCAACCTACACAACAATTTGACAATTTTAACAAAACACTACTACCCTCATACTGGTTTCTCTTTCTCAAATTAAATTAATCTGAAATTCCTCAGACAGACCCAAGTACTAAAAGGGTAAAGTGCTCTTAAAAGAGACCTAAGAAATTCTAGTTTATAACATCTTTCAATTTCAAAAAGCTACCAACGATTGTCTTCTTACTGATATCGTACCCTGCCATTTGTATCATCCTTTATCATTAGGCAGTTTTTTTTAAAAAGAAAAATGTTATACACTGGAATTAGCAAAGTGTATCCTCTTAGGAAAGTGTCTCATTTTAGGGCACATTACCCTATTTGAACGAAGGATGATCTGAGGCTCACAAGGATTTTCAAAATGAAAAAAAAAACTTTATGCTTACGATGCTTTACACTTTTTTATCTTGATAATTTAAAATCAGGCGGGAAATATAGGTATGCCGAGTAAAACACACGCCTCACAGATTTACATTTTACCAACTAAGACACGCTACGAATTTTTCAGTCCAAAATATTCAGGGTAATAATAGACTCATCTTGGTATTTTTATACATAGCGACATAAAAACAATAAAATATCGACCAAAACATACGAAATTTTTATGCCAGCATTCATATTAAATTGCAAGTATATAAAAACAGAATAAATAATTTTGGCGATAGCTGACAAATCTTAAGGTGCCTTTACACTCTACGAACCTCACATTCGAACAGGTTCTCCCCCGAACATTGCCGTACCGGCGTTCCACGAACAGCCATTTATACAAGACGTGACGTTAATCGAACAAATATGGCTGAGGCACCCAACGCTAGCTTCTGAAGAAGAAAAAATCTCCATTATCAATATATTTTATATTATCTGAAAAAAATAGGAGACGAATTACAACGGCGCACTAATATTACAAACAACTCCTGTCACTTGGGAGAAAACCCAAATCAATAGTGACACTAGCGCAGCCCCCGAACACAGGCGAACAGATGAAGTACCTAGAACACCCGAACAACCTTCGTGAAGGCTGTTCGAGGGTAAAGTTCGTAGTGTGTAAAGGCACCTTTATAAAAAGCGACTAAGAATATTAGTCCCCCTCTCTAAAATTCTAAAGATTGTCACTACAAACACTGTTATAAAATTAAAAAAAGGTACACCGGTTTAAGATTTTGTAGATTACTCAGCAGAGCTCATACATTAGGATACACCACAAGGAAAAGAGACTAAGATGAAAATACGACATCGAATGCAAGTTGCGGGATGACCTTTGCAGTAAACAGGTTTACAGTCAGCCGGAGGATCTCATAAATGTCAGTGCCTTCTCGGCTAGCCCGCGCACATTATTAGCTCCGAGGACTTTATTCCATAGCTGCCTCGTCTTCCAATTAGTTGCCGAGTCACCAGGGCTTGACAATATCTAGCCCTGTTTGTTTGCTTTAAGGGATTATTGGGCCTCTCCCTGGGAAATATTCGGTAATATTGCACTAGCAGGACAATGGAAGTCATCCTAATATGAATTTGTTATAAATAATAACAAATTTTAAATTCATGATGCTATTCTACCAACTTATTTTATATATAAATTAGTTTTGTAGTTAACCAACTACAAAACAAAAGGTCAGGGTTTGGTAGCCCGCTAGGTGGCCCAAAAAATGTTTAAAGGGAGTAAAAAGTCCTTGACTATGCCATTTTTTGGATGGGGCTTTAAATGGAGACTCAGAGCCTGTGCGATGACAGGTGCTCGTTAAAAATCCCCGTCTTAATTATGCCTGGATAGGGAAAATTTAGGACTCCCACTGTAGCATCTTAGTAGAATAAAGGGAAGCGAACAAATAAACTACAAACAATTAAAGAAAAGTTGACAAGCATTATTAAAATTAATAAAGTCTCTTAAAACCTCTATTTTTTATCACTTAGTGTCATCCTACCATTGTAAGAAAAAGATTTACTTGTATCTCCACCAACCAAAGTTAATGAAGTATTAAAAACTAATTCTTATGGGAACAACTTTAGCGTCTCTATCTTTTTTTTTTATTTCAGTACGATTTATTCACTACAGCATCATCCGAGTAACCATTGCAGCATTAATTAACGTTATATAAAACAAACATACGCAACATTATTATAGTTATATTTACACAAAGATTCTAAAACTTAATTGCACACTTCTAGTAACTTTTCTAGAAAGGATATAATTTACTAGAGATGTTCATAACTGAGATAGAAGTCTTTAGCCGACCACAACAAAAATTAAGAAATAATCATCAATTTTTCCAATAAAATTACAAAGTGGGATTAACCATCAACACGCCCATACAATGTATGATATGATATTTAGAATGTAAACATACGAGACTTAAAATATATGGTGATAAGAATTTATTCGATTTTATTGAGAGATTTTTTTAGTGGATAAAAAAAAAAAAAAAAAAAAAACATGCCATTTTTTTTTGGATATGTTTTGTAGTTCGAAAGGCGCGCCACATATGCAATGCCGCATAACCAAACCGAAAAAAGAAAGAAACTCTATTTTCGGACATTTAAATTTTTATGGGAAATCAATCTGATTGAAATTTGTAATAGCAATTTACACATAATCCAAAGAAATCATGAAGTTAAAACACATTTTCGCAGAAATAATGAAAAAAAACAGATTATTTTACAGATAGTGGATAACATAATTAATTGTCAGTATGATATGTCATGGCAGTTATAAATAAGGCTGTACCACTTCCTTGGATTTGATCTAGTTAAGGAGATGACAGATGATCCATCAAACATGACCAGACCACTAACTGCTGTTCCCAGACATGTGCGCTCTTTTCCGTTGTTTCTATTTCTATTCAGTTATGGGCTAGGCATATAACAGTCCCTTATGAGATCTTAATATCTACGTGATTGATTTCCATTAAAAATTATGTAAATTGTGAACTTAGGACCAGGGATGAAAATGTATCAACCTCAGCATTTAAAATAGGAGGTTATTCTAGGTAAAATTTAAAAGACATGCTTTGATTGGTTCAATGATTCATTTTTTCCGGTCTGAAAATGTTCCTTCACGTTAAAGCTGAAATTATTACACCCGTAAAAAAGCAGCCTTTCAAAATTTTGATAGGGCAATAGGAGTCATGGAGTCCCCTTCAATGTTCACTAGATAAGTCCGATTATTTTAGATTGAAAATAAGCTGGTATAGTTAAATTAGATAGTTTTAGTTTAAGTGCGCCTAATGTCCACGTCAGTTATAGTTCCTGACAGGATGCATTTCATTTCATATTTGCAACTTCTTTGATAAATAAATCTTAAGATATAACGCTACTGATCCAGTGATGCTGCAGAAAAAAAAAGAAAAAAACTGCAGAGGGTACAGCAGGACGAGACAGTGGGCGTGTTCAGAGCACTAGACAATATATTAGAGGACCAATAGAAAAACAACGCCAGTATTTACCGAGCCAATGGAGTGCGGCGTATTCCTTCCTTGTTTATTCATCATTGATTTACAGCCTGTCTCGACAGCCGCTATTTCATCGGAACCCTCCCACTCCTGTCTCTGCCTGATGAAAAAAAGAGGGACGCTCTTCGGCCGCGCCGGGAAAAAAAGCTAGGATCGGATGCCCGTGATTTGGCAGGGAATCGGACCCGCGGTGTCTCCCCTAATGAAAAAACTTTCCGGACCTGTTTAATGGGCCAACGAAACAACAGGACTTGACGAAGTGGACACAAAAAGGACGTAAATTATATCGGTTGTAATTCATTCGGCGTTATTTTATCAAAATGAATACAATATCGGGCCGTATATCACTTTTATCGTTTTGGCTTCCTCAGACCACAAAGGGCGTTGAAATCAAAGCCTGGGGAATATATATTTCAATTAGTCTTACACTAGCTTATATAAAATATATATATTTACTTGTATAGGAGTGTAAATAGCGGGTGACTTATGGGAAGGCGTGGTCTCCTTCTTGTTAGGCGAGCTTTGTGTGATTTATGTAACCGCATAATATGCAGAATACATTACTGTATTGTGGACCGACCTGCAACGGTCTCAACAATCATTGTTGTCAGCAATGATATACATGACATGTATACATGTACATACACGCGTAAAGAGCTTAAAACACGAGTACTCGGATTCAGCATCATGTCTGGGATATTATATCATTTAATTTTATATTATGTGTGATGAGACCTACCCAGTAATCTACAAGCAAATACTTAATAAAATATTTATTAGATGTATCCGTATTCTTCTCATTTGTTCTAAGCTTTTCGAAAAATTATAATACAAAACATTATTTGACGCACTGACGAAAAACAATACAATACGATTGATGGTCAATTCGGTTTTCGTATTTCACAGAACATAACAATTACACAGAGTTACTGACTACATTACTGGAGCACTAGAGCAAAAACTGTACGCAACAGGAGTGTTTCTGGATGTCATCAAAAATATGAGCGCGGAAAAATAATGTTTATATTAATGTTATGATACCTTGAAAATAAATATGCATAATCACGCTCCTCCAACCGTCTGCTGGTTGCATAAAACTTTTTTCAAGTCCATAAAAATTAAATACGGGTATAACATTCAAGCGATGTTTTGGCACACTGCTCAATTTGGATTAATTGAGTAACTACTTGATTTAAGTAGTAGCAACGACATTTTTTAGAATTATGCTAAGCCAAAAATAAATAATTATACTCGTAGATGTATCTCTGGTATCATAATGAATGGAATTAATGACTATCGAGAAGACTAGTGACTTAAAAAAATTTACAAGAGCTTCCTTTTAAGGGGCCTCAAAGCGGCAGATATAATTAACAAAATATAAATAATCCGTATTAGTACAATAATTTGTAACGCTTTATGTAAATACTCGGATGGCGAGTATTAGGGGCGCTAGTTTGATGAATAGGACGAGAATAGTTCATTAGCGCCTCGGCTGGAACCTGTTACTCCGGAGAACCGGTTCCAGTTACTCGTAACGGGGGGGCTACTCAAGGGAGGCCGGCTGATCTAATATTCACGGCTCCTGTTATCCTACGGCTGAGATAGGATCTCCGATTGAGCGCTAACGACTCGATCAACCTGAGGAGGGGAGGTCCTGCTTCACTGGGGCCAAGATCACTTCGACTTCATTTAGATCTTTATCCTGAAAAAGGATTTAAAAAAAAAAACCTTTAAAGTTTTGATGACTCCTGAACAATCTGCGTCAGGAATAGATTCAGTTTGGATTGGATTGATTATTAATGCAATGAAGCCTAAAACGATCAAATTTGATTATTCTCTATACACCTGGAGTAATAACAATACATCATTTTATAGGTTTATTTCGTATGAAATATCTATAAAAGAATTAATTAAACAATAAGGTTTTTTCTTAAATGAAGGAATCTCTTCCAATGGTTTAACTTGTATTTAATTATCCCGAAGTTTAAAAATGTACAATAGATAACCCCAAAAGATTGGCCAAAAGCCTTAAACGTAGGGATAACTAAATACAAGATAACTCATTGGAGAGAGATCCTTTCATTTAAATGAAAACCTTATGCAAACGAAACTCTTCCTCACTATGGTGAAAGGTACAATCAAGTAGATAATTAAACAATATAAATTGACAGAGATGTATTCCCCCATTTATTAGTAATTACCACAGACCGAATTTTCATGGAATTGTATTTTTGTTTTAATCATATCGGATATAAACTTGCCCGTCAACTTTATGGAATGGTGGGGGGTGGAGAAGCGTTAACAAACGCGATAACTCAATTAATACTTAATTTTTTAAATATAATGATGAATGCATACATTTGAATATTTTGATAACGCATATAAGTCAGAGAGATAAATAAAATAAAACGCAATATTCACATATTTAAATCAGAGTATAATTTTTGATAAAGAAACGACAGTGATTATTTTCAGTAATAATTTTGTTTATTTTTATGTTAGATAAATTTGCAAAACTTTGTCCCTATTTTTAGCAGTGGCCAATGAGTGTAATGTCATAACAATTGCACTTTTCCACATTTCTTAAAATATTGTTGCCAACATAAAGGTTATCAAAATTGAATAATACATACATACGGTCCAACAGGGAAATAATGAAATGCACTCAACCCGTTTAAGGAAATGGTAGAAATGAAATATAAGGTCACTGATAAAACTAATTAATAATAGTTTATATTTTGCTTTGTTTGTTTATTTAACGTCACTTTTATTCTGCTATAGCTAATGGGAAGATGCTACAGAGAGAGTTCTAAATTTCGTCTATACATGTATAATTAGAACAGGGATCTTTAACGAGTACCTAACATCGTACAGGCTCGGGTTATAAAAAACTCCAATAACCCTTACTTCACTGTACCTGACATAGCCTTAAACCATTTTTACTCCCTTTAAAAAATCCTTTGGCCATCTGTCGTTTTTCCGAAAACATTATTCAAAAAAATGTTATAAATAGTAATATCAATTATCAGCGAAACAATTTATTTTATTTTTTATTCGATTTGCATCTTCCCGATAGGGTCATTCATGATACTTTGATTTTTAATTATTTATGTTTTTTCCTGAGTCAAAGAAGTTCATTGGCAATATACTCGCTTCGGTGGTAGATATTATAAAATTGGAGCTTAGATATTAATTTTAAATACCGTCGGAGAATTAAATGATCATTTATTCATCAAAAACTTATCGACATCTCAATACTTTTCTCCGCTTCTTGAAGTGTTTCTTGAAATGTTGAACCCATATTTAGTAATCTCCTTGTTGTATCGTATTGTTTGCATTCCACCAGGTATGGTAAACTGTTCTTGGGGCACCAGATTTAGTAAATGTAGGATGAAAAAGGTCCTTTTAAATTATTTTTTTAAAAATTGAATGTTATTTACTCATATATTATTAACATTCAAAATATCCGAAACATAAATAAAAAAAAATTAACCTATCATCTCTAACATACTATTTTTAATTTGAATATGTAAGAAGGGGGTGGAGAGAGGAAAAAGTCATATTATACCGTAAGAATAGAAATAGTGTAGAGGTTTAGTAAACAGAAATAAAAGAAAAAAATGTTTTATAGGTTTACTAAGATATAAAACTATTCTGATTCTCATTAAACGGTTGTTTGATGATGTTGAAAGCTCCCGTTGGAGTGGAGAATGACCAAGCAAGAATCATACAACACAAACAAGAGCTAACAGTAGACGGAACCAAGGCCCTAGACATGCATTCTAATGAAGGGCACCATTAGGGCTGTTATTATGCTATAATAGGGCATCATCTTGTCATAGGGCCCATAACATCCACGGGCTATAAAAACCGAGGCCCATGAACGAATTAAGTTTTTATATGGAAATGAGGGAGCCCTTTTCGACAGAGTTTCTTTTCTCATTTCTTTTTCTTCATCAGGTTTCGAATATTGCAGTCGGAAAACAAACAGCCGATTAATAATTAGAAACCGTATATTAAAAAACCCGGGCCGAAGTTCCCGGGCCCATTAAGAAACTGAGAACTTCTTTTTTATTTCTCTTTCCACTCCTTCATCAGGTGGAAGTCCATTATCCGGCAACAAAAACCAAAGAAGGCAGATATATATTTTTTTTTTTCATGCCGGCGAAGATGCTTTACTGATTGCTTGCCTCAGTCCGTCAGACCACATTACTAATTGCCTTTCCTCTCCTGACCGACAGGTTAGAATCCAAGAACACAATCATCACACCTCAACTCATCAAGGCGGTGTCATGAATATTGATGAACGCTTTCGAAAATGTTTAGACAAATCGCTTCAATATACAAATAATACACTGCCAGAGGAGAAATATATGACGTAGAAAAATGTAAATATATCAGTTTTACAATGCATGCAGCAGAACTGTTTGCAAAAAAAGTATTGTAACACTTCTGTGGGTTAATAATATTTATTCAGCCAATATATAACAATAGTCAATGCCACACGAAATATGAAAACAAAAATATTATAGCAGGTTACAAAAATTATCATTTTTTAACACAAATCGTATGGCTTGAGCTTAACAGCCAAGACAAAGACTAAGACAAACTGGCCATTCGTTCGCCCCTTATATATAGTCGTAAAAGAACCGGCGTGGAAGGTTTTAGTCCTGTGTGGATTGGGCTCGGAAAATCTAGTCCCATACACGTGCTCTGACGGTTTGTTCCGACCGCTAGTTGGTTCCAACAGAAGGTCTGGGATTTAATACCATATGTTTTTATTTAACGATTTGACGTTACAATATAATAATAGAAGTAGGAAAATAAAAGCGAATAGGTAAATAAGATTTATGCTACCTCAACTGTGATATTTATAGAGACAAATGCATGACTCATACTTGTTTCATACAATATAATTTACAATTTGAATATATCTAGAAATGTTTGGACGAAATACTTCATTGAGATTCATTAAAATCTTCATTGAGACGAACAAAATTTTACAAACAAATTTTCCAATAAATGAAATTCTGCCAAGGTGAACTACTTAGTAATGATGAATTCACGAGCGGAATAGTTTCAGGATTTTTCCGGTAGTAAATAATTTTATAAAAAGCAATTTATCTATTTTTAATCGAACAGGGATTAAGACGCCAACCTGGTACATATTCCATTTGTAAAAATGGAATTCGTCGGTCGGAAATAAGATAAACCGAAAGGGATATGCTTATAATTTTGAAATGGTAGAAGGAAGAAAATCTTCTTTCTTTAATTTACCTACTTTTGAAGCTTAAAAAACTATTAAATTGAGGAGGTATAATAAAAGTTGATAAATCATTATTGTTTTTCCGACCAACGCATTCTTATCTACCAATATCCGAGTTTTTCAGGTTATACTACTTTCATCCTTTATAAACTCTTTCTTCTTTAAAAAAAGATCGTGATCTCTTGTTGGTTTGTCCTTCAATTGATTCAACAAAAATCATCTCCGGCAACTAGATATTCCAGAATCTTCAAGGCAGTATGCACCATCGTAATAGAAATTGGCTCGGTGAAATTAGTGGCCGTACTTTAGAAAAATACCAGCCATCTATTCTCAAAATGGATTTGGTTGAAATACAGATTGAGCGATTACCCTAAAATAACTATAACCTGAAAATAGCAGTATCTCCCACTGCTAGTCGATAAATAAGCGGGAATACAAGACAAGGTGGAGGGTACCTGATATGCAAATATCCGACAAAGAACTGACTCTTTTAGGAGCGTGGAGCTGATATATCGCCGTCCACTGATTCGTCTTTCAAAACCTGATTATAATCCGGAGATAGGATTTTCACACAGCGCCGCTAGCTCGTCCATTAGCATAACTAGTCCCCTTGATGGGGGGGCCCACTTTCCAAAGGCAACCATTCCTCTCGGATATTTATGGCAGGGGCAGGGTGGACTTACAAGTGTAATTGAGATATTGACATTACACCTTGATGATGAAGCACAATTCGTGATTCTTGACTAACCGGATGATTGTCTCTTGCAGAAAAAATAGTGCATTTCAGAAGGAAAAGAATTTTGCTTTAATCCTTCAATGATCACAATACAAAACCATGAACGGCCATGTTTCAGGTATCATATAGACTCTAACATTGGAGCACCTTCGGAAATCTCATATATCCATAGTAAATATTATACAACCGAAAAACGAATTTCCTTTCACAGCAGGGATGAAACCATAATTTAAATTTTTTACCTCACCACACCTTCATAAAGTGTAGTTAGAAAAATTGTGTTTGCTTCTGGTCAAGACCAAGCTTTTTATTCTTTTCTGATAGAGGGCAAATGCTTTTCAGAGTGCTATAAGCACTTTCTATCACCATCACCTGTTTAATCTACTCCTCTTGGTCTTTCAGTGGACTCTTGTTGGATGAAAGCTTCAAACTAAGCCTACCGATATTAATCAGTTTCAGTGAACAGTTCTTTATAGGTCCTTTTCCTCTAAGCCCAAGTAATCTTATATAAGATCGTTCGGTTACATAGTAGGGGACATCTCTTTCCAATTAATAAATACTGACTTTTAATTGATTAAATATAACATCTAGTAGATTCAGGTCTAATTATACTAAATCTCATTTTAAACTTTGGGATGGTTTGTTCAAAAAAGACAAAAAAGTCTATACTTTATTTATTAATTATGGGAAGTATATAATTTATTTATTAAAGTATTTATTTATTAAGAAAGAATGTCTCTTTAATTAAATAAACATAATGAGTTTTTTTAATGTCATAAAATGCTTATAACTAAAGCTCGGAATTCCGTGCAGTAAAAATTTGAAAGCGTGCAATAAAAACTTAAAAACGTGCAAAACCGTGCAATAAAAACTTTAAAACGTGCAAAAACATGCAACAAAAAAATGTATTGCTTGAAAATCATGGATTAAATTATTTACGTGAACAAGATATAGCTACTTTTGAAACAAATAAGTAGCGGAGAGTAAATTGAAGTAAAAACTTTTATTTTAAAAATTTTGTTTTAAATATACATTTTGGTAAAATAATGATTTTTTTATTAGTAAAGAAAAATTAATGGAGTACATTAGAAATGTAACTACACTTCATTATTTTTTAAATTAAGTTTATAACTAAATACATTTCTAAAACATTTTCTGTAAAACAGTGCCTCCTGCCACTTAAATTTCAATTTAGAAAAAGATATCTCAACTTCTACAATCGTTAGAGGACAATATTTATAGTGACTCAGCAACTAGGGATCTCCTTCAATTCAAGAGTGACTGAATTTCAGTTCAGGCAATCATTACAATTTTTTAATAGTTTCTATCCAGGATTTTTCGAATATTTCCAAATATTTCAAAATTTTTCATAAATGATAATTCCTTTTTCGCTCTTGATTGTTTCCAATGATTTTCCAACGTCCTCAACTATTTTTATTTGGTCATGTAGAGAAAGATTTTTCTGCCATAGTTCTGTAATAGCAACCGGCAAAGCTGCTACCACTTTAGTGCTGGTAAATTCGATGTAATAAATGCCAAATCAGATTGAATGGTTGGATTCATCAAAATGGTTTTTAATTTGATAATTGATTGCACATTTTCTTCCAACTGTATATTTGAAAATATTTCCGGTAAAAAAAAACAAAAAACAAAAATCAGATAAAATATTTACTTAAAATAGTAACAAGATGTGGAATAAAGAGTGAAACACTCGCATGTGAGCTGTAATTATATTGGAAATAGGGAGATCTTATGAAGGAAAAATACTACCCATATTATGGAATCACTTGATGCAATATCCGGTGCGTAGGCTTATTTTTAAATCACTCTGATGACACGCACTATTCCTGGTACCGTTCTATGGTTAAAAATAATTAGGTACTTACTTGTGCTGCAGTGGGCATCAATTTGTGATTTCCTCTCACATCCAATATTTTTATCACAAGATTTGCAAAACACTACACTACCATACCTTTTGAGTCAGGATATTTTTCAATCCATCCCGCAATTTTCGAAGACACACCTCCAATTTAACATAAGTAACAATATACTCGACAGAAGCTAGATTGACAGTGACAGAACGATGAGAATTAGGGCCTATTCACACTATCCGCTCCACTCTCGCTCCGCTCCCGGTCCACTCTCGCTCTACCCCATTCACACTAGCGCTCCGCTCCCGCTCCACTCCCGGTCCGCTCTCCTAATGTCTTACCATATTCACACTATATAATTTTACACCGTTCAATTTTGAAAGGTTTAAGCTATTAAACCCATTAATAATCGAAGTTGTCTGTATTCGGATTTTAATTAATGATTAACTTTCAGTTATTTAAATATTAATTTATTCTTCAATTTAACGGCCAAAAAAAAATCAATTTTTCGTTTGGAGAAATAGCTGGTAAGTGTACTTTTCTTGATGAAGAAGATAATATTATCAAAAAATATAATAAGAAGAATATATTGCAACACAATGATAATTAATAATAATAATTATAAATTAATTTAATTAATGGTGAAGAAATAATTTAAATTTTTTTCGGAATGTATTCGAATACGCTTGAAAATTTCAAGTTGAAATCGGCAAATGCTACAAATTTACCGATTGTGTTCTCTTCTTTTCCTGATTAATATTTTAATTATTTTTTGCTTTAATATATTTTTTTGTTAATGATCTGACATTTTTCATAATATACTGCATTTTTATTCGTTTCAAATTAAACGTTATTTTATAATAGCAATGAGTATGTAGTCAATAAATAAATCGGTGACCATTTTTTACGAGTACATTAATTCATAGCAAAATATATCTCAAACATAACATGAATTTTTCACGTCGAAAAACCGCGCGTATTGTTGGTGATTTTTTTTTTTTATCATTTCAAGCGTATTCTAATACATTCGGAAAAAAAATTTAAATTATTTCTTCACCATTAATTAAATTAATTTATAATTATATATATATATATATATATATATATATATATATATATATTTAATATTTTTTTAATTTGAACTTTTTTAGTCGTAAAATTGATGAATAAATAAATACTTTAATAACTGAAAGTTAATTATTAATTAAAATCCAAATACAGACGGCTTCGATTATTAATGGCTTCAATCGTGAACGGTGTAAAATTATATAATGTGAATATGAAAAGACTTTAGGAGAGTGGAGCGGGAGTGGAGCGAGAGTGGAGCGGGAGTGGAGCGAGAGTGGAGCGGGAGCGGAGCGAGGCCGGACCTGTGCCAATACTGTGATTAACCTCTCTCTATTCCTCTGTAGAATATTTCGCCAGTGAGACCGGACCTGGAGCGGAGCGGGAGCGGAGCGCTAGTGTGAATGGGGTAGAGCGAGAGCGGACCGGGAGTGGAGCGAGACCGGAGCGGTGCCGATAGTGGAATTCTCTGTCTATTTCTCTTTCGAATATTTGAGCGGACCGGGAGTGGAGCGGGAGCGGAGCGATAGTGTGAATCCGCCCTTAAGGAACAAAATGTAAACATCCAGGAACTACTGAGCCCTTAGTTCTTGGAAATTGGAGGTTTGGATTTGTTTACATCTCCAAAGTTCCCTTTATTTTTTTCCTATGTTTCCTTTCCGTTATTTTTTTATTCCTACTCCTAATTTCCATTTATTTTTCCACTAATTTTTTGTTGTGTAATTAAAAAAATTAAAATTTGTAATAATCTTTTTTCTTCAAATTATAAAAAGATGCAATTTCTTGTTATAAAACTCCAAAACGTGCAATTTCGTGCAGTAAACCCCAAAACGTGCAATATCGTGCAGTAAACCCCAAAACGTGCAATTTCGTGCAGTATAGAACTTCATTAAAACATCCCCTTAGGCTTGATTCGGATAAGTAACTTGAATTCGCTTTATTCTGATTTACCAATAAAAAGATGCAATTGCACGGGAATCCGAGCTCTACTTATAACATAGCAATACTGTATAATTAAAAGCTATTATAGTGAGGTGATGTAAGGAGATTAATCATATTTAATATCATACGAATTAAAAAACTTATACAAAACTTTTCATGAAGAAGGAACCCATTTTGAAAGATGAACAAAATAATAAGAATCTACATTTTTTTAAAGTTTGATGTCTAGTAGGGACATCAATTTAAGGGATTATAATAATATAAGTGGTATCTATAAGCGTCATTTACTAATTTAATTTAAAAGAGTTATAGAATAACACAAAAAAAAAATAGTTAATTGGGGATTCGTCATCAAAGAACCTAATAAGAAATCCGTACGTTAGTTATAAAAACAAAAGATAAAATACCACTCCGAACCTCATTGGAAAATTACCTTGAGCGTGTATACAGGGTTAAATATGTGAATAAATAAAAAGAGAAGTATGCTTTTAGAAATGCGATTTAAATAATTTATGTGAAGGGGTAAATTTAAGCATGCTTTTAACCGAGTCGAGGCTAACAAACGCTGACTGACCTAGGCGATAAAGTCAAAAGTGTGATGTCACGCAGCAATATAAATAAAAATACTTGGTGTTATGACTGCGGCCGAGAGATTTTATGCTAACACTGGCCAATAGTTGACGATATCCGTCATCTTTCTCGGAGAGCGGAACATAGCAACATAAGGCTGTATAAGAATTGTTGCAAGTCGATATAATATATTTTTTTCAGAATCTAGATAATTTTTATTAATAGCAATCTTTTTATTTATTAAGAGTCTCTGAAACCCTTCAGGTATTTCCTAGGCCTGATTAAGACCTACAGGCTTGGGAAGAAACCTAGGCTGCTTAAATTAAGCGTAAATATGTAGCTAAAAGTCCTGACTATTTATAAGATTTTTTTTAAAAATAAATATTAAAATTTTATGTTAGAATATTTTTATGTTAAAAGTGTTCTTACTAATGTATTAGATAAATAAAAATATATTGAGTCAGTATTGCTTTTAATTAAAGGCCCACGATTGTTTTTCCTTGTATAATTAACTATATTAATTTTCAAAAATAAGAAGAAGCACAATTTACAAAAAATCGCAGTCTTGTAAATTATATTCTGAAGGAAGAATCCAAAATAGATGCTTATTTCTATTACGCAGTACAAAGCTTTAAGATTGTACTCTCAGACTCCAGTATTAGTACGTGATCTGGGGTTTGGATCTTTCCAGGCTTATCTGCGGGTTTCCATAGCAGACCATATATAAGAAGCGATCGACTACTGGTTTAGTCTAACCTCGGAGAGCGAAGAATACGGTAAATTTTAAGTCATTTTCTGTCACTCCTACTTACTGCTTTGTAACATTGTAATTATTTGAGTTTTGTTTGTTAGAAATTGTTGTATTAGAAATATACGTTAGTAAAATTATTTAAACCCATAAAAGATTAGGAACGAATGATATAACATTTCTTCGATGGATCCTTCGGAATTTCAACTAAAAAAAAATTGTTATAACTAAAACAAAGAATGAGAGAGTTGTTAACATATCAATGGGTGGTAGCTTGTGGTTTGGGGCACAACTTGCATGATTGCAGAATAGTAATACTTTTTTTATTTATTTTTTATCTTTTTAATGAATGACTGACCCCGTGATTTGTTGTGTTATTTTTATTATTTTAAAAGTGCTAAAAAAACTAAAACTAAAGCAAAAATAGAAGTATCCTAATTGTGATATTTTAACTTTTAACTATTCTCTTCTTGACGGATATAACGTATCAGTATTTTGGTTGAGTTCTAGACGGTTTCTCCAATACGCATACATTTCGGCGAACCGAATCAGTGCAGTAATAATTTGTCACATTCTCCTTTTCCGTAAAAAATTATATAGTTACGGATAACCAAAACACTGCCATTTTATATGTTGTCCTCATGGCTTCAATTTCAATCCTCAATATTGGCTAGATATTAAAGCCAAAAAAGAAAATGTGACGAATTATTACGCCGATATATTTGCATATTAGAGAAATCTTGTAGGACTTCAATTGATCACCTTTCAGCCAAAATAGCTAATAATCCTAAAACCCATTATCTTCTTATTAGTATTATTTTCTAAAATAAGTATTATATGATCCTCATCCTAATCACTGCTATACGGTAGCTAATTTCATCGACTAGTAATCGTTTTAATATTACTAAAAAATAAATAAACTTTTAGTATTAAAGAAATTAATACAGATAAAATTAATATTCGGCCAATTTCTTTATAAAGAATTTTTCTTTTACTGCTTCAAAAGTTATAAAATTTTAAAAAATATTATCATTATTGTTATTTTAATCTTTGTAATTGATTAGAAACAGTAACTCAGCTATGTTTACAGCAAAATAATTTCTGAAAAGAAGACAAATGGCTCGCCCGCTGCAGCCTACGAGACCGGACCTTTCTATATGACGAATGCTTCGGGAGCCAGGGCTGTCACGAAGGGTCATCACGACCACGATGGTGAGGACACGACCAAGGAATCCTCTTAATCGGCGGGGGTCGTCAGGGTGGAATGTCTTGTCTCTACTTCGATGTCGAGATAGAAAATGAAAGGCTGGGCGTTTCAGTCACGGTGGTAATCATTTTGGAAGGAATTAATGGAAGGATTGCAATAAATTGGATAATTCCATACTAGAATGATAGTCATTGTTTCATTAATTGTAATCAAAATATAAAATAATGACAATTTTAATTATAAAACCTTTTATAATAAAGATTAACAATTCTTACTTTTAGATTTCTATATCACAATCTAAGAGCTTAGTGGATGAACAAAAAAAGGGTAGACGAGAAACTTAGCCTTAAAGTTGTTAGTTTGCTATCTGTATCTGCTTCACATGCTCTAATGTGTTTTGTATGATCTTGTAGTTTGGTTAATCAAAATTAAAAGATTAAAGAAGAAAATGAACATTTTCATTAATTCATTAATTACATTATTATGAAATCTGTTATCTGTTAGATAATTAATTTATAATTTTTAAACTATTTAATTATAAGATAAAAGAATAGAACCCAGGTCCTCTGCCTCTAAGAGCACTGCAATGTACAACTACATTGATTTCTTCAAAAACTTCACTACTTTTTTATCCGCTAACCTCATCTTTTGTTAATTATAAACAAGTAGGAGTATAAATAATATTTGTTTATTATAACTGTTGAAATTATAATAAGAAATAGTAAAGACGTGTTTGCTATTTCCAAAAAAAATAGATTTAGCAAGTCAGATCCATAAACGGTAATTTTCAAAATTTGTATGAACGATTTTGCTATGGGACAAGAAACTAGCATAGTCAAAACAAACGAAATAAATTGTTGTGATTTAAAATTTAAATAAAGTAAGGAAATTTTTAAACTATTTCGAAATTCTAATAATTACAAGGCTATAATCAGTAAAGTTAAAACAAATGGGTTAGTTGACCTATATAGTCAAAGAAAAAAAATATTGTCGAGGCCGACATAGATTTTTTTTATTTTGTATATATATATTTTTTTTTTTTTGAGAGAAAGTATTTCTTTTTATTTCGTCTTTTATAGAATTGTAGTGTATAAAGTGTAGAAAATTGTATTTTGTATTATTTTAAGTACAGTGAGGTGCCAGGAATGTCACGCGAAGTGTTCGGCATGCCTCGCGTGACTCCGTAACAAGTCGGGCCAGTCAGCTGACACCCGAGTGGCATGGGCAGTGTGTGGCTCGCCATTTTCGAGGGCAACCCTCATGTTCCACTGGTACAATTAAAATTTCTTCTTTTTTCTTCGTACCCATGGGTCATGCTCATCGCTACCTGGGGCTGCAATGGCTCTGTTAACAAATCCTCGCCGGCATCAAGTGCTGCGGGTGACAGTTGGAAGTTTTAGAGAAGACTGATCTTCAATAGATCCACAGCTATTCGATATATTGGTTTATTCGGCGCTTGCTAGCCGTAAGTTCCAAAAAACATTTTATTTTACGTTTACCTGGTGCCAGTGGTGTACGAGCTTGATAAATGTGGACAAATTCACAATATCACTAAGGATCGGGGAAGGAGTTTGTCTCATAGACAATCATTAATTAATCAGCTTGGTCTAGTGGACAAGGCACTGAACTCTAGTTGTGAACTAGCTAGGTTCAATTCTGAGGTTCTGTTAAAACTTTTTTTTGTGTATTAATTCGTAAAATATGATTTTTATTTTTTTTATTATTAATCAATGGTGGTCCTTTTGTTTATTTGTAAATTTTTGTAATTAATTTTAGAGGTTTTTTTGCTATTAAGAAATTTTTTTTAATTTTTATTTGATCAAGGTTTATTATTTTTCTTTTAAAAATTTATTCTGTTTTATATAAATTATTTATATACTTGTAAAAATAATTAAATGAAGGTGATACAATATAATTTTGATTTTAAAGGTTTTTCCAAGAATTATTCTTTAACCAATTTTAATTTTTATTTTATTTCCCTTCTGTTGCAACCAGCAAACATTTTTATTTTTTTATTTTATCAGACGGCCAGGCACTCAACCTTTCAATAGCGAAAGGCAGGTCGGCCCTCACATTTGGTCCTCCGTTACCGGGATACGCAGCAGATAAGGATTAAAAAATTATTTACATAAATTGTATGTTAAAGAATAATTTTTATTTTTTTTTTGTGGTTTTTTGTTTGAAAAAATATTTTAAATTTTTTTGTTTAGCGTTAAGAAATTTTGTTTTATTTTATGATTTGCAGGTTTGCCTCGAATGACGCCTACCACTCGATTTTTATCTCTTTTTTGAATATTAATTTTTTGTTTTTAAATTTCTAGCAGATACTCCTTTACGTTTTATCATGGACCCTCGTACTTTAGGCCAGATTAGTCTCCTGAAGACCAAACTTCGAGATACGGCTTCGGAAATAAAAGGGATTGTAGAGCAAGGGCGACTCATTTCCAAGGATGAGAGTCATTTGTTCCTGTTCAAAGGGATGTTTAGGGAGCTTAAGCCATATTTTGATATTTTTAATGAAACATGGCAGAAATTGCTTGAACTGCATTCGACAGCTGAAGCTCAGGCGACCTTCCCGAGCGATAGCGATAAAACTTTACAGACAGCTGCGAAACGTTATTATTATGAAGCTTGCGCTATCTATGAGTCACATATGAATCCCACTCCAGTTGCTGCTGCAAGCGCCCAGCATTCGGGGTTCAATGAGGGCGGATCGAGCACTTTAAATGAATCAAGATCGGTCCGTGCTCGATTACCGCAGATCAATCTCCCTGAATTCTCAGGAAATCAGAGTGAGTGGCCACTTTTTCGAGACACTTATGTCTCATTAATTCACCTGGAACCTTCCCTATCAAAGATCGAAAAGTTTCATTTTTTGGTTTCCTGCTTAAAAGGTCCTGCGCTCTTTCTCATCAGAAGCGTCCCTCTAATGGAATCCAATTACGAGCAGGCCTGGAAGATCTTAAAGGAAAACTACGACGACAAAAGACGCCTCGCCGGGAATTATTTGAAGGCCATACTTAATTATGCCCCATTCAGAAATAGGCCTACGGCCAGTGGCCTAAAGCACTTTATTACCGTCGTGCTAGAAAGCGTCAACGCTTTCAAGCAGCTGGAATTAGAAAGCCCGGATGACTTTATCTTATCCTATCTAGTACTTAGGTGTTTAGATCCAGCAACAAGGAAGGATTACGAAAGGGAAGTAGCTGACCTTGAATTTCCTCCCTTTCAGAGTTTGGTGACCTTCATCAAGAATGAGTGGAAAACCTTGGACTTGACGACTGATGACTCCAAAAGTCCTCCGTTCCCAGCCTCATCACAAAGCAAACCTAAGGTCTCTCAAAGCACCTACCCCATGGGCAAACCAGGTTTCTGGAGCAAGAAGCCCGATGTGTCTTTGTTCGTCGATGGAGAACGCTTTTCCTTGGTAAATCGCTCGCCTGCCGGGAAACAGGCAAGTAAGGGTTCTGTCTCCCTTCAGCAAAGCTGTCCAGTATGTAAAGCGCAGCACGCTCTCTACAATTGCTCCGCATTTCGTAATGCTTCCCCAGGGGACAAACGAAAGCAGTTAAAAGGGTGGAATGGCTGTATGAACTGCTTGTCATCAAAGCACAAAGTCAATGCCTGTAATTCTACGAGGACATGCCAGCACTGTGGGGAGAAACACCATTCTTGGCTTCACATCACCTCAACAGAAGATACTGCCACCGAAGGACCTGGAGCTCAGGCAGCTGCTTTAGGGGCCACGTCCCGCTTCGGAACGGTTATATTAGGGACCGCTCTTGCGCGAATGCTGGATGGACAAGGACGTTACCAAACCGTGCGGATGGTCACTGATCCTGGTAGCCAGTTTTCCTTTGTCACTGAGAGATGTGCTTCACGGCTTGGTCTTGAAATTCATAGGTCGCCTCCGCCTATCATCGGAATTGGAAAAATACCGGTTCCTAAGAATATGATTCTGGGGTCAGTCTCTTGTACTCTTAGGCCTCGATGCAGCGCAGAAGAATTCTCAACTGAGGCCGTTTTAGTGTCTGATATCACTAACCATCTTCCACAATCAAGGCTTCCGCTGGAAATGCATCAACACTTTGGTGCCTATGAGCTGGCCGATCCAACTTATTGGAAGCCTCAGGAAGTGGAGGTACTCATTGGAGGTGATGTTTACTACGAACTCATCACGGGTCCTCCCATAACCTTCAGCAAAGATCTACCAAAGCTCGTCCCTTCTAAGCTTGGACACATTGTAGCAGGACCATATAAGAATCAACCAGCTAGGGAAGATCATGGACTGTCTTTCATGGTCCACACTCATACTGAGATTGTAAATGTCATGCAGAAATTCTGGGAGATTGAAGAATTACCGAAGAAGAGTTTGCTTTCGGAAGAGGAGGTGGCATGCGAAGAGCATTTTCGTTCCACGCACTATCGTCTTCCCAATGGACGGTTCGTGGTAGCATTGCCATTCAAGCCCAGCATAGATCGGTTAGAAAACCCACGGTCGCAGGTCTTCAGCCGTTTTTTCAACCTTGAAACCAAGTTGTCTCGTCGCCCAGGTTTTAAGGAGGAATATGTAAAATTCATGGAGGAATATTTAGATCTGAGCCATATGCAGAGGGCCGAAAAGGAGTCTAAATATTTGATCCCGCATCACGCTGTCTCAAAGACTGAAAATGGCAAGACTAAAATTCGGGTAGTCTTCGATGCATCATGCGAAGGTCGCAATGGTTCCCTTAATGATCATTTGATGGTGGGTCCCAAGTTGCAGAGGGACATATGTGATATTGTCGTTGGGTTCAGGCTACACCCTGTGGTGCTGGTGGCCGATATTGTCAAGATGTATAGGCAGATTCTGGTGCGACCCGAGGACAGGCCTTACCAGCACATTCTATGGCGTTCGGATCCGAAGGAGGAATTGTTAGCCATGGAACTCAATACTGTTACGTATGGCGTGAACTCCTCCGCCTTTCTTGCCATCCGAACGTTGCATCAGTTGGTAGAGGAAGACGGTCATCGTTATCCCCACGCTGCCAAGGTGGTTAAGCAATGTAGCTACATGGATGACTTCGTGACGGGGGCTCATTCTTTAGAGGAGGCAGTTCTTCTGCAAGAAGAATTGGTGAGTTTGCTTCGACTCGGAGGTTTTGAACTGGGGAAGTGGAAGAGTAATCATCCCAGGCTCATTCCAGACAATGAAGAAGATACCGAGCTTTCGCTGGCGGGTAATAGCGATGGAGGATGCAAGATTCTGGGTCTCAAATGGTTCGCTTCTTCCGACGTCTTCACCTTTGATGTAGAAAAGCCTTCCGCTACGCACACAAAGAGAGGCATATTGTCTACGATCGCTCGGATTTACGATCCCCTAGGTTTTTTGGCGCCAGTAGTATTTAAGGCAAAAACTCTACTCCAAGATGTTTGGCATGCCAAATGCGACTGGGACGAGCAAATACCGGCACAACTTCAAGCCGCCTGGTCTTCCTTTGCTGCTGAACTTCCCACTCTCGTCAACGTCAAGATTCCTCGCTACATTCGCCTTCCTACTTCATCACTAGCGGTCGACTTAATAGGATTCTCAGACGCTTCTCAGAGAGGATATGCTGCGGTTCTTTTCTTGAGAGTTTCTGAAGGCGATACGTCTCAATCATACTTGCTTAAAGCGAAAAGCAAGCTAGCTCCGAGGAAGCTAATGTCTATTCCAAGACTAGAGTTATGTGGGGCTCTTCTTCTTGCCCGGCTCTTAGATTCCTGCAGAAGCCCACTCGAGGATGTAATAATAAAGAACGTTTATCTCTTTACAGACTCAACTATAGTGCTTGGTTGGTTGAACCTGCCCTTGAGCCAACTCAAGTCCTTGGTGGCACATAGAATTGCGTCGATTCTTGAAATTACCGAGAAGAGAACATGGCACTATGTTTCTTCCCCCCTCAATCCGGCTGACTGTGCCTCACGCGGCTTGATGCCAAATGAAATAAATAATCACAGCCTCTGGTGGTCAGGCCCTACTTGGCTTCAAGAGCCTTCTGAATCTTGGCCTCTTAAGGTTATCGATTATTCTCGGGTAACCTTGCCAGAAACAAAGTCTACTCCATTGATATCTTTACTGGCTATGGAGTGGCCATCGCTTTTGCAATGGATGGAGGGCATTTCATCTTACAATCGTCTATTGCGATCTCTTTGCATAGCCTTGCGTTTCATAAAGCGCCTTCGCCATCAACCTGTTTCTAAAGGGTCAATCTCATTGAAAGTAATCGACAAGGCTCGGTTAATATGCATTAGGTTAATTCAGGGAGACTATATTTCCTCAAGGGAAAACATAAAATCTAAGCCTTGGATTGCGCTGACACCCTTTAAAGATTTCCGAGATGTTTTCAGGGTGGGCGGCCGTTTGAAACACTCCAAACTCTCCCTTTGCTTTTGCCTAATCATGAAAGTTAAAGTTTTATTTCATAAAACTTTGGTGGGCGGCATGTCGAGGCCGACATAGATTTTTTTTATTTTGTATATATATATTTTTTTTTTTTTTGAGAGAAAGTATTTCTTTTTATTTCGTCTTTTATAGAATTGTAGTGTATAAAGTGTAGAAAATTGTATTTTGTATTATTTTAAGTACAGTGAGGTGCCAGGAATGTCACGCGAAGTGTTCGGCATGCCTCGCGTGACTCCGTAACAAGTCGGGCCAGTCAGCTGACACCCGAGTGGCATGGGCAGTGTGTGGCTCGCCATTTTCGAGGGCAACCCTCATGTTCCACTGGTACAATTAAAATTTCTTCTTTTTTCTTCGTACCCATGGGTCATGCTCATCGCTACCTGGGGCTGCAATGGCTCTGTTAACAAATCCTCGCCGGCATCAAGTGCTGCGGGTGACAGTTGGAAGTTTTAGAGAAGACTGATCTTCAATAGATCCACAGCTATTCGATATATTGGTTTATTCGGCGCTTGCTAGCCGTAAGTTCCAAAAAACATTTTATTTTACGTTTACCTGGTGCCAGTGGTGTACGAGCTTGATAAATGTGGACAAATTCACAATATCACTAAGGATCGGGGAAGGAGTTTGTCTCATAGACAATCATTAATTAATCAGCTTGGTCTAGTGGACAAGGCACTGAACTCTAGTTGTGAACTAGCTAGGTTCAATTCTGAGGTTCTGTTAAAACTTTTTTTTGTGTATTAATTCGTAAAATATGATTTTTATTTTTTTTATTATTAATCAATGGTGGTCCTTTTGTTTATTTGTAAATTTTTGTAATTAATTTTAGAGGTTTTTTTGCTATTAAGAAATTTTTTTTAATTTTTATTTGATCAAGGTTTATTATTTTTCTTTTAAAAATTTATTCTGTTTTATATAAATTATTTATATATTTGTAAAAATAATTAAATGAAGGTGATACAATATAATTTTGATTTTAAAGGTTTTTCCAAGAATTATTCTTTAACCAATTTTAATTTTTATTTTATTTCCCTTCTGTTGCAACCAGCAAACATTTTTATTTTTTTATTTTATCAGACGGCCAGGCACTCAACCTTTCAATAGCGAAAGGCAGGTCGGCCCTCACAAATATATACATTTATTTTCAACACTAGTTCCACCATATTTATTTTATGTTAATAACTCTTTAAGTAAAATAAAATTCAAAATATTTCGGACCAAATAGGATTCTCATTAAATGAGTTTTAGAACAGAAAGGATGTTAACCTAAACTTGTTTCTTGCCGACAACTGTTTAAGATCCTGTAAAATAATTAATACACTAAATAGCTTCTCAGTGTAAGGAGATAAGTACCACTAACTATATAATTGATTCCAAATACGATTATCAGCAATCCAAATATGACAGATAAGATGTCAAAGTTGAAACAAAAGAAATTATTTAAACAGTTAACAGAACTATTGCTTTTAATTATAATTCTATTTTCGATGAGAAAGCAGATTATTCTAGTCATAAACAAGAAACAGGACAGCGATCAAAGTTATGAGGCTAAAGAAGAGGCCTTTGGGAGTCCAATTCAAATGACAAAGGAGGAAGGAATACCTCAATACAGGGCCGATATTGGAAGCCAAGGATGAAAGGATCCATTATATTCCCCAGCCATTTCCTGGACGAATCCTTCATAAGTACGAACCCATTAAGAAAGATATGGAGCATGGGGAGGGCAAAACACACCGGAAGCTCTTCAAGCCTCAAGAGGGTACGTCGGCTAATTTGCATGAGACACGGCTCATATATGCTTTCAAGCACTTTCCCGAGTTTTCAAGATTTTCTCGATTCAAAGGGGAAAATAAGTATGGAAGCCCCCTGAGGGTAGGGAGGATTCAAAATACTTAAAAGTGTGTGATGGAGTGTAAGGGGCTTGTCAAGGTATGGCAGCCACGAACTTTTAAAAATACCTCTCTCCCCACAAGATTTTCCTGAGCCAAAAAAAAACTTTCTTCTCTCAAACATGTACTCTTTTGTGGTATGCATCATTCATTAATCTTTTTTTTTCGGAATTCAAATGATATAAAACCTGCTTTCATAAAGTACTATTGAGATAATGCCAGTAAGCTCATCTAGCTAGATGATAAGCTAATCCGAATGGCTAGATAGCAATATTTTGAGATTTTTGTATTACGTTTATTTATAAGTTATTAAGTTATTAGGGGCAGTCAGTATCTTTTCTATTCCGAGTAGTGATGAACTCAATCTAAAACGAAAATTGAGATTGACAAACTACCAAGAGTAGGGCTTGCACCGTCATTTTTGGCATAGATTTCCACAAAAGGAATGGGCCGGATCATTATTTTTATTTCGAAACGAGCTTTGGAATTTTTCTTATGGATATATTAAGTTCTTGTATTTGGAATACGTATTGCGGTATGTGCCCTACAGAGCTTACGTTAACAGTTACGAAATAAAAAAAAAGTATTTCCAGAAAAAAAAAAATTATTTGTTTGTGAGAGCTGGGGAAAGATAGCCGTAAGCCATTGTGCGACAGAAGCTACTGCCAAAAAAAAAAGCCGGGTCGCAGGTGAAATTCTTTTCTCTCTTTCGTAATCCTGCGCAGGACACAAGACTCCTTCCTTCTATTACTCCGAGGACCCTTCAGGAAATTACCTTTTCGAGGAGAATTCGACAAAGCTTTTAAGAAATGACCAATTGTAAGTTACCTGACGTTGTGGATTAAACATAATTACCAATAATGGTTAGTTTATAGGAGTGAAACAACGCGACCACCATTGAATATGGATACGTAAAAACCTTATATAGCTTATTATAATAAACCTTACCCTTCTCCAAACAATAATATTACTTTTATTAATACGATTATTAATTTTTTGAAATCCTTAATACAACTAAAGTCTGATTATCTGTACATACAGTTAACGTAGTGGATTACTTTTATCAAATTAATAAATACTATTGTATCTTCTGAGATTTTTGCAGACTTTGCTTTTTCAGGTAAATAAGACGTCATTGAAGAAAACTCCAGTGCAATAAGAGTTTCGAGATATTAACATCAGTAAAAAGGCATATAAAAAAAAAAAAAAAAAATCAGCCGAGAAAACTGCTCACTTGTTCAGAATTTCCAAGGCGTTCACATTGTAACTATTTCATTCTAACTATTGTAGCACAAAATATTCATCCTTGCTGGACTGTAGCAGCAATTTCAGTAAATAAATCAATTTTGAGGTTTGCTGGCAAAAGATAATTTTAAAAAATTACTTTGTATCCATCTTTAAGTTAAGAAATATAGGTGATATCATAAATGCCAAATAATTGGAGAAAATATTTTTGTTTGAGACCATATAAAAAATGGGTACAAGGCCTTCCCCTAAAAATTGAGAAGTTAAAAGAAGTTCGTTAAATTTATTTATTTATTTTGATTTGCCTCAACCCGAAGGGGTCATTTATATTGCTTAAGGGGAAATTTATATTGCTTTGAAATCATTGATTGTTATTATTTTAGAGTGCTCTATTACACACCATCTTTTTAGGTGTATTTAGTATTATTTATAAACTTCTCAAACAAAGCCAACCAGCTCTTAGATAGGTATTGATAAGGACTTCTTCAGGTAATAAATTAGAATTGTTTTAATTCAAAGAGGTGTAGGACATTGACGTCAAAGGTTTCTAAAAAAAAAATCAAAACGTAATAAGTGTTTTGTAAATTCAAATAATTTAACCACCTTTTCCACAAAATTAATAAAATTGAACAATCCGAATTAAAGACTATGTGAAATTACAAATGGCTATATTGTTCCATATCAAACTATTTGGCTATGGCAGCGAAACCTGATCAGTTGCTAGGTCTGGTCACTCTACGAGATGTCAAACAAGGTATCCCAATTCCAATCACCTGTGTTTACTATTTGACATGAAGACAGGAGATACCCTTGCATCGTCCCCTCCATTATTAATACTAAGTTACTCTACACCCTAATCTGTCCACTTATCTCCCTCGGAAATCCTCTCAGTCAACCGGCCTGCCTATCCCTTCCAGGCAGACATAGACGGAATCTTAAATTAGTAAATGAGTGAGTGGAGTTTCGGATTGCTTCCGCGTGCGAGGGTGGAGATACCAGTCACTGTCAAGTACTCAATCTCAGTTATCTCAACTCCAGTTAATTGTTTTAGCTTTAGTGTTCCTTAGGTATGTGTGTTCAAGTGCCTTGTCAGTTGAGAATAGAGTAAGCCTTCACTCAAGTGTGTATCTCCAAAAACTAATTTATTTAAACTCTAATAATTAAAAGATTCTTTGCTGAAGTGTTAAGAAACTGTAAAAAAATGTTTTTATTTTATTTGTCATGGGAAATAATGTCAACAAAATAAAATATATTTGTTTATAATTTAATAAAATCTTTTTCCATGTAACAAACATTACTAACTATAAAATAATTTTTATAAAAATATGTTATATGCTTCTACACGCCTACCAAACAAATATCTTAATAAAATATAAAAAAAAAAAAAAAATATTTTTAAATTTTATACGTATATTTAATATTATAAAATTTAAAAAAAAAAATTCACGTTTGTGATAGAATCATCCTAGAATTTAAAAATATAAATTAGTAGTAAATTGGTATAAAAACGAAATAATGTGGTTCCACAGGCGACCAATATCCACATAAAGTTGGTATCGGCAATTTCACAGAATTAGACTAGTATCGGCGAAGTAAAAGAATCATTCATCATCAAATTTGAAAATAGCTTTATAAAAAAAATTATAATAACATAAATATTATTTCTTTATACCTTTTATGTAGCTATTATATATGTATATTTCCTTGTACGAAGTTATAGTGAGTTTTCTTTATCTTCATTTTAATTATATAAATTTTATTTTTTCACTTGAAAATTAAAGTGATTTTATTATTATTTTTAAATGCACCTAAAAAGTGGCAAACTCCTGACAGACGGCTAAAGCCATGTCAGCATTTGTCCTGCGTAACTTATTTTTGAAATTTGTTAGCACTGATTGTTATATACATTATAAATATTAAATTTGTAAACACCTATTCTATTTTGTAAATAAAGGATTTTTCTATTCTATTCTATTCTATTCTAAAAAAATTATATTGCTCGAAGTCCAAACCTTTTAACTTTTTTTATAAAGTTACTAATAACTCGAAAGCAGCTATAATTAATCTGCCTGATGTTAATTCGAGAGGTAATTGAACCTAAAAAAAAAAAAAAAAAACTAAGAAAAATTAGCATTTATTGGTTCTACGACGGAAATATAGTTTATTGTTAAATTATTTTTTAGTATTTTAATGATTTTTTAAATCTTTATTTTGAATGAGTAACGCACTGCTTTATTGATAATATCCCCTATAAAAAGAAAAAAAAATAACGAAAAAAAGCCATAAAAATAACGCAAAAATAACTACATAAAAATAACAACATAAAGGAAAAAAATAATTTTTATATTGTGATGAATATGAGCAATCTATGAAGGCGGAAACCATTAGCTTCGACATTTCCTTATGCTACCTATGTACTTCCTCTGCTATACTTAAAGATTCGTTACAAACTGCTGCCGTGTTCCAAATTATAACAATACCGCAAGGTTACGTAGGTAGCTCTGTTACGAATAAGTTAATATCGTAATATCTAAGTTTGGTTAGGTTAACATGAATGGAAGGCAGTAATCAACCAGTAATTGTAGGTTTTCAGATGGAATTCTTACATCAGCAACTATAAATATAAGTTGCATATATATATATATATATATATATATATATATATATAGAGAGAGAGAGAGAGAGATTGTGAGAAAGAGAGAGAACACTAGTGGAACTAATGGTGATAATCCGGAGACCGTAATGGGCCATGCGTTCCAACCAAGGCCCCGGAAACAGTTTGAATTAAATTATTTCCGACCACATCACTAATAGAAGGATTAATCGCAGGACATGCTCTAGCAGACGGAGCTAATATTCCGCTCCGATTATCCTGGAAATAGCTCGCTCCTAAGAGTGTTAATAGTCTGGGAGAGATTGTCAATAATTATCCGTATTAACCGGACAGGTTCAGATTGGAACTTTCAAGCTCACAACTACCGAGATTTTATCGATTAGCCCGTGTGATCAAGGGGGCATAAAATATTAAAACAATAAAACAAACAGTAATACTAATAATGAATACGGTACATTTTTTTTATTTTTTTTTTATTTCTATCAAAGAAGATCGCTTTGAAAAATAAAAATATTTTAAAACGCGATCGAAAAGATTGCATAGCATAATAGAATCGGGTTTGTTTTAAGAGCGTGAACCACATTTTTTGAAAGTGTATATTTGCTTGCTCCCTTCACGTTAAATGTATAAAGTAGATAGCGTTTCATTTGAAAAGATGAGAATTCGAAAGTTCGATCTTGTCAAATGATGCCCTATCAACGAAAAATGATTCAATTATATTGAAGCATAATCAGCACTAACTCTTCTCTATCAGGTGAAATCTAATTTATCACTATCAGAATTAAACAGATCACTCTGACGGGATGGTGTATCGTTCTTCACACTCCAAATGGCAATTGTGAACTTTCTTAATTTTTCCATTAACTCAAATTAACTAACCAAAGTCATTCTTACACTATAATGATTGAACTTGATGAAGGTAGGTAGCTCTATGATACTTTGAATAAATAATTAAAAGTTAAGAAAGAAAACCCATTCATAGGCTAAAGACATGTGAATTCTCTTGCTCAAATATCTCTTCAGACTTAATGGAATACTATGAAAACAAAACCACAAAGAACTGATTACATGTCAGTTACTTGACTTCAAAATGACAGCGAAACTAAATTAAAGTTTTTTTTTAAACAATATATTTTCAACCTCTCTAAATCAACTACTTTAGAATACTCTATTCGAGGGCGTTTTCAATGCGAAGCCTGAAAGTTTTGACAAATGAATAAATAATGGGAAAAAGAAACTAAGCTGTCATAACAATGATTGTATGAATAGGTAATTAATGATATTAGTAACCGAAAAACGTAGAGTAAAGTTGCAATGATGTTTGCATTTACCAAAACGACCAGCTTTACATGTACAATTACAAGAAAATTGATTATTGTTATTAATAAATATGATATCCACTTTTATTTGATGGGTCTAAGATCGCTTGTTTGAAGGCACAAGGCTTGTAAAATTTTTTTTTTTTACTTCTAGATACTATTCCACATGTAATTATGTGGTTTGCATCAAGGTTTGCTTCAATTAATGTTCTTTTAAAATTACCATTATCTTTATCACACCAATTATGTCTATTCCCGTTCCTTCCGACATTTTGCAAAACTACTAGCGCACCCTATAGTCGATTGCGCCCGCGAATATGAAATATCCGTTTCGAAGTAAACTTTTTCCCGGCAAATGTCAAAAAAACATTCTTTTTTGTTCAGGAAGATTATTCCGCCTCATTCTAAGCAAAGTCCTCGAAAAGGACGAAAAGGATCAGCTTTTTAAATGTTAATTTGCCACCACTACAAACTATCTATACTATCAATAGTTTTACATTGCTAGGGGTAGGTAAATAAGTAACAGGATGAAAAAGAGTATTATGAGTGGATAAATTGAGATAATTAAATAATAGATACATGGTTCAATAAAGCGGACAATATTGGCTGTTGCTGCCAGACAAAGAGAAGAACCTTAATACGTTTAGCAATTTGAAGCTGTGGAAGCCAAAAATCTGATGAGAGAGGAACCAATAAAGGGTTTGGTCGGCACTGCCTCGGGGGCAGAAGGGACGCTTGGCTGACCGGGCGGAACCCCACCATCGTTCATCGAACCCTTTAATAGAAGGCTTTATCAACATCAGAGGATTGCCTTTACTCCAATCGCTAATTTCCTTCACAACCTTCGGCCATTTAAGAGGCCATAAAGCAGAAGGTACTTGAGGATTATCTTGTAAGGCGGGACATTACATTAGGAGTGCCGCAGAGCTCCGCCGACTTAGTATTCACGTGGCGTCCTTCCGCCACTTCCCCCGTGTACCCCCTTACCGCCCGTGTCCTCAGGTTTATCGCCCACTAATAACACGGATCCACCCGGTAGGTCTGAGAGGTCTGAGCATGAATTGATAAAAGAAAAATAAAAAACTGCACAGACAAATAATGCTAAAAAATAAAAAGACACAATGGAAGAATTCATAATTTAAAATCCTGCACTGACCTTATAAATAGATAAAATAATATACAATAGGATTGACTTGAAAAACAATGAGGTATTAAATATTAACACTAATAATGCTCCCTGCATATTAAATCATGATTTTGGCCTCAAGACATTTTTTGTTACAAAAGCTAATGATAAAAGATGAAAAAAAGGGGACCTTTTTTTTTTTTTTTTTTTTTTTTTTTTTTTAATTTCACTATGTACATTATTAATATTTATTTTTTTTAAATCGGCTGTTCTCAGTTATAAATACCTTATAAATGTCTCATTAAAGTTATGACTGTCCCTTAAATCCTGAGAGAGGAGCAAACTCTAGCAACCGTCAATATCAAAAGTAACTGATTAATATTTTACATGTATTCTTATTCTTATAAAGATTTATTATCTGTTAAATATGTAGGTTTGTAATGGTCAACTGTAATTATCAGGATTTTCAGAGACTAATTTGCTTTATGTGGCTCTCGAAATAAAGAAAATTTGATTGAAACAATCTCTTAAATAGATATAATTTCAATCAAAGGCTTATTTTTTCTACGAGGCAACCTATTCTTAATCAATGTCTACTATTATATATTCTACATTTTAATTTCCAATGCCCTCTCTTTTTTTGTGATAACACGTAATAACGACGTTGTTGAATGTCAATAGAACAATTGAGCGTTGTACATATATATATTAAAAAAATACAACAGTTGATGTTCGAAATTTCCCGACTAATTAATTATTTTCTTTAATTACCGATAAAAAAAGGTACAAGTTTGTAAAACTCCGAAGTCTTAACATTTAATAATAAAATATCTTATAAACTTCATAGACATAAATATAAATCCCAGAGTGATACAGACACTGTTTCTTGGTATTACTGAGGACTCTGGCAGTCTCTGTACTTCAGTGGGCTTAATAAGCCCTAATGAAGATCCACAGTTTCGACCGAATCTTAAAGAAAACAGCTGACACACTTCTATATTATTTCTATTACACACTTCTATATATAGTTTAAAGTTTATATTATTACTTTTTTATCATACCGTATAAACTTGAAAACGATAACGTTGAAAAATGATAAAACATACTGGCAAATGATCAACGAACGAGACTAAATAGAATAATAAGATAAGTACACTGAGATGAATCAAACATAAATCACAATTATTATTGCCCGTAGACTTTTCTCCGCTTATATTTCTCATATGCCATAAATCACGATAAGCAAGGCGCGATGGATATAAAACTTTTATGAGCACAGTTTGTATTAAAATTGTTTCCGTTTTAGGAGTACTTTAGAAACTTGGTAACGGTATTTTAATATTGTTGATATATATGTACAATATTAAGCAAGCTTGTTTGTACGGAGAGTAGACGTTTTAAATAATTTAAAGTTTTGATTCATTTGAATATAAATTAGTACCTAGACTAACTAACTTGATACACGTACATAACATATTTTGCTACTTTCTTATTTATTTTCAAAGGTTTAAAAATTATCCTGTTGCTATTACATTAATGTAATGTCATTTCAGCATATTTGCTTATTACTTATAGTAAATAGCTAGATTTTTGAAAAACGCTATAAGCTATGCACATCTAAATAAATAAATAAATAAAAATTATCCATAATCTGCTTTATTGATTTTAAAAGTGAACGAATTAAGATAAAATAAGGACTTAAATGAAAATCTAGCCGCTTAGACTAATTTACTCTTTTTGTAACAACCGTCAAATCGGATAATTAGAAAGAAGCTAAATAGATATACATTCCTACAAAAAGCAATATGGACTGCAGATTGAATAAAAAAAAAAAAAAAATCAAAATGTTAAAGAAAAATGAAGGCGTATAATTCCAAAATCAGGCCAGTCCATTTTTGAAAAAAAATCACAGCTGGCCAATAAAAGACATTTATTGGTCTCATCCAAACATTATTATATTAAATCCTAAACGTAATGACTAAAAAAAAATAAAAAATGGAAATTGGATTTTTCGGGTTATAATAAATATGAACCCATATCGACGACAAAGTTACAAATGGTTTTTTTTTTCAAGTTATTATAAATAAAACACTGAAAAACAACAAATTAAAAGCTTATTGGCTACAGTTAACATGCCTTGATGATGACGTCCAAAATGAACTGGACAAAAGAGACCTGAAAACTATAGATGAGGGAACTAAACCATGACATATCTTTATGCCTTAAAATGCTAGAACTGATTGCGCCTCTACACGCAATTACGATTTTATTACAAATAACTATATCTTGTAATAAAAAAACATTAATGAAACTCATTTCAAACATTTTCATAGTATTTTCGCATATTTATCAATTAACGAAATATTTACATTAAAATTTAATTTTTTAATGACGGAATTAATGACTCATGCGTTAAGCTATAAATACATATATATCACGCATCGGTGCGTGCTCGCCCGCCAAAGGCTGTTCCCCGCGATAAAACAGTACCGTTGGCGTGCGCCCGAAATTACACCTCAATTGCGGACTCAGCTGTGCCATAGCAATGTGTTATTGGAACGGAATATCGGGCAGGTAACGAGCGGGCTAGCAACCATTTCCTTGTTCGAAGGAATGCCTTGGAGTAATGTCTTCAGGAAGTCTGATTCGTGCCGATGTGAAGGGTCGGAGAGGAAATGCAGGGATTTTCGTTTCCGGGCCAGCAGGTGTCAGTGGTTGGTTAGCATCCTTAAGGGTTAAGGCGGTATTTATTATGGATACCAGAAAAGGCCATAATCCATGATATAACTTCAATGATATGCATATTTCATCCCTTATAATGCTGCCGATACTTTGGCAGTTATAAGCTTCTTATATGTTACTCCATTCCAAGATTATTTTCTATTGGTTTAGATATTATTCTTAGAAGGGTTAGCAACTAGGCACTTTACTCTTATGTCCTGGGTTTCGGGTATAATTTTAATTAATGTTGAAGGTACATATATGTCTTAGTTAAATTAAACAATCTATAATATTCTTTATTAAAATAAACAATTTAATAGTGATAATTGAAAGAATAAATAAAAATAACTCTAGGACGTGTGCCTTTAAAATAAATCAACCCACCATACCCATCATTATCAATCAAAATAATTACTTAATTAGAGTCTTAAAAAAAAATGTATATTAAATAACGAGAATATAATTCATTTTTCTTTAGTTTATTATTTATAGGTCGTTGATAGTTTTAAGAATATATATTCATCTCATACTAATTATAATTAATTAATAAAATCATTCAACAAAGAATTCAAATAAATTAAATGGAAATAATAGGGGATGCGGTCACTAACAATTACACTTGCAATTATAAATTACATAAGCAAGAGTATAGGTCCTTTCGACAAGTTTAAGGTATTTATCGAGGGTTGGTGCCTTTTGAAGATATAGAATGACTTTCCAAGATTTATATATATATATATTTTTATTTTTTATTTTTTTTTTGTGTGTCTTTCCTATTAAAGAACTTTACGTCCAATATAATATAGCTTCTCTCAACAGAACTTTATATTAAAATAAGTAATTCTATTACAATAGTAAATATTTCTTTCAATGTCATACATCACAATATGAGTGAATAGGGGTATAGGAACGGAACTCATACAAAGCCTACAGCTTTACTGGATATCCTTTATGGGTTGAAGTACCTTCGGCAACTGAGAAATATTCCTATAAACGAAGAGCAAAAGCTCAAATCTACGGCTCCACGATAAAATATTCCCTCAAGCGGATATGATGAATGAACTCTTCGCTTCAGAGGTAGACTTGAGTTCGACGCACGGTAACCCAGAATCAGCCAGTGCGCTCGCCTTACAGAGGAAACTTCAGAGAACCTCCTGCCAGAGGCTATACGAATATTACTGAATTTCTTTGCGAGAACATTGTAAGTTCGTATCAAGGAAAAGGAGGCAAGCAATGGAAATATATAATGCAGTGTGGAACTTATAATGCTCACACATAAAATATAATATAATTATAAACACACTGTTTAATATAAGTCACTGGATTAACAATGTTTTTATATTAAAGATTTTTTATATAGAATTAGTATACTATTGCTGTTTTTCCATGGCCACTACGCAATTCCCCTTTAGCCATCTTTTCCCATTCCTCACTGTCAATCGGCTGCTTCGTCAATCTACGTCCAGCCTTACTTCAATCAACATTATTTTTCCATTGTATTCAAGGCCTTCTTCTGTTTCTTTTAACTTCGTCCCTCGTTCCATTACCAATATCAGTAACCGAGCTACATTTATCTGTTTATGTTTCTATACTTACTACCTTGTATCTACACAATTTTATAATTTCTAAAATGATTTCTTTGATTCTAACATGCTAATCACTTATAATCTTAGGCAGACTACCAGCAGGAAATAATCTCTACTGATAACAGTGCATTTTGTTCCTGTACGCATCGGATCTAAGTCCAGACTCATACAATTTCATACCTTCGACCAGTGCACTGCAGTCCATTTTTTAGAGTAAATTATTTCTTTGAAGGATAAAATGCAGTCGGCCAGTAATCTTTACTAATATCGCTGAGCCTTTTATTCATAATAACATTAGCAATGCCATAACTCTATCTGTATCGAAACACATAAAAATATATATATTGGCGTGTGAGTATATTTATTTATTGTTAATGAATAATTTAAATTCAAGCGACTTTAATCAGTCCAATATTTTTTAAGCAGATAATATCATAATAAGATGTAACATCAAAGTATATCCTAGATAATGTATATCAACACACCCTTAAGGGTGTGAAATGAGCTGTCCTTAAAATAATCTGGTGGCAAACTCTATATTTCTTGTAAAATAACTTGTTTCTTGTACTTTATTTTGATATAATTCCATTTTATTAATTGAAATTATTGCTATATCTATCTGCCAAGGGCGGTGATAGGCGGGCGCAATCGACTATAGGGTGCGCTAGTAGTTTTGCAAAATGTCGGAAAGAACGGGGATAGACAGTTGATGTGATAGAGATATTTGGTAATTTTTTAAAGACCATTAACTGAAGGGCAGGCTATCCTTCATGCAAACCACATAATAACATGTGGAATAATCTCTAAAAGTAAAAAAATAGTTATTTTGCAAGCCTTGTGCCTTCAAACTAGCAATCTTAAAAGGACTGCACCATCAAATAAAAGTGGAAATCAAATTTATTAATAATAATAAGCAATTTTCTTGTCATTGTACGTGTAAAGCTGGTAGTTCTGGTAAATGCAAACACATCATTGTAACTTTACTCTACGTTTTTCGGTTAGTAATAACATTAATTACCTACTCATACAATCATTGTTATGACAGCTTAGATTCTTTGTCATATTATTTATTTATTTGTCAAAACTTTCAGGCTTCGCATTGAAAGCTTGGAACAATAAAGAACAACGGATGTAAGACAAAAATGGGGAAAATTAAAAAAGAAAAACAATTAAGACACTATGGTCCCAATGTTATTTGCATAAAATTAACATTTTGGAATATTAAAATGTCAAATACTAATATTTACCTGGATAAATATAGTCACTTTCTTTAAAATGGAGACTCATATCGTCATATGTTTCGAAAGAGGCTTATCTATTCTTAATTTTACAATACACTCTTTAAGAAGCTTTTTATTTATTGGAAATAAATGGAATGACACGTCTTTTGATTTTTTAATTGAACACTGAGGGACCGAGCAATACCTATTAGACATTTTTCAAATGATTTTTTGCTCAGTCGGGTTTTAATTATGGAAAAATAAATTAAAAACGCCAAAAACCCTATGAATCCCAGGTAATGGACCGGCTTCTATCCCCGTTTCTCTATTTCCTGTAAAGTAGCAGCACCGTCGCTTGCGCCCGCCTATAGGAGGGATAAGGGATCAATTCCATCCGTAATTCTAAATAAAAAGGATTAGTGGAATAAATTTACTCATCTAATTCTTACAAATTTTCTAGTACACAATACCAGTAATGTATAAGACTTTAATAAAGTTATATTCTTTTCGCAAATTATTTGGTCTTTATATTTGTTTTGGATTTTGTTATTTCAATTCCGACCTATCTCCTTCCATTATTTTTTTTCTGGGAACACCACTGATATCAGTATTTCAATATCAGATATTTACTGAGTATTTTTTTCCATTCGACTAATCGAATTCAGCTCACAGCAAATAGAAGCGTAGAACCTAGAAATAACCAAGTACATATACCTAGAGTTTACAAGTAATCCTGCAAAGATGAGGCGAATTTCAACTATTGCTTCCTGGAGGAATACTAAGAAAAATATGAAAATCATGAAATCATGAAAATCATTTCAAAAATATGAAATTAGAAAATGTCAAGTGAGAGAGTTTATAAGCAATGTTATGCTTCCATAAACTTAAGAAAAAGGAAAGAAAAAGAAAGGCTTGGCACGGCGGCCACTTTGATCTGAATTACTCGCTCCTGATTGAGCAGCCACGTCTTCTGTGTCCGTCACGGCCTTTGTTTCTAGTTTCGCTTCCGGTACCTCCAGTCTCTGGCGTGATGTCAGGAATCCGAATACCCATAGTCATGAACTGGGTGGAAGACGGGAAAAAAAAAATAAAAAAAAAAATAAATAAAAATAAAAAGGAAGTTAAACAATGAGTATATACCTACTTAGCCTTAATAGAAAAAAAAATCAAATGAGGTAGCATAAATTATCCTGTAACGTTAAAAACGAATTATGGTTTAAAAATGTATAAATATAGTAATTTATGCGGAAGGAATTATTTATATAACATAAATTAATAATTGCCTATTTAAGCTTAATAAAGAAATATAAAACACAATTATGCCCAAGGAGTGGTTAAAAAGAAATACAGAAAAATCAGATCGGTGTCGGTAGTTCAGGTCTATTTTTCCCAGCTACATGTGACACAGATACGCTATCGTGCTCGTGCGTGAAATATGGTCAGCGAGATAAAGAAATTCGATCAACGAACGCTACTAAAGCTTTTACAAGTGTTTCCTTTGATAGGCGGAAAACATCAAAGCAGTTGCACGATAAAAAAAAAAGAACTCAAATAAAATCGACTAAAAGAAAACGATGATTTATCGGTTCTATAGAATCCCGTTTATCCGAAACAATTTAGGCAGGGCTATTACGGATAGAAGATAGTATTATTAGCTAATAAAACAATATCATATCGATCGACTTATTAGCATCAATATTAACGATTATAATTTAAATAATATTAAGGTTTTTATAAAAGTTAATAAATGCATTCAGGCTTTTTTATAAATGAAGGAAGCTCTTCCATATTTATATTTTTACTTTCACTTACCTATATATGAAATATATAGTAAGTGGAAGTATTGCGATCGTGAAAAATTTCGACTTCCGGTTTTCAACGGAAATACACGTTTTGGGGTCCCCTGAGTCGAAATGACCAAGTCCCGCGAAATGGTCTGTGTGTGTGTGTGTCTGTGTGTGTCTGTGTGTGTGTGTGTGTGTGTATGTGAACAGACTAGCTCAAAAACTATAAGCCGTGCGATTCTGAAATTGGGTATTTAGTGTAGGTATATGCCCGCGATGTGACAGCATAAATTTCATCAAAATTACTCAAAGGGAGGGGGTACTTTACTTAATAACTTTTTAGGTTTTTTTCGATTTTCTCCAAAACGGCTCTAACGATTTTGATTAAACTGAGTATTTCATCTAATTATAGGCCCGAGATATGACTGTAAAAATTTCATCAAAATGGATTAACCGGAAGGGGGACTTTACTTAATAAATTTTGTAACATTTTCACGTGTTTTTTTTATTTACTCTAAATCGGCTTTAACGATTTTGATCAAACTGGGTATTTGATGTATTTATAATCCCGAGATATGACTGTAAAAATTTCATCAAAATTGATTAACCGGAGGGGGGACTTTACTTAATAAATTTTGTAACATTTTCACGTGTTTTTTTGATTTTCTCAAAAACGCCTCTAACGATTTTGATTAAACTTAGTATTTGATCTATTTATATGCCCGAGATATATCTGTAAAAATTTCATCAAAATTGATCAACCGCAGGGTGCACTTAACTTAATAAATTTTGTATCATTTTTACGTGCTTTTTTTATTTACTCAAAAACGGCTTTCTCGATTGTGACCAAACTGGGTATTTGATGTATGTACTCGTATATGCCAAATATGTGATAGCCAACATTTCATCAAAATTGATCAACCAAAGGGGGGACTTTACTTAATAAATTTTGTATCATTTTCACGAGGTTTTTTATTTACTCAAAAACGGCTTTAACGATTAATAGAAAATAAGATATGAATGTAGAAAAATGTGTGACTTTGGGAAATGATATTTAACAAAACACGTCAATTTCTTATCTAAGTAAGTTGGTAAGTGAAAGTTGTGTGTTGCGCGCACGCACCAGATTTTTTTAATTTGTTGTTTTCCGATGTTTCGGACTTTTTACCCGTCTGTATTCATTAATATGTTATATATTAAGAGTATTTTATAAAATTATTCTAGATTATTTATTATAATTACCAGGTTATTCTTGAATTGTCTAAAACCATCAAAATATTTTAATCCTTTTTCATTTTATAAACACATGTCGTATCCAATTATGGAATAAAATTAATAATATTGAAAAACATTTTGGTAGTTTTAGATTTATTTCATTTAATTTCATCCTCCTGTGTTTCTGTCTGAACTTTAGGAGAGAGGAGGTTGATAGGTATAAAAATGGTAATTAGTACAAATTTAGGCAGAAACGAGAGAGTAGTGTGACAATGAAATAAATCTACAACATCCAAAATGTTTTATTTCATAATTAAGTATGTTAGGAGTTTATTGTATAGGAAAGGATTGACTTTTTTGATTGTTGTAGGCAAATTAAGAATGTAATTCCTAGTAATTATAATTAATAATCTATAATAATTTTAAAACTGCACTTTGTCGACTAAGGAATAGGGCACTGTATGTTCTCGCATGCTTACTTGTTGGAAGGTCTTGAACCTCCTACATGCAGAATATGTAAGGTATAAATAACTGTAGAGCACCTACTATAAAGTTGTAAAGTATATGGTATGAAGTCCTAAGGAGAAAATTAGATTTGTGATCTTTAGAGAAAATCCTAAAGACGATGAGACAGCAGTAAAAAAATCGATAGAATATTTGAAGCTAACAAAGTACTATCACAAAGTATAAAATACAGATGTTGCAAATGATCCTGCATGGTAGAGACAACAAAAAAATAAACAATTAAATAAATAAATTTTAAAACATGTTCTTAATATGTAATAAACTAATGACTACATTGCAATACAAAAATAATCAGTTAAAGATGGGTCAAAACACCAAAACTTCGGAGAACAATAAATTATAAAAAATAACTATTAATGAGGTTTATTTTTAAAACTTGAGTACAAGTAACACTTCCTCACATCCTGTAAATATAAAAAAAGTCAATATGCATTATTTTCCTATGGTTAAATTGAGGATTAAAGGAAGGAAGGATTACTCGAGACATCCATCGATTCTTTTGGAGAACTGAATGTCCACTCAGTTGAGTCCACCCACAGCGAGATGGAAGAGCAAACACTACATCGGGCTAGATCAGAGAGCACTCAGCCGTCGCTAGCAGAGCGTGAATGACGTCAATATCTGTCAAACAGTTTTAGCGGGAGGGCCCCCCCCTATCCAGGAATTTGCATACCCTCGCACCTCCCCATCTCAGGGGATCCCGGCGTAATAACCGAGTCCGCCCTGTCTTCGCCTTAAAACCGCTATAAGCTCTAGCAGCCTACTAATCGTCACTGTAAGTGGCAATGGTTTATTTGGGAAAGTGGTTAGTTAATAAAGGGGATGTCTGATTCTATTGGTAGTCGCATCCCATCTTCGGAGATTGCGATGCTGTCCATAACAATAAGAGCTGAAATATACGAGATGAAATCAATAATAAAATAAAATGACGAATCATTATGTTAAGATCACTCTTTGTTTTTATGAGGAAAAAACAACTAAAATAAGCAATAAAAGTTATTAGGTAAAAAAAGTTTTTCATAAGTACGACATTAACCATTAATTTAAATAATAAACAGGATAAAATAATTCCTCAATTAATTACTGACCTGAATAAACTGAAATGAACCTGTGAAGTCATTAAAATTTTTAAATTAAAAATAAATGTATATATTTCCAAAAATGAAATAAATAATTGAAAAAATGAATGGTAATGCGAATTAAAATATCCCAAATATTGGATTGAAAAAAAGTTCCAAAGAAAAGTACCATTTTTCAAATTAAATATTTAATAAATAGGTGATCCAATTACTTATTAGTATTGCCAATGTGATTGTTTTGTTTTTGTTTTTTAAATAAAAATAAACGAAGATGATGATATTGTTCTATGAACCTCTTTGAATGTTTCCAGCCTTACTTATTTTTCTGAAACTTTTGTTAATTGTATCCGGTTTATTCGTAAGAATAATAGCTCTATTTCGATCATTCGAATTTAATTTATATTATTCGAATTTTACATTTTCGAAACACCCCTATAATTATGGTTCGAATAATTAAGGATCTACTTTCAAAAAAAGAGAACAATGCATTTCCTTAACTAGTATAAAGTTATAAACAATTTAAATACTTAAATCAAGTATTTTAATATATTATAATTTTTAAATTTTAATATAAAAGAGCTATGCCTATTGCTGGAAGTTAATAATAAGACTAAAGCCGATGATCAGTTTGATAATAATAAAAATTTATTTCCTCCAGAAGCATCAACGATCGTCGTAATTTTCAATGGAATTACTAATTTGAAATCATTAATTAATTAGTTATGAATTGGTATTGTACTAAAAAAAATTTATAAGTATTTACATTACAAGTAGGTACTCAAAGAGTCCGTTTACACTATGAGGTCGGGTTGGACGAGCGAAGCGAAGCAGAACTGTATATTGTAAAGGATCTTTCGTTACTGGTAATCTACATTATACAGTATTATATGAATATTTCTTTGAATAACCATTAAATAAAAAAAAATAAGCTTGAAAAATTATGTATTAAAAAAAATGGTTAGAAGATTAGTATCGATAAATTTTATTTAAAATCTACATCTGAATACATAATATTCGCATTCGCATCTCTTCCGCGATTTTGAATTGAAAGGCTCTTCTATTGCTTGCTTCCCTTTCTTTAGTCAAAGCTTTAGAACATTCAAAAGGTTACTAACCTCAGACATATTTAAATTAAACATATGTTGCCTTCGTTGTAGGGGTAGTGTAATGGCTTCACAAGCGGTTTGTTTGTTTGTTTAACGTCCATTTTTATGCTACTAAGGCTAATCGGACGAATTCACAAGCGGTAAAACCAATGTAAAATAATGAAGCTTATAATTATTATATATTAAAAGAACTTTTAATTAATATAAAAAAAAAAAAAAAAAAAATTAGTATATACTTTAAAACTCCTGAATGACAAAAGGTATCGCAAATTTTCTTTTATACTCCCCTTCCTCATTTTAGGTTATACGGTGTTTTACGAACCAAGGGAGAGAATGAGGAGATTGATACCAATTATTATTAAATTTCCCTAGGCTCTGGGTTTTGAACTTGCTATCTTCGGGTCTCCAATCATACGTTGCCATGGGGAACGCGTAATTTTACCGCGTTTGTCCACTCGGCCATCCCGCCACAAATAAGTAAGTATTGCACTTTATTATTCATGATATAAAGAACATAATCAGATGAATAAAATAAAAATGACAACACAAGGAGAATAGGAATTGATATGACGGCTGACCCTTACACTGAGGCCTCTGGTTAAAAAAAAATGAATGGTGGTGGCAGAAGGATGGTGGTAGGATCATGGATATTTATGGAGCTCTCTACAACCGAGAGCAATATCGACAAATCAGCTCCTGAATTAGAAGGACAAAAAATATCAAGGCCGCAATTTGTATGCTGGAGGAAGGGTTGGAGTGAGGGTGCGAACAGAGGGGAGGAGGCTCCAACGGAAAATTATGGCAGAATCCAATATCAGAACCCTTTATTATATTATACTTTAATAGCATATAAAGTTTTATATCTTTGCGCTTAATTGCATATTTTTAATATAGAATAAGTGTATATTTATATCTGAATATGAATTTATATAATATGTGGATTTTAGAAGGACAAAAAAGTGACATTTAAAAAAAAAATAAAAAAAAAGAGTTGGATGCAAAATAGGGTAGTAAAAATGCAACTTTTTTCATTGGGAAAGAGATCGAAGTGAATTAAATGGCAGTGCTGAGTTCAAATAAAATATTTTGTTAAAAACAGGGTGCTAAAATTCGTTGGTATTGTATAAACCGGTAGTAAAACCTATCAATGATAATATTTATGAGGAATATTAACATTAACCTTATATTACTAAAACACCCGAAAACGAAATTATTTTCTTTAATTTCGGAAAAATCGGATAAAATAGTAAAAATCTAATATATCTTATTTTTCAATTCGGGCAGGAGAGATATGGAATAAAAAAATAAAAAAAAATCGATTTAGCCTTTCATTAATTGGTGTATCTTACCTGACTTTGTTTTCAATATCTACAATAGATTATAAAATACCTAAAATTTAAAAATGTTAGAACTGATATCTAATGATATCATCCAAAATGATAAATTTTGGAAAAAAAATTCATCTTTCAAAAAAATTCACATAAAAATATTTTTTCAAACTTGAATTTTGATTTAACCACAGTGGAAAAAAAAAGGTCACATACATATAATTAATATGAACATATAAACAGTTGTTTTTTTCTTTTTTTTGGAGTGGAAAAAAGAATCATATTGTACAACACTAAGAAATTTACGTTGGCTAAGCAGAGAAAAACTAATATTTACAGTTTTCTAAGAAATAGGGTTTCTTTCTGAAATTCTAAAACTGCGGAGGAAGTAAATTCTTTCTTCGAAATCCTGAAAGTGCATAGAAGCTGTAGGTAGATATTCTATTATTCAAATGCATCGCTTGGAAATAAAAAGGGAATATTTTTGCATAATTAAAAACTTAATAATTAAATAATTAGTTATCAGTACAGTTAATTTGTCAATATTACTCCAACGAATAAATTGCAAAATTAATGGTAGAACGAAACAATAATGTTTAAGAGAACTTTTTTGGTAAAGCTTGTTAGAAGTTGAAGATAAAAAGATAGTTAACGATTTTTATTCATGAAAAGTTTAAATCCAAATAAAACTTTTCATTCATATGATTCAGAGAAAAATTTGTAGTCGCTATGCGTAAACAATTAAATCTACTAAATAAAATCATTCAGATCTAATACATAAAGAAAATTAACACATACTATTCGAGTCGTAAAATTGTTCTGATTTGATGTTGGTGTCTTAATGTCATGGTAAATATATTAATGTAAAACCTATAGACTACTACTAAATTGAAAATTAAATAATAATCTGTAATGCATGCATGATATGATCTTAAATCTTATAGGATCTATTACTTTAACATAGTGAGGAATCGAATAATATTCCAATCCATCAAAAAGCTGAATCAACATATCAGCCATTTCAGGATACGAAAACCATGGTGTTTAGCGATGATAACATGGTTTAAATTTCAATTGAAGGGATGCGTACGGACGACATAAGGTAGCATTCGCTAAATCTATTATAGCACTAGATTCGCAAAGACCTCCCCCCTTACTCACTTCCGCTCTCAGTTCATCTATATTCAATGTACCATCGATCTGTCATGGGCATTACCGACTCTTGTGCACATAGCGAATTTTCACATCCTATCATTTAAGCTTATACAGTAAGTATTTCAGAGGCAAATATAATCAGAACTAATAATTAAAAAATCTTGTTTTATTTTTCTCATGGAAATAGTACAATTAAATTTTTCTTAGCGTTCAATATATTCATCTAGGTTCTGTTCATGTCATTTTGAGTAAATTCGATTTCAAACATTCCGTACATTAAATGTTTGCTTAGCCTTTTTTTTTTGTTTTTAATCAATCTACGAATTCTTTTTTCATAAGGAAATTCGCTTGTATAAATAAATAGCCAACCTCCAGCGCAGTTAATGAATGAGAGTTTATTTCGATAAAAATCCGAGAGCACAAAGGGAGAGGACGGTGGGGACACGAATCATTCCGCACGAACGAAAATCGCGCGAACTCGTTAGTTTCGCAATTTACAGCTCGCAGCTTCCGCTAGTCGCCGGAGTTATTGCGTTAAATCGCTTGAAAATAAATTCTGTTAAATAAATAAAGTGATGAATGGATATCGAATTCGTACCGTTTTGTAACGGTGTCCTAAAAAAATGTTTGCCCGCCTTCAAGACGACATAAACCAAGTAATATAACTTTGAAAAGATATTTTCATACTAATCCTTCTTAATAACATTTATTTTAAAAATTTTAATACATACTTTAAGTGAATCTAGAAATACTTTTACTATACTTTGAAATACATACTTTAAGTGAATAGAAATAGTTTACTTTACTAGAAAACGAAATTAAATCTTCTAAATACTATCCTAAATCTTAAATATAACTTCACTTGCGATGATTAATATAACAACCTGAGAAGGAAAACAGACAATGCGATGTGGTTATATCAAAAACCGTCCACGCGAAGGTTCGGTGGTTACTCGAGGTTGTGGTGGCGGAAGCCTAAAGCTGTAACAACGTTTGAAATCTAATTGAAGAGCTGTGTAAGTCCTTCTCTGGTTTTCTTGAGAAGATTCCCTTCAAACAAGGAGATCGTAAAGGCGGGTGATTCCTTCTTCGGGAAATGTCGAATAAAGAGCTGACGGTCTCAGAATGACGTCTCAGAGAAAACCTTCTGAAAAACTTCCGATAGAATATATAGTGAAAAATATTTGTAAGGGCTCAATAAATAAGACGATTATAAAACAATAGCGACTATATTTGCATAAATATTTAGGTTTTTTAAAATGAAGGAGTCTCTTACATGGGTTATTATTTATTTTATTTTCTAAACGTCTCGGGCTTTTGGATCATCTTATAGGGTTATCTATTAATCATTTTTAATATTAATAATTCACTATAATTAGCATTAATAACATTATTTCATTAGTTCTGGACCATTTCATTTTCACTCATTTACAATAGAATAGATAAAATAAATACTACATTTAAAATATACAAAAAATCCTTAATACTAATAAACTTCGACTTTACCGTAAATCATGAAATTAGTAGAAGCCGTCACGATTTTCTTGTTTGACAATAAGGTCAACGGAAAAAAAAAAAAAAAAAAAAAAAAAAAAAAAAAAAATGCTTTACTAAACAACTCAATAAAACTTTCCTCGTTGTCTAACCCAACACGTTTTATCAATTCACTGATATTTGATTGTGATCGACAAATTGACGATATCAACTACGCTTATTGTTCAGCATACTTACTAGGTGAAAATATTTAAAATTTTCATGTAATTTATAACCGTATATAAATCTAATATATAATGGAAGGACAATTAAGGTATTCAAACTTAATAACTTGAATTCACACAACCACCATACTGAATCTGTATAGTTTTCGTGACTAAGAAAATATCAAAATACGAAAAGTATTTAGGTTTTTTTTTTAATCCTCTCTTTCATAGATAAATTACATAATATCAACGGAAAAGATTATTACACACATACGAGGTCTCGCCGTTAAACCAGGAACAGCTTCAAGACATTCATGATGTAAAACAAAATTAGACTTTCTTCGTGGCATTGGAATTATGCGTCACAAAATAATATATAATTTGGATTTTTTTATAACATACATATATTTTATCACATCACACTATATTTATTACTAGCTGTCTGTAAATCCCGGTTTTACCCGGGGAATTTAATTTTTCTAATAAACGTGCACAATTCGAACAACAAAAATAGCACTAATAGATTATTATTCTAAAGCTTTAGGATATACTATATTTTTAGTTTTACCCTCTGAGGCATATATAATTAGGTCTTTTGGTGAATCTAATCTAGAGCATGCAACGTAAAGCTGACAATGAGAAAAACATGGGAATTCCAAATTGATACCAGCTACCCTCAGTGATTGCCCTTGAGCTTTATTTGTAGTCATCGCAAATGCGACCCGATCATGAGACTTTTTTCGACTCAAACGGTCGATTTCGTAAAAAAAACAATATAAAGCGAGATCATAATGATTTTTATAACAATAAAGAATATATCCAGAGATTGGCTGAACTTATGCGGTTTTGGTCATCTGGACAGGTGTTCGCACCTGGTATGAAAGAACCTCTGAGCGAAATTTGGAGAATACAGGAAAAACATTATGGATTTCTAAGGATAAGGAACAAACAAATAAACGAACAGAATTTCATCTTTATTTATATAGATTAAATAATTTACTATTTCAAAAATATTTAAGAATAGTAAAACAATTAAATATAATGATTTTGGATCATAATTCAGCTTTTTTTTTGTTTTTTTACATTGAATAAATTATACATCGGATCAAAGAGGGGTTTGCTTATTCATTTCACACTTTATTTCTATTTGATCAGCTTTCGGATAAACCGAACCGTTCAGCATTATTGCATTCCGTCTTTATTTTGTCAATAATATTTCTCTTAACTTATGAATGAATTGTGTAGTAGAGTAAGCTAAAAAATCACAACAAACATAGCCTTAAAAATTTACTGTAGTAAACAATTTTCATTAACTGGCAAAACTTTTGACCTTTTGATGTTACCGCGGATAGCGGTAAAATACGTCGTCGGTCTCATTTACTTAATCCACAACCCACACATTTAGGATGTTCGTTAATAACCAATTCAATTTTATATATATATATATATATTATTATATTAGGTACAACAGTTTCAAGATTGTTTGTATAAATTCAATTCAAGTGTAATTAACAAAAATTACAAATTAACATATGACTTAAAATTAAAAATTAAATATCAAAATGAAAACTGTTTGTAATTTTGTGATGAAATTTCATGGAAAAAGAATTAACTAAGTTAATAAAAGTTAAATCTATCACAGCCATATTTAAAAAATCATTTCCGTTACCTTCTGTTCTAATACAGAAGATTTCTCATGCACAATTAAAAGAAAAGTTTTCCCTTTCTATATTTATAATTAATTTATAAAGCTAACTTAAAAAAAAGGATTGAAACGAAAATATCTTTAAAGTTAATTTCGTTAACGAAACGATGAACGAATCCAGTACCATAAGACGAGATAAGATAAAATTTACTGATCTGTATAAAACTTGATTAAATCCAAAATGTTAGTATTTGTCATATCGTATAACAATGATTAGAACCGTTATTTTTAACAAACAACTGGGTTTGTTCATTCACAATCTATAAATCTCTTTTCGTGATAATAAAACATGTACATGTTAATAGGTAATTCAGAAATTATAACTAAGAAATTTCGTGTAATATTTTGATATATTTTTTTTATAATCTTGATTTGAATTTTGGTGTTGTTCTTAAATCTTTTGTCGAATTTCATGATTTATATAAAAACTTAATTTTTTTTTTTTTTTTTGGGGGGGGATTACCATATCTCAATTTATAAATTATAAAACAGCCTAAGAAAACATATTGATAATTTTTTTTATGTTTATGAAATTATTTCATTCATGGTTTGATGTATAATAAAATTCAAATAATATTACACTGATAAAATTACAAAAAATTCTACTGATTATTTCATGTGTATTAGTTGTGACTGTTTGCAGTATTTATAAAAAAATAATGTAGTGTTTACAATTTTTTACTTTTCAATATATGAGCTGCTTTCAAAGAGTTGTTTTAATTTGACGTTTATCATACAAAAGGCTATAAAAAAAAACAAATTTTGGTAACAAAATAGATATGGATGAAGATAACAAACCTTTCCATAAAAAGATATAATCCAATGATGCAACACAATGAGTCCAGCTAATAACACCCACACACCAAACAATCACTTAACATGCATTGTACTTCATTTACTAGAAGATATGAACAAACACGTGAACTTCGTGAATAGCGCGAGAGATGAGGGACACAGACCCGACCAACTCGAGAAGCGGAGGTGCACTGGCTGGTGGATGCTCCGATCCGCGAGTGGGGGGGAGGAGTGGTGGGGGTTCTTAGGGGCGCTACCAGGGTGCTCCTTTATTAATAGTTTATAGCAACCATAATCACCTTCATTTCCCTTTTATAACAAACTAATTTTTTTTATTAATAAATTGTTAAGAAAAAGCTTTAATTATTTATGAAAAATTTCTGAACGATAATTGTGGCCAATGATTATGACTTAATTGGATCCTTAGCTGAAACTCTTATTAATTGCGATTTAATAAAATGAAAAAGGTATCGTTGTGACATAATCGTTAGTTTAATATAGATAATATTCATTATTATTATTTATTTTTTATTGTTGAAAAAGAAATAAGTTGCCATAGTCAAGGATAAATGGTAATAGAGCTCTTGAGGCTCATTATTACCATAAACGTTTACTATTTTGTTATATAAAGAATTTGTTATAAACAATTTAGAAAAAATGCCGGGTACATCACGGATATTTCTTAATGTGGTTTTTAACTGCTTCGAACCACGTCCACGAATGTCCCAGGCGCTCACTTTTTCGGGGATAGCGCTGGAGTTATTACGAGATATTTGTCAATATTTTAGCTTTCTTCTGATATATCTTATAGCTATAAGTAACAAAGAAGAACAAAAGGCAGAACAGCCGCTAGTACCACGTCAGCAGTCTTTGCTAAGAAAATTGTTGTATGTGGGTCAGACTCATAGTTCGTTCAACTTCACGTATAATTCAAAATGGCAGTTAGTAGTAGACCTGTACGGTAAGGTTCTGGGATATTATATTTGTCACGTGGTTCGACGTGGCGTAAAGTCACCATATGTTCTTGACTTGTACATCTCATCAATGTAAACCCAACTTATACTTTGACTTGATGGATTTGATGGATTATCGTCCCAAACAAATAGAACAGATTTTATTCCCATATGAAACTGCCAACATCCACTGTTTTTGAATATTTAAATAATTATAAGTCTTTCTCGCGGTTGCTGTGTAATGGGCTTCGGTCTAGAGGCTCACCAAACCAGATGTCACGCGTTAACTAAAAAAAAATAGAAAAAATTTATTCCTTTGCACTCAAGGTCTCCGGAGCGGAGCCATTTAAAATTTGTCTTCAAACTCGAGGGCTTCCCTACGGAGACTATGCAAATAATTTTCAGTTTTTAACATCTAAGGACATAAATAAATCGTAAAAACTATTTATAGGATATTTCACTTTTGGTGATAAATGACGGTAGCGGCTCGCGGCGTTTTTCAATATTTTTATAGTACGTTAATCTTTTCGGCAACATCAGTTATATTTTGTGGTTTTAATTCATCTTTTATTTCCTCAATTGTACAATAATTTAGTTCGGGGCACCAAATAATCCCTTTACTTTGATTTAGTTTCCCATGTGCTTCTACTTTAACCGGAAAGATATTAAATAGATTTTCACATTTTATGAACTTTTCTGATAAGATGTCTGAAAAACATCAACTAAAAGGGTCCGATCTCGTAATTTTTTACTTCCCCAATTACATTTTTTATGCTTTTATATATAAGGAACGGCGAAACCTGTGTGAAATCTAAGGGATTTCCATCGTTATCCGCACCGGTTCTCTTAATTATCAAAAATTTTATAATAAAATTATAAAAAAATATATATAATTAAAAAAAATTGAAATTAATATAAAATTATAAAAAATATAATATTTAAATTTTTTTTTTTTGGAACTCTGTGTTCTTGAGGCTTCACAAATACATATAACCTAAATTTCATTACAATTCTACAGTTCTTACTTGGTTCTAAAATTCTACTGTATAATATTACGTTTTCAGGGTGTACGTTTTCGCGAATAAGTTGCGTTGAGTTGCCGGTAGGTAACGTCCGAAACGGTGCCGAATGCAAAGGGTTAAATAGTTGGAGGAATAAAGGAAACTTCAAAAAAAAAAAAAAAAATCCTTCCATTAAACATGTTAATTTAGTAATTGTATTATTTATTTATCGAAAATTGACACTTTTATATAAAGAGGGTGTGGTAAAACGTCTTAGGACCATAAAAAAAATTTAAATCCATTCACTTACATCAAATTTCTCTTTGAAGGACATGGATTTAAAAAAAAAACTTATAAAATAATAAAAAAAAATAATATATTAATACATTATTAAATAATCAAAAATTAATTAAATAATTAAAAATATATAATAATAAAAATGTTGTCCTCTCATGTTAGTAACAAGTATTATTATTAGTCATTTGGATACTAACAGGTACAACAATTAACAATTAACCGACATATGCGTCTCCCCTTCCTTCATATACTATACAAAAATACCAAAAGCGTTCAATACATAAACATTATATACGACAAGTCATACATAATCATATATGACTGAAAATTAATGCGGTGGAGTGACCGCTATATAGAGTAGGTATGTCTCCCGACAATGTGTTTACGTCTTGCATTTCTTTTACATATCTGACATTACATTCACTTTACTGTACTTATTTTATTTAGTGTTTTATTTAATATTTACTTATATGTTTTATTATTGCTGCTATCAGTAGAATAAAAATGTAATAAAAAATGTTTTATAGTTTGAATTGTGCACTGGTAAAATTTATTTTTGTAATAAGAATTGACATGCTTTTTCTTTAGGAGGTTGTTTTGTTTTAGAAAAAGCCTACTTCAACAAAATATTTTCAACTGACTTGGTGCTGTAATATGTAAAAACAGACGTCTATCTGTAAGACCTCGTTGCACACCCGCCAACGATTTTTTTGTGAATGTTTACAGGCAAGTTCACTATCACCTTGTGTTTACGTAAACATACATATACATATAAATTTTCTTGATCCTCAATGAAAAGTATTTAAATTTTACTACAAACTTTTGCTGTAATAACACATTTCCATCTCCCCTATAGAGGGAGTTGTTATCGCAACTGGATCGACGGCCCATCAGATAATTCCCTCGAAACAATCGATTTCACCCCTGTTTCCTTTCAGGAATTTCTTATTTCTTCTTCACTAAAGTAGGTAAATAATAGATGATTATTGTGGTTTCGTAGTTTTTTATGAATCTGTCAGATAGTCTACTGTCAGTGGCTTAATGTATATAATAAATCTTTGATGTTTCCTTATTAAGATCCATTAGCAGTTGGATTTGAAGTTTAACAATTAAATTATTTATATTTTTGTAATTTGGGCTCTATTTTATCAACGATAGGAACGCCTTTTGAAATGTATCCAATTCACAAAAAGAAATTATCGTTCCACTTTGACATTGCTCTTTAAATCTTATCGATCAAGGTTTAAACCGGTACGTTAAAAGTACCAGACTACATTCCAAACTCTAAATAAATAATGCTTGGATTTTATTTATTTTATTTTTATCAACAATTCATCATGCCTTTAATAAAAAAAAATGTAATAACTTTTTCTTTCACACTATCCTGAGCTTTTTTTTTTTTTTTTTTTTTTTTTTTTTTTTTTTTTTTTTTTTTTTTAATTAATAAAAAATCTTAAAAAAGGGAAAGGAAACCAAAAATACTTCCTTTTTACTTTTCCAAATTTATATCTGTTTTTATTTATAATGAAGGGAACCAAAATACAAAATGAAATTACTTCACAAATATCCTACAAATAAATGATGGTAGTTGAAAACCAAACATTTCTAATTAATGTTCCAGGAATATAAAAACCTAAGAAGATAAAGCCAAAGCTTGATTTTTTTCCAGTAGAAACCCTATCATTCATTTCCTATACACTATTTCTGTTTTTCTCATTTTTTTTTTTTTTGGAATTTTCGTTTGATTCTCATAGGGACAATAATTTTTACGCAAATATTGCATCACTTTTGTCAGTGAAATTGAATGTTTGAAATTTTAGTTTATATTGTTCTAATCAAATGATGATTTTCGTTATCCGGCGTTTTCAGTTATCCGGTGTCACGTCGGTTCCGTACAAGGAAGAGTCCTCATCAGGAAGAGTCTACTGTATTTATCTAACTGTTGAATATGCTACATAAATCATTGTGTAAGGGAATTTCCGGTCTATTGAATAATTGATAACTCTCTCTTGCCGGGGCCAACATTACGAACCAGAAAACTTGGGAACGTATCATTTGCCGCAAGTACTTGAGCCAAAACCGCCGATCTATTGGATATCCTTACGCGCTATAATTCAGCTCTATCAACTATTGACGCACAACCGCAGCTTTTTCAGCGATAAATTATTCAATGGGCTGAGGGTATTATCAATTCAGGAGCTGTCCGTTCCAGGGTTTGATTAATTAATGATTATATTTATGAGCCGTTTGATAGCTCAATCGTTGTACGGTCGGAATGGATTCATCATAAATTCGATAGAAATAAACCTCAATTCTCATCCTACCCGGGGTTATTCAGTTATACAGAATAAATTGGTTTCATAAATTCATATTTATCGGAGATAATTGGTTTTAAATGTTTTCCTACATTGTATTATAACGAAAACCGACTAAAAATAATTTGTCGTCATTATTCCAACTAAAGATAGTCATGATGCCGATCACTAAAATCCTAAAAAATAAATTAATGTGGTTATTTATTTAATATTATTTAAACTACATCTATCATGGGAAGATACTCGTTTAAACTTTAATTTATTTATGAACACTTGAAATATTCTCTGTGATTCTTTTTAATTGATTTCCTTAGTCTCATACATTCCACTGGTCGCTGCTATTAATTTTTTTTTTTTTTTTACATTTTTTTCTAATTTATTCTTTTTAATGTGCTATTACTATATTAACTAGTTGTAATAAAGTTATCTAATAGTGAACAGCTCTTGTCCATTACTAACACCACGCATGTCCACTAGTAATAAACTGATATGTGAAAGTTGTGTTTTTTTTTCTTATACGTTGATTAGTTGTGATAGTCTTAAAACATGACCTAACCTAAGAGCTTAAGAGCCATCCTACATAATTTTACTTAACAAAACTGAATATTTGTGGAAGATTTTTACCAGAACTTGAGGTGATCTTACATTTAAATGAATATAAGGAGATTTACAGAAAATTGGCTAAAGATGGCTTATAAGAGAATCAATCGGAAGAAAGTAGACAGACACAATGACTACTTATTTAACAAACCTATTTACAGCACACCGATAAAGCAAAAGACACTTAACTTTTGACAGAAGAGGAAACCGTCAAGGTTGATAACAACCATATTGATCAGTGTTTCTTAAAATTCATACTCATTCTGAGCGCTTTCAAACGAACTATTGAGTGGTATAAAAAAATCCAATGAAGATATCACAAGAAAGAAACTTTAGTTCTTTCTTACTTTAGTTCTAACATCAGATTTATGGAGTAAAAATAAAAAGTAGAAAAAATAAATAAAACGTTGGCAAGATAATGACAGAAATATGAGACAATAGTAGGAAGAAATAGAAAGAAAAAGGACAAAAAAGAAGATGTTTACAAACCTAAAATGAAAAGTAAAATGGAAACAATCAAAGAAAGGCAGTATTATTTTCACCCAATAGAAAATTAGATAAAGAAAGCTACAAATTAAAAAAATTAATACAAATAAAATATTTTAATTTTCAAATCAGTTTGTTTGTTGCTGTTAAATAATTTATTTTAAACCGAATACTCGTATTTAAACTTTTCATATTCATTAAGTTTTCTTGTAATATATTTTAGCTGGTTTGGGAATTTTACTCCTTATGTTATACATATGTATATATTAAGTAAAATTTTAATATATTTTTCTTTGTAATTCTCCAACTGAAATATTTTAAAGATTTAATTATTTTAATTAGTTACTTGTTTCAAAATTATGAAATAAATAGAATTATGAATGTGTTAGTTAGAAAATTTTAACTCACAGATGAATTTCCAAGATGGCTGTAACCTAGCTCACCTTCTTTTCTTCTAAGGCTTTTTTTTTTTTTTTATTTCTTTTTAAACTATAACATTATTAAAGCCGGTTTCGAAACGTTTTAAAACCGAAACACATTATTAAAAATGAAAAATATGACAAATACTTCACTTTTTCTACACTGGACATATGAAACAATAATATACATCTAAGACACAACCCGAACCGATTCAAACAGAGAACTGAGACGTACAGAGAAGGATGACCTGATATAATTAAGTTATAGGAGGCGGTAACTGATCATATTGGCTGTGGATTCCCGCCTTCCGTTATCCCCACCACTTTGTGCCTTTCACTTTTACATCGAATCTCAATATTTAGAAATATTACTCAACATTACATATAGGAATATGGACGTGATTTACCAGTTCTATTCGGTGTTCCTCCTATTCAAGTGATTTGAATATTAAAATTCTTTCAAACATTCTAGTAAGGTAATAAATATATATGTTACATTAATATCAATTATAATTTATTATATTAATATGTTCATCAACCCATAACAACCAACACTCTCTCCTAAGCTGTGGAATAAACCATTCCAAAAAATATAAGAATAAAAGAATATGTTAATTTATTTTAATAAGAAATTTTTCAGAAATGTTCAGTTAGCAAACTGAAATATTACGATTACTGAAGAACCAAGTTTCTCCACATTCTGGAGTCTCCTCATTCATTATTCTTAATTGTTTATAATGGCAAGTCATGACGGTCTTTTGCAACATTATTGTTTGAGAAAACACTGATAAGTAATTGTAATTCAAAGTAATTTTAAGTCAAATAGCAAAACTAATCATTTCTGTATGGTACAATTTTAAATGAGGATGTTTAAGGACAAGTCGACCATTAAGGTCATTATCGTCCAACTCCTAAGGTACTCATTTGACGGTTTAGATTAATACTGGATACTGGATAAGCCAATGCTATAACAACTAAGATTGGATAATGCTGGAACAATTTAGATTAATTCTTAATTAATGCTGGTTCGGTTTAAATTATAATTTATTTTCTTTTATTATTTTTTTCAGAAAATGTTATTGCTATCAGATATTAACATTTTAATCTAATTTTTTAATAAGATTAATAATTTTTTTGGCCCATAAAGATTCAAGTAACTTTGATTTGGTACAAGGATCGTTTCCTAAAAGTTCATCCATTTGTTGGGCATTTTATGTTTCTCTCTTTGCTTCTGATAAATCATTAAGCAGTTAAGTGTATTAAGTGTAAAGCATTAAGCCAACACACATGATTTAATGGTTTGATGAATGATTAGATAATTTTTTAAAGTTCAACTGTCTCAAGTGTGCACAAAAATTTATTCTATTCTATTCATTCTAAATAATAATTTAGAACTTTTTATAAAGTTTTTAACTTTCAATTGTAATTGTTTTTTTTTTCTACTCCATTTGTGAATCTGCGACTGTCAACACATCTCGACAATCATCACATTTGATGGCTGTATTTCATTGTATTTTTAAATTTAAGTAATTACAAGTTTTTAAATTTTAGTTTTTAATTGAATAAAATTATTGTATTACAGGGCGAAAATGACCCAGATGGTCGAAAAGCGCAAGGAATGTATCTAAATAAATAAATTGTATAAAGTTTCTGTATATTAATTAAATAAAGGAATAAAAACAAACGCTTCTCTAGGACAAATTGGGTTAAATGGAACTGGATGGATATGGAAGATTGATCCTTCAAACTTTAGAAAAAAAAAAAAGAAGCTTTGTGGGATAAACATACACAGTAAATTCTTCCAAATTTTGTAGTACCTACAATAGTTTTAACGTATAAAAAAAATTTAATAGTATTCATGTATACAAAAGTAAGTATTAATGTATAAAAAATTGAATTACTTTTTTCAAATATTAATTCATGGTTTTTTTTCTTTTTACGCTTTATGTATGGTTTTCTTATTAATTTTTAATCTGATTAAAGTTTCAGTTTTACTAATTTCTTTCCTTACATATATAAAAACTCTAAAAGTAATGAAAACAAATCTAGAATCAACATAAATTATAATTGCCTTGTTAAAGAGGTTGGTTACAGAAGGTTGAGGGGCGATGGTTGGTTTTTACACATCCAAAAAATTTCATTGAGGCTATGTATACCACAAGAAGCTATTAAGTAAATTAAAGAAGGTATATGACATTTGTATTACCATTATACTCGTATGTGTACCTTATTTTGATGGGATTTGAAGAAGTTCCTCAAAATTAAATAAAAAATTATTATATGTTTCAAAAACTGCTATATTTTTCTTGATGAATTCCTTAAAGAGTTATTCTTCAAGAAAAATAAACTGATCTAGTTTATTTTCCACAGTCATTCAAATGATTCGAATGACATTAGGATTAATTCTTGAAGTAATATTTTACAGTATGTGGACTTAATATGATATTGTTTTATTTATAAATGTATTTATAATCTTTTATCATCTTATAAACATTATGTACATAAAACCGGACTAATTAAACATTCGATAGCCTGCAGTAAACCAGCGTGGGACCACAGTGTAAGGCATATTTTATCAACGTTAAAAGCCTCTACACCTTTCATCAGGTACCTGCAGAGGGCGGAGGATATAATAATTCTTTTAATATTATCTTTTTTAAAAGTCTTCACTCCACTATAAATCACAATATGGGCAACATGAGTAAATTAACAAAGAGCTGTAAACATCCCCAATGTCCTAGGGAACAATGAGGTTTTTATATATCGGTGGGGTCTGGAAATATTTATAAAAAACAAAACAAGAAGTTAAAAAAACAAAAAAAAAAAACAAAAAACTCATGAATTTTCAATCAGACCCTTGTTAATGGTCAGTCAGGGTTGAGTCGTTCTTTTTCTAGGTCTTTCTTTTCTTCGAGGCGGTAGTCGGAGGTGTTCCCTAAAATTAGATATGTATCGGAGGGCGGGTAACAGATGCAGGGGCCTGTGTGTACCAGGGTCGCGACCCTAAATCCTACCAATGGGTTCGTAAACTGTTAACACGTCCTGGGGTTGGCAGACTATTTTAGCCCAGGGGGGAACTCCTAGCGAACTATTCGGGTACGATCCCAGGGCGAACAGTTACTGAAATACCTCACCAACTTCGGCATTCTCTCCTAGCGAAATAGCTGTCATGTTTAAACGTTTATCTACGGTGGGTATGATATCGCACATCGTTCGTATTAGATCATAGAATCTTAACGCATAGAAAATCTGGATTTGACTTTTTTATACCCATATGTTTTTTTTTTTTTTTTTAGATGTAAAATGTTAAGCCTCCAAGCCTCGTATTATTTCAATAATTCACCTAATCATCCAGATTACATGCCATAATTTTCGAATATTAGGCAGACTTGGTCTGTCTTGCTTATAGAACCCTTGTAGCCCTGAAGATGCCACAATAGGCTAATATTTGGCACGTGGTGACATGATTAGTTGAATTATTGAAATCTTGCGAGACTTCAAGGCCTAATAATCTATTTTTTTTTTTTTTTTTTTGGTTTTATAGCTAAGAGTTCTGCAGATTCTAGTTAACCTTTATCTTTACTGAATATAAAAAAAAGATATTCAGTGGTTTATTGTTGATCTAAATTTAATTGTTTAAAAACACACAAAAATTGTAGGCGTTTTTCAGGCAAAATCTCGAATTAAATTAAAACAAAAAATGTTTTTACAACTTTTTTTTGGTAAAAGAATAAAATGATATAAAAATAGTTAATAAGAGTATAAGAGTAAAATAAAATTATGTAGCCACAATCCGGCATTTTCTAAAAATCCACCACATTTATCACCCTTGAGGCCATGAAAAGTTGCATTTAATGATGAATCAATACTTGATTGATATGATATGTTATTCTCTTTTTAATTTATTGTTATAAGTATCACCATTGTTTTGATGAAACAGTATGGAATACTGCTCAAATAAATACTGTGACTCTAAAAAAATGAAAATGTAATTTTGAAAAGAAAGATTAAAAATTATAAAGCCTATAAAGTAGCTCTATACGTTTATTGTTCCTTGTGATAAAAAAATGATTTCTAATGAATAGTAATACAAATAGTTGAACGCTGAAATATAATAATGTAACACTTCTCTGGGTTAACAATATTTATTCAACGAAAATATAAAAATAGTCAATGCCACACGAATTATAAAAACACGAATACTAAAGCAGGTTATGAAAATTATCACTTTGCAACACAAATCAAGACAAAGACTAAGACTAACTGGTCCAGTCACTCGCTCCTTATATATAGACGTAAAAGGACTAGTGGATGGTTCCAGCTCTGCTTGGATTGAACTCGAACAATCTAGTCCCAACACGTGCTCTGACGGTTCGCTCCAACCGCTATTTCGTTCCAACAAAAGGTCTGGGATTTTAAACCATATTTTTATTTATTTAACGATTTAACATTACATTAATATGTATCTTCCAAACCATCTGAATTTTTTTTAATTTTAGATTTAGATATATTTTCCTTCAATGAATAGACATAACCGTAAATATTATATATATATAAGCTTTATAATATAAAAGGCAATATTGTATCGAAAATATTTCCTTTTATTTATTTGAGAGACTTTTAATTCAATCATATTTTATTCTAATGATCAATTATTTTCATTCCATTAAAGATCCTAGATAGATTTAATAGCTATCCTTAATATCTTCTAGTAAAAGAATATTTTCATATTAAGTTAAAAATCTTTGTTGGAGTACAGTATATTTCATGATATATAAAATTTTGAGTTAAAATTGTACAATTCTTGAATCAATTAATAAAAATATGGTATTTTATCATTATTAATATGAAAATTTAAGAGCATTGTGCTTTATTTCAAGTGTCAAGAATGTCACAAATTCAATAGGATATAATCAGATCCTGCGTGAGAACCCATGAAACTGTCTTAGTTTACATATGCATGGACATATCGCAGCCCATACTGTCAGAATGCTTTTAGAATGTGCGAGCTTATATTGAGAGCTATCATTCAGGGAACAGCTAAAGGACACAGGATACGGGACAATAAAAGTACATTATATTTCAAATTTATGATCATGCAGAACACTTCCCGGGTCAACTCCCAGCGTGGGCCCGTTATGGAACACAATAAATCTCACTTCGCAAAAATAAAGATAGGCAGGAGAATATAAATATCATAACATATATATCCGATGTCCTGTTAAATAGTACCAATAGAGTCCTGGCATCAAATATCCAGGTAAAATGGAGATAGTATGTAAAGAAACGTCTTTTATTTATAGTGGTTTGTGATAAGCTGACCGCGGGATTAATTATGGTTGACCCTAGTTTAATCATTCTTCTATTTGTTTATTTTTTAAGCTATTTAATTAGTAATCTTGTTATTTAAGATATAATTTCGTTCGGTTATGATAAACTTTAAAAGATACATTCAATTTATAGCAATTTATAATAGGCAAGTGTTTTCTCATATTAATTTTTTTTAACTTTAAATCTGTTACTATATTTTATATACATACATATCACACACATACTAATTCTGATATTACTTCGATCGCAACGAAGGAAGATGGCACAGTAATTTTAACAACACATAACAACCACAGACTGGCATCAGAAAAAGACAGATTCTTTATAAACAAATGAAAATTTATGCTTCATGCATATAAACAAATTCATGCTTTTATGTTAAATTGCACGGACGCAACCACAGGCTAAATAACGACACGACCACAGAAGACATGCCTGTTAGAAGGCGGCTAAAAAGAAGTTGGATGAGAGACCTCTCCCGAATTAGTTTCAAACCCGGACACAAATGCTGCTGGGAACTTTCCATGCCCATACCCAAAATCATTCAAAATACTAGGAAATAAATATTTATTTATTTATGTTTCCCATGTAGATTTGCACCTGCGTTGTGGCGCATCGATCAAATTTGGTCACTGCTGCTTTTGACTCTGACTAAAATAAATATATTTTGTAATTTCCCTATGTTTAAACTATGTTTAAAACTAGAGTAATAACATCCGTAAAAAAATACATAACAATAACGTAATGTGACGAGACCTATCCTTTTTTGAAAATTTGAGAAATTTTGAACTATTACAGACATGCTAAATGTAATAATATAAGGATAAAAACGTTTAAATAAGGGCATTCTCAAATAAATCAAAAATAAGTTTGTTCTTAAGGTACAATTATAGGTAGAAATCACATTGTTTTAAGTTTAAAATATTTAGCAATTTAAAAGTAATGTTCTTAAAGCGTGAGAATATAATATTTAACATATAAATGATATTCCTTTTTTTTTTTTTTTTTTTTTTTTTTTTTTTTTAAGGAATGACATCATGTTATATATTTTATGAAGCAATTACAAGAAGGTATACAATGTATGAGCTGACAGTGCCTGTACCATCGACCCGTGAACAATTTATGTCAAAGGCATTATGTATGTACATATGTATACATTAATACATGACAATAAGCTGCTTGAATATTAAATGGACGCTGATAATCCAATAAACCTCAACACATTTTGATTCAAAACAATGTGGATCTTCTCTAGCCAAATATATGATGGTATAAGTTGTTAATTTGATTGTTTTCGTTAATTTATCCGTGATTAGTACTATAAATAACAAAGGTTTTTGGAGAATAAATTCAGTAAAAATCAGGATAGGGAGCTTGAAATATTGGATTAGGCCAAGTTATGTAATTTAATAAATAGCCACAGATATGTTTTGCTATTTAAAAAATCGTGAGATTTTTTTACAAAATCTGGTTTCGATAACAAAAGTTTGTAATCGCGGATAATGAAGAACTAAAATTAGAAAAAACTAAGAAACTATAAAAACTCGGTTTTATCAAATAAATCAGACTGAAGTAGTGATGTAAAACTATTTAAACTATCGGTAGTTTTTAGTAATTATCGATAATACCTAACATCGAAAACTTTTTTTAAAGAATAAAGTGATAGCCTCTGCCTCTAAGCACCCTTGTGCTGTATAATTCATAGAAATAGAAAATAAATAAAATTTAGCAGTGTAATTTTATTTATGTCACTAGAAAAAAATGCTTACCTACTCTATAAAAAAAAATTAACTTCAAGAAAAAAATATAAGAATAAAAAACTGAATGAATGGTTTGCTCATAGAATGCCAGTCCCTTGTCTTGAAAAATACTTGGTTAATGGCATATAAACAAAATCACAGTTTTTGTAAAAAAATCTTCCAACCTCTCTTAATCAACTATCTGAAAACAATTTTTTGAAGTATACATGTTCCGAGGTAAGGTATGTCTAGACAAATGTCACAGGAACTTTTTTCTTCAAAAACTCCGATACATTCGAGGATTGCGTTCCGAATGTTGTCATCAATCAAATTAACTATTTCAATAACTTGGAATCCTGGTTTCATGGCTACTTGAAGAGGGTTGGTTTAGCATTCGTCTAAGTACAGTTTCTTTGACCTTTTAATAAAGTTTTTATTCGTTATTTAGTTTTTATTATATAACGAAGACTATCGATAGGATTACATCACTAGACCGAAATGAATCTTCTAAACATTGGTATTTATGTAATATACAATTAACTCAATAAATCTTATTATTTTACGGACAGTTTGAATGCAACATAGACTCTTTAAGTGTACTCTTCATTCGGAAAATATTAAGTCTTACCTCTTCCCGTAAGGGTCATTACGCGTAAGTGCCATCAAGGCTTGAAGACTCAACCAGGAACAGAAGACGGGAACTGTTAGCGAACTGGAAAGAGTATCATCATCCGCTGTTATAAAACGGACCACTTAGTGAGTGCTTCCATCAGTTTAAAACCGTCAACAACACTTTTAAACTTTCTTAATAGCTCTCCGGTTTATAGGATCCCTGAAACACTTGATGAATCCACTAAAAGTGCTTTAGGGGAAGAATTTTATAATTCATTTCGGTCCCGAGTGTCCGTTCCGCGGAGGGCAACGATGTTGTCCGACAATCTGACTCTATCTTAGACATAAATCTCAAAACACTTAGCAACTTCAAGAAGCGACGATATTAATGTCGGGAAGGATTTCTTCTCGAGGTAGTAATTGTAAACTTTAAAACTTCGTAAAACGAGGTTGTTTTGTTTATATCTCATGACCGTAAATAGGGAGTGATCTCAACTTTATTACTTAACTAAAACAATTTTCCTCGTTTAGGAGTACATTTATTTGTCATAAGTTTAACACTTAATAGCAAAGATGATTACTTGAGATATAATGAAACTTGTACTTGGTATTTATGGACGCATTTTATTTTCTTTATAAATTAACATTTGTGCATTAATTTAATAGCATATAATTAATTATTTCACCCAGGGAATATTTTCATTCATTACTAATTATTTAATTCATCTTCAAGAAATTGCTCTGATTATTACATGTTTTTATTGAATTCTTATGTTAATTATTATTTTTATCACTCTGTTTGATGTAACAAGCCTTGAACATTATATTACTTATAAACTGCTTATGTTCAAATTAATGACGAAATCACATTCCGTAATTGAAAAAAAAATGTTTATAATTGAGGCGTAGAATTCCAAAATCAGCCAAGTCCAATTTCCAGATTTTTTTTTTTTTTAAAATAGTTTTTCTATTAGATTATCTGGCTGGATTTGGAACAGACCTTATTTTTGTAGGGCCGTTTTCAACATGATTTAGTCTCTTTTGGAAGAAATCCTTCACCTAATGATAATCTAATAGAAAAACTATTTTTAAAAAAATAAAAATCTGGAAATGGACTTGGCTGGTTTTGGAATTCTACGCCTCAATTATAATGTATGTTCATTGAAGTAAATTAGTCAAAACACGACTTAAAAAGTAAAACATATAGTTATAAGTAGGTATATTTCATAAATAGTTAACTCTAATCGAAATAGTTACTGCATAGTAAGCTGTCAAATCTTGTAGGGGAAAAAAAAAAGTTAAAGGAGTGAAAGGCTTTTTTTAATATATTATCATTAGTTTTATTCTTAATTATAACCATATATTCTTTTACAAAAGTTGCTTCTTCATTACTCCTCCTTAAGCTTCCTCTTTAAGTCTTTTATATTCGAGGTGTCGGATCAACCATGGATTTTCATTGATCTCAGTCTCTCGCCAGGATCCTCAGATTCCCTCTTCCCTCTTGTTTGTTCCAAATTGAAAACCTATGTGCTGTATAGGTCCGCTTTGGTCTCTCTTTAGATCTAGTGCCCACAGGTTTGGCTGTTAATCACATTTTTGGATATCTGTCTTGACTTATTCTGTGAACACGTCCAAACTATTTGAGCTGACGCCTCTTATGGTTTGTGTTAGTAATTGTTAGCTCTTCTTCAATGGTCTCGTTCCCGATCCTATTCTTCTTGTCTTAGAAGCCACGCGCCGGAGAATTTTCATTTCTGCAGCCGTTAACCGGCTCCAGTCTTTACCCAAGAGTACCCAGCTCTCTACCCTACACAAAAGATTTGATAAAATATAAATTTTTGAAAATTCTGAGTTTCACATCTTTTTTATATATGTATTAGTATTGCAGAACTGGTAGTATGCAATGCTTACTTTGCTAATCCTAGTCAACATCTCTTGTTCTCCTTTCTTATTCCTACAAATGATTGTGCCCAAGAATGTTAATTCCTCCACTACTTACAGTTCTTGTCCGTAGCATACAATATGCACACCTTCAGGATTTCTTCCTACTTGCACGATTTAACTATTATTAATTTTCATCATCGTGTATTTCCTGGCAAGTTCTACTTTTAAAGTTAATATCATTCAATAGTTTATGATATGTTTTGAATTCATAACATAATATTCAGAGAAATGAGGAACGATATTTATTGATATGATCCACATCCTAGGATATGCGGATGACCTAGATATTATTGGAAGAACCCAGGTTGCAGTGCGCGCTGCTTTCCTGGCTCCTGAAGCAGCAACAGGACAATCAGGACTGCATATTTATGAAACAAAAGTCAATATACGTATATGACTTCCGAGGTTAGCAACATGATAAATGCTGTTCAGTTTTTTTGACCAATATAAGTTCGAACAGACAAACAACGAATTTGTCTAACTGGGAAGCCTGATAACTGTGGCTAATGACACATCAAGGGAAATCGAAGGAAAAAGCTATTGCCACTTTGGACTAGGAAGACATATACGAAGCAAATAATTATCAAGAACCATCAAACTATGTCTTAATGGAACTTTAGTAAGACCTATACTAAGATCAGAGTCATGGGTGATTTCGTGGTCGGAAGAACTAGGAAAGACGAATCTTGAAATTTGGACAGATATACCATAGAAGAGGGATATGCACCTTTCTTATTTCAAGCCTGGTTCCACGAAATGAATTTCAACCGTTTATCTTGTCTGGAACATATATGTACGAACTATCTGATAATAAGTTCATCCGACTGGAAAGCCCATCCTTCAATGAAGACCTCTCGTCAAATAATGTTATGTTGAGTTTACCTTGGTATTCGACAATACTGCCATCCTTGAACTACATTTGTTTCTGTTCAGGATCCAGAGAAAATGAAGGGTGTTGGAACTAGGAAGAGAGGGTAAGGGTTTATGTTAAACAGACGAGATCATTACTCGGCAGAGAACAGAGTTTAATTATATCGGATTTATGGTCGTCATGAAAAGGGAAATGGTGCGGAGACAATGAGTGAGAGGGTGGAGGGGCCATAACTCAGGGAGTAATGGAGTTGCATTAAGGTGTAATCCTGGGGGCAGCGGGAGGAGTACGCTTCTCCAGGATTATCGCCTGGATTTGCATAGTGTCCTCTCTGATCCTTGTCTCGGATGGAAGTGGTCCTTCCATTCCCATCTTAGACTTAGTAGGTCTTTACGCAATAGAGATTCCAGAGAGTTTAGCAGTTTATAAAGAATATCTATTTGTTTTTATATCATTTCGTAAGTTCAAATTCAAGTAATTGAAGTTATAAGTGGAAGAACAGTGATGTTCCAAAAATACCAAAACAATATTAAGCTAGCCATTTTGTAGCGTAAATATAGTTATATGATTGAGCGGAACAAGAGTAAAATTCTTATCTATCCTATCTTTTGATATGGTATAAATGGTGATCAAATGATGATTTAAAGTTCGAGATAAGGTTCTTTCACTTAGTGTCATATCAATGTTTTGCTTCCACAAGTGAAGCTGTACAGCGGGAAAGTTTCTTTCATCCCAAGAAAATCCAGGAAATTCCAAAAGTAAACAAATACAATACGACCATTACCTCATGAACATCAGCAATTTTACAATGGAGTACTGCAGCTATCAAAAAACTTGGCTGACAGCGGTGACACTGAATAAAAGTTCCCTCATGAGTATAAAAAACAATTTTACAATAAAAGTTTACAATAAAAACAAGTTCTGTTTAGTGTTTTGCCTTATCTAAAATAACTAAATGCAACCTATGTATATATGTAATATTATTGAAAAAGTATTTGCATGATTAGGCCTTACATTTTTTATAAACTTCAGAGTTGACACCAGAGATGGACTGTTTCAGTAAAGATATCTAAAAAAGTAAAAAGACAGACTAGTAATGGAAACTCATTTTAAATTATCCTCAACATAAGTGTTTATAGCTGTACATTTTTAAAATTTTATATGCCTATTAAAGGAGTTATCTCTCAACTATTAAACAATAATCACTCCCTTATATTTTTCCTTAAAAAAAAAAAAAATATTGAGAATTAGAACATTAATATTCCACAATAAAATTTAGAATATAAATACAAAACTGATAGATTAGGTATGTGATTTCATATTTTGAAGTTATATTTACATAGATCTACAACTTTAAGATGCTATGTTTTTTCATTGAAATTAGGTTGCTGTTTTTTTTTTCCCAAAAACGTTTTTTTTTTTTCTTTTGGGAATACTATTGCTCTTCTACTCATGCGTTCAATTATAACGAAGTGCTTCGATCAAGTAAGGTTATTATCATCGCTCATATATGACCAGTTTCACAATGATCAGCATCATCAATGAAATCCTGGGGTTATACTCACAGGCCCAATGAAGAACTTTTTTTTTCAAACGAAGTCACAAAGTACCTGAAAATAACACATCTCTCGGCTTTTTATACAAGTATAAACATGTTGGCGAACCCTTTTGAGGACACTAATATTAGATATCTACTCGTTCACTACTACTAATATTATTCACTATCACAATAATATCAGCAATATTATTCATTAGTAATAATATTACTAATATTATTCACTACACACTAATATTAGATATCTTCTCTTCCTTAACAGTGCCGAATATATAAACTTTTCTCCTTGTAAACACTATGTTATTAAGGAATACATCTATTAAGATTCAAGAAAAAAATAGTCAAGGAATTTACTAACTGAACATTGAGCATCTTAAAGTAATGCTTAAATTAATACAAATTAATTAATTTTGTCCCAGAGATCCGATTATTCATTATACTATTATTGAATTTTTTTATTTGTTTATTTGTTTAAAGTTAATTTATATAGTTCTAAATAATTGTTAAGAATGTCGAAGAAAATTAAATTATTAAACTTTTTTTTTAAACTTGAAATATTCATAAATGCTTGAATTTTTGTGTTACTGAACCAAGTTAGATAAAATGCTAAAACAAAATCCATAAAAACCAGGAACCCTATCTGGGTGCAGGACGCTTGAACCAAGTTTAACATTCGTTAGCACATCTGTCATGTACTGGACTGTTCTAGTAATTCCGAGATGTAGAAACATGCAGTTTATAACGTCAACAGCGCGCTCTTAAGGTAAAAAATGGGAACCTTCCTAATGGATAAGGGATAGAGGCTGCTAAAAATGGAAAACTTCCTTGATCGTTCCGGGACTGGTTTCCTGAGTTTTAGCGCCACGCACATTGTACATTTAGTTTTATAATGTCTTTTGATTATCATTGATAAATGAGATCATTATCACTAATTATTAGTAAGTAATATTAGCAATAAATTTTAGTTATTGCGAATAACTGATTCAAAATGAGAATGCATCTATTCAAAACATTCTTTTGATAAAATTCATCTGTTCTGATTGCCGAGAAAAGTGGTATAGACTACTGTATTATACACTTAGTGAGAAATAGCTTGATATATGCTAATTATATAAATATTAATTTCCCCCACACGTGCCAGGGTACGAGATGCCAACGACCGTATCAACCCGACTTGCCACAATATTTTATAGGCGGTGTTAGCCGGAGAAGATAATGCTCCGAGTCGGATTCATAAAAAGAGACTCTATCTGATCGGAAGGCTGTGAACGGATTTGGGTCTGATAGCAATAAGTAGGATTGAATTATAGCCCTTAGATAGTGATAGGTATAAATATATCAAAATAGTTCTAGGTATTTTCCAAGGGCGCCGGCTATATTTCTATAGTTCTTCAATATAATAACTAATATTATAGACATGTACCGAATTTCCAGGTTATAACATATACTTATAAATTTTGACTGCACAGTTTAAAATCGAATATCTTATCTCATTTCATATCTGCATTTTTATTTTATAAATGTTTTTAGTTGGTGTCGTTTATCAATGTAATATTATTTCATCAACAGTATAGTCCAGGAAATTGTACTCAACTACAATATACTTTATGGAAAATAAACTGAAATTGGGATCCTAGTGTTTACTAACAAAGGGGGATTATAACAGTTTACAATCCCAAAGTTTGCTGGTACGCATAGAGCCAGGTTACATTGGGATTTTTCCCAAGGGAGTAAAAAAACTCGGTTATGACGTTCTTCGGAGGGGAGGGAAAATGGATATCCCGAGCCATGCGATGCCAGGTTAAAGATCCCTATCCTAAATATGACCCTCACTGTATTAAAATCTGATTAGCTTAGTAGCAATAATGTGATGTTAATTAATAGACAAACTGGGAGGGGGTAGAGGATATATCCCAAGGGGTAGCCAGGAATATTTAAAAAATAATGAACACAAAATAATTATCAAGGTGCCGCATGAAATGTTTCTTTTTTTTTTCCGAATCTAATATGGCTGTTGCAGAGGAATTAATATTCTCAGAAGGAAATCACTAAAAAATTATTGATTTTAAACTATTTTAATCTAAAAATAAAGCGATAGGTTAAATGATTATCAGGATTTCCAGTTACAACTTTTTTATTTTGGAAAGCCAACGTGTCAATCCAACTTGTGGATCTTCATCAGGGCTAAAAGAAAAACAAATATATGAGTATCTATGCTAGATACATGAATGCTTTGCAAAACTGATAATAACATGAAAGATGGTAAGCATTATACATGAATATTTAAATAAGTGGCTGGTTAGCAAGATATAATAAAATCTGATATTTACCTTCTGAATCCAGAGTGATAACAAAGACTGAAGGCAAAATAAGGTGAAAGGTAGTGGTAGGGGATCAGTTCGCCGACTTCAAAAGTTTTGACTGATAATCATTGAACCTATCGTAAAGAATAACAGTTGACTATCTCTCACCTCCAAAATAAAGCAATTTATGAACTCTGACTACTTAATCGCTAAGAAGCCAATAGAAGATTCGTCCTCGTATTTTATTGATGAAATCCCACCATAAATTGTAGCTTTCAGCGCAAGTACTTGTGAAGCAACACTAAATAAAATCAAAGCTTAGGATAGCTAGTCTTAAAAACGTTAGAAAATTTAATTTTTGAATATCTTATATTTCAGATACTCTGTCCGGTGCAATATTGGAACAAAAGAAACTATTTCCTTTTCCCTTTATAGTAAGATGGCTATAATCTCGACCCAATCGCTAACAATATCCCGCCTGCAATAAAAGGAATCCTTTGCAATCTGCATTCCCAGTGTGTGCTCTATGGCTCTATTATTGCGGTGGGAAAAGCAACGTACTAACAGGCCATTGTGGAAGAGAGAGGAGATCCTATCTCGCCCTCAGGAACTGCAAGAACAGACTGGGCCTACGGGGATGGGATGGCGGTTCCCACCCGTTGCCTTATCAATGGCCTTGTGATCCTATCTCGACTTAATACTTAAATGGAATCTTGATGATTCGCTCTAGTATAAGTTAATGATTGGAGTCAATTTTCGGTTTATTGGTCGTCAAAGAAGGGGGAATAAAATGAAAGAATATTGTTATTTCGATGCCTGATAAGAAAGTATAATAAAAATTACACCTTAATAATATTTTATTGAGTTGCCCCTGTTTAAGTATTACCTTCAACAATTTTTATTACCTTTTTTTCGTATGCACCAATGATTATAATTATAATCACTCCGCTAAATAAACAAAGAATTAATCTAAACCACTATGCGATGTCCTGTGAAACAGAACTTAAGGGTTCAGAAAAAAAAAAAAAAAATCAACAAAAACAAAATACAAACCTTTTATCCAATAATCCTAGAATAATCCTCGTTTCTTTCAAATCAGTACGTCCTAGAATTATTCTATTATCTTCAATCGATGCTGATTCTTTGTCTGCTGTGGTAACACCAATCGTTGGAATCCTGTGCTGTTGCCATCCAGTTCTATACACCGACCATGGACCCGAACTCACCAACCAAACATCTCTTCAAAAAAGAGATTTTTTCTGCAGATTAATCTCAGCTATTCCAGCATCTCACCCAGCCTATCCTAATTTATTGAGCCATCGAACCACGTCTGATTCCTTAAGTAATTCCCTTAGCAGCTGGTTTTTCCATTCTTCATTAAACTTGTTAGCTCCAAAGATGTCATAGGATAGGATAGTGAGTCGGATAATTGTTTTATAGTATTAAATATTTGTATTTTCGGCTAATGGGACTGCTCTTGAAACAGGGATAGAGACCATCGATTACAACGCTTAGAACTCACAACTCCTCGTTTTATTTCAGAACCCAAAATATTACAAACGATAAAAAATAAACCAGTAAATCTTACATACACAACCAATTCCAAACCTTTCAAATTTCGTCAATATTAAGTCTGTTGCATATTTCATTTTACTCTTAGATACTACACAGCCAGCCTTAACCAAGTGTAAAAAGACAGTCTACACAACTTTTTTTTTTCCTGATCCGTGAGAATATAGAAATAAATAAGCAAACGACGTAATGGAACGATTTTGTATGTACCGGTTTACCTTATCCGAACAGTTGTTGAATGTTGATTATTCGAGTATTAATTTATATATGCCGCAAGCAATATATTATACCTGAAATTATTGGTATAGTGAACATGTGGTATAGTGGTTAGCATGGCGACCTACAATACTACAGGTCGCAGTTTGCGGTGAAACTAGAATTTTTTAAAAGGAATAAACAGTCCCTCAAATAGTATGTAAAATGGAGGTCCCGAGCCTATACGATAGCAGGTACTCGTTAAAGATCCCTATCCTAATTATACCTGGATAGGCAAAATTTAGGCCTTCCACTCCAAAATCAGATTAGCCTTAGTGGCATAAAATGACGTTAGGCAAATGAAAATGATATTCTTGAAGTTTAGAGGCTACCGCACGTTGTTTAAGTAAAATAAAATAAAGAAATTGAAAGAAAAACAACGGTGGGAGGGGCTTCTGGAAACAAGGAAATGTGAAGTAGAAAAAGAGGGCATGAGTTCAGTTTAGATGATAATCGTCAACACAAGCATTATGTACAGAAAATTTTCAAGAAGAAAAAATATGATAAAATCGAATGGCAGGCACTGATAACGCAGGTGCAAATAAATTTCAATATTTGGATGGATCACCTGTGGTATAGTGAATAGCATAGCATCTTACAATACTAAGATTCAATGCGGGTTTGCGTCCCGAGGTGGTCCTAGGATTTTTTAATGGAAGTAAAAAATGCTATGCCGTCCCTCGGATAGGACGTAAAATGGAGGTCCCGAGAGTGTACGATGTCAGGTATTCGTTAAAGAACCCTATCCTAATTATACCCGGATACGCAAAATTTAGGACTCCCTCTGTAGCATCGTTCGATTAGCCTTAGAGGCCTAAAAAGATGTTAAATAAACAAAACAAAATCAATAATTGGACGGCAATTAAAACATATTGATATATTGTGGATTACTATGCTTAATTATTACAATTTCATCTTCTGGTTGAAAGATATGGAACTTACGTTTTTGATATCAAATATCTTGAATCGCAGAAAATTAGGGTAATTTTGTACATAATATGTGGCATGAATCTCGAACGAATTGGATACATGTTATAGGTATTTAAGAAGGTAATAGAAACACGAATGAGGGTAATGGTATTCTGTTTCTTAGACCGAAAAAGATCTCGTCGACAACTTTGGACCATTCCTACCCGAATCCGACTCGGACCATTCACAGCTAATACAATCCCATTCGAAATTTCCTTAAAAAGACAAAAATACTCGAGCCTTGACACGAGCCCCGAATAAGGAATCGGAGTTGCCGAGAGCACTCAACACAGAGTCGTGATGGAGCCGGCAAACTGATTAACGATCAGCGCTTGCCCTCAGGCTCTGGAGAACCGTAAAGTTTAACAAGTCCTCAAAATTCAGGCGCCCCCTTCTCCACAAGCTAAATGAAATTTTTGAGTAATTGTTCTTTGGCAATGGCCATATCTTATGCGAGGGTCGGAGGTCTTGGGTCAGTTAAGACATTCCGCTTAGCATAAGGATAGGTTAACCTTTCTTCGGCATGTTCAACTCAGCTTGTAAATGCGCGTGTTTACAAGGAGCGTGACTAACGGATAACCTCTCCACTGTTTAACATTCTGCCTGCCTGTGGACTTCATTGATTAGGGATCCTGTTACTTAGGGAGATGTTTAAACATTTCATCGGAGGGCGAATTCAAGGAATATAATAAATAAGGGATACGACATGGTTCAAACCCCGTAAAGGTATTCATATAGGTTAGCAGTTTTGGGGTACTTCATAATTCACCGTTGAAATTGTACCATTTAATTGCATAAATCACCAAATATCCAAAAGTTTGCGCCCTTCAAAACAGAGAAATTTACCTTATACCACAATCTTTTTGTGTTTCCGATTTGCCGATATGACAATATACCTACTCATTCACAGATGGGATTAGTAATATATGTAAATAATTCATTATTCATTTATAAGGATGGACATAATAAATGAACAATGAAGACGTAATGACGTGCAAAGCTGGAATCGTTTAGTGGAGTTACCCTGTTTTGTTAAAGACATTTTTCATTCGACGTTAGACTTTTGGAAATTATTTCCAATGATCACTTATTTGGCGGTAAATTTTTGGCAGTACGTAAGGTTTGTACTAAAGTATTGGTGCAAATTTTGTAGAATACAATTTATAGACATGATAAAACAGATATTAATGATTATTCTAAAATATTTATATATTTTTCATTTGGACAACTTTTTTTGTTAGGCTTAGGAATATCTTGCAACAAAATTTATTTTTTCATTCATTCAGTGAATCTTTAAAGTTAATTAACAATATAAATATAGGTGTTAGATTAAGAAAAAATTTGATGTAAGTAACAATCGAAATGAAAATTTCATAAGTGAGAAAAAGTAGTTCAAATTAAATTATATGGGGAAAGACCGACGAAAAATGAGGAGGAATCCTTTTTAAATGGTGAATAAATATTTAAGGCAGTGGTTGGGTAAATATTCATGGAACAAGGTTTACAGCAGGCTGCTGGAGGTAACTGTTCAACGAAGCAATTCGCGCAGAAATGTTGAATGAGATAAAAAGAGAGTACAGTCTCTCAGCTGTGGCTATAGCCAAGAGCCTACTAACTGAGGTAATAATACTAAGTCTTTCTGAAGTATCCTAGTAACTTTGAACTTCTAAGTTTAACGCATCAATAAATGGAAATTAATGTGTACTTTGGAATACAGAAAACCTCAGTTTCTTATAGCGAAATTGTGTAAATTTATTGTTCAAAGCGAAATATTCTTTTGATTGTATATGTCATATACCGTAATCCGCAGAACCCAAATTAATATAATTCTGTTTAATTCATAATTATTTATTTTAATTATACCAATTTATTAGCGTACCTCAATAGTGCGGTATTAGTGGTGTAGATAAAAAATAAATTAAGAAATCAGATTGATATACGCAAGTATATGATCTGTTTCAGTTAGATTTTTTTTTTTTTTTTTTTTTGGTATCATGAGTGATTTACTAGACTTTCCAATAATAGCTGAATTTTGGGCTGGGATAGTCGAGAGTGTTGGAGCTTTAGCGTGCTTCAACGGCGGTTCGAAACCGCCCTGGCAGGGTTGGCTTTTATATCGTGGAGGCACCACGGAATAAATCTCGTGTAAGATAAATTTTATCTTCTAATTAAATTGTTTTAAAAAAAATAGTTTTACATCAATACAGTGGAGCAGTTAATTATAATCATGAAGCGTATAATTATAAGCGAAATGCGATAAAAAAAATACAGATTTTAAGAATCTAATTAATAGCCATAACATTGTGAAATGGGTTTTCGAAAAAGAAATGAGGAAACTAAGGTTGGAGGATTCTAGGTGTCCAGAGCTACCACCTCCCCACTAACTAGTGTAAAAAAGAATTTCCTCTTTGATGTAAGGGCTAGGGGCTGGGTTAATTAGGGAACAAATTCGTTCCTTTGGCATCTACTGTAAGGGGCCAATAATTACCATTTATTGCTCTTCGTCGAATCCCTCCAGTAATTACTGATTTATTTATGAACACTTTTTATCAGCGCCTCATCTCTTTTCTGAGAGTTAATAATTACAGTTGATTATCGCAGTTTAATGTTTGAGGGTGCGTCACCGTAAACAGCATAATGAAAACGTTTTATTATTCTTTACAAATTAAAAGAAATTAATTTTATTTCATAGGTAGAATTATTAAAACGTAGTATATTTATTATGATTATCAATCTTCTTCCTTTCTTCTAGAGGAAATCATCTAAATACAATCTTAGTGAAATGTAAAGTTCCAACCATGAATTAATTATTCCAAAGAATCTCACGTTAGCAAGTAGCACCTTTAGGATCAGAATTGCAATCACTGAATATCGTCAAATTAGTATTAACAGTTCCTTTCGCGTAAGGCGCAATTTTCACTCAATAAAGTTCACCACTTCTAATTTAAAACTAGATGGGTATTGCTTTTTTCAAAATATGTATCTGTATACTTTAAACTAGGCAAATAATAGTTTATACTAATGATATTTAAACTATCCAATACTATCACTATCATGGAATGAGACGAGATAGAGGCGGCATACAGTCGCTCCTTTATCTGAACTGCAGTGGAAGAAGGTAGGTGACAAGCTATCCGCATTAGACGGCGCCTGTTGGTGAGGCTTCTACAGGCCAGGGCAGCTTCTATCTTCGGCCTGGAATCCGTTCTATGTCGACCCAAGGAGGATGCTATTGTTCCAAGCTGCTCCGAAAACTTGTTTAGGTTTTTATATTTTATAATGTGGGTTTAAAATAATTTTTATTTTCGAAAAATTATAATTCAAAACGTCAGAGAAATAATGAAAGCTCAAATTATCAACGTTGCAAAAAACTACTAGAGACACAAAATAATCATGATTTTATGTACTGAGCAAGACCAAGCCTTTATTCCAACAGACAAGATTATATGATTTTGCTATACGTTGAAATGTTTAATTTTGGGAAAAAAAAAAAAAAAAAAAAAAAAAAAAAAAAAAAAAAAAAAAAAAAAAAATCCAGAAATTCCTAGCATCCCAGCGCAGTTTCATTAATTGTGCTTGAAACCTTAAAAAAGAAACAGGATAAAAGTAAGCACTAAAATTTGTGTATCAGGTATCTAGTCAACATGTATTCATGTGGACATCATGTAGTCAACATAGGAGCGCTTTTAATTTTTTAAAGTAACTGTAAGAAATAGAAATGATTCTAGATCAACTAGATACTATGGTACCGAATCAGGAGGTATTCCAAGAGGCATTAACTAATACTTATAATAATGATGTTTCTCCACATATTTGATTTCTTAACACCATTTGGTTACAATTTATGGGAATTTAATAAATAGGTACTAATTTAATACTAATTTACTAATTTGATATTAATACTAATGTAATACATTGTGTCACGACATATAATATAGCGATATTTATAGTTTATTCTTATAATATTTTCTGGGAAGGTATGGAAGTAAAATCCCTTTTCACTTAACCAATATGTTACTGTTTCTATTTTATGTGTATTCAAAGTTATTTCAGGGGAAGTGTATTTAAGTGTATTCAGGGGAATTTACTGAATTTCAATTCACTTCAAATATTATGTACACCGACGCTTCCAAAATAGAAGACGGACCGAAATAGAACCACTGACCACTGACCGAAATAGAATTTTATATAGGTTACCTGGAACATGTTCTATTTTGACTGGAGAAGCAACGGCCATTTTACAAGCTCTTAACTTGATAGGGGAATCGGAAATGAAGAAGTGGTTAGTTGTAACAGACTCCAAAAGCGTCCTAACAGCAATAAAAAACTCATTTTAAGTAATTCTATTATAAGGGATATAATAAACATGTGGAGCGAACGAGCGAAAACAGTGAGTTTAGACTGGGTTCAACCCCACAGAGGAATCAGAGGCAACGAAACAGCAGACCACGCTGCCAATTCGACCAGACAAGAAGATTCGGAGCATGTAATATTATTAAAAAAAGAAGATTGGCTAACTAAATTAAAGAAAACTCTGACAGAAAAATGGAAATCGCAATGCAGGAACAAACTGTCAAAATTAGCCGAGATAAAGCAAGACTGCAAAAAATGGACCACAAGCTTAAGAAGCTCAAGAAGAGAAGAAATCATATTGTGCCGCCTTCGGATCGGGCACTGCCAGTTCGCCCATTGCTACCTTCTCAGGGGTCTGGAGGCACCCACATGACAAAAATATCGCAACTGACGGTAAAGCACATTTTACCATGGGAAGGTTTCAGTCTGTTTCTAGCTTGCTTGCGAAACCCTTGTAGCCCTGAAGATGCCAACTGAATAGGCGAAAATTTGGCATGTTATAATTATTGCCTGAATAGGCGAAAATTTGGCATGTAATCTGCATGATTAAGTGAATTATTGAAATAATACGAGACTTTGAGGCCTTAAATTCTACATCATTATTTTTTCAATTATTTTTTCTACAAGGCTAAAAAAAAAAGATGCAACAATATATATATCATACTAAGAAATAATCATGTTACTAGAGGAATATGAAGTTCTTGCAGGATTATAGGATGTTAAATTGAATTATAATTTGAATATGAAAGCTGAAATGTTAACGAAAGTATGATAAAAATCTGCTGGTCGATTATTTGTATAGTCAGAAAACTGAGATTGAATTTAATTGAAATTGAAAAGCTTGAAAAGTTAAATAATAACTTATTTGTTAATATCTTTGTTTGTGACACGAGACAAATATTCAGAAAATCATTATTTCATAATTATTTAAAGATAATAAACCATAATTCTTGAAATGTTTATAAAAAGTTTATTGAAGTACTGAAATTGTTATAAAAATTGAGGTTATATCTCGATATTCTTATATCTTAATTAATAATTATATCAGGTATTTAAAATTTTTTTTTATCTTTCTTTGAAATGTGTTATTAGCTTTTTACAATCTAAATAAATTCATTATAATCATTTTCATTATTCAATTACATTAAATAGATTATTTAATAACGTCACTAAAGTTCTAGTTGTTATTATTTCATTTATAACTTAGTAAATTCTATGACATTAGTAAATAAATATATTCAAAATTGAGATTTTATATTTCACTTTGGATTTTATTTGTTCAACGAGTAAAGGATTCCCCACTGAGCAGAACGTGGACCAGATATCCCAATGATTAACACAGCAATTACTTAGAGAGCCTAAATTTGGGGCACGGCTATTAATTATGGATGCTCTCACCAATTTCCTCACTCCCGATTAAATATGAAAGAGGTAACGCTCATCGATTAAACTCTGCAAAACGATTAGATACCCGCTATTAATTGAAATATTAAGAAATTCTTTGTTTGAAATACTATATTCATTTTTAAATACCTACTATAATAGACTTATAAGAATTACAACATATCCGAGAAGGGTTTGATACGTCCATGAATGAATCTGTATTGTATAACGTCACTAATACGAATATGTATAAAAACATAAATAAATTTTACATAGCAGATGATTTTATTAAATTTTTCTAATTTAACGATAACGATTCTGAATAAAACAGTCCATAAATTCGAAATAAAGAGGAATAGAAAATAGCTTATTGAATATTTCATATCTCGAATAGGGACAGAGGGAAAGGGGAATTATCAATCATAAACGATAAGACAAACTGTTTCTATTTTTTTCTTTGAAATATTGAGGTGGTTGAGGGAATGAAATCATTTAATTTTCAGTATGATCGATGAAAAATTGATTTTGACTTTTTTTTTTTTTGAGTGTGGACATTCAATATATTACTCGGTTAATGTGCGGTGTTGTCAACACCAAGTGTGGACGATACGTTACCGCGGTGGATTTAGAAAAGTGAAGTAGTACACTTGGCTTTTCCACCTTAGCCTGTAGCTTTGTACTGTCCAGATGGATTAACCAGATAAAGGGGTTTGGAAGGAAAAAGAAAAAAGAAGTGTCATGTGGGTTGATCAACGAGAATAACGCAAATCAAGATTTACAGTTCTATGGATAAAGCCTACCTGTGGTTTATGTACGACTTATATGAACTTGTTTTTAGTGTTCTCTTAGTTTTACACACACACACACACACACACACACATAAAAAAAAACATGGGCTTAAAGACAAGTTTTGTTTTTATCATGACAATGCTTACCTCTCACATGAAAAACATTCTGCTACGTTGCCAGTTCCTTTATAACTGACAAAAATTATAAGAACTTTACCACAATCACCTGATTTTAATGTAATAGAACACGTGTGGGCGAATTAGAGGTAAAATTAGGAAGCGTGTGATTTCAAGCAAATAAGACTTAAAAAAATATCTCCTCGAAGAATAGAACAAGCTAAGCTCAGAATTCACTAAAAAGTTGAGTTCACGACTCTATTCCAAACAGACTCAAAGAAGTTGTAGATAATAAAGCCTTGCCAACTAGTTATTGAACTAAATAAATAACCTATAAAAGTTAATCAGAAAGGTTTTTAATTTTGTCTATGTGGTGAAATTATTATTGTATTTGATTCATTTTTTTTTTTTAAATGAAGTTGAAAATTTTATTTTTTTGAGTTAAGACATATTTAAATTTAAATTATAAATACATTCGTTAGAAATTTAGTGTTTGTTTACCATAAGCATTAAAGTATTTTTTTTTTAGTTTCTATAGGGTGTATCCATTTATGGTTTATCGAGACTATATGGTTCATAACCATGACCTACAACGAACTAACTGATGGAAATTCAATTATATGGGTTACCTAGGTAAAATTTACAATAAAGTTAACAGTGGTATATATATTTAAAATACATAGGTTGTATAACTGTATATAATTCAAAAGAAAAAAGTTGGTGAATATATTTACAATTTTACTCATCGATATTGCTACATAAACCAGTAGATGTCGCCGTTAAAGAAACAAACAATAAATGTCGCCTGCTCACGGCCTACGAACTCTCGAACAATTCTTGTTCCGGCCTCGAACTTCCTAGACCTTGCAAAATATTGTTTGGTTTCTTCCGTCACAATATTCTTGACTGAATATCTTAATGAAATTTATTATAAAGCCACTTTTGTTGTAACATAGTCTAGAGGAGATGCGAATCATCTTTACCAGGTAGTGAGTTACCAATTCGGTAAGTAGCCGACAGAGGACATCAATGCAGGATACTAAAACGATAGGGGGTCCGAAGAAGAGTAGCGAAAATCAGCAGATGTAGGAGCCGGCCTATCATATTTCAGGGGGTTCGGGGAAAAGGTCTGCAATCTCCTGGGGCTGTTCTACGTCGAGAAGGGGATAAGGGGGGGGATGGGTTCGATGTGCAACAGATGGCTGAAGCTAAAAGGTAATGACCAGTCTTCGGATATGGAGCATTCGGCTTATTTATTCCTTTTAGGTGAAAATGAACTCCTGCTACATCCTCCAGCCTCACCTTCCCGTTTCGAGACATGGAACCCCCTCGACCTTCTTCTCTATTTTAAGTTCTACCTATCTCGGGATTTTATTTCAATATTTGCTCTTCTTTCACAAGACCAATGCTATCCCCAATGTTCCATCTTCGTCTTTTTACTTATGTTCGGCACTAATTTAGATTTAAATTGTCGCGATATTATTATCCCACCCGTACCTTATTATTTGACTTAATTATATATTGCAATCTGAATTGCGGAATCGTCTATTTTGACTAAACAATTCTGAATTTCCTCCTTCATCTTCCTTTAGTCTAAATAGTCTTTGGAGAACATAATATCACAATATCTGTTGTCTTTGTTCTACTTTTAATTTAAGCAGCCTAATTTCACATAATATATCCTGAACACGTTAGATGCGGCATCGGTCCCCTGGGTCCGATGTCTTACTTTCCCTTCTTAACAGCCGATTTTCACATGAAAATGTCCGAAAGTCCGAACACTTCAAACACTCAATTTAGTCGATTTTTGATGAGATTATTGCATTTTAGTTCAAAAAATGTTGCTAACAGCTGAAATTCTGTTGTTTTTTAGAATCGAACTCCGAGGTCTGATTTTCGTTAAGAATGGCGTAAATCCTGCATCGTCCTGTCCTGCGCCTATTATGTCTAGTTCCAATCCTTACCAAGAGATGATGTCCTTGAGACGCTCATTTAGTCCCCTTAATCAAAAGATAACGCTTTCGTCAAAGCATTCCCATCGGACCTCGATGCCTGTGGCTCATCCCAGCAGTCGGACCCCGATACAGTTCAATTCAGGATACCCCTTAAATACTCAGCCGCACCTAACGTGTTAATAATTGAAGGAACTGAAGAAAGTGCGATCGTTTTAATGCTCCTTGAAATTTTTTTAGAAACATAATGAAAAAGGGAACTTGTTGATTTTGCAGCAGACCCATATCCGTTTCAAAAAATTTAAACCCCTCCCCAAGTTATCACCTCTGATAACAGAGACTTCAAAGGCTCGAAGAACCACCACCCCAGTCATTACCATTGATAAGGAAGCTCCGAGGATGGGATCACTCGGAGATCGGGATCACTAGCCACTGGTCATTACTATCTTGAAGATTTCCCATCGCGCTGTTAGTACGCTTCAAAAAAAAAAAAAAAAAAAAAAAAATGTCGGGCAATAAATTACATTACTTATCCTGATAATAATTTAATTCACTAGTTATTCGATTCACATAAAAAACTTAAGAATACGGTAATAACATCCTATCCATGTAGTTTTTTGGTGATTGTTCACTAGACCTAAGGATTGTCGAATAACATGTTCAGAGGACTCGTAATTACATATTAGTTATTAACATACAAAAGTTAATTATTAATAAACAAAACTATTCGTAATAAATATCACCTGTGACATTTATTGATACGTGGATATTAAATTACGAGCAGGCGCTAGATATGACACAAAGGTTCGAGTGCTGGGCCGGTGTTTATTGAGACAAGGACTCGACAAAGACAGAACGTGACAAAGTTTTACAAAAGAGAGAGACATCTGAGAAAGTGTTGATTCAGAGGTTTTCTTCTTGTTGCCCTGCTAACAGCTCAGTGAGGGCCTTCTTTTGTTAGTTCTTCTTCCTTCTCTGCGCTTCCATCTCTCTCTACCGGGGCTTATATCTTCCTCTATTGTCATCGCTAAGTTCCAATGCTTGGGGCAATACCGTTCTTTATGTAACAGTTTGTTAGTCATAGCAAAATGTATGTTTAAGAATAATATACTGTTTTAACATAAAGAACAAAATGTTTGTGATAAGTAAATCCGAAAATAAAATCATTCACATAATGGTGAAGTTAGTGGGATTATATGAAGACCACCTCATGGTTTTAAGCACGGAATATATGGGTTCTTGTGGGTCAAACAAAGATAATTACGTCCAAGACTTAATTTTTTAATTCAGTTTGTGGAGGAAGTTTTTTGAAGTATTGTTTGCTGCATCTGAGATTTTCTGGTATACTGCAGGGTATTAAATCATTTGGTAAATAGTTCTCAGCGCTTACTCCGTCAACGCTTTTGACTGACAAACAATCAAAACTTCAATGGATGGCAGGAGTTGAGAGCTCCTTGGTTCTATCCAGTACCCTCCCTCATAAAGGTCTTATAATTATTTATTAGATTGTAGATGTATATCTACGGTTTAAGGATGATTTGTTGCGACTGTCAGTAAAATAAGTTAGACATTATTGACTATTTTCTTTTCTGTGCAATGTGGGTTTTAAATAGTGAACCTTGAGCTCCTAGTGAAGTTCCGAATCTACCTTACATGTAAGAAATGAACATTGTTGGGATACACCTCAAGGCAAAATCCATAACTAACGTCATAATATTATACTTTATACTCTTTCATTTAGAACTTAGATGTATGGTAGCGGTGTTCGGGTTTATCAGTAGTGAAAGCATTGCATATCAACAGTAGAAGAAACTCCTGCTCTAAAGTTTTTTACTAGATAATTCTGTAACCGGGAGGTGAACGGTTAGTTAAATTTGTTCAGAAGAGAAAACTTGTTCGTTTCTTGTAGAGACAGCTTAATGAACCTTTTTCACATTTGTTAATCAGCCGTTGAAAAGTAATTGAATTGCATACAGATTAGTCAATGTATATTAAATATGAGTATATAATCATTCGGATAGAATGTGTTCGATTCTTTAAATAAAATACAAGGGAATTGTGACCAACACTGATAGTTGCCGTGGCAACGATGAAATAACATTGACTGATTAAAACATCTGTTAATTTTCAATTAGTTAGTTTAGAAGCATGCTAGCATGTTCGGCTCTACGTTATATCTTAAGTTAATACCTTAATATTATGGACCAAGAGCCTATTTCTATCACTATTGCTTCGCTTGCACGTAAAATAGTCCATATAGTTTGTATATAATTTTATTCCTTATTTTTAAGTTGTGTATATATGTTTAGGTTGTTCGTTTCATATCCTTATTGTCGTTGTTTCTTTATTTTATACTAATTTTAACTGAATCTATTTTTGTAAATAGATTGCATGTAAATATTATTGTCTGCTTATTAAGAAGAACCTATCTCCCTGAGCATTATCTTGAGCTTGTTTGACTTAGGTTTATTTATATCTAGGTATGATATTCTCTTTTACTTCTTCTATAAAATTTAAAAATATGGCTTAATAGGCAGGCGCTCAACAATATCATAACTATCTAGGATACCTAGGGTTATAAAATATTTGAGTAAGTATTCTCACCTTTTAAAATTTAGTATTTCCAAGGAAGATTGTGTACGCTCAAGTAATCCGGAGTTGTTTTGGTTTCAAAGATTTCATGTCGCTTACAAAAAGCCTGCTGAGATTTTGGTAGATTTCCTTCGGTCGACTAGTCGATAAACAACACCATGTCCATTTTTTTATTCGATTAAAAATGGATATGTGTGTATTTAATTTAAAATATTAATATTAATATTTAATATTTTAATTACTTTAATTAAATTATTAATTATTTATTAATATTTAATTTAAAATAAATATCTGCTTGTAAAAATTTAAAGTATTTTTCTAGAGGTCCCACTAAAGTTTTTTTTTCAACTTCCTTCGACATGCATTGCTTGCTTTATCCGGTTGCTCGAATGTTCACGAATCATTACTATTATGGTCTTTAAGCGGTCTAATATAGAGATGGTAGAGAATAATTAGAAGATGGAATGAGTTTCCACAGAGCAAGCGACTATTGCTTTACAAATTGGGAGCAAAAAGACTCAAATTTAAAACAAGGTTCAAGAAATGTCTGTCATCCTGCATTCATTAAAAATTCTTTAGCAATGAACCTGTAGAGTAATCATTTCCAGCATTCTGCGTTGAAGGTACCAGAGTACCGATGATTCAGAAGGGTACGATGCCAAATAAAATAGAGGTTTGGAGCAGGGTGAAGGCAATGTTTGCCCTGGTCTCCTCATTATCAACTGTTAGTCTAATGGACCCGGGCTCCCGGCGGTCCAAACTGTCTGCTCTTGTTTGTCCTAGTCATCCAACCTTCATTAGAGATTTTTCGGCGAGTGGACTGATGTCCTGATTTAAGTGTATCATCCTGCTTTATTTCTATTAAGCAACGGTCGCCAGGTAATTACGGTACTGAAAATCAAATGGTAATGTATTGTTCACATATAGGAATCATATCACTAAAATTTTTAATGACATTATTTTTTAAAATAAAAATGTCTTAATTCTAAAGAAATCTAATATGAAAATATTCTGACGAATAAAAAAAAATCTTTTCAGTGTAACTTTTCAGACTTAAAAATATTTAAGATCAACATTAAAATAACAATGTGTAATTTAGTAAACCGATTCTTATGTAAAATAATGACGTCATGGTAGAGATTTTATTTTCCCACATTCAGGAATGGACGGATACGATGATGTGTAATAATGAAGACGGGATAAAGAACTGCTGCCACTTAGCGCTATTAAGGGTGGCGTAAGGCATGACCAACCCTAACAATATGCCCTGGGAAATGTGAGATCTATTAGTAACAACGTCAATTACACTGATTAGGGATACGTCCACCAAGAGTAAAAAAAAATAATAATAATCGATTCGCCGCTTTGTCGGTTTAATGGTCTGCAATATCGATTCATATGTTCGATTGTAATAGCTCCCGTACGGCACAAAGGTCACCCCTGTGTCGGGGGTCGGGGATGAAAAAAAAATTGAATCCATGTCTTCATCAATGGACCCTTCTGTATCTCGCTATTAGGGTTCGCTGTGTTATTGCAAGCTCCCCGTCGAGTACTGACTTGTGTGGGATTGGGGGGATCACCTGACGGCATCAAAGGCTTTGTCATAGTCGAAATCGGGTCCCGTCAGCGAGATGTTTTCGGTTCTGTACACCTGGGGGCTCGATTGTTATGAGAAAGAAAATTTGAATCAGCTACTTTTGAAGGGATACATATTACAAAAATACAATAATAAGTGGTATTTATAAATTATAAATAAGTTATTTATTGTAAAATTTGCTCATAATCATACTTGAATAATTAGAAGAGAACCTTAATCGTTTTTGATGTATGTAATAATGTATTTCTGTGAAACATTAGGGCTCAATTATGACTACAATTATTGCGAGTATTTAATATAACTTTTAGGGAGGTTATCTACAAAACAGAAACATTACACGCATATGTATCATTAAGCAAAGGCATGAAACTTTTTCCATGAGTAAAAAGGACGAAAATAATTAGCTTAGAAAGATGTTCATGATAAATAATAATTTGATACTTAAAATATTTTATTTTTATTTTCGCTTCACTGTAATAAGAGTTATCTGACAAATCATTATATTGTAAAACTGACATATGTGTTTAGCACATTAGGGTTAAACAGTGTTGATTGAAGGAAAATTAGATTTTACAATGTCACAAATAATTAAACAGGTTACCAAAAAATTATCACTTTGTAAAACAAAAATAACCTAATACGAATTGAGTTTCACAACAAGACTAACTCTTACTTAGTCGTAAGAAGAACACCCTGGAAGGTTCTAGGCCGGCGTAGGCGTCCATACACAAAAAAAAAAAAAAATGTATAAATTAATTCTAGAAGAAGAATTATAAATAAATAATTAAAATTAAATTTTGAATTTATCACATTGTCATATTTTCTATAATGTGGCCAATACTTGAGGTAACCTACTTTTCAATGGAACTTGATTAATGTATAAACTTGGGAAAACACTAGTTAGGTCGTAGCTTCTAGAACTAAGATGTTTCTCATAATTGTCTGCTAGTCCTTTAGAGACTCTAACTAGGCATTGTGCGAAATTAGATTTGCTATACTAACTAGCGTAATTAGTAATGCTCAAATGTCTCTTAATAAACTTTCGAAATGAAACAATGCTAGGAATAGGTAATTATCTAAAAATATTCCCAAGCGACTCACCAATTTATTTAGTCACTAAACATTTATATTTTTCATAGTGGAGTGGAGGCACTATGTATAAATATACAGCATATAACAAAGGAATTGTAGGTACAGCAATGCGTTCGTACGTCATAATATAAAAAAAACTTATTTTTCAGGGCAGTAAATCTAAAGTTTGAAAATAAAATCAATTTATTCCGAAATGATATTTAGCCTTTCATTGAACTTTTAAGTTTAACAGATAATGTTAGATAATAATAGACATTTTCCCCACACTTTGATTAAAAATAAATGTAAAAACTTTTATAGAAAACGTTTGATTTTGTGATTGATGAGATATGTTTTAATTAACAATTCCATAGATTTGACGAAATACTCTTTCAGTGGACAGTAATAACTAAAACTAGTCGAATTTTGAGATATGACGTTTTTAAAAGTTGAGAGCGGTTTAATGCATTGCCCGTCATAACTCAAAATTAATTAACAATTTTGATTGTGTAATTTTTGTTTTCTGAAGTCTATGAATTCTGTATTATTCATTTATGGATATTTCGTGTTATACCTTTAAACATCACATCAACATTAGATCAAGATGGAAAAAAATAAGATATTGTTAAGTAATTAAGGTTGCTTGTTATTTTAGAAATAAGGTGCAAAACCTGTTGGTTATCAATAGTATTTTGTAATTGCACCATTTTGTATTTTTACATTGCTATTTAGAATTTATCAATTTATCAAATACGGAAGCATTTATCAAAAGTTTTCATTCAATACTGTAAAAAAAGTTTATCATAAACTATTCACTCAATATTTTAAATAATTTATTTTTGAAGAGAAAAGATTTGGCTCCGCCGGGAATCGAACCCGGGTCTTCCGCGCGGTATGCTAACCATTGCGGAGCTCGCTTCCAAACGGTGCCAAATCCTTCCTCTTCACTGACACCTCTCCCACGATCTCTCAAGTTTTGCGAGCATTTACGGGAGATAAACAATTTTTGTCCAATTTTAGGGCATCTCTTGACTTTCGTCACTTTTGAAATTATTTTATATTAATTTAATCATTATTGTGGGTAACCACCTTGTTTTTAAATTATAGATTCCCGGCGGAGCCAAATCTTTTCTCTTCAAAAATAAATTATTTTAAAATATTTAAAAACAAGGTGGTTACCCACAATAATGATTAAATTAATATTGACTCAATAACTTTATTTTTTCTATCCATATAGTCTGGTGTGTCTAGTTAATTTACTTTATAGTTAATCTAGTTAATTTACTTTATTATATGATTAATAATAATTTATTAGATGATTTTCAGTACTTGAAAAAAAATATATGTATTTTGCTTAAAAAACATATGAAAAGTGAGTTCGAAAATACCTTTAAATTTGTTCAATTTTTGTTAATTTGATTAATCAATTCTATTTAAATATTAAACGATTATTTATTCTATTTAACTATCTTTTAAATGTGAATTCCTAAAGATTTATTTTCTTTCTCTGAAAGTTGTGCTTCATGTCAAAGACAATTTTTCGTTATGTTCTACCTATACTAAATACACCTGCAACACTGACATACTTATAACAACCAATGACCGAAAACCATTTACTTTTTATTTTAATAGTATTCAAAGCTCCAACTTTGAAGCAAAAATTGTTTTTATACTTTATGCTTTAATATGCATGGTAATTACTTAAAATAACCTAGGGTAACAGAAACTTTTTGTTTGAATGTTGGAAACAGAACAAAATGAACAGGTAGGTTCGTACGGTAGTTTAAAAAAAAAAATTAATTTGTATTTTTTAATTATCATAAAATGCCGGACCTTTAAGAATAGAATAAAATAAAACAAAAACCAAAACAATTTAATTGCCTCACAAGACGTCCCTACCTAGTGCATTATCATTGCAAAACAGTACAGAGCTCCGACGATGTCACCCAATAAACCTACCTCACAATTAGTGTCCTAGTGCCTGTCGTTACCTGACTGATTTTATATGTTTGCCATTTTTCGAAACATGTTTATTTCAAGGTGTTTTCTGTTGGAGGAGAATAAATATCAGAAGAAAAAACAAGAAATATCAGAAGTAACAATAAATTAACAAAATGTTATAATCAAGTGTTTAAAAAATTATTAAAAAACATCCAGTTTTAATACTACTCCAGGTCAAGGAGTATAAACAGATACCTATAAACAGATACCTGGTTCGAATATGGGTATTTAAAAGAAAAAAACCCTGGAGATTGTCCAAGAAACAGATTAACGTTACGATGAGTTATTTAAAAAAATATGCTCGCATAACAAACATTAGAAGAAACAGACTACTGCACTTTGTTAAAAATTAGTTTCAAAATCATAATATACACATCAATGATATACTTATTCATATTATGATTTAAAATTATAACAAAAGTATAAAGGATCGTATATTATTTCTTCATACGTATAGGTAGCTATTATTATGTTAGCTAGACTGTATATAGAAGTTTGCATTCTTAATATGTTGTTTGGAACAGCTTTCTAAAATTGTTTTTACTCTTTAATAAACCCTTCTTTGGATTGATAAGACATAAGATTGAGGTCATCAACGCCAATAAAAAGCTTATATGTCCTGTTTTGAACCTTCTCCCCATCATTAAAACATTTGTTTCTGGGTCTTATTACCTGCCATTTATCCTTCTTTGTCATGTTGCCTAATAATAACATTGTGCGGGCGAACTGATTGATTAAACACATTTTTGTAGGATTTTTATTTTTCTGTTGTCTTATGAAATTCATTAGACTATCGTATTTTACAATTTTGCTGCGACCTCCGCCCGAAGCTTTTACAGTTACTAATTCTACCCATTTCTTACTCTTCAGTCAATATAATTAATAATATATCGTGTATAAATAATATTTATATCGTGTCAATATAAAATAATAATATATCACAGTTTGTCGAAAATGATGGACTATGTAATTGCAATATTAACATCTCATGACTAGAAGTGGTTTTTATCATTTGCCGGTGCAACATTATCAAATTATTGGGTCCCAGCATAAATTTTCTTTCTTATTCTAACCTAGCTTTCACTACCGTTTCACCTACAGGATACCGATTACTGTCATACAAAAACCGACTATAAATAAGATTAGTATGTGTTTCTGTTCTGTCATTCTAGGTAGACCAAACGAAAGTTATTGTTCGCCGCAAAATGGGCACCTGTATCAAGGAATCCCGCGAGCTGAGGAGACAAGGCGACCGGGATACGGCACTGGGAAGCAAACTCTGCCCCGAATCCACAACTAACTTTCCGCCCATTTGAATAATTGCCTTTAATAGTAAGCTCTAACTGAGAGGGAATATTTCATAGCTCCCTTGGCCTCATACATAAACATGTCCTATTATCGTCCCTATGTGTTCCCTTACTCTCCCTTTCCAACATTTCGCTTTAAATATGCAGGGTTGGCGTAGTTTAGGATTTTTTTTTTTTTGGTTTTGTTTAAAGTTTTTAATTTCGTTTATCACAAAGTTTTTGACAACTTCGCATTTTTTTTTCTTCTTTCACATTTTCCATTTTAAATCGGGTGCAAAACCTGCTATCTCGGAAGGCAGTTCCGCATACATTTATATTAATGTATTCCAATATTCGTATTAATTCCTAACGCTTTTCTTCCATGGTTTAAATTATTTAAAGTATTTTTTGAATCGTGATAAAAAATAAAATAGAATACTCTAACGTACAACTTTAAACATTAAAAATTAGTAGAAGTTCAAGGACCATAGTCCGCTGGTCTGAATTTTAAAATTCGATTTCCGTAATATAAACATTTAATATTTTAATGCAATATCATCAGATCCTTATTAAAAGCATTCTTGCTCAATAGTGGTAGGAATGTAATATTAGATAATGAAACTATCTATTTCCTACCATGTCAAGTGGGAGTGGATGTTTGAAAAAAGACGGGAGAGGCGGTCATGATGAATGAATAGAATAGTGACAGCGTTCTGTTTTGGAATGTGTTTTGATATTTCTGGATTCAAAAATAGAAAAAATGAAGAATACTACGGTAAGTAAGAAGAATTTATAAACTGATATTTCCTTTAAAAAAGTTTACATATGAAAATGCACATAAAAATGTACTATTCCTAAGTAATTATACCATGGTAAACATGAGCGGCAAGTATAACCTAACTGATTATATTAAATATTTTTTTTAATCTTCAGTAAGAATAATAATGAAGATATTCATTCACATTTTTTAATTTATTCATGGTTCCTCTTAGTACCACGGATACCTTTCGGAGAGGAAAGGGACGTATATCAGAAATAAGCACCACATAATATAAATCAAAATAACCCAAAATAGAAAAATTGTATATTAATCTACAACATTTTAATGGAAACTTATAAAAATCTAGACATTTTTTGCTTGATAAATCAAAATACAAGGGTGATTATTGATAGATGCTATAGTCAGGGTTTTAAATCGATAATTATTTTTTCCAAAATATCATCTTATAATTTTAAGTTGAAAATCATTCTTGTTTTATAAATAAAAATTTAGATCGGTTTCTAATATTTACTAATTGGATTAAAAATAATGATCTATCATCTAGTGATGCGGTATTAAATAAATAATAATGATTAAATTGTGATCAAAAAAATATTGATCAGAAAATAAAAATCACCTTTTAAAAGCAAATTAATTTATTATAAAATATGGATTCCAAATCTGGTACTATTTTGCTTCTAACTTCTATAATGACCGAATTATGGCCCCTCAAATCAGGTAATTGGCTTTGAATCAAAATGGCGGATCACGGTAAAGAGGTACTAGGATTGCCCCCAGATGAGCTTGGACCTTTGTGCAAAATTGTATTAAAATTGGCAAAGTAGCTTTAAATCGGCGTACAGCGGATGGACGAATCTTTTTATTCAATTTTCGGATTCTACGCATCTTGAAATGTATTGTCAAATTGGGGGGGGGGGTGTATAAAATTTATTCCTTGGAACATCACAATAATAAACTAAAAATTTATATTTCTGATTTATAAAGTCAGAAATTATAGTCGAAAATTATTATTATTGTTAATCGACAAATCAGGTTATGATTTGTTTCACTTTTGATAAAAAATAAACATCACGCTCAATAAAAATCATCAAATGATTTTTAAAAATTCCAGATAAAAATTTTGATCGGATTTGATGTTTATTTTGATTTTAATAATTATAGATTTCAAACCCTGGTTAAATTCGATTTTATTTCGACAACGTTTTCAGGAATGACTTGAATTCTGATAACTAAAGTTAATTTCTTGATTAAAATCAAACATTAAAATTACAAATTCACTCATTGTCTTTCAGTTAAGACAGGCGTGAAAATAGAAATAATGTTAGAAAAAAAAAACCTAACTGCCATGTTGAATTAGGAGGAATCGGGTCGAGGCAGAAAACTCCTGAGCAAACTGGACTATTCCATGATTTATACCGATCGATCCCATATTAAATTCTTTCAAACTGACTTCACCTTAGGTCCCCAGCAATTTATACTAAAATTTCCTGATGAAATTGGTTTGAAACGGCACGAACTGGTGAAGTTAGTTATTATGTTTTCTCAGAATGAAGAGTAATTTATATTGGGCAATCAAAAGTTATCCTGAATGTTTTTCGATTTGTAAAAAAATTATGGGTTATGTAAGTAAGGACCCTCTGAACTTGGAAAAAAGAGTAAAAACCAGTCCGTATTAATCATTTTTATTTATTTAGTTAAAATTTCGGTGCCATGTACAACATTGAAGGCTAGATGCACCCACTCCTAATAGATTTATACAAGAGATTGTACAAAAATTTATGTTAACTGGTAAATTTATATAAATTGTTTTCTTTAACAAGTTTAAATAGGTGTTCTGAATTCCTCGATGAGTCCAGTCCTGGGTAAATTTTTTAAGATGTGTTCCATCGTTAAATTTGTGTTGCAATTTCGACATTTTGGTGCAGTTTTCGCTTCTATGAGGTGCTTGAGAAATAATTTTTCATTTCACATAACATAATTATGTTTAAAAAAATAATTATGTGTAATTTACCATATTTGTCATTGGTTACCACAAAAACCTTCTTATTAACTATAAACTTTTACCATCATCACATTGCCCATACTACCAGAGCAAATTTTATGAAATATATAATTGTTGAAAAATTTTAAATCAAGTACTTAGTAAGCGTAGGTTGTTAATATTAACATTATATGTTAAATAGATGCTAGGGTATGTTTTCTGTAAACATTTTGATTTAAATAACTATTAAAGTAACAAAATTGAATATCACCCATAACCCTTACCTCAACAAAAAAAAAAAAAAAAAAAAAAAAAAAAAAAACACGTTGAAAATCAATAAAACATTTATAGCACTGAACCATCGTATTCAGTTTTAAAGTGATGTCATTAATTATTTTTCCGTATTTCTGATAATTATTTAAATGCTGTAAACGCTTTTCACTCTAACTTACTCGTATTTGTTACTGCGGGTAAATGTCTCAGGTGTCTTAGACGCGAGGCCAATTCACCTGAAGAATTGCTGTCTTGTTTAAAAAGGGATAGAGAGAGACCTTTCAAAGGATTGAGTAAGGAACTATTGACACCAGAGTTTATTTGGTCCTTCTCATTTGAAAATTTATTCAGGAATCAAGGAAGGCGTCGATATTGGACGTGTTGTCGAAACCCGGGATATTTAGGTCTGCATTTAGGTGCTGAATTTATTTACATCAGAGCAGAAGAAAAGTTTCAAATAAAGTATAGAGAACAATGAATAAGATTGAATTGAATTCGAAATACAAGAACAGTGTTATGCAACGCAACGGTGGTAAGGCGTCTGAAATATATACTCAAAGAAATTTTTTTAATTTTATTGCTCCTAAGACCTTTTCTCCATTGGAAGTAACTCAGCATCGGTAAATTATTCATGGTTTTACGAGCCAAAATGCTTATGATTCAAAATTTTACGTAGTATTGTAGTATAATGGTATGGGTCTGGTAACATTAGGTTTAAGTTAATAATAAACTCAGTTAAAGATGTGGTAAAAATGAAGATTCCGAAAAGAAAATTTACATTGAAGTAATAGGAATATATTTTTTCAAACCGATAATCTTAAATATAATAATAATAAATATTTTTGTGTATCAATAATATAATATACATAATATTATTTCAAAAAACAATTACTTCAGCGTTTTTTTATTACTTTTCTTGTATAATTAAAATATTTAAACATAATAATATTTTGTTTAAAATACACTTAAAATTAATTTGAATATTTATGTTATAATGAAGTCCGCTATGATACCTTAAATATTTCCATGATTAGAAATTTAGGTGATTATTTATTTCAGAATAATATAAAATTAGAAATTTGTTAAAAATATTAAATTACTCTGGTTGTGAGATTTCCTTTTTAGACTTGAATGATATCCATTACAATTTGATAAATTTAAGAAAACGGTTTTTCATGTACGTTTTATATGTATATGTGTATTAAAATATTAATGAATAAAAGATGTTAATGAACTTCTTAAAAAAGGCACTAGGTAATCTATTTAGAGACTATTCATTATATACCTAATCAGGATAAAAAAAAAGATACTTACTCCAAACTTCCACCTAAAGGATTTATTATGAGTAATAATACTTATTCTACTTATTATATAAAATATATATTTTTATCAATAATAATCCTCTAAGCAATTATTTTTATCATATGTCAAATTATTTCTCCCATAATTAATACTTCAAATTAATGTTGGTATTTTTTCGGGTGGAATTTTTTTTCTCAGTACAGAACAAATCATAACAGAATTTTCGTCATTGGGGAGTGTAATCTGGCAAAAGATTTTTTTTTTTTAATAACGGTCATTTATCATCTACAAACAGTAATGCTATAATGCAAAAACTTGATTTATGATTAAAAACCTAATATCTATCTATGAAGATGTTTTATACTTTAATTTTTTTTTTTTTTTTTTTTTTATGATGTTATAAGCTTACTTTATTTATAAATTTCCTTTCCTTTTCATTTCTGTATAAAAAATATTATTTCTTATTTTTTACTAAATTCTTACATTATACAGCATTAAAGTATAATTATTCATACTTGTCTAAAGTTCCTAATTATCGCACCTCTGTATTACTTTCTTTTATCTAAGTGACTCTGGACCCCATTTAGTTTTCCTTGATTGTCCGCCGAATGATGTATACATTCTTTTTTTTTTACTTTTAATGTTAATATTAGTTAGTTAATATTTTCCTTCAAATTTAAATTTCATTCTAACCATCAACTCCGGTATGGTCTAGTGGCTAGGATACCTGGCTTTCACCCAGGAGGCTCGGGTTCGATTCCCGGTACCGGAATTATATTTTTATTCTCTGAAAAATGTTCAGGTTTTTTTTTTTTTTCAAATTGAACGCCGCTTAAAAGTTATATTTATTTTAATTTCGTTTTTGTTGTTATTATTATGTATTATTATTATTATTATTGTTGTAATTATTAGTATTAAGGATGAATTACATCATAATCACTAAATTTTATAAATAAGCATGGTACTTTATTATTGTTAATAATCTGAATTTTTATAGTTTGTCTGACATTCATAATTATTATTTTCGTCTAATAAAAATTATTCGAACCCTCAATAGTGTTACAATATGATACATCAATTAAATATTAAACAAAATAAAATTGAGTACTTTTTTATACTAAATATTTGGTCGGAAATAAATGCAGTTATGCTAAATAATATGAAATATTTTTTTATATTAAATGATTAAGTTAAATTTACCCAGAATTCATAAAATTATAGTTACCTACTACGCAAATTAAATTAAAAGGAAATAAATTATTAAATTAAATAACAAATAATTTTACTGCCCAAAAAATATCTGTTAGTTTGATTTAAAATTTAAAAAAATTAATTCTGGTAGCGGAATCAAGAATTCAAATATTACTTCCAGGTGTGGCCAAATGGCGTTGTTTAGTGAGGCCCAGATTTCCACAGATAATGACCGTTCTCGGGGTTTATTTATCTCCAAAGAGCGAGCGTGGCAAACGAGTGTCGAAAGAAGAGATCTAATAAAACTGACCAAACACCTTTTTTTACTGAAAGGACGCGAAGGGAGTTCGCTTAACCCATTATTTTCAAGAGTAAATATTTTGGATTGAATTTTCTCTGGTTTGGTGAGAAATAATTTGTGAATGCCGATTGAAATAGACCAAGACAAGTAATCCTATAATACACCAGTAGCCAGGATAATTACTTTTCCCCTCTTTCACTATCGCCTCCGTGGCGCAATCGGCTAGCGCGTTCGGCTGTTAACCGAAAGGTTGGTGGTTCGAGCCCACCCGGGGGCGTTATTTTTTTTTTAAATTAAATAATGAAATGAATATATAAACTTTTTTTCTTCACTAGACTCTTCTCACTTTTTTTATCTTTTGGTCTATTTTCTAGCATGCTGTCCAATTTCCAATATATTGCATTCTGGTTTAGTTTATTGTCCGGACTTAATACTGTACCGAATATAAGGCAAATGTGCAGTTCTCCCATCACGAGAAACACACTCACAAATAATCTGATTAATTTATAAATCTTATTTTTTCGTAAAGCAAGAAAAACATAATAAGTACATATGATGAATATGACATTTCTTCTGCGAGAGATAGCAAGCCGATGAAATCCCAAAATTATGTTTAACTAGCATTGGATAGCATACGTTGTTCTATCAATATTGCATAACTTTGTTTGTGGTCGTTTAGAGAAATTCAGTTCATGGGTGACGCTGAGAAAATCGTACATCTAAGTAATAATATTATGTTTTAAATAATAGTGGCACCATATTTTCAAAGTGTGTGACGGAGTGAATCCTTTAACACAAAGTTCCTCAAACATTATACTTCGAGCCCAACCCTTAATATAGTTTAAATTTAATTCGTACCCTTCTCTAATAAGCAGAGATGTGCATTTTTTGTTTAATACCCAATTACTTTTAAGGTTGATGAAATCTTATGTTCAATGTAAAAATAAGGATAAGTTTATTGTTTATAGAGATGATTATTTATTTATTTTAAATTTTCGCCCCACAAAACCTTATTCCCACTCGGTTAGGGTTCACTCTACCATTTTTAAAAACAAAAATTAAAGTCATAATTAATTAAAGAAATCAAATAACTACTAACTGTTAAAGAGAAAATAATTCGCTGGGACATAGGAAAATATTCATATTCAAATCAAATATTCATGATTTTTTCTTTTTGTAAGGAATCGAAAACTTTTTCAACCCTACATTTACCTAGTCAGCATAAAATTGATAGTTTTCGAGTTACTCTAAAAAAAAAAAAATTCAAACAACTTCCGGGCAAATTTTAAAATTTTCGTTTCACCTTGAACCATCCTCGGACTATTACCAACATTTTAAAAGAGAAATCAGCCAAATCCTTCCAGCCGTCCTCAAGTGGTAGGTACTGTTAACAACGAAACATCATTTCATTTTTATTATATAGATTAATTAAACATATTTGATTAAATATTGATAAGTATTAAAGACTTACCAAGTTTAGGCTTTACCTTTTTTTTGGGAGGTTTTAACTTAATTTGCTATAAGTGACTAATTGCTGTTATTTGTATCGTAGTCAAACTTAATTGTTTAGTTGAAATCCTTATTATATTGATACAAGCATTCATATACTTTTACTATTAAAAATATATTTGATTGTACTTTGCTATAAAAAAATTATAAAGTTTCACTAGCATAGCTGAAAACAAATACACCCCAAAGGAAAAAAAAGTCCGTGCGTCCATGTTCCTCTTGGAAAAAAGTTTATCTCAACCCACAAGTATCCCGAAATAATTTCTTAGCTTTATCCTGAACAAACCAAACCAAGCCAGGTGCATTTAGATAACTGTAAGTATCGCTCTAAATCTACTTTTTTGTTACAAATATAATTTTTTGTGTAGTTGATTAATTTTCCAGTACATATCAGCTCATAAACACGCTGGCACAACGCGCCAATTCCCGGTAGCTTATTTCATTAGCTTTTCTTAGGCCACTGTACTGTGAAAATATAGACTAATAAGTTAATTTTTAACTTTTAATATATTAAAAATATTAACTATTAATATAGACAAATAAGTTAATTTTTATCCACATTGCTCATTTACAATGACTGAGTATGATATCCTTGTATTCCGCGTTTTTACATCGTCATTCCGTTTTGAGGTACACTGCAGGGGGAAGCGTTGAGGCAGATGCCCCGAAGCCTCCATCGAGCAGGGAGAGTAATCCCACCTGAAATATGACATTTTGTGGGGAGATTAGCTTAGGAAGGGTCCTCCTATTATCTTGTTTTGTTTTTAAGGGGTCTTTAAAACCATTAATTACAGAAAATCGATGTTTCAAAAGAACGTCTAATTTTATTACATATGAACCATATATTGGTTTGTCCCCATTTCTATATAAATATAAAATATTGGTCACACTATTGTATAAAGAAATTTTAAGTGAGACGAGATATTTTATCTTAAAGGCTATCTAATGGATAACCACGATAGTAATTTCATATTTTTTTTTTTTTTTAATATTCTTTTAACCGATTCGATCGACTTGTATCAACTATATACAAATTTATTTATTATTATAATATTCTGAAAATCTTGTGCTCTCTGCCGATTATTTTTGAGTCCTTTAAAAGATTTACCTGAAATCAGAAGAAGAACGATTACAGGGAGGCCAAATAATAAAATAATATTACTATGTTTTTAATTACCAAATTATGTTATGCATATGTCACAGGCGGCAAAATCAGCAAATTAGAGGACATATACAGTTACTGTTGTCATTTTCATGAATGAAGAAATATAGTAAACGCCTGTAAATCTTCCCGCTTGAAACACAAGTTAAATTTGAAAAATCTATCTTTTGAATGGAATAGATCAATCGAATACATGAAAAATGAAGTTTCCATTACCAGGGAAAAAACAAAACCAAATTCATTTTTTTTTTGTTTTATGTTAATTAAACATCATGACCTTACCAACGTTAATAACAATGTAAAAAGCATTCAGCAAGCTGTCCCAGCAAACAAAATTTACAAAGTATTCATCATCGTATTTTAATTCATAGTTTTACATTTATTTCAATGAAAATGGCCTTGCTTACCAACGGAAATTATATATATATATATATATATATATATATATATATATATATATATATATATATACATATATATATATGGAGTGAATGAAAATGTATGATCCATACAAATACAAGGACTACCTGTTCAGATGAATCGATAGCTCTGTTCCGACAAACAGGAGTGCAGGGGGCTTGTTTTTCCGACCGAATACACTCCGTTTGATTTTCGAAAACATGTTGTTAACGTAGTTGTGTGTTTTTTTTTTTTTATTCCTTTCGTCGTAAACAGACATACAGACAGGAGACCGTTTTGATCTTGAACGAGAAGACGGATGCTCCCTGAATTCCTAACTACTAAACATGAATAACACGAAAGTATAAAATGTATACCTCAACCCTCGGAGGGAGATTTATGGAATGTGTTCCCCTCCCGACAAAGCCGTCCCCGCCCCCCCCACACCAAAAACAAACTACGCTCTGGGGGTTAGGTTGCTCTTTGAGGAGCTTTTAAATTTTACCTTTGATAATTTCGGCTGTTCTAGTACCTTTGCGTACTGCAATGTTCCTGTATACCGAAGAGCCAATGTTAAGTCTAACAATAAATTATATGATCCATTTGAAAAATGTTAATTATAAGAGTTAAGTTGGACATGATTAATCGCTCACACCGCTTTAATTACTTTTCAAACCACATATTCCTGGTTCAATTCAAGGCTGATCCAACTGATCTCGCCAAAGGCCAACCTTTTCTCTAATTAGCTCTGTTGGCGCTATGGTCCCTGTAGAACCTTGGCCCTTGCGACAATCTTCCTCCGTTCGGCTCGATCCTCCATTCCACCACTCCCATCAGTCGAAGATCCGTCTCCACATCTTCCTGCCATCGCAGTCTAGGTCTGCCTCTTTCTCTTTTACCATCCGGGCGTCCTTCCATCATTTGCTTTGGAGTTCTTCCATCCATTGTAAGTGCCCAAACCATCTTATTCTTCTTTTTTACACAGGAAACTAGGTCTGGATCCTAGTACTTTTCTCTTTAATCTTTCCTCTACATATAAAAAATATTTAAAAGTATAATCTTATGTAATAATTTATATTTTTATCTTAACCAGATAAAAATTAACAATTTGGGACACATTGGCCTAGCGGTTAAATTCCGCACTCCCACGCCGGGGTTTCGGGTTCGTGACCCGCCTTTCTTTGACAGGAGACTTATCTCCCAATGCCATGGGTGTTTAGAAAGGGGTGGCAACCCATTGATAGCGGATAAAACAGAAGTAAATTAAATAAAATGTAAATAAAATTATGCAATGGAATAAAAACATAGGTTATGGGTTCGCCCAAGTTGTACCGAAAATATAACAAAAAAAAATGTTTTTTAAGACAACTGTGACATTTTCATCCTCGTATTTATAGTAGATTATTAATGATCATCGTAATGATGATGTCAATAAACATCAATGTTAAGATAGGAATATTCTACTGTTTGTCAAATATTAAATTCAGATCTAAGTGCACCGATTTTTTTTTTCTATTCCAATTTCATCTCCGCTACATATTTCTTTCAAATTATCCATTTTTTGTTTAAAAAAAAATAATATAACTCAAGTTTACTAAGTATAATAAATTATTATTGAACGTTTTAATGCACGTTTTCAGTTTTTTCTTGCACGGAAATCCGAGCTTTGGATAGGACAAAACAGGATGTTGGACACTACAATGTGATCTGAAAAGATAAATTATATCTCAGTGACGAGGTAAAAAAATATATGAAATAATAACGTAGCGAGTGGACATTCATCAGTGACATGGTTCTGTTTGGACAGATGACGGAATTAATATTCGTTCGGTTATTCCGGTGAGCGGTGACGTGCGGCGGGTTGCATTCCCAGAGGGGCAGATGCACGGACAAAAAAGCCCCGCAGACCTAGCACAAAAGGGTCCGGGCTGGTGGCAGTTGAATAGGCCCGAGAACACGGGGACTCAATAGGCTCCTAATAGAGATATGATGATGTACTCGGAGAGGTATTATGTAATTATTGTAGCAGCGCTCTCCCTCTCAATGCAAGGGTAGATATGCATCACCTGCGGGGTCCTCCGGTGTGCTAGGCTTATCAAAACGTCAATGTTGGTCGTCCTTGGTGAAGTCTAAATGTATCAACTCTAAAAAAAAAAAAAAAGTCTATCTCGAACCAACCTCTCTAACCAAAAGACCATGCAAAAGTCATTTTGGTTAATTATCAAATTAAAAAAAAAAAAAAAATGGTAAAACATGACAATATGCTATAAATGTTGTCGAATGGTCATGAAATTTATGATGTTACAGATTTTTTTTTTTTTTTTTTTTTTTTTTCTAAAAATGAAGTAGAAATAATAATTGTATAAAAACTTTGTGTTCTAACTTTTTTCACCGAAAGGTATCCAAGTTTGCAATTAAGTAGGAAAAAAATAGAATAACATAAGTAATATTATTCATTTTTTATATGAAAAATTGGCCCATCAAAAGGCTAAGTAACAATTCCAGAAACATGTAACATGTGATAAATAGTAGTTAAAATATAACGCTAGGTACTGTTCATAAAGCAATAGATTAGATTTCATGATGTTTCAAGACTCGATTATGAAAAAAAGAAGTGAAATAATACTGTAACACGATCGTGGGTTTAAATAATTTTCATTTATTAAAAATTAATAATTTACAATGTCAGAGAAATAATGAAAACTCAAATTATTAACAAGCCTACAAAAATATCAACTTGTAACTCAGTTAACCAAATGATTTTATCTTCAGAGCAAGACTAAGACTCCAGTCCATCGCTCTTTATATTTAGTCTGAATTAGAACATTCTAGAAGGTTCCCGAAAAGCATAAAAGATTCTCGAAGAGCCTTGAACAGTTGATAACTGTTCCAAATGCAAGAACTGTTTAAACGAAACTCTCAAATAATTATATGATTTTTTTTTACGTTACAGATCTATCGAATCCACTCCGTAATATGAAAAACTAGTACGATAAAGTAATATAGAAAAATAAATGAATCAAAAAGAAAATATTGTTTACTTCATTTCTAAATTATTCATTTATTCTTTTATTCACTTCTTACTTATTTATCGTGATTCTAAAACTCAGTTATGAGTCCAGGCCTCCTCTACCAAGTCAAGTGCGTCCGACATCCAATTTCTGACCCTTGGAGCTCACGGACATCTTTGGAGACAAAGTCAGCCCATCTCATTCTGTTTTATCAGCAGCTTCTTCGAGAGCTCATCTCTGCCCATCCTAGCCACGTGTCCCGCCCACCGGAGTCGACAAGGTTTCCAAACCCTCACCACATTGAGATCGTTGTACGGTACGTAGACTTCGAGATTGGTTCGACGCCGCCATCTGCCATTGTCCCAGACTCCTCCCAAATATCCTTCGCAGGATCATCCTGTAATGATGAATGCTATGATTGGAGTTTGAAAACGTATCTCAGTTAAAGTACCTAGCCTCTCTGGTTACTCAGGACAACGATAACAACATCGAGATTCGCCAGAGAATTTTCTCCACTAACAAACTATACTTTGGACTCCTCCGACACCAGAAGAGTCGTGCCCTTACTAGGAAAACAAAAATCCACCTGTGTAAGACAATGATTAGACCAGTTTTACTGTACGGGTCGGAATCATTTATTCACTTCAGTTTTAAAAATAAATAATTTTATTTATTTATTGTAAATTGATTGTTACAAAATAATATTATAAATTATGAAACCGAACGAAAAGTATGTATTTATTTTATTCTGAACCAAATCAGTATCAGATAATAAACTGTACTTGGGTCATGAAAACTTTCTAAGCCCGAGGTGGGGAGAGTTTTACTGCACTTCGTGCCAGTGAGGTTTAAATCACCTGTAATTATTCTTCTCTTCGTTCACGATCGAAAGTTCTTTACTAGTCTTTTCCTTAAGACTTTCAATAATTATAACGTGATTTCAGGTACCCAAAGTTTAAATTCAGATGATTTTCATTAAAAGTACGTGTACTTAATTTTGTTGAAATAACAGATCGATTAAGAGGCGATAATGACATCTTCGATTCATTTCGATGAAAGTGATTAAATTCTGATAGAATCAAGAAGTATGATTTAAACCATTGTTTTTAGCTAGCCACAATTCAGCAGATTATTATTTATTTTTTTTGGTTGTTGCTTGAATTGAGGACTAAATATTTTCATAACATCGCATTCGGATTAGAGAAACTTTATATAGGCTAATTAAAAATAAACCTCATTTGTAAACTTTCAAATACAATTATTTAAATTTCCAATCAAGTTAGGAATTCAAACTGTCAAAACAAGACTGAAATCAGGGAGTGTTAAGTAATTTTTAACTGGCACATTTCCAAAGGCTGCCTGCCACCCAGATGTTCATTCAAGTGTGCGCTGCGAAGTTGATTGAATCAGAAGGCAAATAATCAAATCGCTTATTATGGTTTTATTTCTCCAACACTCTTCCCTTGCTATTTGCTTTCCTTCTTATAAAACAAACACAAGAATAAGAAAAAGAAAAAAAAAAAGAATACAGCATTATACGCCCTGATGATGCACGGATATTGTTGCAGAATTAAATATTAACTTAAGATTAATACTAAAATTAAATATCTGTACAAATATTCATAGATAATTAAAAAAAAAAACCGAGATAACTATTGAGAATATAATCGAAACAAAATGCTACAAAAACAATATATATGTATATGTAGGATTTATTAATGTCATTGATAGTAGTTCACGTGCTTGCTGGGCCAAAAATTATCAAAAAAAAAAAATAAAAAAATAAATCGCCATTAATAGCTACAAAATGTCTTAATGTTTTAATGGCTCCATTTTTATCTCATGCAGGGGAAGATTTAGCACTAAATTTGAGGGGAAATGCTTCACGACCTACCGTCCTATAATCACGTGTTGCTTTTTTGCCTGGTAAGACTTTTTTTTTCGAATTTCTCATGAGATTATATCCTCGTATTAAAAGTGAAAAAAAAAGCAACCAAAAACATTACTCTTAGGGTTCAGTGGCTATTAATCGTATTATTATTATTTAAAATAAATAAATAAATAAATGAAAATACCCAGAATATCTGAGGGGAGTCATGACCCTGTGATCCAAAAATGACGTCCCTAGGTTTTTCTCGTATGGTGGGAAGGGGATATGCCACCTTAAAGGCGTGTTTTTAAGTTGACGAGAAATCAGCGCTGTTTATTTATTTATTTTTTTCATACAGACCGAAGTTTCGACAGAAACATGTAGTCTTTCTTACAGTAAAAAAAATTTTGCTGGTTTGTTTCTGCTTTAAGGCGGAAAATATTTCAGTCATCAACGCCTAATGTTTTGTTTTTAATTTCCATATTTAAAGGTGGATTTCTATTTTATTTTTAAATATCCACTTGTATAATAAATAATTTAGTATTATATTTAGAAAAATGTAACAAGATATTTAAAAGTAAATAAAGAAAAGACAAGAAGTAAATTCGTCGAGCTATTCGCTTATTACCCAGCAGACATCCAAGCATCTAAATATCAAGTCCTTAGCTTTCAATTTTCGTCCTTTTTAAGTCCGAAACTCACGTTAGGGTAGTGTTAATAAAAAAAATAGAAATAAAAAAAATACAAAGCTTTTATTATAATCGACCATGGAGTGGTGAATCTCAACTCTTCCTTTTTTTAGCACGTTTATTAAAAAACAAATCAAATCTTACAATCTTGTAACCGACGTTTCGGAATTTCTTCAATATTCAGGTTTTTTTAACACGGTATGGATTTATATAAAGAACAAACAAACAGAATTTTTTCGTTATTTATATAGATTATAGCTGTATATACCGGTTTTACCCGGTTAATTTCATTTTTCTAATAAACGTGAAAAAGTGTAAAGCAAGATCATAACGATTTTTATAACAATAAAGAATATACCCAGAGATTGGCTGAAGTTATGCAATTTTAATATGGACAGGTCTTCGCACCTGGTATCAAAGAACCACTGAGCAAAATTAGGATAATTTAGGACAAACGGTATGGATTTCTCTATAAAGAACGAATTTCTATAAAGAGATCTATATAACAAACAAACAAACAGAATTTCATCTTTATTTATATAGATAATGAAAAATAGTAAAAAAATAAAATGAAGTTAGAAATAGTTGACAGAAAAATAAGAGATAAAACAATAATTTTTATCAAGGTTAAAAAAACCCTGAAGATGGAAAAAAATTGCGAAATGTCGTTTATAAGATTATAAGCAAGGACAGATACAGGGGTCTTGACCCCCCCTCCCCCAAATATTTTGGTTTTTCAATTTTTTTTTTAATTTTTAAGCGATTAATAAAATTAGGTAGAAACTATGGCCTGAGCATAAAATTAGGATGATGTATGGTTTATGATTATAATGACGTAATGATCTCATTAAAAAACTGTGTTATCAGCCACGTGATTTGGTGACAGGGGGGGGGGGGTCATGATCCACTCCCCCCCCCCCCCCCCCAAATTTCCTTCTGAATCCTCCCATGATTGTAAGATTTGACTTTTTTTTTAAATACATGGTATAAAAGGAAGGGTTGAGATTCACCATTCAATTGTTGATTATATTGTTATTATTCTTCCTACAAACAACTTTAAATACTTATATATATTTTCATTAAAATCAATTATTTAATGAATTGTATAAAATATCGTATAATTTATGAATTGTGCAATATATCGATGTGAAAATTTTCTCCAGTATGTAATACAAATTATGTCTTAAAGCGATTTAAGAAAGAGATTTAAAAAAAAGTTTAGTAATATTATTAGAGCTACTTGGCGTAGAATAACACTATTATTTATTTTTATTTAAACTGTAACTCTTATGTGGGTTTAAATATTAAACGAGAATAAAATAATTCAAAATGTCTGAAAAAAATTAAAAACTTAAATAACTAACATTGTTAAAAAAAGTATCAACGTGTAACTATACAGTAATACAAGAATAACCATATGATTCGAGCTTCAAAGCAAGACTAACTCTCCAGTCCATCCCTTCTTATATTTAGTCTGAATTAGAACAGTCTAGAATATTCCCGACAAGCATAGAAGATTATCGAATAGTCATGAACAGGTACTAGAACAGTTTGTAACTGTTCTAACAAAAAATCTAGAACTCTTTATGATCATATGTTTTATGTTTCACGTTACAATACTATGAGTATAAGTAGTAGTTTTGAGGTATTTGCGCTTAGGTATACCTGTTACCTGTTACGCTAGTTTTTTGTTATTTTTTTTTTAATTATTTTATTATTGGCCTGGAGATAAATCATAAGGTATGTAGAAACGCAACATTCAAAATTTTATCCTATAACGTTTCCTTATAAATATTCTTTCTACAAAAAACTTTTATTTAATTAGTATGAGGGTAAAAAAAAAAAAATAAGATTGTACAATTTAAAAGAGAAAAGAGAAATGAAATAAAATTGGCTAACAAGATATCCTATGGTATTCCGAGGCATTATCATTGCAAAGCAGTACATAGCCCTGACAGTGTCACCCAATAAACTGATCCCACAATTAGTGTCCAGGTGTCTGCCTTTATATTGTTGTTGCACCGGTTACCATATTTTGGCATAATCATTAAAATCTATTGAAAAATACTTAATAATAATACAAAAAAGAAACAGATGTAAAAATATATAATATACTCTGAAATTTTCTATTATCCTATTTCGTCGCAGAGATTTGTTTATGCATTTATTAACATTAATATGTTTTTCAGTATATTCTTATATGATTTTTGTTTGTACAGAGGGTGCGATATTAAGATTACACACTATACTTCTTAAAATATCTTTAAACTTTATTTTTCCTGATATTCTTCGGAGCAATTCTTGTTGCAGGAGAATATCAGACATCTTACACATACATTTATATGGTCTGAGTTTTACAAAAGTCGAACCTTTTTTTTTTTTTTTTTCTATTCAAACAGATGAGTGTAATAGAAAAAAAAAAGGCTCGACTTTTGTAAAACTCAGACCATATAAATATATGTGTAAGATGTCTGATATTCTCCTGCAACCAGAATTGCTCCGAAGAATATCAGGAAAAATAAAATATTTTGAAAAGTATCTTGATATCGAACCCTCAACAAAACTGCGATAACTCATATAAATTGATTTCTCATTTTCTTTTTTCTCTTGAAACCACAGCAACTGGTCTACAAACTGGGGAAAACTAAATATTTTAAAGTGCAACCTAAATTTAAAATATTTATTTTTAAAAAATTTATTTGATTTGTCATTTTTATAAAATTTGAATGCTAAAGTAACACATTTGAAAATATTTTTTCCGAAATTAATGGTAGTCGTGTGATATCAACACATTTTCAGGTGTGTTGATATTCTATTAACAAAGAAGTGAGTTTTGGAGAATTTTTAAGATTAAATGAAACACTAGAAATGTAATTTTCTATGATATAGGTTATTTCGAGTTACGGTGGTCTTGCATTGAACGTGCGATATATTTTCAATTCGTATATCATTATATATATGTAAAGTTGCTCTCTACTTGTAACATACCTATTTATTACAAACCTTTCATTTAAACTATTTATGTTTATTGAGCCCATCTGTTATAACCTACCTTTTCTACTTTTGCATTTGGGAAAATATCTTGTAATTTAATTATTCTTTCCAGGTATGTTTATTGTTCCTATTTTTATGTAATGTGTTTAAAAGCTCCTTAACAAATGTTTTACTATTTGTTAATTCTTTCCAGAATAATAAAATCTGTTATTGACCCAACCTATCTATCAATCTTACATATATATATATATATAAATCTCCCCTACCGAAGTTTGTCTTAGGTAAATTCGAAAGTACTCAACCGATTTTGATGAAATTTGGCTCATTGTGTGTAGTTTTGTCCAACTTAAAAGATAGGACAGTCTTTATCTTGACCAATAATTTGACCATTGATTTATATTCTGACCATTGGCACCAATATTTCTTTTATTGCAAATTAAATGCTTAATATACTACATTTGAGCGTGATTATTTGTAAGTTCTATAAATTTCCAACATATGGCGATGTAAGTTGATTTATTGACACAATACTTAATCCATTAGTCAAATCTATTTTTCCCAGCTTGGACTGGGAAAGTCCGTGTATGAGTCGCCTTTTCAATTGTGGGGAAAACGTCGAATCAATTTGTTTTAGCAAAAGACAGGTTAACCAAAATCATTGTGCACCTCTTAGCACTATAATACATTGAAATTGTGAATTCTAATCATTTATAAAAATTTCAATTATTCCTACTATAAAAAGTTATAATTTAACGTTATCTATCTCATTCATAAAATTAAATTTTTATGGTTAGTTTAGTAGTACTGTAAGAACAGACAACATGGTTTGAGGTTCCTCCCGCTCCGTGCACGCTTTTCATAACCTATTTCAGTCAGAACCTACTGATACGATATCTCATATCATCATGTGTTATATTCTGAATCAAATTATTAGGCAAAAGATTAATTTGGTACATTTTTGCTGTCTATTGTGATTGCAATTATATTCTTTATTAGTTCCTTTTACTTATATTTAATCTCGCCTCTACTGAAATAATCCAGTAAGTGCTAAATGTATAGATCAGCAATACTTACTATAATAAGATGTAAAAAATAAAAACATTAATCCTTCTAAATTCTTTACCAAACAATTTTAAATTTATGAATTGAATAATGAATTGATTGTATTGAAAAGAATAGGAAAAAATTAATTCAACGCGTTGTAACGACTGAGCTATAGCAACATGTGACCAGGTCTGCTCGTAAAAATATAAATTTAAGAACTTAAGGACTTTCTTATTCATGAGTCATATGTTCTTGATATGTATATTAACATAAAAATAGAAAGAAAAAACGAAAATTCGTATTATTTCTACCTTTGAGGAGAAGCAGAGTATTAATAATCTTCCTTAAAGCTGCGATATTAATAAAAACACTTTCTATAAAGATTTAATCAGTTCCGTGTGGTTAAATGCGTATAAAAGCTAGTTGCATTAGTAAGTTGAAAAGTTTTATGAATTACTTAAAATGATAATCTAAAATTACACATTGAACAAATATTCCCTAGTACTTCTACTAGCTACCAGATAAACTTTAGTGCCCTCTGAGTCCGATATTCTCCTTCAGGACTTCCTGTAATCTCCAACGGAGGTCTCCCGTCGTAAAGACGGACACTGAAAGCTCACTATCGGCGCGAGCTTGCTCGCTTTGCGTCGCCTAACGATCAAAACCTTTTAGCCTTATCGAAAATCCTATAAACGGAAACTGAAAAAAAAAAAAAAACTTTCGAATCTAAATTTTTTTATATACTATAATCTTTTGGATCCAGTGGGCTATAAAATAATAAATATATAATTTTTGTGGAATTCTCATGGAATGGAATTCACCCTGTGGTATTAATGTTTATGACAAAGTGAAATCGATGATAAAAGATACCATATGTGGGATGTAAGTTTGTGTTTGGGACCTTTTAAGCTCAATTTTATAGCTCCTACTTTCGATGTTCAGATAACATAACTTTCTGTTTTCGAAAATATGAATATCCGATTACCCAATGAAACATGAATAGTCTTCTATATTGCACATAAATTATATATAAAATGAACGATGAGTAAATTAATAAATCAATTTTTATTTGAGACTTTCCATAAAACTATAGTTAATAAGTTAGTAAGAAAATAAAGAAAGATTTCGTTAAGTATTCGACTTGACAAAGGAGAAATCAATTATTTAAAAAATTAAACCTAACCTTCCCATCGGTTAAATGTCTAAACCAGGCTTTGAAATCGATAATTATTTTTTCCTATAATAATAATCATAATATTTTGTTGAAACATGAATCACATTGTCTAAACAGGCTTAAGTGATATTTTGGCTTACGCATATTAAATGCCTTCAAGCAGAAGGATTTGGAAGCAAATGAACGTGAGGTGATCCTACATGGAAATGAACATAAGGAGGTTTACAGAAGATTGGCTCAAGATAACTTACAAGTGAGTGAATTGAAATTGTGTAGACAGGAACAATAACTACTTACTATGACAAAAAAAAATATAGTGAATGAGTAAAAGACTATTTGAGTAACACAAAGCATAATTACTCTGCTTGCCGTGTTATTATTGGCCCGGGATGTTGGCCTCAACTTGTGTTGGCAACCAATCACATTTGATTTGAATAATTGCCTCTTGTCAGCGATGAGAGGAGAAACTATTTAAGGATGTGCTTAGTGGGTCTGCTACTATTTTGGAGGCCTGAAAACCTATTTTTATATATTTTATTTTTTACCTTCATTTTTAGCAAAAAATATTTTACAAAGCATGAAAGATGTAAGGAAGTTGAATGTTTAATGAATAGCAGCGTAAGATCATTCATAACAAATATACACAACGATTTGATGGTATGAATTTACTTCTAATTAAAAAATAAAACAAGCATGAATAATTTAAATATGATGGCAATTCAAAATTAATTTTGATAGCGAACAATTTAATAATGTGTAAGGTAAAATTATTAAAAGCAATCGCATCTTCATTAGGTTAATTTCTGAAGTGTACTGTGTAAAAAAAAATTGTATTTAATGTCTAAAATACACATTGTATGAATAAGCAATACGTAAAGTAATACTTTCCATTGTATCTAATAGGCTTTAATGCAGTGTGGCTCTCTATTTTCCTTAAGGAAAATGACGAATGATTCCATCCGACCGAAATATTATTTTATTAATTTATTTTTCTTAATTTTTTTAATTTATTTATTTTTTTTTTATAGAAAGAAATAGTACAGCTTCCTGCAAGCATGATCATAAATATCATAACATACATATACAGATATTATAAATAACGTAATATTATTATTATATCAAGTATGTTGCCAAAATTATTCAAAACAATATATAGGCTTACTTGATCTGGTTCTCAGACATCTAAAAATACTCTAATAATTAAAAATTGGGTTAATTTTTAAAGCAAATGTGACTTTTATATACAACTATTTAACATGCCTTAACGTAGTTTAAGTAATCGATCAAGGCATAAGTAATGAATTATTTTTTCCACCATTTTTAAATTTATAGTTATATTTTAAATAACCCTAGATCCAATTTGTCCCTGAGATACGTTTAAGCTTTATTAATATCGATTTTTCCTCAGTATATCATAGTGAGGTTATTGGTTTTATTTCTGTTTTTAATCACTGTATACGATTCTAAATTGTATTTTAAAATGCCAAAGATAGTTTAAATTTTCTTAAAGTGTGTTAAAAGTAATATATAAAATATGCATAAAAGTTGAACTTTAAAACGTCAAATTCACTTCAGAAATGTGAAAATTAAAAAAAAAAAATTGTTGTTTCAAGAATATTATTAAAAATAAATATTTAACAACTTAAAAATAGTTTAAATGTCTAATCTTGATTAATGGAATGTTATAATAAATAATGAAAAGACGAGGTTGACTTTTTTATTGTCCCATATTGTCTGAACCTGGCGGTTGAGCGTGATCACGGTCAAATCACCTCCTTGCACGACCGCTGACCAAGAAACAGTACTCTTCCTTACATAGTACTGCACCCAAGACCCTTTATGGGTTGTAGTGGTACAGGTTTTTTTTTTTTTTTTTATTGTCTGAGAGGTATGTTTCCGGAAAATAGGGATACTGGATGACAATCATTTATAACTTTAACAATCATAATTTTTTAAATATATATAAAAATTCATTATTTTATAGCTATGTCAAGATCCAGTCCGATCAAGATACCAGTCTTTTCATAATAAATTCTCGAACCCTCTTGTTTCCAGCCTTGCTTCCTCTATTCCAGCAAATCCTCCTAGGCGTCTGAAAAGAAGATGGCCTTGGGACCTTCTATGTTAAGTGTACTAGTTGAGTGCTACCAATGGGTACAGTTGTAAGTTTCAATAAAAAAAAAGTCTTACCTTCCGATGAAATGGGGTAATGTAATGTTAAAAACACCTATTACTTCTATTGATTATCAATAACATATATATATATGACGGGTTGTGTGACGATAGTTACATATCAAATGTACATTAATGGCTTTCCAAAGTTTATAAAATCCATTAATTACTGCATCGCGATGTCTTAGATAAAAATAGACCAATAGAAGTATTTCTTGAAAAAGCCGTGTGCGTCTCAGGCACATACCTTGATGGTTGAATGCTTGGTATGTCGTATGGACGGGAAAAGTTATTCGCATTCTCACAAAGGCTAACAAGAAGGAGAAGAAACTAAAGTTATTGCGCAGGAGGGGGGAAATAAAGAGCCATTGCTAGAAAAAACAAGGAGACAATAGAAAAACCGGTAGGATAAATACGACCGCTGGGATGGAAGAAACGACAATTAACGTTATTCAGAGGTCGTCAGCTATATCCGGGCACTTCTTGTGATTCCCTTTGTTTTGGATCAGGTTAAGAAGTGGATGGGTGGTATATGAATACTTTGGAGTCTGAAGAGAAATTTAACATCCCACTGTAGAATTTAAGTAGGGACTTTAAACCACCGGATAATAAAAGAGGAGAACGAATCGTAGACAATTTTAAGACTATGGACAAAAATCACATCAGCATTAATATTCAATAACCGAAGAAAATAAAAAACAACAACAATACTACGTATATGTACAAACACTTATATATATTTATACACTTACATATATTATAGTACACTTATATAGTATAGTACACTTACATATATTATATACATATATTATTATTACATATATGTGTAGAACTTTATGTACATACACTATGTACAATTTTGTCTTAATCCCAATCCATCATAAAATCAGAGAAGCTTTTGCCCACAATTAGTCTTGTCGGATTAGTTTCATTATTTGCTGGGTGAGCGGATAAACTTCAGACAAAAGCATTAAAAATTTAAAGATAGAGAAGTAAAAATTACATCAACGTTAATATCCAATTGTCATTCTTCAAATTTTAGGAATCAAAATAATGATATTATTTCTTAAACGATTTTATATTTAATTAGTGCAAAGAGGAGCGTGAAATTAGTCGAATGAGGATGAACATTTTTATGGGAAAGAAAATTGTCTAAGAAGAAAAAAAAAATCCATTATGTCCTTGTATTCAATTCTTGGATGAAATGATGCCCTCTCAGCAGAAAAACGAGCTCTCTTCATTTTCCCGAATGGATTATCAAGACAAAACCAGAAGCCCCACTTTCTAATAGGAAACCTTAGACCTTTTTCTTCGAATACTCAAATTTCATATCCTACAATCCATTTTGCTTCAAAACCTTTAGAAATAAGTTATTGAACGTCCCTCTTGTGTTAGATTCTTCATTTTGCAATTACAATTTTATTCATTTTTCAATCTATTTTTAATACGATAACATAATAATTTAATGCTTTACGCGGTGCTTTACGAACGTAATGATCTAAAGAAGGATTGAAGGTTGTCAGCAGGAAATCGTCTAGGCTGGTAAAATCTAAAATCTTCTAGGGGGAACGCTCGTAAAATTCTTATGAGCAGTGGGGAATTCAAATTTAAATATGTTTTTATATAATACTTTTTTAACTTTTATTTTTGTATATAAAAAAATATAATACTAATAAATATAGTAAATGTGTAGCTTTTTTTTCTCACATTTTCCAGGGAGCCCTCCCTGCGGAGTCCCATCGACGAATTAAAAACGAAAATTATTTCAGGTACCTCTGGATCTTCGTATACACTCTACAACCTATCGTTTGGCGGATATTATTTTTCTTTCATTTATTTATCGTGCTTGATTGAGTTATTTGTTGAGCATTTAATTTTCCGAAATGATGCTGTGATATTTTATAAAAAATAATGTGTACTTTAACTTTTTCAGTTAAAAGTGGCCATGATTAGCTTAATTAATTGTCAGCTTTCGAACTTCGATGTCTCAAAAGGGAATAATAAATAATAATAAGCTGTATTTATGCAAAGCATTTTGCATACATACATTGATAGATTCATAAATATTAGTAAAAAAAAATTTATAAAAATGTTTGAAAACATCATGCAATATTCCAAACATTTTAAAAAACCTATAAATTATAAAAAATTATTCTATTGACGCATTATTGTAAGCAGGCATTTTTTTCCTCGATATTGTACATTAGGCAAAGTCTACATTAATTACCATTTCACATTAATTTACAGATTGAAATATAAACAAAAATTGAAAAAAAACACATAAAATAGGTTATAGCCTTAGATTATTTTCGGCAGTAAACAAACGTAAAAGATATGATTTGGACTGCTTTAATAATGAAATTATAAATATCCGAGAGAATTGACTCAATAGGTAGTGAGAGAACATTTATAAACATTTTATACAGTAAAATACTTCCCTAAATAATTGTTTTTTGCTGCTTGGTGTGTACTGCAAATAGCTAAAAAATGTTCTAGGAATTCCCCAGAATGATCAATACAACTCCCCCTTTCCTTCAATTACATGACTATTACCTTTAATATTTAGAATGATTTTTTGATCGCAACCCTTGATCGCCCCCCTTACTTTAAGTTGCCTTTACACTGCACGAACTTTACCCTCGTACAGCATTCCCGAACACTTTTCGGGTATTGTAGGTACTTCATCTGTTCGCCTGGGTTCTGGGGTAGCACTAGTGTCACTTTTAATTAGCGTTTTCCCAGGTGACCGGAGTAGTTTGTGATACTATTGCACCGTTGGTAATTCGTCTACTATGTTATTATTTTTCAGATAAAATTAAATATATTGATAATGGAGATTTCTTCTTCAACAGAAGCTAGCGTTGGGTGCGTCAGCCATATTTGTTCGCTCACTTTAAGTATGAATGGCTGTTCGTTGAATGACTTAGTCATAGATTTTGTTATTTAATATTATCTTTAAGAGCTATAAGACAATACTTAAATTCGATATGTATTCCCCTTTCTTATACGGAAACCCAGTACAAAGACCAAACTGATCTATAGTCAACAGTTGAGAGAAAGTTGCTCTGCCCGTTTGTTTCTATATGATATAATATTCGGTTCAACCCACGATGCAAAGGATATTTTCGAGCCATAGAATTCCGTAACAACACATCTGTAAGACCCATTAAGGGAACATCGGAGTGAACGAGTTGCGACCCGGCGAGGTTTGCCAGAACAAGACCAGGCATCTCTAATGTGGAACCGATGTTAGTCCTCCTCTCTATGCCAAGGCCCGGAAAATGGAGAGAGAGAGAAAGTGCTTTGTCGGAATAGGGGTGGGGGGGGGGGGGAGGAAAACGGTTGAAGGAATTATTTCGCTTTGAATGAGCAACTTCTCAGGCCGTTTGTCATCTGGTGATATATTAAAATATCTTTCCAAATATGGTAGAAAAGAAAATACTTTTACAAAATGTAGAAAACGAATTGAAAACGTAAAAGAAGGAAACAGGATTACAAACTAGAGTTTAAATGTAAGATGAAAAAAGTTCCGTTTTATAAATCATATTTGTATTGATCCAAGAATCAGATTTTTTTTCCTTTATCCACCTTGCCTTAACAGGATGATAAGTCAAAATGTATTCAGCCGTCTCGACGCGAAAAAAAAGTTCAGATTCAATCCGTCGCACAAAGCTTCGAATGTACGGTGTCCGGCACGAAATTCCAATAAGCGAGGATTCAAGAAGAAAAAGAAAATCTAATGCTGATTACATACAAAACATCACACTTTCTGTTGTAAAAAAAAAAAAAAAAAAACCACATCGTATTCTGGTTGATAAAGATAATTTAATATTCGTTCTCAAGCACTTAGGACTCAATCGTAAATTAAGTAATAACTAAATATGTGTATGTCCGAGTGATGTTTTGATAGTCTAGATCATAAAAAATGTTTTGGGTTAATCTTCCCGTAGTAGACATAAATTCATAAGTCACCAGAAACACTTCAAAAATCACCATTTTCATCATGAAAACTCAACATTATGAAAATAGCTGGAGAATTTATTTCGTATTGTATTTTAAAATGTATTCCCCAATGAGAAATATAAAAGTTCTCTTTGTGCCTTTCATTTTTAGTGTCATTGTTGCATTTCTTGTTTTTACTGCGCCTCATTAGGATTTTTTTTTTAGTTCAAAATATATTTAAGGAAAGTTTTGGCTGAAATAAATTTCATGGTAAGTTTAAGTATTAGCATTTAAAAAAAATATTAAGCTCATTGCGTTGATGACCTGGTATGTAAACAAAAGTTATATTAAGTGCCTAGTAAGTGGTTGAAAAAAAAGAATCCTTAACATTTTCATGAGATTATATCTTGCTTACTAGTTTTACTAACATATATTCTTTATCACTGTAAGAACTAAATGCATCAATAAGCTCTAAACTAATATAAAGTGTTGCTCTAATTTGTGAACCTTTAATGGAGAGACGGATAAAAATTTTTTAAAAAAACGGGGATAACTTCAAATTTTAAACTCAAATTTTTTTTAAATGACTGGAGTATAGGATTAATTCGAATTTCTAAAACTAAAAAACTTTAAAAGAATAAAAAAAAATTATTGGTGAAAAAAAAAGTTATAAAGAAATTAAATTTTAGAAAAGGACATTCTTAAAGTACGAAAAGTAGATAAATCAGTTTCAAAATAAAGATAATAAATTTTTTTTACCAATATTTAATGTTTCCTCTTTTAATTGTGAAGAAACACCACATTAAACTTGAGAGGTGACCAAAGAACATGAAAATAATTTTATCTGATCAAAAGAGGAATTGATTTACATAAATTCGTGTCTAATACTATAATACTATAAATACTATAAATTTTGTTTTATTATATTTGCAACTTTTTTATTATTTTCAATAAATTTACACATCTGTTTAAGTATTGTACATATTCTAGATGTTTCGAATATGTTCTATGGCCTTCTGAAAAGTTCTATTTCGAAATAAATGTAATGAACTGGAATCTTGTTCGATACATCGAAGCCTTTGAGTAATTCTGTGTTTCTGTATTGTTACGATTAGTTACTTTTTTTAACGTTGTTAATAGTATGAGTTTTTATGGTTTGTTTGGCGTTGTGGATAATAATTTTAATCCAAAAAATCATTTAAACCCACATTACAATACAATCACCCAATATGGTTTTATTTTACTGGTATATATTTTGTTTAGAAAGTATAAGACTAAATCTAAAACCTGCTTAAAAAATATTTTTAAAAGTGTTAATTAAATCTACCAATGTATTGATAGATATAGATCTAGTATCTCCTGACTTACCGAGATGTTGCCAACAGAGCCATGTTCTGTCTCTAGATATTATACATCATTGATGACATTTATACATTAAAGGCATAAGTCATCTCTCACTTATGTATATAATTGATGACAATATTAATGTACTGAAAGATGAATGACGACAGAGCCACAGCGAAACATTGTAATGTATAATTCATTAAAGATATATTGCATAGGTTTAGATTTTTTTTAAACTAACAATGTCCACATTGGTTTGACAAGAGCGTATTATTTAAAGAGAAATATATATATATATATATATATATATATATATATATATATATATATATATATATATATATATATTATTTCACTCTACAATGGATGGTAAGTTTCAGAAACAAAGGTTTCCACTTGCTTTTGATATTTAAGAAAATAAGAAAAAATGTGATTTAGTGTCGGGCGATTTAACTGTTACATACATAAAAAAAAAAAAATAAAAAAAAAATAAATAAGAATTAAAATTCAGTCCATAAATATAGCTTGATACCATTAATAATATAGACATTTAAACTTTTCTTCTTAATTTCTTCTTTTTTATTTTTTCTTAATAATTATTATTACCACACCCTGCAGAGAATTCAATAATTTTATTCGTAAACTTTGTTTGCTTTTTGGGGAATCTGCAATATCTTGATGTCATGAATGATGTTTTCGAGTTCTAAAATAGAAATGCCCAGTTATTAATATTATTTCTTAGGAACCGTTTGGTACGAAAAAATGTTGGATAAGGAACTATTTCAACCTTTACGACTAAGAATCCAAGACAGAAGGTCTTGGATAAAGGAAGTTTTTTTAATCCATTTTTTTCACATTTTAATTCACTTATTTTAATTCATATTTTTAACCTCGGACAAGAAGGTGATTCGATTGAGATCACGCTCAACGACTTTCTTTTCCCATTATTAGATTATTTAATTAATAAAATAGGATGATTGATTATCCTGAGAATTTTCAGTAAAATTTGACTGTTATGTATGTGTGACTGTAATTTCATTTTTGTTATTATTATTTTATTTTATGTTTTATTTTCTTCTTCAAGGGTTACATTTTACATTAGGGTTCCATTTACATTATTTATTATTATTACCTTCTTTTTTTATTTTTTCATTTACATCTCTATGTAGTTATTAAGTGAATTTCTCTAAAAAAGTATTAATTCTTTCGATAAATTAAAAAAAAAAACTTAAAGAAATAGTCGACCATTATACAAATCCAAATTTTAATAATAAAACCTTATAAAGGAAAAAAAAAAAAAAAAATGCCACTCACAGTTGAAGATTTGAATCCAAGACAGCCTAAATTTCGTCGTCTGTAGGTATTTGCGAACCCAGCCTGCTTGAAATTCATTTATTGGTCGTCCGACATATTAACTATTTTAATTGTATTTATTTTTTTTTTAATTTAATTTTTTTACTCTATTTCCTTTCCTTTGCAATTGGCGGTTAACTCTGGCTGACGGTTTTTACCATTGTCATTTTTTTTTAAATTTCTTAATCTAGATATTATATATTAATTTAAAAATAAGAATTATTCATTCAAGTTCAAATATGAATTTTGAACCTTTGAAAATACAGAAATTTTCTATCGTAATAATCTTTTATAAGATCAAAGTAGTTTTAGAATAGTTCAACACTATTACGTCCTCCAGTGTCATTTATTCTCCATTATTCTGGAACTTTTTTCTTGTTTTTTTTTTTTTTTACCTCGAAACTGGGGGAGGTCCTTCCCTAAAAAAGTCTACTCTAATCCTTGTTTTGTTTCCGGCTGTGTACCGTAATAGCCAAAACTTTTCCCTAATGTACCTTTCAAGCCCCCTCATGTACTCCGGTCTAAAATCCTGTTTTGGTTAAACATTAAACGCGTTTTATGAGATTTAATGGATTTGAAAGTTTTTTTTTTTTCCTTTTTTCCCGGCTGTAGTTCAGTACGGTGCCGAACAAAGAAGGAACTAATTCCATTAGGCTCAATATATAATTTAGAGATGAGTAGTTAAAAAAAAAATTCTTTCAGATGAGTTCATATGTCCAAAACTAATCATGTATGCTGCGAATCGGGACAATAATATAATATAAATAATATGTTTTTTTTTTTGTTTTTTTTACATATAGAAATTACATTATTAACAGTAATTATTTACCAAAATATTTCTTTGCTTACCAAAATAAAAAAACATACGAATTTAAAGTACGTCTTTATTTGATCAAAAATCTTAACTTAACTAGCCAAAATAATAAATACTCAATCATTTTAGGACCATTATGTGCAAATTTTTGTGGTCAAAATATATTCGCTATAAGAATATTTTTTTCATAACTGCAATTTTTTTTTTTTATTAAGTACTCACTCTACGTGTAAAATTAAACATTATTTCTATTAGGAGATTTATTGAGGAGGGCCTAGATTCTCAGATAATCTAATTTAAAAAAAAAAAACTTTTTTTTTTTAAATAAATCTTTGCAACTTTAATAAAAAAAAATAAAAATCGATAGTGCTGCTGTAATTTAAAGAAGAATCAAGCATTAAATTTTTATTTATTTTTTTTAACATTTAATAATTTATAAACTTTCGGCGTTTTATTGACATAAAAGGATCATTAAACTTATAAAAATATTTATAGTAATTTTCAAACTAAAAAACTAGACAAAGCTTGTATAATATAAATTTATTATTATATAATATTTTTCAGAAGGTTTTTTTTGTTTTTTCATGCTTGGGTAATAAAAATATTACTGTTGATGTATATTTTTTTCGTGTGGCAAATGAGGAGAAATAAAATAATGAACATGTTAATGTTGATAATGTTTGTTTTTATGCTTTGCCCCAACCTAAATTGATCCTTCAGTAGAAATTAAAAATTTACAGATACATAGCTATGTACACATGGATTAAAAAGGTAAGTTGGAAAATATTCCAATGAGTTATGTATATTGTCAGTTCAGAAGCCTGCTGCACATTATGATTGAGTTGAAAATTTCGCAGTAATCATGATAAATATCTAAAAATTTAGATGTGGAAGTTATTGACCTCTTCATAGTGTCTAAAAGGCTTCTAAAATAAACCCAATTTACGTAACTTATGTGGTTAATTCTTACCATTTACCATTTACTATTAATTCTTACCAGTTACCATTGGTATATAATCTATTAAAGCCATATGTGTTATATAAAGTACATATGTATTTTAAAATAAATAAAATTTTATTTTAGCTAATAAGAATATTCTAATGTTGTTCCATTGGTTTTCATATTTAGCCAAAAATGTCTATGGACAAAATAATTTATTAAAAGCATAACTTTGTTCAAGATAATTTATTTGCTTGATCTAACTTCAATTGAAGTTTTTTATTTCTAATTTTTTCTTACATTTATTTTTTTACTTTCACTTACCTATATATGAAATATATAGTAAGTGGAAGTATTGCGATCGTGAAAAATTTCGACTTCCGGTTTTCAACGGAAATACACGTTTTGGGGTCCCCTGAGTCGAAATGACCAAGTCCCGCGAAATGGTCTGTGTGTGTGTGTGTCTGTGTCTCTGTGTGTGTGTGTGTGTGTGTGTGTGTGAACAGACTAGTTCAAAAACTATAAACCGTGCGATCCTGAAATTGGGTATTTAGTGTAAGTATATGCCCGCGATGTGACAGCATAAATTTCATCAAAATTACTTAAAGGGAGGGGGTAATTTACTTGATAACTTTTTAGGTTTTTTTCGATTTTCTCAAAAACGGCTCTAACGATTTTGACTAAACTGAGTATTTGATCTATGTATATGCCCGAGATATGACTGTAAACATTTCATCAAAATTGATTAACCGGAGGGGGGACCTTACTTAATAAATTTTGTAACATTTTCACGTGTTTTTTTTATTTACTCAAAAAAGGCTTTAACGATTTTGATCAAACTGGGTATTTGATGTATATATATGCCCGAGATATGACTGTTAAAATTTCATCAAAATTGATTAACCGGAGGGGGGAGTTTACTTAGTAAATTTTGTATCATTTTCACGTGTTTTTTTTATTTACTCAAAAACGGTTTTGACGATTTTGATCAAACTTGGTATTTGATGTATTTATATGCCAAAGACGTGATAGCCAACATTTCATCAAAATTGATTAACCGGAGGGGGGAGTTTACTTAGTAAATTTTGTATCATTTTCACGGGTTTTTTTATTTACTCAAAAACGGCTTTAACGATTAACAAAGATAAGATATGAATGTAGAAAAATGTGTGACTTTTTGGAAATGATATTTAACAAAACACGTCAATTTCTTATCTAAGTAAGTTGGTAAGTGAAAGTTGTGTGGTTCGCGCACGCACCAGATTTTTTTTTCTCCTTATCAGTGAACATAGAGCTTCCTTTAGATCTGTAGTAAGGAAGCAAGAAAAGAATAAAAAATGCGAAAACGAACATAACACTCCTATAAAACAATGGCTCCATAGCTAGCAAAAGGCACACGCTCCAATTCTGCCTAGTCACGCTTTAATGAATTTATGAAGAGAACCCGTATAGTCTGCAATGATTAACGACTTGTGGCCTCATAAAAATATAACGTTTTTATGACTCCCCTTGTTTCCTCTCCTTCTAATTTATTTTCCTTTCTTTTTTTTTTTTTTTTTTTTTTGTCTTAAAGGTAGATGCGTAGGTCGTTTGGTCCGAAAATGGGCAAAAATAAAAATAATTGCAATGGTTGTGTTTCGTTCATGTACTCATTTTTATATTAACGTCTGCCAGAGTAGAATCAGTATTCTGTCCAATACCACCATTAAAAAACAAATTTTAGTATAAATATTTTTATTCGACTAACTAAAGAAAAATTTAAATGCCAGGAGGGTGCACCACTGGGTGCTATCTCCCTCATGCCTAACCAATGTCATTTGTAACTTATTTTAGCACATTTGCTTATTGTAATTATACAGGTGCAAATAAAATTATTCAGTTACAAAAATTAAAAAAAATTAAGTAAGTATGTATCTACGTTAAAATTTTAGACCTTCATTCTTTTAAATGTAATGTATATCTATAATTCAACTAGATGAATGCTTACTTATATGAGCAAAGACACGAAGAATATAATTGCTTTTTAAAACTGAAAGGTATCTTTCAATAATAAATCTAATGTTTGTTTTTTGTTTTTTTTAATATATATTATCTCACATTACAGATTCAAACTTCTGGAAGTTCCGATGGCTGTCATATTTCTTTAACAATCGCATATATATTATTAGTATTCAAAGTATTGCATGCCTATAAAATATAATTTTGCTGGCTTTTATAAGCAAATTAAGGGGATGTATATAAAAAAGCAAAGAAAAAAAATTCTTGAAAAATGTTTTATCAATCACTAATTTTTCCTACAATTTCAGATATTAAGGAAGATGTTTTCGAAATATTAGTAGGAACATAAATTAGATAGAATAGAAGTTTTTACTGATCAACACATTCTGTAATCGTCTTGAACTTAGAGCCACATCGATTGCATTATTAATGGAAACGCCTAATCGTTATTATTATACGTTTTATTATTAATTAGTAAAAAAAAAAAAATAAAAAAAAAATAAAAAATAAAAACCAGTGAATCCATTTTTCTGACGTTGATGGATGATTGCATGTAAGATGATGAACTTTTGCGAAATTTGCGTTATGGAAGAGATATTGGGATGGTCTGTAACTATGGCGACAGATTCATGTTTTTATATTACATTATTTTTCTGGAAAAATAACATTGAAATTCGCCATATATTTTTATCTTTAAATAATTTTCTAATTCAAATTAATACATTTAAGGAACGAAGTCGAGAATATGTGCAGTGAGAGTTACGGTCAACACGTGACTCTTTGGACCTTCATTAACTGTAACACCTTTGGACTTTGCATTAGCATTATAATTAGAACGGTTGCAAGCTGTTGCAATGCAACACCTCTAGCTTTAGCATTTCGAGCTGGGTGTGCGTGACGTCGGACCTGCCAACCAACGCCGTGGTATATTTCATATCGTTTGCATAATTGTGCAGTTCCACCTTGTTAACATTCTAGCGAGCTCTTTCTTGCAAAATACTGCAATAGTTAGACATTTTATTTTTGCAAAGAAAGGAAGATAATGGTTGGGAAATTATTTTGTAACGAGTACGTGGGAAACAATGGCGAATAATTGTGAGAAAGAATGAATTGTTGGAAAAGTTAACATATTTTAAATATTTTAACTGTACCCTACAAAGGATTGTGTTTGATTGTAGATAACTTGAAATTAAATTAAAATGAAACGATTATTTTAAATTAACTGAACCTGATTGAATGGGGGTCCTAGCTTATCAATACTGCTGCATTTATTACGGCTTGTGAGCCATACAATTAATAATAATAATGCTTTATTATTATAAAAATGAAAATACTATATTTCATTTAAGCATTTACGGCTTGGGACGTACCCGTCAGCCGGGAGCCATACAATTAGACAGTCTAATTTATAAATCTTTCAGAACAATACTAGAGTCTTTTTTACTTCACCCACACCAGTTAGTTATTTCTAAAAGAGTGATTTATCTTAATATTAAATTAGAAAAGATGATTAAAGTAATGTATTTAAAAAGATTAAAATGTAAACAAAGATGATAGTTTAATATACTGCATCTGCAACTTCTCAAACTGCATTTAAATGCCAGAGATCTTCTTTGGTGAAAAGCAAGCTTCATAAAGTATCATCCTCTTCTGTATTTCCGTATTTTATGCAATATTCCCAACCTTTGAAATGTCTTAAATGCCTCTTCTTCCAATTTAAGAACACGACTCAGTAGTAACATATTCGTTATTAACAAAAACAACTTCAACGCTTCTTAAAACCTAGGACGTATTAGGTAGGTAACCTTCATATATAATTTTTTGATGATGACACGGGGCCCGCATGCCGAAATGAAAAAAAGAACGCTTATTAAAAGACTCAAACTTCTCTATCCAATATTTTCTAAATCTTTAAGACTAAAACTGAAACAAAAACTAAATACCTACACATACTTACTGAAGCCCATATGGACCTACTCCTCGCAGATATGCGGCATAGCTAAAAAGAATCACAAAAACTTCAAACGTTTCAATCAAAATTGTAACGACTTATAACCAAGGCCCCGTGGTAAGTGACTCACAAAACTTTACATACAGACCTCCACCTACCAACAGTCGACCAGCACTTAACGACTCTTAACAAACGATTTTTTATTAACTTGAAAGGACATCCTAACAGTTTAATCAGGAATATGGCTATCATTAGCATGGATACGAGAAGACTAAAAAGGCGTTGGATGAGAGATCGGCTTTGGGTATCGCTGGTTGCTTTCCCCCCCTCATGCCTGACATGTCATTATTTCCTATTGCCACTATCTTATTCGCTGATTGTCAGCACCTTGCTACAACTGGTGCGAATCAATAATTGAAGTCCAAAAAATAAAAAATAGTCTAAATCAATTAACAATATCAATTTATATTAATTATTTTTCCAGAGAATAAAAAAAAACCGGGAAAGCATCCAATATAAATAAAACGAAGAGTATAATAATAACAAAATATTTCCTCTCGATGATGATAAAGCGATCAAGTTGATTTTTATTCAATATTCCAATGAAACATAACTTCTGTAACAGCCGAGAAGAAGACAAGCTCAAAGAATAAATATGATAAAAGATCACTTAGCCCGGCGAAGGGAAAAGAAAACTCGAGAAGGCGTCAAATGTAAATTGGATAAAAAAGAAAATTATTTGTCTGGGAAATTATTCATAGGTTCGTTTAGAAGTGAGAAGGAGAAGTTTGATCCTGAAATATTCATATCCTTTCCAGGTAAAAGATCCCTTCCTTTCTTTCAATTTCGAGAGAAGATCCTTTAATTAGAAGGCAGCCGATCTGTGTCCTTTAGCAATTTGTATGTGATTGGGGAAGGGCTGCTGATTGATGCCACGGTTCGTTTTAACTAGATGTGCCTCCATTAAAAAAAAGAGAGAGAATTTATAATTAATCAAGCTCACTCTTTAATATTTAAGATAATCGGTCATTGTAATGTTTTAAAATATTTTTAACCCGGCGCTGGTCGCGTCCCTCCGTGAGACACCGTTGGTCGCGCGTGAGCAAATTGCTCACACCTCAGTTTTTGGCTATTCTATTATTTTTAAGCAGCATTCTTCGCCATATTTTTGTTTCTTTTAATTTAGAATATGTTTATCATTAAATTATTAATCTATTTAAGGTGTTTTCATCAGTTTAATGCATTTATTATAATTTATTTACAGGAGGGGAATGAATAGAAGAGAGTAAACAAGAATAGAATACTTTATTTACACGATTTTTAGTTAAAAAAAGAAGTAGTTATTGTAAGAAAAGTGCAGTAGCATACATTAACCAAAATTAGAAAAAAAATAGGAAATTTTTAGTTAAAAAAAATTATAAAAATATAAAAAATCGCATAAAGTTGGTACCATGGAATAGGAAAAATATAATGTAAACAATAACGAATAACAATCTAAAAACTAAATACCCCATTTTACTCAAAAATATAAAAACTAATCTAAGCTTTTACTAAAAAATTGAAGAGAAGAGACGAAAATACTTAGAGTCATTTTTTTCTTCTGGACGATCCTCCAAAAAGCCGTAATATCTTCGCAGCACTTCTTGTTCCACTCATTTTCCGAACTAAACTAACAAGCAGAACAGTTACAATATTTTATCAAGTAAATACAAACGTCTACTGACAAGATTTGGGCTCATTACAGCGGAGATGGGCAAGTCCGTGCAGGTCTCGGAGCGGCCCGCACGGTGGCTCAGTTCTGTGTCACGGATGGTCGCGCTGTGAGCATTTTGCTCACGCTCCCGTTTTTTCGAACAAAACGTTTTATTGGGGCTTAGCGCGGCAATTTTTTTTTTCAAAAACAACTTCCTAAAGTGAATTAATGTATAAATGACAAATAGAAAAAATATCAGAATTAAAGAAAAAAAAAATAAGCGAAATATACAAGATTTTCGGCAAGTGTGAGCAAAATGCTCACAACGCGACCAACGACGGGTTAATTAATATATAGACCCTGGGTTTTATCATTCATTCTAATAATTTCCTTGTGTTTCATTACTGAGGTTTTTCCAGACTATGATTTTTAATTTCTTGATGTTCCACGCATAAAATTGATATCCTAGTCGATACATCTCTAGAGTTAGTAATGATTAGGTCCTGGATTTTCATGTGAAATAAAATGCCCTATATGTTTATATTAATGCTCTATAAATCCATAACATGTACCTAATCACAAAAAAATTCAATGTTTATTTATTATTTTTTTAAATTACTCGTGATTCCATTCCCTCAACTTTTAGCACGTAATTTTTGGAGGATAGGTTTACATTGGATGACCCAAACATCAACGAGAATATAGGATGTGTCCCAAGCTTTACTGCAATCTTTAATATACTTCGTAAAAGTTTCTTTTTTCCTTTTAAAAATTTTACTATATTTTATAATAATAGGGCGAGCGCACATTGAACCACAGGCGACGTAGAGCAGAACAGTTTCTGTAATACGTGTGGTAGATAAAAATCTGCGCTGCTCTGCTCTGCGTCGCGAGTTTCTCAATATGCGCCTGGCCATTTTGTCGCATTTTTAACATGGAAGGGTGAAATAAAAGAAATAAGCTATTGGAATCGAGAAGATAAAATTCGTTTTTGTTTCGAGATTTATGAATTTAAAAAAATAAATTACAAGGACCAAACCGATATAGCTAGGCAGAGTTTGCAGTGGATCCCCCATGGAAAAGGAAGACGAGGACGGACTAGATAAACATGGAGACGGACCCCGATACGGGGGATAGATATGGATGGCAGGACTGCGCAAAGGCCCCATGTCCCAGCTAAGGCATTAAGGATTTCTTAATAATAATCCTTTAAGTTTTAAGTTTATAAATATATGAAGAAACCAAAAATCATATAGACATCAGACGATTGATGAGTGAATGACACTAGTTGTAAATACAAAAACAAAATAAAACTTTTTCATAAGCCTTCAACCTTCGTTACTTAAAAAAATAATAAAAGAAAGGAGAACATTTATGCAACATTTCACAATATTTAATATGAAGAATCAAAACCCTTGTTAAGAGTTCATAAAGTACAAATAAAAATGTAAAAATTCCTTATATTATAGTGATATTGGGAATTCAAGTTGGATAGCTGTTACTACAAAATGTACGAATCCCTTTCCAGGTCTAAAATATTCAATAATACTTTGATCGAATTTGTGATTAAATACCCCGAAAAATAAAAAAAAATTGTGCAAATTTTCGAAATTAGACCAAGTTTATTTAGAAATTTCTGTTTTATCTTCAATTTAGGGAAAGGCACCAAGTAAAAATAAAAACCCTTTTACGTTTCGCCGGCCTCAAACATTCCCTTAAACAAACGGAAACCTTGTTTGTTTGCTTGTACAACTGAACAAACTCTACCTATAAAAATCTCAAAATCCGCATTTTGGAATACTCTGCAGAACGTGCCGACAGGGCGACCTCCCCTCTGACGACGGAAAAGTTTTTTTTCGCACTTTGGCCTAATCCTAGCAGATCCGGAACAGCAGGGACGGTTCTCACGGGGCCCGAACAGACAGACAAACAGAGGAACTCTAGAGAGTAGGCGCTGTGGGGAAAATAGCAGTCAATACCGAGGGTGGGAGTGTAATGAACATTACTATCTGTTGTTACCAGCCACCGGTTTGTATGACAGAGAATGTGCAATGTGTTTTATATTCCATTACCTAATACGAAAGTATGTTATTTACGGAAAATTTGGTTTACAGAAGCTTGTTATCGACATTCAAAGGTGGAAATAGCTCTTAGATCAGTTAAGCGTTTATTATGTACCTTAAGGCAAACCATTTTCTGGGTACCTATTTTTTTTTTTTTTTTTCCGGTTGGCGCTTTAGGCCTGATGAAACCTCACGTTGCTGCAAGCCATGGTCATCATGGTGCAGCGGCAGCCTGCCCATAGCTCCATAACCAATCCCATTGGGGGCAATTTGGCAGTGCCCTTCCCACCATGGTGTCAGGTCTCTTGGGTTCAAGGACAGTAACAAACTGGTCTAGGTCTAGGATTATGGAAGCCCAGAGTCAGCAGGCCCCGAGGATCTTTATTTCTTTCCCTGAAGCATACCGTCTTTGTACCAAACCTCCGGGCGGTTACTGATATCCTGGAAAACCACACACGGTTCTCTATGGGATACACGGGGAAATACATCACCCCTACGCCCGGTCAGTGTGAGTCGCCTCCAGTAGGCTGATGGGCCTCACATACCCGGGAGTGGGGTAGGCTTGGACTGCGTGGCGTTCATTGGCGGGTGGTCACCCGAATGGAGCGGTCACCCATCCAAGTACTAAATACGCTCGACGTTGTTTAACTTTGATTATCTATTGCAAGCCTTTGTCCACTCGGACATCCCGGCCCCTTTCTGGGTACCGATATTAGATCAAAATTCAGGTCTAAATTCAGTACGATACAGCCAGTTTCGAACCATGTTTTAATGGTATTTACTAGTGTCCGACCGAAACCAAATTTTTAACCGCAAACCTTGTTTCAGGCCGAAACCGAAACTCATTTAGGTGTATAAATAATTTATTTAAGTGTATAACATTTCTAGTTGAACAATAATAGCAATGCAAGCTTCTAGAATGATCGTAATTAAACAAATTAATTCATGCAATACGTCGACTTGGTTTAGAAGAGTAGTAAAAGAGGTGTTGATTCAAGAAGTCATTAAAAATCATCTCTTGTTTATTTAAACCCTATAAGGGTCAATATAAAACAAGTGCTTTTGAAAAATCTTAAAAAACACGATTTATTCTGTACGCGATTCATGTTTCCAAGCCCGACTCAAACAAGTGACCACGTTTCTACTTTTACTCGTAATAGAAAGTAAGTATGTTAGTAAAGTAAAGTAGAAAGTAAAGATACTCAAATAGGGTAACTATTTTTGTATCGTCGTCTTCAACTATTCTCTAAGTGTTTTTCTATATGTTGTTTTGTTTTGAAGATCATTATAATTATATTATAATAAAATTGAATTATAGATTTATATTTATTTATTTAGTTACGTTTTAGGTGCCATTATATAGATTAGATTTATAGATATTATAATTAATCATAATACAATTTAATTATGTTTCAAAATTGAACTAAATATTGGTTTTCACTTCTCACTTCAAGTTTAAGTTTTTATCAAATTTAATATAATTAATATTATCAAATTAATTAATTAAACTTCTTTCGAATAGGTATTTGTATTCTAATTTAACATTTTACTTTTTTGAAAATTTACTTTTTTTTCGATAATAACGAACTTCTTTCTTATTCACACCCCCCCAGTCTGCTAGCGTTATTTTAAATAATACACCAGGCTTCATCCATAAATTCCAGTTTGTATCCCGACCTATACTAACATGTTTTTTTAGAGTCATTTTTACTGACTCTGATCTCAATAACTTTTTTCTATCAATTCAGACATATAATAAAAATAATCGACATCGAAAAAATTCCTATTGATCCAATTGTAAAAGATATCTATCAATAGATATGCCGTTCATATATTGAAGAGTAAAGTCTTCTTCACGTCTCATATTTTCTGGAGCAGAACTCCAAGGATGGATTACTGGAGAATTCGATTTCCATACTACAAGGAGACATTCGGGGGGAAAATTGAATCTCGGTCGAGATAGCTTTTATGACTCGGAGAGGAGGGCTTCCCCGAAAAATATCTTTTAGGAGGCCTAACGGCTTATTTTTTATTTTATTATATAAAGCTAACATTGGATATTAAATTCATAATAAAAAATATATTAACTCAATATCATTGATGGAATACAAGAAGTATGCTCACGCTTTTTTCAATAAGGTTTCACAAACTCATATAAATTTTTTTTTTTTTTTTAAACGATATATTTGCATGTCAAGTGAAATTAACACACTTTAATTCATGCTTGTTCTTATTATAGTTATCAACTGGCTAACTATTTCATCTGATGTGTAAAAGTATTTTTAATTTAAGGCGTTTCTTCCTATTTTTGTGTTAATATATGTCAAAAATATATGATTGGTAAATTTGAAAATTATGGCTGGTCCAGAACAATATTTTTCTATATTAACACCTTTGAGGTGTTACGGGGTTCAAAAGCGAAAAAATAAATCCCTCTTTTTTTATTATTATACTCGTTTAATTGAGACGAAGACATAAAGAAGATTTTAAATGTTGATCAAAATTTATTTTTCAAGATGTTCTTCTTTCATAATTTAGTGTGAATTTTCGAATTTCACAATTATGATATGTGTGTGCATATTTGATTTTCCAAGTTCATTAACAATGTACTGTAAAAAATATTTAACAGATCTTACACTAATTGAAAAATGTATAATATATAGTATAATATAATAGAACCTTCTACATTATTAAAAACAGGAATAAAATCATAAATATAATAATAATATAATGAAAAAATATTATTATTAGTGATGCCTAAACTCGTTCCAGGGGCAAAATGGGTTAGGTACTATTAAAATCAAATATATACACTTTATTACAGATTTCGATAAATGTTATTTATTTCATGTATGATGAAAAGATCGAATATCCACGCACATGAGTACCAGATGATATTTTCGTAGTATTTTTTTGTTTGTTCGTTTAACGACCCTTTAAGCCACTAAGGCTAACAACGTGAGTCCTAAATTTTTCCTATCCTGGTCTAATTAGGACAGAGATCTTTAACGAGTACCTGACATCATACGGGCTCGGGACCTCCATTTCACGTCCTACCCTAGGCATAGCCAAGGATTTATTACTCCTATTAAAAAAATCCTATGGCCACTGCGAGACGCGAACCTGCGACATTTAGTACTTAGACTGGTATGCTAACTGCTACTATACAGGTGACCCCTTTTCGTAGTATTTAATTCAGTTTCGGTTCCAGCATTTTTTGGGCCTTTAAGTTAACAGAATTACTCTATACAATTTTAACATTTTGCAGGTAAGAATTTTTAATAATATTCCACTTTGGAAAATTTGTACTGGACTAGTTTTATTTTGTATGTTTATTTTACTAAACTGTTAAATATGCCTTTTCACTACTAGAAAATAAAAAGTTACGAATTTTCCTAAGAGAAACATTATTTAAAGTGCTTTCCTAAAAAATGCTGAAATTGGAGTTGTCATTTTGTCAACTGAAATGCTAGTTAAGTGGATGTTTACAATTTGTGATTGGATCTCAATCAATCCTAAAGTAAATCAAAATATAAAATCTGAAAATTAATAAAATAATTCTGGTTTATATTGATTTATTTTAACATCTTTATTTAGTGTTAGTTTTGAGCAGTAAATCAAATCTCGTATTAAAATCCCAGCATGATGATATACAAACCTTAACTCAAAAAAAAAAATAAATAAACAACAACATAGTGATAGAGTCTGATGACAGATACGGTTGTTAAACTACTTAAAACAAGTTTTGTGGGATTTTGAATAGGTCTTCCTTACAAGACTGCCAAAGATTTTTTCGGTTTCTTTTATTTTAATTTTATTATTATATGTTTATATGCATGCAAGTTAAAATGTAATTTTTGTTAAATGAATGTATGTAGGTATTGATAAGTATACTGTTTTTTAGCAACCCAATGTATTTGGGCAGGATTGTTTTGTTTTGTTATAAAAAAAAAAATAAATCATTTCTCTCTCTGTATTTATTTATAGTGATTTTGTTTTTTGGGTGAGGATATAATTTTTTTTTAATATTGATAAAAGTATTTCTTTGAAAATTGAATGATTTTTACTACTGTAAAAACTACTACCTACCTACTAATACTACCTGCTGTACCGCGAGTGCTATTTTCGTAAATATAAATTTACGATTATTACGATTATTATAATTTATAATATGAAAGATCATGTTTTGGAGTAAGTGTTTAGCCACGATAACCAAAAGATTCATCATTTTATTATATCAATTTATTACAATAGTACTATATCATGACGAACCGTTAACAAAAAAAAGGATCGCACAAAAAAAAATTGAAGAAGAGGCAAGAAGATGTAAAGAAAGAAATATATCGGCTAAAGAGGAAACGGAGCATAGCGAGCAACCCTACTAATTAAGCTAGGACAAAGAATACCGCCCCACTGCGTGCTTGGCACCAGCCTTTTTTACCTTCTCAGCAAACCATTCACTTAACAGTTTCTATTTTTATAATAGATGAGGTTAACCTATTGAAATGCTATTTTTTATTATAAAAATAACATTACTACATATTTTCATTTTGAATATAACTTGACCGTCAACGCTGCATTGAAATTATTTTTATAAGTGACTACAACATATCTTGTAGTTTGGAATGATTCTAGTGGTTAACTCATTGTCGTAATTTATTCCAGTATTTACTCATTACTTAACAGCTTTATAAGTTATAAATAATTACTTAATCATAAATAAATCACTTAAAACTAATTCACGATTTATTCCAAGTTAAATAGACAGTAGAACAACTAGGAATTGGCAAGGAAGATTACAACGAGAACTCTAAATTTGGATAATTGAACTGATAATTTTATCGAAGATTTAATCGTAAATGCATACGATTAATGAACAAAAATTGTGACATAGTGACGAAAGTCTGTTCTAGAAGACGACAAAAAGCCCACTGACTGCTTTATCATTGCTTATAACAAAGAATATTGTTACCCCTACATCTTTGGAATTACCTTAAACGCTGAGTGATGTAAACCTCTGTGCAAGGATAATTTACTTATTACGACTGCAAAGAAAGAAATTTGCAAAAAAGAACAATGAACAATAAATAAACCTGTATAGAAACCTATATTTGTGATTAACTTTCCAGTCTGAGAATTAAGGTAATAAAATATACAAAATATAATAACTTTTGGGATTTCTAAGATGTAAGATGAACTTTATGTAACAATAAACTAACCCATCGCCAGGGTTACTGGAATGGGGAAAACATAAAAACAAGATATAAGCTATTAAAAGAAATATGCGTTTGGATTATATCAAATGGTATAAAATATTTTCAGCCTATAGATTTTTCAGATTATATCCTGCAGAATATAATTTTTAAACATAATATGCTTAATTTTTTCAAGTACCTTTCCATTTTTTTATTTATATCACCTAAATCAATACTGAATAATTTGTAAATTTTCACAGTGAACCATTAGGCTAGCATGAAAATAAACTACGTTTTTATATTTATTTTTAGGGGGATTTTCAAGATAGTTTGAATTCGAGTTACCCCATAAGATGAGTAAGAAATATGTTTTGAATATGATAAGTTGATTTGAATTGTATTTACTTATTTCCGCATTATTTTGCCATTTGGCATCTTACCAATAGATCATTCGAATCATTCAACAGAAATAGAATAATTCATTAAATTTTTTTAAATGCTGACAATAAAATAAACACAATATTATTAAAATAAGTTTCTTAAAGTATTAATAAAAATGCATCAATAGCCTTCTCAGACATCAATAGTAACCAAATACCAAGCACTCCTGATATGCAAAGATAATAATTGCAACTTAATCCTGTTGGCTTAAGTCGGTTACAGGACAAATGGTGATCCCTTCGGTAATCTCTGCACCGTGAAATCCAATGACAACACATCGCTACCAATTCAACTATCCAATTTAAATATGGCGAACTCAATCCTGGAGGAATTAGATCTGTGTACGCAACAAAGAGGTCTTGGGATTATAATGCAATTACAGAAATCCGGAGGGTGACGTCCTGCCAGCTGGTGTCAGGAGTGTCTTGGATGACCGCAGTCGGGGTGGAGGGGCCACCTATGGATATGGCTAGGGTAGGAGTCTTATCAAACCGTCTTATTTAATGACAAGGGTAATTATATTTTTTTTTAAAAACATTTTTCCTTCTTTGGTAGCCCCAAAGAAGGAGGGTTTATTGAATGATTTACCTGCTTCATGCCTATTTTATTAGGCACATTACATGTTATATAATATAGTGAGCAAATTATAATTGTTTATATACCAAAAACACAAACTAAAAAAATAAATAAAAAAAGTTACAAAATAAATGGTGTGTCTATAAACATGATATGAATATATCATAGAACTAAAACCAGACACTATGGTAAAAAATAATATTTTATATTCATTGTATAATTATTCCATTTTGTAAAATTTTTTAATTGTTATTGCATGTAAAACTGCACCTCCTCTTCGTTCCTCTTCTCCTCTCAACCGAAGGGTATTAATTAAATGCTTCAAAATCATGAAAAATAATTTATTTTATTATCAGGGCTCCGAGACAACCTCGACTGATATGAATCTTGAAGGCGCATTTATAAATTCTATAATATTCAATAAATTAAAAAAAGTTGGAATAATTATTCGATGAATATATGACATATAATTATTAGATAATTAATGCTTAAACAATTAAACGCTGTTCCTGACGTCTTCACCATACTGTCTGGTTTTAATTCTAAGACAGATTCATATCATTTATATACACTAATTATATATTAACCGAAGTATTATAAATTGTTATATAAAACCGGATTATAGTTTTTTGTTTTAAATGATCTTTTTTTTTTTTTTTTTTTTTAATAACTTTATTTATATATCCACACCTGTCACAAACAAAAACGCGACAATAAGCGGATGTGATCGATATATAGCACACAAGAAAAACAGGCATGTCAGGCATGAGGGAGTTCGGCACCCATCGGCACCTTCTCCTGACATGAAATTCTATAAGATTTTATACTAGAAGATCTCTTAGCCAGCTCCTTTTTAGCCTTCTTCTGGTGTTCTCGGGCATGTCCGATGTCGCCATATTCTGTATTAGTTTGTTGTAATGTCCTTGGAGTTTGTCGTGAAATCTTTTGTATGATGTATGAATATATTCTTGGACAGTAGGTATTTGTAGGTCTGTGTGAATGGTTTTGTTGCTGACGTACCAGGGTAAACGTGTAATTAGTCTTAGTGTTTTTGATTGAAATGTTTGTATTTTCTGTATGTGAGTCTTTTTCGCTGTCCCGAAAATTTGCGATGCGTATGCCCATAAGGGTTTTAAAAGGTATGTATAAGTGTTCAGTCTTTGTCTGATCTTCATTTTTGATCGCTTGTGAAGAATGGGGTACAGTAATTTTAGTCTTCTGTAAAATGATCTTAATATGTGGATTGTTATTTGATATTAACAGTAAATACATATGCTTAGTCCGATGATTTCAAATGTGATCGATTTATATTAACTTTTCTCAACTTTGATCAGAATATCATATTTTTCTATATATTAATCTGTTTACATTGATATGCAAATGAATACATAGTTAACACATCACTCACTCTTTTCAAGAATGTCATATCTTAAAAAAAAAAAAAAAAAGAATTGAAAAGTGATTTTTCAAGAGAGTGAGTTTAAATTTTAATAGTAGAATAAAATGTGTTGATAATAGATATTTAACCTCCGGTTTAACTTAGATGGTTTTGCAAATAACATAGTTTTTTTATTTCTTGTTTAATGAAGAAAAAATTTTTTTTTTAATTTTAAACAGCATTTCTCGATTAACCTTATTGAAAACTTTGTAGATGTTGTTAGTTTTGAGTTAAAATTTTGAGAGCCTTACGAAAACACATCACTCTTTCAGCGCATTAAGAAAACAATCCTCATTAAAAGTAGGTGATTTTTCATGATGTTAGATAACGATTTTTTCAATTTTTTAATATTCCATTAAATCGATGGATCGATTAAAAATTTTATAACTATTGTAATTCTTACTTTCGATCAAACAGCAGATCAACTAAAACTAATTAAGCAGTAGTATCAAGCAATTGTAGCTAAATATATTTCGTTTTTGTACTATATAATCTGATAACAGCTTTAAAGTCGAATAAATTTACACACTGTTCCAACTATAAAAATCTGGTGCGTGCGCGCAACACACAACTTTCACTTACCAACTTACTTAGATTAGTAATTGACGTGTTTTGCTAAATATCATTCCCCAAAGTCACACATTTTTCTACATTCATACCTTATTTTTGTTAATCGTTAAAGCCGTTTTTGAGTAAATAAAAGAACCCCGTGAAAATGATACAAAATTTATTAAGTAAAGTCCCCCCTCCCGTAGATCAATTTTGATAAAATTTTTACAGTCATATCTCGGGCATATAAGTACATCAAATACCAAGTTTGATCAAAATCGTTAAAACCGTTTTTGAGTAAATAAATAAAACACGTGAAAATGATACAAAATTTATTAAGTAAAGTCCCCCCTCCAGTAAATCAATTTTGATGAAATTTTTACAGTCATATCTCGGGCATATAAATACATCAAATACCAAGTTTGATCAAAATCGTTAAAACCGTTTTTGAGTAAATAAAAAAAAACACGTGAAAATGATACAAAATTTATTAAGTAAAGTCCCCCCTCCGGTTGATCAATTGTGATGAAATGTTGGTTATCACATCTCTGGCATATAAATACATCAAATACCAAGTTTGATCGAAATCGTTAAAACCGTTTTTGAGTAAATAAAAAAAAACACGTGAAAATGATACAAAATTTATTAAGTAAAGTCCCCCTTCCGGTTGATCAATTTTCAAGAAATTTTTACAGTCATATTTCAGGCATATAAATAGATCAAGTACTCAGTTTAATCAAAATCGTTAGAGCCGTTTTTGAGAAAATCGAAAAAAACTTAAAAAGTTATTAAATAAAGTACCCCCTCCCTTTGAGCTAATTTGATGAAATTTTTGCTGTCACATCGCGGGCTTATACATACTCTAAATACCCAATTTCAAGTTCGCACGGTTTATAGTTTTTGAGCTAGTCTGTTCACACACACACACAGACACACAGACAGACAGACACACACACACAGACCATTTCGCGGGACTTGGTTATTTTGACTCAGGGGATCCCAAAACGTGTATTTCCGTTGAAAACCGGAAGTCGAAAATTTTCACGATCGCAATACTTCCACTTACTATATATTTCATATGTAGGTAAGTGAAAGTAAAAATTAAAAATTCCCCAATGTTACTAAAAATATTAGACAAAATTATCGCCGTTTATCGGAAATGTTTCCTGCCCGAGGTCATGGCCTAGGTCTTGCTTAACAAATAGGTCATTAGTCTCAGGAACTGTATCAGTGAGTAGATAACTTCTTATCACTTAAAGTTCTCGTGTGTCATTCATTGTCTGTTGGGTCAGCTAGCTAACTTATCCATGAGAGCCATTTTCCAACAGTTGTGAATCAAAACCAATATAAACATTATCTTCCTATCATAATTGTGGTGTTTAGATTAGTTACACGATCGATTTGAAATTATTATTTTTAATCTTTTATTGAAATTTTTCATCAAAGGGGAATTCTGAAACAATATATTAAAATTTTCTATTTTATTAGAAGATAAAAGATTATTAAAATTTGCATTCATCTCTTGAACACCTAAAGTATATACATAGTAACGTTAAACAAAAACGAAAGAAAAAACATATGGTCTAAAAGTCCCAGACCTTTTTTTACTTTCACTTACCTATATATGAAATATATAGTAAGTGGAAGTATTGCGATCGTGAAAAAATTCGACTTCCGGTTTTCAACGGAAATACACTTTTTGGGGTCCCCTGAGTCGAAATGACCAAGTCCCGCGAAATGGTCTGTGTGTGTGTGTGTGTCTGTGTGTCTGTGTGTGTGTGTGTGTGTGAACAGACTAGCTCAAAAACTATAAACCGTGCGATCCTGAAATTGGGTATTTAGTGTAGGTATATGCCCGCGATATGACAGCATAAATTTCATCAAAATTACTTAAAGGGAGGGGGTACTTTACTTAATAACTTTTTAGGTTTTTTTCGATTTTCTCAAAAACGGCTCTAACGATTTTGATTAAACTGAGTATTTGATGTATTAATATGCCCGAGATATGACTGTAAAAATTTCTTGAAAATTGATCAACCGGAAGGGGGACTTTACTTAATAAATTTTGTATCATTTTCACGTGTTTTTTTTATTTACTCTAAATCGGCTTTAACTATTTTGATCAAACTGGGTATTTGATGTATGTACATGCCCGAGATATGACTGTTGAAATTTCATCAAAATTGATTAACCGGAGGGAGGACTTTACTTAATGAATTTTGTAACATTTTCACGTGTTTTTTTTATTTACTCTAAATTGGCTTTAACGATTTTGATCAAACTGGGTATTTGATGTATGTATATGCCCGAGATATGACTATTAAAATTTCATCAATATTGATTAACCGGAGGGGGGACTTTACTTAATAAATTTTGTATCATTTTCACGTTTTTTTTTTATTTACTCAAAAACGGCTTTAAAGATTTTGATCAAACTGGGTATTTAATGTATTTATATGCCCGAGATATGATTGTTAAAATTTCATCAAAATTGATTAACTGGAGGGGGGACATTACTTAATAAATTTTGTATCATTTTAACGGGGTTTTTTATTTACTCAAAAACGGCTTTAACGATTAACAAAAATAAGATATGAATGTAGAAAAATGTGTCAATTTGGGAAATGATATTTAGCAAAACACGTCAATTTCTAATCTAAGTAAGTTGGTAAGTGAAAGTTGTGTGTTGCGCGCACGCACCAGATTTTATTTGCTCAATAACGGCTTTAACGATTAACAAAAATAAGATATGGATGTAGAAAAATGTGTGACTGGGAAATTATATTTGACAAAACACGTCAATTTCTTATCTAAGTAAGTTGGTAAGTGAAAGTTGTGTGTTGCGCGCACGCACCAGATTTTTAGAACCAACTAACAGTCGGAACAAACCGTCATAGTATGTGTTTGTGACTACGATGTTCGAGCACAATCCACGCCGGCTAGAACATTCCACACTAGTCCTTTTACGAGACTATACATAAGATGCGAGTGACTTGGTTAGTCTTGGATCTGAAGCTCGTCATATCATTATTTTTACTACTTAAAGTGATAATTTTTGTTACCTTCTTAATTGTTTGCTATAATATTTGTGTTTTTATAATTCATATGGCATTGACTATTGTTTTTTTTCTTTGAATAAAAATTGCTAACCCATACAAGTGTTACAATATAGACATTACCTCTCCTGACAACAAACAGGCGATAAAAACACACCATGGAGATGTACTTAGCGCGGACAGGCCACAGAGAGTGGCAGTGTACGCTAATGGTGAGGGTACGTCCATCATGTATATTTCTCTTAATGCTTGCTTGCAATTAAGTGTACTCTGAAAAAAAAAAAAAAAAGACCAGGTTGCTTTGAAGTGCTTATCCCAGTTTACAGGATTTTGTAGGCATTCTCGTACCATGTTTGTTCGAACATATTCATTACTTGGATACAAGTTATATGTCATACGAAAAGGTACGAATTGCATGGCAGTACTCGATAGAAAAAATAAATTGAATACACTGTAGATTCAAATTTAAGTAAATTAGTTTAGAAGTGATACATTTAGTATTATATTTATATAAATTAATTATAAAAAAATACTAAAGATCGCGGGTTCGCGTCTAGAGGTGGCCCTAGGATTTTTTAATGGGAGTAAAAAACCCTTTTCTATACCAAGGTTACGACGGATAGGACGTAAAATGGAGGCCCTGAGCCTGTACGATGTCAGGTACTCGGTATATATCCCTATCCTAATTATAACTGGATAGGCAAAATTTAGGACTCCCACTGTAGCACGATTAGCCTTATTGTTAGTGGCATGGACTTTAAAACAAACAAACAAAATTTAAACACCTAAAGTATAAAGCTTAAGTCATGCAAGTTTAGGCCGGACTGAACAGACCACGGCTTGCCGAACGGCATTGGTAATGAGGGTATAGAGTAGATTATTGAAAGTACATTATAATTATTATTGTATAATATAATTATTATTTTATTTTTAATTATATATCATATTATTGTTTTATATTATAATTATTAAAGTATAATATAACAAAATCTATGGTATAAGGGTTTATATTATTATTGTATAATACAGTGGATATACATACCTGTCGTATATTCGAATATATTAGTTCGACTTCGATAAGTCGAAACTTTTAATAAGTCCCACAAAATTTGTGTTCCCAAGTCATTTCACGTAAATTTGAATCACCTCAATAAGTAGATTTCAAGCCAAATGCCTGATGATTATCTAAATAAATCGGAATACAAAAATGAGACATGAGAGTCTATGACTTTCACCTCTTCTATGAGTAGAACACTTGGAAGTAATCAGCACTCTAACTTAAACTCGAATTTCCAACTTCAGAGAATTTCATGGATAATTGGATTAACTGCCCACGTTTACCTTATTCTATTCACATACAACACTCATTTGTCAGTTATTCAGTCGATTGGTTGTAAGCAATGGCTCATCGAAAGTTGAAAATTAAATAATTATTTAAAAATTATCGATACTGTAAAACCAATTCGCCAAGTAGAGGAAGGGAAATAAAATCCAGCGGTTTATGCCAGTGACTGTAGAATTTCGCGCAACACACTTTTGACCAACTTAAAGAAAAATAAAAGAACAGAGTAGTGCAGAAATGTAAAAACAAACTGAATTTGTATTTAATTGGCAGTTTCTTGTATATTGGCATTATCTGTATGACGAACAACATGTATTTTATAAATATGCTTGGATTTTAACCCAATGATGTGTAAAATTTTCTCCTTCTTAATTATATAAGTCATATAAAATCCTCTATTGATTTTATGTTCTGTAAGTCGAACAATTATTTTGGTCCCTCGAAGATCGACTTATCGAGAGTTTACTGTACTTGGATAGTACTTCCTATCAATGACATTAAAATCTCTAGGAGCTCATGTACTTTTTTGAAGGCGAACTTCGAGGGCTTTTTTTTTTTTGAAATTAATGTAATAAAATTGACTTAACTTACCATTTCTAAGTTACCAAGGGTTCAGCAGAAACAAAGCATTCTCCCTTTTCAAATCGAAGGGAACATGTCAGAGTCATCTGCAATTCAAAGCCGTGCAAACACTGCGTAACGCGAAACAACTCAGAAAGGGACAATATTTATTTTTCGAGTGGACGACGCAAACACAAGTTTAATGTAGTGGCCGAGACTCAATCGGTTTGCGATCGCACACGTCGCTAAATGCATATGCGATGACAGAAATCGGTCGCCATGTATATTCATGGGGGCGAAGGATGTCCTCGAGGGAGAACCATTTTTCACGGCATCTGCCATCTCTCATCCATCTTTCAGAGGCCTCTGTTGCCCTACATCTTCTACAATCTTGGCTGTAGGATCAACCCTAACAGATATTCTTTGTTGCAAAAACCGGTCAACGATTAAATCACAAAGTATCTACTAAAATTTATTTTTTCTTTGTTAGAAATCATTAGAAAGGGATAAAATCCGATTTTTTCATCTCTATAATTAGTATGAATTGAAAATCGCATTACACTATGCCAACTTGTTGCTCAAAATGTTCATCGATTTGAAAAAAAAACCATTAGGCAGTCTAAACTTCAATGAATAAAATTGACTGAATTCACTTTTTCTCAACTATTGATTTAAATAAAGTGATATTTCCCTAACTGAGAACAATACTTGATTGCCTTAATTTTTAGATAAAATACTCAAACTCTCAAATTTGGAAAATTTATTATCGGCCCTTATTATTACGATTAATTATACGATTCTCATCTATCGATTTCTATTTACGATATATCGATCGTCGTTTAGTCTAATACTCGATAGTTATTTCTATCATAATCCCTTAAAAAATATTTATATAAAATACAATTCAAAAGAAATGACGGAATCCAACGAATAAGTGGGGCCATCATTCTTGATATAATACTCCCCATGAAGTACTGACTGTAATACCCATATTCTAAAAGAATAAAAAAAAAAAAAAAAAAAATCCTTTAATGAAAAAAGTTTTGTGTTCCTTTCCGGTAGCACTTCAGTACGCTATTTAAAAAAAAATAATGTGTATTTTTAAGGGATTGTAGCAAGGAAATTTGCGTGATACGCGCACCACACCAGATTTTTTTTTTTCTTCGCTGTTTAAGGAAAAGTCGATCGTTAAGGTCATTAACATCCAACTCTTAAGGTATTTATTTTGATACCTCAATTTCCTGTCTCGCAACCAATTATCATACAATCCCTAATTTTATTTTTAGGCCAAGTGACTCATCTATTTCAAAAGTCAATGTTTATATAGGGTGTATATAGGGGGATTTTTTTTTTTTTTTTTTTTTTTTTTTTGTAATATAAAACCAAATGATATAATTTTCTATATATATTTTTTTTTTCTTTTTCAGGAAACCAAGTACTTATAAACATTATCTTTTGCCTACGTTGATCACAAATTTAAATCCTAAGTATTGCTATTAAAAAATATTTGTAGATACTTTTGGAAATCTTTGTGGCAGAGCAGGCTTGAGAAGGAGGTCAGCTCCGTCAACCTTCCATGGTTCCAAGTCATTAGTTTCTTCCCCTCACATCCGCCATCGCGATGGCTTTTATAACGCTCTTAAGAATCCTTGAGTTAAAAATCGAAAAAAAAAAAATACAATTTTTCACTCAATTATCAAAATTGATACAAATATACCAATTTCATTTTCACTATTTACATGGTCAAGAATGGGTAACACCCAAATGATGTTTTTTCGGAAGTACTGTCTTTAGTAGTTATTAGGTAATAATGGATACTATGTAAGGTTGAATTCACTTACAGTAGTCTATATTTGTTTGGATTTATTCATATGTGAACATTGCCTTCTTTTTTTAGGAGATTTCAGAATAGGATCTAAATGATCTATGTACGCTACTCAACAGTTGAGTTATAGGATTTTTTTAGACGATACCTATATAGTGGATAGGAATCGTTAAAGATGGGTAACAACCTATAACAAATTTTAACTTAATTTACGAATAATCAGCTCATAAGTTTTAAACTTAACATTAGTTTATTCAAATTTATTATTGAGAAAATAGTTCTTTAAAAGTGTTCATTTAATAAACATTTCAGATTGCCATATTATGTTCATTAGACAATCATGATTCTGTGATATTTAGCGTTTTACGCTTACTGGGGTCGCTTAATAGAAGTAGCACCTTATATCATAGTTAGTAGTATTTCATATCATCCTATTTATTCTAATAGGCAATATATCAGTAACATTTGTTATTAAATTTATATAACATTATAATAATTGCGAAATAGGCCACGTCAATTGTTTCCTATGCCAGTTCTCTTAAAAATAGATTCCGTGACCTATTTTGTTCATTTTCTTTTTTTTTCAATCTCGATACCACACAAATCGATTGGACCACCTCTTCGATCATTCCAAGCTGCGGACCGATGTTTTATTAATTGGCTGGACCCGAGCACGCACGAAACAAACAGTTGTTCGTTCACGCAGCTAGTTGTCAAAATACACTTCTCTTCATATCTCCCTACAATTCATCACGCTATCAAATGTACTATTACCTATAACATGACTAATCATAGTCACTTAATTACTATATTTTTACTTTCCCTTAACTCAGAAGAGCAAAATCAGATGAACCATTCCTTCTGTATCAGTGTAAAAGACGATCTTTATCACTATTGAAATTCCTTTTAAATGTTGTTAATAGACCTTAGGCTACGAACATTATGCTTTTAGCAAGTAAGTAAGAAAGACTTTTAGATTTAAAGCAAAAAAATTTATCATTCATCATTAAAATTCTTAAACTGAAATTTTTATTTATAGTTATAAACATAATAAACAAAAAAAAAAAATATTTTTAGAGAGTAGGAGTATATTAACACATTGTGTGCGGGACAAATTGTTAAGAACTATTTGAAGACGTTATCAACAGTTCTTATCGATAGCAGTTTTGGGGGTTTGCTTTTGATTCTACAGGCATCAAAAATCAGGCTTTTACTTCTTATTTGTAGGAAGAAAAAAATAAAAAATAAAAAATATTGAAATCCTGTCTGCTTAGATGACTCATTCCATAATGTTAATTTTAACAGTTTTTTGTAAAAGATCTTACGCCTGCTGTCCATTTTAATTTAAAGGAAATTTAAAGAAAATTAGAGTACAACACACTAAAAGTCTTTTTCAACCTTCTGCCAAAATACTAGGCCTACAATATTTGTGACATATATGTGTATAGGAATTTAAAGATGAATGAGTGTGAAATTCTAATATTAAGTTGAAATATAATATTTATAATTAGTTTTTTATTTGAATTTTACTCTTCTATTTCATGCACTCTCTCTCTCGCCTCCCCCCCCCCTCTCTCTCACTTTCTCTCCCATCACTCTCTCTCTCTCTCTCTCTCTCTCTCTCTCTCTCTCTCTCTCTATATATATATATATATATATATATATATATATATATATATATATATATAGGTAAGTGCTGGTTTCCTAAATTTGATTATCTTTGTGGATTTTATTTACGAAATAATTTCTATGAGTTTTAATTAGGATTTTTTTATTGTTGATTAACGTATTTTACAGAAATATGATTATCTGATATATTTTTATTGATTAATTATCATCATTAACATTCCATATTTCTTAATTTAAGTCCAATTTAGTATTACAATACATATGTCACAATAAAGCGGTATAAAAATTGAAGATTTTACTGAATTTGCTCCGTAACTAGGCATTATTAATCCTTATTAATATGAATAGATGAGAACGAGATAATAATTGCAAATATGAAAGTGATATCGTTCATATTTTCATTATAGAATTCTTGTTGCTATAAGTGCTTTTATTTCTTCTTTTTTATGCTTTAACAGTAAGGAGCCTGATAAAATAGTTTTTAAATCAAATAAAATGTTAGAAAGGAATGATACTTGTAGAATTATTATAATTAAATAACAAAAAATTCTTCGTATTACCAATAACAATCACAGATTGATACTGCCCATTACACATCGATTATAGCTCCTTCATTCGATACTAATTCGATAATCTCAGTGATGTCTATTCGATAAAATTACAGAGATCAATGACAGTTTGGCCTTTAACCTCCCGACCTGTGGCGTCAACAAAAGAACTGAACCAAACAACAGAAAACCGGTCTCTTCGAAGGAATCATTCCTGAACGGGGCACGAACGTGATGATGTCACAGTTTCTTATGTCAGCGGGATGAGCTCATTAAAAATGATTTAAATTTAAATCGAAGTTTCCAGAAGCAATTACGGCCGTACAGGAATTTTTATGACTTGTAGTCAGTTATGTAAGTTAAATTATATTACTGACGACTTCTAAATGTGTGGGTCTATAATATATATCTATAGTTAATCTTCAACAAGAATTTATATTAATATTACTAATAGTAATTATCAATGACAGTTTTATTAAACTTATAATATATAAAAATTAATTAAAATATTTGAATCTAAAAATGAAACCGATTTTTTTTTTCATAATAGATACTAGCCCTCAGATTGAACTGTCAACTATGCTCAAGATCGTTTTAGATAATGACTGCCTTTTTTTCTCACTTTGAATTAGAACAATATGTATATAAATAGTAAACTGGATCTTCTGATTTATCCTATTCCAGTATAAAGTTTCGTAGATGTTGTGTTCAGAATTTTACGATTTTATGAGAATTCACTAAGCGCATTCTGAATATCATCATAACTAAAATTAGCTGATTTTGGAGATATTACCATCTTCAAAGGAATGAGCAATGTGCGAAAGTATTATAAATTTTCTATGCTACAAAAGACCAATTTAAACCGACGAGGCCTTTTTACATACAAAAAAAAAAAAAAAAAATCTGCTGCGATGCGCGCAACACACAACTTTCATTTACCAACATACATACGTGTTTTGATAAATATGTAAACGCCCTTCCTCAAATTTACACATTTTTCCATATTCATTTAGTACTTATTTTTATTACAATAAACAATTGTACTTGCTCTCTAAAGTACAATTTTTTTTATTGTTAAATAAAAGTTTTTATTGGTGATAATTCGGCAAAGCAAACGTAATACTCCATCGCGTCAGATTTTATAATTTATTTTGTTATTTCTTGAAGACTTTATTTTGTTTCCGTTCAGTTTGATATGAAATCAAGAATTAAGATTACGACATTATTTGAAGCTTAGTAACTTACTTACCGGGGAGCGTTTAGTTATTTACGTTTAAGCAACATTAGTATTAGCCTTAAAATCCAAATACCAGCATTTTCAAAATGTACATGGGACTTGAAAACACCCAAGGTTTAACAATTAGATTAACAATACTTATTAGCAATATTTAATGCCTCTTAAAATAGTTTCGGTAAAGTTTATTTTCCTGAAAGAGCTTCCTATTCACTAATTATGACACAAGTAAGTGCTTAAAAGATGAACATTTTATGTAACAAAACCGTGAAGTTGACAAAACTAGCTTGAAATTTGTTAGACTGTTGTGTTTCTGCTTCACTCAATTTTTTTTGTATGATCTTGTAGTTTCGTTAATCAAAGTGAACAAACATGATTCTTTTAAAGGAGAAAATGTCACTTATCCATATATCTATCCACTAAGTTCTTCAATTAATAGCAGTGACTTTCTTAAAAATAAACAAATCGTTGCTTTTTGTGGAAACGAACCACGCCCTGTATATTTTTGTTTTCTCCTCAGAAATAAGGTTTGAAATTATTTACTGGCATATAGTCCACTTATAAGGATTCCACTTTTTTACAAAGTATAATTATAAGTAATTATACTTATATTATAATATTAAAATTGTAAGTATAGTTATAAGTATTTGTTTTAAATAATTCCTTTTTTTTACTTTAACTTACCTATATACGAAATATATAGTAAGGGAAAGTATTGCGATCCTGAAAATTTCGACTTCCGGTTTTCAACGGAAATACACGTTTCGGGGTCCCCTAAGCCCAAATAACCAAGTCTCGCGTAATGGTGTATGTGTGTGTGTGTGTTTGAACAGACTAGATCAAAAACTATAAACCGTACTAACCGGAAATTAGGTATTTGGTGTATGTATATGCCCGCAAAGTGACCGCAAATTATTAAATTATTAAAATTGGTGCTACGAAGGGGACTCTTTATTTAATAAGTTTTGTCTCATTTCTACTTTTTTTTCGATTTTCGCAAAAACGATTCTAATTATATTGAACTGGTCTTGTTTAATGAGAATCAAATATTGCTTAATATCTGGTAAGTTTCATCATCATTAAAATGTTGTGGGGGAGCTTAAATGGGGAAGGGAACTTTTTTGTTTTCCTATAAAGTTTTTTTTTTTTGTTTATATGGAGACATTGGCTGTCTCTCATTATGCCAAAAAATAAGAAATGGCTAAATATGAAATAAATAAATTTAAAAAAAAAACCAAGTGAACATAAAACAAGAGAAACAAGAAAAATATTCACACAACTCGTAAAATACATTGAGCTCACGCATGCGCAGTAGGTCTTTAATGATAGGCCCTTTGTTGGAGTTTTAATTGTTTTATAATTTAAGACGTTCTGTTCATGGAAAAAAGTTTATTTTTGTTTGTGTATATTAACAACGAACTTATATCAGCCATGTCAGGTCTGAAATTACATTTAAAGCGACAAAAAGTACCTGGATGAGCGACCTCTTTTTCGATAAAGTGGGATCTGTTCAGATTTCGAAAGAGGTGCTGCTCCGGACTATCTTTCCTCAAGCCTTAAATGCTTCTGAGTGAACATCACACGTCACTTTTGCTGATTGTCGCTGGGATTCTGATAGGTGCGAAATGAAAATGTAATAAAAGTAATATAAAATTGATTAATTACAATTTTTACTGAATGAATTGAAGAAATATACAAAATGAATTTATATAATACTTTTTTACACAGCTTTCTGATTTTTAGGCAATACGGTAATTAACTTTGACATTTCAGCTCAATTGCTATTCATGAATTATTTAAATAATGTTTGGTTTTTTTCCTTTTTATTAAATAATCGTTGTTCTAACCTCACTTGGGTTACTGATATTGCATAACACCGCCTGCTAGGCGTAAGATTGCTTATAACTTAATATCGGCTTTCCCGTAGGATTAGTTACGGGACATAAAATCCTCGTTGATGGATTTCGGCAGATATCTGACACAGAGCATCAATGAAGCAACCCCATAACGTCTGAGCTTAATAGTCGATACGTGATGGAACGGTGCGGGCGGTATGAATCGATTTTTGAATTAACTCTGAAGCTGCCGAAAGTGAGAGTGAGGGCGAGGGTTCAGGAGGAACGACCGCGGGGTCAAGGATCTTCTGGGAGGGAGGCGACCGCGCACAAGAAGGAGGGAGGGTATCAGGAGTTGATTGAAGAACTTCAGTGTTATACCGGAGAGCTATACCGGTATTTTGAGGAAAAATGGGATGGATATTTTTTGGATGTTAATATAACATTTTTTCCCGAAATTCTTGCTGGATAGAGGGTGATCGATTTCGAAACCTGATGACCTTTTCTAAACCGATCAACTTCTTTGAAACATGATACTGACAGGAATTTAATGATAAAATTTAAAGTGGTAGAACCCCGACCATCGCAGATGATTGGAATTCATTAAAATTCTTCAGCTTGTACTTAGGAAATGTCATATAAATTTGACCTTTTCCTTCTAAAATAGCCTAAGAGTATACTTCGAAACGATTTTTTTTTTTTTAATTTGAAAATTTCTTTTAGTAATTCCTTTAAAATTAAACATAAATTGTGGTACTGATTCTATGCTTATTCTTTTACAACTAAGGAAAATAATTTGCTGCTGATTCTACCCCCTAACAACGTTACATACTGTCCATATCAAAATGATTCCGTAAAACAGTTATAATTGGAAGAAAATCTGAAATTTACATTAATGAAACCATTGAAGATTTTCCATAAAGCTAAAAGTAGGAAAAACAAAGTCGTTGACGCATATTAACATTTCAAGTTTTTTTATTTTTTTTATTTTAGTGCATAAAGTTCCAGTAAAGATTGATTAATATTTTATAAACTAAGGTAGAGAAGTTTAGATATGGAAATTCGATGTTTTGAAAATTTATGAAACATGCATGTTCTCAAGCCACTTAGGGTAAAGCATATCCAAAACTTGTTTTCACAATAATAGTCTAGGGAAATAAGTCGGTTTGTATGAATATTATATTCATCAGCTTGAGATTTCTCTAAATGTATAATTTTAGTAATAACACTCCCCATACTGGAACAAGGCCCACAGAGTCACGTTTTCCTTGAAGTGGTCTACAAAATTCTTGAATAGCATTTTAAATTTTTTTTTCTCATTCTTCTAAATGGTATTGATTTAAGGATCACTGAGAAAAATGAATAATAATTCCAATGTCTTGAAATAAGAATTGATTAGAAAATTCATTATGATTTCATCTTTTTTTTCTCATGATCTGTATTCATCCATATTCACTTCTCCAGACCATTCTCAAGCAAACGATCGGCTATCAATTTTTTCATAACGGCGAAACCGTGGTTTTGGGATCCGATGAGATTGGGTGTTAGCCATGAGAACTAGATCGTGACTAGTGGAATTAAATTTTAACTAGCAAAGATTACTTGCCATATTTGGTCCTCCTTGATGAGTCCTTTCAATCCGTGATGTTCTAATAATATCTAGGGCACACTCCGGCCGTAATTAGCAAAGATATTTCATGTAAGTATAGGTAACACAATTTAAAGTTTGTTTAAATATTTTTTTTATACTTTTTATTTGTCGTAAGCCCTCTTTTAATATCTTATTCTTTCTTGAAATCCAAGGATGACATAATTTTTAAGATTATGAACCTTCACCTGCAGTGCTGAGAAATACTGTTTAAACATATATGCCACAAAAAACAAAACAAGTAAAACTTAAAACTTTTGTTAATGATAGATTTTAACTTTCCAGAATGAAGAAAAAATGGCATAAATAAGTATCAGTCTCTAGTCCGAGAATGTACCCCCCCCCCCCCCCCAACCCAAAATGAGGTACACCGCAAAATGGGGCAAGCGAAGAAAAAAAAAACTCTTAAATTACTGCAGTTAATTTTTATTGCTTTCCATTCTTGAACAGTCAACGAATAATCCGATTCGTTTCGAAAATCCATACCAAAAATTCTTTTAAGCTGTTATAAGTTATAATTTTTGTTGTTGTTGGGCGAATATTCTTCTTCTTCTTCTTTTGCCACCTCCCTTGTGCCATTAGCGTGGAGGAATATTATTCTTTTTTGTAAAAATAATTGTAAATAAGGACTCACCTTACACCACTGGAGTCAATGCTGATAACGCTTGCTCTAGCAACGAATTCATCAGCTCATCAGCATATCCGTACATCTTGGTAGGAAATGACGTATTTATCCATAATTATTTTTAAATAAATGATTATTAAGAAAAGAATGAATAAATATTTCAGTCACTTCGTTGAAAGAAAACTGAGGCAAATAAACTATTGTTAACATTAATATATTGACAAATCCATGTTTGAATAGAAGCGTATTAACTATTGAAAACATTGCACTTAGAAGAAAGTAGACATAAACAACCGGCACTCCCGCTCACGCATGCGTACCTATGAAATGCTCTCATCCAACAATACGGACATTTTCGGGTCTGAATTCTTTTGGAATACCTTCAGTGATACCTCTGGATTGATTTAATATCCACCAGAAGACGGAGGTCGACGAAGCTAACATTGAAAAAGACGAAAAATCATTTTACTTATGACATGTCTCAAGAGATCACCCGATTCCTTACTTTTCCATCCACCCTAAACTTATTTTTCTTTCAAATCTAGGATTAAATACCTCTTTTTCATGATGTCTAAAAAAAAATGTTTTAAAATTACGGTCTTGGACAAATTTGGGCATTACTACGATAACTTCGAAATAGGAAGTTAACAAATGTGTTTTTTTGCCATTTCTACAAGATACCAAAAATTACCTTGTTTTCAAAGGTTTAATGAAGATCAGTCTAAATTGGTATGGATCCCTGCTCTAGAGTTATTTATGTGTCAAAAAATAACTATGGGGTATTAATTTTTATTTTTTCTTGTTTATTTAAAAATATAATTAGAGCTATTTCTTTGATTTAAAGCATAATATTTAGTTTTTAATATTAAAGTCCTGCTAGTAGAAATTTTAAACAAAGTTGAAGAAAATACACTTAATACACAGTAACATGAGTTGAATTATGAGCCATAACGGAAAATTTAGTTGTATGCAGTTAAATTTTCGGTTCATTAATGTTTCCCTTTCACCTAAACGAACGAAATCTGTCATTACGTTGTAATTAATTAGCAAAAGACGTGCTCGGAATGCAAAAAGAAAGTGGTGATGATAGAGGTTGGAAATCATGCCTGCGACCTTTCCCATCGGGACCTGGTCCACGACCTACAGCTGTCGGAGGTGCTTGCTTATACAACCCGTCCATACTGCAGCAACATCATAGCTGAACATGGGAATGAGCTAGATGGCTAGGCAATGTAAACAATGACAGAATTCTGATTCAGCATTGAAAAGAGATATCTCAAAAGTTTTTTTTTTTTTTTTTTTTTCGCTTTGAACATACTTGATAGATATGTATGATTTTTTTTCTCTTAAAACCATATTGTTTCGGCAGAAATAAGGCGCAACATTTCAAAACCAAGTTTAACATTATTGATCAGCTAAGAATGAAGATCGAAATTTATCCCAACCCAAGAAATGTAGACCTCGGATACATGTAAGTTTATATGACTTCCGATCACTTAGTTGTAGCTTATGCCTCTATATAGTTAACATAAACAATAGTATATATTTTTGAAAAGATTACGTAATCTTACTTGTTAATTGATTTGTCCGAATAGGCCACCCACTCCGTAACTTCCTTAATTCGAATTTTGGTAAAACTAATAATCAATTATTTTTACCTACACCTAATACCTAATTCAGTGGCTAAATATCAAAGGATACATTATCCTAATATTTATATATTTACTTTTACCCTTTTGTTTTTAGGAAGAGTTGCTGAGCAGCCAAGTTTTTTCCCTCCCCTCGGTTGAAACAAAAACAAAAACCCTCCCCCTTCGGACAAACGAGATTACCTGAACATAATTAACATTCACCCCAGAGCGTGTTATCTTGCTAACCACTCCAGCTCACCGATAGCATCGGGCGGTCACTATGATTTGTGACAGTAGCCTGACTACTCAGGAATTAGCATATCGTTTCCTCTTCGTCGGCAATTAAGCACGGCCGCCCTCAATAAATATCCACTAATGCCCTGGTATGGAGATCATCTTCGGCAAATTGCTGGGAAGGCTTCCTGGATAGCTGGAAATGCCATCCCTTATGTTAAGAGCTTAGGTCTTTAACACTCCTTCATATCGCGAATATATCCGTTTATCTCAATAGTCAAGAAGTAAATGAAATTATATTCATTTATTTGTTCTTAATTAGAAAGAAAAGGTACATCTGATATATCTTGTGATTACGCTGATCATATTATCTTATTATTATTTACAGAGATTATTGGAAAACCGAGGAATTTGAAGCTGTCAATGTCCAGGAACAAGAAACTATTTGAGGGTTATCCGGTTTACATTCATAAACTTTCTTTCATTACTATTTACAGTTATGCCCCTTCGCCCTTTTTCTATAAGCAGAGTTCTAGCAAGTCTGTATCATGTGCTTGTTTTAGGATTTAATTCGATAGGCCAAAGTCAATCAACATGCTTTATAAAATCAAATTTCAATGATTTCAATTATTTGTATCTAGACTTATAGACATATGGGGTCATTTTTACACGCCTTTATCAATCTCACTATCATATCTAGGAGTCTCGAAGCTATTCACCAGGTTAAGATCACATATATTTCAGGGAAAATTTCTTTTTCTACGGAGTTATAATCGAAAAATCCAGCGCAAGCACGTTGCCTTACACCCCAGCACTTATTGGATGAAGATCTCGTCTATGTGTTACTTCCTCTTCTAAATTGGTTTTTACTCATTATTTTATCATAACTCACGTTTTATGACCTTGTTACCCACCGTACTAGCGGTCACAAATCTTCATTAATGCCAACATTTTTCATGTTTTGTTTCGGAATCAAAATGAAATATCAACGGTTACAAATTAAATAGTCATTGGTTTTATTAACTTTTATTAAATTAATAAAATGATGGTGATGTATAGAAGCGAGGAGTGGGTCCTTACAAACCAGAGGGAGAAACTTTTAAGCGCATGGGAGAGGATGATCCAAAGAAAAATATATGGCCCAACCAGGATAGATACAAATAAGTTCCGAATAAGGACAAACAGGGGACTTAAGGACCTGTACCAGGATCCAGACTTAGTTTCTTGTATAAAAAAAGGAAGGATAGGGAAAGGGGGGAGAATGGATGGATCAAGGTAGAACACCAAAGCAAATAACGGATGGTAAAACAGAAAGAAGCAGACCGAGACGGCGATGACAGGATGATGTGGAGGCGGATCATCGACTGATGGGGGTAGTTGAATGGAGAAGCGCGGCATAGGATCGAGTTGAATGGAGGAAGATTGTCGAGGGGGCCAAGCTTCTGCAGGGAACATAGCGCCAACAGAGTTGGTTAGTTAAAAATAAATAAAGGTTTCGTCATCAAAAGAAAATCGATATAAACCACCAAAACGTGACTAAAATCCCAAGAAAACATTAATGAGTTGGCTTCTGAGCTTCATTCCTGAAGGAAATCAACCATTAATATTTCGGTTTTCACCGAATTGATTCTGGAATACTTTGAGTTAAAATTATCGATGAGCTGGTAGCTGCTCGAAGATTATGGGTTGTATTTACTCAAATATTAACAGCTAGCTTCAAACTGTATTATGGCACCCTTCTGGTCCTGCCTATTGAATTTTATATGATCAAGTATTGTAATTAACGAATGCTTTGTCTCATAAATTTTATAAAGGTATTAGTATTAATTCCTCGTCATTCCTTGTCACCGGGACAGTTGATGATCATTAATTAAGCCATAAATATGTTCATCGAATACTCTGGATAAATAATTTATCCCACAGCAACCATATGATTTACCTTTATAAATGCGTTAAACTGTACATATTTTGTGGTAAGATTTATTGTAGCGGAAATGTAAAACGGAAGGCTCAGCCGGTCTCCAAAAAAATATCCGGAGTTGGATTTGGAGCTTATAAAAATGTGAGAAAGTCGTCCGAGAGGATAATATTGAAGAGTAGGACCAACGTTGGGTGGCAATCACACTGGGTTTCACCTTCAAAAAAGTATTTCCCTACCGTAGGTAAGTTTGGTAGGATAGTGGACCCTGCCGGACTGCCAAACTTCGAAGCTTTGGAAAGGATTTATTATTATTAAGATATTACAAATAGTCTAATATGGACATATAGTATGCTTTGTCTTAGCAACCCAATGTAGTTGGGCAGCACCTCTTTTATGATAAATAAAGTGTTTTTCTCTCTCTCTCTCTCTCTCTCTCACTCCCCTGTGTGCTAAGGTACTCAGGGAAACAGGACTCAATACCAAATAAAATTTAAATTATATATTTTTTGATTTATTTGCCATTTCAAAGAATTGGGAGCGAATTGTCGAATAATCTTTTCGTTCTATCGGTACGTATAATAAAAAAAAACACCCCCTTAAACAAGGAAAACTAAATTATTTGTGTCCTAGATAGCAAAACAGTATTATTGTTGGCCAGAGGAGCTGCTCTATTTGATGAGTAGTGCCCCTAAGGAAATAAAAAGTCCAGATCTAGTCTTTTGTTTGGACCTTTGGGAAATCAGACCTACTTGTCATTTCCCTGTGATAGACAAGGAACTGTAAGATCACTGGAGCAATGTGAATTATGATTTTTTTTTTCGTTTTTTAATGTTAAGCAACAGCATAAAGTAAGAATTTTATATTGTTTCAATAAAAAAACAAAATATATATTTGATTTCTTGAAAATCTTAGATTTTATGAAGTTAAGATATTATAAATTAATTTGCATAATTAAGTATTAGGAGTTTCACAATTTAGTTTGTCATCGGAATGATAAATTTATTTCTTATTTATAATTTTACTACTTGTAATTTTGTACAACTTGGAGTTAATCTCATCCTAAAAATACCTATTAATTAATAATCCATTGTTACATCTAGACAGAAAATCAATAACAGAATAAAAATACAAATAAATAAGTCCTCTAAAATCATACGGTTGGCAACCAGCTTACAATTCCATTGGTCGACTACTCTTATGGTTGAGGTGTCATTCCTTTTCTTCTAGTATCGAAAAATAATCATTTTTCGCAGAAAAAGTCAGATTTTTTTTATAAACTAGCAATAAATTGTATTTTCGTATGACACCGTAACCATACAAATTGAAGCTTGGAAACGCACAAGGGTATAAGTGCCTTAGGTAATTTTTACAAAAATTATGTAACTTATACCCTCTAGGGTGAACTAGTTCAGTGCTTACACCCATGCCATCCTTCATACGTTCAATGAACTCTTTTCTAACAACAAAACATTACTTGTACCCATTTCTGAAGAATGGCTTTGCACATATAACAATTTGGCAAAAAAATACTTTGTTTTATTTTGTTGGCACTTAGACCCTTATGCATTCCCACGCTTCAATTATAGTCAATTTTGTAATTAACTTGTGAATAAGTTCAATGATTATCTCCAAAATGATAAGGAATTCTTAAAGATTGGATAATCATTATCGAAATGGCAGGAATTTTAACATTTTTTGGAGGATCATAAATATATAATATACAAGAAATATAATAAAAAGAAAATTAATATATATAAAAAACTTTAGTCATTATATTTTAAATATATCGACACTTATTTTTTTTTTTTTTTTACAACTGTGACTTAAGTTGGAAAGGTCTGCTTAAGAATCTTCTACAGGAAATGGGATGTGGAATAAGATTTCGAAAAACGAGATGGAGGAATTAGAAAGGAAGGAGAGAAAAAAATAAGAGAAAAAAGTTTTCAAGATCGTCAGCATTTTCCAAAGTCCTTCGAAGGCTTCATTAAGTCTAAGTTTGCACAATTAAAAAGGCCCCTTCGGACCCGCCCCGCCATCACCTCAAGCGGAGCATTAGATATTCCGAGTCGAATCTTATCTCTACTCTCTGCCTGCATTCAGCTGTCCCCTCTTGAGATGTATCTTATTTCGGTTTAAGGAGCTCCTGCCTTAAGGATTTATTTAAATCTCCGATTAACCTGTTTATTCCTTTTTTTGGTACCTCATTACGCAATCTTCTACTTCAGATTCATGATGTTTTTTCTTTTGATTTTATGTCCCTAAGCAATCGAAGATATAAGGGAAGGGTTACTTAAACATATATCTTTGTTCAAATTTACAGCTGACTATTTGGAGTTCTTGATTTTATCTTTTATTTTCCAGAATTAAGTTTATATTTTTCGCATAATAATCGAAGTATTTTACTCAGGAATATTTTTATTAAAGTAATAATGTGGAAATTTAATAATGTAAAAATTTAATAACGCACCGGGCGCAGAAGTGATATACCTTCCCCCTGGTTTTCCAGAATGTGACTAACCGCCCGGAGGTTTGGTACATGGAGAGTATGCTTCATGAAAAGGAAAAAAAAAATAGTACAGAGAGAATATAAATAATATAATAAAACATTTTACTATTATTTTATAAACATTTAAGCCCACAATTTTAATAATGGTTCAAATCAAAATTAAAAAAATATAATAATAAATTAACTAATTACTTCACACCACATTAACGTAAATGCATTAAAGACATATAATAATAAAATTCTTTTCAAAGAAAGGTTAACAATCATTTTTATAGTTAGAAAAAGAAAAGCCATTACGACCAGGGTCACCTGTGGTTTAGTGGTTAGCATGGACAATACTTAAGGTAGCGGTTTCACGTCCAGCGGTGGCCATAGGATTTTTTAATGGGGGTAGAAAATCCTTGGCTATGCCGTCCCTTGGATAGGACGTAAAATGGACGTACCGAGCCTGTGCGATTTCAGGTACTGTTTAAAGATCCCAATCCTAATTATACCTGGATAGGCAAAATTTAGGACTCCCACTGCAGCATCGTCCGATTAGCCTTAGTAGCATAAAAGGACGTTAAGCAAACAAACAAGCCAGGAGGGTCTTAGGTTCAGTACTGTGTAAGGAAGTATTGCTTCTGGGTAAGAGATCGTGGAAACAGTTGATTTAAATGTGAACGGATTTCAAATATTTTACTTTTTTTTTCTTCTGAGCTTACAATTATCATTAAAAAGTTCAATTTAATCGTTTCATAGCATTTCGAATCGTTAAAACTGATTTTTATTTTACATATTTTCACTATAAATACATATTCGATTCTATCTGTTATATTTTAATTTCACATATCATTTTTCCATTGTATCATAATTTTGTTTTTAATGAAAATACATACCTGCATTGAGTTTTCGTGGTGTTGTAAACCTAAAAAAAAAAAAGAGGAAGATATTATTAAGCCACTTAAAGAATTACTCTTTACTGATATTGATCCGAGATTTGCAGATTCTTTTATGGGATCATTAAGATCGGGGGATGGGCTTTCTAAAAACTGAATGGTCTATCCCAAACATTAGTAACAGTTTGCTCTGATTTAAAAGGAAGTTGTAAGTCATCTTTTAATACAGATCTATGTCAAGTATTAATTTATAAACATAACTATTTAGATTTTAAAAATATACATAACATAGATAGTACATCTGAATGAATGTACATTATAATCAATTTTTTCTTACATATTTACAATTTTTAGTAATATTTCTGAAATATATTAACATTTGTACACATTTGGCTTTTTTCTTTTTTTTGACTTTGGCTTTTTTTTTGTACACTTTTTGGCTTTTTACATTTAACATGATAATCCGTTCCCAAATGATTACGCTCAAGAGCCAGGTATTTCTCTTTACTGTTCAATAATGAGCACCCAATGGAGTTTATCCTGTACCCCATTTATCTTACACCCCAGGAACGATTTGTGGTAGAATAGAAAACATCCTGCATTAGCTAGAAGTCGGCACATGAACGCACTAGTTCGGCGCCTTCCGGTTCAGTTGGCATTTTCATCGCAATGAAAAAATAAAATATTCATTTATTATCCTATTCTTAACACTGCTATATTCTTAACTATTTATTTTTCCTTACATGTCCTTATGTTTTCGTTACGTGGTTTCTCTCACTTTATGATATCGAATTATATTATATGACTTTATACTTTTATTTTTTCCTCTCAAGCGATTTTCAAGTTTTCGACCAAAAGAGTGGATTAATTTCTTCCTTACGGGTTTGACGGATCATTAAATCTTTAGCGGTCAGTTAAGATTGGTGCAAATGGTTCCATCACTTCGACAATCATGTGTTGCGCTTAGCTTGTAGACTTCCACTCCAGTACTCGCGATTATACTGAAATCCTCCGTGATCGAGAGCACATTCATGGATCCTCGGGAAGACTTTCTTCCTCCAGGAACTGAGGAAGTCACATCTTATGCAAATGGCCAGCTACAACTCCAGGACCAGTTTATCCCATTTGTTCGCTTTCTTGGACCTAATTGCGTAATTGATAAGGTTAGAGCAGTTAGCTCCCGTTCCTCGGGCCCCGACTTAGAGCAGTAACTTAGGTTCCAACAAGTTCCCAGCCCCAACGAACCCATTTCTAGAGCTAAGTGCATTAATGCAATGCAGTAGTAGGAACTTTTCAGTGTTCTGCTTCGTTCGCTATGCAATGCGGTGGTCTATTTCTCGAAGTCATATTTTAAAATAGAACGCTTAATGCTGCATAAATGTTACTGAGCGGAAAATCCTAAATATTTACCCCACCCCCCCACAAGACTTCTTAAGATTCCGCACGTTTCCAATTTTTGAAGTGACATACTCGTAAGAAGAAATTCTTTGAAAACATTTCGAATAAAAAAAAAAATTATTCTGAAAATATTTGGAATATTCAGGAAGGGAATCGGAGGTATTCAAATACATCTTCAAAAAAATGCATTTCTTTTTTCTCAAAAAAAACGATGTAATCATTTTGGACCACCATACAGTCAAATGTGACCTTTCATTTTGTTTTTAAATACCTTATACGAAATTTACATTTCTTTTTTTTGTTCAAAAGTTGTGTTTTGGGGCAATGTTTTATATAAAAACTAACGCAATTTGTCAAAATTATGGCATTTATAATTTAATCATCACAAATCAACAAAAGTACGTAAAACATTTTATCAGATCCATAAAATAAATTCTATTTAACTATCTAGCTATTTAATTGTCTAGATCGTGATTCGTGTGCATAACTTGAAAGTTATGTTTTAAAATCGTATTGCGTGTTTGTTTGTCTTTTTATGTCTTTCTTATCTTCGCTTTTATAGATGTTTTAATTCTAAGTTATCATTTTAATTATAACATAACTTTTATAATTTTAAGTCTAAGTTTTCATTTTTATAAAACATATATTTTTGGAAATTTATATTTTTGTTTATATCAAAGTCTTCTTCATAAAATAATTGGTGTATTTATCCACAGCCCTTACTTCCGAGTACGACTGTTCGACGCGGGAAGTTACGCCATTCTCTTTTAATTTAATTGGCCTATTGAATTATATATTGATAAAAATTAGTTATTTAATTTAAATAAGAAGCTTGGATAAAAATTTATGTATATATCCTAACAAGAATTTTAATTATTATTAAGGCAAAACAAAAAGCTAAAATTCGTTATTTCCCTACACCAACCAATTAAACAAAAAAATAATAAACATTTATTTATGCTTAGTACAGATTGAAAGTATAGGACTCAATAGTACTTTGAGATTTAAAAACAAATTACCCTCAATTAGGTATTTCTATGAAGCTTTCTAGTAAAAGGTGTTTCCCCTAAAATCTATATAAATATTTTTTAACATGGTTACCTTCATGGTTTAAAGGAAGAAAGGAATCGTTTACCATTAAGTATTTAATTACGACTACCTTTGAGTAGTTGATCCTTGGCTGATGTAACAGAATGAAAAATTCGTAGCCATAGCTGAACTTAAGCCCAGGGGTCTTAAGCGAAAGAATGTAGTGCCATACTGAGCTGCAACGCTCCAAGAAAAATAAGTTTATAAAATCTTATATGTATGTAAAAAAAAAAAATGTGCCACGCATTTTTCCATGGTATATTTTCTTGTATTTATAGTGAATTCTAAAAAATCTAACGTCTAACATAACGGGACGAAAAATATATCGGAAAAGTCTCGATAAATATAATCCCCTAAAATGTCAGAGGTCGGAATACAACTGCCGTGGAGAACAGATAATTCCTCGGTGTCGAACCACTGGTATTAGTGGAATTAGTAATTATCAAGGGCAATTTTTCTCCAGAGGGTCAATTAATAAACGGCGTACATTCCCTGGAATCCTGTTCTTAATAGTCGCTATCCTTGTTCTATAGGTCAAACTATTCACCGAATAACTAAGCCAATGGAATCATTCAATATCGCGTAGATAAGCATAGAATCAATCACCAAGAACCGTTTATATCAGGAAAAGTAGAAATTTTCACTTTAAAAAAACCCAAGGATTATGATTCAAATGTCTAAAAGAGCTATAATTCGTTATCGGAAAGTAAGCTTATAAATAAAGAAATCATGACCGTCATCTACCTAATTTTGGATGCTAGAGCCGTATGTGTCATTCTGGAATCATTTTGACTAGTCGTCGATATATTCTTTTTGGTTAGATTCGTTTTACTAATCTTCAAAAGTTGCAGTTGAATTGCATAGGAGTTGCAGTTAAACCCACCCTCTTCACTTGTCCAGGAAACCTCATTCAGCAAAAAAGACGAGGAATGGGAGGAAGAAAAAAAAGTTTGGGACCAGCTTGTATGAACATATACATAGATAACCTCATTGTATGTAAGGCATAACATTGCATATTAGCATTGGTTGATTAATGCATTCGTCATAATTACTGAGACAACTGAATGTATAAATCCTTGTGTTTTTCTTTTTTTCCTTAAATAACAGTTAAACTCCAATCAAATGACTATCGAGGATAATTATTAGCTGAATTATCACATAATAAATTAATGCACGCTAAAATGCTGTCGATAAACAATTCCGCCGTTGAAGGAAGACAGAAAAGTTAAATACCATTGTATACAAGTTGGAACTAATTGAAAGAGATATGTCCATAACGCCCTCCTGTCTTAATCAACTTCTATGAGCTGACGCATTCTCTCTAACGAGTGCTCTTCCCTCATTACTCTACAGTCTGCATTCCTACGCTAGGTTCAGTTGTTATTTCCGGCTAATTACTATTAATAATCACATAATTTACTTATTTAATTTTATTAATATTTAAATACCTTCCATTTCTGGAGAGTGTGTGATTTTTTAAAGACCCTGACTTGGTTTTACCGATATCGACTTCCCATTCCTAGAAAAGTCAACAATAATTTAAAATTTCTGAATGAATTTATAACAAACAATCAAAAGAAAATGTATCACATAAATTCAAAAATTAAATTTCCTATAAAAAAGAGAATGTAAAGTAAGATCTGCTTAAGACAAGAAAGATTTTTAAAAATATATACCTACTATACATTGAGATTCGATAAAAAAAAAAAAAACAAAAAAAAAACAGTAATACAGTAATATTAAATAAGAAAAAAAGTGCTCACTACTTTCAACAACGTCATATCTTTAAAAAAAAATATATTTTTTTCAGGAATCCACTCTCCTGAAAGTTTAAAATTGTGTTTCAACTCGATAGTTAAAATAATAAATCCGTTAAATAGTTAAAATTTAAATCCGATTAAAATTGTTATCAGTAATTTTAAAAAATCATTTGATTTTTATCAAGATTGACTTATATTGTTTAATAGCTGTTATGCCGGTTTCACCCGGTGAATTTAATTTTGCAAATAAACGTGAACAATCCTATAAACAAAAATAGAACAATAAAGAATACGCCCAGAGATTGGTTGAAGTTATGCAATTTTAATATGGACAGGTGTTCGCACCTGGTGTGAAAGACCACTGAGCGAAATTTGAAGAATTTAAGACAAACGGTATGGATTTCTAAAACGAACAAACATAATTTCATCTTTATTTAAGCAGATTATAAATTAAAAAAAATTACATCCTTCTCATTTTTCTAAAAATTTCACTGGTGTAAAGAATGATAATATAGCAATACTTTTTTTATTGTTTTAGTATTCTCCATGATGTATTTTGATTATGCAGTAGTTGTTGAACAATATTGTTATAAAATTTTAATTAATCTAATCTTAATTTGTGGCCGACCACCATTTTAAATTATTTTTAAATAATTTATTTTTTGAAGAGAAAAGATTTGGCTCCGCCGGGAGTCGAGTAGGTATCAGTGAAGAGGAAGGATTTGCTCTGCCTTGAGCCGAGCTCTGTGGTGTAGTGGTTAGCATCCTCGCATGTAACGCAGGAGACCCGGGTTCGACTCCCGGCGGAGCCAAATCTTTTTCTTCAAAAAATAAATTATTTATTGTGATAAAACTTTAGTAACAGAATATCCTTATATACGAAATGCATTTGAAATTTCGCCTGAAATTACATGTAAAAAAATAACTGCCTTGTTTGAGCCTAGCAAAATAAGAATTTTTCTAAGCGACCAGATGTCGATTAGCATTCTTAACATTAACAATGTAAACTTAACATTCTTAGGTGAACAGTTTTCATACAACCCATCAGAACAAAATATGTTCAATATCTTATTTTTACGATGATTTGTTTCATAAAATTTAAAAAAAATCGAAGAACATGAAGAAATCCAATGAATAGTTCAGAAGACAAGTATTGACATACCTAGTGTTGAATTACAAAGCGCGTAATGACCTTGAAGTTGATCACCCCCGGAAGCCAACAACCTAGCCTAACGATGATTTGTTATGTTATTGATTTGTTGTTGTTATTTTTGTTTATTTAATTAGATTCAGGTAGTTTATATTATGAATATTATACCAGACTGAAGGTACTATGAGAAGAGAATTTTAAAAACATTCTCTTAAATAAGAAAAAAATCTTACGTTCCATTCAGCACAAATAGGAAAATGGAGTCCTTTTGCGAGGCCTGGTGTGAATACATTTTTAATTTCACTCTTAAACGATCCTCGGAAATGGTCCTAAGTCCCTAATCTTTCCCTAAGTTAGCTTACTTCACTCCAGTGCCACCAAGAAGGAAGAAATACCAACCGTTTTTAATATTCCATTTTCGTCTCCCCCTTCATCTGGGTTTTCAGAGCTGAAAGTATTCACGAGTTTTCCTTTTATTACCGAATTGAATTTGAGTTCCTTCTTTCGCCTCTTCTTCCATTGTCTTTCGTTCGGTCTAAGCTGCTATTATGTAAAGGATGCACATAAACTTTTGATTGGGTAAATCCAGAAAAAAAAAAAAATGAAAACGACCTTATTATTTTTCATTAACTTTTTTCCCCAGTGGCCTGTTCCTTAAACCTAAATGGGACTTTCTTTCGATCCATTCTATCTCAAATTATGAATTTTCCTTGCTATAATCTAAATCTAATGGAATCGGAGGAATAGTTAAAAAAGAAAAATTGGGAATTATCAACATACAAAAACACACAAACGTTTCTAGTCGTAATTAATGAAATGGGAATTAATGATCCAAGTAGGTACCTTTTTATTATACAAGTATTATATTTGGGTATATGTTTTAATGTTATTAACTATACTACTTTTATTGAAGTATAGTTCTATATACAAACCGTCAGATTGTTATATCGTAAGCAGTTCCCCCCGACGGTGAACAGTTAGTCTAAGTTCTGTAATTGACTGTCCGACCTAATGAGAGGTGGAATTTAGGTGTCGAGCAGTTCATCTAACTTGGAGCTGATGTGTTAGTTGGGTTCAATTAGTTCTATTGCTTATCGCTAAATTAAATTCTTGCTATGATAAATTGTTAATATTCATTATTTATTTCGCTATGAAACAATATTTTATTTGTAGTTGATAGGCACAAGTCTTTAAATGAAGTTCAATACTGCCATCTACAATAAATTTTAGTGCACAACCTGTAGATCAAAGCATTTTTTTAAAATAATTTATTGGTGTTTTGAGTTGCATGCATTTGACATTTGTTTTTCGTTCTTTTTTTTTCTTTTTTTTTTCTTTTTTTCTTTTTTTTTTCTTGTTCTTTTTTACAACTATTACCAAAAACCTCTTAACTAGGTATCTTTAAAGGATATTGAAACATTTTCATTTGAATAATAAAATATTTAATACTTTTTTTTGTTAGGTACCCCTACCTGGCCATGTGTGGCATACGGGGTACGCAAGAGGTGTAACCAACCTATTCTAACCATGATGGGAAGTTCGAAATTTATTCCGTAGGGCCTCCAGGAGATTAAAGTCAACCCATCCAGGGCGGATTTGAACCACCACCGTTCGGCTCGAGCGTGCTATAGCGGGTCGCGCTCCAACACGCTCGGCCATCCCCGGCCCATAATATTTAATACTTACAAACTTTATCTTATTTTATTTATTCAGGGGGGGGGCAGACTAGTATTTGAAATTTCCTACAAAGCTTTGACAATGCTGCTTACCATGCTTAAGTTGAATGGCATAATCTAAAATATTTCATTTAATAGGTTTATTAAAGTTTGTCTTATTTTTGTTTTGCTACTGATTCGCTGAATATCAGCTAGCATGAATAAAATTTACATTTTATTCTCCACTATTCATTTTATACACTTAAATACTGATATTAATTACACACTGAGAAACATTTGATAATCAAAAGAAGATCTGTAAACACGAAATACGTCAATGTAAATTTTATATGTAAACTGTTGAATAAAATGATATGATTCAGTGGAGGTTATGTCGAGGCTAACCGACTCCATACAAACTTATCCTAATTCATATCAATCTGAGAACTTAAGGAATTTATACTCAAAGGAATCTTTCCATGCCGACACACTCTTCATATCATCATTATCTCAAACTGCACATGCATGCACTGACTCGTATAGCCCACACTGAAAGTACTAACTATTCTTATGGAAGTGGTGTTATTGCAGAGTCTTTATGGCGGAAGTAAAGCTCCATGCAACGCGCAAAAGTCACGGGCATTACACACTTTATGTTTTCGAAACTTTACAGCTCCTGCCAGTTTCCGTTATTATGACCATGAGCTTTATAGGTTTGTTACGAATATTAACCAAACTAGGGAGGTGGTCTGACACTTTACATTATTATCGCATTTTCAATATGTATAGCCATTCGGTCATTTTTTCGGATTTATATTTTTTAAAGAATATAAATAAATAAGTATAAAAATTAGATTTTGTTTAAAAAAATGCCTGCTGAAGCAGTAACTCGCAACAAATCAACACCAGGGCCTCTTTGAATTTTTAATATGATAATAATAATAAAGAAGGCTTAACGCACCAAGATTAAAGATATTTACTGGCGTAATTTTAAGAAGAAATAATTTAATATATCGAATGCTTGAAACTTTCAATTTTAAAGCTCCACTGGGACGTAGAATACAGGAACGTTTGAAATTCGCACGGGAGTGGCAGATGCCAGGTGGCGATACAAGAACACAGATAACCCTGATCTGATATTTCTTTTACTCGTTGGCCATTAGAGGGCGCGATGAGTCAGTAGATTATTCACAATCCTGGGATGATTCACTCCGGCTTCCTCGCGTGCGCAACATAGAAAACACTCACTAATGTTTTCTTGCGCGGGGTCTGCTGTGTTATTTATTGCGCGGGTACTCCAGCCTGCGGAAGTGGCCTCCGGCTTTACGACGTCTTCCGGCTCAAGGTAATAAGCCCCTAGTGGCATGTTTGGAAAACTTTGTTTTATTTTTAGCAACCGATAAACGGTATACACCTACCTACGGTACACGTCATTAGTCAACTATTTATTGGTTTTATAAGTATTTTATAATAAAAAAAATAAAAAACTTAAAATTAGTTCTTAATTTAATGAAATTAGTTTTATACATATATGCTGGCTAATAAAAGTATTTGTTCTTGATCACTATTGATAGACATATCAAGTAGATGTTTACCTTCTAATATAACCAGGAAAATGAACGTCTACAACCTTAGATCGGCTGCTTACACTTAAAAAAAATCGAAAATTATCAAAGTTACTCAGTTTCGTACTTAAAACTTGAAAAAATTTCATCGCAGAGAGGTATAAGAAATGAGAAAAGTGGAAACAATTTCGCGTCAAATGAGTCGCTTAAAGTGAAAATCGGTTGTCGTTTCGCAAAAACCGATTAATAATAATCTGCGATTTTGGCCATTATAGCGGTAGTTGTACGGTAGTAATAATATACCATCATGCTCCAACGCTTGCAAATTGAAAAGGGCTACTCCAAATGAAAAATTTTAGAAATAAATTGTAGAACAAATTCTGTATAAAACTACCTCCTCTGTCATACAATTAGCCCAATGTTGTGGAGAGGACCTAATTAAAACGTGAAAGTATATATATCACATAAATTGGCTTATATTTAGAATTTTTGGAAACACTTTTTACTTTCACTTACCTATATATGAAATATATAGTAAGTGGAAGTATTGCGATCGTGAAAAATTTTGACTTCCGGTTTTCAACGGAAATACACGTTTTGGGACCCCCTGAGTCGAAATAACCAAGTCCCGCGAAATGGTCTGTGTGTGTGTGTGTGAACAGACTAGCTCAAAAACTATAATCCGTGGGAACCTGAAATCGGGTATTTAGTGTAGGTATATGCCCGCGATGTGACAGCAAAAATTTCATCAAAATTGCTCAAAGGGAGGGGGTACTTTATTGAATAACTTTTTATACTCAAAAACGGCTTTAACGATTTTGATCAATATGGGTATATGATGTATGTATATGCCCGAGATACGACTGTAAAACTTTCATTAAAATTGATCGACCGGAGGGGGGACTTTACTTAATAAATTTTCTATCAATTTCACATGTACATATTTTTTATTTACTCAAAAACGGCTTTAACCATTTTGAAGAAACTGGGTATTTGATGTATGTATATACCAAATATGTAAAAGCCAACATTTCATCAATATTAGTCCAACTGAGGGGGCACTTTATTTCATGACTTTTTTTCCAATTTTTACCTTTTTTTCGATTATCTCAAAAACGGCTTTAACGATTTTTATCAAATTCGTCATGTTTAATGAAAATTAGGTTTTCTTTAATATCAGGTAAGCTTTATCATTATTAAAATGTTTTGAGGGGGCTTTTTTTTTTGGGTGGGGGGCCTTTTTTGTTTGTTTGTTTCTTTCTTATAAAGTACTTTTGTTTTTGTTTACATGGAGCAATTAACTGTCTCTCGTTACGCCTTAAAATAAGAAATGGCTAAATATGAGATATGATAAAAATAAAGAAAACATAAAGAGGAGAGAAAAAGAAAAATATTCAGTCAACTCATAAAACTCGTTGTGCCCGCGCATGCGTAGTACGTCTTTAATGACAGACCATTGTTCATAATTAAAGCCGTTCTGTTCATTTGTGAAGTGGCAATTAACAAAACGCATTAATTTCTAATCTAAGTAAGTTGGTAAGTGAAAGTTGTGTGTTACGAGCACGCACCAGATTTTTTTTTTTAGTTTCTGGCATACGGATCGCAAACTGCAGAGCACGCTGTATTACTTTACCTTTTCCGTAGAATAGAATGACATACTTAAAGTAAAAATCAGTTTTTAGGTTTCGCCAAATTCGAGTATAAAATATAGGTAATTTGTACAATTTTGATGGTAACTCATGTTCCAACGCCTGTAAGTCGAAAACATATGCTGTAAATAAGAAAAAATATTAAGTAGATATAGGTTTTAGAGCCTTAAATTTAGCTTTAAAAAACTCCATAATCATGACTTTAGCCTCCTCCTGAATAAAAACGTGAAAGTCATCATAGCGCCTACTCCCTGTTAAACAATGCTCTGAAGTATAATTAATTTTCAACTACAATTTATCGGAGCTCCATTTCTCTTAAATTAAAGATCCTTAAACGTGCAGTGAAAGTACCCTTCACTAAGATATATCTCAAAATCGAAAACGCATCTTCAGTAATCCTTAATTCGAAGCTTATCTGCAGAGAGGTCGGGAACGCTCGGACTTATCCGAAATATTAGGGGCAACGCTGTCAAAGAAACGATATAAAACTATTTGCAACACGCAGGTCTGAACATCAGACTCTTCCCAAATTTAAGAATTCAAGGGTGAAAAAAAAAAAAAAAAAAAAAAAAAGAGACGTCTTATAGATAGATTTAATGAAGCAACACTCTCAAAGAATTCCCTTTAGTTATCCAAAATTGTTTTTATAACCCCTAATGAAATGGAGTGGATTTGAATTAATAAATACCGACGCTCCCAAAATGGAAAACAGAGTAGGCTGCACGGTTTACATTAACGGAAATCGACTCTTGTATAACTCACCAGGTTGTAGCAATTATCAAAACCCTTCAGTGGATAACGGAATCTGAATAAACAAATCGGCGATTATAACGTACTCCCAACGCGCCATAGCGGGCATCGAAAATCGAAGCTCAAAAGGTCTCTTATTAGAGAAACAATCAACATATGATGGGAACTGAAATGGATAGTAACAAAAGTAATGAATGAAGGGAAAAGAAAAAGCCGATCAGGCAGCAAATATAGCTAGGCTGGGAGAAATAGAAATATGACAATTATAAAAGAATTCACAAAATAGGACTGGTTGCACCAACTGAGAAATAATTTGCACAAAAGTTGAGATTTAACGTGAAAGACCGAACAGTCAAACTAACGGAAATAAAACTTGATTGCGAAAAATGGGACACAATCTCAAAAATCGCAACGAGAGAGGAAGTTATATTACGTCGCATCAGTATTGAGCATTGCGAATTCATACACCGATTTCTTCTCCAAGCCCTAGAAGCACCCGCATTCCAAATATGTAGTAATGAACTCCAAACCGTGAAACCCTCTTTGATAATTGTTCAGAATAAAAAGACCTGAGAAGGAAACTTAAAATGGAAACTGAATTTTACTGGGTGAACTGTAAATGACGATGAAGCTAAAATAGCTACATTGTTTTAATATCTAAAAAAAAATATAACTAAATCATAACACACTGCTGATGACACTCTAGGGTAGAGGCGAAGTTAAAAAAAAAAATGAAAAGATAAATTTGGATGACCAAAAAGGTATTAGAGTGTCAATTTGGAAATGGTTATAATCGACTTGCAAAAGGTTACATTTGACGTGGAAAGGGTTACAATTGATGTATAATGGATTGTTGGAGGAGGTGATTGAAAAAATAAAGGTTTAGATTTAAAACTGTTTATATCAATATATTCGACCAGCAGCTAGGAATCCGCATTATTTTTGTGGGTCGGAGCAAAGTTGCGCTAGAATAAACAAATAAGTTGATTAAGATGTATACTAGAAATATTTAAAAAAAAAAAAAACTGATGTATTTAGTTAAATCAGGAGTGCATTTTGTTTAATAATCTTCATCTCTAGGTAAATATTTGTAAAGAGGGTTCTGTATGAAGTTACCCTCGATCAAGATCAAACTTTGAGTCAAGTGCTCTTGCTAACGTCATTAGATTGATATCTGGCCAAGTATGTAAAATAAATAATTTATTAATTAGTAAACATCCCTTTGACTTGAGGCAAGAATTCTTATTTTGGGATACCCTAATAATGAATTCCACCCTAGGGTGGACTACCCTCGAATAATATGTGGGGCTGTTGAATTCGGTTAACGGCTACACGATGCGCTAACTAGCTAGTGTTCGTAGCATCGTGACTAATTGGTTTAACAAATGCAAAATGTTCTGTATCTCTGACCATGATGGTAAGGGAAACAACATTCCAATGTTTGGATATTTTCCTAATGTCAGAAAGGTCTCTTGAGAGAAATGATAGGAGGGGGGGGGGGGTATAAGGCATAGTGCAATTTTATATATTACTCCTTCAGTATTCAAAAAGTAATATATTTTTTTTTTTGTATTTCTTGACAGTGCTCTTAGATGACATGAAGCTTCCCGTAAACAAGAACTTCTGTATCATACCCATCATGCTTGAAGAAATCGTGATGGAAGGATGACTAAACGTCAGGGCCATAATGGAGATAGGAGGGAAGCTATCGGGTCGAAACGAAAGGGGGAAGAAAAGGAAGAAGAACAATAAGAATAAAAGCCGATGTCAACTGAGACAAAGACGGGACTGATCGCGATGCCATTTTCAGGATGTGTTGCGGGGGGCCGATGGTGGCTGACGTACCGGCCCTTCTCCCGGTATTAATGCTACCTCTTCCATCCCACCCCAGCTGTAACTTATAGTCGCATGGTTTTTCCTTGAAGAAGGATATTTGAGCCTCAAATAACGTCCTTAATATTACGTTAATAACCGTCGTATGTGTATCTAATGTATGCAGTGATTATACTAGGGTGAGCTGCTGAAATACTAATTATTCCTAAAAATAAGTAAATAAGGGCGATCCTAGGCGAGGTATGGGAGATAATCTCCCCCTCCCAAATTGAAAAAAAAATTAATTTATTTATTTCTCTTTCTCGAAAACATGAAATATATTATTATAATTTTTAAATAGTTTTTATAAGAAGAGGAAAGATTGGCCTTGGACGGCTAAAAAAATGTTTAGTGAAACAAATTTACTTTTATTAAATGAATTTAAAAATATAGATTCTTACAAACTTTCTATTATGCAGAATTTATATATAAGAATTCAATTATTTTTATTTATTATATTATTTTTATTAATTATACTATTTTTATTTATTATATTTTTTTTTGTAAATAAAGTGTGAATGCGTTTCATCAGCAACATTACCAGTGTCTCGAAATGACTCAGAATTTAATAATACCAATAAAGAATTGTACCTATCACAAAAAAAAAAATAAATAAAAAATAAAAAAAAAAAATACAAATTCAATAATTTTTTTATATTTTTTCAAATTAATAGATATGCTGTTTTTCCGTTTTATGTAGTCTATTTTTTGTTTGTTTTTTTATACCGACCAATCCCCACCAAAATTTATATACTGGGAACGCCACGGCAAATAAACTATAAAGCGCAAAACTATTTTGTATACAGAATGACGTTTTCCACAAGTAGTTTTCGCTCACGATATTATACAAATATATTTTCCTCATCTTTTAGCAACCGTTAATAAGAGCCAAGATTCAGGAACATGTAAATTATAAAAAATGATGCTTCACTCGACTTGCTTAGAAAAACATAAAAATTAAGAATTAATTTGCAAACCTCGCCACTTTTTAACCCCCTTCCTAAAGGGTGCTCGTTTCTCACAAAATTGAGCAGACAGCTGAACTCAAATGTTACTATTAAGACAAAGCTCTGACCATTTTAGTCAATTTTTGGCGCCATCTAATTCAACTTACTCTATCTATATACAAGAGATGCTGACGTTTATAGAATATGTAACATTATATTATAATAAATATTATAAAATCATAATAATGATATGATAAAAACATAAAGTTATATTACACCAACATCTCAAAAATGGAAAATAGTAAGGGTCACCACAATCTTTTCTATAATTGAGCAGGGAACCTACAACATCACGGTTAATTTAATAAATCATTATAAATTAAACAAAATCTTAAACGTTTTTATTTAAAATTTAAATTGAGTTTTTGTTTGAATAATAATAATTATAAGTTGTGCAGTTATATATACTTATAAAATACATCTTATTTTAACATTGCAGCAGAATAACTTAAGGCTTACGGATCGGATTCTAGAAAGCGTTCAGCTGTGCTCATGAATATTCATTGCCACAAGCTGCGGTTCAATATTATAAATAAACAGTTTGGCCTAGACCCTACGAAGGATGGTGTCTGTACATTCCAATATCCCAAAGAGCTGAATAGAAAATAAATTTTTAGTTTCTTAATGACACGGTGGAGACAAGAAATACATGAAAGAAGTGTACAACATCTATTTCTTTGATGAAAAAGAATATTTAATGATAATGTTTTATTCATAAATCATTAACATGAAATGCTGATTCATTGATGTTTATTTATTGTTTTGAATGCCTTTGAAAATCAAAATTTTTAATTTCGACCGGAGTTAAAAATTATTTTATGTATTTATCTCAATTTTCCCCAGATGTTATTCAAAATGTGTACAATGTTTATAAATTTTGAGGGGACGAAAATTGCTGTTGAACTAAAATCCTAACATCCGTTTTGAGCTAAAGTCAATACCAGTCTCTCTCAAAATGTGCCCCGCCTGAAGAAGACCTGCATTGTTCGGGCGAGAAGTTAGCTGCAATAAAATCGTTTAATACTATTTGTAGTTCTTTGACCACCCCCGACCATTTTTATATTTATTAAAAAAAAAAATAGTATTCGCCTTTAGTTTTTCACTATTTGTTATTATTTTCAATAAAATGTAATTTTTAAACTGGATCTTATCTTCCCATCTAATGATTTAAATGCCTACCGATTTCTAATGAAATCTTAATCAGTAACATGTATGTTATTTGTATTATGCGCCGCAACTGAAAAAAGTGTGTTGTATTGAACACGGTATTTAATGTTTTAATTTAATAATTTTTATTAAGAGTGAGTGTATCTGCTTCCAAATGAAATTAAAATTCTTCTGATTCTGATTATATGTGGTCTTAAATAATTAAGAAAATTGCCTCGGGACCTTCTCTGTTAAGTGTATTAGAGAGTGTTACCAATTGGTAGCTTCTCTTTAGCTTGTTCATGACATATTCTTTTCTTATTATCACTTTTATTAAATGTTTTCGCTGTAAATACACTTATAAATTTCAATAAATTATGTTAAAAAATAATAATAATTATTATTTTTTTAGCAAGGATATCGTTCCAACATGTTGTTCTTCAAATTTTACTTTTTTCATTTTGTTATACGGGGTATATTTCTAACAAAAATATTCATATCATTCATAATCAATACATGAGTAATGTATTGTATAACATGAGACTTTGAGTTGACAGAATGACTTCAACTTTAATATTTTGCAGGAAAACCATTTTAATAAAATTTCTCTTTGGAAAATACGATATTTTTATTTTGTATATATATTTCATTAAACTGTTATATTTTGCTTTTTCTGTCCTACCGTTACGAAATTTCTTTATATTACAAAATAAAAAAAGAGGCACATCCTTATCAAGTTGAGTAACTTCTCCTTTTTCGAATTCGGTTGAAAATTTACGAATTTTCTAAACAGAAATATTATATGAACACTTTATTTTCGATATATAATCCATTAGTTTATATCTTTTGTTCATATTATCTATCGGTTATCTACTTTATTCAGTGTTAGTTTTTATTCGCTCATGGCACTAATAAGCATGTTTTCTTTTGTTGTAACTTTACTTATCTTATTGCATCTTCCTGCTTTCTATACCATTTTAAATGTTTCTGTATATTTATAAAAATCAGAAGGTAATTATTTTTGGTGCATTTAATTTTGCTGGTTCCTAGTTTTCGCAGTTATTTTTAAAGATTTTTTTTTTAAAATGTTTTTTATTTATATGAAAGCGTTCGTCACAAAGTGCTAACTCACAAATAAATACTTATGATATGATATATTTATGAGTATATGTTCATATAAGTCTATAAGCAAATTTAAAGTTGATTTCACTATGTAGCTTTGCTAGTCAATAAAATGCGGGTCTGAAAATGATACCCACAAATCACAAAGCGGTCGTCTTTTGTAGTTCACCGAAAGCAGAAGTTAAAGATAAAGACATAAGTGTGTAGTTAAGTTGCAAGAACAGTTGAAAGTTTTTAATAGCCACACTTGAAATGAAATAGTTGTTCATCAGCAATAGTTGAAACCATATAAGGGTATAAAACTTAAACTGCAGTTTCAACAAGATCGTTTAAGTTGGGTTTATAGTTGTTCTCGCTTTCCTCACGCCAACGATGGGACTCTAGAAATGCACCGAGGAGTAACAAAGAACGAAGCCGCGACCTCAGGCGGTTATGTGAAGTTATAACCGAGACAAAGCGCCAACTTCTCAGCAACAGATAGGACTCGCCTCGAAGCGATAATACTCCTCGCAGTGATTTAGTAGTTTAGCTCCAGACAATGGGTCATATAGGCCGCAATAAAGGTTGCCTAGCTCAAAGGCACGGCCCGGCTCTAGTGTAATATCGAGATATATTCCCAGGTGCATCTATGCGCTCAGCACGGAATGCTGTCTTCGTCTCTCTCTAAGGTACCCTAGGAGAGTCTTAATAACCGCTGTGAACGTGGTCGGAGTTTATAGAGCCGATGCGAGGAGAGAGTACCGAAGTGCACTTTATGGCTCCTATATTGCCCCTCTCTTGTTACACAGCTGTAAAGTCCCAAGATGGAAGCCTGTCGTTTGTCTATTATTAGAAAAGGGCGTCATTTCTGAATTATGCGAACATAAAAATGTTTGCAAGGAAGAAAGCGGACAACTATGATGAAGCTGAAATATTACTTATCATACAATTGAATATACCCAGTCAACATTTAGAGATAAGTTGGTCGCTGTCGTATGTTATGAGGCACAGTGTTGGGGCATTCAATGGTATCTGAAAAAAATTGTATTCATATTTTTCATTACCTAATTTACCTCTCAATACGCCAAATTACGCTTTGTATTGTATTATAATTGGCAATGAACTAGCGGATCAAACAGCACGACTAGCGAGATTTCCAGAAGCCTGCGAGGTGACAATAATAAATATAATTCCTTTAGATGACTTCTTAAAAATAATAAGACTTCAAATCCATAAAATATGGCAGGTCAAATGGAACAAACAAGAATCCAAACTAAAGGGCATAAAGAAGAACCCAATTGAATGGACCACCTCCAATAGAAAATCACGTAGAGAAGAAACTGCCGTTTGTAAACTAAGGATAGGGCACTTTATATTCTCGCATGCTTACTTGTTGAAAGGTCTTGAACCTCCTACATGCAGAATATGTAAGATACAAATAACTGTAGAATACAAAATTGTAAAGTCTATGAAAACCTAAGGAGAAAATTAGATTAGGGATTTTTATAGAAAAATCTTAAAGACAATGAGGCAGCAGAGAAAAATACAATAGAATACTTGAAACTAACAAAGTACTATCACAAAGTATAAAATTCAGATGTTACCAATGACCCTGCAGGTAGAGGCAACAAAAAAAACAAATAAATAAATAAACTTATATAAAACAATTTCTTTTATTCCTAATAATTATTATAAATTGTAAAGAATTAATAAGCATGCATGAATCAAATTGTTCTTTTTTTGTATATTGTATATTGTATATTATAAATCATTGTAAATTGTAAAAAAAAAAGTCCATTTTTCTTAAATATTTCTGAATTTTTTAAAAATAAAATCACATATTTACCATTTATTTGAGGAAAATAAATGCATATTTTTATTAAATATTTGTCATTTTTAAATACATGAAAATCCGATCCCTGGTTATTAGTAACAGGTTGACCGATGAACCTGTTATTAGTAACATCTGATCTGTGCGATCTGGTGCGGTTTCCATAAAGTTATTCGTGAAATATGTTGCGTTCTTCGTTTGATCCTTTTTCCTGTGAATGAATAAACATTTCTTGTTTAATTTGTAAATGTGTTTAAGAAAATATACAATAGCACAGTTTGAAGAATTAATAAGCATGCATGAATCAAACTGAAGTTAGGTATTTTTTCTTCATTGTATATATCAGATATACTGCACAATGTTTTGACATAAATTTGTCTTAATTAATTATTCATACGCATTGTTTAATAAAAATACTCTTTTTTCTATCATGTACTGTTTTTCTGGTGCAGTAACTCAAAGTTACAATACAAAATAAAAGCAGTAAATTTCCAGCATACACTTTACTTAATATAAAGATCAATAATACCAATGAACCCTATTAAGTACTGATACTACGTACAAACACATTAAAATATAAAGATAGATAGATAAGCATCAAAATTCGTATATTGTACACAATGATAAAAAATGTTTACATTCAAGGAGGATACATGTCTTTACTATGAGGTATTGGTTTCGATACATAATTCACAGTAGTATACCCGATATTACTCTTGAATTTCTTAGAAAATGATCCTACTTAAGACATGCAAAAGCTACATGTAATTGTAATGAGTACAAGATCAGCACCACAGTTTCGCTTTCGCAAATAGAATAGATTATTGTGCCTATTCAGACGTTACAGGAGAGAAGCATAAAACAGTTGTTAAAACCGGGGTTTAACTTGATACGAAATATAATACATAAGCAATACTTACCTTTTCAGATTGTGTTTTTCCATTAGTTTAAAGAATGTATTATTCTTACAAATAACAAAATAGTCGAAATAGTTTTTTATATTTTTGCTCTGGCGAAGAATACTGTTTTCAGTATTGATCTTGAAAACCACAAAGATTTTCTGTGTGTACTCCTAAAAGGAAACGTGTACTGAAAGGGTAAATAATGTAACTAATAGAAATCTGTAATAGCTTTCAGCATTCCCGGTTATTTAGGACGCAGAGTTATTAGAACGAGTTTAAGGAATTGTATAACGTTGATCTTTGAAACTGAACTAGCAATATCACTTACATCTCTAACATATGCATTGTCACAAGGATGAATCACACAACATTCCTCTCCGTATTAAATTACATAGTCAAGCAAGTTAACTATGTTGGAGCATTGTTCTCCAACAATATAGAGATCACAATTTCTGTAGTATCTAGTTTCCAAAGCAATATGTTCTTGAGGTGAAAGCCTCTCTGCGGATATACCATCGTGTTCCGTTATAGCTCTAGGTGTGTAAGGAGCGTGATGCTGACTAGGGTAAGACAATAAGGTTAGGTAAAGTAGCTCTGATTAACTACCCCGAGGGTCTATTATTCATTTCAACAGGGCGATTAAACACGACGCTGCCTGTTGTGGAATATATTATTAATAATAACCAGGTGATAGTGACAGGTAGATAATAGATAAGAGGTATCACATTAATATTCGGCATCGGTATCACATTAATATAGCACATTAATATTCGGGCGGGTACAGTCACACTTTACGCACCATTTAGGTCGATTTGTTCGAGATAAGCCAAAGCCTGCGTGACACAGGACAAACAGCTGTTAAAATTAATAAGACTGCCACCGGCTCGACCATCCAGCGATTTTTATCAATTATATATATTACTTTCATTTTATATATATCAATGATTTATTTTATATAACATGGCATAACTATAGTTACTATTATACAGGAGTGTAAACAATATCATAATTTTATTATTACGAACTATAAAAAAAATAATTTTTAACAACTATAATTTAGTAAAGAATGTAAATATATATATTTTTAATATATAGGATGAAATCAACCTTTATTTAAGTAAAGTGATTTAACTAAAGATAAAAACACATAAAAAAGGGAGTAATTAATTTAGTCTTTTATTACCATCTCAGAACAATAATTTAATTTTTATAATTTTTTTCATACATTATTTAGTACTATTTAAGGGTTGATACTTTGATCTACCATTAAACTTTACATACTTAGATAAACGGTTTTTCCTTTCCCTGGAGTGAAGGAAAAACTTATTAATTTCACCATAAATCAGAAATTATAACATTTAATTACATGTGACACCTTTATTTATTACATAACATTACAACATACATTTACGACGATCATCATCTCAACATACAGCAACGTCATGGATCACATATACCCAGTAACTTATTGAGCAGGGATTTCACTTAGAGAATTTCAAATTAAAGTACATCCAGCGAAAAAGTAATTTAAATGCAACACTTTATTTTATTTTTTTTTTATAACAAAAGATAAAATAACTTTTAATTAATTAATTGAATTAATAGTTAACTGTTTCTATTCACGATAGGATGGTTAATGGTCAGGATTTTCAGTTACACAGTTTCCTATTATTTTTAAAAGCCAACGTTTCGATTCCAATATGTGGATTTTCATCAAGGCTGAAAAGAAAACAAATATATACAGCAGACTCCCGATTATCCGTGGTATTGGGTGGCACGGCAACCGCGGATTAACCAATTCCACGGATATTACGCAAAAGGTCAACAAAACAATTCAAATCAAAGCAAAATGTTTATTTATAGATAGGTATTACATACATATAAATAATTATGTAATTAATAAAGTAAAGAATAATTTAAAAGTTATCTAGGTTTTACATAAAAAATCTGTCACCAGTTTTGGTTTTTCGGGGTCAAACATTTCTTCTTCACTTGAGATTTAAGTTTCGTTAGCACCACTTTCCACAATTTTTATTTGTCTCAGTTAGAGGCTTGTTCATGTTTCACCACAAGGGAAAATGTATACGTGATTGTAGAAATGTAAAATTAACAGAAATTGCTTGTTTAATAAACTTTTTTTCGTTCGTGTTTTTCGTCGTAACATTTAACTCATCTACCGCTAGAATAAAAAAAAAATCCTAGAAAGATCGCGGATAATCCGCAAAGTGGATAATCCCCCAGAGGATAATCGAGAGTTTACTGTATATATATATATATATATATATATATATATATATATATATATATATATATATATATATATATACAAATATATGAGCAAAATGTAAAGTATCTACGCTAGAACATGATAATTAAACATTTATCATGCATTACATCAATTATAGATAATAGCAATAAGAAGTAACAAAATTATGGTAACCAAACAGGTTGGGATAGAAACTTTGGCTTTTCAAAATAAAAAATAGAAATGTGTAACTGAAAATCCTGACTATTAATCATCATACCTTAACAGGTACTAACAAAGCAACTATCATTAATTTTAATGATAATTATTATTCAATTCTCCTCGTTCCTCTTTCGCAAGAACTATAATCCTTCTGCTTTGCTAACTAAATTATTTTTCTACATGTGATTTATAATTTTTAAATTGCATTCCTTCGCTAAAAATTTATATTTCTTTAACTCTAAATTGATTTTTCAAATAAGTTAATAAAAAAAACTGATGAGCTTAGAATCCTTTAAATTTAATACAAAACAAACTTTCCAACCCATCATCTTACTTAGAATCTACTAGGGGTTTCAATCCATTAAGGAGAACAGAACAGAAAGTTTTTCCTAAAAAAATGACTTAAGTATCTAACTGACTGCCTGACATCTATTGATGTTTCATTGATTTTCTGACAACACATTGAAAGACAGAAATAATAAAAATAAAGGCCACGAAGGAAGCTACAAGAACCTCACGAAGCTGAACAAGCCGACAATCCCTGACGGGAGTTAAGCAATAGATCACCCGCCCAGTGTTTGGACAGGCCACCCACACTAACACACTAATAGCCTGCGATTTGGGACAATTAGAAAGATTATTCTTAGTTCCTCTTACAGATTTATAACGACATAACTCTTCCTGACATTTGACGCACAGCTACAGGGACGTCCCTGGAAAACATGGACGAATATCCGTTAATGTCCTGAAGTCGTGGGTTCATCCGTCTTCTCCTAGTATTTATATATCGGGCAGCCCATAAAAGAATCTGGTCATAGGTTAGTCATCGCAACGAAAATGGGTAACGGGATTCGCTGAACTGATTCACTAGGAAAACAAGGACGATGGTATGGCGCAGGTTTTATCTACAAGGAAGTCAATTTTTTATACATTTCAGTATTTTTTTAAAGAAGCATTACTTTAAAGTTATTTAAATTTGTCAGGAGGAATACCAAACCTAGGCACAAACATTGAAAAGACCCCATCAGCATTATTTATCGACAGAAAACTATAGAAAGTTATTATGAAGAAGGGCGCAATCAAAGACACAATCCATGGGTCCCTTTCATAATGATCACTAAAACATTAAACACATTCCAACTCTTTATAAACTCTAATTTACGAAATTACCCGTACTTACTGCTTTAAATGCTTGGTTAAAAAAAGAGGCATCACAATGGTAGTGTCTAATCCTTCCCAAATCTCAGTTTCAGGTTAAAACAACAGGTCAGTTTGTTTGTTTATTTAACGTCACTTTATGCTGCTATGGCTAATAGGACGATGGAACAGGTCAGCGGTGTTTATTCATGTTTCCTAACCAACATCTACGCAAATAATAAATAATCAGGTAGATCATGATTTCTATGCCTTCTAAATTTTGTTTTTCAATAAATTTTCAACATTTAAACTTTTAAACGAATGCATGAATATTTAATAACAATTTAATAGATTGGGGTAAATTCACACCAGCTATATTTATCTTCTCATTCTCGATAGCAAACAGATTTTAATAGTAAAATAGTGAATTTGGACTTATAATTAAAGCTTTGTTTATTTTATTGTATTTGGAAGATCCCACTAAATCGGCCCTACCTATCGCCTCACCTGAAATATTGAACATTATCATTATTTTGCCTGGAATAAAACTAAAATTTATTTTTAAATTTGTTCAAAGCAACACCGTTTTACAGTACTATTTACAGTAAGTAGTTGGGAATACGAAGTCTAATGGTAGAAAGATGATTTAGGAATTCCATCTATAAAGTGAGTAGATGCGGTTTAAAAAATAAAATCATTATCTTTGACCAGTGAATCGCAACTAATATACATATCTACCAGAGTTTTGAATAATTTTCAGATAAACAGTGTAGAGAAAGTAGAAAAACAGTGCTATAACAAAACATATTTACCTTGAAAGAATATCTTAAGAAAGCTTATGGGATCCGTACATTCGTCAATATATTTAATCCGTGGGGTCACCTGTGGTATAGTGGTTAGCGTGGCAAACTACAATGCTAAAGATCACAGGTTCACGCTCAGCGGTGGCCCGAGGATTTTTCAATGGAAGTAAAAAGTCCTTAGCCATGCCGTCCCTCAGATAGGACGTAAAATGGAGGTCCCGAGCCTGTACTCGTTAAAGATTCCTCTCCTAATTGTACCTGGACAGGCAAAATTTAGACCTCCCACTGTAGCATCATCCGATTAGCCTTAGTGGCATAAAGTGACGTTAAACAAACAAACAATATATACTCCGCATTAATTTCTAGAAATTTTACAATTGTTTCCAGCATGATCAAGGCACGTTTCGTCTTTGTTTTCCCTTCCATATCAATGGAATGTTTACCGGACCAAACAACACCACCATGCCGAACACTCGGTCGAACAGACCGAAGTGTTTTCTTAGCATGGGAGGACTAGGGTACACGGTGTACAACCCTAAGTGTTTGTACGGAACAAGCCGCCTTATCTCGCTCCTTCCTGGCTAAAAGCTTACCTTTTCAACTCCCCTTCGCTCGGCCATTCTGTAGTCGGCCCCTTGCTTTATAAAACCTCCAGATAAGGGGTAGCCTTTCGGCCAATCCCACTGGATAAAGGTAGCTCTTTACGAAAGTTCCTACTAATCAGCTTAAGCAATATATATAAACTAATTGTGAAACTATCAATTCAATTTAAATATACCTATATACATTTCATATGTACAACCCTTTACTATAGCTGTGAAATATAAAATTAGGAGAAGTATAAAATTATTAAAATTAACAAATGGCTTAAAAAATAAACTTTAAACATTTTTATATATAATAAAAACACATATATTTTAACGGCAGGACTGCTTTGCGTGGAGCACGTTAATATGAGTGAGTTGTGAGTAAGTTTCACGAATAATAATACAGATTCAGTATAATTGCTACAAAATTAATCACGGAAATAAAAAACAAATGAAAGAATTTAAGAATTACTTTTAGAAACTAAATTAGGGGGAAAAAAAGAATAAATATTGTCTTTTTATTGTATACAAAAGTTATTAGAGTAATATATTATTTCAAATTCTCACATAAAGTGAAAAAGTACAAAATAAATTGTTGGTTAGAAGATGAAATTTTTTTTTAAACTGTTGTTAGCCAACGACGTTACTATCTGAACTGCAAAAATTAAATTAAAATTATATAATGTTGTAGGGAATTGATTCAAATTAACACGTCTATTCCATCAGCCGGATTTTCCTTCGTTGCTTATAACTCCTTGAAATTTACACGGAAGCAGTTAATGAAGAAATGGTTGAAAGCATACATCCAAAAATTGTATTGGTGTTAGATGTTCACTGCTGGGCGAACATGGATTACACCGCTAGTATTAAAAAAAAAGAAGTTTTTATTTTTAAGATAAATATTTAACTAAGCTTAAGATATAGATATAACAATGACAACGCAGGAAGAGATAATAATCTTCTATTTGGAAATGATAGGGTGGTATTTTTGTTAGCTCTAAGTCGAATAGTAGTGGATGGATAAATCTTAAACTTTTACAGAAGGTTGCTGTTTTGCCAAATATCAACCATGTCTACTTTTCATGGTAATATATTCAATGGAAAAGATGTTAAAAAAAAAAAAATAGAAAAATAGGACCATTATTAACATGGTTGCTGCCTATTCTATTTTAGACCCCATTTTTGTTTATTACGTTAATATCCCCAATGGAGAAAATCTAATCTCACTTGTATATACAATGTTTTTCTCCTTTTCGGTTGAGAAGTGTAACTATCTTTATATACAAAATTGAAAAAATGTCTTCAAAAATTTATAATTCTTTTTGAACAGTAATTTACAATCAGCTATTATGAGTGATGGCGTATTTGGGTAAATTTCAGGGGAATACATTTATTATTCCTAAGATATATATTTATTATGTATCTTATTGTATAATATTAAAGAGTTAATATTACATTTAGTCACAGAAAAGCGTGGCGGGGATTAGCTAGTAATTTTATAAAATTTAAACTTAATTTTTCAAAGTGTCACACAGGGGAAGTATCTGTTTTTTTAATAACTTGCATTTTTATCTGATATATGGTCTTGCAATAAAAGCAGAAATATATCGCTTTTGAAATTAAAATCACGAAAAAATAATCGTATAGCCATTGAAAAGAAAAAAAAAATGGAATTGCTAACTTTAAAAAATAAATAAATTTTTGCAAGTTAGTGAGGCATGTAAGCTAAACTGAGTCACATACTTGATGTTACGGCAGTTGATGAAGAATGTGCTCCTTAGCATCTGAGCCAACTTCCTCAGGGACTTGCGGTCTCTGAAAGTATTTTGTCATTGGCCCTAGTAGAGTTTCAAGAAGATAGTGTATAATGTATTTTAATAGGGATTATGTATTACATATACATTGAATAAATGTAATACATTGAAGGGTATCCCTTATCCTGACAGACAAAATTTAGCACTATTCGGTTGCTCAATGTGTTACTTTTCATGCCTTCTGTATTAGATTTTTCAAATGGTGAGCAAGGATATTCAAATACAAATCCAATGCCTGAAAATGTTTTTAGTCAATATTCCTTACATTGAAAGAATATATCTATAGAATAATACCTTCTCCGATGGTTCGGTATAAAGTCTCTTTCCTCAATATACTTCTTATGTAAAGGAAAGGCCTTTGATTTCGAATGTACTAGTGACGACGGTTCGCCAAATCTCTATTGTTTACACGTTTTGAATTCGCAACACAAAAGGGACGAAGAAGGATTGGCAGTATAGGCTTAGGTTGGCCCATCGAATGGGGAACATGCAAATTAGAAACCAAACAGTAGCACATTAGCCCATAGCTTCGGCCCTCTTTCAATATTTGCTCTAATATTTGAACAGGAACCGTTAAACGTAGCGCTTCGTCTCAGTAATCTTTCTGTGTAGCTTTGTCTTTTGAACAATAGTATAACGTATTTTTCCCTAAATTTTCTAATTTTTAATTAATGGAAAATACCGTTTTTGAAACATTTGTGGTATTGTTAGAAACATTAATAATCTAGATATTGCTCAATAATTTAGGAGGATTAATCTGGATATTAATAAATAGGATCGCTCTAAAACTCCATTCCTATCCTAGAAGCATTAATAAAAATGGAATTTATTTCAACCGACTAATTTATATATTTAAATTAATCAACTTTATACTTATGTGCATGTTTAAATTTACTTAGACCCATCATAATAATAAACTTTATTTATGTGCAAACTATGAATCTTTGACGTAAAGAAAGATCTTTGATTTTAAATATTATTTTTTCTTTTTTAGTTTTGTATGTATGTTCCAAGTGAGTTTTTTTTTTTGTCCAAGTATAGTCCTAGGTTAGGTATCGACTTTTTAGAAGGCACTGATGTATTATTAATTTTTATTGGTGGGCACATTGATATTCTCAGAGAAAAGCTTATTTGGTTCGACTTGGTTGCGTTTATTTTTATTTTCCACTTGTGGAACCAATTTTCGAGGTCAAATAAGTGATTCTGAATGACAATCGTTGCTATTGTGGGATCTTTGTGAGAAGAAAGGATTGTTGTGTCGTCAGCGAAGGTAAAGATGGTGGTGCAAGGCTGCTCCGGAATGTCAGAGATGTAAAGGGAACAGAGGAGAGGGCTTAAACCGCTTCCTTGAGGCACGCCTGTAAGCTGAGGAAAAATTCTTAGAAAAGTCCAAAATTTATAGAAAAATTGTAAACGCTCCATGGTATATTTCTAACAACACAGTACACAAACACTTGGACATTTCGACAGTAAAATCATACATTCATGACAAATACACCACATTCACTGCTCAATTCACAACCACACAAACCCACTTGTTTATTCTCTTTCTTCCTCCCACTTACCCGTCCAACGAAGATGGCAATTAAATCAATATAAAGTAATTAAATCAAGCTAATCACTGATAAAGTACAATACAAATTTGCTTTATGTGCTCCAGCGCAGGTGCAAATTACGTTAATTATAATATAAGTTAAATAAATAAAAAATAAATATTAATTTATAATTATTAATAATAATACGTGAAAGAGCACTATGTGTATTATCTAAAAATATCTGTCAGTTATGATGGTGAAAGATGAAGCCTCGCCATAATTTGATTCTTGTTTTCTATTTTTGTTTTCTCTTCTTGTATCTAGCAGAATCCTCCCCGATGTTTCGCGGATTAGAATCAAATTAACCCGCTGAGTATCGACAAAACGCCAATGCTTCAGACGTCTCTACAAATGGATATCCATTGACATGCGATGCGTCAGGATGGGTAGTCTTTTCTATAAGAAAAATGTTAAAGATAAAATTTATAGAGAATGGATTTCTATGTGAAACGAATCTTAATTCTAAAATTACTTTACTTCTATAGTAGAGTTAAGAGATAACGAATAAACACTTTAAAGTATTCGCAGATCTACAAATTATTGACATTCTTCCATTATTGTATATTTAACATATAAATAAAATACTTACCTGCCTGAATAGTTAGTTCTAGGTAATATTTTTCATAGCTCCTTATAATACTGTGGATTGTCGGGTAAAACATAACCAGTTTATTAGTAGGCCAGCATGGAGAACTCAAATTTTCCTTCAGAAACATTTCTATGGCCATAAATCCGCGAAATGTCTGGACTTCATTTTAGTTTATTTCTTATAACACGAGTATGATGCGTTTACATATTTTACTGTATAATTAAGGAGCTTGCTCAGGGCAGAATTTGATCTTTTTACTTTAATTTGAATTTATTTACATTTATCAGTTGGGATAACCGTTTTCCAGATGCAGGCGATAGAACATGAGCTTAAGTGGTAAAAAATTACTTAACCTCGATGATGAATTCTGACTGAAATATGAAACAGATTTGAACTTAGAGTTAGTCATTCGACGAGGAGTTTTATGTTCAACAAGTTTTATCTCATCGATTTTTTTTTAGCAATTAATCTTTTTCAAGTTATAAGAAAAAAAAAAAAAAAAAAAAAAAAAAACTGAAATCAAATTAGTTTTCTTCCCTGTTCCCCTCCCCATAACAAATTCAATGCGGTAAGCCTTAACTATTTGGTGTCCTTAGATGATGGAGTAACAAGAAACATGTTGTTCAATTGAAATTTACTTGAGAAATATAGTTTGTATTCAAATGAAGATTCAATCGCCAGCCTGAGCGAATCACAGTTGCCATAACTAGTTCAGTTTGAAAGCCGCACTTTTAAGACGCTGGTCGACGCCTCATCGAGCATCCATCCGTCAAATCCACGAGCCTGTGACAGATTTCGAGAAGTTAATGATGCTCAAAATAGTTTGAATGTAGGCAAGGCAGTTAAGTATAAGTCGCTATTCAACCTTCATTGGGATGGTCTATGTGGATCTTTTGAAATAACATTTTTATCACCGAATAACATTTAGATATTTTAGTGCCAGAAGATGATTCAAGATTTTTCGTATATTTACGGAAGGGCTTGTGGACAAAATATCTTCTATATATTATTTCTAAAAGGTGTTTATTGTCGGTGCGCTATAGCTTTCTTAATACTTCATCATATGCGATGTTTGAGGTATCAGTTTTAAGATGCCTTTTGTAACAACACTCAGTGCATTTTTATTATAACTTGATTTTTAGCTGTATAATGATGTTTGATCTAACTGTCATTTAAAAGAATAAAAAATTCATTTTCGTCCAATTTGGCAACTTTGAAAAAAAAAAAGTGAACGAACAGTATTTTTTTTTTTTTTTTTTTTTTTTTGGAACTTTAAGGCTTCAACTGAAGCCCTATACTGCCCATACTAATACCCATGGCACTGGGTGATACTTCTACGAAAGAAAAGCACCACCCAGGGCGGGACTCGAACCCGCAGCTCCGGCATGGGAGTACGGCGCTTTACCGCACAGCCACACCGGGCCCCAACGAACTGTATTAGCTAAATTCTTTTGAAGTAAAAAAGGATGGAATGGTGTTTAATGCATAAAATTAAATTGAATTACAGAATTACAAAATTTAAGCAATGCACAATAACTTATTAAAGATCAACCTGATAAAAATAGATTTTGGATAAATGCGCTCTTGTGGGCAGAAGGATTTTCTTTTCCTTTCTTTGGCTTCCGGCGGTGTCGCCTCGGGAGCTCTGACTTTCACTCTATGGTCTTCATTACGATATTCGTTACAATACTGGAGATTAAAGAATGTTCTGCTGCAGCATACCTTAATGCGGACAGGAGTGGTGATTGGAAAAATGGCGACTCTCCATTGAATTTCAATATCGATTGTATCGTTTAATTTGTCGAACTTGAGCGATATATCTTATGGAACAAGAACAAACCTTCTCCGAGACAGTGCCTCAGCTTCATATCATAATCTTTTCGGAGAAAATCAGAATACACACCTTGTTGCCCAGACAAAGAGTTCTGGTACCAAACTTACTTTCTATCAATTTCATCTATTTCCTAAACCATTTCATTTTTGACACAGATCCTGTTGTTTGTTATTCTTAAAAAAAACAATAAAATACTATTAAAAGTCTTCTTCATAGGAATGTCGTTTCATCAGTTGTGATCTTATATACTAGTCGAGGATGGTCCAGATTACTCATCAAAGGAAAGCCTATTAAAAAAGACCTATCTACCTATCATTTTGCTTGAAATCAATAAGTTAATTCAATCATTAAATTCATCACCTACTCATCTTAGTTTCTTCATCCCACCTAGGCCAGTTACCGGTAAGGTCAACTATTTTTTTCTAGAAAGAAAACAACTTTCTTTTAGTTTTAACAAATAAACATTATTGAGCATCGCAAACCAGGGATTTTGTTTTAGGATATCCTGCTGGATAATTTAGAACAGTAAAAAGATACTACTATTGCCGATGTTCGAATAAATTGTTATTTTATTAGATTTAAGAGTTCCAGGTTCAATAATTCTGCAGTTACTGCTATGAAACATGGCTGATATTTCAACTGTGATGACAATGATCTACAATAGAGTGGAACAACACACGCACAGAGGACTCGCTAACTCAAAGCGCAAGGACTGAAAGATGTTAGGAGTGCATGCGGGTACGGCTACGACTCTATAGCAATGCAGTTTACGACTCTGCCTACTCAGGATAGGTACTGCATCTGACCCGACCGTTTTAATTCCGGAGAAGATATGATTCGGATTCAGACGAAGTTCTCTTTGGATAAGTAAAGCGATGTCCACTCTCTTATCTTATAAAACTTCATGACACTTCACATTGCAAAGGGATTGGTCGTTTATATTAACAAGAATATAAAAAGATAATATGCGAAAATTTCTCTAGTCTTTCCTGAAATTTGTCATTGATAACTGAAGTGCAGGTTTTTAAAACTTTACTCTCCGTTACTAAAAGTTATTACTGAAATTGGTATTATTAAAAGACCACTTCGAGATCTAACTCCTTATTTTTTTAATCTTGAGGAGCAGTTGTATCAATACATTTTAGAAAAATAAATTAGAGTACAGCCTTTCGGTTTTCTGAAATCCTTTTTTTATTTCAGAAGAATTCAGCTTTTCATTAAGTAAACTATATTTTATTTATTCATTTATTTTTTTATCTAGTTATAATAATTTAACAAAATGAAATTGCCTGAATCATATTTCGCCACCTTCCTTTAGCTTCTCATTTTCCTTTTCCGTTTATTAGACAGACAGTTCTGCAGAATAATGTTTATTTTATCTTCTGCTGAGGTCTACCTACGGTTGCCAACATATAATAAAGTATAGACGATATAATTTGAGCAAGAATGTTTTTATTGATCCTCTGCCCCAAAAGTTCTCCAGTAAGAGTGCGGAATAATTTTTTCTCAACATTGGTACTTATATAAGTCCAGATCATGCTGACATATAAATCATTGTTCATTTTTTCTATTCTAAACACTGAATTTGATAAAACTAATGATTTTACATTGAAAAGTTATTTTAGATCGATTCTGAACATCAGAACCATACCCACGTACTACGGCTACGTTGTGGCGCTCTTACCACTGAGCCAACCGCGGGGGCGTCCCGATCGTGATCGAATCTTTTTCTTCTGCGATCATGAGATCATTCATGAAATCCTATTTGTTCTTACATTAGTCTGGTTTTGAGCCACAGAATTTCGGCCGTTGGTGTTAATTAAACTTATTAATACAAATTTATATTTACGATTTCTAAATTTCGTTCATAAATATTCCCAAAAATTTACTGTTCCTTATTCAAATATACAAGGGATGGTATTAGGAGTTATAGGATGCTAGGGGTACAAGAGGCTCACATTAAAAAAAAATTCTTACTTACGTTTAAATTTGTGTTTTCGTTACTTAGATGTTAGACGAACTCTTGAATCTCTCTGTCAGACGATCTTTAGAAAGATCCCTTTCTAAAAAAAAAAAAAAAAAAAAAAAATAGTAATAATAAAAATCCATCTATATTTTGAGACTGGTTGAAAGCCGAAAATAATGGTGACAGGAGATGAAACTGAAGATATATATCGAAGCTGGGGATTACTACCCAATCGGCAGATTTATCGTGGAATCCCTGGGATATCCGCTTCTCTACTGACGCACTCAACTGAAGATTTTCTCGGTCCTATTTTAGACCAAGTCCATGACTTTTCATGGCCTTTTGCTTTTTTGTTATTATCGTTACATTTGTTATTACCATTTTTACTCCTGTTGCTAAATATTCATGAAATATATTTGTACAATATTGACTAGTATGCCTTTGCAAGATCCACATATTAGATACCTGTCCTTTCCTTTACCTATCAAATTCGAAATACTGGCAATATTATGGAAATTTTTGTTTTTGGTAACCTCATAATATTATCCAGGAAGTATATTTAACGTGATTGTATATTTAATATATTAATGTTAAGTATATTTAATATTTCAGGTGCACATGTCCTTCCCTTTTAACATTAGCAATAGGTTATAGGCAGCGTTACACTATACCTTACGCATTGTTGACCATAACACAATTTTTCCTGTGGCTTAGCACATATATACAAGTTTTTGCAATTATATAATTATGAATCTATGGGTGATTCTTAGACTAAAAGCAAGTTTTAGTCTTGCTTGGATTTAGCTCCACGTTAACAACAATAAATACCTAGACTGCGTTGGCTGCAGGATCTGGAGGAAGACCTTCGGCCATTGGGTGTTTCGGGATAGAGAAGAGCAGCTGCGGACAGGAACAGAATTGCTAAAGAGCAAGTCCTCGCAGGACCTTGCAGGACCATAGCGCCGTTGAATTGGATTGGATTGGATGTGAATAAAGTAATATGTTTCATAAATATAATGATCTCTAATTATTCACTACTATTCTTGTGGCCCTGGCTGTGGTTTCCCTTTTTCTGACACAGTTTTCTCAAAATTGCACAATATATATATATATATATATATATATATATATATATATATATATATATATATATATATATTATTAAATAATTTTGAAATCTCTCTGAAAAAAAAAAAGAATGGATCGATCAAGAAAGGCTGAAAAATGAATTGCAGAGGAATTCTGTGGTTCTATAATAGAAATTTATCTGTTAGGTTCACTTACATTTTAGTAGGATAATTGTTACCATTTTCGTGTCATTGAAAATATATTTGATTTGATAAAAAAATTTTAAAAATATTTATATTGAAAATTACTAATAAACATGGCATATTAACGATTCAATTTTTTTGTTTTAATTAAAAGTTGTTTCAAGAGAACAAAATCAATTTTATTTTCTAATTGTCGTGTCAATTTTTTATTCACACTGTATTTTTCGTAGTCACGAGAGTCACCTTTATATGGTTTAAGGTCTGGCCACACATGTCCGCACCGGATCCGCACCGTAGCAATAATACAGGTTATGTTCAGAATATTTTTAATTTAACTTACATATTACCTTTAGTTATGCCTAAAGTTCAAGCCACACATGTCAGACACAGGCCACTTTAGGCATAACTAAAGGTAATATGTAAGTTAAATTAAAAATATTCTGAACATAACCTGTATTATTGCTACGGTGCGGATCCGGTGCGGACATGTGTGGCCAGACCCTTATTCATAGATAATTTTATTCTGTAAATCAATTAGATCTAAATAGCATTTTAGTAGCAATAAGTAGCAGATAAGTAATAAGGAGTAAGTAACGTATTTATTGCAAGCTGTCGAGTAACATGTTTTCTTAGCTGTTAAGTACCTAAAGTCTCTATTATGTAAGAAATATCACAGTAACAAAGATGGGATTAGGAGGAGGTATGGGTTGAAAGAACTGGTACATCAAGTGCTGCAGTTCCAAAGCTGCCCGCGACGAATCAAGCCTATGGATTACGCATCATTAAGAGTTATCTCAGGCTTTATCCTCCAAATCCAGGAGCTCTTGCGGGACCGTTAAAAGAGGTTGATCGATGGCGAATTAATATTGTGCCGTGGAGGGTCGTGTGAAAAGGCTGTGTAGTGTTTAGGGCAAGACTGAGCCCTTCTTTCGTTTTTTACCGGCCCTAGAGGGACACACTTTTTTTCCCCACTACTCCAAGCTATCACTTACAGCTCCTGTCAGTGCTTTTATTTATTCTGTCAGCCGTCTCCGAATAGTTTTCAGGTTCCAAAAAACACCCTCGAACGGGGGAAAAATAAAGGAACTGTCCTTGAACACGCCTGGACTCTGTTAATCTGGAATTCCTGTGTTCGCCCTCCGCGGTCATTACTCCGTGTCTTGTGTTCTGGAAAAAGTTTAGGTAAGAAAAAGAACATCTCTTAAAAGTGTATTTTTACAGTCATTAGTGCCACTCAGGTATCCACCATAAACAACTTTATTGCCTTTTCTTATGGTAGCAGATCCATGTGGTCTTCCAAGAATATTTGTACTCCATTCACAAACCGTTGGGTCAAGCGAGAAATTCTACAATCCAGGAATTTTCTATCCCGTTTCCATAATCAATGGTCCTATTATAATTTAACACCACTATACTTTAATACCCCTTTAACCATTATTATGTTAAGGTTGAAAATTGTTAGATTTGAGAAATAGTTCTCTACAAGAACCGACGAATGAGTTCTTGCCTCCATACCAAGGTTAGTTTTTGATCATTTACTTAGTTATAGTACAAATGACATTGATAGCGAACATGAACAGGAAGCCTTAATTTTTGACATTGTTTTATATCGACAGATGGAAGGGAATCGAAGCATAAACGAGATAATGTAACCGAAAGTATGATGGGCGGATCCAGCCGGTTATAAAGGGGCTGCAGTCCCAACGGGGTTAATTAATACTCGGCATTAACCCCCCACCCTCTCCCCTGGCCCGGGAAACCCCGTATAGCCTAAACGGCAAGGAAGGGGAGGACCCAAAAAAAAAATTCCCAACGGGGTAAGGGTTCAAAATTCCCCCCAAATCCCTTCCACAGGATCTGCCAATGGTTTGTATTTCTTGACTCCAGGTCATAATAGGATGCTTATGATCAAGAAGCATATCAAAACACTAATTTAGTTGGAATCATTCAAAGTTTATGGCTTACTGCTTAATTTAACAACATTTAATATTTATTATATCTGTGATCTTTTTCTTGTAAATAAAGTGTGAATGTTCATATTTATTCAGCTCTGTTACCATTGTCTCGAAATTAGACAGAATGTAATATATCAATAAAGTGTTAAATAATATACCTATATCAGTGAGATTTTATGTACTACCGAGGCGTTTCAGAAAAAAATCCAGTCATCTCGTGTTCCAGGAAAGTTCTATCATTATTGGGTTCTATTAATTAAAACCAAAAAAGTTTTACCGATTAAGCACGACTAAATGGGTACTCATATTTTGGTTATAAAATCTTTTTATAACAACCTTTTTATTTGTTTTCATCATATATCCAACAGCATTGCCCGCAAATTATTAGAGTACTGTTAAATGTTTTTGTTTTTGTTTTTTTTTTGTTATAAATAAACAACTGAAGATCCATACATTATATAAAAAAAAGAATAATAATACAATATTGCACCACGTTTTATAAATCTGTTTGAAAAGTTTACGTGGCATTACAAAACTCAACAGGGCGTTAAATCCTAACACCGAGCTTTTGTCCCAACTTTGAATAATCGTAAAGTTTTGAAGGATCATCCTAATTACTCGAAAAAGTTAATGCACTCTGCGACTACAACTTCAGTCTCATTCCAACTGTTTGCATACATATTTTGTTTCGTATTGTTTCAACAACGGCTTACTGAAAGTAAATCCTCTTCAATTACAGAAATAATTAAAAATTTTAACAGAAATCCTCTCAGCGATTTTTATAATTAATTATTTTTTCTTATTTAGTGAATATAGTACTTTCGATGATTTTATTTTCAATTAGTGGAGTATAAAATAAAATTACGATCCATTATCCAAACATATTTCAAAATCTGCAAGAGACCTCTTTCAGTAACCAAGGTATGCATTTGGTTAGCGAAGGCTTATAATACGCCTGGATTCAAAGTTATTTTAAAATTACATGGAAAATTTTATTTATTTGTATTTTTATTTTTCATAGTAAAACTTATTTATTATTTATTAATACAATTCATTTGTCCAGATTTAAAATTTGCAATCTGCAAAATTGCTTTGCGATGAGCAAAGATAATGAGCTGTTTCTTGGCCACCTCCTTCGAAGTCGTCGGGGTGGGCTGTATGGGTTGTTTAAGTTTTTTAAATTGTCTGTCAGTGGGTTATTGTTGTAAACCAGTCTTTGGTGAAAGTTAATGTAGTTGTTGTTGTTGGCTGTTGCAAAAACTATTGTAATGTTTAAGTCCATAGGTATAATACCGTTGCTGACATAATATGGCGCGTCTACGATTTTTCTTAACACTTTCGACTGAAAGGCCTGAATTTTTTGGATGTGTGGATTTCTTGGCAGTTCTACTCCGTAAGTCCATATCGGTTTGCTAGGGTTAGTTTGTTTGCTAGGGATAATTTTGATCGTCTGTCAAGTAATCTAGATAAGAGTCCAAAGCGTATATTTAATTCTTTTCGTTTGAGTCTGACCTGAGTTTTCCAAGTAAGTCGTTAGTCCAGATAAAGTCCTAAATATTTAATTTCATTAGATTCCATTTAATTTAATTTCGTAGTAAAATGATGTAACTTCGTTATATATTCAAACCCTTACAAAATAATTTTATAAAAAATTGTTTTATAACACCTCTGTGGATTCTATACTATAATAATATTAAAATAATTACATTCTACTCCATAATAATAAAGTTAGTAGTATTTCTTACAAATATTGTAAAAAAAAAAAATTAAAAATAACTTAAAATTGATATAGAACAATATAAAAGAATTGGCCCCCACAGATGGTAGACAGACAATAGCTATTATTGTGAGGTGATGTTATGTGGGATTACAAGCAGGTAGAGGATCCGAGGCTTAATATGTCAAGTGGTGCTCTACGGCAGCCACCGGATCATTGTGTGTAGTGCACCTCTTCAGTAACTGGAGACACCTACCTGGAACAGCTCCTGGAGAAAAAATAGGTAAGGGTATAGATAAAGGGTGCGGATAGGGTGTCTTGGGTAACCACAAGGGGTGGGCTACATCTGTCAATAATAAAGTAAAGAAGGTGTTGAAAGGAAATGCTATTGTTCTAGAAAAAAGAATGAAGAAAAAAATTATTTGTGTTATTTTCCCACCTTAATCACAAACCAAGAGATTAAACTCTGCGTTGCCAACAAAGCGCTATACCTCAAAAATCCTTTGTCTCAGCTAAAAGGCGCTTCTGCATCCAAACCTCCGAAGAAGGCCTTACACTGTGTAGAACCTCATCCTCGAACAACTGTCCCGGCACTGTTTGGCCACTCTGAGGCCCGGTGCACACGGACGACACTTTTCTGCGGTCCGGACTATAAGCCTACAGGATTGTGGTCAGGGGTACCTTGAGTATAATGGTATAATCCGGTCGGTCCATTATACTCCAGGTACACCTGACCACAAGCCTATTGGCTTAGAGTCCGGATAGCAGAAAAGTGTCGTCCGTGTGCACCGGACCTAAATGAAACTCGAACTTGAAGAGTTACTTAGTCCGTACGGCTGCTTCTTTAGGAATAGTGCTAGTGTCGCTTTTGAGATACTAACGATAAGGTTGGCATTCAAAAGTCAAAACAGCTGCTACTTCCAAGTCAGCTGCCTTTAAAAAGAAAAATGTATTAAAATGTTTAGGTGCGGTCAAACACCATCGTTCGCTCGACTTCAGTGTAAAGAGATGATCGTACGGAGGTTCGGGGAACTAGTATGTTCGTCAAGTGGTTCGACGCAAAGTAAAGCCACCTCTAGATATCCTATCCCCTATTAGTTATCCCACATCAGGCAAAGAATAATTTTTTTTTTCTCTTTTCCCAAATGAGTACCAGATATTTTTGTCTCCAAAACTCAGTACATCAAACAGTAGTAATAGTAATACAATTTTATTATTCTTGACGTTTTCTATGTTTACTTTCACTTACCTATATATGAAATATACAGTAAGTGGAAATGTTGCGATCGTGAAAAATTTCTACACCCAGTTTTCAACGGAAATACATGTTTTGGGGTCCCCTGAGTCCAAGTAACGAAGTCTCGCGAAATGGTCTGTATGTATGTGAACAGACCAGCTCAAAAACTATTAACCGTGCGAACATGAAATTAGGTATTTAGTGTATTTGTATCCTCTCGATGTGACAGCAAAAATTTCATCAAAATTGCTCAAAGGGAGGGGGTACTTTATTTAATAACTTTTTAAGTTTTTTTGGATTTTCTCAAAAACGGCTCTAACGATTTTGATTAAACTGAGTATTTGATGTATTAATATGACCGAGACATGACTGTAAAAATTTCATCAAAATTGGTCAAACAGAGTGGGCACTTTATTTCATATTTTTTTTTTTCCATTTTTCACCTTTTTTTCGATTATCTCAAAAACGGCTTTAACGATTTTTTATCAAATTCGTCATGTTTAATGAAAATGTGTGTTATTTGTGTTATGTGTTATTTAATATCAGGTAAACTTTATCATTATTAAAATGTTCTTAGGGGGCTTAAACTGGGTAGTTAAGCCCCCTCAGAACATTTTGGGCCTTTTTTGTTTGTTTGTTTTTTTGATTCCTGTAAGTACCGTTGTTTTTGTTTATATGGAGAAATTAACTATCTCTCGTTACGCCTAAAAATAAGAAATGGCTAAATATGAGTTATGATAAAAATAATGAAAACATTTAGAGGAGGAAAAAAGAAAAATATTCAGTAAACTCATAAAACTCGTTGAGCCCACGCATGCGGAATACACCTTAAATGACAAACCATTGTTCATAATTAAAGCCGTTCAGTTCATTTGAGAAGTGGCAATTTACAAAACGCATTAATTTCTAATCTAAGTAAGTTGGTAAGTGAAAGTTGTGTGTTGCGAGCACGCACCAGATTTTTTAGTTTTTTATTAACTCTAGAATTAGTTTAACCCCGTAATTTTCTATTATCAAATAAATTGCTTGTTGGGATTTTTGATAGTGTAAAAATCAAAAAGCTATTAGTGAAATAAAAATAATGTTTCGTATTGCATGGAATTTTATTGTACCTATTGACCTAGGCAAACATAATTTTAACTAAAACAATATTTACTAACGCCACCGACAATGGGGTAAGTACCTATGCGTGTAACAGTCCCACAAAAGAGTGTGCCTGAGTCCACATAGTCCTAATAGTGTCCACAAAACGACATTAAGTCTGAAATCCTGTAACCAAGCTAATTTCAACATCTAGGTAGTACCAAGTAGGACACAAAAAACCTCATGTAAACGTTGACAATTTATGTTTTAGTAGTTTCGATAAGAGACATAATGACAACTTAAGGAAAGTTTTAAAAAATTTGGATTTATAAAATCTATTTTGCTAGCTTATTTTATGAAAACCATATTTATAAATATACCTAGATTATATATTGTGTTGTAGTACGTTATTTCTTTTAAGTATTTAAACAAAGTATCTATATTTTCTTCATCGTCTTTTAACAGTTCCCTTAGTGTTTTTCTGTTTTAAGTTTTTTCCGGACATCTTTGTATTTTGCATAGTTTATTAAAAGATGTTTCACCGTTTGGGGTACATTGTTACATTCTTGGCATGTAAGTTTTTCAAGGCCACGAAGAAGATAACCGTGTGCAATGCCCAAATCTAATATGACATAATGCAACCTCTCTTTTCAAGATTCTCGAACTTGTGGTTCACTTTTTGCATTTCATTTTTATTTCAGATAATTTGAACTATATACTATTATATTGTAATTATAATAAATATAATTTACCTATATACTGTATGAAAAAAATGTCTATTTCATTTTCCAGGATTCCCTAAATTGAATTCAATTGAAAGTTTATAAGAAATTAAAATATGTGAAAATAATTTTATAATGAATAATTGAGTCGTGAATCTCAACTATTCCCTTTATATTATGTTTATTAAAAAAAAAAAAAAAAAAAGTGAAATCTTACAACTACAATCTTGTAACCTACGTTTCAAGATAAATTTTGTTTTAATAATAGAAAATTTCATATTATAGTTAATGATGAAAAATAGTAATTGACTACATAAAATTGAGTTAGAGATAGGTGACAGAAAAATAAGTCATTTTTATTGAGGTTAAAAAACTATTTGACTTGTTTTTTCTATGTATTATGTGACTTGTTTTTTGTATAATCAACAACTCAAATGTTGATTATAACATTATTATTCTTCGTACTAACAAATTAAAATCATATAAGAAAATAATTGTTTCCTAATCTGTGAAAATATAGTCTGATGAGGAATTATGGTAGCACATCTGGCTTCGTCTACTCTTGGAAGTCGAATTGACACTCTAGAGACAGACTCTAGATAACAGTTAATCAGAAAAAAAAAATACTCCATAGTGAAACGATACTCATCACTACAGCACTTGGAATCATAAGGATTCGATCGAAACTTATAAACCTATATTTGACAATTTATTGGCGCCGAAAAAAAATTATCCATCATTTAATTATTCAATCTGTAGTATCAGTGGAAAGATCTTCATGTTTACACGCTAAGAAATTGCACGAATGAAATTCGCTTTGATTAAGAAAACCCTCATTTTTTATTGAAGGAAGGAAATTTAAGGGAGAGTGGAAATAGTGAAAAGGGGAGGGATTTGGACGATGGTATACAATCAGCTTATAATGACCTACAGAGTACAGCCGGGAAGCACGCATGCGGTGCACGGGGTGCTTGATAAGTGTTCTTAGGGGCGAGATAGGGTTCCAATGGGGAATCATTACAGACAGATCTCCTAACCAACTTTTAATTAAAAGAACTAATGGCAGTGTTTTTTAGCTTTTTCCCAAAACAGTCACTAATCTCGAAATAATCGCAGATCCCTCTGTAATAAAGTTCTTCAATTAGGGTAATTGGAAAACTTTTTCAAACCGAGAGCGGTGGAAGGCGAAGGGTGGGGGGTTGGTGCTAAGAAGGATTGCCTCTGTTTCGATCCTAGCTCACTCGATAAATATTTGCCCTCGGTCATTTAATGTAATGAAATACCGCGGAAAGGTTGGCAATCCCGTTAATTGTGCTCCACGGCCGGTAATATCAGGTTTCCTCAAAACTGAGATTAACGGAGAATAAATCTGAAATAAAATTTATAAATATAACTGGGATTATTAAAATATCATAATTTGAGATATTGTTACCGTTGGTAATGTTATCTAACGATAATGAAATTACTTTCTATCTTCAACAAATAACAATCCTCACCTTAATATAGTTTAGTTATCATAGTAAGCGAGATATATGCATGCAACCAGTCAATGTTAGCTATCGGTTCTTTAGGTCTGGGCCTGAGCCCGGATTTTTATGCAGTAAAAAGCGTCGAAATATGTCATATAAAATGCAGTAAAAAAATATAAAATAGGCATCAAAATATGCAGCATAAAAACCAAAAATATGCTATTAAACAACTGAAATATTCAAAGATACTAATGTGTATAAAATATTTCATAGGAGAGGGACTGGAGGAGACTATTTAGAAATGAAACCAAAATGATTTTAAATTTTTTTAATCCTTATCAAACATATAAATATTTCCTGTAATATAGGCGTTGATGACCGCACTATGGTTTTACGCCTCTAAATAAAACCAACCTAAATATTTCTGATTATAAAATAAAACACATTTAAAATTGAAACTTATAAGTTCTCGTTAACAAGAAGGATAAACGAATGACACGAATAAAGATAACTGAATTAACAATCAACTAAAAAAATATATAAAACAATTAAAATAATCAATACAATTAATTATTAAATACAACCTAAATTTGGGTACTCTTATACTAAATCTGGGTATTCTTATACTAAACCATTAAATGCATTTCTAAATTTGGGCATTCTACTCTGCATTTCTAAATTACATTACGCATTCTTAATATAGTGTTACTGGTTTTATTCTCTTAATTCATTTCTGTGGATCCTACCTAACCTTCCATCGTTTGAAATAAATTAAGACTTTCTATCGTTTTTTTTGTAATTCGAAAATGATCTTTCGACATTAACTGATATGATTGGAGGAAATATATAAGCACCTAAAATTATTGGGTAGTTGTCCAAGTCGTTGAAAACAATTGAATTATCCCCGTCTGAAATTTTATTTATAGTTTCCAGAATTTTAAGCCCTAAATTTTTCATAAATCGTCTTCCTTTTTTTTTTTTTTTTTTTTTAAGCTTCCCTACATGGGCTGGGATGCGATCAATATTTTTATTAACTAACAACGGATGTGAAAAGTCGGAAATTCCAGTAATCATTAATTCGAAGAAGAAGAATTATTTACGGTGAATAACCACGATCGAAATTGGGAATCTTAGCTCCAACCATGGATATTACTTTTATATTTCTTAATGTATTGTTTACTTTATTAGATATAAGAAGAAAATGACCCACGTGGTCGAAAAGTCCGAAAATTTTACATAAATAAATTAATACTTTATTAGATCATCAAAATATGGAAAAATATGCAGTTATCATCAAATAAGCAAAATAAAACTTGACCAATTAGATATGCGTACTCTAATTCGTAATCATATCTGGTCCGCTGTTTTAAAGAAGCACGCAAACAAGATATGCAATTGCATAAAAATCCGGGCCCTGGTCTGGGCCTCCGAGTAAATTAAAGAAACAAAGACAAATTTCTGATATGGTTGATAGGTCAAAAGATCTAAATGGGATCATTCGAAAAAGCGTTGCTCCTATTGGTTATGATACTAGTTTTACACTAGTCCTGATCGCTATTAGGTACTCTCATCCTGTCTCCAATACCTTTTTTTTTTTGTTTTATAAGGTCGTCAACCAATATGGTTATCATCCAACAGCTTTTAAAATCAATCATCCAATAGCTTTTAAAATCAATCATCCAATAGCTTTTAAAATCAATCAATCCAAAAGCTTTTAAAATCAGTGACACAGGACGAGAAGCACTATGGGTCAAGCAGAAAGGTCTCCTTGGGTCTTGCTTTGTGCTTTCCCATTTGGGTGGGAAAGTTCGCCATGATGATTCTTTGGCTAATTGTAAATATTGTATATTGGTATGAATTCATGTATTTTCCATTTATTTATTTTTTTATATGTTTATTATTATATTTATTTTTTTTTATTCTTTTGTATTTCCATATTTTTTCTACTTCTTTATATTCTAGTTCTTTTTTTGTGAATGGATCCTTAGATCAACGATAATAAATACCCTCCAGTGAGGGCCTCACTTTCAGGTAAATCGTATTATTTTTATTTTCATTAATATAAAAAAGGTTAAGATGCTTAAACAGGAAAACAAGGGAATCAATGCAGATTTACTCAGAGAAGAGAAGAGAGGCTAAGAACGTTTGTAGAAGGAAAAAGAGGGAATTCGAAAAGAAAAAGATGGAAGAACTACAAGAGGACTTTTCGGGCAAACAAAGCAGAAAATTTTATAGAGGAGTACGTAATATGAAGACGGGTTTTGTTCCTAGATCAGATCTTTACAAGGACCTAAGAAAGGGGGGCAAAATCCGACCTCTACCTCCCCGTGGTGCCCCTCGGGTAACTCTAACAGAGGCGGTACCGAGTCATAGCGGTATAACTATTATGAAGTGCAGGAAATGGCATTTCGGGGCAGGGGGGGCTCCAAGCCGTAGTGAAGGCAACCCTCCTAGGGGCAGGAAACCCTGAAACCAAATTCCCTGGTCCTCCAGGTTGGGGGTTGAGCGTTGGATTAACAGTTCGACCTCGGAAAAACTCTATTGTTAGGAAACCAAAACAAGAAAATAGCCGGACGGATAAAGGGAAACGACAAAGGCGAGGATTAGGCATAATCTCACTTGGAACTTGGAATGTAAGAAGTCTGTACCAACCGGGAGCTAGCAAAGTGTTAGAACAGCAATTATTAAAATATGGTATTGATGTCATCGCGCTGCAAGAGATACGCTGGTCAGATACGGAAGTGGTAAAACTAAACGATTATACTATCATTAACAGTGGCACAAAGGAAAATAGATTAGGAACGGGTTTCGCTATCAAAAACTCAATAAGAGGCTCACTAATAAATTTTGCTACAGTCAGTGAAAGGCTGTGCCAAATTAGGTTACGGGGAAAATTCTTCAATCTCTCCCTGATAAGTGCCCATGCTCCCACCGAAGATGCGAGTGAAGAAGAAAAAGATTCCTTCTATGGTCAGCTAGAGAAGCTTTACGATGAAGCACCCAAATATGATGTAAAAATAATTTTGGGAGATATGAATGCAAAAGTTGGGAAAGAAAACTGTTTTAGACCATCCATTGGTAATCAGAGTAAACATGAAGAAACCAATGAAAATGGACTGCGACTGGTTGATTTTGCAATGACCAGAAATATGCGAATAAGCAGCACGTTTTTCCCTCATAAAGCGATTCATAAGGAAACCTGGGTGTCCCCAGACGGCAAAACGCGAAACCAAATTGACCATGTAATCGTTGATGCAAGACATTCCTCCCATATTAAGGATGTACGTAGTTATAGGGGAGCAGATTGTGACAGCGATCATCATCTCGTAAAAGTTAAATACAGGCAAAGATTAGAATTAGGCCCACGAAAGAGAGGAGAAACTTTAACCCCATACGATGTTGAAAAACTAAAAGATGAAAGAATATCCAAAATATTTAGTGAGCGGATGGAAGAAAAGATTGCAACATTTCATGGAGAAAATATAGAGGACAAGTGGAAGGAAATAAAGGAAGCTCTCAGGAGTGTTGCGGAAGAGGTACTAGGAAAGAAATCAAAAAGGGTAAACAATGGTTGGTATGATGAGGAGTGTAGGGAAGCGATAAGGAAAAGGAATGAAGCTAGGTTAAGATGCTTAAACAGGAAAACAAGGGAATCAATGCAGATTTACTCAGAGAAGAGAAGAGAGGCTAAGAACGTTTGTAGAAGGAAAAAGAGGGAATTCGAAAAGAAAAAGATGGAAGAACTACAAGAGGACTTTTCGGGCAAACAAAGCAGAAAATTTTATAGAGGAGTACGTAATATGAAGACGGGTTTTGTTCCTAGATCAGATCTTTACAAGGACCTAAAAGGAAATATCTTGGGTAGCACTAAGGATATACTAGAAAGATGGAAACAGCACTTCGATGATCTTCTGAATGCCACAAGGATACCACAACCGGTTCAGTCGAGCTTAATATACTCAGGCGATGCCATTGAACAAGAGAATGAAGATGAAATAGACGAGAATGAAATACCACCGGACAAAGAAGAAATAGCTGAAATAATTGGCAATATGCATAACAACAAAGCCCCGGGAATCGATGAGATAAGTGTAGAGGTGTTAAAACACGGAGGTAAAACCACTATTGATTGCATTTATCAATTGATATGGGAGATATGGATGGGAGAAAAAATGCCGAGAGAATGGAGTAGGGCGGTTTTATGTCCAATCTTCAAAAAAGGTGATAGGCAGAACTGCGATAACTACAGAGGTATTGCCTTGCTCCCGACAATATATAAGATTCTGTCCATCGCTATAAATAAAAGAATTATGATCTGGATGGACAAAGTAGTCGGTGAATATCAGTGTGGCTTTCGCCCGGGAAGGTCTACTGTGGATCAAATCTTCTCGCTGCGTCAGATGCTAGAAAAATCATACGAATACAATGTAGACCTGCATCACTTATTCATAGATTTTAAGCAGGCGTATGATAGTATTAACAGAAAAGAACTGTTGATAGCGATGAAGACATTAGGCATACCTAAGAAACTAGTTAGCCTCACACAAATGACTCTGCAAGACACTAAGTCAGTAGTGAAAATCCATAATACCCTATCGGATGAGTTTTCAGTGGGAAGTGGTTTAAGGCAGGGTGACCCTCTCTCTCCAACACTCTTTAATCTTGGCCTCGAGTTAGCTATAAGAGCCATTAAGACTAACCCCGGTGGCACAATATGTAACAGGCTTTCCCAGCACATGGCGTATGCAGATGATATAGTGATTTCAGCCCGAACAGAAGCTGCCTTGTCAGGAGCCCTACAGGAGTTGGAGGAAACTGCGTCAAGAATGGGCCTTGAGATAAATGAAGACAAAACGAAGTATATGATGACTTCAAGGCAAAAAAGACGGGTATAAAAGTCTATTCGCTTTACGACCCATGAATTTAAGGCGGTGGAATCTTTCAAATACCTGGGTGTCACTGTTACCAACACTAATGAGATGATGGCTGAAATTAAAACAAGAATGGCAGCGGGAAGCAGATGTATGTTCTCGTTACAAAAGCTGCTAAAATTTCGGAACCTGTCTAGAAAGGCAAAAATAATAGTATATAAGACAGTAATCCGACCAATTGTGACATACGCCTGTGAAACATGGACTCTCACCAAGGTCATGGAAAGAATTCTTCTGGTATGGGAGAGAAAAGTTTTAAGAAAGATTTTTGGCCCGGTGTTTCGTCAAGGAACTTGGAAAATCCGCCCAAACACAGAATTAAGAGCACTCTTCCAGGAAGTTGACATAGTAACGTACGTCAAGAAGGCAAGGTTAAGGTGGCTTGGCCATGTGGAGAGGATGCCCGAGTATAGAATCCCCAAGAGGATGTTATACGGCAAACCTGGCGGCCAAAGACCAAGAGGTAGGCCAAGATTGACGTGGTTGAAAAATGTTGAGGAGGACCTAAGAAAAATGAGAGTGAGAGGATGGCGGATGAAGGCGAATGATCGTCAGGAGTGGCTGAAAATTGTGGAGGAGGCCAAGGTTCTTCAAGAGCTGTAGTGCCCGTCAATAAATAAATAAATAAATAAAAATAAAAAAGAAAGTTTGACACAATTTTCCACAAGCAGCGATGGTTAAAATAAAATATGTGATTAATTAATGTATCTTGCAAAACAATTAAAAGAGTAACTTTAAAAATTGTTGAAATGATAAAGGAAATTGAAATCGAGCGTTATCGTCCAATGGGAGAGCCAATTGCATTTTAGTTTTTTCACTTTCTTTTGATACCGGTTTTCTGTTTTATATTGTTGTTAAAATAGATTAGATTGTTAAAATATTTCAGGGATCGTCACTACTACAACGGTATTCATTTAAAGAGGAAATTTATAGTAAAGGAAAATTGGTGAAAAAAAAAAGAAGACAATTAATGAAAAAATAATATAGTTCGGAGTTTAGCGTTTCGGATTAAGTTAATAGGAATGGTGTCCGCTGGAATGGATCGTTCCCTTGGGGCTTAAATACGGCTTCGTTCATTAGCGGTAACATGGATGGGAACAGGGTAGAAGTTTGGTATTTTTCTTACTTTGCTTCCTTTCCGCTCTAAATTTGCCAAATATGATGCAAGGAAAGGTTGATTTAATTAATAATTTTTTCATATTTTCGAATGATTTCAATATTGCACTGAATGATAAGCAAGCCAATTCAAGGTAAGTTGGCTGAATTACAATAAAATTTGATACAAAAATAAAACAATAAAATTGATATAAAAATACAAGCTTTACTACTTTTTCTGTTTTTCTTTTTTTATGTATACATTTTATTCACATTATATATTTTATTTCTAATTCTTTAAGGTCGAAAAAATATTGCCCCAGTGTTCCTCTTGATATTAGTCTAGTATTAATCGTAGTAATATTAGTCGTTTCATAATGTGGCATGAAGAATTGCTCTCCAAACTTAAAATTTTACTTCTATAGATCTGCTTACGGGATAAAAATGTTTCGTTATTCGTTAAGTATTCGTTGGATTTCGCTAAAAAATTCAACATTAAGAGACTTCAGTCTTTTCAGTCAAAAAGGTTGCGAAAATTGCTGACACGGCTTTTTATGTCAGCAAAGATAAACGGACTCAAATATACCAGATATTGCGTAAAAAGCTACCGAAAATTAAATCAAAACTTGCAGACTGTTATTTAATATGCCTTAGCATTCACAACCCGACTACGAAGTCCGAGGCCAAGAGACCAACCAAGTTTTTAATTCCATTAAAGAGATACTTTCGAAACAGCAGCCAGGGAAATTCGCTTATTGCACATAAATTTGGAGAATACAAATTTGGTTACTTAAGTAGAATCGAATTGCTACGGTCGGAATCAACCCTCAAATCTCGTGTTATCTGCTAAGCTGTCATAACCTCTTCTTATATCTCTGTCATTTTTGTCCCTTTTGTCTTTTAAAATTTTCATCTTATTTATTTTGTCTCTGGAATTTTTAAATTTCTCTAGTTTTGTTTTTTGCTTTATTTTGGTTATCCTTTATTAGCCTTACCTAAGCTTTACTAGATTTCAGATGTAACTATTTTGATCAAACTGGGTATTTGATATGTATACATGCCCGCGACGTGAAAGCAAAAATTTCATATTTCCTATTATCACTGATAAAAATAAAAACTTTTATTTAACAATAAAAAATTCAAATTTTACTTTAGAGAGTTACTAAGTGATGCTAAAATTATTTCAAGCATTTAAGGTGTGAAAAAATATGGTAAAAGATAATATTTAATTAATTATATTTTAGTTTAGAAACTTTAATTCCATCCAAATTTCTGAAGGCAATATAGAGTGATTTTAGGCGATTAATAATCGTCCTCGATTTCCAGAAAGGCATAACAGACGAACTTTACTAAGAGTCGCAAATACACCTCCTATCGAATCACCTTCACGATATATTTACAAAAAGCAAATCGCTGTAAAAAACAACCAAACAGTAAAAAAAAAACTAGACTGTTGACGAAATTAAGCAATAATGAATCGAAAAGTACTGAGAACATTCAAGTTTTGGATTACAGATACGTTATAATTTATGGAGATATACAAATATAAGCGTATAGATGCGCAAAAGTGTGGCGTTTACATATTATCGAAACACGTAGATTTCTAATCTAAGTAAGTTCGTAAGTGAAAGTTGTATGTTGCGCGCATTGCACCAGATTTTTTGTTTCGTTTCACATCAATAAAAAGACCAGGCTTGCGCCTTATAAAGTGTGTGATGTGTCAGGTTAGAAACTCCATGGCGGATAACACTTTTTTACTCATCTTTCTTTTCCTTTTTTACTTTTAGTTACCCAAATTTGATTTGAAATGAGTGTATTTTTGTTAATAATGAACGAACAAGCTCTTATTATGGAAATTTAATTAAAGAACTTAAACCGATGATTCAGGTTGAATACACGATGATTTAGAACTTGATATAAAGACATTTCACACCTCCTACAACCCAGTAATTCACCGTTGGACATTGGCTTTCAGACTGAGGAGCGTGTAAACTCAGCTTTGAATGGAAAATAAGTTGTGAAAAAAGAAGAAAAGCTAAACCAAAGAGAAAGGAAAAAAGAAAACTTTGGAGAGAACCCTCCGGTGAATGACTATTGTCCAATAACAAAGGGCATGGCTCGCCTCATTATAGAGTCAGCTGATTAACATCTGAACGGCAACTTCTTTACGATTCGTAATTTACAGGTCTCTCTGACCGTGTTAGGAACGTACTTAACAGTCCCTTCATTGCGTATTAGGAACTATACCACCTGCCTTTTATTGATGACTCATAACACGTTATGTTATGGTTTTTTTTTAACAAGAATAATTATGTGCAGAACTTTTAGAAAATTATTTTTCTATTACTACATATATTCAATTCTATTACTTTCCGATATTAAAAGTTATAATTTCTTTTAAATATGCATCAATATTGCCGTAATATAAATTTAATAATATCACTTATAGTCTAGGATTTATGTAAATGTACACATACACAAGGTTTTGCTTGTGGTCACCATGATCCCCTTAACGTTAATTTAACATGCATACATAGGAACCTTATAAATAAAGAAGTAAATAATTTTGGATGTTGATTGCCACAGCTATCCTAATAAACTTTATAATAAACCTTCAATCTAAAAACTAATACGACGAAATGAAATAATTTAGTAAAATATAGTGCTGGCGTTTTGTATTTTGGTCGAGTCACTTTCCTACACAAACGCTAACCATTCACTACTTTTCTAAATACCGCCCCCATAATCGTTTAATAGCTGTAGAGCAAGAAGTGAAGGCATATCAAGTACATTAAAACCTCGTTTATCCGGACTAAAGCGGAGCGAAGGCAAACCAGACAATCTAAAATCCGTTGTCTAAATAGGAGTGTTTGGAATAAAATACAAATCTAGTATAAAATCTGAATACTAGTAATAAAAACAAAACAAACCTCTAACCAAGCTAATTTGATATTATTACAAAAAAAAAAAGAATAAATTGTTTATATTAATTTAATCATTATCGTGGATGACCACTCTTGTTTTTAAATTATTTTAAATAATTTATTTTTGAAGAGAAAAGACTTGCGAGATCGTGGGAGAGGTGTCGGTGAAGAGGAAGGATTTGGCACTGTTTGGAAGCGACTCCGTGGTGTAATGGATAAGCATACCGCGCATGTCACGCGGAAGACCCGGGTTCGATTCCCGGCGGAGCCAAATCTTTTCTCTTCAAAAATAAATTATTTAAAATAAATTGTTTATATAAATCTTACAAGTATCGTTTAAAAAAAAGAAAAAAAAAGAAATTAAACAACTATAATAACTTTTCAGCTCAGATTATTCACTTCAAGGCATCCCACTTCTATAATTAATTTAATAAAAGCGAATTTTTGGTGAATTTATGACAACATTCTTGCTATCAGGATTATTTAATAAAATAAAAATGTCTACGAATCAGATATGTACTATCCGTAGATCCGGATAAACCAGGGCCGGATAAAGGAGGTTGAATAAATATCCAGTATAAATATATAAAAGTTGAATCTCATTGATTTCAAAAGAATTCTTCTTCCCCCCACCTTTTTATTTTTGAATAATAGCGCTTAATCATTTCGTTTTTAATTTTAAAGAAATGTAAATGATTTAAAAAAAAATAAGCGTATCTTATTAAGCTATTATATATTAAGCTTAGTATAAAGTAGGAGAAGTTGGTCATTTATAAATAAGTACTAACTTTGCTAACTCAAATTACAGTCCACTGATTACTTCACTTTTTTTTTAATGTAATTACCAAAAAATCCACGCTCATCACGTGTGTGTTTGTGCATGTGTATAAGCTAACACATACTACAGTAAAGTTAAAGGTAATCCCACCAGTTTGGAGATTCATATTCCGTGTACATCATGGTTAATGAGTGAGTTAACTTGTTCTCATGCACAGCAGAGAATGCCAAGAATAACAGTAATGCAGGCAACCTGGAATTTTCCACTAGATTGTGGAAGTGAATTTTTTCTAATATTTTTCAGAAAAAAAATAAGCCTAGAAAGGGCTCAATATTGTCAAGGAAGAATGGTAAAATAAGAAGTATGAAACGCACAAAGAAGCTCAGACATGAATAGAAATGAGAAGAATAGCATGTTAGATATAGAATTGGATAGAGACTGTTATTGTGAATATGAACAAAATTCTTAATTTTAGTTGCTCTAATATAAAATATTTTTTTTTTTTTCTTTCTTTTTTTTGGGGGGCTTCAAGGCTTTCACTGAAGCCCTATACTGCCCAAGCTAAAACATTCTTGTTGAATGTGAATGAATGAAATGGTTATCTCCAGGAGCAGTACCATATGTGTTAGTTGGTGAAAACTACAGATCTAATGCCACGCTTTAAAAAAAAAAAAAAAATCAATTTTTATAGGAAGAAACTGCCTCTCAACTCAAAACATCCTTAAATTGTTTTGTTTTTTCAACCCGATCACTTGCAAAATATTTTCCTTTTTTTTTAAATTTAATTTCATGTGTCTACCTTTAATTCCAGGTTATAAGATTTATTAGAAATTTAATAAAAAGTATTGTAAAATAGCACTAGGCCTGTTCCAGGACGGAATTCATATTCTGCTCGTGGAGAACATTATTTATATGGGACGAAAAGCGGAAATTCGTCCATGGCCGCTTCCCAGGGATATTATTCCATGGGTTTCTAGCCTAGCGTAAACTTTGCACATCTGCTCTCCGCTCTGCTTTTTTTCGTTGATATATTTAAAGCTGCTCGTTCATGCTGAGTCCGGAAAAAAGAAGATACAAATAATATATATATATATATATATATATATATATATATATATAGAGAGAGAGAGAGAGAGAGAGAGAGAGAGAGAAAACTATTTATTACAAATTAATAAAAAAAATGGTAAGAAAAATTACGGCAAGTCAAGTAGATCTTTGTAAAATCTAGTAATAATAATATGAATTCTAAAAAACACATTTAAAGTCGTGTTAGCAGATTTCAACAAGGGCTTGAATTTGATTTTTGTCTTTCTAGTAATGATTAATTACAATATTTCAAATACGTTTAATACATTAAAAAAAAATAATAACTACGATTTTCGCTTTGATACATAACTTTCAAATATGTGTAATAAAGTCCAAACATTTTGCGGTTTTAAAGCCACAGAGGAAGGAAATTTTGTTAGAAAATTTGGTTGTTCCATGTCGGCGAACTATGTACAAGTTATAAAAAAATAAAAAATAAATAAATAAATCGTTTAACCGAACTTTTGCAAGTTACTAGCTTCTTAATTTAAATTTATTCTGATACACGAGATTCAATTAAAAAGAAATCATTTATCCAATCTTTTGTAAGGTAAAATTAGCTTTTCCTTGGAAAATTTGTCGAAATAAATGAAAATGTACTTCATTATTTTTAGGGGGCATATGCCAGCTTTAATATCAAAAAGCGGAATCATTAATTTTTATGTCTGAACGTAGTCTCATATACATTTCCTACATTGAATTTAATTAAAAAAACATTAGATACCTTTAAACAAAGGACAAAATAAATTGATGTATTACAAGAACCTCGAGATATGCATAGTTTATGAATGAAGGCTAAAAAAAAGACGTTATCTTGATGTGTAATCTGACCAGCCTGGTACGGACCTTTAACAATCAATATGCAGCTTGAATTATAAACAGTACCGTCAAAGCGCATACATAAAACATGCTTTATTATATTTAAATAGAAAATTCTAAAGTAAACTTTAACACATGGTAATAGTATTTTATGTATAATAAGGCTACGACCGATGTACATGCGTATTTTACGCATTGTGATGATCTCGATCGACCAAAATTCTATTATTGCTTTCCGTAAGCCCTTTAGTTCTATAGTAATTCATTTCGCTTGTGGCTAATGTTTTCACAAGCCTAATCTTTTTTTATTTTATACTTTTGAATTTTGGTAGAGAATCGATCAAAAGTAGTTCTTAAATTTTCAGGTTAGTCCTTATTTGATCTTTAATCCTTTTGTCAAAGTAAATAATAAACCTTTCAATTTAGTTAAAAAGCCATAAATTCATCAATTAATCTAATAATTACATAGGTAGATTATTGCTATGACTTTTATTGATTTGTGATACAAATTAATTTTTCAATCTCCAATTCTATATCAATAGGTATACATTGCCAATATCAATTTTTTAATTACCTAACTCATGGTGATTTCAAAGTTATCCCATATATTTAAAAATCTATAAAAGTTTAAGCAATCTTGTTCATATAACCTTGATTGTAAACTATATGTCGTATAGGTTGCGTATTGCAATTGCATACGCATTAAGTATAATTATAGCATTAAGTAATGTTTCCATGTTACTCATAGAACAATTTTTTTTTTAATTATCTAGTGCTCTGTGTTCAGTAAGAATTGTGTAGTTATCCACAATTATTTTATACTGCAGCATTACTGCCTTTATACTGCAGCAATGACTGCGTAATTCAAGTAAATTCCAAAATAATTTGACATGCACTTATCATCAAATTGTGAGTATTGAGAATATATGTACATATAACAATATAGTATCATCTTAAAGTGTAATTTCATGTAACTAATCTATCTTAGATATTTTCATCCATGAATAAAGATAAAAAGTGTGGTTTTAAGGTTTAAATAAATAAATTTAATTTTTTAAATTTTATATTTACATTAAAACAAGTAATGTAACATGTACATTCTATGTCATCTACTTTAAAAACATAAGTTATAATATTTGTAAATTAGGGCAGGTTTACTCACATTTATATAGGTGATTACATTTTTTTTTTAGATTTTGATATTCGAAAATATTATATACTTATCCACTTTCAAGAATTACGAATCAAAAATAAGTATTTGTTAATTTATAAAATACGCAATCAGACTGAAATAAAGCCTGATGAACTATCCTCCCATGAGCTCTGGGCGGCGACTGAGCGAAGCGGCTACCCCCACCACTACTTTCCCCCACCACTTCGTTTCATTAACTGCTGAAGTCAATAGTAGGATTATTATCCGTTTTCAATATTACCACAAAATTGTGAAGCTGACTACTGTTGGATGAAAATGTCTAAAAAAACGGAATTGCTACTGACTGATGAAAAAATAATCATGGCTTATTCCCAGGAGCTTTTCAAGAACTAAAATGTAGAGATGAAAATGCCAACTTTCAATGGGAAATCATTCCCCTTCAACAAAAGGAATTTTTTCCTATAATGGAAAAAAAAAGAAAGGAAGTATGTACTATATATATATTTATTGTTTTTAAATAATAATTACAGCTGTTGCAATAAAGAGAAATAATGGTGTTTCTATTAAGAAACCTAAAGAGCTCCTATTTATAAAAAGTTAAATTACACTCAATTTCATTGCCGTTTTTAAATGGTCTTGTGGTCTTCGAGGCCATGATATCATGCTAATAACCCATTTCAGATATCTTGATTATCCAAGAAAAAAAAGGTTACAGGAAACTGGCTTTAAGGAAATTTTATTTTAAGTTTCAATTAATATAGTGGGATTTGAAACACCACGTACTGCAGGATGTCACATGCGGGTTACACATCCTTGAAAACTCTTGAAACCAGGCAAAGTGATCCTTCAGCTGCTGTACTTCTAAAGTACAGAAAATGATCACCCACGTCGACTCAGGGTGGAGAGGAACACTCAAGGAAGGAAGTTATAAAATAAGCCTATCAAGAGGTATCGGTGAAAAAAATAATTATACTAGAATATAACAACTGAATATGACAAATTCCAGTCAGTGTAAAACCAAAAATCATTTCGAAGAAAAAGGGAGGGTATTTTATAGACTTTAAATTATTCTAAATTTTTTCTAATGTTCGTATGTAGAAAATTGCAAGGTAAAAAGCATTATTTGAAGGAAGAGAGGTAAAATACACATGCCTAAATTCCATTGAAATTATATTTTCCGTCTTTTAGAGTAATTATAATTTTTTTTAAAAATAATACCAAAATCCACAATAATAAAAGAAATCATAGAAAAATGTGTAAATAAATCTTTAAGGTAAGCATGAATTAGCAGGACTTCATCCACGATCAGAATGAAAATGTCAAAATTAGCATTTGAATAGAAATTATTTAAAAAATACTTACCAATTGAATCAGTGGAAACTAAAGATAAATTTTAAGATAGGCAGGCGAGTAATAGTCTCATAAATCTTGTATCATAGTTTATTAATTCATTTACATTTCTTTAGCAACACCAATTTGTTCTGATTTTTATTGAAAATAAAAAAAAATGATCAAAATCCTTGTAGTTTTTTCAGCAAAAGAACTACCTAATAAACGTGAATTATTATTCAAGGTATATAGTTTTAATAATATCGTCGTTTATTACAAACTGATGACAGTTTAATAGTTTTTCTTGAGTTTTCTTTTGAGAGAAACCTCATAAAATCTATGGTTACTGTGCTAATAAAATTTTCAGACGGGTCTATAATATTTTTTTATTCGGTTCCTTGAGGCATTTGGTCACTTCCAAAAAGTAAACATTTTTATGATATTATAGTTCCCTATCTTAAGAGAAGTTGGAATTTTCTCATTTTATAGCAGCCATTCAGTCAACTCTCCAAGCAAAGATGCATCCGCTGTACAGTTTTTAAAGTCGATGCACTATCTAACTTACGGCTTGTGTCTGCTTTTTTTCTCTTTGCCTCCTCAGTAATCTAGAGAATTATAATTTTGGATTTTAATAGTTTATCATTTTATGTGTAAAATATATCCCCCTTCTATATTTAATGGTGCCCTAATGATCAATCAGGTGATACACCATTTATTGAAGTGTTTTCTAGGCTGAACAATGCCCCACTATGTTCGAGTAATTTGTCGTCGAAAAGTCGACTTTTTCGAGCGATTTTACGTTCCTTTATTTTCTTATATTATGAAACATATAGCAAGGAAATGTACCATTTTGAAAAATTTCGAATTCGAGTTTTCAACGAAAATACGTGTCTCCATAGTCCAAAAACTATTATCTAAAAAATCTGGTGCGATGCGCGCAACACACAACTTTCACTTACCAACATATTTAGATTAAAAATTGACCTGTTTTTTTAATTGCTATTACTCAGAGTCACATATTTCATATTTAGCTCTTTCTTAATTTTAAGCGAAACGAGAAACAGGAGAAAAAAAAGTTGAGAAATAAAGAGCCTCCTCCAATTGATCAATTTTGAAGAAATGTTAGCTATCACATCGAGGGCATATACATACACCAAATACCGAGTTTGGTCAAAATCGTTAAAGCCGCTTTTTAGTAAATAAAAAAAACACGTGATAATGTGTTATTATATATTATATTATATTAAGTAAAGTGCCCCCTCCGTTTAACCAAATTTAATGAAATTTCGGCTTTCGCATCGCGGTCATATACATACTTTGATGAACAACTTTGATGAAAATCGTTAAAGCAGTTTTTAGTAAATAAAAATCTGGTGCGTGCGCGCAACACACAACTTTCACTTACCAACTTACTTAGATTAGAAATGAATATGTTTTGTTAATTGCCACTTCTCAAAGTTATCCATTTTTCACTTTCATTTCTTATTTTTGTTTTCAGTGCTAAAAAAAAAAAAACTAATTTATTTTATTATTAAATAAAAGTTTTTACTTGTGATAATTCGGCAATGCAAGCATAATACTCCAAGTCGTCTGATTTTATAATTCTCTATGTACTTGTTGAATATTTCATTTAGTTCCTATGAAACAAATAATTTTCATTAAATGAACAGAACATCTTTAATTATAACGCATTGGTTTGTCATTAAAGGCGTACTCCGCATGCCTGGGCTCAAGGTGTTTTATGAGTTGACGGAATTTTTTTCTTTTTTTCTCCAGTATATGTTTACTTGATTTTCTTCATATATCATATTTAGCCATTTCTTATTTTTAGTCGTGATGAGAGACAGTTAATTTCTCAATATAAACTAAAACAAAGGTACTTTATAGGAAAACAAAAAAGGCCCCTTCCCCATTTAAGCCCCCTCAGAAAATTTTAATACTGATAAAACTTACCTGATATTATTGATCACCTAATTTTCATTATACATGACGAATTTGATCATAATCATTAAAGCCGTTTTTGAGATAATCGAAAAAAAGGTAAAAATTGGAAAAAAGTTATGAAATAAAGTGCCACCTCCGTTTGACCAATTTTGATGAAATGTTGGCTGTCACATCTTTGGCATATACATATGTCAAATACCCAGTTTGATCAAAATCTTTAAAGCCGTTTTTAAGTAAATAAAAAAAACACATGAAAATGATACAAAATTTATTAAGTAAAGTCCCCCCTACGGTTGATCAATTTTGATGAAATTTTTACAGTCATATCTCGGGCATATTAATACATCAAATACTTAGTTTAATCTAAATCGTTAGAGCCGTTTTTGAGAAAATCGAAAAAAACATAAAAAGTTAATAAACAAAGTACCCCCACCCTTTGACCAATTTTGATGAAATTTTTGCTGTCACATCGCGGGCATATACATACACTAAATACCTAATTTCAGGTTCGCACGGTAATTAGTTTTTGAGCTAGTCTGTTCACACACACACACACACAGACACACAGACACACACACACACACACACACACGCGCGCGCGCGCGCGCGCACACACACACACACAGACACACAGACACACAGACACACACACACACAGACCATTTCGCGGGACTTGGTTATTTGGACTCAGGGGACCCCAAAACGTGTATTTCCGTTGAAAACCGGAAGTCGAAATTTTTCACGATCGCAATACTACCACTTACTATATATTTCATATATAGGTAAGTGAAAGTAAAAAAAAAATCTGGTGCGTGCTCGCAACACACAACTTTCACTTACCAACTTACTTAGATTAGAAATTAATGCGTTTTGTTAATTACCACTTCTCAAATGAACAGAACGGCTTTAATTATGAACAATGGTCTGTAATTAAAGGCGTACTCCGCATGCGTGGGCTCAACGGGTTTTATGAGTTGACTGAATATTTTTCTTTTTTTCTCCCCTTTATGTTTTATTTATTTTTATCATATCTCATATTTAGCCATTTCTTATTTTTAGGCGTAACGAGAGACAGTTAATTTCTCAAACAAAACATAAAAAAGGTACTTTATAAGAAAGAAAGAAACAAAGCCCCCCCCCCCCAAAAAAAAGCCCCCTCAGAACATTTTAATAATGATAAAGCTTACCTATTATTAAAGAAAACCCAATTTTCATTAAACATGACGAATTTGATAAAAATCGTATAAGCCGTTTTTGAGATAATCGAAAAAAAGGTAAAAATTGGAAAAAAAGTCATGAAATAAAGTGCCCCCTCAGTTGGCCCAATTTTGATGAAATGTTGGCTTTTAAATATATGGTATATACATACATCAAATACCCAGTTTCTTCAAAATCGTTAAAGCCGTTTTTGAGTAAATAAAAAATATGTACACGTGAAATTGGTACAAAAGTTATTAAGTAAAGTACCCCCTCCGGTTGATCAATTTTGATGAAATTTTTACAGTCGTATCTCGGGTATATACATACATCATATACCCAGTTTGATCAAAATCGTTAAAGCCGTTTTTGAGTAAATAAAAAAAACACGTGAAAATGATACAAAATTTATTAAGTAAAGTCCCCCCTCCGGTTAATCAATTTTGATGAAATTTTTACAGTCATATCTCTGGCATATAAATAGATCAAATACTCAGTTTAATCAAAATCGTTAGAGCCGTTTTTGAGAAAATCGAAAAAAACGTAAAAAGTTATTAAATAAAGTACCCCCTCCCTTTGAGCAATTTTGATGAAATTTTTGCTGTCACATCGCGGGCATATAACTACACTAAATACCTAATTTCAGGTTCCCACGGTTTATAGTTTTTGAGCTAGTCTGTTCACACACACACACACACACACACACACACACACACACAGACACACACACAGACCATTTTGCGGGACTTGCTTATTTCGACTCAGGGGGTCCCAAAACGTGTATTTCCGTTGAAAACCGGAAGTCGAAATTTTTCACGATCGCAATACTTCCACTTACTATATATTTTATATATAGGTAAGTGAAAGTAAAAATACACTGCTGGGTGTGTGAGTTATTGTGACTGCTGTGCGCCATCCGTAGAAAAACTAAAAATTTTACAACACTAATATGACAAATATGTCATATATGTTGAACATACTTAATACACTCAGTTAATCGAAACCTTATTTTTACTTTCACTTACCTATATATGAAATATATAGTAAGTGGAAGTATTGCGATCGTGAAAATTTTCGACTTCCGGTTTTCAACGGAAATACACGTTTTGGGGTCCCCTGAGTCGAAATAACCAAGTCCCGCGAAATGGTCTGTGTGTGTGTGTGTGTGTGTGTCTGTGTGTGTGTGTGTGTGTGTGTGTGTGTGTGAACAGACTAGCTCCAAAACTATTAACCGTGCGAACCTGAAATTGGGTATTTAGTGTATGTATATGCCCGCGATGTGACATCAAAAATTTCGTCAAAATTGGTCAAAGGGTGGGGGTACTTTATTCAATACCTTTTTAGGTATTCTTCGATTTTCTCAAAAACGGCTCTAAAGATTTTGATTAAACTGAGTATTTGATCTATGTATATGCCCGAGATATGACTGTAAAAATTTCATCAAAATTGATTAACCGGAGGGGGGACTTTACTTAATAAATTTTGTATCATTTTCACGTGTTTTTTTTATTTACTCAAAAACGGTTTTAACGATTTTGATCAAACTTGGTATTTGATGTATTTATATGCCCGAGATGTGACTGTAAAAATTTCATCAAAATTGATCTACGGGAGGGGGGACTTTACTTAATAAATTTTGTATCATTTTCACGGGTTTTTTTATTTACTCAAAAACGGCTTTAACGATTAACAAAAATAAGATATGAATGTAGAAAAATGTGTGACTTTGGGAAATGATAATTAGCAAAACACGTCAATTTCTAATCTAAGTAAGTTGGTAAGTGAAAGTTGTGTGTTGCGCGCACGCACCAGATTTTTATTTTGTGGAATCAAAGTGCTTTTATGGAAAATAAAAATATAATATCTTTAATATCAAATAGGTATGACCTTTACTGTATTATATGGTCCAGATGGGTCAGGACACGATCACCTTAGTTGCCAATCTTAATGACACTCGTGTTGCCGGCTATCGCAGAAGATAAAAATAGATGTTGGGAACCTCATTATTTTCAGATGAGCTATTCCGAAAAGTTCACTACTTATTTATTTGTATAATAATATTTTAACAAAGTCATTATTTTCAGTGGAACACGGTTTGTTCTTTTTAGATTAGAATAAAACCAGAAATACAAATATCAAATTTAATATAAAAACAAGATTTAATGCTTACAGCTTCTTAAAATCCAAAACCGACAGCCAAATTAAACATATAAACAAATTAGATAGGTAAAAGGTACCTAGCGCGTGTTTGATTTGTCTAGGTGGGCTATTCCAAGTCAAATCAACACAAAAATATATCATTTTGAACCTCACCATCACTGATTTTCTTGAAATTTGGTATATGTGTACTAATTGTATCTACTACAACAATTGTGAAATATTACTGAGATTTGTCAACCCGTTTTTGAATTATTGGTCTCTAAAGCCATCTAAAACAGGTCCAGAAACAGAACAAATCATGATGGTACATACAGTATAAACTTTTTAAAAAATATATATAAAAATTAAAAAAAAAATACTTTTTTGGAGAATATTGAAATTAAAATTTTTAAAATTAAAATTTTATTCCTTGTCAAATTTGGAAAACATCTACAGGATATTTTTAATCATAAAACACTAGATTTATGGAATTTTATCAGTTTTTTCAGTAATAAAGAAATTTTCATCCCACTTTTATATTTTGCTGTATGAGGAGATATAATACTACCTATTTCTCAAAAAAATATACATTTTTAAAAAAATGCCCTTTTTGAGATAATTGAAATTAAAATGTTTCCTTTAGTTTTAAGGAAATTTCTTTAGTACCAACCTATACATTGTTGTATATCATATGAAACGGCATGGAATGCGCTGATAAAAGACACCAATCTCAGAGTCCTAGTCAAATTTGGAAAACATCTACAGCTATTTTTAATCATGATTTTTGGAGTCTGGACATAGTTTTACCCCACTTTGTTTTCAACATGCCATCCCAACCTCCTGCTTCTCCAAACACGAGTAGTATTGTCTCCAACACTGCATGTTGGCGACAAGGATGACAACAAAGTTGAACGTTTGTAAGCCCTTTTAGTCGAAAGAGCTTGAATATCTACTTATATTAATGTAAGATGTTATTGGAATATTGTGTGATTCGCTAATAACTCACTTTTTAAAATTTTGTGACAATAAGTAGCTTCACATATTGTATGAGAATTGATTTTATCATACCTCCATCGTTTCGATAAATAAAATTTGAAAATATACTAAAGATCGCGGGTTCAATTCCAGCGGTGGCCCTAGGATTTTTTAATTGGAGTAAAAAATCCTTAGCTATGCCGTCCCTCGGATAGGACGTAAAATGGAGGTCCCGAGCCTGTACGATGTCAGGTACTCGTTAAAGATCCCTATCCTAATTATACCTGGATAGGCAAAATTTAGGACTCCCACTGTAGCATCGTCCGATTAGCCTAAGCAGCATAAAAATGGACGTTAAACAAACAAACTAACAAACAAACAAATTTGAAAATAAAACGATAAAAAATTAAAACAAGAAACAAATTCAGCTGTACAAGTGATTTAAAAATTACTGCATGGGAAAGGATTAATGACAAGTCATTTCCGATGTGATGATGCTTAGCTGCTTATAATCATTTGTATATGTTAATATTGTATTTATGTTATGTTTCATTTCTTGAATGTATTATAAGTTACCTGAAGCTTATTTATAATTTCCGTTGAAACGATTACTCTGTTCTGATAATGCTCCGAGAAGGATTGTAGAACTTGATAAAGATTTCTGTAAACCCTTGCCCGAAGGTGTTCTAGTGTTGTATGAACCTGAAGACGGCTGGTTAGGACACTAAAGCTCAGGTAGCTACTTCCTTATCTCCTTCTGGTATCTTCAGGAATTCTAAACTTCTAAAAAAGGAAGAAAGAAGCTTGGCTCTAGGGCCCAAGCTAATCAGTAGCGATAGCATCTCCATCGCTAGGACTTCAGGTATTTTGCTAACCTTTATAGTAGCCAAGTGTTATAACAGTATATTATATTTTATTAAACCATACTCTAATGATTATGCTTTTTACTGACAGTTAATATATTACTTTTTGTATAGTGGTACTGTCGCAGCTGGTCACGGGCAGACGCCTCTAGCGATCTCTATCTGACGTTGGGTAGTTTTTCGTCTAATTAGCCTTAATTTATTAGCTTTAGCTACTGCATCTGGTTTTTATTATTATTTTTTCGTTTTTTTTTTTCTTGTTCCTTTTGAGTTGGTTTTTGTGCTTCGTCTAATTGTCTGTTGTTCCGATATGTTCGTTATCTTAGGAGAGTGACCGTTAGAATTTACTAGTTTGTATCTTGTGATAATGCTCATGTTAAACAAGATTTTTTTTCTACTGATGGTTCCAGTGATAACAACTTGAGCGACCATTCCAATAGCAGCATATGGTGGAGTTAACATAAGGATGAAAAAGAAAAATATGTATGTTTGATTCACTTACAGAGGAAAAAAAAAAAAGTTTATACATAATTTAACATTAATATTTCATATTGGAAAAGAATACATATAGAACTTCAAAGCTTTAATTATATTTGCTCTAATTAATTGGCCCTAATATTTTTACTTCCTCTGCTTTATAATATGTATTTGCTGAAGAATATTTATTGATTTAATTCTTATTTTAAAAATTAAGTTTAAGTTGATGCTTAATTATGATTGAAATACAACAAAACCAAGAATACGACTCTACCTAGCTAAACAATTAACAAAAAGATTGGCATTTTTTTTAGATTTCCACCCTTTTTGCTTTTAGCGGTAGATAAACATCAAGAGGCTTATCAATGTCAAATGTCTCTTGGCCATTTTCTTTTCAGTCTCCGTCGACTGGGTTACAGGGAGTATGGAAAGGAACAGACAAGTGGTTCTGAGTGATTTTGAGTTTGGGAATGATTATATAACTATTGGAATATCCCTGCTATTGCGAATATTTTACCATGTTCTTGGTATATTGTTGACGTATATATTTTATGATGAAACACAAAGTTATGATCTATATGTCTAAATAGATTTCAAAAATGTTTTATAACTCAATTGCCCACACTAATACCTGGATAATACATTGAAGAAAACTATATGAAGATTTTAAGTATTTCATATAGGTGCTATTTATTACAATAGTAGAGATGAGAGATGGTCAACTGTTCTTCAATTACGATAGGTTAAATGATGGTCAGGATTTTCAGTTTACAATGATTTTATTATGGTAAGCCAACGTTTCGATCCAACTTGTGGATCTTCATCAGGGCTAAAAGAAAACAAATATATGAGTATCTATGCTAGAGGGTGACAATAAATGGATACATTACAGAACTGATAATAATATAAAAGATGGTGTATACATGAATATTAAAATAAGAGGCTGGTTAACAAGATAAAATAGAATCTGATATTTACCTACTGAGTCCAGGTGGATACTAAGACTAAAGGTAAGAATAAGGTGAGAGGTAGTGGTAGGGGGTTAGTTTGCCGATTTCAAAGGCTTTATGACGGGGAAATCCAACTCTTTTGAAGTGAAGGCACATGACAACTGAGTGAAAAAAATATTTAAAAACTAACAAAGTAGATGGTATTGTATACAAATAGTTGTGTCTGGACTCAATAATAACATAAAAATAATAAAATTAGTAGATGGTATTGTATACAAATAGTTGTGTCTGGACTCAATAATAACATAAAAATATTTTTTTTTATTTTTATGTTATTATTAAAAATAATTTTTTTTATTTTTATGTTATTATTAAAAATAATTTTTTTTATTTTTATGTTATTATTGAGTCCAGACACAACTATTTGTATACAATACCATCTACTTTGTTAGTTTTTAAATATTTTTGTTCACTCAGTTGTCATGTGCCTTCACTTCAAAAGCGTTGGATTTCCCCGTCATAAAGCCTTTGAAATCGGCAAACTAACCCCCTACCACTACCTCTCACCTTATTTTTACCTTTAGTCTTAGTATCCACCTGGACTCAGTAGGTAAATATCAGATTCTATTTTATCTTGTCAACAAGCCTCTTATTTAAATATTCATGTATACACCATCTTTTATATTATTATCAGTTCTGTAATGTATCCATTTATTGTCACCCTCTAGCATAGATACTCAAATATTTGTTTTTTTTTAGCTCTGATGAAGATCCACAAGTTGGATCGAAACGTTGGCTTACCATAATAAAATCATTGTAAACTGAAAATCCTGACCATCATTTAACCTATTGCTATTTATTACCTTTACGCACATGGTTAATTATAAAGTTAAAATTAATAAATTTATTTATTATTTAAAAAATATATATTTTTCAGTAATAGAATTTTCTTTTCACATTGATTAAATAATTTATTTGCTTGAACTGCCTTTGAGCCTAATGAACGAGCATTCATGTTAAAGCGTCTACGGACATTTTGCATTAATGCAAACACGACTGTCAAATCCTTTTGGCATTAAAAAGATTCAAAATATCAATTCTGCAGACGGATCAGCTCACACTCGAATGAACAGCCTGTCACTATAAGATAATAAATAATTAACTAAGCAAATCCCTGAGCTGGACATGTTCTGGAAGGATTGTACTCGCTGCTCATTGGGCCGTGGCTAAGCCAATCCTTGTGAGTCTTCTGACGTAACGGACCAATCAGGTGGTGCCAATTAGTGTATTATTTCAGCCGCGAAAATCTAATTAATCAGTTTCAGTTTCAGCCCTTCGTTTGCTCATAGCGTATTGGTTGAGCTTGCGTTATGTTAAATGAGTTTTTTTATTTTTTTTTTTTTTAAAGATGTTTAAGTTTAAGCCTATCAAGTACTGGCCAGTATTTCCGGTTACACAAGGTTTCTATTAATTATCCTGCCAGAAATTTGCGTGAAGTAATTATTTGTATATGTTTCTAACACCATATTCCGAAAAGCCACTTCCGCCTAGTAAAATCCCATAAAATGTGTAGGAATTACCTACTAACACAAATATTTATTAGAAGAAACTATATGGAATAGGAGAAAATATCGAAATAACTTTTACGGTAAAAATACTAGTCAGAAGTAGCTTTAAAAACTAGTTATTTACTTCAAAATAAATAATTGACATTTAAACTATTATCATCCATAAATTATCAAAGACATCAAACCAAAAATTGCGGATTCTTTTATGATCTGAGGATCCTCAGCAAATGTAATTCGAAAAAAGCCTAAGAGTTATCTGATGCAGAATCTTGAAAACTTTGTTTTCAACGTATTGTTCAATGTTTACATGTTATTTATACATATAAAACTTGAACCATATTTTAGAAATGTTTTTCGGTATTTTTTTAAATTTCTCTTCTTTCTTGAAAATGAATGTCAATTCTATTTGTAGATTCCATAGATAACACTTTTACTGCACAAGTTGCAATTTAAGAGTGTTCCGTTATAGCTCTAAGCTTCCAATTATTATATATATATTAATATCAAACAAGTGTTTTTTTTTAAAATAAATATTAAATATAAAAATAATGAAGTAAGAGATTCCAAGAAACCGTTACATCTTAACGATGACAGATAACGGTTCCATACTGCAATATATCCTTCATTCCCCTTGCCCCCCCCCCCTTCTGATGAATAATGCCTACCGTACCTGAGTATGTCTTCCTGTGAGTGTGTACGTCATTGTGAGTGTGTGCGATGGCTGGCAGTGATTGATCTACTAACCTTGAATTAATTTTCCGCTTGGTTAGTGACGACTGAGGCAAAAACCGCTCCCCTTCGTTAGCCCTGTTATCGAAGGCTCACCGAAACTAAATTGTTAATTATTCTTTTCCAAGGTTTATTTTACGATGCCATATTTACACTGATTTCGATAAAAAAAATGTGATATCGATTGTAAAATGAGTAGAGGAAGATTATAAAACAGAGAATATCTGGTTAGTTTAAAAAACAAATCAAAGCAAAATCAATTTTTTTTCACTACTACCCATTAAGAGAATTCTTTTCCGTACGAGTAAAAATTAATAAGAACCCTATTAGGACTAGCTAATAACTATATCAATTATCGGGTCTTCGAGCATGAAAAAGAAGTAAATTTATTAAAGATTAAAACTATACATTTCTTATATTCTTAAAAATAACTGAAAGATTATTAACAGCATATGTTAATAATGATATGCTTACAACAAAGTTAGACTCTCTCTCGGCCACCGCATCAAAAGTCGTCGGGGTAGAATGTAGGTGTTTATGTTAGATGTTAATGTCTGCGCTAAGGGGTTCGTGTTAAAAGTTAGCCTTTGGAAGTTTTTGATGTATAGTGTATCGGCGAATGTTGGGATATATAGGTCCTTGTGCAGTAAGTCTACTATTTCCCTCAATACCTTGTCTGGAATGACACTTTTCTTTGGAATGTCCATAATGGTCGAATAAGTAGTTTGTAAATGGTTAGTTTGTTATTTTTTTTTTTTTTTTTTTGGGACTTCAATGCTTCCACTGAAGCCCTATACTGCCCACACTAACACCCATGGCACTGGGTGATACTTCTACGAAAGAGAAGCACCACCCAGGGCTATAGTAAGTCGGAGTTCGTTATCGCTTTCAACAATCGTTTTCATAAACATTTATGTAATTAAATTAAGTTCATATTTTATTTTCTATATTTTGTTACTTTTATTTATTATTTAATTGAATAATTTCTTAATAATGCAATTCACATTTAATTTCGATAGTCCAAAAATTTTAAAAATTGAAAACAACCCTAATTAAAGAAAAAATGTAGAAGCTATATTTATCAAAAAAAATACTATAAACCATAAATCAAACAAAAAAAACTTGGAATTAATTATGCGGATATTAATAATAGATTGAATTCTAAAGTAGTGTTCTCAGTTTTAAATAACTTACCGTAAAAGAGATTTGACAATATCTGATAGCAGATTTAATTGACATAATGAAAGGTTGAACTGGTTTTTGCATTAAACATGTTAAGTATCTCTTTGATATTTAAAGGGACCTTATTTTTTAACATTGCTACCACTATGCTATTACTAATATTAATGAATTAATTTTCTAATATGAATATTCCCTATTGGCATACTGGAAAGTATTTCTTTTCCATTTTTGTATTTCTTTGTGATGTTTGTATCTTTATCTCATAGTAATATCAGATGATGGGGTGAATTACCGATTCGTTGAGGCCTCTTGGAATAAATAAATTAAGGTATGCTTTTTGATGTTTTATTGTCAGTAAATTAATACTTTTATAATTATTTTATTCTGATATTTTCTTTCTCTTTTTGAATTATTTATATTTGTTATAAATATGGTTTGAATGATCTCAATCATCAGTATAAATGATCGTTAGCCCGATAGAATGCAAGAGAGGATGTATTAATGCTAAAATGAAGAGTTTTATTATTAAAAAAAAATATGAGAACTCCATTCAACAATCAAATTTTACTTAGAACTAATTTTAGTGATAATACTTAGTGCACTGCTCCAAAGCTTTTGTTTTGCAGGTGTACTTTCTTTCTTTAATGTTAGTATTTAAATTTAACGTCTTATTGAACAACCTAAGATCAAATTAGGTAACTCACTATGTATTTAGTAAAATTTTGTGATGTTCCGAGGTCTGTAAAACCCTTTTGATTATTTTTCATTTAGCGGTCTGTTTATCAAATTAAAATGAATGCTATACCAAAAAATGATGTAAAAAAACAAAAATAAACTTATAAAGGTGTGCCTATTGAACAAGTTACAAAAATAAAACCAAATGGTTACAACAATAGAAAATCCGAAATTTGTCAGTAGCTATTTTAAGAATGTACTTACCTCACGAAAGGTAATTAGCTTGCGTCCATCAAACTCTGTTTCTACTTATTCTTAGAAACAGACCCAATCCTCCCTTGACTTATCTTGGGGGAGGACACTGCACATCTAATAATAAACATTTTACTCTAAATTTATTTGTTGTTATTTTAAGATACACTTCAAACACGTGCTAGTCAGTTTGGAGACCGTTTGGAAATTATGAGGAAAAAAATTTTAGTATTCTACCTTAAGTTAGATAAATTAGATAAATAAATTCCACTATCGTTTGCGCTAGGTTATCCTTAAGTTTCTCAATATAGTAGCCATCAAAATTTAATTTAAATATTCATCAAAGATTATTATAATAGTTATCAGTATTTAAATAAATAATTGCAAAGTAATTTTGTTTTCAATTGAATTTTTTTTTTTTCATATTGGATAGAAAATCTACCGCATGTCTGAAGGGGCGCTCTGAAACTCAAAGAACCTACATAATGCCAAGAAAATGAACTTTGAAAAATCCAAATAATTGTACCTTCAGTTTTTTCTATTTTTGTAATCAAGTAAACGCTAATGTTTCTTCTTAACACGTTGAGCGCCAGGGAAAAGATGATGTACTTTTGCCTGGGGCCAAAGCAATTTTTCCTAATTTATAACTTTAATATGATTAGAATGATACAAAAATTGCAAAAGAAATAAATAAAAAGTTTAATTTTGGCAATTAAACAATAATTTTGTGAGCGGTACGTATGTACCGCCCGGCCCCAGGGTAAAGCCCGCTACCTATAGTAGTACGGGGGCTGCCCGGTTATGACCGCGACGTCAACCCTTGTCCCCTTAAAATATGTTATTTTAATAAATAAGATATTTTGTTTTGTAAAAAAATAAATAAAATTAATTTATTTTATTTATTTATTTATTTATACCCCCCAAATTAAAAAAAAAAAAAAAAAAAAAAAAAAAACGGGCCAATTGCATTGGCGAATTGTTCGGGGCCGGAGCGGTCCAATATGCCTTGAAATCACGCTCGGCAGGCGGTCCCCTGGCCCAGAACAATCTTTTAGCTGGCGGGAGCGGGCGGTACCTGGGGACCGCCTCGGCCCCAGCCAATAGTCCAACAGCGGTACGATCGTACCGCTTGGCGCTCAACGTGTTAAATTTATATTTTTTAAAAATTCAGTTTTAAAATTAAACTTTAACATTATGCCTCTTCCTCGTTTTCACTCATTTCTTGGTAAAATATTTTTCTCTTTTGTGTCCGTACATAAAATAATTGTAATATTGTTCCACTAGAATGCGATCGTATAAGTATCCTCATATAAGCTAACAGGTTTCCCTTGCTTTTTATTTTATTTTTTTGTACATGTAGTTTTTTTTTTTTATAGAATGGTTCTTAGAGAATGAAATCACCAGACAGCAAAGGTGTCCTATTCTTCATTAATGAAATATTTTTTGAAGAAAAATAATCACCCATAAAAAATTGACGATTATTTGTTTTGTGGGGTGTGAAACTTCACAGATGTTTTGAGAACCAATTCAAAATATGAGTTAGAAAATTCTAGTTTATTTGCAAAATAATTGATATGAAATAATTAATTAAAACATTGATATGCCATTTCTTTACCCTTTGTAACTGCTTCCACGATTTATGAACATAGGTGTCTAGGTTTGTTACAATTTTAATGAATTGTTTGGACTTCACAACTAAAAGGGTAGCATGGATATCTAAGTATCCTCCTCCTTGGAAACCGTGTGGCGTTATCGACAAAGTGTGGATAACCAGACAGGACAGAAGTGTAGATAACACCCTTCCTTGTGTTGCAGACTCCCATATTCACCGATTCGAGTGTTGTGTATATACAGAGCGTACTATCGATAGAGCTATGAAGTCCAGAGGAAGGGCTACCATCGATAAACTTAAACAGGAGATAACTGTATTCATGGGAAGGGATCAAATTGCATTGTCGTCATTAATAAACATTGGCTCTTCGGCCCGGAAGGGGGGAGGGGGCGGGGTAACATCCGGGCCCTAAAATATCGCTGCGGCCGTGGGATTTAATTAAATCACTGCCTTGTCGATCTGGACCAACACAGCTAGTGGACCCGGGCGTACTTTTTTTACTTACTGAGGGGAGCGTTCGTTGTGGTTAATGTGTACCGGGGGATCGAAAATTACTCTCATGTCGCGATTCCAGCAGAATGAAGGGGGTTTAGTGAGGCAAAAGAGCGAAATATTTTACAAATCCTCGCTGAAAAATTTAAATTTTTATCCCTACAACCACAAAAAACAAAATAAAAAGACATAATAAATAAAGAATAATAATTACTGATATTGGTTTATTTTCTAATTTGTTGGTTGGAAAAGATAGTGGTATAAGTAGTTAGCGAAAAGGAATTGCTGTGGGTATTTCATCTTTAGTTCTGATCTAATACTTCATACTATTCTTAAAATAAATGCAAATCATTTACCGAACAAGGGTGATCTAAGCATGCTAGTAATTTTTATGATAGCATTTAAAACATTTTTTAATTCCCAATGAAACATTTTTTTTTCCTGTTGGTTTTACAAACTATTTAAAATAGATTTTCAGTCACGGAACTAGCCTTCTCCACTTCTCTTTTTACTTTTCAGTACTTCTGCAGCAATTTTGTTAATTCTACCGATCGTTTTATTTTCTAATTTTTCCCCACTCTTTTCCAGCTATTTTGACTATACTTTTTTTTCATGTTTTTTTTTTCCATAACCCGAGGTATCTCGCTTTCTGTTGAAACATTCAGTGTAGATGCTTTCAGTGGGATTTTTTCAAGCAAAATACCTATATTAACTGTGTCTTGTCTGACAGTATTTATCATGAGTAGAGCTCATGCATCTTTTTTTTTTGGTAAGTCAGAATAGAGCGAACTCAAGCCTAATGGGATATTTTAATGAAATTTTATGTTGCACGAAATTGCACGTTTTAGGGTTTATTGCACGAAGCTGCACTTTTTGAAGTTTTATTGCACGAAATTGCATCATTTGATTATTAAAGAAAACAAATATTATAAATTGTAATTTTCTTTGATACACATCAAAACAATAGTGGACAAATAAATGTGATTATGATAGAAAAAAAAAATTACGGGAACTTGGGAGATGTAAACCAACACAAACCTCCGATTTCCCAGAAATGAGGGTTCAGCGGTTCCTGGATGTTTACATTTTGTTTCTCAATTCCCATCGTTCTGTCAGTATGAAACTAGCTTCTGTCGAGTATATTGTTACTAAAAATGCCTAAAATAGGAGCAAGTGTGTCTTCCAAAACTTCGGGATGGATTGAAAAACTCAATAGGGATGGTTGTGTAGTTTTCTGTAAATATTGTGATAAAAAAATTGGATGTGAGAGGAAATCACAAATTGATACACGCTGCAGCACAAGTAAGTACCCAATTTTTTTAAACCCTAGAACGGTGACAGGGGTAATGCGGGTCACCAGAGTGATAAATAAGTCTACGCACCGGATATTAGTGATTCCTCAATTTGAGTAGTATCTTTCATTTTTTAAGATTTTCCTATTTCTAATATATGTAGTTACAGCTCACACGCGAGTATTTTACTCAGTATTCCTCTTCCTGCTGTTACTATTAAGTTAATATTTTATGTTCCGAATTTTTCACCGCAATTTTTTTCAAAAATATATCATTAGTATTATACAAAAGATCCAAAATTCAGTGATTTTACCAAAATCTATGCCAAAACCAATATGTATTATAAAAATAATCTGTAAAAATAAAAGAGTTTCTGTTTCAATTTATTCTATGCTACTCATTTTTTTCCAAAGTAGCTATTTTTTGTTCACAAAAATAATTTAATAACTGATTTTCAAGCAATACATTTTTATTGCATGTTTTCAAAATTTTACTTCAAGGAATTCAGAGTTTTAATCATGAGGTATGGTCTTACCGGTTACCATCAGCGGTTCCTTGCTGGTACAGTAAACCCTCATTATTACGGACTCGGATATAACGAACACCTCGATATATATAACGAATATAAATACTATCCCCCAAAATTACCGTTATATTTCTGCAGAACCCCTCGTTATAGCGAAATCCCTCGGTTAGTGCGAACTACGAACTCAATTTGATGTCTGAGAATTATTATATTCTGTTATAACTAGAGCTCGGATTCCCGTGCAATTGCATCTTTTTATTGGTAAGTCAGAATAAAGCGAATTCAAGTTACTTATCCGAATCAAGCCGAATGGGATGTTTTAATGAAGTTCTATACTGCACGAAATTGCACGTTTTGGGGTTTACTGCACGAAATTGCACGTTTTGGGGTTTACTGCACGAAATTGCACGTTTTGAAGTTTTATTGCAAGAAATTGCATCATTTTATAATTTGAAGAAAAAAGATTACCTATAACAAATTTTAATTTTTTTAAATACACAACAAAAAATTAGTGGAAAAATAAATGGAATTTAGGAAAAGGAATAAAACATAGAACATAGGATAAAAGATAGGAAAGAAAATAAAGGGAACTTTGGAGATGTAAACAAACACAAACCTCCAATTTCCAAGAACTAAGGGCTCAGTAGTTCCTGGATGTTTACATTTTGTTTCTTAATTCTCATCGTTCTGTCACTGTCAATCTAGCTTCTGTCGAGTATATTGTTACTTAAAATGGATTGAAAAATATCCTGACTCAAAATGGATTGTATTGTAGTGTTTTGCAAATCTTGTGATAAAAATATTGGATGTGAGAGGAAATCACAAATTGATGCCCACTGCAACACAAGTAAGTACCTAATTATTTTTTAACCATAGAACGGTACGAGGGGTCAGTACCACGTGTCATCAGAGTGATTTAAAAATAAGCCTATGCACCGGTTATTGCATCAAGTGATTCCATAATTTGAGTAGTATTTTTCCTTCATAAGATCTCCCTATTTCCAATATAATTACAGCTCACATGCGAGTGTTTTACTCTTTATTCCACATCTTGTTACTATTTTAAGTAAATATTTTATATTCTGATTTTTGTTTTGTTTTTTTACCGGAAATATTTTCAAATATGGAGTTGGAAGAAAATGTGCAATCAATTATAAAATTAAAAACCATTTTGATGAATCCAACCATTCAATCTGATTTGGCATTTATTAGATCGAATTTAGCAGCTTTGCCGGTTGCTATTATAGGACTAGGGCGGAAAAATCTTTCTCTACATGACCAAATAAAAATAGTTGAGGACGTTGGAAAATCATTGGAAACAATCTAGAGCGAAAAAGGAATTATCATTTATGAAAAATTTCGAAATATTTTTAAACAAATCCTGGATACAAACTATTAAAAAATTGTAATGATTGCCTGAACGGAAATTCAGACACTGTTGAATTGAAGGAGATCCCTGAGTCGCTATAAATATTGTCCTCTAACGATTGTAGAAGTTGAGATATCTTTTTCTAAATTGAAAGAAAGTTTAAGTGACAGGAGGCACTGTTTTACAGAAAATGTTTTAGAAATGTATTTAGTTATAAACTTAATTTAAAAAATAATGAAGTGTAGTTACATTTCTAATGTACTCCATTAATTTTTCTTTACTATAAAAAAATCATTATTTTACCAAAATGTATATTAAAACCAAAATTTTAAAAATAAAAGTTTTTAATTCAATTTACTCTCCGCTACTTATTTGTTTCAAAATTAGCTATATTTTGTTCACATAAATAATTTAATACATGATTTTCAAGCAATACATCTTTTTTTTGCATGTTTTTGCACATTTTAAAGTTTTTATTGCACGTTTTTAAGTTTTTATTGCACGTTTTCAAATTTTTACTGCACGGAATTCCGAGCTTTAGTTATAACGAACTGCTAGATTTTTTTTTTTTTTTTTTTACTTTATTACGTAGAAGGATTGCGGGAAGACGAAGTAGCTCCAGTTTCTAGAATCGAGGTGTTTTTTTTACTCTTAACTAATCCGATTTGCTTTTGCTCTCTCTCTAATTCCATTGACTTTTTTCTCAAAACTAGCTCAGTTCTGTTTCGACTTCTGTATTATTCGAATCAGTGTACTGTAGTCTTTTATAGTAGTTTTTAAAGATAAACAATGAGTTCGTTGGTAAACGTGTGTCACAAACGTAAATCCTTATCAATCGAGGAAAAATAAAAAATTCTCCAGGATATTGAATCGGGAATTCTAAGTAAGAAAACCATCGCAGAAAAATCTGGAATTCCAAAATGAACATTGTCAACTATTTTTTAAAAAAAAGATAAAATAGATTCAACCGCAGCCCAAGGATTAACTTCAGCATCAAATAAACGACTGCGCTCTGCCGCTCATGAATATTTGGAAAGCAATTGTCAAATTGCTTTAAACAAATGAGATCTCAAATACCAATCTTAGACCGTCTTATTAAAGCTAAGGCTAAAGAACTCTCAAGTGAACTTGGCAGGTAAATAATTGAATCTCATTGTTTAATTAATATGTAGTTTATCTAAAAATTAATTATATATATGCGATTTAATTTAACTAGTTCTAATGAATGAATTTCCTTCTAAATATGATCAAATTAGTGCGGCCAATGGCTAAAAAAGATATATAAAAAAATCTGGTGCGTGCGCGCAACACACAACTTTCACTTACCAACTTACTTAGATAAGAAATTGACGTGTTTTGTTAAATATCATTTCCCAAAGTCACACATTTTTCTACATTCATATCTTATTTTTATTAATCGTTAAAGCCGTTTTTGAGTAAATAAAAACCCCGTGAAAATGATACAAAATTTATTAAGTAAAGTCCCCCCTTCGGTTGATCAATTTTGATGAAATGTTGGCTATCACATATTTGGCATATACATACATCAAATACCCAGTTTGGTCACAATCGAGAAAGCCGTTTTTGAGTAAATAAAAAAAGCACGTAAAAATGATACAAAATTTACTAAGTAAAGTGCCCCCTGCGGTTGATCAATTTTGATGAAATTTTTACAGACATATCTCGGGCATATAAATAGATCAAATACTAAGTTTAATCAAAATCCTTAGAGCCGTTTTGAGAAAATAAAAAAAAAAAACACGTGAAAATGTTACAAAATTTATTAAGTAAAGTCCCCCCTCCGGTTAATCAATTTTGATGAAATTTTTACAGTCATATCTCGGGCATATAAATACATCAAATACCCAGTTTGATCAAAATCGTTAAAGCCGATTTAGAGTAAATAAAAAAAACACGTGAAAATGTTACAAAATTTATTTAGTAAAGTCCCCCCTCCGTTTAATCAATTTTGATGAAATTTTTACAGTCATATCTCGGGCATATAAATAGATGAAATACTGAGTTTAATCAAAATCGTTAGAGCCGTTTTTGAGAAAATCGAAAAAAACCTAAAAAGTTATTAAGTAAAGTACCCCCTCCCTTTAAGTAATTTTGATGAAAGTTATGCTGTCACATCGCGGGCATATACATACACTAAATACCCAATTTCAGGTTCGCACGGTTTATAGTTTTTGAGCTAGTCTGTTCACATACACACACACACACAGACCATTTCGCGGGACTTGGTCATTTCGACTCAGGGGACCCCAAAACGTGTATTTCCGTTGAAAACCGGAAGTCGATTTTTTTCACGATCGCAATACTTCCACTTACTATATATTTCATATATAGGTAAGTGAAAGTAAAAAGAACCCTCGGTTATAACGAATCTCGTTATAGCGAACTATGAAAATCAAACCCCCTACCAGTTCGCTATATCGAGGGTTTACTGTACTTCTCTATACATTTTAAATATTTTATGTTACCCTGATCGCTATGGTTTTAGTTCGAACGCATTTCTCTAATCCTTTGACTGAAAAGTAAAAGTTACATTTTAATCATCAATCGAATCAAAGTTAACATTTCAATTATATTTAACATAGTGTTTCTCGTATATGAATAATGTCCAAAGAAAGGGTGGCCATTAGAAAAGAAAAAAGAAGTACTTCCCATACTTTTAAAAGTGCCCTCGCACTACATTTGCGCATCTTTTTATATTGAATGAATATAAAAAGTATTTCCTCATTCTATTTGTAGAAAATACCTTAAATATATAATGAAAAAAATATATATGTGTTGATTATTACTATTAAGGAAAAATGTAAACAAAAAAAACCTTTTAGTACTCTTTGAGAACTGGTAAATACCGATTTTCTCAGTAATAAGTTAGCTCTTGATTTCTTAAATTAGTTCATTATGGTGAAAAAAAAGGTTAACATTTCATCATAAATTAAAAAAATTGATATTGAAATGTCAAAAACAAGAAAACGCTTTATCTGACCTATAAGCTGTTTTAATTTATTGTTCTGTTGGTATGACCTTTGTGCTCATGTTTTCCTTTCAAAATTTATGTATTTTGAATGGCTGAGAGTAGAGCGTTAATTTCTTGTCAACCTAGGTTGTAAATACCACTAATTTTTATTCTGGATGTTGATCAGAGGAAAAAAAAAAAGAAATAGGAGAGATGAGAATGTTTGCGGTGACTGATATATTTGTGCATGATGTATTAGGGATGACATCAAGCCGGTTTGCTTAGGACGGGGCAAACAGGAGTGTCCGGTAACGAGTGGGGATTAATTCTCCAGACACCCCCCCCCCTCACTATCACTGCCCCCTTGGCATGACTTAAAATATTGCCCGTAGTCCGTCAACTCCCCTATTTCTGGCCCCATGTGACTGCTATCCTCTGGTCGTGATCTCTTTGTCAAACAGCTCAGCTGAAGGTGCGATTTAATGGAATGTACCATAACAGTAGTAGAACACATTCTTCTTTTGTTGCCATTCAGTTTGCTATTTCCTCACCTTGAGGGGGTGTAACAAACACTACTCTGTTAGCTTTCACTTCAGCGATATTCCTCTAGGTCTAGTCTGTATTTCAGGTCTGTTTCATTTGCTAAAATATCATCCTTTATTTTCATAACAGATGAGTTCGAATAGTCCTGTGGTTCTCTTGATCAGTGGCTTTTTAGGAAGAGTATGGCAAACTGAAAGTTCGTAAAACCTATAAGTTGGAACTTGTACCCTGCTGCATCAATATCGGAATAAGGCATATTTTATGTAACCGAAATCGAGGCTTTACGTTTGGGCACCAAATTTTCGTAAGGATAACGGAAGCGTTCGTATGCCTTATATTTAAAGACCATGTCATCATGTCAAAACCATTGAAAACTATTTTTTTTTTTTAAGCATAGAAATAAATCAGAGAAAATATAACTTGATTTTTCCTGGAAAATATTTTATATAAAAAAAAACATTTTATAAAAAAATTAAACCGACTTCAAAAACTAGGAAACAGTAAAAATAAATGCACTAAAAAGTATGAAATAATTACCTTCTGATTTTTATTAAAACACGGCAAAATCGAAAATCGTATAAAGAGCGGGAAAATGCAATAAAACGAAAAAAAAATTTATTTGTACGATTACACACTAACTCTTAATAAAAATTATTAAGTTGAAATATTAAATACCATGTTTAATATCTCACAATCTTTTCGGAGGCGGCGCAAAATGGAAAGTCGATAGATTTTTCATAATATTTAGTGTTAACAATTTTAAATTTTGCGCCGCCTCGGAAAATATTGTGATGTATTAAACATGGTATTTAATATTTCAATTTAATAATTTTCCGCTGTCACATAACTCCAAGATGATGTAGGTACCCACTGAACAGACAAGATTTTGGCCGTATTTCGAATACACATGATGATGTAATGAAGATGTCTATATAGCCTATCATGCAATGTGGTTTCATACAATGTGGTTGTTTTCACACTTTCATACAATGTGGTTGTTTTCTGAGAGATATCAACTTTAATTTGCCGTTAGTTTTATTGATGTATGAACATTGGCAAACATTGAAATTTTAATTTCTTTTTTAAATGTCTGTAAAGACGATTTAATTATTATTACACTACTACTGGGAGAATGTTTCCTAGGAAAATTTTCATTTATTGGGGAATATAATACACAACATATACATTAGTTATTGCGGTACTTGAGTGCATGGCCGCCTTGAATGCGAAAAACCCATAAACACATCCAACCCAGACTGTTCTAAGTCCATTATCATTTCTTTTTCAACAAAATGCATTCATTCAACACTAGACTTAGGTCCTGAAAAGCGCACTCATACTCCAGAATATCTTTATTTAAATCTATTGTTGAAAATTTATCTAAGGTTATGTATAAGGTTTGTTCCAACAAGAACCTGAAACCCGTCAATAGCTAACAACAGACTAGTCATATTTCCCCCCAACTCTTTTGATTCTGAATTTGATTGGTTGGTTTTTCCAACCGATTCATCGAACATTGAAACATTATTAAGCATTGCTTAAAATCAACCAATCAAAGTTAGAATAAAAAAATGAAGAAAGTACATGAGCAGTTTGTAAGTTATTAACGTGTTTTAATTGTTTATTGGAGCATACCTTATGTTATATATGCAATATGTTTTTCTAATAAGTAAATATTTTAAGCGATAATTAAATAATTATTTCAATGTTTTTTCCCGATTACTTATTAAATAAATTAAGAACCCAAAAGAGAACCCAAAAAAGAATTTAATGGGACCACATTGGGAAAATACTCTACAAGATGCAAAAGGTTTCGTTCCAATTGGTCCACCCATCTCGGAGTAATCGGTGGACATACAAAAAAAAAAAAAAAAAAAAAAAAAAGGCACATACGTATCGAATTGAGTAACCTCCTCTTTGGAAGTCGGTTAAAAATGAGGATATTTAGTATTATATATCGCCTTCCTTATTGAGGGATGCATTTATATATTAACATAAAATTCGAGGCAATTTATTGCTGCGTTTCTCATATTCCCTAATAGTGATTGAATTTAATTTATGAAAACTTCAAATGAGGAATGGTGAATAATGAAATTTTGATCCATTATGTTTCATGGATTATGGATCATGCAATATTTAATATCATTTCTGACTTTGATAAACTGATGGAAAAGACGATTTAAAATTTGAATCAATCGTTTGAAGAACCCGCATTGTCCTTTAGTTCGAATGGGGGAAAAAAATAAAGAAAATATTTCTAATTTTTCACTAAGACTTTAATATCTAAACTCCAGTTTTTCTCTCCGACATATATATATTTCTAGTCATTATAATTATTTACAAAACCATCTTGAATTATATTAATCGCCTTGCTAGGAAGGGAAAAATACATTAAAAAGGAAAAAGAAATTTTTTGGTATTGAACGCTTTTATATTCATTTATACTTTAGTGACATTAATTTTAATTGAGATTTGTAAAAAATTTAAGAAATAGCATTTGATTAATGAAATGTTCGAATTCTTGCTAGAACATTAGGAACGTTTTGTTTAAATATTTGAATCGGTGATGGGAGATTACATATTCTTTTCGAATTGGAACTTCACTTGCACAATGTAATAAACTCTATTAAATATTTTACTTTGTTTCATATTTTTCTTTTCTTACTAAATTAGTAAGTGTAGTCTTCCGAAATGCACTTTAACCACGTTTTGCCCGTAAGGGAGGTTCAGCTTGCAAATTAAGCACTTAAGTGCAGAAATTTAAATAACATCTTAAGATTACATTAGTAATTGGGAAGTTTTGACATTGTTTCGTCAAGTTATAAATATACATTGCGCTGTCGATACGGTTAGGTAAAAGGCTGATTTGTTGATCGGAGTTATTGTACTGCAGTAAAATACCAAATTATTAGAAGATATGGAGCATACTTACGTAAATTAACTTTAATTTTTGATAACCTTCAGAAAAAAAAAAAAAAATACGCCCCCGGGTGGGCTCGAACCACCAACCTTTCGGTTAACAGCCGAACGCGCTAGCCGATTGCGCCACGGAGGCGATGGCAGTAGGGGGGAGAAGTAATTGTACTGACCGTGAATATGTACTTGCATACGTTCTGTAAAATATTAAGAAAATTATTATAATGGCTAGCCCCTAGATGTTGAACTTGAGTACAATATTGTGTCTGTGAACCTTAATCAATATCATGATCTGCTTTTGTTCCATCTATCTATGGCAAAGATGGAAGATGAATAACTAATTGAAGTGGAACTAAAACCGTTCCAGGGAGGAATCAACCCCAATTCCTGGAGGTGGAGAACAATGGAGCCCGAACCTGGAAGTTGGCCGAATTGCAGGGCTGGTTATCGAGAGCTCTAATTTATAGCGATAATGAATATAAATATATATCTATTCTTGAGTTGAGTTAAGATGGTAGCTCCGATATCAATAGATTTAATTTCTCATCGAAAAAGATTTTTTTTCGCTCCTCTAAGCCCTTATATTATTATCGGCTGTAGGTTATTCGTTCCTTCACACAGTTTATTCAGGATTTTCGCAATTACATCCTTTAATTCACCTATATCTGTTTTTCCTTAATTTAAGAATCATTTTGGTTATCCGGCATTTTATTTTTTAAGGTAAATATATTGAACTTTAAGAGAAACTAAATACTTTGAAAATCAATTGTTGCGTCATTCTATGTCAATTCAACACAGGCTTGAGCCTTAAAAAACTCAGATTTTCTTGAAATTTGGTATATGTGTACTAATTGTATCTTCTAGAACAATTGTGAAATATTACTGACTTATGTCTACCCGTTTTTGAATTATTGGTCTCTAAAGTCCTCAAAAATAGGTCCAGAAACAAAAAAAATCATGATTGAAAAGAGCATTAGATGTTTTCCAAATTTGACTAGGACTATGAGATTTGTGTCGTTAAACAGCGCATACCTTGCCTTTTCATATGATATACAACTAAAGAAATTTTCTTAAAACCTTGTTTAAAATTTTAATTTCAATGTTCAATTTTAAAATTTAAATAAAATTTTATATTTTATTTATTATACTTTTAAAATTTTATATTTTTTTAAAAAATAGGTACCAGGGTAAACCGTACAGTTATTGGCACCCTTAGGACTACATTCTTGTGGTTAAATTAAAAAAAAAAAAAAAACTTTTATAAAGGGATTAAATAGTAACTTCCTATAGCTCCTCTTAAAGACTCAAGAAGTTTTTTTATTCATAAGTTTTACAATATGGCAATATTTATTGTTAAAAGTGCCAAATATAGTTTTTGGCACCCTGTGGATTTAATTGTGAAATCTTCCTTAGTGTTAGTTTGTAAAATTCTTACTTGATAGATAACTTAGAGTACCCTTCAAACATTAGACTCGTGTATATCTTGTAATAAAATTAGGACTTGTTTACATATTTTTTTTAAGTTAAAGTTGGGGTGCCAATAACTGTACTGAGTGCCAATAACTTTATGGTTTACCGTGTTATATCCTATCACACAACAAAATATAAAAGCAGAATGAAAATTTCTTCATTACTAAAAAAATTGAAAACTAGTGATAAAATTCCATAACTATTGATATCAATTTAACGTCTCATCCGAACAACGGCATAACCAAAATTCTTTACTCTGTTTAAAAAATCCCAAGGCCACCTGCTGGGATGCGAACTCACGACCTTGGGAATTAAGCAAGCCACAACACAATGGGTAACCTCTATAATAGTTGTCTTAATCACCTCATTTCACGACTCAATCCGCTCTTTAGGCAACCTTACAAAGTACTGAGCCCATAACTTCTAATGGGTTTCAATAATAGTTTTTTATTTTTTTATTATTATCTTGTTGCTAGCATTTCCATCTACGTTCTTTCCAAATTCATTCATTCCAGTTAGGATCCTTAAAATTTTATTATTAATTTAACCACCCCTCAAGTTTCCCCCTACATATCTAGGATAGAAAAATACCCCGGAAGACTCACAGCGGCTTTTTAAGTAACGCAGAACTGAAGCAGCTGATTACTGAACTCCCCGAATTTGGTCAGTTTAATGAAAAGTGAGCCTGTAAGATTTTTAGGAGTCTTTAAAAGAACTAGATGAGAACTTTAAAAAATATAAATTTTCTTTCGGAGGAATTTGCAGTTTTGTTGCAGAATTGGAATCATAAGTTCCTTAGAATATTCCAATATACCAATAACATTGAATAATAATATTAAATATTACTGGCATAAAAGAAATAAATATGATAACATAATTGATTACTGTTACATTGAAAAGGGTTCTAGATTTTTGTTTTGGAAATGGTACATTATTACATTCATACGCGTATCTGGTTTTAGAATGCTCCATACCTTTATAGGAAGTATCCAGTCTGGACTAAATATAAGAAGCGATGGACTAGGAGCTTAGTCAGTCTTGCTTAATTAAGGATAATAAATACTATTGATCGATTTTCACACCTGTTGAATTACTTTAAAAGTGAAGAATACCAAAAAAAAAATAGCTAAAAAGCTAAAATTTTATGTTGATAATATTCCATACATCAAGAAATAAGAACTTCCTTGAGTCTACTGTTTGTATAAGATATTTCATAAATGTATAACTTGTTCTAAGGTTTCCTGAAAGTCAAAACGTATCAGGTTACGGCTCGGGAGGACGGAAGGAGAAAAAAATGTTGGGACATCGATATTTCTTCAGCTTTTGACAGTTAGACAGACTTCTGGAAGGATTTGTCTTCCTATTTTTTCTCTCCTGAGACCTCTAGACCTTTGGGAAGAAAAAGGGCGAGATAATTGTTGGGATTGGTCACGCTTTTGGTAATTTTATGGCTATCAAGTCGAGTTAGCCAGCTGTATTGGTTTCTATAAATGATAACCTAACGTTCATAACAAAAGTATAGAAGATTGACCGAGTATATAACACATGGAAGTCACCAAGAAATAATTGTAATTACTTTTTATTATACGAGTAATAAAAAATGATAACTCTATAGATAAAAAAAGGTCCTATGACGGAAATCTGAAATCTTTGACACCACCTGAAATACGGGCTGTTAAATTGTGGGAAGTGCTACAATACTGATTTCATTACTTTTGGAAATTTACTATCTGAATTTGAATTGTTTTCAATTATGAAGCTTTAAGGATCTGCAAAGAAATTAATTGAAAAATGAATACTAATAGTGAAGGGAAAAAAATCCATAAACATAGTTGAGGGATTAATTTATGTAAAAACTTAATATTTTATTTCTTTGCAATTTTTTTGAAAGTTTAAGAAGGATGGTGAGATGTGAAAAAAACAACAAAAAAAAACGTGATCTGTAAGTGTTTAACCCTGATGCGGAGAGTCTGAATCTGAGATATGTGTATAATCAAATAAGTATATCTGTAAAAATGACTCGACCCTTTAATCAGGGCATTCCTTGTAGGATGCATATGAAAGTGGCGGCAGTGAGGTATGATTGAAAGTTTTTACTGACACCTGAAAATTTTCAAGATCAACATCAGAAAACGTATGGCCCAAATTGCATGCAGATCTCGATATTTCTTAAGCTTATGGTTGTACGACTATCGTTCCACGATAAATCGTTCCAGGTAAACCGCACTTAGGCTTTAGTTTAATTAAGTAATGTTAAATGGATGCAATGATGTATATTGTACTGAACTCTAGATTGACATTATAGTGATTAGCATTTATTTACACCCCACCAACTGTGCACATCGAATGAGATGAGCTTTTTTTTTTTTTTTACGGACTAGAAACACAGGATTCAACAAATTGACGAATTAATTACGATCGGCGCTGATGTCGTTTTTTACAGGCGCAGATCGGAGCCAATCAGCCGCCGACAGCTAAACAAATGAACGCCGAATAGCTATCCGGTTTCCCCGGGTTCGAATTAAACCAAACAGTTTAGGGCATTAGTTCACTAATTTCGATGAAGGGAGGCGCGCTTCATTTCCTCAGTGACTCCGGCAGATTTTCCTCCTCCGCTCATCAGGGCTGGAAGAAGATGCACGGGCTATTGATTATCGGTCGTTGAGGGGTTGATGGATGGAGGCACTCAGGTCTTCGGGGGCCCTCCCTGGTAGGGATTGTTTTCTGAACAGAAAAACCTCTCAAGATGTCGGAATTTCACCTCCAAGGGTTGTCGGATACCGATAGAAGTCAGAAAAAGAGATCGTAATTGCACTTTAAATTGAAAGATTGAAACATCAAATCAACAATGTAAATATTTCGTAATTCCTTTAATTGTCAATAGATAATTAATTTATTTATTGGGATGAATTGAAAATCCTAGGTTATGCATATGATTTAGCTATCCTAGAAAGTAATCAAGAAGTTATTTAGAGAATCACTAAGACACTGATGAGTGAAACAGAACAATAGGCCTACATTTGAATGAAGATGACGAAATATATAACTGTAATCTCTATATGTTGAAGGAAAATCGTTCCGAAAATTGGGCCGATTTAAATACATCTTCAGTAACCGTTGGACGGAAAATGAACGTAGCGTTGCACGGCGTTCACATTAAGGTACTGAAATCACAAAAAAGCATAATGAGGGCGTACCTTGGGATGATGAAACTAGTTCTGGTACATGATTGTGAGTCCCTAATTAGCACTCTAGAAAATATTTCAGAAAGATTCGAGAGAAAAATCTTCAGAAATGTAATCGGAGGGATCTGGGATCTGAGTTCTAGGGAATGAAACTAACTGGACCAATATATATAAATAACTAGACCAAATCAGATGGTATATTGCTAATAGCTGAAGAAGGTTACCTCAAGCCAGCTGAAAACGTTTCTTGTTGAGAAAGTATATGTGATCCTTCCTGTTATTGTACTGGATATTTCGGTGCTGCTGACTGTAAAATTGTGGCAGGTACTGTCAAAGCAGCTTCTTCTGCAGGCCAGAATGAATGTTTCGAGGATTCGGTAGCGGAAAATAATAAGCACTTATGCACTCACGCACTAATTCAGAAGTTTAAGCAATATTTATAGAGACAAAAATTGCCATATACCGCACTGTTTATAACCTCCTCAGCTGTTCTCGCTAAAGTTTAAACATTGTGTAAAATGTTCAGATCAAAACTTTCTGAGTATTGAGATAAAGAACATACAGTCATTGCATTTCCATACAACATTAGTTTTGAGAATACTCATACTCAAAATAATCCTCTTCACTCAATAGCAGCCCCTCGAAACTTATCATATTGTTATAATATAAATTATATTGCTTCGTAGATATAACAGTTCTGCAGACGTATACTTGATATGAGACAGTGTACCGTAACCAATAGGCCAGTATATGGTACAGTAGCCATTAGGAGTGGTCCAGATGCTGGCAGTTGAAGACTCTATTAGACCCAGTCACGGTCATGTACTCGATTCCACTCATGTGGGTCTGTCTTAATTCCTATCTAACTAACAGAAAGGGTCATCAATTGTCTCCATTCAATTATGGCTTTATTATTTTCGTATTAGCCTCATTGCTTGAGTGTGGTCATTAACATTTTAAGTTCTCGAATCAAATATTCATTTTTTATTTCTATGAACCTCATAATATTCATTTATCATTAGATGAAGTTAATTCCCTTGTTGATTTTTAGACTTTCTTGAGAGAAATATGGTCTTAACTCATCAATCATAATCGTAAGGGTAAATTGAAAAAGAAAATAATTCGTAGTTAAAAATCGCATTAAAGAAATAAACGGGTGTAAAATTAAACTCTTCCAAAATATTGTCGGAAAGAAATATATCATTAGAAAATTATTATTTTTGATTTTCTCTACTACGTTGCACATGGGAGTCATTTGATTACGATATTTTGTCCAGGAGTTCTCATAGAAAGTTTACCTCAGCAGATGTTTTTTCAATTCTGTTATTATCTGTCAATAAGCGGTTAACTTCTTAATTTTTAAGGCACGACTATTAAAGTTCAAATGGTATTTGTAAAAAAGAATAATGTTTTCATTATTATGCTTTTAAATTTCGTCAATAATAGCCAAATAGTCTTTATTAATTAAGATATAAATATGAATAGATCAGTAATGAGGTATTAGAGTTGACCGTTTATCTATATGAGATGTGGAGTCATTACAACGCGTATACTGACATTCACTTATCCGCCACTAAGAAACCGCCTCCAAGCTTATTTTTGGCTACTTAGCCTATTTTGGGATAAATTTGATTAAACTTCTATTCAGAGGGAGCACAGAATTATAGCTTTATTTTTAAAAACGGTGTTTGTTTTTATGTATACTTTTAATTAAACACATTCTTACTGATTGTTAAGCTCATCAGTTCTTCAACAGATATCGATGATATTTTAGGGAGGTCGCAACAACAGTAACAGTAGACATGCATCAAGTCCATAAGAATGGTGTAAATCGGGTTTAGACAACCTTTGACATGCTGTTGACCAAACTTTAGCGTGCAAATATATTCGCGGGCCGCTTTCAAAAGTAGTGAATTTTTCGCGCATACGTTTTTTGACCATACGTAAAGTATTGTTATTCAACTGAAGCTATACTGATACACACCGAAGTTATGATCACCTTATTAATCTTCATCTTCCTCACTTGTAGTATGAGTAAGAAGTGTAATATTTTTTTGGGGGTTTTTCAAAATGACTCGCGGGCCGTTTGTTGCCCACATATGGTGTAAATGATCATTGCGGCGAAAGCACTTTAATAAACAAATATATTGATTAAAAATATATAATCTTTTTTATTAAAATTTTTACCTGATATCAGCAATGGTTACGTATTTCGTGATGGGGTTTGGGAGTCCATAATAATTATAACTGGTGCACAATCATCGATATCCGCGAGCAAAGATATTTAAATACTGAAATAAAATTATATCGCCTCTTTGGTTTGATAACTAAGGGACACATCATCCAGGCATGTTTCACCTGTTAAAATGGTATCAACTTCTTTTATGTTTCAATGAACCTTCATTTATCTTGGAAAAATGAATGGCCTAGAGCTTTTACTTGATTGGTCTCAGTAAAATATTATGCAGGTGCAAATATGCGATGCAATCGTACACCTTAAAATAAGTAAAATAAGTGTAACGCATTTTTTAAAACTGCGTTGCGTAGTACGCAAGTTTTTTTAGCAAAGGTTATTGAAGTTGGTAACGAAAATAAGTACCTGCATCGTACGTGAAGAGATTTACATAAGATCTAATATAATGTAGTTGTTGATTTTTTTTTTTTTAAAGAAATAATGGTTCATCGACTGCCCCCTTAAGAGTCCAGGTGAGGACGCTGGGGCTGCTGAGATGGACGCAGGTAGAAGCTATAAACTGCTAGGAGGCAGGAGGTTAGTGCCGGAGGACAGGTTTCTGGAGGAGCAATTGGAAGCTAACAGCCTGTGCTACCGCTAATAGCGAGGTTAATGGTCCACGGATCCGAGCTCCAATATCAGAGCACACTTATTACCCGAGCAATAGCCACAACTCATTGTTTGTCAACTACAGCCGCAGAGGCCAAGAGCTACAATTAGGCTTTTCTTTATGGTCCATAGAACAAATTACTCTAGCCGATACTTTGGAAAGGTTATTGCTATGAATAAGCTAATCATCTGCCAATTCAAGGTGTATTTAAAAATGTTTTATGAAAAGATTGCAACTGCATTGCAAAAAATACATCATGTTACTGCGATGGAAAAAATAAATCAAAGAAAGTCATATAGAGAAAAACCTATCTACAACTAACCGCCTACATTTACCTAACAGTTAGAAGCACTCAACTACTGTTCTAACTTGGTAGGTCCCGTGACTTGCCAAGAGTCGAGGAGGAAGGGAGGATGGAACCAAGTGGGTTCAGATAGTTGATGTTTGGATCCAGGATTGCAAGGTCGAGAGGAATCTCGTAATTCCAAATTCGCTTTAAGACCGTCATATATATTAGCCTTTTTTAATGGACAGAGAGTTTTAAGCGTTTTAGATTGAGGGCTGAACGAGTCTATAACGCTGAGTAGCTTCTTTTCGTTCCACTACAATGTGAGAATTCAAAGTTAAACGTTTATATAGATTAATAAGTTCTAAGCGGCTGATCTGTTCAAGCGGGATAATTTGTTATTAAAAGATAATGTTAGAAAGAAAGTTGTACATTAACGGCGAAGAGTAAAGAGAGTAAATTGAAGTGAATTGTTGGGGTTTAATTCGAAGTCCGTGATGTGTGATTGTAATGTTTTGGATGCTAAGAGAGGAACAGTTTCAGTTGATAATAATCATGTGTGTAAGGAGGATAGGATCGAAGAGGAGGTGGATAAAAACAACCAAAACAGAAAATAATTAGTCTTCAATGTAATATTTCTACTTCTTAACCTTGTATAACAAGAGATTTATTAATATTTGATACAGGACTATACATGTATCATAAGCCCAGTTATATATATATTTATATATTTTTGTTTTTTGGTGTGGTTATGGAATAAAATGCGAGTTCCAGAGAATAATTGACCATCTCATTTGATATTTAAAAAGAGGAGACTATAAAACAGAAGGGGATTCCTGCTATGCGGAATTGCCTCAGAACGCATTCTCTTTGATACAGCGAAGCAATTCCTTTCTTCAATCCTGCAACGGCTGAGAGCTTTTCTTTTTCTATCTCTCTCCTCACTCTTGTGAACCAGAAGGCCATTTATCACGAATACCCGCTGACTGGAGTGGCGGTCGTACCTTTCAGAATTACAACATAGCCGTCTTAAATAGGTCGCCATCATCCATCATCGTCGTACCCTTGTCGGCAAAGAGGTACTGTTTGTTCCCTGAGGGTCACAGCAGAAGAATTTGGTAGCAACGAGAATTAAGTTCTGCCTAGAAGTAATTCATTAAACAATTTTTGTTAGCAAAGAAAGTGAATTTTTCGTTACCTTGGTTAGAAACGTCTATAGTATATCAACCGATTATATTTGTTTGTCGAATCATATTTTATTCTTTGCTGATTATTTTGTATTAGAGTAGGAAAACAGTTTTTTTATTTATAGAAGATATATTCTAAAAATCATATAAACATGAATGTGATAACACATGGGCTGATAGGTGACTTCAATTATCACGCTGATTTGCATTAAAAACCAAGCCGCGAAGTCCTATTGTCTAGCTGACCCAAAGGCATTTAATGACCATGCAACTAGTGCACTATAAATGCAACCCAGGCTTGTCGTAGGTGTGCCTTAGGAAATACCTAGCTGTAGAAATACATCTCATTATCCACAATGTTTTCATTCTGTCCACGTAGACATCCTTCGAAAACTGGCGGGCAATTATCCTCCGCAAGAGAACTATTCCGATAGACCTTGGCTATTGTTTAGGTCGAGTGTGTGGATTGTGAACTAGGTACTGATTATAGTCATTGAAGATTCAATCTCTATTGCACAATAGTATGCTTTCCGTATGACTAAGAAATCCCTAAACCAAGGACTTATGGCAAATCAATTTCTTTTTCAAAGAAATACCTACAAGAATAAACCATTAATTATAAAAATTAATTCTTCTCTAGAAAAAGAATAAAATCCTGTCAGCATTTGTTACCATGAGCCTAGATAGAAAATTATTGAAAATGAATTATTCTCCTCTATGCGGATTTACATGAGCTAGAACTAGGAACACTGGAGATAAGGGTCCCTCTATCGTGTTGAATGAACTAAAATACCAGCCCTCGGAAAATATCTCATAAGAATCTTGAAAGAGGAACTTTGCCTACTTTGACGCTGTCTACACATCTATCAATAAGATATTCAGACGTTGTTGCATTCCCTAAACCGGGAAGAAAGCATTGGTAGGTACTTGAACACACCGTAAGATTTGAAAATGGTGACCTTGAACAGGAAAAAAAAAACCAAAGAGACATAGGAAAGGGTTTCCCTTTGCTAAAAGAGAATTTCTTCGAGTAGAGAGAGTTCCCCTTCAGCGCACTCTAGTTTGGATCTAGAGGATCGATTTCATACAGAATAAGTTTTCCAAAATAGCTTGGAGTCAAAATGAGAGGTATTGCTTTTAGGCCTTAATATAATTTTAGACTCCCTGAGTATTATATATTTACCATCTGTCTCTATGGTAATTTATTTTGACATAAGAATTAATATTATTAGTTATTAGAGGAAAGAAGGTAAAAATAAAATAAAAATAGGATGCAGAGTAATGTCGTGTACCTATGTGAGAAGGTAATAAAACTCTAAGAGAAATAAGAATCATACATTAAAAAAAAATTTTATATCGTTACGTGAAACAAAACCAAACACAAAACATGTGATTTTAAAAAAAAATTTCTAGACTTGATGTTGGAACAAACTGTTCTAGTACAGAATTTGTAACTACGATGTTCGAGTACCATCTACGCTGGCTTAGAATCTTCCAGTTTTTCTTCAGACTAAATTTAAGGAGCTATGGACTGGAGAGTTAGTCTTGTTTTGAAGCTCATGTCATATGGTTATTTTTTTCTTACTATGTAGGTACAAAGTGATACTTTTTGTGACCTGTTTATTATTCGTCTTTTCATGGCATTTATTATTCGTGAGCTTGTATGGCATTGTAAAAATCTTATTTTCGTCCTATAAAAATTATTTCAACCCACAAATTGTTACAATATAAGTAGTAAGCTGTGATTTAATTTTGCAGTCCACTGTTTTAAGTCAATTTTTATCGATGTCGAGGTAAGAATCGACTTTAATAAAACGAACACGCTGAATCTAATGGCACCATTAAAACAATAGATCCTGTAAAGTATCACGAAATTTTCAAAAGCCAAACTGTTTCAAGTCCAGTGTTGAATTAATGAATTTTACTCATTAGTACCGATTAAATGTGTTGAATTTTTTTTTTTTTTCAATTTACACAAAATAGATAAATCCGAAATAAAAATGTTTGCCTCGAAATATGCCTTGGGCTGCACAGCTCTTTGATAAAAAGAAAGCAGTTTTCTGTGATATTATACTATGATAATAGTTTTAATTAATATAGAAACATCACAAATAATGACGTGTTCTTCTTTAAAAATGAGACGACTATTGTTGATCAATACAAAATGTTGTGAGGGAGATTAGCCTGCAGCAAGGTGACGCAACGCCGACCAGAGGGTACAATCTACATCTTCGCCTCAGGATGGATGACTTCATGAACACTTATAAGGACTTATTTAAATCCCCATCCCCCAATAGGAGATGAGTTCATTATAATTCTAACTCTGACTGATTGCTCTCCAATGGAAAACAGCCGTGGATATAATTTCAAATCTATGGCCATCTATTTCTGTTTGGAAGTAAAATGTTCTCTTCTAGCTTGAAGGTCCGTTTTTTCTTGTTTTTGTTTCCTACCCTAGTCTAAACTATGAAATATATACCTCATTATATTTCTATTGTTAGTAACATGGATAAGAAATCTATCAAACCTACCAACGTTTGGTTTTACAAGGTTATATTTTTCCATGTGGTTATTTATATCTGGTTTGTTTGTTTAACTTCACTTTATGCCACTATGGCTAATAAACGATGCTACAGTGGTAATCCTAAATTTTGCCTATCCGGTTATTATTAGGGTATGGATCTTTAACGAATACCTGACATCATACAGGCTCGGGACCACCATTTTACGTTCTATCCGACGGACCGCATAGCCAAGGATTTTTTACTCCCATTAAAAAAACCTGGGGCCACCGTGGGACACGAACCTGCTACCTTGGTATTGTAGGTTGCCGTACTAACCACTATACCACAGGTGACCCTTGTCCTACAAGGTTACACATGACAAAGGGAATGGCACGGATTACTCCAAGAGCGAGATCGAATATAGACTTGAATTGATCGAAAAAGTTCAAAGTTATAAGAATTACACGATTATGACCAAAAATATTAGTCTCATATTTTACTTCAATTAAATCTTGGGAACACAAAAGAACTGTTTTAATCAACTATTTATTTATTAATAAGTTAGGAAGATGCAATACATAAAAGTTTTAAAAATTTCTTTTTTTAAAATAAACAATATTTGATATTATTGATAATAAATCAATTTGCGAAGAAATTTAAAAAAAAAAAGATTTAAAGAGTGACATCGTGGTTCAAAGACTTGTGTTCACTCCTTTTCTTTAATATTTTTTCCCTTGTTAGAGACCCATAGTGTATAAATACATTTAGAAATTTCTCGTACTAAATTAAATAGTATAACGAAAATATATTATATTCTAAAGATAAGATGTAATACAAAAAGGTTTTCCCCATCGAAGTCTCACCCTATCCATCTCAGTAAAACGCACATTTATATAAATCTGACAACTTGTAATTATTTAGAGTAATTGAAGCTTGCAATTCAGAAATATATTGATGTGTATTTGAGTTATTTTTTTTCCCTTTTCTTTTATGGCAAGAAGTATGTCTTTTCTTTTATTAGAGAATTATGTAGTTCTGACCAATCAGCGTTTTACATCCATTTGTCCTCCATTAGCAAGAGGTTCCTACAGATCTTCTAACGACACCCGATATCCAGATAACTACCAACATACCTTTTTGGTACAAGTTTTGTTTCCTAGGAAAAACTGAACTAGTTTTCCCTTCTAAAAATGTTGAAGAATGGTTTTCCTCTGGCAAAGAAACTTTCAAGGTGATTTTCTTCTGATCAAGGAGGATGAAAATTGAGTCCCTATAGAATTGGCTTTTTCGTGTGATAGTTCTCTGCTTGATTTCTTGTGGTGGCATAAAGGAAATAATTTCAAATGTTGTTCATCAGTAGGACTTAGTTTTTTAGGCATTCCTGAACGGATATTGGAAAAAAAATTATATCATATTCCAATTTTATGAAATAAATTTGAGAATAAATAGAGAATAGTATATAATAACATATGGATTTCCGGAAAAAAATCAAAAAAAAAACAAAAAAAAAAACAGTTCTAATGTTACAGAAATTTTCACAAATTCAGTTCAGCTTGCTGGATTAATAAAACGTCTCTTAAAATTAATAAGAAAGAGTAAATAAATAAAAAAAAGAAGTATAGTGTCTAAACTAAGATGGCACTGTTCAGAGGATTTGCACTCTTGACTTCTTAATTGAACATAACGATTGTATAAATATATCCTACTTCATTTACTATGTAAATAAGCTAACTAATTTTATTATTGAGATAAAACAGATTAAATAATTATATTTATCCTCATTATAATGAGGATGATTGCGGGTGTGGTCAAATATATATATATATATATATATATATATATATATTTTTTTTTTTTTATAAACAAAAACACAGCCCTGATGAAGACTGGAATCGACACTTCGGCACAATATAGATTAACTAATACGCATATAGTATTGTTGACCACAACCCAACCATTTTCTTTATATCAATTTCTAGGGACAAAAATTTCCTTTCTTATAAAACATTTATCATTTTTATTAAAAAAAAAAAAAAAAAAAATTGGTATGCCTTTTACAGGGCGTTTCACATAAATGTAAATAGCGTGATTTAGACACCTTGTAGTATGTTAATATTTGGTGTATAAATAAACTAAATTCCATTCAAGCTTTTTAGATTTAAATAAAGTAACTCGATTCAGATTTAACAGAGCGGTCAGATGCAGGATCACTCAGAGGGCGGATAAGACAGCCCAGCCCGCACCTGAAGAAGCCTTTGTCTCATGGAACGAGACGTCTCGTTAAAGTCCATTGTCACCGATAATAGCCGCTCGTTGCTATCCACTAACGACCCTATATTTCACTAACTGCCATATAATATAACAAAAGGCTAGTATGGATTTTAATTACCTTCTATATTATTTCAAAAGCCTGTAACTGATTGGGCACTTGTCTCCTAGGTATCCGTAGTTCGACTTAGTTAGCTCACTATTTCTTCGGCCTGAATTTTCAACAGTTAAAGAAAAAAAAAGTGAAATGGTTGTTCTCATACAGAATATTTCATGAGATGAGATCTACCATCAATACTCGAAGACAGACGCTAAATTACCGGCAGACAGGTCTTCGAATAGACACAGTAGTGTATAAATACATTTAGAAATTTCTCGTACTAAATTAAATAGTATAACGAAAATATATTATATTCTAAAGATAAGATGTAATACAAAAAGGTTTTCCCCATCGAAGTCTCACCCTATCCATCTCAGTAAAACGCACATTTATATAAATCTGACAACTTGTAATTATTTAGAGTAATTGAAGCTTGCAATTCAGAAATATATTGATGTGTATTTGAGTTATTTTTTTTCCCTTTTCTTTTATGGCAAGAAGTATGTCTTTTCTTTTATTAGAGAATTATGTAGTTCTGACCAATCAGCGTTTTACATCCATTTGTCCTCCATTAGCAAGAGGTTCCTACAGATCTTCTAACGACACCCGATATCCAGATAACTACCAACATACCTTTTTGGTACAAGTTTTGTTTCCTAGGAAAAACTGAACTAGTTTTCCCTTCTAAAAATGTTGAAGAATGGTTTTCCTCTGGCAAAGAAACTTTCAAGGTGATTTTCTTCTGATCAAGGAGGATGAAAATTGAGTCCCTATAGAATTGGCTTTTTCGTGTGATAGTTCTCTGCTTGATTTCTTGTGGTGGCATAAAGGAAATAATTTCAAATGTTGTTCATCAGTAGGACTTAGTTTTTTAGGCATTCCTGAACGGATATTGGAAAAAAAATTATATCATATTCCAATTTTATGAAATAAATTTGAGAATAAATAGAGAATAGTATATAATAACATATGGATTTCCGGAAAAAAATCAAAAAAAAAACAAAAAAAAAAACAGTTCTAATGTTACAGAAATTTTCACAAATTCAGTTCAGCTTGCTGGATTAATAAAACGTCTCTTAAAATTAATAAGAAAGAGTAAATAAATAAAAAAAAGAAGTATAGTGTCTAAACTAAGATGGCACTGTTCAGAGGATTTGCACTCTTGACTTCTTAATTGAACATAACGATTGTATAAATATATCCTACTTCATTTACTATGTAAATAAGCTAACTAATTTTATTATTGAGATAAAACAGATTAAATAATTATATTTATCCTCATTATAATGAGGATGATTGCGGGTGTGGTCAAATATATATATATATATATATATATATATATATATTTTTTTTTTTATAAACAAAAACACAGCCCTGATGAAGACTGGAATCGACACTTCGGCACAATATAGATTAACTAATACGCATATAGTATTGTTGACCACAACCCAACCATTTTCTTTATATCAATTTCTAGGGACAAAAATTTCCTTTCTTATAAAACATTTATCATTTTTATTAAAAAAAAAAAAAAAAAAAATTGGTATGCCTTTTACAGGGCGTTTCACATAAATGTAAATAGCGTGATTTAGACACCTTGTAGTATGTTAATATTTGGTGTATAAATAAACTAAATTCCATTCAAGCTTTTTAGATTTAAATAAAGTAACTCGATTCAGATTTAACAGAGCGGTCAGATGCAGGATCACTCAGAGGGCGGATAAGACAGCCCAGCCCGCACCTGAAGAAGCCTTTGTCTCATGGAACGAGACGTCTCGTTAAAGTCCATTGTCACCGATAATAGCCGCTCGTTGCTATCCACTAACGACCCTATATTTCACTAACTGCCATATAATATAACAAAAGGCTAGTATGGATTTTAATTACCTTCTATATTATTTCAAAAGCCTGTAACTGATTGGGCGCTTGTCTCCTAGGTATCCGTAGTTCGACTTAGTTAGCTCACTATTTCTTCGGCCTGAATTTTCAACAGTTAAAGAAAAAAAAAGTGAAATGGTTGTTCTCATACAGAATATTTCATGAGATGAGATCTACCATCAATACTCGAAGACAGACGCTAAATTACCGGCAGACAGGTCTTCGAATAGACACAGTAATCTTGTTCTTTTTATAACGTATAATAATAAAAATAAAAAGATGAAAGTATATAAAAATTTTCAACCGTTCTTATAATAGTGTGCACACTGATGAGTAAAATGATACTGTGTAGGTAAATTTTTGGACGATAATAATCTGTATGTAATCTGTATTGTATGTAAGCAAAATTTTTGTTTTTAATTTTGATTTTTCTGACACTCCTTTAATGATGGTAATTCCACTTACTAATAATACTAAAAAAAAATAAAAAAAATTTGGATTAAATACTTTAAAAGTAATATAAAACCCTTAAGTTGAGCTCTGTTCTGAAAACGCTAAAAATTATAAAAACCATTTGTATATATAAAATATCAAGTCGAGTTTTTACACGACTTATAAATCAAAAACGCTGGATAGATTGTTATGATCTTTAGTTTGTTAAATTTTTCACAAAACCAAATACCCTAATAAGTATTAAAACAATAAAAACATTAAAGTACACATTAATACAGGGTATGGCAATCTGTAATACTAAAGGTCGCAGGTTAGCATCGAGCGGTGGCCCTAGGAATTTTTAAAGGGTGTAAAAAATCCTTGGTTATGCCGTCCCTCTGATAGGACGTAAAATGGAGGTCCCGAGCAGGTACGATGTCGGGTACTCGTTAAAGATCTTATCCTAATTATACCTGGATGAGCGTTATTTAGGACTCCCACTGTAGCATCGTCCGATTAGCCTTAGAGGCATAAAGAGACGTTAAGCAAACAAACATGCAAATCATTTTTTGCTTTCACTTACCTATGTATGAAATATATAGTAAGTGGAAGTATTGCGATCGTGAAAAATTTCGACTTCCGGTTTTCAACGGAAATACACGTTTTGGAGTCCCCTGAGTCCAAATAACCAAGTCCCGCAAAATGGTCTCTGTGTGTGTGTGAGTGTGTCTGTGTGTGTGTGTGTGTGTGTGTGCGTGCGTGCGTGCGTGCGTGCGTGCGTGCGTGCGTGTGTGTGTGTGCGTGCGTGCGTGCGTGAGTGCGTGCGTGCGTGGGTGCGTTCGTGGGTGTGTGTGTGTGTGTGTGTGTGTGTGTGTGTGTGTGTGTGTGTGGGTATGAAATTGGGTATTTAGTGTATATATATGCCCGCATTGTGACAGCAAAAATATCATCAAAATTGCTCAAAGGGAGAGGGTACTTTATTTAATAACTTTTAAGTTTTTTTCGATTTTCTCAAAAAGGGCTCTAACGATTTTGATTAAACTGAGTATTTGATGTATTTAAATGCCAAAGATGTGATGGCAAACATTTCATCAAAATTGATCAACCGGAGGGGGGAATTTACTTAATAAATTTTGGATCACTTTCACGTGTTTTTTTTATTTGCTCTAAAAAGGCTTTTTTTTGGTTTTCCTCTTCCTAGCCTTTTAGGCTATGTGGTGTTTCTCTATCACCAGTTTTATTTAATTTAGCACTGGAATATGCCATTAGGGAGGTGACACGTACCGGAAAGGGTTTAAATTTGGGAGGAAATACATCTTTGCTAGGATATACCGATCATTTGGTTTTGCTTGGTGAGGACGCGATTACCATAAAACTAAGTACGAAAACGTTGATAAAAGCCGGTCAGGAACTTGGTCTGTAAATAAATACGGATAAGAAAAAATATATGGTTGTTCTTAGAAGTGGAGACGATCTTAATATAGAAAGGAATACGTTAGAACACGTAGAGAATTTTAAATATTTAGGGGCGATTGTAACTAGAAAAAACAAAATAGATGAAGAAATTGAGGCTAGATTAAAAGCGAGAAATGCTTACTACTTTTCAGTATTTTCAGTTGCCTTTAAGAATGCAAAATGTGGCCATGTGGCCGCTGACATTGAGGCATGAGCAACGGCTTAGGGTTTTTGGAAAAAAAGTACTGCGTAGAATACCCCCGAAGAGGGATGAACTAACCGGAGAATTCAGACGCTTACTATTATTAGCCGAATTCAGTGACCTGATAGCAGTGAGACGAATAAAATGGGCGGGTAAATCGCGAAACTTAGTAGTGAACGAATTCCGAAAAAATTAATAAGCGCGGTGCAAAATGGGAAACGTAGGAGGGGTAGGCCGAGACGGAGGTGGGAGGATTGCGTTAAGGCAGATCTTTCGAAGTTGTAGTAAACCTTTCTACTATCTTTTGAAGTATACCTTCGGGTTCGTTCAGCCTTCATTATTATTATTATTATTATATCCATGCTGAGTACTGTCGAAATAAAGGAATAGATTTGCTACGATTATCAATCGTTTTATCTCGGAACATTCTACCAAAATTATTTCTATTTTTGATGTAAAGGAATATTGTATCTAACGAATAATAATCTAAAAAAAGTATGATATTGCTTAGCATATGAACGCTATGACTTAACAAATGGAAAAGGAACAGGCGTTGAAAATAATAATGTACGACCGTTGCCTTGGACAAGAGCTATATGGTCCCGATAATTCCTTTGTAGAGCTGAGTTATATCGAATTAGTTAAGCAGATGACGCCTATTGAATGTTAATTGCGAGCCTTTGAACACCTACACCTGGAGCCAGAGCTGTAACTGGAACAATGGTCACCGGTTATCAGTCAGTTACAGTTCCTGTCCCTTTCAGGCCCTCACCGGTGATTCACGCTCTTTTCGATTGGTTACTCTTCATAACAATGACCACTTCTGACGGGGCTTTTTAATAACTAATAATAGGTCATTTAGAGTTTATATTATCTGTTCAAGGAGGGTTGTAATATGGTTTTATTAATAATTACAAGAATAAAGAATATTAATAATAACTCTTCAGAATTTATAAAAGTTGGTTCATAAGTCAAGTTTATAATCACAAACAAACAATTTAAAATAAAATAAAAAATTATACAAAAATCCCATATATAAAACGCTATAATCGGTACATGTCATTATGTTTTATTTTTTCCAACTAAAATGTCAGGGGTGAATTGATAGTATACTTCTTTCCTTCTACATCTTTATACATATATATTATTATAATATAAAATAAATAACTTTTTTAACAGAACATAACATTTTTTTATTGCTAAATAAAAAGAAAACTGAACTAATGTCTATATGCATTCCTTCTTCAGGGTTTGACCAGTAACATGTAACAGATTTTTTCACTGCCAAGCTTTCACCTATCTTGCTGTGGGCTTCTTCAGGGTCAATACAAGAATGAGAGTGGAGAAGGGGGTCAGTAACTTATAATCTTCCATCGGGAGCGAAGTCTGTGTTCCCATAGGCTAGCGCCCGAGGGGGCGAGGTCAAGTGGAGGGGGATGTCATCAGCTCTCCGAGATATGTTGTGTTGTCTAATGTTGTTTAGTGCAAGTCTGTATCCGTCTTCTTTGTTTATATTATTTGGTTGTTTTATAATTTCTATAGCCTCCCTGATGGATCTATGGTGGTAGTTGTCAATCCTAACTTTGGCTTTGGTGCCATCGAAGGATATAGTGTATTGTGTATTGTGAAAGTGTTCTGCTATGACTGATTTGTCTGTCTCTATTTTCTTAACTGCGGCAATATGTTCTTTCAGTCGTGTGGTGATGTTTCTTCCTGTCTGTCCTATGTATTGTTTACCGCATGAGCAAGGGATACTGTAAAGTCCAGGTTTGTTGAGTCCAAGATTGTCCTTTGGATTAGGCAGGATCTGTCCAATTTTCCTGTCTGGGGTGAAAATTGTTTTGATGTTGTTTTTTCTGACTATTTTTCCGAGGTGCCTTTTATGTAGGGTTGGTTTTCGTTCTCGTTCTCGAGAATCCAAAACCAACAATGATCCCCTTCTCCACTCTCATTCTTGTATTGGCCCTGAAGAAGCCCACAGCAAGATGGGTGAAAGCTTGGCAGTGAAACCTGTTACATGGTCAAACCCTGAAGAAGAAATGCATCTGATGGATTCAGACCATGGAAGTAACGTTAATAAAAATAGTATTAGAAAAGATTTGCCCAGTTTTCCATCATCCCTTATAAATAGTTTAAGTTTGTAAATAATGATGAATTATTGTGGTTTTATTACGAAGGCTTTACTGTCCTATGTAAATGTGTCAATATATCCATCAAGATATATTAAAGGAAATATTTGTACATTATTCTCGGCTTGTTTTTGGTAAATTCATACAGATCGTTTTTAAAATAATTGAAAATTGGTTCCGGTTTTAGCCTTTCCTATCAACTAACCTTTCGCACGGTTGTAAATTGTCTCACAGACGCACCATCTTGTAAAGTCTGGTAAATTTAAATGTACTAGCTATCACAAACAATGGTAAAAAAATTTTTTATTGTACTAATACTATAATAGATGTAATATAACCTGCTGTTCAATAAACATTATTACAATCATCGATAGTAAGAATTTCGATGAATTAGAATCGATTATTTTTGCAAATAGAAACAAATGTTGTGCTATTATTTTCGATTTCTATATACCTTATATCATCAGTATTATATCTAGAATACCGTCGAAGAGAAAATGAAAAAAAAACTAATTACTTATAAGAAATGTGAAGAAGTTAAAAATTGTAAGTTTCTTTAAAAATGCACAAATTTTTCTAGATAATGAAGTGATTGTAATATAATATAAGGTACCATAGAAATAAAAAATAATATTATTAAAATGTATCACAATTACATGTAAAAATCAAATTGAAGAGGAGTTGAATAAATAAACATTACTATAAATTAAAGTAACAAAAGAAGTGAGATAAAGGTAATACCTGTCCCTCGCATCATTTCCTATCTTATCCTTTTTTGTGTAATAAATATTTTATTATATATGAAGGAGGTATCTCTATTATCATTTCTAAGGAAGAGTTTTTTGTGCAACATCGAGAAGTATTGCAACATATCTTGGACTGTATCTTTTATGAAGAAGGTTCTGTAAGTGACAGCTGGCGGATGAAAATTTTATTTTCATAGCATTATTGAAATGTCTCTAGTCGTCGTCCTGAGCTAAATATTTGAGTAGGTTTCCTATAAAGCAGGCTGTTAGCTGGTGTCATCATGTCGTTGGATTGCAATAGTTATGTCCTTAATGGCTTTGGTAATTCAGGTAAATACAACATGATTAGCTAAGTACATCGATTTATCGAAGAAATTAAATAGTTACTTATAATTATTCTGTTTTTAACAATGTGCATTAAAAATATAAATGCTGTAACGTTAAACAAAAGAACAAAAACAAAAAAAGAACTAACAGTTGGAACAAACTGTCATAGTACATGTTTGTGACTATGATAGTCGAGTACCGTGTACGCTGGCTCAGAGGGTTCAAAGCTGGTCTTCTTAAGACTAAATGCAGGGAGCGATTGACTGGAGAGTTAGTTTAGCTGGTTATTTCTGTGTTACAAAGTGATAATTGTTGTAACCTGTTCAAATATTTGTGTTTTTATAATTTTTATAGCATCGAAAATTGTTCTTTTCGTTAAATAATTTTTTTTTTTTAACCCACATAACTGTTACAATACATTTATTTAGATATATTACTAGTTAGATACATTTTAGTGACATGATGGCTAAATTTGGTTTTTCGTTACCTATAGAAACAGCTTTAATGAACGTTCTTCACATTTTATTGACGTTCATAACAGTTGGAAGTATTTATCATATTATTTAAATCTAGAGATACAAATATAGATCTTAAAATAAATTAATCATTCATTATTACCATTAAAGACACTATGGTAATACAAAATGAAAATATTTTAACGTGATAAAATTTAATATCAGATTTATTAAGTAACCAATTCCAATTTTTGATCAACCCATACTTTTGATTTTTTCAGAGTTCTATGAATAAGGTTTCCTTTTCTATATAACTTTATCTAGCTCTTTGTGGTGATATGCATTATTTTTTAATACTTAAAGTAAATGACATTTTTAAATAATGGCTTGATTTAGTGTAACAAAAATAGTGCAGAATAGAAAAAAAAATCAATGACTATCAAGTAAATGTGTTGCGGAATTCAAGAATTGAACTTCTAACCTTCCACTTCTAGCTGACTTAAGAAATTGCATTTAACTTAATTGATGTATTACGCAAAATCAGAAGACTATTTTTGTTAGAACAAATAAACTGATAATAGAAAGTAAAGAACAAGATGATGAAGGTTGATATGAGACAATAAAAGTTACAAAAATAAACTACTGTAAGCAGAAAAAGGAAAAGCTGATCACCTGGCTGTTCAAACTAGTTTCGTTACAATTTTTTGTGATGTAATCGATAATGGCCAAATCTAATTCGAATCAGGTGAAATGGGTACAAGGAGTAAGGTAGAGGTAAAAGAGAAAGAAAATAGGAAACCTGATTTAAGCTGTAAAAATTTAAGACATAAAATGTTGCGCAGTGCTATGATCAAATTTTTAATAATTGTACTGAATATCTCGCTAAATGAAAATTTAACACTTAAAGACAAGTAGATAACGTTTTCAAAGCATATAAGAAGGTTCACACCACTGATGAAAAAGTAGAGAATAATTATGAAGGTGAGAGGACGGCATTAAATATAGTGGTCGAAAAGACAAACAGAGAGATAAAGATACTATGTAGGAAATGCAACGGATTTTATTGATTTAGAAGTTAAATAAATATTCGCAGCAAAACGTGAATTTAAAAGAAAAGTATTAGTTCTGTATGAGCTATTGTAAAACTAACACCAAGGTTCGCAATAAGGAACAAAAAATATTAATGAGTTTATTTCTTTATATGGTAGCTATCCTATAAATATGACGCATTGATAAAGTGGTAGCAAGGCTTATTTATTTTTTTAATTTCCCTCTATGAGTGGTAGACCAATAATATACCTAACAAAAAAATATTCACCAAACTTCCAGAAGTTTGGTTAAGAATTTAATTTAATTTATGAATTGAATTTAAACACCCCACTCCCTGATCAGGATCATTATGAAAAAGAAACAATTTACTTGTTGTAAAGGAAATTCCGAAAACAGCTACACTTGTAACAGACATAAGATCTTTAGTATACTACAATTGTAATAGACAGTAAGACCTTTAGTTGAACCTTTAGTATCTATATCAAAACAAGAAAAAAAAGACTCAATGAAACTTGGATTTGAAAATCCAAAAAAGGCTAATCCACTTAGCGTCTAATTTACAATGCAGTAAATATATCATAAGATTTGGAGTCTATTAAGAAAAAGCTGTCATAGTAATAGACTGGTTAATATAAGCAGAATTAAAATTATTTAAAAAGGTTCACTAGAAATACGTTGGGTTAATTATAATGAATTGAGCGTGAAGACTTAGACGTTAAGCATTATATCGGTTAAATCTTGGGATGACTGCTGAAAAAGATATTGAAGTTCCATGAATAGTGCTGAACATACAACTAACGTCATCATAGTACCGATTCTAGTACGCAAATCAATGCGTGTGCTCAAAAAATCTTAATTAGTTTCTGTTATACTTGGTTAATTATGTATAGAAAGAATTTCGAGATTGTGTTTCCTGTTCTATATATGAAATTTGAAAAAAAAAAAATTAAAAGAAATTTCTTCGGGAGAATTAACGAGCTCACGGAAAATTCAGAAAGACTAACTGTTTTCAAAGACCAGAGGAGGGACAAGCCAAAGTAAAGCTTCCTAATTAGTTGGCAGAAGAAAGAAAAATGAAAAGTGGGTCGTTAGGAAATGAGAAAATTATGATTTCCATTTATTCAAGAAGTGGAAATCGTCGATTGATTCTAAGTATTTCGCAACTGAGGATACGAGAGGTGAGGTGCGTTCCCTGCCTCCCTGAAAGGTGTAGACACGTATTATAGACAAATATCACATACTACGTTAAAGCGCTTTTGGTTAGTAATATTTTACCTTCTAAAAAGAAGAAAAAACATGGTATGTTATCGTATTGTAGCAATTTGTGGACAGATTACCAATTATCTCCATCACATCAACTGTGTCTTTCCCCGTTCCTTCCGACATTTTGCAAAACTACTAGCGCACCCTATAGTCGATTGCGCCCGCGAATGAACACCCCTCTTATTTGTAGAATTAAATGTCCAATAACCTAAATACCTCCACAGAATAAATACTAAAAAATCTCACATCAAGGTAGTTTAGTTTTACTTTAAACAATTCTACACAATTAATAATCGTTTGATAGTGGTGTCAAGCTTCCAAAGAATTTAATTCGGTTGATCAAAAAAAAAAATTTCTTATTCAACATTATTGTAAAATGTCTGAGTCATAAATATTTTAACATTGGCATTGCATAAGTTAAACAGGATTTTATGGTTTCTAAAGTACATGTAAAATTATGCAATGGGCTTTTTCTTAAGAGACTTAATTACTCAATCTATCTACAGCCCTTGCACGACATAGGCCTTTGAAACAATTCTTCTCTATTTTACTTAATTATTGAACAGTTGAATGCCAATTGGCCATACATTGATAAATATTGTATTTTATGTTATAAATATCTTTTATATTCAATACTATATTGAAGTACAAGAATCGAGATAAATTGAAACTGCAATTAAAATCATTTTTTACTTTAAAGTATAAAATAGCACACTTTTTTTTTCAAAATATATATTTTACAAAATTATAATACAATTTATTTGATTTTTTTACACAGTCAAATTTTAAAGACTTGCGTTGCTAGTACTCTAATACAGGTCTAACACTTAATTACAAAACAAAATTAAATGTTTTAATAGTTATTTATTTTAATTTAATTACCTTTTAGATGTTACTTTGGGTATCTCAAACGTAAAGGCTCATCTAAATCTAAAATTATTTGTGAATAACGGCGGTTTACCATTTTGCCTGCAGTATTAATCACATAAATCTTGTACTTATATATCGCCTTTTCTCTTTTATTATACTTCTCATTTTCTCCTAATTGAATTTTTTCCTAAAGTTATGGATAATACAATAAATAAAAAAATATTTGAACATATACCTATGTTATAATCAACGTTCAAACACATTGTTTAATAATCGTAATCATCATACTCTTCTCCGTCGTACTCATCATTTTCTTCTTCTTCTTCTTCTTCTTCTTTGTCCTCTTCTTCTTCATGGTTGTAAGAAGGTTCTTCATTTTCTTCTTCCTCGGAAGAATGATGGTATGACGGATCATTATTTGGCTCTGATTGCTCATCCTTATCCGCATAAAACGGTACCCTTTTCTCAACAGGAAAGGCGTACGGTTTTGGAACATACACTGGATAAGGCTTGTCTACTGGAACTTCGACTTTTACCGGAAACTTCTTCTCAACATAGAATGGCACTTTTTTCTCAACAGGGAATGGGATCTTTACAGGTCGTGGTACGTCGACGTACTCCTTCACTGGAAAGTAAATTTTTTTTTCGACGGGATATGGTACTTGCTTCTCTACGTAGAATGGCACAGATTTGGTCACTTTCACTGGTACAGGGTTGTCAACTGGTATGCGAACAGGTACCGGTATATTCTTATAAATTGGGTACGGATGCGGTACCGGTACCCTTATTGGTACTGCTACCTTATGTTCGATATGAACTGGATACGGTCTAGGTACTTCGACGGGTACCGGTCTATTTACTGGGACCTGTACCGGGTATGGTAGACGTTTCTCGACGGTCAATGGTACTGGATAAGGTACTTCTTCTGTCACTACGGGTCTGAACTGAGGATGACCATCGTTGTTGAAGATCCCTCGCTTTTCCTCTTCATCAGATTGCTCTCCGAACACAGCTCCTGCCAGGAGTACGATCAACAAGCACCTCCTCATCTCGAAGCTACACCTCACTAACTGTTCGTTCACGGACCGCTCTCCTCTTTATATACAGGCCTATTGTATATACTATTATATAAGCGTGATATGGACCATGTTACTACATCCATTCAATATAGCCATCAATGAAACAGCGTAGTCATGATCTATCACAATTTTCTTTTATTTTCCGTATTCGATATTAAAAAAATATTCTACATTTCATAGCCTGAGTTACTAAAGTAACATTTTACTACTAATGTAGAAAACCTTACATAATTGGTATGAAACAACCAAATTCTATTGATTACGATTTTATTTTCATTAAAATTAAAAGGGATGAATTTATTTATGATGGTTCTCCCCCTTTCTCCTCTTCTTTATTATCTTTTAACTTGAGTCAAAAAAAGCGATAACTCTGAGATCTGAGTCTTTCTGTGGAGGAAGCAAAATTATCGATGAAGATCCTAAGTCCTCCGTAGGATTAATGAATCTTTCTGTAGAAAGACCGCTTTCGTCTATAACTAAATGAATGCCCAAAAACTATTCTCAAAAATTTATAATAGTTCTAATAATTTATTCTTTTGCAATGGTAGTTTATTTTGTCATCTGTTGATGAGAGGATCAGTAGTACCAATAATTGTCTAGAAAATTTGTATCTATTCACATTCAAACCATTGGTTTTCCATTCTTTATAAATTTATTTTTGATATAATTATAACATTTTGTAATATCGGTAGGATATTATAATGACTGTTATTTTATTTTAATATAACTATTATTAATACTATTACCGAGTGATGCTCTTCCTCTAGTAGCCTTAGTGACTTCCGGGCAGATTGGTTTCGGTACATTGGCTTAGCTAGGACGCCGGAACTAGAAAAGTACCCCTCCTAGAAAACTAACTTAAACTAGGGAACAAAAATATTTTTCATTTAAAGTCACATCAGGTAAGGTTGAAATCTTTTCTAAAACTATATTTTAGACATTAGGGGTAAACATAAACTCTAATTCATTAGTCTAAGTACTTGGAATGCTATCGGTCTATTTACTGTAACTTTTACCATGTAGAGTATATAAACTAAAACAAAATATTTTAATATTCAAAAGGGGACAACAATTAGATCTGACAAAGCTATTCTGATGATAGGAAATTGAAGCCTACATTAACAAGACTAGTTAAATAAAATAATAACAACCAGGGGAAATTTATTTGTCAACTAACATATTTTTACAATTTTATCTGATTTCGAAGTAATTTGAAACACTTTTCGTTATCGGGAGATGTAGTAGAATTTCGACTAACACATTTATTTGTAACACATTCATTTAAATTCTCTAATAAATAACTCAATAGTCAACTAAATAACTCAAACTTCCGACATGTATTTATAATATTTTTTTTTTATTCTTTACCATTTAGGTGTTACAGGTGTTTTCGTCAGTTGTATAATACAAGTGGCTGTACACCACTGCTGCAAGTAGATCAATTTACATAATTATGGTCTGTGTACAATTCTACTTCTCATTCTTCAGCCACCGTCCTGTTCTTCTTCTACGACCATCCTTTAGCTGATTCCCTTCGACGGTGTGTTGGGCCCAGTTAGACCCTCAGTGTTTCATAGGACGTCGATATTTTTGCATACTTGAAAGGCTTCGTTCTAATACTACAATGTCCCGTTAAGATTTGTAAGCCCAAAAACTCCCGTGGCTTTTGTAGGTGAGATCCGACGATGAGGGAAGCACTTAGTCTAGCACTTATTCGTGGTTGTCACCCACCACAGATTCTCATCAAAGCTCATCCTTAGACCCGCGCCGCTTAATGAGACACTTTATGGTATTTTTATTGAAATCGTGCCTATACTTCGGATCGTCGCAAACCTGGTCAAATGTGTGCCCGAGGGACTCCTATTCCACGCTTTAGACCCATATAAATGGCGATGCTTGTATCTGAGGCCCCAAAATGCGCATCCAATACGACCCTATTAAGCGCTAGACTCAACCTACTTCTCAAATGGTCCAAGTGATGGGTGACGCTGAAATCTCTCCCAGTACTAGTTTCAAGGTACTTATTCTTGATCTTTGCATGGTCATAGTTATAGTCTTATTATAATGAAACCTATCAGTTTTGCCTGATGTCTTGGATTTCGCCACCTTCAACTTCTTTCTCGTTTACAACTCTACGACCAGGTTGGCTTAACGTCCAGCTTCATCGTTTAATCGGGCTCTTCAATAGGGTACTACAATAGTTAGGTCTTCTATGTTAGCCATAACGCTTCCCAGCTCACCTAGCAGCACACCCAGCAACTTCCACTAGGCAGGACCAACGATAGACCCTGAGGACAGCCTCGCTTCGCAGTTTCTTCTACCTCATAGAAGCTACCTTGAATTTTCAATGTCCCGTTCTGGAGGTAGCTTCTAACCTTGTTAAGCAGCTTCTACAGCACACTCGACCACCGTACACAGCTGTTGAAGACGTTGTTTATTTCGAAAAATATAAACATAACATACTTCTCCGCTCTCTCCTCAAAGTCGCTTCGCACTCTTAGCAGTGCATCTACGGTTCCTCTACCTTGCGGAATAGATTGGGTCGGTCAAACCATTCATAATTAACGGCCAGACTGATTTTCATGATATTTGATTTATTGGACTTGTCTCGTCCCATGTAATAGCAAAATAAATATTAAAACGTGGGAATATGAGGAAGGGTATGGGTTGGTAGTTATATACTTGTTACCATTTTATCCGATTTTGAAAAAATTAAATTTTGAAACATTTGCTTTTAACTCTCCCATTTATTTAATCCTATCACTGTCATTGTTTGTTTGTTTAACGTCCATTTTTCTGCTACTAAAGCTAATCGGACGATGCTGCAGTGATAGTCCTAAATTTCGCCTATCCAGGTATAATTAGGATAGGGATCTTTAACGAGTACATGACATCGTACAGGCACGGGACCTCCATTTTACGTCCTATCCGAGGGACGGCTTAGCTAAGGATTTTTTCTTCCTTTAAAAAATCCTATGGCCACTACGGGACGCGGACCAGGGACCTTTATTATTGTACGTTGCCATGCTACCTACTAACTACACTACAGGTAGCACTGTCCATTAAATCCACTTCGGTTTCCAATCAAAAGTCCCTACCATCTCCACCGTATACCACATCTATTTCGGTTTTTCTCTAAAATGTCACTGAGACACCTTGTCGTCTCAGGCACATTAATAAAACTTCCTTGTACTTTATGCTTGTACTTTATAAAACAATACATTCATACGTTTTCTCCTGTATATATATAACTGCAAAAATATTACTGTTAACATCCTTATTCAACGTTGAATGTAATATGCATGTTGAACCTTTAATATGTTATATGATTTATACTTAAGTTTGAGACTAATGGAATGGAAAAACAAAAAAAAAAAAAGTATTTGAAAAACCAGTTGACAGAAGTGAGATGTATACATCTTTAGATATATACGGCTGTCAACAATCATTTAGTTCATTTATTTATTTCGCTAGTTTGAGTTATTTATTTGAGCATTAGTTTTCGAATACATTACGCATTCAGCTGAGATACGGCCTATTTTCTATTTCAAACTGTTAGAACGTTAGTCCTAAGAGCTGCTGGATGTGTCGAAAGGTTGGAGGTGGCCCCATCTCAGTTTGTCAAATGTCAGCAATAACTTAGCAAAACTTTTTGTCTATTAGTGAAATGGTTCCCTTGGACAAAACTACATTATCACAGTACTCCGCAGGAATAGCTTGATTCATAGTGACATTGTGCGCATATAAATATACCTAGTATTTCGGGTTCACCGTTCTCAATCTGAAAAAATATTTTTTTCTGTAATCGTTGAATAATGGTAACATTACTAAACTGAAATGAGTGAAGAAAGTGAAACATTTTGCAATAGAGTGAAGAAAGTGATTACTTTCTTCACAAGTGAAGAAAGTGAATTGCCATCTTAATTAATAATAAGTATAAATTAAAAAATAATTTGAAGTTGGAAATTAAATGCTTTTAAATGTTTCTTAACATTGTAAGAATTTATTTTAACAAAATAAATTGAAATGTGAATGAATTATTGGTGGAAATAATCAATATATTTTAAAATTTAAATATAATAATAATTACCTTCCTTGTTTATAACCTGCACTTGTTTATAACTGCACTACTTCACAACCATGCTTATAACCTACCAACAACATACCATAATCTTCACAACATCCTAATTTTGTTCATATTCTGGTTAGATCTGATCATGTATTACACGATTACAGAAAAAATTTAATAATGAATATATGTACCTACGCTGAAAATAGTTATTTATTATACAAGTGAAAAAAGTAGAATTTACAACTCTCGTGAAATTACCACACTCGCTTCGCTCGTGTGGGTAAACGTTTCACTCGAGTTGTAAAATCATCTACTTTCGTCACTTGTATAATAAATAACTATTTTCAGCGTAGGTACATATATTCATTATGACAATTATCTAAGATTATTAATAAAATTGCCGATACTGAAAATTGAGTCAACCTTTAATCGAACATCTAAAGTTTATTACTGTAGATTAGAATGGAATTGTAAATTCTTAGTTGTTTGTTTTTTCGTTACTTATAATGGTAATTGATTGAAAGTATTCATCATGATATTTAAATCCATAGTGGACAACTTCATTTAATGAAAATAAAAATTGGATATACTGTTGTTGTGTTATGGTTAAAAACGAAAAAACATTATGTTTTTTACTTCGACCTTACTTCATTTAGGTAAGTATGTGCTTATAAAATTCATTTAAAGTAAAGTTTGATATCAAGTCACTGTAACAGTTAGTGTTTTAATATGCGAATGTTATTGCTAGACAATTTAGTAGTTAATGTGTAAATGCTTAGTTCGGAAATATGCTCTTATTTTATATGATGAACAACTGAAATGATTCAAATGCATGAAATAGTGAGCCTCCAATTGGAAATAAATTCTGATTACAATTTTAATGACCATTTTTGGAATAAATAACTGTTTAAAAGGTTTCATGAACTCTTATAGAATAATGTCATAATAATTAAGTATCTATAAATAAATCTAATGTATGTTTATATATGAATAAAAAATGTACTTACTTTTGAATTTTTTTTTTTTTTTCTGTCAACAAACTTCGACGATCAGCTAATGTGCGTTGAGCTAATCAAATAAGGACATGTTAGGCGTTGGAAAGAAATGGCACCCAGCAGTACCTTTTCACTGGCTTGTTTCAGTTAATCTGGATTTTCACCGACGATCTCTCATCCAGCGCCTCTTTAATCTCCTATGTATTTGAATATGAGTTGTTACCATGTCTCTTATCAGTCGATTAAAATGACGGAGTAAGTGAGAATGGAAACTTTTGTAAAGTGTCTTTATATGTTGTTCTGCTGTTTGTGTCTGTAAGTTAGTGTGTAGGGTATTGTTTGACACGTACCATAGTGCTTTTAATATGAGTCTTAACATTTTTGATTGGAAGGTTTGAAGTCTTTATAAGTGGGTCTTTTTGGCGGTACCGTATATATGTGAAGAGTATGTCCATATTGGTTTCAGAAAATACAAATATGTATTTAATTTTTGTCTCAGTCTTAGTTTTGAAGCGTTAAAAAAAAAAGTGAGTTTGTAGGTTTTCGTTTGGTAACGGTTTTTCGTTTCATCTTAACATAAAATGCATCAAAATATAATGCCTAAAATAAGAATTACTAAATAAGTTACAACTGGTATCGAAATTCAAAGACTTTTTAGAGGTTATTAATTAATCTTAATTTGTTTGATAATAAATTTGTAGACCTTTGGTCTCTAAATTTTTACTTTCACTTACCTATATATGAAATATATAGTAAGTGGAAGTATTGCGATCGTGAAAAATTTCGACTTCCGGTTTTCAACGGAAATACACGTTTTGGGGTCCCCTGAGTCCAATTAACCAAGTCCCGCGAAATGGTCTGTGTGTGTGTGTGTGTGTGTGTGTGTGTGTGTGTGTGTGTGTGTGTGTGTGTGTGTGTGTGTGTGTGTGTGTGTGTGTGTGTGTGTGTGTGTGTGTGTGTGTGTGTGTGTGTGTGTGTGTGTGTGTGTGTGTGTGTGTGTGTGAACAGACTAGCTCAAAAACTATAAACCGTGTGAACCTAAGATTGGGTATTTAGTGTATGTATATGCCCGCGATGTGACAGCTAAAATTTCATCAAAATTGTTCAAAGGGAGGGGGTACTTTATTTAATAACTTTTTAAGTTTTTTTCGATTTTCTCAAAAACGGCTCTAACGATTTTGATAAAACTGAGTATTTGATCTATTTATATGCCCGAGATATGACTGTAAAAATTTCATCAAAATTGATCAACCGGAGGGGGGACTTTACTTAATAAATTTTTTATCATTTTCACGTGTTTTTTTTATTTACTCAAAAACGGTTTTGACGATTTTGATCAAACTGGGTATTTGATGTATGTATATGCCAAAGATGCGATAGCCATCATTTCATCAAAATTGATCAACCGGAGGGGGGACTTTACTTAATAAATTTTGTATCAATTTCACGTGTTTTTTTAATTTACTCAAAAACGGCTTTCACGATTTTGATCAAACTAGGTACTTATGTATGTATATGCCAAAGATGTGATAGCCAACATTACATCAAGATTGATCAACCGAAGGGGACACTTTAGTTCATAACTTTTTTTCTAATTTTTAGATTATCTCAAAAACAGCTTTAACGATTTTCTTCATATTCGTCATGTTTAATGAAAATTGAGTGTTATTTAATATCAGGTAAGCGTTATCATTATTAAAATATTCTGAGGGGTTTATAGAGCAAATGAAAACAAAAATAAGAAATGAATGTGGAAAATGTGTAACTTTGAGAAGTGGCATTAACAAAACGCATTAATTTCTTATCTAAGTAAGTTGGTAAGTGAAAGTTGTGTGTTGCGCGCACGCACCAGATTTTTTACCTATTATTTTAATAAAAATTTTGAACGTTTAAATATTTCTTGTTTTATTAGGCCTAATTAAGCCTTATGTCTCTTATTTTTAATTGCAAATAAAACTTTCACAATTCGTCATAATGGAAAAAAAAGTATCAATTGGTACATGTCTTGCTAATGATAAAATATTTTGTTGAGACAATAAAAATGAGACAAAAAAAGTAAAAATAGAGTTTCAATCTCCTGGAATACCTGTTTGAAAACAGATTCCAACTCAAAAAGAAAACTATAAGAATTAATCACTTAAACTTTGATTAAATAAAAATGGGAAAAATATCACTTACACTCCCTCTCTTCCAACTTTATTGTTTATCATTTGGTGATAGAATAACTGCTCATGGTTTAGAAATCGTTCGTATGAAATTTTCTTATGATGGGGAGACATATCAAATAAATTACTGGAAGTTCATTGCTTGAGCTCTTTAAATAATTATATATTTTGTTTCTTACATAATTTCTGTTGAAGAATCTCAGAATTGTAATAATGTTGCTTTTCTCTTATTTCGAAATCTATTATGGTTTTGGATTCAATTAGTTATATAGTACAAATTTGTATTGATTCAGCTATACTGCGTCACTGAGCAGGCAAAAGAGAGATATTTTTCCGACAGAGCACCGATGCGTGCCGATACTAGTGCAATTTCACGCCACCGTAACAAGGCTTTTCTCTTCCGGCTAAAAGGTTCCTGGCTGTTGTTAAATCTCGCGATTGTCGACATGAGCAATTTTCAATGTTTCACTTAAGGTGCACGTTAGCGTTTTTGGTTGGATTATTTTTTATGTGGTATATACTGTATTTTTTTTAGGTTTACTGAGTTCTTTGGTCTTGAGGTAGGGTAAAAAATCCCCCCTTCCAAAAAAACTAACTTGAAACAACCTGATGAGCAAGAACAATTATTTGTTCAACTTAAATATTGCATTTAAATCATTTAGTCAAGAAAATACAGATTGATGAATATTTTATAAATATATCACCCTACGTAGTTTTGACAAGGTGTCCTACTATACTTTAATTAAAAATTAAGTGATTTGTGAAACTGATTTTTGTTGGTTAATAATGGAATTCATTAGTTCTGGCCTCATCGCAATACATGTCATTTATTGAATATATGAAAATTGTAAATTATTTATTTATAGGTAAATAAATATATGAAGGAAAAACGTTTATATTTGATTTTATATAAAAGTAGGTTGAAGTACCTACAAATAAAATATAACCACAGGCAAAATATGTAAATATGGAGATGAATTTATTCTTTTATCCGAGTGAGAAGCACTAAAAATAACATTCTCACCAAAAAATTCAGTTACAACTTGGTAAGGAAGCGAGCACTGTTGGTTGTTCTTTTGGAAATAGTAAACGAACAGAATATTTCCAAATTTTGAAACCCTACCTGTATCTACTTAATTGGTTATAACTTAAATTTACTTAGCACTACTGATTAAAAGTTGTTCGTGATTTCAACCTTGAAATTAATGAGAACTAAGTGCGATATGCAACCGGAAAATGGATATAATTGTTGCCGGTATAACTAGATTAATTAAACTGGTTATAAAAAGATTTTAAAATTTTCAGAATTTAAAAAGATTTTAAAATTTTCAGATTGAATATGATAGTTAAAGAATTATTAACTATTCAACTGATATTCAATCTGAAAATCAGTTTTCAAGGCCGTACTATTTTATTTTTTCTATTCATTTATTAATTTTACTATTTATTAATAAATATTATTCAAATCCATATCAGTGTTTGAATAATTTTAATGATAATTCATTTTTTTGCCTGTAGCGCTTTACAATATAGTTTTCTCCATCTTGTTAATATATTTGAGATCTTCACATAAGTGCAAAACAGTTAATCAAAAGTTGAAATTAATTTTCGAATATTCAATGTTTAGCATCTCCTTTAGAGTAATTTATTTTGTTTTTTTTTTGTATTTAAACGTATATTCTCCTCCACAATATTGTTGCAAGATAATGAATGCTTCTTTTTCTGTTTTTCACAAATAAATAACAAGACGTATGTGATTTGCAATTCAGATGTCAGAGAATGCGATGAAGTAAGGAAGAATAGTTTTGAAAGACCGAGAGATCTCTGCAAGATATCACTAACTGCCCAAGGCAAGGGGATGCAACGGTTCGAACCGTTATCGAATATGTGTTTACGTAGCAGCAAACAACTTGTTTAACTTGTTTTAGCATCTTTAAATTGGACGGGACATTCATCCTAACTATTGTCCAGTATAATATTCAAAGTTAATTTTTATGCCTATTTTAATACATGTGAAAGTTTAAAAAATATGTCTCCCCTAAAAACATTTGTAATAGTTTTAAATTATACTTTAAAAAATCTAACGTGATCATGATATTTGTTCTAAAGTAGACGAAGTTGAAAAAAAGCACCATAAGTGCTAAACAGGAATGAAAGTCATGCACAGCTATATGAATAATTTTAATAATTTAATAATTTAATAATTTTAATAATTTATTTAACTGAAACTAACATAAGTAATTATTTAAAAATTTGAAGTTTAAAATATAAAGTTAGTTTTATACAATTATTTAATTGAGATTAACTTAAGTTATTGATTGGAAATTTGGAGTTGAAATTTTAAAGTTAGTTTTATAAAATTATTTAATTGATATTAATTTGAATTAGTGTTTATAAATATTAGTTTTGTAAAATAGGTTGATTAAGATTAAATTCATCAGTTTATAAAATTATAAGTTAAGTTAAGCGTCGTTATTTACTTGAATTGCTATGTCAATAAAATTTATAATTATTGCCATTTAAAATCGAATGATATTTTTTCTTATTTCAGAAAGTAATTTATTTTGGATTAGTTATTATTTACTATCAGTTACATATTCATTAATATAATTAATGTATAATTATTAATTGCTATTATTGATACAATTAATGTAATAAGGTAAGGTAGTGTTGGAAACAAAAGAATCTGGCAAATTTAATTTTAAACGTCACCAGCGCTAGTGAGCTCCTGGCCTCTAACTAAGAGTCAACTCATTTAATGATAATTCAAAAAGAATTACCAACTATAAATATTGATAACTTCATTGAACTATACCTTTTTTATAGTAGATAAATTGTTTACTACTTTTCATGTAAACATAGAAATTAATTACTCATATTATCATATCATATTAACTTGGACTGCATATTTCAAATTATTAGAATTATCATTTCAAAAAATTCTGGTTCTGATTATGATGTGATCAATTACATTTTCGTGAACATGATTATGTAATTTGAAACATATATTTTCGCATACGAAAACGTTCCAAAATCTTTTGATAGTGAGGGCTGTACTAAAAAACTATGTTCATTATTTTTAGTATATTCTGATCTAGAAGCAAATTTAAGATGATAGAATAAAATAGATCAGGAACTTAAGCTTGCCATTAAATAAATTTCGAATACCTACACGATTGGCATGCATTGAGTTTCAGATTATATAGAAAGGTGTAAAACATATAACAATGTAACAACACAAGAAATATGATATAAATAATTATAGCAAAAACAAAAACAACAGATTTTTAAGGAAATATGCACTTTATTTACATATAAATTAACTTTCGACTTACATTATCAATAATTATGCCAGTTAGAAATGTCCAAAGCCACCATGTCCATAACCACCATGACCGTAACCACCATGTCCGTAGCCTCCATGTCCGTAGCCAAATCCTCCAAATCCATGCTCGTATCCTCCAAATTTGTGACCGCCATAGACAGGAACAGGTACCGGTTCTTTCACTGGTACAGGTACTGGCCTCGGTACTTCCACAGGCACAGGTTCATGGACAGGAACCGGTACTTTTACTGGAACTGGTACTGGATTATGTACTGGAACTGCTACAGGTCTTTCTACTGGAACCGGGATAGGTCTCGGAATGTGAACGGGGTACGGCCTATCAACAGGTACGTTCACCGGGAAGGGTACGGGCCTATCTACGGGAACAGGAACAGGCCGGTCTACCGGAACCTGCACTGGGTATGGTCTCGGGACATCGACAGGTACTTTGATATGCACTGGATAAGGCCTATCAACAGGTACAGGCACGGGACGATCCACTGGAACTGGAACTGGTTTCGCTACGGGTACAGGTATCGGTCGGTCAACTGGGACTCTTACGGGAACTGGTATTGGCCTCTCTACTGGATATGGATGTGGCACTGATACCCTCACTGGTATAGGCACCGGCCTGTCCACGTGCACCGGATACGGTTGTGGTACTCTTACCGGCACAGGGCGGTCCACTGGAATATGCACGGGATATGGTATCTTTCTGTCTACAGGTACTGGAATAGGCACTGGAATCTCTCTTGTCAGTGTCACTGGACCTCCGTGACCATAACCTCCTCCATAATGTCCTCCATACAGATGTCCACCGAACCCAGGTCCACCGTAAAAATGTCCACCGTAACCGTGACCTGCGTGGAGGTGTCCACTAAAACCATGGCCCCCAAATCCATGCCCACCATATCCTCCGTATCCACCATGTCCGTAGCCATAGCCACCGTGCCCGAACCCTTCACCGTGTCCTAAGCCGTCGCCGAAACCTGCATCTCTTTTTCCGGTGTTCCTGGTGTCTGTTTTGTTGTCCTCTTTGGCTGATACTCCTCCTGCTAGTAACACCAACCACACAAACAACTGCATGACTGTCATCCTCTAGTGACCGCCATAAGGTATATATACCTCATGCAGCAGAGCGGACAAGCGTGACATTACGAAGGTAGTAGTAACACACCACTGTAATGGCCAGTTCTGAAGTCCGTCACCGCCCACTGATCCTGTCTTACGTCAGCTGTTGAGCAAGGAAACTGTAATGGATTACTTTCTAATATACTCGTAATTAGTTTTTAATAGATAGCAATTGAGGAGTTTCTTTTTCCTCATAAAAAGTATTCAATGAAACATGGAAAGTCTTTAAGAAATTCTGCCTAAACCCATGGAACATTATCCATATCTGGTCCAGTTCCATTTGAAATTACCAGGAGTTTATTATTTTGATTAGAAATATCAACATTCATTTGGCGATTTATAATATAGATATGCAAGTTTATAATCTGTAATATATTGATGATTTATGGACTTCTGATAAATTTCCACAAGATGTTTATAAGATTAATCTTATAAGCCTAGACTTCACTGTCGTGTTTCAACACTGTCTTTTATTATATACTGCTGCGAAAAAATATAAGAAATAAAAGCTCTATTTGCCATGATTGATATCCAAGTTGTGTACATCATCAGCTACATCCAAAATTTTAAAAATACTTAGTTTAAGGATGAAGGTCTTGTTTAGCGTTTCCTCTTTTTTTTCGTAAATATCACTTAGAGGCTAATGCGCCTTGTTATATTTTCGTAATACATATATACTGAATAAGGTTTATAGATATTGTTCATTATCTTGATAAGGATTTCTATACTTTACATCAATCGAATTATAAAGTACAAGCAATCACTCAATGAATGCTGTAGGCTATCATTCATAATGGAAGTTGCCAAGTTCACTTATCAACCGTTTGATATATTTTTTATTATACCCATTTACGAAGACCAATCTTACATAACTGCACACCACTAACTTTATTTATTTTTATTTGGAAATATAATCAAATATTTATATACACATTACTTATAAAAAAAAAAAAAAAATATATAACTGTGGATAAGGGCGACCAATTAAGTCTCAACACTGTTTTTCTTTAGAGCTTTATTATTGCATACGTTTCGGCCAGTTCGGCCATCTTCAGTGCTGTAAGTCAATATAATACAAATTATTTTTTTAAATTCACATATTTGCAAACAATTATCTATTATTCTGATAACAATTCATTTAAAAACAATAACAATTAAATTCTCTCATAACTTACTACTAAGTCAACAATGAAATTAATAAATTATTAACAATTACCTAAATTTGATTGATAAAAATAGTCTTCTAAAAATCCACCTTTAGTGGTTAGTCAATTAATAATTAAAATAAATAGGTGTTTGCTACCCTATATCTATAAATAAAAACCTATATCTAGAGGGGATAAAACTGATATGTGAAAATGGGATATTCAGTTATAAAGGAGAATTGTTTAGACAACTTTTGGGACTGCCAATGGGGGGTGTAATGTCAGTAGTGCTGTCTGGGTTAGTGATAAACGTTTTAATTAAAGAAGCAATAATAAAATCAGGGATAAAGCCCAAAATAATAATGAAGTATATAGATGATATATTCTGTATTATAAATAAAAATAGCACAAAGAAATTCTTAGAGGCATTAAATGGATATCACAAAAAGCTGAAATTCACGATGGAGGTAGAACAAAAAGGCAAAATCAGGTTTCTAGATATAAACATAGTCAGGATCAATAATAAAATTTACACCGAGTGGACTAAGAAACAAACCACCAGTAACATCATCCTAAATTATCTATCGTTACATCCACACCACATGAAAGTAAATGTGATGAATAACATTATTAATAAGGCCATAAAAGTAACAGACGAAATATTTTTAAGTAATATAAAAACCAAAATATTTCAATTATTCATGGATAACTTTTATCCCAAAAATATAATAGAAAAGGCATGGGCGAAAAATATCAATCTAATAATTAATAAAAGCGTGAAAAAGAAAAGTACCCAAATAGAAAAAAGAAAAATAATAATAAAAAAATATGTTAAATTAACATACATCAAAGGATTGGCAGAAAATATTCAAAAAACCTTCAAGGAATATGATGTAGAAGATTACAACTTTGCATTCAGACCCACAAATAAAGTTAAAAACACATACAATAACTTAAAGGACATAATTAATAAGGATTTGCAATCAAACATAGTCTATAAAATAGATTGTCTCAGATGCCCGGCGACATACATAGGAGAAACCAAACAATATTTAAAAGACCGAATTTATCAACACAAAAATGATTGTAAAAATGGCCAAAAAAATATTAACAAATCTGCATTAGCCAAACATGCAGGAGAACTCAACCATGAATTTTATTTTGAAAATGTGCAGATCTTAAACAAGGAAGAAAACAGTACAAGAAGAAAACTGCTGGAGGCAATTCACATTTCTGAAAATATAAAAAATGCCATAAATTTCAAAACAGATTCGAGAAATATTAATCAGTTGTATGGAGAAATACTGGAAAAAATTAACAAATAAGATAGGGAAAGAGAGAAAGGGGAGAAAAAGGAGAATAGGACACGATTTGGAAATAATGTAATGTGTGTGAGTGTCTATGTATGTATGTATTTTTTTTTTTTTTTTTTTTTTTATGTTTTTTTTTTTTTTTTTTTTTTTTTTTTTTTTTTTTTTTTTTTTTTTTTTTTTTTTTTTTTTTTTTTTTTTTTTTTTTTTTTTTTTTTTTTTTTTTTTTTTTTTTTTTTTTTTCAAAACAGAAATGATTGGTTTGCAGTGTGGAGTCCATTTTCCCTTAATCCTCCCTGAACTTTGAACATTTGACAATATAAAACAGGTAGTTGGACAAGGGTAGCAAACACCTATTTATTTTAATTATTAATTGACTAACCACTAAAGGTGGATTTTTAGAAGACTATTTTTATCAATCAAATTTAGGTAATTGTTAATAATTTATTAATTTCATTGTTGACTTAGTAGTAAGTTATGAGAGAATTTAATTGTTATTGTTTTTAAATGAATTGTTATCAGAATAATAGATAATTGTTTGCAAATATGTGAATTTAAAAAAATAATTTGTATTATATTGACTTACAGCACTGAAGATGGCCGAACTGGCCGAAACGTATGCAATAATAAAGCTCTAAAGAAAAACAGTGTTGAGACTTAATTGGTCGCCCTTATCCACAGTTATAAATTGAATAGTCTCAAGAAGTAGGAAAAAATTAAGAACTAAAAAAAAAAATGTTATGCTGAAGTCGGGTTTGTTTTGATTAATATTGGGGTATCCAAAAGAAAATAAGGTTCTTTTTTACTTTAATACCTATCGGCTTATAAATTATAAATACTAGTATATACAATAATTTCATTTGCATTCATCGTATTTAAAATACAGCCTCCATCATCCAGAAGCAATTTTTCAATATTGAAATAGACACGAAAGCTAACCCCATTATTGACTCTGTATGGTTCTCTTCGTTTTCTTCGGTCTGATGATAAATATTTTAGAAAAACAGAAGTTGGATCTTGGCTATTAGACTCAGTTGTAGATCAAACATTCACACGCGGTCATCAGTTTTTCCCTTAATGGTCTCGAATAACCCCGAGGACTTTAAAATATGTAAGGAAGAGGACATATTAGGAATGTCGATGTGGCCCTGTCCTTAGGGTCTGTATTAAATAATTCAACTTATGTACGAGGGGGTAATTTAGGGTAAGGTAGTTTACATAACGAAGCAATCATCTATAATTGATGTAAAATTGATATTATAGTTTTAGACTGTGGTCTGATCGGAGTGAATGAACCCACTCCGATCAGACCAGAGGTAGTCCCAGGAGGGGGGGGGGGTATAGATTTTGGGTATAGACCCCACCCCCGAAATTTCGAGAACTATTCATTAGTGGAATACATACACGCTAATGTTCTCTTGTAATATAGTAATTTAATAAAGGCCCTTTTATTCTTGTAATTAAACAAATTTCAACCAATCAATATCCCCCTCCCGAAATTTTTTTCTGGGACCACTACCGGACCCGACCACGACGTTCTGGTCAAATATAGATTGCACTAGCCTATGTGAGGATGTAATTAAAAATATTTGTAATGAAAAGTATTTAGCATCTTCGGTTAAAAAAATAAATTATAATGATTTATTATTCAGGGCATATATAACGAAGGTGCTTCCATGCAGGAACCCAATGCAAATAATGTAATACGAACATGGAATGAGATAAAAGAAAATAATATTAAAAAATCTAGGAATAGATGTTTTAAATGAGAAATAGAGTATGAAACTCTTAGAAAGGCATGTTTATTTGTCATATCATAAATTTGTGATTTTTGATGCTATGAAGGGTTCTGGCTTAGAACTAGATTTGGTTAGGTTTCCTTACCATTCATTTGGAACGAAATTATAACTGTATCGTTTTCATTGAAAAGGCGTAATCGATATTCTTTGAGATTTCCCATTTTTTTGCTTTTAGTGGTTGCTGAACATGGACCTGTTGAAAGGATCATATCGGTTGAAAGGGCATATATGCTGCCTTTTTTCCACGTTTTAACGTAGAAAGCAAAGAATATCATTTTAGTAGATAAGATGTGATTTCTGGAAGTTTTTTTTTTTAATTTGTGCTTTCTCCTGTATTTTGAATTTGTGTGATGGTGCCATTTTTGTTTTCGAAACGAAAAAATTGTACTCAACATCCCCATTTAACCATCCAAGTATAAGGTGAATTTTCATGACATGGATGGTTAGGTGTGGTTCGATCGGACACCACCCCCAAAAAATTTTTGTAAAAGAAAAACTAGAGAGAATGGAAACACTTTAAATCTTCAAAAATAGTATAGAGGTGTGTAGTAGTCAACTCTTTGTCTATAAGAAAGGTTGATTAATAGTCAGGATTTTCAGTTTGATCTTTTTTTATTATGAAAATCCATACGTATGGATCGAAACGTTGTCTTTCCATAATTCCATACATACACGCTAATGTTCTCTTGTAATATAGTAATTTAATAAAGTCCCTTTTATTCTTAGAATTAAACAAATTTCTAACCAATCAATATCCCCTTCCCAAATTTTTTTTCGAAATGGCTTTCCATAAAAAAAAAAAATCAAGATGAAAATCCTTATAATTTATGAATCTATTACAATAATATATTTTAGATAAGTAAAATATTTATTGTGAAAAAAATTTAATTATTAAAAAAAAATAAATATATCCATAGGCAATATTAAGGAACATTCATTAGGCACAAAACATTGGAACTTGGAACTTTTCAATTTTAAAAAATGAAATAATCTTATAAAAAAAAGTTTAGTTTTATTAAAGAATAAACACTTTTATAAGAATAAACGCCCCTTAAAGCACAAGTGGAGTAACTCCAATTTTTATGTTTTGAGATATTAAAGGGTTTGTTATGTTAAGACGTTTTTGTACTACCTGTTTCACCAGACCATAAATGAATGCACAAATATGGGAAACTAGGAGTTACACTGTTAGTGCATTAAACATAACACAGTTTTCCCTACACAGTACAATGTCTAACAAAAAATACAAAACGAAAATTGGATTTACACCACTTGTGATTTAAGTGGCTCAATTATTATTTAATATTTTAACTTAGATTATTGGTTACGTTTTTACCTACCAATTCATTGAAGGGTCTTCTATTAAATTTTATTGTTTTAAGGAAGTCTGGACACTACATTATATTTTTTTATAAATAAAAATAAATTAGGATAGAGTTCTTTCTCCCTTAAATAATAATCTCTGTGTTTGACGTCCATTAATCCAACTATTCATTCCTTTAATGAGTGGTACTGACAGATAATCGCTGAGATTTTCTGATCGTCCAAGAACTGTCCTAGAACCATGACCAACTACCGCAATGGTCTTTACATTCATATAAAGTTCTTACAATCGTATGAAGAGCAATATATAATGATTACTGTCAATTATAAAACTAGAACTGAGTTGATGAATGATATAATATATATACGTCTCGCTTAATAACGTTTTTAATGAACTGATGGATTTATGAGCTTGGAAAGAAATCTTGAAGACTCGGATCCTGCGAAAGAGTCCTGGCAAATGTGTCCTGTATCCTTAATCCTCTCCAACCCCCGGCAACTAATTTTCGAAATTAAAATTGTCAGGCCATCCGCATGCGAATGGAGTATTAATTCCGAGTTTTTTTTTTACCCCCGTGGGTTAATGTGCTAGGGGACTCGAATCCCTCCTATATTCGCCGTTGCTGCAGGCCGGTGAGTTCGTTAAATGGAGGGTGCGAATGTTAGGGACCGAATCTTGTTAACGAAATTAAAACTCTTTTCGGGGGGTAAAATATCCTTTCGAAGAGGCCTTTATTTGAATAATAATATCCTTCCGGACACATTATTAGGGAACGGGAGGAATAGTTTGGTAATAAATAGTTTTAGCCTGAAACACGAGAAAAATATTTTATAAGACATTGGGAGTTCACAATATTACAAAGTATCACTGATTAAAAAACAAAATCAAATTTGAAAATGATAATCTTCAGCTGTTTAAAATGACAATATATTATTTATAGCATTATTAATTAAATCTATTGAGTACTAATGTACCGTTATAAATCATTCCTTAATAAATACATATTCAGTTACAAATTGATTTTTTAAGATGCGCTGGACATACTACCAAATATTTTATTTATTCTTAATATTTTTATTTCAATTGAATTATTTTGATTTCTTATTGTATGTATGAATTCTGAATCGTTACTATTTTATGTGCCAAGTAATATTTAAACCGAGTATGATATTGCCCTTATTAACACAGCCTTATTTCCTGTTAAATTCCTTTTTATCTCCCGTTTTATCTTTGCCTCTGCTAAATAAGAGACCATTGCTTTGTGGGTCTGTCTATGGCAAAACAGACCTGATTTTTCATGTACTTGGTGCACTAACTTTTAAGGTTTTTTTTTTTTTTTTTTGGAATGGAACCTCCACTTATTGTAAAATATTTATCAAAAGGAAAAACTAAAAAGATATTAGAATGCTAAAAATGAGCATATTACAGAGACTTATCCTAAATCATAATGCAATGCACTTAAGTTTATTAAATCATGGGTTAAATTTGGCTGAACCGGATGAAATTTTGAGAACAGTTATTTTTAAAATTGGGTTACTAATCAAATAACGAATTTTCCCTGTAAAAATAAACAATGATAGTAATATAGTAATGTAGATAACAAGTAAATTATTACATTAATTATAACTTAGATGTAAATAATACATAAATTAATTATGATTAGTTATCTTAAAAAATCTTTAAAGAATGACTATGGGAATTAAATGAATAAATTTCCGGTAGTCAACTGAATCCCCACCTTTGAGCAGTGTCTAGTTTCCCCGATTTTTTCTCAGCAGTTTGGCGATATCAGGAGGTTCTTGGGTTCATTTAAGTACGCTGTGGTACGGACTTGGTAGCTCAGTTGCTTAGTCGCTTCAAGGTTGGTGCAGGAACCCGGGATCGAATCCCGGCCGTGGTCAATCTTTTCTCCTCAGATATTTTATTTAAAAAAATATATTTAAATATTAGCTGAATATAATGAATAGAAGATAGCATATTTCAAAGGCGAGTCAAAGAAATACGAGTTATTGTTCAGGTAAAAAAAAAACTTTTTAAATGGGAATGTTCTCAGTAATGCTACAAAATACGAAAGTGATAAAATATTATTTAATAGAATACTTTGAGTTTTCCTATCAATTCCTAAGATTATGGGAACTAATATAATAAATAAATATAAGAATAAATATAAGTTTGTGTTACTCATGTTTCAAATTTCCTAATTGTCATTGCGGTATTGGTTGTGCATATCGTCAGCTTGTTCCTTCCTGTCAGGGCTGAAGCCATTGCTACAGGCTCTACATCTAGAGCCACGCGAATTCTTCTTTTTCAACGGAATAAATTCACCGAGAGGACAGCTATTTACCGAACTACTCGACTGTATCTATTTGCGGGTAGCGCGGGTCCCCCAAGTGGGCGATGGTAGGCGACAGCTCAGGGTGGATCCTGGGACTATTTATTATGCTGTCGGTGGTGGGAGATTTATCAACAGCTCTAAATCACTTTCGTCCGTATCGAGGGAACTCCAAATTGGACTTCAATCACGCTCGCTCAGATATAAAATATTTTGACAACCTAACAGAATTTTTATCATTCACCGTCCCATTATATATATTTTTTTGAAATATGAATGTTCGAAATATAAAGGAAAGCCCGGGCTATCTTTCATCAAATTAAAGCCTGCGTGATTTTCAGGTATTGCCTCCGTGAAAGGAGGCATTTCTTTTAAGGGATATATGTGCCCAACAGATTGTCACGAACTTTTATTAACTATTTTTAGCGTCATATTAATGTAGCACAGCAATATCTAGTGTAGAAATAAATTTTTATAGCATCTGGCTCATTAACGTTTTTCATTATTCATATTCATACATCGATGACCGCCGATTCGACGAATGAATTATATATCCAGAAGAAGTTGGTGATTAGTGATATATGCTTTATTTGATAATAAGATGAAAATATAATGTTTGAGTTAGTTGATGCGAAATGATAAAATAAATACTATTCGAATATGAGAGTGAAATTTTTCGAAATAAAATGAAATACTAAAAATAGATATTGTAACGTAAAACACAAAACATTTGATTTAAAAGAGTTCTAGACTTTTTGTTGAAAGGATTACCTATTGTTCTAGTACATGTTCGAGAATCTTCTACGCTTGTCGGGAACCTTATAGAATGTTCTAATTTAGACTAAATATTAGAAGCGATGGACTGGAGTTTTAGTCTTTCTCTGAAGATGTGGTTACTTTTGTTACTGTGTCGTTGATAATTGTTTTTTTTATTACTTGAGTTTTTATTGTTTGTCTGACATTATGAATTATTATTGTCTAATAAAAATTATTTTAACCCACATAAGAGTTTTAATATCATAGAAAATTAATAAATAGATATAATATAACAGAACAAAATTGAAATATGGCTTATAGTACTTCTAATTATAGATGCTATAAACTCTGTCTTGAATGAAGATATTTTATCTTGAAACATAAATTTACATATGAGGCGTTTGGTTCCAAAACCAGTTACATCCATTTTTTTAAACAATTCTTTCTTCATTGTTTTCAAGTTTTTCATGTTTAAAAAAAATGTGTTCGATGCGTTAGTTTCAAAAACGCACCTTCGAAAATCAATACTAAAAAATTCCATTTCTTATCAAAAGCGGTTCCAATTGATCCTTTTTTGATTTATCTTGAAAAATTGTTGAAAATGGATGTAACTGAAAATGGTTTTGAAACCAAACGCCTCATATATAAGACAACCATTTGCATTTCCTAAATTAAATAGAAATAATGCAAAAATGAAAGATAAAAAATGAGGAGAGTGGGAAGGTTTTTAAAAAATTAATATAAGGAGTTAAGAATTATATACTGACCAGGAACCATGATTTCTTTCTTCGCTGCAATGATTCTTTTGTTACACTGAGATGTTGCTTAACTTTTAATAGACTCCTGTATCAAGCTAAAAGGGGAAGAACTAAGCTCGGGAGGAATCCCGGGCCAGATAGAAGGAAGCTAATGGGATATAAACAGAGTCTTATTGGTTAATTTTCTTCCCGTGACTTGAGCAAATTAGGGCCGCTACGGCCTCCATCTGTGTTATTCTCCTTTTATTTTCTTCCTTCGCGATATGGTTTATCCCGCTAGTCAAGGTTCCCCATTATTATACTGCACCGAAAATCCTTTGTATAATTAATGTAATGATTTGTATTTTAATTAGCGCCTTTTAACAATATCAAATTCCTCAATTATGTTTGCTTTTTCTGTAATAAACTAGCAACATTTTTAAGAAACTTATTTTCCCAATAGCTTTGTTAAGAAAGAATAATATTTAATTTATAAAGTGGAAGCAGGTCAATGGAACGAAATATTGATGTACAAACAAAATAATATTTTCCACTTCCTTACTTATTCTTACTTATTCGTTACTTGACGAAAACGATTGGTTTCCATGGTATGTATGGTATCTCCATGGTAATTGCAACTGTTTTACAATTTTATAATTTAAAAAAATTACAAACAAACTTTTTCGTTTTAAAATGGAAAACAAAGATTAATGTTTAGATTGAGACGACAGAGATGGCGAAGTGCGTGCTCCTCCATAAGATTATCGATCGAAAAAAAATGATGCAATTCTTAAAATTTATTGAATTGAATAATCGATTTATCTAATTTATTAATTATTGATATAAATAAATAAATTTTAACTGGCCCTACTTGAGAAGAAAACTTCGTTTTCTAAAAAATCCTCAAGCACCCAAAATTAAGGAAATTAGTTCCAATTTATCACTAGCCCTTATTATGAATGCATCCTATCGATTCATAATTACGATATATAAAAAAAACTACTTATATTAAACAAAATCAAACGAATCCCCGGAAAGTACGGAGCTCCATGAGTAAATTGGGCTGACCTATTCCTGATACAATACTTTATGAATTAATAACGATAGAACCTACTTTCTAGAAGAATAAAAATTAAAAAAAAAAACCTCATTGAGAAAAATAGTTTTGGGCTTACTTTCCGGTATATATTTTTTATCTAAGAAGGGAGGGTGGTAAGTGATAGTTGTGTGATGCACGTACCGCACCGCAATATTTATAATGAGGCAGTTATTTGTGTATTATGACCCTACAGCAATGGCTTAAGTTTTAATAGTACTTAGAACTTGAGGAATTCAGGACTTAATAGTTGGCATATAAAACTTTCAATGATACTGATAAATATGCAATAATTTATCACATGTATCAAGTTCATTGGATTATCTAGAATCATCGGATTTATCAAATTTAACGTAAAAAACGATACAAACACAATAGATCTATATTTTCCACTGTTGCTTTTTACATCTTCAGGAGGTAAACAAAATCGGGGATTTTGTGCGAAACTCTCCTTCGGTTACTGTCCTCTCGGGAAGGCTTATCTAGGTCAACCATGTTGAGCCCTAATCACATTTCAGTGAAAAGAGAGTATTTAGGAATAGTCCTCCACCGGCAACATAAAGGGCGCTAACCCCAGGGTGCAGGATTATTGGAACTGAAAGGGCCCTGATTGGAAAGTGGCTAAGGGCCCGCAACTCCTGCCCTTGCGGCGGAGGGAGAAATCCTCCTTGGGGTCCCTCACCTGCAGCGCTTCCCCCCCCACCCCACTCTTCGCTCTCATGAAATATGTAAATGACCCATCTGTCTCGGGGGAACTCCTCAAAAAGCCGCGAATAAATGAATAATTAGACCCAAGTGCGCCGATCCGAAGTGTACTGAGTTCTGGGTGTTGTAGTCAAGGGGGTTGCGGTTCAACGATTCCAGTTCATAGATTGGTGCGAACAGTTGGTAAGGAATGGAATTGGATGTTCTCAATATACAGAGAAGCGCTATAGTACTTAATTCTGAACATAGATTGCTCAACGCAGTACACACACGCCAGCCACATATCTCAAAAATCGGAAATTATTAGTTGCAGTACAGTATTCTTAATGCGCTGAAAGAGAAGGTTATTCTAGGATGATCGCCAATTTTTTAAGTGAATGAAAAAATCATCAAGGACCTAATTTAAAATATGAGTTCATAGCAACATTGGATATCGTCATTTGATGTTTAAGTAAACTCCATTTTCTTAATTAAAAATTTATAATTAAAAAATCCTCTGGTTCCCACATTTTACACATTCATTTACGTATTTTTATTTGTATTTGCTCTCTAAAGTACACTAAACTATTTGTATATATGATACTCCAACGCGACTGATTTTGTAATTCTCCATTTAGATGTTGAAAACTTCACTTAGTTACTATGAAAACTATAAACTAACAATAATTTCCATTTAATATGTATGTTTCGAAACACCTTGACAACTTTCTTTCCCATAAACAGATTGTCTTTAATTGTAAACATTGATCTATTAATACAAAGCCGTACTGCGCAAGCATGGGCTCAACGTGTTTTATGTATTGTCGGAATATTTCTCTTTTATTATCCTGTGTATATTTACTCGATTTTTTTCATATTTGGTCATTCCTTATTTTTAGGCATAACCAGAGATAGTTAATTTCTCCATATAAACAAAAACAAAGGAACTTGATAGGAAAACAAAAAAAGTCTCCTTCCCCATCTAAGCTCCCTCAGAACATAATGATAAAACTTACCTGATAGTAAAGAATACCTGATTATCATTAAACATAACGAATTTAATCAAAATCGTCAGAGCCGTCTTTCAGAAAATCGAAAAATAAGACAACGCAAAAATGAGACAAAATTTATTAAATAAAGTGCCCTTTCCATTTGACCAATTTTGATGAATTTTTTGCTGTCACATAGGGGGGTTAACACAAAATACCCACATTCAGATTCGTACGGTTCATGATTTTTGAGCTTGTCTGTTTACACACAGACCATTGTGCGGGACTTGGTTATTTGGACTCAAGGCACCTCAAAACGTGTATTTTTTTACGATTGCTATAGTCTCCCTTACTATATATTTTGTATAAGTAAGCTAAAGTAAAAATTGCCAAACAAAATCGCTTTTTATTAGTAAATAGTAAATAGTTTATTTGTGTCCCACATTGGGCCCCCACGTTGCCCTTTTCTGGATCTCCAGGTGATTCATTCAAGCAAAAGTTAGGATGTTTAAAAAGTGAATTCAATTATCATCGTTCGTGATGAAGAAACTACATGAATGGAAATACTAAATTTCATAAAAAAAAAAAAAAGAGTCAAGTAAAGGCTTATGTTAATTTAGTTATTTCAATCATGATTAAGAGATATTGTTTAGTAATTTGAGGAAATGATGTGAAATTCTTTTAATGCGAGTCTCGATGAGTTCCTCTTTAACGATGAAAATATTATTTATATAGTATTTCATTTTCACAATGTAGATAAAGAAGTTTTTATCTACAAATCTGGAAGTTACATTACATAAGAACACGTCTTTGGGATTTCTCTAAAGACTCTGTTAATATAGAAATCCAAGTTTTCCTTTTATTACAACTGGGATTTCTATAGTAACTAGTAGTTTCTAAAAGCTGTCCTTAAGCCACTAATTCCATTTCTACATTAAATTTTATTCCCTTTATAACAAAGAATGATAATATACGTATCCTGTCCCTTTCCTGAACTCAAAAAAAAAAAAAAAACTCGACAAGTACCAGTGATAAGGCGTGATTGAATGGCGCGGGGAAGTAACTAGACAAGTACCAAATATTTGTCGAGCCAATTAAACATATTTAGAAATGTGGTATGTAGCAATATTAATAATAATAGACATAATTTATTAAACGAGAAATCACAACAAAATGTTATACAGTATATAAATACTATACAATATATAATAATGTATAATATGTATTTATACTCTTAGCTATATTTGTAAATTATGTATTCTTAAAGCACAGAAAGAATAGTATATCCTTGTAATATTTAACTCAGGTCAAGCAACATGTTGATTTTATAGCAGGAAGCTCCTAAGTTTAAAGGGATCGTTTAAAATTTAAGCATTTTATATTACGTTTCAAAAATTTTCAGTTTATCAAAGCCATTTATTATAAATAACGATCTGATGCTTAGTAAAAAGTTAAGTCGTAAAATTAATATCAATTTTTAATATATTTTATTCTACTAATAGACTCTGAATTCACTCCTGATATATATTGTTTTGTGAGACAGGTATAAATTTATTGAAAGGCGTAAGATATATGTCCTTATTGACCATTATATCTCAAATATGACAATGATGTGAGGCCAAATATGGTATTATTTTATAAAATTGATTTCCGGAAAAGCCTTCGTACGTTCATATATACAAGTTTTTTTTTTTTTTTTTTTTTTTTTTTTTTTTTTTTTTTTTTTTTTTTTTTTTTCGGTTGGCGCATTAGGCCTAATGAGACCTTTGGCCGCGCAGTGTGGTCTTCTTACAGACATTTGTTTTGCTTGCGGGAGTACAGACAGCCTGGAGGGGGTAGCCCAAACCTCACGTTGCTGCAAGCCATGGTCACCATGGTGCAGCGGCAGACTGCCCGTATCTCCGTAACCAATCCCATTGGGGCCAATTTGGCAGTGTCCTTCCCACCGATGGCGTCAGCTCTCTCGGGTTCAAGGACAGTGACAAACTGGTCTAGGTCCAAGGATTATGGTAGCTCAGAGTCAGCAGGCCCCGAGGACCTATATTTCTTTCCCTGAAGCATACCGTCCCTGAACCAAACCTCCGGGCGGTTACTGACATCCTGGAAAACCACACCACGATTCTCGATGAGATACACGGGGAAGGTTCATCACTCCTACGCCCGGTCGGTGTGAGTCGCCTCCAGTAGGCTGACGAGCCTCACATACCCGGGGGTGGGGGTAGACTTGGACTGCGTGGCTTTTATTGGCGGGCGGTCACCCGAATGGAGCGGTCACCCATCCAAGTACTGACCACGATGGACGTTGCTTAACTTTGATTATCTATTGCAAGCGCCCTTGTCCACTCGGCCATCCCGGCCCCCTATACATATACAAGTACAATATGCATATATACAAGTACTTCCTGATAATAGTTCATTGACGTCGGATGTACACAAAAGACCTATCTTGGGGGCACGTACCGCCTTGGGCTTTTGGAGGAAGCCGGCAGCTTGGAGGCATCCGAATGCATGGAGGACCGCGCATCACTTCCTCTTCGGCGTACATCTGGAAGTCGCCACCCAGCTGGATATCGGCTCGGAGATGGTCACGAACCACGGTTTATCGCATGAGCCGCCTGTAATCCCCGGCTACTTCATCACCATTCCTGCCCTGAGGGTCCGATCGCGTCCTGATAGTCAACCGTGGAAATCTTAAGCACACGAGGCGAGACCTTAAAGGAGGGTTACCACACGCCTTGCTCAATAACGTCCATAAAGCTGTGGTTTCGGAACGTTCGGAGGTTTTTAACCGGCCATCGAGGAGGTAGTCGCCTGTGAAATGATCCCTTCCGGTAAGTGCCCTCACTCGTGAACAGCCTATGTTCTATAATGTGGGATAACGACATTCTGTCCACATACCTCTTTTTACACTCCTCCCTTACTGAACGTAGATAGGATTTTATTTAATGAAATTTGGTTTGGTTTGATTATCCAAACATTGGATAAGAATTGTCTTTTATTACGAATTCCAAAATGTAGTATATACTTTACAATTTGAAAGTTCAAATGTTATATCGAGACTATTAGCTCCATTCTACTTATTGGGCTTTGTTGTAAATTAATTAACAGAAATAAGATATATCGTAATTTCTTCATTATATAAAATAATTATTGTTCATAAAATTATAATCATACTATGTATCAATTATTTTTATGAATTAAGGAAGTTACTGAACAACGATATCATTAAGTCAAAAAGATCTGTTAGTTAAACCATGACGAGATGTGCCGATGAAACCACCTATCGAAATTATCAGATATTTTATAGAAATTTATTAAAACAAACAGTAATGACCATGTGTCTGTTGATGCAGCGTTAATTGTCGATGAGTAAATTTACACATTCAAGGTATTGCTTTGGTAAAGTGTTAAATTATCAAATGATCGATTTATAAATCTGCAAATTCATGTGCTAACAAATTAGGAATTTTTTTTTTTTTTCTTTTGGACTTAATACTCTCGACGCTTCAGCCACAGATATTAGAAAATAAACAATAACACAAAACAAACATACTTCCTCCGTATTAATTTTTTTTTTCTTTACCTACTCCTTCCTAGCATTTTCGTCTGAATGGGGTTTCAGCGGGTCGGAGTATGGGAGGTTAATGTGACGTATTAGAAGACCCAGTAGCGGGGACATGAGGTTCATATGGGCAATGCTTAATCCAACACATTAGCGTGCTTATAATTTTTTTACAGCCTCATAAAGTAGTTGATTATAGGTCTATACTTTTTTTTATATTATCTCCTCATTATGAAATCATTATTATAATCAACTCGATTATTTTCTAATAAATTTATCTCTTCCTTATTAAATTTATCTGTTCCTTATGTTTTATAACAAAGTCCTTCGCTCCCCTGATAAATGGAGGCTTAACTAGTGGAAAATAGGCAAATCTGATTTAAGCAGAATTGTAGAGACCCGCCATTAAGAGCTTCCGCGCGCGTATTGTGGGAACGTGCTCAAGTGTGTGTTCCTCAGGATCTCAAGAACAGGACTGGAGATGGCAGTCGTTAGCAGAAACAGTTTTGAAGGGTCGAACGCAAGAGGCAGCCTGCTTATCTTCCGATATCTCTCTTCGAGCACTTTCTAGGGATTCCACGATTCTACTCAATAGTTGAAGATAAAGAGATTATTTATTCCAAATCAATATTCTTTTATTGAAGAAAAAGAAAATATTGTACTAAGAAATGTTCATGAAAATCCGTTAACAGAACCGGAGCAAAGCATGGAACAGTTTTATCGTTACTGAATTTTCTAAAAGGCATAAGAAATTCTTTCTTGTTAACATAATCATTGGATATAAACGAGAGAAAATTGTAAACAGAACTCGAGCAGCTGAATATCACCAGCTCTACGCAACTCTGAACTATGATAATAAGTATTCTGATGACACTAAACATGTTTATTTCCTTAGATTAATATTACATTTGAGAGGAGAACTAAGCTTAAGTTAAGGCTGCATTTTGAAACAAACCTCTAGTTGGCCCTTCCTAATGATTCGCATGGAATATTGGATAGTGTTACAACGTTTTTTGGTAGTGAGTTGAGTTGGAAGAGAATAATGTTCATGAAGGTTATGAATTAACGTATAATGTTATAATACATATGTTAATTATCCGATTGATTCTCAAAGGGAACTAATCATATATATTATTTCTCAAGGACTTTCTTTTGTCGGTACGCCATAAATTCCTTAATACTTCATCAAATTTCACGAATGAGGCATCATTTTAAAGCTTCCCATAACCGCTACACTGGAAAAAAAAAATACGACCGTGGTTTCGTTGATGCGTGGTCATAAGGGCTTAAGTCACTATTTCAGCATTTGGAGGTAATGTCGTAATATTATAGCACGAAATCAGAGCCGCCGGTTGGTCTTAAGGTCTTAAGTCAAGCTATATTGTTTTATGATTAATTATAAAATCAAATATCAATAATTAGATTTTACATAATGTTTTGAACTTTGTTATTGCTCTCCTGAAAAATTCAAAATTTTGACTTAAGCCCTCATGACGGCGCATCAAAGAATTAATGTTATGGAAAGAATTTTTTTAAGAATAACTAAAATAATTTAAATTTGCTTGTCCAAGCTAATAAGTCAAAAACTAGCTGACCCGTGCGAAGCATTCGTACTCTCTTATCTACTTAAATCCAACTTTATTAAAGTACCTACGCGACGTATATTTAATATCGTATAGAGCATCGTCGTCATGAGCATAGGTGAGGGTTGAAGTAAAGAATACATTTGTTTAAATTGTAGATTATTTATTTTTTTAAACATAAGTTTAAGGTATTTACGTGTTTACTGGAACTCTTTAAATACTATACCTGAAGTTACGATATGGTTATCTGTGATTGTTTGTTGGTGGGTTTTTATAACACAGATATAGATGTCACTGAAGGAGCGCACCCTGAAAACGCCACATATTTACTCGTAATTACACATATCGGTTTCGCGGAAAGCGAGTGCGCTGATTCTACTGAATGAAATCGCATGTTTTTGGTTGTAACTCACAAACGACACCGACAATCGGAAAGGTGTATATAACCAAAAATGTTCGTCTCGACAAACTGAGAAAAATTACACCTTCGAAAAAGCCATGCGTCCATTTTCGCAGAGAATCGCAGTTTTTTTCGCTTACAGCAAAAACGAAGGGGTAAATCGAAAAAATGTGTATGACCGAAAATGTTTTCCTTTAAAACCTGAAAAGATTGACACCATTTAGAAAGCTCTAAGCCCTTATGACCGCTCTTCAAAGAATTAATTAATAGGTTTAAGCATTATTAACATACACTGTTAATTAAGCTTAAACTTAACATGAACTTAGACGTGACATCGTCAAACATTAGATGACACACTAGCGCTGTTATTCTCTGTTTCAAGAAAAACTTGTGTAAGTACGTTTTTATAGTTTCATAAATTTCTTATTTTTTTAGCATTAACCGCTACTAAAACCTGATTTCTTATAAGAAAAAAATAACTAAAATTAAAGTTTACAATGTTTTCCTGGTCTCGCAAGGTCCTAATACCAACTTGAATAGTAAACAGTCTCGAGAAAGTATTCAATTGGCGACACACGCCCAGACAGACTCACTAATAAGCGTATATATAGTCTCGGAGAAGGCAGAACAAGAAGCAAGACATATATTGGTTGGGTAATATAGTAAGCGGTGGGGAGGCTGCTAACAGCGGTGGCTCATTAGATGTAGAAGTGGCCTGCGATACCACCTGGTATCCTTACACGTGTTCGTCAGCAACTGAGCACGCTTGGGGCCGATTTACGCGCCTTATTTTAGCAGTTAGTGCGGGAGTTCCGGGGGGGAGTGTTTGTGGCCGTGGTTTCAAGTTCTTTACTGATGCGGTATTAGCAGTGCGCCTTGTTAATTAAGTTTTAGCCGAGAGGAGGGAAGGAGGGTTTAGAAACCTTCACGATGGAGTAAATTTTATAAGTAGATTTTTTAACTTGTTAATGCCATCTAATCTACTAGTATTTTGTTAATATAATTAACTAACTAAATAATCGGTTTGGGTAATATATCTTACTACCTGTATATCCCGGTTTCACCCGTCGAATTTCATTTTTCTTTCGACTCAAACGGTCGATTCCGTAAAAACCAATGTAAAGCGAGATCATAACGATTTTTATTACAATAAATAATATAACCAGAGATCGGCTGAAGTTATGCTATTTTAATATGGACAGGTTCGCACTAGGTATGAAAGAACCATTGGGCGAAATTTGGAGACTTTAGGACAAACGGTATGGATTTCTGTAAAGAACAAACAAACAAACATAATTTCATCTTTATTTATATATATTTGTAAAAAAAAATTATAATTACCTTATTTAAAAAAAATATTAGTGGTCTGCCACAGATTATATTACTGATTCCCTCCGATAATATGGTTATGTAATTTTAAGCGTGTAAAGCTTAATAAAGTTCGTAGTTATTGAACTTAATGTTCTATTCACAATGGGACATATATATCTACTAAATAACATAATGAGAACTAAATATGGAAAGACTCACGTGACTCCAGTAGCATTCAGAATTATGAAAGTCTGAATTTTTTCTGAACCTTTTGAATTTTCCCGTTATTATTTCTCGTACCTTAGTGAAATTTCGTCGAAAAATTCTGGGAAAAAGATATTGAACTGTGTAAGGGCAATCAGTGAAGCCTAATATCAATTATAAGTTTAGGGAACAGCTTGAAATAAAAAGTTAGCTAATACTTGATTGGTTTCCTTGAATTTTCACCTTTTTAAATGTTACCATGAAAGATACTTTAGAAATTTAATTTTTTAAAAATTTATATGCTCTGTAAAAGATATCCTTTTTAACAAAATGGAAATCTAAAATATAGCCATTTTACAATAATTTTTATTGAATTTGACAATTAGACCAAAAAAAAAAAAAAATATATATATATATATATATATATATGAAAAACACGATTAAATGGTGTGCTGCAAAAAAGAATTTCATATATATAATTTTAAGCGTGCAAAGCATAAAAGCAAAAACGAACTTAACTGTTCTATTAACAACGGGACATATGTATACCTCTTAAATAACATATTCAGAACTAAATACGGCACAACTCACGTGACTCCGAAAGCATTCAGAATTATGAAAGTCTGCAGGTTTTTTTATATCTTCCATTTTTATTGCCCGTACCTTAGAGACATTTCGCCGACAAATTCCGGGAAAAAGATGTTAATAATGAATGGTGTATGGGCAATCAGTAAAGCGTGACATCAATTATAAGTTTAGGGAACAGCTTAAAATAAAAAGTTAACTTATACTTTATTGCTTTCCTTGAATTTTCTCCTTAAATGTTTGATGAAATGAAAGATACACTAGAAATGTTATATTTAAAAATTTATATTCTCTGTAAAAGATATTTTTTTTAACAAAAATATAACCTAAAAATTACTCGACTACCAGAAAAAACAAACAAAAAAAACATGGAATAACGCAATTAAATGGTGTGCTACAAAAAGGAGAGAGTTCCATAACCCCTGTTGCTGTTTGTAGTTATAAACACCATCTTACGCTAAAAAAAATCGTTTTAAATATTTAAATACACTCTGTGGTCTAAAAAAAAAAATCAATATTTTTTATATTGATATCAATCTTCTTTATTTTAATAAAAAATAATATTAGTTTCTAGGATCTACTACCACCGGATTTAAATTTCTCAACGCGTTGATTACTTAGACGTTGTACGCCTCAAAACCTAAATAAACAAACTACCACCAGACAACGAGCCTGATAACCCTTCTGCTACAGAAGGGGAATGTGACGATTGAAACTATAGGTCGTTTTCAGTTTGTAAAACATTTCATACTTTCTTTCCAGTTTTCTTTGAATGAAAAATACATAGTTATGGCTCATAACATGGACGTCCGCAAAGGGGGGCAAGGCAGGGCAGCTTCCTCTTCCTAAATTTAACAGATCCTTCACCATCTGCAGGATGCAGCTAGCATATTGCAATTCGTTTAGGGAGTACCTGGGATCCAATAAATCAGAACGATAGAGTCTGTTGCCACTGACGCGTTAATAGCAGACAGTCCTCTCGAGTAGTGGCAAATGTAGCGTGAAGAAATAGTGAGGTCTGTTCCCGATGTTGGGGGACATGGAAATGGGGAAGCTGCTCAAGAATACTGGAGATATATCGACTGGGGCCGCTGCCAAATCCTCTTCTATGGACTCCAAACCGCTTTGGATCATCCTCCAGCTTCTTATAATAGCGTGAGATAGCTCCCTGCTCAATACCCGATGCTCTACAGTCATCGTGCCTTCCTACCCCCACCAATTAGAGGAAGAGGTATGCTAGCATTAGGAGTGACAAATAAATAAAGAAGGCGATATAACAAATATTGATGAGTAATATATGATATGATTAAAAAATATATTACCGCAACATAGTGCGAATATTGCTTTCGGAGATCTTGAAAAAAAATCTGTTGACTTTTTTACAGGAAATATTGCGTTGAGTAAGGATATACATTTGAAGTCGTAGTTTGGAATAATATTTACAAAGATTGAGCCAAAAATATGTTAAATTTCAGGAAAACAGAAACGTTATTGGTTAGTTGATACTAAACTTACCATACAAATATAAATTAAATGTAACCAAAATATAAATGAGGAATATACCTACATTGGATATTATATATATATATATATATATATATATATATATATATATATATATATATATATATATATATATACAGAATTTATTTTTATAGATATTTATGTATATATTTTTTAAAATGAGAACATAAATTCGGATACTCCTTAAATTTGTTTATATCATTCAATTATTCAGTGGCAGACACAAATTACTATTATGGGAAGGGGGAGCTTAAATAATTTTAGAATTTTAGAAAAAAAATATCCCGCTATATCTGTCGATTACAAAATTATTTATTATTTTTATGTAGGAAATATAATAATTAAATTTTATAATTTAATTATGTAATTTAATAAATTAATTATTTTAATCAATAATTTTTTTAATAATTTAAGTAGATTATTTAATTTAATAATTTAATTGAATCTTTATTTATTTATCTATTACACCCTTCCTTGCCTTGAAGGCCAAACGGGTTTGGCAGTGGTGACATACTCTAATAAGTACGTCACTCCTGCAAGTGTACTGTAAATTTAATTGAATCATTTGATTATTTATATGAACTATTATTTATTTGACAATGAAGTGAATGGAAAAGTTTAAATATTATACTCATTAGAACGGCTAATTTGTAGACTTAGTGTGGATGTCAGCAGGTTTTCAAAAAAGAATAAAAATGTTGTGTTTCCCAAGAAAAAAAAAAGAAAGAAGTTAATGAAAATAAACCCGCAGATTACCGCAGATAATCGTTAGACTTTTGCAGTATAATTTCAGTTTTATATCAAATCGTCAAAAATTGAAAAAAAAAAAATTTGGGTAAAGATTTTTGGCTTCAAATCTTGTGAGTGCAGATCCCATTTATAGATATACGGTTGTTAATCGTATATCGTAAAGGCAAAATTTTTCGCTAGCCTATAAAATTCCAAAATAATATAATCTTTCACTTTCCAAATTTCCCAGATAAAAAAAATTCCTATTCGGCTAACAAGAGCGAATGAGAGGACACAGTCATTGATATTTTTTCAAATATTTCTTACTTTTACTTGCAATTTAGCAAAAAAATATATTTGAATACTATAATGAACATTGACATCTCTAGGTAGAAGATCTCACCTTGGCCTGCAAATAATTTTTTTAATAATTTTTTAAGGCTCCTTATTGTAAGTAATTAGTTATTCAACTCAGCACATCAATTCAATAGCTTGAAAAGACAACAAAACATCGAGTCATTAACAATGACAACTTTTGTGCTTTATCATCTCCGTGAAAGATCTCCCCTCCCCTCCCTCAAGAACGACCCTTTCGTATTTAAATTCGCAATTTCATTCCCCAGAGGGGGGTGGCCTTATTCAGCTAATTGAAACTTCCGGTAAACTTACACAGGGCAACTCCCCCCCCCCTTTCCTCGCACACCATCTTTATAACAGTTACTAAAAGGGATCACTTGTAAAAACAAACTTTTGTGGAGGGACAATGGAGATCATTTAAATTCCCTTCAGAGACCGGAACGGATGGCTACAACTTGAACGGAAATAATGGCCCAGCGAGGATTTATTTGAATGTGCCCTGTGTCTCTTCTATTTATCCCTTAACAACTCCGCAAAGTGGAAGGTATATTTTATGGGAGTGCTTGTTTGAGGGAGGTAAAAGGAGCTGTTAAATTTTTAGGGAGTTGCAGAAGTGGCGAAGTTATAACAACTTTAAATAAAGCTCTAGACTAATGCCACCTATACGTTATCATGTATGTTTCAGTAGAAGTGTTTCACTTTGTCTTTCTGTATAAGAAATGTTCATAAAGAGGGCAATAATTTTGATACTAAAGATACGATAAAGAGTAAATAAGCGCCTTATATTCCTTTATTATTTCTCGTTAATTGTGGACAGACTTAGGCTTCAATAAATTACAGAATTCATTTTTAACTAGGAGTAACTAATGGTTGAAGTTTTTAAAATCGCTGATCCTCAATCAGCCATTAAAAGATTATTTGTTAAAATCATAAGTAGATTAACTAAAGTAACCACTATAGGATTAGTTAGTTAGTTATTTGGATTTAGGGGCGTAAAACCTATTGGTTATCAACGCCGTTAAGTATCTTATATGTACTTATTTTTTATTTTATTTTTTTTTTTTTTTTTAAATCTTTGTTAAGAGATCGAATCACATAATTAGGATTTTCGGCAAATAAAAAACAAGACAACAAAATATTTAAATTGGGACTATTTTGTGATATTTAGGAAGTCGGAAAAAAAAAAAAAAAAAAAAAAAAAAAAAAAAAAAAAAAAAAAAATTATAAATATATAAATAAATAAAAAGAATATATATATAGATATAGAGCAAGAATGTATTAGATATATTTAAAAAAACCTTCTTGGGACAGAAAGGAGAATATATTCACTAAATTTCCATCATCGCCCAAGGCTGTCGATATGTTTGCTGGTATGCTCTTTTTATTTAATATTCGACTGTAGAAACTACAACTCTGGAAGATATGCTCTACAGTTAGCCTCTCATCGCACTTTTGACATATTGGCGGAGTTCCTTTGGTTATGAGGTGTAGGTGGGTGAGCCTCGTATGACCTATCCTGAGCCGCGCGAGGACCACCTCCTCTCTGCGGCTGCTGCGGTGTGAGCTGCTCCATGCTTCGACCTTCTTCTTTATAGCCTTCAATTTGCTCGGGGGGCTGTTGTCCCAAAAGGTTTGCCAATCCTGCGATATCGCTTCTTTCAATGGTCGCGCTAATTCGGAAGCTGTTAAGAAGGCTTTACCGCGTCCTGGAAGTGTAAGAGCTTCTTTCGCTGCCTTATCAGCCATTTCATTTCCCCTAATGCCTACATGGCTGGGAGACCAGATGAAATGTAACGATTTTCCGGCATTGTATAATTCTTTTAAAATTCCTAATATACTGTGAATTCCGGGATGATGTGGGTACATGTTATTCATGGCTTTTAGGGTGCTCAAGGAGTCTGATACTACCACCGCATTAAGAAATGGTGACTTCGTAACGTGTCGTAGAGCCATTGCGATAGCATTTATCTCAGCTGTGAATATGGAGCAGAGGTGATGCAGCTTGCATTTGTAGGTAGCATCACGGGTGACAAATGCAGAGGCCGTTGATGAATCTGTCTTCGACCCATCGGTGAAGATCAGATAATGTTCAGGAAGAGCAAGAATTATTTTGTCGAAAAGTGCTTTATATTCTGCTTTTTCCGTTTTTTCTTTACTAAGTTTGGAAAGTTGAAGATTTAATTTCGGTTGTATAAAAGTCCAAGGGGGCGTCTCATTTTTAATTATGGTCAAATTGATCAATTTTAGTTTATTTACGGCAGAAGCCATTCTTACTGATAATGGGAGTGTTGCTTTTCTTTTTTGTTGAAAACTTGAACAGAATTTAGGTTGAAAGACGTATTTGTGGGCAGGGTTTGTTGTTTGCGGGTACAATTTTGTGATGTAATTAATGGCTAGTTTTTGTCTTCGAAATGAAAGAGGTGGTAGGCCGGATTCTACGCAAAGACTCAGAGTTGGACTCGTTCTAAAGGCACCAGTAGCGATGCGTATTCCTGTGTGGTGCACTGTATCGAGCTCGGCTAGTGTACTTCTGCAAGCGGAAGCATAAACAAAACAGCCATAATCGATTTTGGAAACTATTAGAGCTTGATATATTTTTAGCATTGTAGCCCTGTCCGCTCCCCAAGTAGTTCCACTAAGTACTTTCAGAATCTTTAATTTGTTTGTACATCTTTCTTTTAGTGACTTTATGTGAGCTCCCCAGGTAAGTCGTCTATCAAACATCAGTCCCAGGAATTTGCAGACGTTTACGTATGGTAGCTTCTGATCTCCTAAAACAAGTTCTGGTGGCGGTGGTGTCTTTCGTTTTCTGCTGAAATGGACACATTTTGTTTTTTCTGGAGAGAATCGCAGTCCGGATGTTTTAGTCCAGCAATCTATACGGTCGAGAGCATCTTGAAGCTTCGTCTTAATTGATAGGATGTCCTTTGCTCTATAAAGGATTGCAAGGTCGTCGACAAAGAGCATAGCTTTAACTCCTCGTGGAAGATTCAATCCTAAATCACTTATAGCCAAAGCGAACAGTGTTGTACTTAGCACACATCCTTGTGGCACTCCACTCATCTGCTTGCAGTGCTTGGACAACAATGTTCCAATGCGGACACGAAAAGAACGCCGAGATAGAAATTGTTGGATGAATTTCGGAAGAGGGCCTCTAAATCCTAGTGAGAGGAGATTCCTCAAAATGGAGATTTTATTGGTCTTGTCGAAGGCTTTCTGCATATCGAAATATACAGCAACAGCCTGCTCTTCTTGGATAAATGCATACTGCAATTCAGCTTCCATTTGAACTAGGTGATCAGTAGTCGACCTTCCTTTACGGAACCCACATTGGAAGTTTTGTAAACTTTGGTGCTTTTCGAGTATCCACATGAGCCTCTTGTTCACCATTCTCTCCATGATTTTGCAAAGGCAACTGGTAAGAAAAATCGGTCTGTAGCTGGATGGATGGCGCTTATCTTGGCCTGCTTTTAAAATCGGGATCACAATGGACTGATTCCAGTCACTTGGAAAGATTCCTGTTGTCCAAATATGGTTATAAAAGTCCAATAGCCAAACTAATGTAGTCTCCGGGAGGTGTTGTATCATAGCATAATGGATATTGTCTGGCCCAGGGGAAGATCCTTTGACGCCTTTCAGTATAGAGTGCAACTCCCAAATAGAGAAGGGGGCGTTGTACTCTTGATATGGTTCACTGGTGGAGAAGTCTATTTGTTCATAAGCAGAGGCATGTGTAGGGGTTTCAGTATATATTTCCGAATAGTATTCAGCAAAGGTTCTACTTACTATAGCTGGATCGTCACTCAGTTTCCCTTCACAAATCAGAGTATATCTGCAAGCAGAGCTGGTTCCTCTTATTTTTCTTATTCTGTCCCAGACAATCTTGCTCGGGGTCGAAGAATTGATTGACCCAATAAACGATTTCCAGGATTCCTTTTTTTTATCATTAATAATTCTTCTGTATATGGCTCTCTGCTTTTTATATTCTATATGATTCTCCAAATTCATGTTTTTTCTAAATTTTCTAAAGGCCTTTCTTCGATTTTGAATAGCTTTCTTGCAATCGCTGTCGAACCAGGGAACAGGTGGCTTTTTAAAAAGGCCTTTGGTTTTAGGGATTGAAGCCTCTGCTGCTGTCAGTATAGCATCAGTTATAGCTTTGCACCCTTCATCAATAGTTAGACTATTTGGATGTTTTTGAGGCGGGCGAGCTATAGAGGTGAATAGAGGCCAGTCTGCTTCATCTAACTTCCACCGAGGTACCCTTTCGTTATTGCTATTAGCATTTATGAATTTTAATCGGATAGGGAAATGGTCGCTGCCATAGGGCTCAGGGAGGACGGTCCATTCTAAATTATGAAATAGGGAACTGCTGCACATAGTTAGATCTATAGACGAAAACGTCCCGAAAGATGAGCTTATAAATGTCGATTCACCAGAATTCAGTAGTAAAAGATCACCTAAGTCCAAGAAATTTTCTATAATTCGACCTCTTGAATTTGTATCACGGGAGCCCCATAATGCATTGTGGCCATTAAAATCTCCGGTGTAGAGAACTGGTTTTGTCAATTGCCTGTGAATATGTAGAAGGTGTTCAGTTTCTATGGTGTTATCTTGAGGAAGGTAAATATTGCATATTGTGAAAGTGACGTTGAAGTGTACTTGAATGGCTATTGCTTGAAGCGGAGTGTCTATGTCTATTTGATGGGAATAAATGGAATTTTTCACAGCTATGGATACTCCTCTACACGCTCGGTCATAGTTATCAGTACAATCTGTCCTGTATACGTCGAAGCCTTTAAGGGTAAATTGATCTGAATGCTTTAGATGAGTTTCTTGGAGGCATATGCAAAAAGGTTCTTCATCTTGAATCAATAGCTTTAAGTCATTGAAATGGCTTTTAATACCGTTGCAGTTCCATTGGACAAGAGTCATGATTTAAGTATGGAATAAGTTGAAAAATATTTGAGTAGCAAAGATGCATTGAAGATGAAGAAGAAGTAAAAAAAAAAAAAAAAAAAAAAAAAAAAAAAAAAAAAAAAAAAAAAAAAAAAAAAAAAAAAAAAAAAAATAAATAAATAAAATAAAATAAAAAATAAAAATGTATATATATACATATATTCATATACAAAAAAGACCAAAATTTTCGATTTAGAATTATATTTATTAATGAAATTATTATTAGAACCCTTTAAAACCATAATCATTAATGAGTTATTTGTTTTTATTTTTTTTATTTGCCTTATTTTTTGGTCTTTGGTTTTTATTTTTATTTAATTCTAATTTTTCTACGTCCATCTGCTCAGAGCTCCCTGGCAACTGAACGGGTGGAGCTGAAAGATCGGAATCGGGTTCAGAATCGCTCTCAGACGTAGCTACGGGGGAGCGAGGCCTGGGAGCGGGGCTAGCGACAGAGCTAGCGGAGGGCTGCGGAGAGGGGATAGGAGGGGGGTGGGTGGTGATGGGAGGGGGGAGGGACGGCCCAGAGCCGGCCGCAGCGGTCTGTTCCTGGCGTTTGTTTGGTTGCCTATAGCAACTGGGTCCTGAAAAGGTAAACAAAACATTTGCCTGTACGGCGGCGTCCTTTTTCTCAACAATTTTTGGTTTTACAATATCTGCAAACGATCTTGTAAATAATGTGGGGTTTTTCTCCCTATAAATTCTTTTTGCTTCATTGAAAGGAACTTTATTATTAAATTGTATTGCTTTTATTTCTTTTTGGGCAACAAATATAGGACATTTGCGGTCTAACGCATGATGATTTTCTTTACAATTAATGCACTTTTGTGGCTTGTTACAAATATTGTTGTCGCTATGTTTTTCTTCACCACAGTTAGCACAAATTGCCTGTTTTTTACATTTAATGGTAGGGTGAGCGAAGCCTAAACAATTATAACACCTCATGGGGTTAGGTGTATAAGGTTGAACCCTTAGTATTTGATAACCTATTTGCATTGTGTCAGGCAGTTTTGGTATGGGAAAGGTTACAATATAGGTGTGGGTGTACTTTTCGACTCCGTTAATTTTAATTTTTATTCGATTAATGTCAATGATTGTATCTTTTAGTTCACTTTTAATTTCCTCGGTCTCGACAAATTGAAGGTCATAACACCTGATTACACCCTTACTGTAATTTAATGATTTATGTGGGCTAACCTCGACTTGAAATTGTCCCCCAAAGTCTTTACAATTTAATAGTGTATCAGTTTGTCTGTTGGTTACAGTTTCCACTAATAACGTCCCGTCCCTTAATTTTTTTATGTTTTTTACTACACCAACCAAGTTAGTAATAAATTTTTGAAAAAAAAATGGTGATACTTTTTTGAAATCATCATCTCCTATTCTCTTTATAATTAAGTACTTTGGGCTATTGCTAGCCTTAAATGATATATTTAATGGATCTAATTCATTTTGTAAATGCCCTCTCTTCCTAACTTTTGCCGTAGGTGGATCGCACATGGTCAACTTAACCTTATCTTAATTACTAATATTTAATTAATACCCTAAATAATATCCTAAATACCTTAAACTCTACCTTACCAATTAGCAAAATGATTTTCGATCTACATAAATACTAAATAACAATAAGAAAAAACTGAAAACTAGAACTTATCGGTTTGAAGTCACAGAGCATATCAAGCACAACGTAACACTTGCCACTATAGGATTAATTTTGATGTTAGTGGAAATTTTTAATGGGATTTTGAGACTGGAATTTCTTACTTATCGTTTCATTTAGTTATATCCTACAATGTACATATCGTCAGCTGAAATACCTATGGTATTGGATCAAATAAATATATTATGAAATTATTTCCTGTTAAATAACATTAAGGATATATAGAAGATAAAATTTATCTAAGAGTAAAATTACATAAATAATTATTTTATGTAAATATAATAAGTCCATATTACAAATGTAGCTTCTTCTAAGTAGAAAATTATGAATTAGCAGAGGGTAATTACTCAGCTATTACCAACATCAACTACCAATCCAACTAACCACTGAAGGGACAAAATGGAGCTTTAGAAGCAACTCTGCTTATCATAGTCCCTATTAGAAAATATTTTATCTATTTATTCAGGTCGTTTCATTCTCGTATTTCGTTGTTTCCATGTATCGGTGTTCTCTCTTCCTCTTATTTTTCTTCCCCCTATTATACTTATAAATTATTGTCATGTAGGAATGCACTACCCATATTTCTGTTTTATTTTTATTTTTATTTTTTTTAAATAGTGTCTTTGAACTCTTTTTGTAAATATTTAATATTATCCGTATACGGCCACACTGGCTAGATTTCTGTATTATGTATGTATAATTTATTCTTAAGGGACATCAGTCTCAGGATAATAAAATCATTTTTCATTTCAATATAATGTATTTCACCGGGAAAATTATAATAATCATGTTTTGCATAACCTCTGCATATTGACGTTTTCAAAAATTTTAAAAATAATTTTTTTTTAAAGTAAATAATTAAAAATAAATTAAGCTGATAATGAATAGCCAGAAATATTAAAATAATTTTTAAATAAGTCATCATCACAATCTTTCTCCAACTCTTCCTAACTTAAACTAATCTTTTACACTTTGTTATATGCATTTCTGCAGGACCTTTATAGATATTATGTTTTTATCGACTTTTTACACTTCCATGTGATCTCTTCCCTGCTATTATATTGATGCATTTTCGTGTAAAGGATTTCTGGTGGATTGCTACGAGCTACACGTTTCGTCCATATTAAATTCTTCGTATTCATGACAATGACATTCATCAGAAATAAGTTTATGTTTTTAATATGGCTACACTATAAGTTTAGAAATTCTAAATTAATAATAATTTAATATTCATCCAACTTCGACCAAGATGTGCGCTAGATAGGTTTTCCCTTGTTGAATTAGTCATTGAAATACTGATGTTTTTTTTTTTTTCAGATCCTTTGCTTATCGAATGTATGAGGGAGAAATAGGGTACACATCTTGACATAAGGGGTAAGTTCAGATGGACATAGCATTTGAAAAAAAAAAAAAAAAAAAAAAAAAAAAAAAAAAAAAAAAAAAAAATTGTTTCTGTATTTTCTGGACAACCTTATCATACGTGAATCAACGCCTTAGAAATGTACAAATTAAAAAAAAATCAAGAAGAATGTGGATTTATGCTTTAAGTAATACTTTTGATTCGTATTCCTCAGCAAGCACCTGTCCTCGACCAAACAGAAAGATCTCAAAAGACTTTTAAGCCTTTTACTTCAAGAGAAGTTTCTAGTGGTATTAGTTATGACATCTCTCCTTTCCTTTCTAACAGATTAAACACAACTCAGACATTTACTCCGTCTGATTCAGATCCCTCATAAACTCTTTATAAATACCGCTCCTACACATTGCTCCACAATAGGTGAAGATGGATAAAAGACACTGAAAGACGTGTCCGTGGTCTATCTGGCACTAGGCGAAGACAACATGCCTTATCTCTCCCTGCCCCCTCCCTTCCAATCTCTTCCACTTTCGTATTCCACCCTCACCCTTCTAACAGCCAATAATCTCTGTCCTACCGGGGTCAGATCTGTTCGGACATTTCGGGAAGGAGTTTCTCGCTATTGGATTCATCTTCTTGTCATCACTCGCGGATGCTTATGTTTTAATATCAATTTACTTACAAACTGATAGAATCTCAGACCGTATATGAGAAAATATTTAAATAAATAATACTCAGACGGTTTCCCTTACCTTTAATCTATGTTCTATTTTATATTATATCTATTGATTCTTAGGTCCATTTACTTTGGAAATCTATTTATACTTAAAGTTAGCATGTGCAGCTTTTAAGTTAATCGGAAAATTAAAAAATAAGGAAAAAGATTTTCACTAGGACATTAAATTAGTAGGTTTACCATTTTATGTTAAATATAACTTGGGTAAAAAATTCACTTTCGGATCATTTGATATTTCCATATCTTATATAGGGCATGCTTGGATGATTTTTTATTTTAAATTTAATCTTCATTCCTGTAATTCAATCAAACCTTAATAACATGAGCAATAAAATTAAATATTTTAAAATAGAAATTGCGTAAAATATTATTTTCAGTTTTTTTTTTCTGATTTAGGGCTTGCTTCACTCATTACGGGCTATTGTCTGCTCGCATACCTACGTGACACCGAAAGACGTGACCATCGACCAACCAAACAATACAATGCACATACAAAAATAAGATACTGCTTCTGGGCCGGGATAGCCGAGCGTGTTATAGCGCTACCCGCTTTAGCTCGAGCCGAACAGTGGCGGTTCGAATTCTCCCTGGGATGGTTGATTTTTTTTTCGTGGTGGCCCCACCAAATAAATCTCGACCTACCCACCATGGTTAGTTAGATTGTTTCTCTAGCTCTAGATCTAGAGTAACCCCCCGAACGCCACACATGGCCAGGTAGGGGAACCGAACAAGAAAAAAAAAAAAAAAAAGATAAAGCTTCTTAAGAGTTGGCTTAGCGTGGTCTATTTTGAGAGGTTATGTGACCGTAATATTATCGAACTCCCGCGACATCTTATTCTGTTAAAAAGAACGTAGATTCTTTTTATCTAGCTACGCTTGCTTTTCAGAGATAAGTAAACCTCCAAAACGGCCTTGCTGTGCAGGGCGCTTCGCGAAACGGAATTTTAGCGAGTAAAATTAAATTTTCCTAACGAGATAGATAAGCATTATATTTCTAAATGCTCACAGTAATAATTGAAACATAAAAAATAAATTAATATAATTTTGTCACGAAATTTTATTTTTTATGAGCTTTTACGAAAAAAAACACATTTAGGGGGTAAATATAGAACTATTCAAATATTAGCTGTCTGGTCAATCTTTCTTCAATTTTGAAGTTAAGCATGTATATTTATTTTAATACCTCTACCCGTGTGGATCATGGCAATGAGCATATTTAATTTTTTTTTTAATTGAAAAAAAAAAAACATTAAAGAAAGTCCTTAAACTGTGTTATAAGATGAGCAGTCATGTTGACAATGGAAAAAGTGGATATAGGGGGAAAACAAGTTTTGATATAACAAAGTAAACATTAATGTACCCATATGATAACGTAGTTTTTGCAGATAACTAAACTTTATTTTTATCAAATAAAGTTTAATTAAGTATAATCGGCAGATGTGAAACATATAACTTGGTGGTAATATGTACAACCGATCAATGTTCTTTTTATTATTATATTATTATAAACCTATAATAAACCTATAAACGAAAACTGTTTAAAATTTGGTCTGGATCGGATAAAAAAGTAAAAAGTCACGAATCAACCCTCCTGCCTCAGATCACCTACCCCTTTATAACTATCTAATAGTGAGTTCTTCCGAGTTCTTAGTTGTTTCACATTTAAAAAAATCTGGTGCGTGCACGCAACACACAACTTTCACTTACCAACTTACTTAGATAAGACATTGATGCGTTTTGTTAATTGCCACTTCTCAAATGAACAGAACGGCTTTAATTATGAACTATGGTCTCTCATTAAAGCCGTACTCCGCATGCATGGGCTCAACGATTTTTATGAGTTGACTGAATATTTTTCCTTTTTCTCCTCTTTGTGTTTTCTTAATTTTTATCATATCTCATATTTAGCCATTTTATTATTTTTAGGCGTAGTGAGAGACAGTTAATTTTCCATATAAACAAAAACAAGTGTACTTTACAGGAAAACAAAAAAGACCCCTTCCCCTTTTAAGCCCCCTCAGAACATTTTAATAACGATAAAGCTTACCTGATATTAAAGAACACCTTATTTTCATTAAACGTGGCGAATTTGATCAAAATCATTAAAGCCGTTTTTGAGATAGTCGAAAGAAAGTTATAAATTGGATAACAAGTTATGAAATAAAGTGCCCCCTCCGGTTGATCAATTTTCATGAAATGTTGGCTATCACATCTTTGGCATACACATACATCAAATACCCAGTTTGATCAAAATCGTTAAAACCGTTTTTGAGTAAATAAAAAAAGCACGTGAAAAAGATATAAAATTTATTAAGTAAAGTCCCCCCTCCGGTTGATCAATTTCGATCAAATTTTAACAGTCATATCTCGGGCATATAAATAGATCAAATACTCAGTTTAAAATCGTTAGAGCCGTTTTTGAGAAAATCGAAAAAAACTTAAAAAGTTATTAAATAAAGTACCCCCTCCCTTTGAGCAATTTGAATGAAATTTTTGCTGTCACATCACGGGCATATACATACACTAAATACCCAATTTCAGGTTCGCACGGTTTATAGTTTTTGAGCTAGTCTGTTCACACACACACACACACACACACACACACACACACACACACACACACACACACACACACACACACACACACACACACACACACACACACACACACACACACACACACACACACACACAGACACACACACACACAGACCATTTTGCGGGACTTGGTTATTTCGACTCAGGGTGTCACAAAACGTGTATTTCCGTTGAAAACCGGAAGTCGAAATTTTTCACGATCGCAATACTTCCACTTACTATATATTTCATATATAGGTAAGTGAAAGTAAAAAGATGGAGCTGAGTACTAGCTGAGAAAATAGCTTTCTTTAAACCCCCCCCCCCTTCTTTATACTGATCCAATATTACCAATGAATAAAATTTTATATCGGATAATAGATAATAAAATATTTTTGAATGTAAAAAAAATTATGATCTTTCAGCATATTTGGCTGGTATTAATATTCAACAGATGAGAGATGTTTAGAGGCCTGGAACCCATTCAACACAAAACAGTGCCACTGGCAGGCCCAGCCTCTCCACTTAGGAAATAAATTTCAGAATTTCACCTATATTTTTAGTAGGCTTTATTATTTATAGGACCTTATTTAGTGTACCTATATATTTTTGAAACCCCCTTTTTTCATTATTTAAACCATTACCTAGTTATTAAACTGAATGAAAGTAAAAAATAAAAATAAGGTACATGATTTTTTTCGGAGGCTCTCTTGGTGCCCACCTATACACAATATTCTTTTATTTTATTTTTTGGAAATTTATTTTTATTGAACTTATGCTTTAAAAGAATCCATTCATAATAAATATTCATATGTTCTGAATAGAAATAATTAACGAAATATATGTGTATTAACGAATTGATTCATAAACGTACACATCACATATTTTATTTCGTAAACTTCATAAGGTAGTATATAATAATAAAAAACCCGATGATTGTTGTGACGATTGCAAAAACCACCTTATATTTCATTCAGAAACCTATTATGGAACTAAATTTTTAAACTAAAATATAATTACTTCGGATTATACAGTACCATTTGTTTAAAAAGAAGGCTTTAAACATTTTGAGCAATATACGCTTTTCTACTCATTAACTCACTAAAGAACTTAAAAAAATAGTTTTTATTTTTATCTTCGACAATGCGGCATTGCAAAACATAATTCATCACAGCGTTTAATTTTATTTAAATTTAGCTTTTATGAAAACTTATTATACCTCATATAGTATCAATAATTTGCCTCTTCCACGATTTACTCTCTAAAGACATACATACATTAAGCCGCTCGCAGCTAAAAGCAATTTTTCAAAAACACTGAATGTAATACTTTTCAGGAAAAGCATTTAATTTTTTCTATTCATAAAATTTGTCCGTGCAACCAAAAAATATAAAAGTAAAAAAAAAACTGAAGTTGGGTACATAAGCTCGGCAGAAGAAATAAAAAAATTTAAAGTTCCTAATGTTGCAATTTTAACAACACAAAAATCAGGATTTTCGAGCCATGATTTTACCTTATATATGTAAGTATGTAATATTTATATGTAATATGAGATATTCTGAAATAATGAACTCATCGCATTTAACATATACATTCACTTGCTAAGGAATTTCATTTTCGAATATTTTATTTGAAATAAATATTTTAAGTTGCATAAAAGTTCAATATGTAACTTATTGATTTATTGTATATTGTTAAATTGAGGGATATCCACTCATATCATCAATCTAAGTAATTTAACGATACATAAATACTTTTATCTTATTTTTGACATTGAATGCAAAAGAAATAAAAACTTGATTTGGAAATGGAAACCGACTTGACAGGATCTAGCTATTTTCCCATCACACGCATTGCCTAATCATTTTCTTAGAAACTACTAAATGCCATATAGTGGTGGTATTATATTTCGTAAAACCAAAGTAGTAGTTACCGAAAGTTTCACCACATGCTCAACTTCCTCGAGGCTTTTAGAAATCGCTTGTTCATTGTGAAACGGATAAAACACACTTTTACAATGTGATTTTAATTTTTTCACTCGGCAACGAAGATTATTTAAAAACCTTCTCGAATATTATTATTGGACAGGTTAAGGGCAAGTAAAATAATTATTTGAATTCAGTTTTATCGAAGATAATCTCCTATAACGGATACCGAATAAATAAGAACTCTAAAGTCGAATAGAAATAGTTATAAAATGCTAAAGCTGAAAGATATACAGAATGAAGTCACTGTCGAACCATTTGATTTTTATATACAAAGTAAGGATTACTGATTTAATGTCTTAATTTGTGGAGTCGAATTTTCAAACGTGAATTGATGATAGGTCATTATCATTTTCATAGTATTTTTTTTTTCCTAATGATTCTTAAATTCGCTCCAATCGTTAGGAAATATGTGGTGTTCTCATCTTCATGTTTGGGCGATTTTTTTTTTTTACTTTCACTATATATAGTATATAGTAAACACAATATATAGTAAGTATATAGTATACACAATATTTAGTAAGGGAAAGTATTACAATCGTAAAAAATTTCGACTTCCGGTTTTCAACGGAAATACGCGTTTTGGGGTCCCCTGAGTCCAAAAAACTAAGACCCGCGAAATGGTCTGTAATTGTGTGTGAGTATGAACAAAATAACTCCAAAACTATAGATCTTACGAAGCCGAAATTGGGTACTTGATATATGTATTTCCCGCGTTGTGACAGCAAAAACCTCATCAAAATTGATCAAACGGAGAGTTACTTTATTTCATAACTTTTTATGTTTTTTTTTTCGATTTTCTCAAAAACGACTTTAACGATTTTGATTAAAATCGTCATGTTTAATGAGAATCAATTATTCTTTAATATCTGGTAAGCTTTATCTTTATTAAAATATTCTGAGTGGTCTTAAATGGGGAAGGGGCCTATTTTATTTTCCTCTAAAGCACCTTTGTACTTGTTTGGATGGACAAATTATCTACCTCCCGTTTCGCCTAAAAATAAGAAATGGCTAAATATGTAATATGAAAAAATCAATTAAAGATATACAGGAGAAAAAAAGATAAACATTCTGTCAACTCATAAAACAAGTTGAGCCCAGACAGGTGCAGCACACCTTTAATGATAGGATTTTTTATAATTAAAGATTCATGTTCATTTAATAGAAATTATTTGTTTCACGGTAACTATATGAAGTTTTCAACAGCTACATAGAGAATTATAAAATCAGACGACTCTGAGTATTATGCTTAAATTGCCGAATTATCACAAGTAAAACCTTTTTTTGTATAATAAAAAAAATAGTGTACTTTAAAGAGCAAATACAAATAAAAATAAGTAAATGAATGTGGAAAAATTTGTGACTTTGAGAAATTACATTTCAGAAAACATGCATCAGATTTTTCTAAAATGGAGTGGAATGGGTGGGATTAAGAATTGAGTAGAATCACGTGGACCCGTTTCCAATACATTCGAACTGACAGAAGTTGCACCATCAAAATCAATTTAGCATTTTTTTTTTATCTTGGTAATTAATGGATAACGATAAACTTGGGAACTGACGGACTAGGGAATCACGTCGTTGGGTGAGCGATGGATGTTCGGGACCATCATCAATAAACATAGCCTCTCCTAATTATAGAGTTTTTTGTACGGCTTCGGACCCATCACTCGATGATATCTGATTGATGAAGCCGATGGAGTTTTAATGAAACGTCTCACTGAAAGAATATGGATCAGCGGTTTCTGCGCACAACCATCGTATGAGAGCAGATGTATTGAAGCACCTGGTCCGGGTGATTTAGAATGAATTTTACACACCATATTAAATAAATTAAATACCTTATGCATGAAGTATGAGAATAAAAATGAAACTTTTATTTGATTTAGAGCAAGTATCCTTTAGGTCGTAATATTTTCAACAAATAACATTCCATATCGCATGGATACAACTCAAAATATATCAATGAGTTATGTATACCGTTTGGGACAGAATGACAAAATATAATCACAATGGAATTAAGAGTTCTGTTGGAATAAGGCGCAATTAACATTATTCATATATAGGCGGGATGATCTTGCGAAGGCAATTAGAAGGCTACATTTGAGTTACAATTAATACCATTTGTATTAATTGCCCCAACGGGGCTATTTGTGGTCAAAGACTATTTTTCCTAGCCGCTGTTTTTAGGTAAGAAGTAAAATTTAAAATGCAGTTAAAAACTTCTCATGTGATTATCCAAAAAAAAAGTGGTTTGAGTTGCAACCATCTTCTTTCCGACGTGCGAAACGAAATTTGATTTTGAATAAGTCGTCTTCAATTCAAGATTTTTCTTGAAGAAAAACGTGGATCACTGAAGTTAAAATATTCATATTTCAATGGCCACTATTCAATCGTTTTTTTCTGCCTGTTTTTCTTTTAATTTTGGAATTGCATTAATTTCCAAATATATTTTTTTTGTACTTTAAATGCATACCAAAAGAATGAAAATGAACCATATACAGATTAATTGGACGAAGTGGATTAAAGCCGAAAATGTTCTGAAGCATTGGGAAAAATGCAATCAGAACTACAAAAATTGGTTTGGTGACGTTTTAGACGCTAAGCAATAAAGCAAACCAATTCTATAATGCAGTAACCGTTTCTCATTTTGATTAATAATTTTCTTTGTACTAGGCAGCTGGACTGTAACACTCATTCGACTATGGACCTCTAATTATCCCTGAGTCCATTAATATCTGGTCAGCTGTGTGGTATCCCATAATTGATTTTTAGTAAATTAAAACTGGATCAATCGAACCGTGAATCATATTGATTAATTTCTAAATCGTTATTATCAATATTCAATTCTTTATTTAATTTAACTGAATTGAATATTTATCATTGCAAAGTTTAGATAAAATAAAAATAAACCAGTGAATTTTTCATCTCAAAAACCAAATTCATCATGAAATTTATGTAACTAAAATAGCAATATATGAATTCAAAGAAGTAGCCATAATCCTAATTTGAAAGCACTTTTGAATGAGAAAATTATACAGCCATTTAAAAAAAACAAATGTCATGTTATTAATGAGAATGGCATAATTTGAACTAATTCGAACTTTTAATGTACAAATATATCCTTGAATGTTCAAAGTTTTTTTTTTTAACTGACAAAAATCCTAAGCCATTAAACAAATTTTTATGACCATCCAGTTTTTTCTCGTTTACTACTTAAATAAAGATGCTTTTGAAATAAATCACAGGCCATCGGAAACGTCTCAACGACCTCTATATGTATAAAGCAACGAGAAAATATAGATGCAATTAGTTTTCTGGTAGAGACAGACGAGACAATGACTCCTGATGTTTATGACCATCCAGTTTTTTCTCGTTTACTACTTAAATACTGCTGCTTTTCGACAAAACGATAGACCGTTGGAAACGCGCCAACGAGTTCTATAAGTAATTAGCAGCGAAAAATTTTAGATACGATTACTTTCCAATTCCGTAGAGTCGGAATAATGACATCAGAATTTGAGAGGCTATCTAGTTTTTTCTCGTTTACTACTTAAATATAGCAGATTTTTGACAAAATGACAAACCTTTCGAAACGTTTCAATGAGCTATAGAAGTAGAAAGCAACGAAAACATTTAGATACAATTAATCTCATAGTACACTCGAGCGAGAGAAAAATACCCGATATTGTATTGTATGACCATCCATCTTTTTCTTTTCAATACTTAAATGCAGCCATTAAACAACGATAGACCGTCGGAAAGATATCAGCTTGCTCTAAAAGATGAAAGCAATGAAAATATTTCGATACAATTACCTTCTAAGTAGCTAGAAGGTAGCTACCGTGCCGCAGCACCTACGTTGTTATCCTGACGGTTCCACAGTGACTGAAAACATTTGGCGGCAAAAAGAGTTGTTACCCAAGATGTAATCCTACTTTTAGCCAGAAGCCGCAGTCATCTGTAAAGATTAAAACTGCCAAAACACGAAAATACTACGTAAGCGGGGAAAACCCCATACACCGGGGTACAAGTCTTTTACCTCCCCTGTGAACTACTCTATCATTCTTAAAAATATCGCATATCTCACATTCTAATTTTGACATGTTTTGAACAGCACCACAGTTGTAAAAAATTCAAAAAGCGTCAATGGTCAATTCGTAGACGAACGTAAAGTTTGGAAACTAGAGTTGTGACATGACGAGGAAGGGGATTTCCACTGGTCATATCAAAATTCAACCTTTAATTTTTAATGTTATATGAGTAAAACCCTACTTAGTCGACAGGGCAAGTCACAGATCCTAATTAGAGGTTAGTTTAATGAACAAAAATGGTGAGGGGGCTTCAGAATCCATCGGGGACAGCGATTTGCCCTTTCTGGGAAAATGACCCATATATATTTTGTAACTTTTCTTTGCTATCTGCAATAACTATGATTCTGTTTATTATTATATTTATTGCTTCAGGCCATTTGGCATTCGCTAAATCCTAAATTTACATCCTTACGTTCTTTAATTTAAAAAAGGCCCAAATGCTTCAATAAACACCAAGTAAAAATTGTGACGAAACACCGAAGCATTAATAATTTTCTAGTCAAAAAACTTAATTACTGACCGAACAATTGTATGTTGGAAATTGCTTGAGCATTGCGCTTCACTACCATATCTGGAGAATTATAAGAAAGAACGGTATATAACAAATATTACAATGCATATGAAAGTTTTCGAAGAATTGTTTAAATTCGATATAAAAACGTTTAGGGATAATAAACCCGACATATTCTAAAACTAGAATTATCCGGGTGCCCGGCTTCGCTTCGGTAGTTTTAATAACAGAAAAACTTTAAAATTAAAGGAAATATAGAACAAAATTAGCACTTTCTTGAAACTTTTAACATGGTATCAATATTAAGATTCGTTATCTGCAGAGTCCGCCCAACTAAGGAACCCTATATACTTTAAAGGGGGTTGAAAATGGTAAATGAACTATTAATTTTGCTGCAACTTTGTCGAGTCATGCATCGTTTTTGATGGTTTCTGTGATTCTGAATTCTATAAGCCCATTCCAAGCAGTCAGCAGATAATAAGTTATTAAATTATGGTTGAAAAATATATTAGTTAAAAAACTATATTTCGATTACAACTTAAGCGCCGACGACTGTGATGGTCCTATTAGATCCAGATGTTTAGAAACTACCGAAGATTCATAGAAACTTTTTTTTTAAGACCTTTCTTCCAGTTCAATCTCCCATAAGATATCCCCCCCCCCCACCGTTATTTGGCCGTGCCTACCAAGTGAAAACCAAAATATCATGAGGGCACAATTTTTTCATCATATTTCTTTTTATCCTGAACTATGAGGGGTGATAAAATCTTATTGAAAAAATGCTGTAATTGGAGTTAGTCATTTTGTCAACTGGAATGCTCATCATACATAGTAATAAAACAATTTTTCATAATTACATACAATAAGAACACTTCAAACATTTTATTTTCGATTTATAATCAGTCAATTCAGCTCTCATTTTTTGTTTTATGTCTGTTTTTATTTGCTCACTGTACAACTCAAAAATGTTCACTCATATTGCATTATGAGAATTCTGAATGTATTAATCAATTAACCTTCTTATGAGAAAATTAATTTTGTAAGGTATCCAGTCGGTTTTCTAATTGATAAGTAAAATCATTATTTTATTTTGAAAGAAAAGGTGAAACTAATTATTTTCGCTTGATTTTTTAGTAATTTAAAAAGAACAGCTGAACAAATACATAACCTTTACAAATTTAACAGAATGAATGAACAATAAACATCGAGTGAAACGCACCCTAGCGCTTCCTGGTAGCCTGGAGCTCGAACTAAATTTTTCATTCATAAACTCGTATCTCAATCTCAGAGATGCTAATTAAATGGTGCGAGAGGCTTAAAATTCCAGTCCTTTTCTCTTCAATTTTACACCCTTAAGAGAAAAACAGAAACCTTCTTCTCCATTAGGGATTATACAGCAACACGCTGACATAAGTACCTTAATCCCACGTGGAGTCGTTTTTGAGCCTTTTCGGCACGCGCATTGTACACTTTGCTTTATAATATATATTGATTACAAAAATGAAAATAATGGTAGGAATATGTCAATCGCATGGATTTGACTAGGACAGCTAATAACTCAATTTTGTTCTTCAATTTGTAACCTGGGAATGGACTTTATCGATGGTTAGGACATAATTTTTTAACGTATAACATGAATAATTTATGTTCTGTAGGAGTAAAAAATCCAAATCTTTGGTTGAAGTTGGAAATTCGTTCGCAATTTTCAAACAGCCAACAATCTGCCGGCTATTTTCAATCGATAGGCGCCTAAGTCAGTGGTCATTGTTAAATAATAAAACTTGGTAAAACCCTATATTTTCGTATTCAGGGCGGATCGATAAATATAACCCAGAATGAAAATGTATTTGAAGCTGGAGATCAGTGAACCTGTAGCCTCTAATTACGAACAGCATGGTATTAGCATGGGCCTCCCAGATAGCAGCACTTGTCGGTAGGCGGGTCATTCAAGAGGCACTGGTTAATAAGTGTTATTTTCTCAGCTGAGAAAACATCAATTTGGACTTAAACACTGATCTACTATTTCAGAATCTATAATTACCAACGAACTCTGATTATAAATTTTAAATGTTTGTTTTTATGTGGAATTATTTGTTGTCACGTGAGATAAAACGGGGACATCCTCTTCTACGTCATACTTCTTCTTATGGATGATCTGTGGTCGAATTTAAAAAAATAAAAAGGTTTCAGTTCACTCTATTGTATTTAAGATTCTCTCTCTCTTTTTTTTTTTTTTTTAATCGAATCTTTTAGAATAATTTTGACTCAAAAGAGTTGAGATTTTTTTATTAAAATTCAAAATATGTTCGACATGAGAGAAATAAAGTTTTTTTTTGTTTTTATTTCTATTTTAAATTATTCTTCACTCATGAATATCATTACCACTATATGTTTGATCAGCTGAAAAAACAAAATTAATATTTTTTAGCTAAGTAAGACTGCTGTACTTACAAAAATATAGATACTTAGAAAGGTAAAGATAGATGTCTTTAATTTTTTTTTCAACTTTTCAACTATTTTGATTGGTTTCTAAGTTGATTGGTTGGTTAATTTAAACATGTTCAGGAATCAATGAACATATCGTCATCACAATGTTTGGGGAGATCTACAATTCCGGAATTGCTAATCTGCTTAATAGTGATGTAATAGTGACATTGCAAAGAGATAATTTTTAACACATGTAAAAATCACATTTATGCATATGCACCTGGGATCACCTATAGGTTCATAGTGGTTAAAATAGCAACCTACAGTACTATGCTATTATATATAAATATATATTATTCGTTTCCGTGTATAACTTGTGTATAGAAAATGCTACAACTATTAATTTTTATGACAAGGGCATTCAGCCTATTTTATTGAAAATATTTTGTGGTCACAGGTGGGTATAAATATATTTCATTGCTTTTAATTTAATTTGTAATGTTGAAGTATATTACAATTTTAATTTTAGATGTTTATCTTGATTATGGCGTGAGTGTTGGACAAAGCGTTGGACAAAAAATTGTAATTGTTAAGGTTAAATTCATTCAACAACACATCAACTACACAGAGTAACTGACTTCATTTCTGGGGCACTAGAGCAGAAAAAGTACGCTACTGGTGTATTTCTGGATGTCGCCCAGGCGTTTGATAAAGTTTGGCACCAAGGTCTTCTCTTCAAACTCAAGACCATTCTACCCCAAACATATTACCTGATACTTCAATCGTACCTCTGCGAAAGATTTTTCTCTATCCGACAAGGCATTGAGACTTCGTTAGTCAGACCAATCTCGGCAAGGGTTCCACAAGGGTCGATACTTGCTCCATTATTATATATTATATACACACATGACATACCGACAAACTCTGAGACTTTAACTGCAACCTACGCCGATGACACTGCAATTTTAACAATACATAATAACCCAAGATTGGCATCACTAAATTTGCAAAATCACTTACTACATTTACAAAATTGGTACTCACTTTGGAAAATGAAATTAAACCATAACAAATCCCAACATATGACATTCACACTGCGACGAAACACATGCCCACCAGTTTACATAGGAGACAATCAAATACCTCAGACGGACTCAGTACGCTATCTTGGACTTCTGTTCGACAGAAGGATGACTTGGGGCCCACACGTAAATATGAAAAGACAGACTCTTAACAAACGACTGAAAACACTGTTCTCTCTTTTTTCTAAATCGTCAAAATTAAAAATAGAACATAAACTGAACACATACACTTACTTACTTAAACCCATTTGGACATACGCCTCACAGATTTTCGGCTCAAGAAAGAGGACGCACTTACGAAAATTACAGACTTTTCAATCAAAAATTTTGAGACTAATAACGAACGCTCCCTGGTACGTAAATAATAAAACTTTACATACAGACTTACAACAACCTACTGTCGAACAACACATACGAACTCTTTATTCACGATTTTTTGTTAAATTACACGGACATAACAATACACTAATTAACGACATGGCCACGGCTGATATGCCTGTAGCTAGGCGGCTAAAAAGAAGCTGGATGAGGGGCCTGCTCACGTAAGGTATCAAGCCCGGAAAGAGGTGCTGCTGGGCACCTTCCTTTCATCATGCCTAAAATGCCCTAAGTTCAATAATTGTAAACAACACATTCGCTGATTGTCACGCTGGGTGATATAATAATTTGTTTTTAAAATTTACTTTCATATTCAACATTTTAATCATTTGTTTGTAATCCTTTGTTTTGTATAGGTTTTAGTTGTATTTTTACAAAAATAAGGAAATTAATTGCTGTCATCATTATTCAAAGATAATAATTATTCTTGCAATCGTGTGCTAATAATACGTCCTTTAAAACCTCCTGGAAAGACATATCTTGGAGTGCTGACATTAACTGTAGCGATGATACAGGACGTTATGTGTGACCAGCTGAGCGTGCATCTTCCTCATAGCAGGACTCGCAAGTGCATTGCACTCTACTAATTCCTAAAATAATTGCAACAGTAATAAATCTGTTAAAAAGTAATTGGAAAAATCTAGTGCGATGCGCGCAAAACACAACTTTCACCTACCACCATACTTAGTGTAAAAATCGACGTGTTGTGTTAAATGTGTGAATGCCATTTAGCAACTTTACAGTAAAAAAGTTTTTCCGCAATTCGTTAATTTTTTTTTTTTTTATTCTCTAAAATTATAGAGAAGTATAATTATTGCAAAACTTGTTAGTCGTCAGTACTATTCGATTTATTGTTATTTGTTTCTATTTTTAAGAGGTCTAAAAAGTAAATATTTATTTGACCATTAATTTATTTTTTTCCTCGATATATCTTCAACAGGATTTAATAGATGCATTTACGACTTAATGTAAATTGAAAGCTAATTTTCGAATTTTTGTGTCCAACACCTTACCAGAATCCGAAAACTATTACTATTCAAGTAAGTCTTCTTTTTTAAATAAAAAACTATTATCTGCGGAATAAAAGTTTGAAAATTAAAATATCATTAATAAAATTTAAATTGTACCACGCATGTTTTTCGCACTAAAAACTCCTTTGAATATTTTCATCAGCATTACACATTTGTTTATTTACCCTCTCATTAAAAAAACTACAAATCGGCTTTTGTTGTTCTATGACTGGTATGCCCCTGCAAAAGATAACAATTCCTGGCGTGAAAATTTATGTATATATTTAGTTGTCATGAAAACTAGCTTCATTTGTTTATTGAACTTCATTTATTTCATTTAATCAAAATAATGTCGATCAAATAATATGAAAGAATTTGTTTTCCTTAGTCGCATATCAATCGAACAATACATTCTACCATTTTATAAACTCAATATGTTTTTTCTGAACAGTTTTCCAACGATATATTATACATGTATATTACCGCACTCATTAAGGGAAATTGAAATTTTCCAATCACACATTTTTCAGAAATTAGACATTTCGATTTAAGCCAGTTGGGCAAATCGTAATATGAATAATGATTAATTAATATGAATAATTGGTAATCCTAAAACAAATGAATAATGAATAACCATTGTTCATAATCATTAAGGAGTATTTTTAATGATTATTGAGTGTTTATGATATTCATTTGTAATGAATAATGAATAACTGGTATTCAATTATTCATAATTAACGAATACTTATAAATTCAGTTATTTATTATTCTTGAATAAAATATACTCATGAGATAGAATTAATTTAATACTTATTATATAATTAATATAATATCAATCATGAATACCTATAATTCATCAATCATGAATAACAAATATTCATGAATTAAAAATGCTGATTCATGAATAATAAATGATGATTCATGAATAATAAATATTCAGCAATCATCAATCATAAATATGATACCTTCATAACCATTGTTCATTAAAATTTAAAAGACGAGGGTGCATTTCTGAATTAAATGTTGTTCTAGTGAGCAAGGACAAGTCCTAAGCAGTGGGTGTAGTCAACTAAACAGCATTTGAAGTCACAACTAAAGAATTAGACCCTAATTCCAATGTTTATTAATAAAGGTCTATTGACAAGAATGGAAAGAGCAAACAAATTTTCATTCATCATTCATGATTAGTAAGACTCAGAATTGTGATTGTTTTGTAATCATGATTAATAAATTTATGTTATTTATGATTAATGAATGATCTGTAATCAGGAGTAGTGAATTCCCATTAGTTATGATTAATGAGTAATGAGTAATCATGAATAATGAATTCTTCTTAATCATGATTACTGACTAACATTTAATAATGAATAATGGTCATTCATGATTGTTGAATACATTATATTCATGAATACTCCACGACCAGCGATTAATACAATTCATGATTAATAATTCCGCGCTAAAGAATGATTTGTGAATGATGATTACAATCATTATTCACATTTTTGATTATTAGTCATAATCATGATTACATTTTTATTTAAATATGCCCAACTCCGATTTTAGGGATCCCAAAACGACCCTTCGAAATTCCGCTGAAAACCGAAAGTATAAATGCTTTTACATACGTTCCCCTACTGTATGTAAAAGTGAAAAGGTATATGGATGTAAATAAAATGGAACATATAATTTTGACGAACTCCTTTATTATTTCATTTCATTATGTTGGATAATTCATTGACTTTTGATGGAATTAAGTTAATTTTGAAATCCCGTACAAAATGTTTGCAATTTCCGTTTAGGACAGATTCTTCATTCTTTTTGTTCAGCGCTTTTTTTGTTTTTATCAAGAACAGAATGTTAGCTCCATTATTTTGCATGCACTTGTTTACCTTTCTTTCATAAGAAATGTTTGACATTTTATGCACTTTACAAAAATAATTCCTAGCAAACAAACATAAAATGAACAAACAAAATAATACTCAAAAGTAGTTTGGAAATAAAAATGTATATTCTTGATAGCAGAGGGAGCTGTTTGAAAGGGATAACAGAGAAACCCACTTCAGTTTCTGCTTTTTGTAATGAACAAATTCCAGGTCGATTCATCGCCGACCTTTTATTTGCAACCTTTTATTTTATTTTTAAATTAACTCTACAATACTTTTATTCGCCGCTAATAGGTTTCCCATCAATAGGATAACGCTTCCAGATATTATTTTCCCAAATTAATTATTGAATATATACCTATATATTTTTTTAAATTTTAAATTATGTATTATGTATGCATGTATATACATTTGGTCACAGGTTACCGACTCTAAAACATTTTCATTGCGTCAATTAAAAATATATGGCAATTATACCAACACAAACGGCCTAGTATGATACTTCTCTTAATTTTCTTTTCAGTTTCTTTTCGGAGCTATACTTTTGGACCATTTTTCCAATTTATATTTTGTTCATAGTTGTTCTAAATAATTAGTTTTATTAGCTTATAAAATTCTTTTCGTTTCGCAGCTATGATATTTTTCAGCTTCCTGCACTCTCCCTGTACTGTATGATCACCGATTATACCGCTGTCTCTTCATTAAACCGCTAAAACTGATTATGTTTATGAAAAATGATGACTCAGCTACCTGGGATCACAACATTTATGAACAGAACATATAAATACTTAAGGAAACTGATGAGTACATGAAATGAGGGTAAATATGGCAGGATATGCCGCTAGATTCTTTCCATCAGGAAGCCTCTTTGAGACAATGAATACCTCGACACCAGAGATAGTGAATATTAAAAATATAATGGATTAATAGGGTCAATAAAGGTGCTGTGGTGCTGCATCAGACTTAAACAGGATATTCTGGAACTGGAAAAAAGTAATCAAAGATATGCAAAGGTGTAAAAGGTTGGTTCGTTTTATGCACACAAAAAAAAATTCTAACATGATTAAATTATTTTTTTTTGTTTAATTGGGAATCTATTATGTAGAAGTTGTTTTAATAATGAAGATTTTAAATCCAGCGTATTTAAAATATCCAAAATATTCACTTAAATTGGGTTGAAATAAATTGTTAGTTATAAGCAGAGTTGGGCAAAATTACAATTAATTATATTGCTAATTACAATTACATTGTAATTGTAATTATATGAATTTAAATTAAATTGTAATTCGTAATTCAGCTGTTAATTACCATTATAATTTGTAATTTTAATTTAATTGTAATTCGTAATTACGAATTATATCGTAATCTAATTTTAATTCGTAATTGGAAATTACATTGAAATTGATTTGTAATTGAACTGTAATTTAAGTTTTCAATTTGAATATAGCTTATAATTAAGTTGTACTTTGTATTTAGTAATTACATTGTAATTATGTTGAAATTACAAGGCAATTGACGAATGTCAATGAATCCTACTTTTGAGACTGATAGAATTTTGCTTGTCTGTCTTTTGCTCAAAAGGGGGGCAATTTCAATGGAAAAATATCTAAAACTAATGATAGTTGTGGGCCAACCTTGAGACTAAAATAAATAAAATTAAAATCAATAAGCTTATTAAGCTTTAACTGTAAAAAAATCTGATATTAATATATTTAAACAAACATTTTTGATTATGAACAAGATAAATTCAAATGTATTTAGAACAACAAGTGTGAAAAAGTAAAAACTTAAAATTTTGAACTTTCTAAATTTAAATTAAATTATCACAAGTGTTTATCACTTTTAAACAAAATTTTATAACATATATAGTCTTCTCACTTTCACTTCTGATTTTTCTATATGAAATTAATATTTGATTTCAAAATCACTCTTTTTTCAAAAGTTTTATCCACCAGTTTATTGCATTTTGGGAGGTTCGTCATTGTTGCGTAAGAAAATAGTCTTTCTACAGGAGCTGATGACGGAAGTGGAGTGTTAAATTTTAGAAATATGTTTTTTATTTCAGGATATTTCTCAAGTAGTTGTAAACTCTGGTCATCTTCTTTGAAAAACTGTAGGGTCATGAGCTCGGCATCGATATAAGCAGAATCAACGCTTTTAATTTTTTGTGGTGAACCAAAATCAAAGAACGAGCTATTTGGGAATTCACATGGTTGCTTTACCGATGATTTTATTCCTTTAATTTCTGAAGCGACAACTCTTCTAAATTCCATGAGAAGATGGTTGAATTTTGCATCTTCTACACATACCATCCATCTGTTTTTAAAAAACGGATGTGAGAATGCAGCGATAGCTGCATTTTCAGATATACGGGTAGAAAAAGAAAAATATGGCTCAAATCTTTTGGTGACTGAGTCCAAAAAGCATTCTGCAAGAGGTGCGCAATGTACCCACACTTGTTGATTTAATTTTTGAAGTTTTCTTCGAAGGGCAAGTAGACAAGGTAAAAGTATGCCGTAGAACGTGTTTTTCTCTCCCTGTAGGATGTCCAGAGCATCTGCGAGAGGAGCCGCACATTTTAAATGCTCTTCTAAATAAAGAAAATCTTGATTGCTTAAGATATATGTTCCTTTTAGAGAAAGAGGTTTCGATAGGTTCGTAATTTTATCTCTCAATTCAAAAATTTGCTTGAGTGAGTCATATAAGCTATTCCACCTTGTCTCAACAGGTCTTTTTAATGACACACCTAAAACATCTTGAATTATCTCTGCTGACATAGGGCGCCCTGCATATTTCCACAGCATATTGCACTTTTTCATTAATAGATAATGGGTCGCTGAAATTTCTGGTGATTCTTGAAATAGTTTAGTAGCATCGGTAGTTGCACAAAGATTTATTGTGTGTGCTGAGCATCGTAAATGATCTGGTAGACAATTTTTGAGTATGTATTCCAGAGACTTGCTGTTTGTGGGAGCTTGTGTATCATTATCAGATTCAGAGCTTGAGTCACATTCTTCTTCTTCAATTTCCTCGCCAACCCGCAATATATGTTTCCTCTTGACTCCATATTCTGTAAAAGCTTTCACAAAATTGCTACCATTATCAGTAGTAGTTGCTATAATTTTTGTATTATCAAGAAAAAAATCGTTGTGTATTTTATTTAACAGTTCTGTGATTCTGACAGAATTGTGGGGACTCCGAAACCTTCGACAGGCCAGTGCCGCTGAATTTCTTTCCAGATCATTACTGATCCAGTGGCATGTTACCCCCAAGAAACACCTTTTTCTAGCAGACCAAAGATCTGTTGTAGTGCATACGAACTGTACTTTTTGAACGCTACCCCGAATGTTTGCTACACATTGTTCGTACATGCTTTCTAATCGCCGACCTAGAGACCGACGACTGATTAGTTTCAGGCCAAGATCAGAAATGTTAAGATCATCAAAAATTTTTTTTAAATATGGATCTTCAATTGATCTCATTGGGATTAAAGAATTTATAACAAATTTACTTATGTTCGCATCAAATGAATCTTGAGAAACTTTTTTTAATTCTTTATTTTTTGATGTATTGCCTTTGTTTACTTTGGACTTTTTCTTTGAATTTTGTGACACATATCTTAAATATTCTTCCACGTCTGTTTCAGTATGTTTTCTCTTCAGATGAGTGACCAAATTGGAAGACACATTAAATGAACCTTTTACTTCAGTGTTATTCGGTAAGCATTTTAAACATTTGGCTACAACCCGATTTGAGCCACGATCACTTTTTTCTGGTATAAGCTTAAAAAACTTACCGTCCAAAAATGTTGGAAGGGAATCGACATTGCCAATATCATCTGCATTACTTGTCTCAGAAGCTGCTATAGTTGAAGAGCTTCCAGACTCACCAGAAATTGCCAAACGAGACATCCAACCACTATCTTTTTCCTCGGTACTACTCATGTTGAAAAAAAAAAATTATAATAAAGAAAACCCGAAGACAGATTGCGATCTTAATTTAACACTCTTTGATGCAATTTTCAATGTGAATCGTACAAAAAGAAACACAAAACTGTTGCGATCTGTCCAAAAGGACAGATGACAGTTGTAAAAACAATGGAATGTAGAGCAGTTTATTTTCTTCTAGGGATTAACTCAGTGAATCAATGTTTACCTGCTCCATCCAAACATTACAGCTAATCATTAATTTTAATTACAAAGTAATTAATGATAAAAAAATAAAGTATTTCTCTCCCTTAGCAAAATTAAGATCGCAATCTGTCTTCGGGTTTTCTTTATTATAATTTTTTTTTTTCAACATGAGTAGTACCGAGGAAAAAGATAGTGGTTGGATGTCTCGTTTGGCAATTTCTGGTGAGTCTGGAAGCTCTTCAACTATAGCAGCTTCTGAGACAAGTAATGCAGATGATATTGGCAATGTCGATTCCCTTCCAACATTTTTGGACGGTAAGTTTTTTAAGCTTATACCAGAAAAAAGTGATCGTGGCTCAAATCGGGTTGTAGCCAAATGTTTAAAATGCTTACCGAATAACACTGAAGTAAAAGGTTCATTTAATGTGTCTTCCAATTTGGTCACTCATCTGAAGAGAAAACATACTGAAACAGACGTGGAAGAATATTTAAGATATGTGTCACAAAATTCAAAGAAAAAGTCCAAAGTAAACAAAGGCAATACATCAAAAAATAAAGAATTAAAAAAAGTTTCTCAAGATTCATTTGATGCGAACATAAGTAAATTTGTTATAAATTCTTTAATCCCAATGAGATCAATTGAAGATCCATATTTAAAAAAAATTTTTGATGATCTTAACATTTCTGATCTTGGCCTGAAACTAATCAGTCGTCGGTCTCTAGGTCGGCGATTAGAAAGCATGTACGAACAATGTGTAGCAAACATTCGGGGTAGCGTTCAAAAAGTACAGTTCGTATGCACTACAACAGATCTTTGGTCTGCTAGAAAAAGGTGTTTCTTGGGGGTAACATGCCACTGGATCAGTAATGATCTGGAAAGAAATTCAGCGGCACTGGCCTGTCGAAGGTTTCGGAGTCCCCACAATTCTGTCAGAATCACAGAACTGTTAAATAAAATACACAACGATTTTTTTCTTGATAATACAAAAATTATAGCAACTACTACTGATAATGGTAGCAATTTTGTGAAAGCTTTTACAGAATATGGAGTCAAGAGGAAACATATATTGCGGGTTGGCGAGGAAATTGAAGAAGAAGAATGTGACTCAAGCTCTGAATCTGATAATGATACACAAGCTCCCACAAACAGCAAGTCTCTGGAATACATACTCAAAAATTGTCTACCAGATCATTTACGATGCTCAGCACACACAATAAATCTTTGTGCAACTACCGATGCTACTAAACTATTTCAAGAATCACCAGAAATTTCAGCGACCCATTATCTATTAATGAAAAAGTGCAATATGCTGTGGAAATATGCAGGGCGCCCTATGTCAGCAGAGATAATTCAAGATGTTTTAGGTGTGTCATTAAAAAGACCTGTTGAGACAAGGTGGAATAGCTTATATGACTCACTCAAGCAAATTTTTGAATTGAGAGATAAAATTACGAACCTATCGAAACCTCTTTCTCTAAAAGGAACATATATCTTAAGCAATCAAGATTTTCTTTATTTAGAAGAGCATTTAAAATGTGCGGCTCCTCTCGCAGATGCTCTGGACATCCTACAGGGAGAGAAAAACACGTTCTACGGCATACTTTTACCTTGTCTACTTGCCCTTCGAAGAAAACTTCAAAAATTAAATCAACAAGTGTGGGTACATTGCGCACCTCTTGCAGAATGCTTTTTGGACTCAGTCACCAAAAGATTTGAGCCATATTTTTCTTTTTCTACCCGTATATCTGAAAATGCAGCTATCGCTGCATTCTCACATCCGTTTTTTAAAAACAGATGGATGGTATGTGTAGAAGATGCAAAATTCAACCATCTTCTCATGGAATTTAGAAGAGTTGTCGCTTCAGAAATTAAAGGAATAAAATCATCGGTAAAGCAACCATGTGAATTCCCAAATAGCTCGTTCTTTGATTTTGGTTCACCACAAAAAATTAAAAGCGTTGATTCTGCTTATATCGATGCCGAGCTCATGACCCTACAGTTTTTCAAAGAAGATGACCAGAGTTTACAACTACTTGAGAAATATCCTGAAATAAAAAACATATTTCTAAAATTTAACACTCCACTTCCGTCATCAGCTCCTGTAGAAAGACTATTTTCTTACGCAACAATGACGAACCTCCCAAAATGCAATAAACTGGTGGATAAAACTTTTGAAAAAAGAGTGATTTTGAAATCAAATATTAATTTCATATAGAAAAATCAGAAGTGAAAGTGAGAAGACTATATATGTTATAAAATTTTGTTTAAAAGTGATAAACACTTGTGATAATTTAATTTAAATTTAGAAAGTTCAAAATTTTAAGTTTTTACTTTTTCACACTTGTTGTTCTAAATACATTTGAATTTATCTTGTTCATAATCAAAAATGTTTGTTTAAATATATTAATATCAGATTTTTTTACAGTTAAAGCTTAATAAGCTTATTGATTTTAATTTTATTTATTTTAGTCTCAAGGTTGGCCCACAACTATCATTAGTTTTAGATATTTTTCCATTGAAATTGCCCCCCTTTTGAGCAAAAGACAGACAAGCAAAATTCTATCAGTCTCAAAAGTAGGATTCATTGACATTCGTCAATTGTCTTGTAATTTCAACATAATTACAATGTAATTACTAAATACAAAGTACAACTTAATTATAAGCTATATTCAAATTGAAAACTTAAATTACAGTTCAATTACAAATCAATTTCAATGTAATTTCCAATTACGAATTAAAAGTAGATTACGATATAATTCTTAATTACGAATTACAATTAAATTAAAATTACAAATTATAATGGTAATTAACAGCTGAATTACGAATTACAATTTAATCTTAATAGGCAATGTAATTAATTGTAATTTCGCCCAATTGTGCAACGAATCATTATGGCCTCATGTGCATTGTTTTTTTGGATTTTAACAAAGAGGAAGTAAATAGCATTAGAAATATAAATATTCGGTTGCATCATTTTGACTGTGAGCCAATGTACGAGTATATGGAAAAAAAATACTCTAATTGTAATTATTATAATTTAATTAATTATATTGTAATGAATTACATTATAGTGAATTACATTGTAATGAATTACATTGTAATGAATTAAAAGTAGACTAATAATTGTGAAATTACATTGTAATTAATTACATAGTAATGAATTACATTGTAATTAATTACGCAATTTAATTAAAAATTAATTCATTACGCCCAACTCTGGTTATAAGTGGTGCATCGTACATAAACATGGCCTTCCCCCAAACACCTTGATATTTATTTTGCCTCGCTATCAACATTTGGTATGAAATAATATTATAAGCTGTACAAACATGTATGTTAAAGGAAATGCGTGTTATCTATAAAAGCGAATTATTACCATTCAGTCTTCCCTTTAAATTTAAATAGGGTCTACTTTAGTAATTTCTGTATATATTAATATATATATATATATATATATATATATATATATATATATATATATATATATTTATATATATATATATTATTATTATTATTATTATTATTATGTAAATATTCATATATATATATATATATATATATATATATATATATATATATATATATATAAAACCGATTTTGTAGCTATGTATACATATGTTGTATTATTAGGTAAGGTAGATGTTTCGTAAATTAGTAAATAAAAATTTTTTATTTGTGGCAAACCTAAAAAAGTCTATAGCCTTTGAAATTAAAGAAAATATGACTTTAAATAATTAAAATATGTTACATTAAGGGGTCATCTGTTGTCAAGAGGTTAGGAAAGCAATAGGCCACCACTACACAGAAGGTCGCGAGTTCATAGTCCGCCAGGATTGATCCTGCGCCATGTGAGATACTCGTTGAAGATCCCTATCCTAATTTTCACCTGGATAGGCAAAATTTAGGACTCCCATTTCAGAATCTTCCGGTTAGCCGCAGAAGCATAGTGACGTTATAAAATTAAGCAATGATATAATTAAATATATAATATTTTAAACCTGAGAAATTATTTAAATTATCAGTGAGTATTTCGGTCCGTGTGTCTCCGTTTTATTAGTTCGTCTATTCCAATTAGTAGCCCTTATGGAAACTCCACATAAAAAATATGTCAATGCCATATGCCGATAACATACCATTTGTTACCCCACTGTATGAGGTTGTTTGTAAGCCAGACTGTGATTTCGCAGGGGTTAGCAGACATTGAGGACCTTAAGGTTAGTACTAATCCTAAATCTAGCGCTAGTAAAGATTACCGGGGGCTGCTATTTATGGCTGTTAACCCGACCCTAATATATCCCATTCCGAGGTGATATACGCTCCTTACATATTTTACGCCTCTCTACCTAATCCTCAGCCGGAACCTCACCTGTATTTCATCTTTCCTTGCTGCATTACCCAAAGGAAAAAGTCTTGCAGTTTTTATTTTAATCTCACTGAATTTATTATCTAAAGCAATCTAATCTGAGCCTTGTATGGATTGGTTGGATTCGCAGTAATGGGGAATGACTGGATTATAAAACAATAAACAGACTTTGTAGGAGCAAGGTCAAATCATAATACATACATAGTATCGGTCAAAACATAGTGTATAGTATAATATACACATAGAATTATTGGTTGCAATATAAACTAGCAAATCTACAAAACCCATCTTTTCAGGAGAGCGGAGATAAAACAGTTTCTTACATTCAGTGCGGTTTGTGGCTTACTTTTGTGTACTTTTTAGACATAATTTTTTATGCTTTTTAGTGAGGAATCCATTGATATAAGTACCAGAAGGCTATTCTGTAAGATTTTGATATTTTAATTCTATTTTCCTTAATAATTTTCAGAGCTTGTTGATTAATGCCGTACTCTCTGAGGACTACCTTACCAGAAATTGTCACTGTCAACCAACATATTTTCCGGAAAAAATGTTGAAAAACAGGTTTATGATGAATGTGACTGACTACCTGTTTTAAGGTAGTTTTAACTTAAAAGAAACAGCTAAATATAAGGGGCTGAAATTTTCCCACATTTTTAATTTTTTTTTTAATAATACAATATTTTTCTCCTGCCAGAAGATATTATTCCACTCACCCCTTCGGCGAAGTAACTTGTATTCAACCGAGATAATTAGGCTTTTTGCTCTTTCAAATGTTTTTCATTAGAAATATGTAACTAATATAAGGGAAAAAATTCTGGTTGTGACATTTAGTGTGCGCAGGTCAGGTAATGACTTCCACATGCGCCCTCTGGAGTGGCGAAGATTAATTAGTTCTAACTAGTTTCCTTTACTAACAGCCGCAGCCTAAGGGAGGCATTTTTTTTTTTTAACTCATTATTCATCGTACATATTCCTCGTTCATCATTGTGTCTAAGACCTGTTGTATATATTTTAAATATGGAGGAATCACTCTGCGTCTGACAATACACCGTGACGCCAGCCAGAATAACAACATTTTCGGTAAAGGCTAATATTTTCTTTGGTGTATACTTCGTCGAACAACATAGTTCCTACCTTTGAATTTAAGGAAATGCATTAAGGTCATAATGGTTGTATGTTGCATGCTATTATGACGTTAATGCTGTATTTTAGTGCAGGGATGAGAGATTTTTCAGCTGTTTCGAGTTTACTACAAAGCCCATGTGAAATAATCCAGAGACCTTTAGTCTAGGATAAACTACATGTTGGAGCTCCAGCAATGGTCCACTGCGGAAGCTAACGTATATACATGGTCTTCCTGTAGCTATTGGTAATACTCAGAAAAGTAAGCCAAGCTAAGTTCAAGATCATGCAATATTAAAATATGTATAGTAAGTATGAAAGATGACTATTATATTTTGTAGTACAAACCACTTAGAATTTTTTTTCTTCTTAGCCCCTTCTTCGTTTTTGTAGAATGTCAGGAACATGAAAAACTTCTATATTCATATAGAACTCTAATAAACTCTTTTACTGCACATGGTGCAGTTTTTTTATTTATATATATAAATATACTTTTATTGAGGCCCATAAAAGATTCCATCAAGATAAATCTCAATCAAGAATAAAAAAAAAATGGGAACCTGGCCAGATAATAAAGGCAGGTCTGGGACCAATAAGCCAATGGAAGAACGCTTTTGTGGAGATTTATCCGTGATTGGTGGAGACACAGCATCACCATCCATCGCAGGTGTCACCATTCAGTGATGGATGCCGGTGCTCAGTGACTGCCAGAGATAGCACCTTTGTGCCTGCCCTTTGTGGCGGCTATGTCAACCGGTTCCAGATATCCACCGTCATTAAGCTATATACTATAGTGTTCACGGCTTTATCAATAATACTCCATCCCCTCTGACATCATCTATTATTTCCAAAAGGTCATTTATATATCTATTGGTTGAGGTAGTAACAAATAAATAATAATGAAAATAAAATATTAGGATATCTCTCTTAGAGATGAATTCTCATATCATATGAAAACCGTGAAGATAAGTGAAAAATAGTCCTACTTTGTACAATGACTAAAATACTTTGAGTCACATTTAGAAGCCGCATTCAAACGGGTTGATGCAGATCTTCAAAAAACTTTCCTGTAGACTGTAAATTTTCCATTAGCCAAACAAGGAATTTTTAACTAATCATGGACTATAACTTTTTGAAATAGTTACGTTTTCATTTCAGTTAGAAGAAGCTTCTAATTTTTATATCATGTGCAATATAAATATTTATTCTGTATTGTATGTAGGCTAAGTACGATCCTTAATATAAAATTACTAAATCCCCTAATGAGATATCTACCGTGTTCAAGGAATCAATTCACTTGTAGATCACTTATCACCTGAGGCTTGCAACTTTAAATATGCATTTAGAATATTATTCAAACAATTGGTGTTTAAAACATATAATAATCCTCTACAGTGTTTCTCTGGAACATAAGTATTGTCCAATACATTACAACTTTATAATACGCATATCAAATAGCCAGAAAGAATGTTCTGAGTGAACATTGTGGCGGCTACAGCAACAGTACATAAGACCTGTAGATTTTAATGTTTAATTTGTTTTCGAAAACGGTTACCTATTCAAAAATTGTAAACATTTATTCTGGAGGCACAATATATTTCTAAAATTTTCAAAAAGACTTATTAATCTTGGCACAACTCTTCACGAAAAACAAAATATAGTGTACTTATTTATCAAGCATTTCTGATAATACTTAAGCATTGCAGTATTGTGAAAAAGCAATAGTATTATCAAACTGATCACTGGTTCATTGTAATAATGGATATTAAATGAAACTGAAAGGGAGATCTCATTAAAAATTCCAACGAAAATTGGAGGGGATACTCTCGGACTCTCCCTTCCCTTCTGCTATTCCGCTGATTGAAATTGACTGGTTTTTGTTTGCGGTTCATTAAATGTCAAATAAGACTCGTAAAAAAAAATATCATTCCATTGATTGATTGTTATTAAAAAGAAAGTACCTATCCAAAGATTAATACTTCCATTGTAATTTCTATAGATAATATTGTTCTCTGTCCCAATGTTAATATTTCGTTTCACCAGGAATATGATTTATTATACTTAATACATTTAAAAGAAGTCGATTTTACCCTGACTTAGCCACTTTATTTTAATATTATTTTTTTTTTTTTAAATTATACTTTTATTACTTTTAATCATCAACTATAATTCGAGAGTTTTCCTGATTCAGGTTTTTTCCCAAAGTCTATGCACAACTTTTTGAAGATATATTCACGAAAAAATAAATTTATCAAAACTTAACCATATCAGCTGTTCATCAAAGTAAGAGTTGTTCTTCCTGAGGAAGGAATTTCAGTCCCTCCAGTAAATCACTACCAGTAATCGCAAAAGATGACCGTTTCCTCACCTGCCGGACATACTCCGATTACACTAACTGCTCTAGGGCCTGGACTAAACATGTTTACTTCCCCATATTTACATAAATCTGCATATTTACATATTCAATCGAGAAGGTCCTCTCGACCGATCCGGCCTACCCTCGGGGCTATGAATATTGACCGCAAAGCTCCTTGTCTTAAGATTTCCCTGGCATTAAGCCAAATCTGATTCGGGAACAATAATTCGGTTTATTTTATGATTTACTTATAGGTTGAATTTATATTAATTTTTTTCAAAGTTAACACTAATATATACCTAATGGGTTTATGATCTCTTTTAACTCATCTTTAGAAAAAGAAAAAAAAAAAGTCGCAGCACAAAGTTCAATACAATCATCTTTTAAATTTAAATAGTTAAATTTAAATATGATATTCGAATATTGTCACAACGAAAGGGGGAATCCATTAAGTGAGAAAGTAACAAAAAAAAAAAAAAAACTACGAAATCTATGGCCAGCCTCGCACTCATACCAAAAGAAAGGCTCTCACAACTTGATACCAATGAACCTGATTCGCTGAACAAGGATAAACCTGACATAAATTAGAACTGGGTTTCTAAAGTTGAATCCAGAGCTGACATGAGCTTTACGATTCTGACGGGCTTATGAGATGCAAAAACAAAATTCTCAAAATAAAATTACATAATATAAATTTCTGTTAACATAAGAGGAAATTTTAATACAACCAACGATCCTCTATATAAAATATTATGCAGTTACAATACTTTCAACTTTCGAGAGGAGTCGATGAATTGAGAGTGGAATGTCAGGCCCGTAGTGTGGTCCATTATTTGAATTTGTTATTTTATAATTAGTAAAAAACTTTCGTCTTTCAAAAGTAAGAAATGTCTTTCTGTATATCATTATCACAACAACAATATTTTAAGATATTATTAAAGCTGATTTATAAAGTATACATATTTGTTTGAAGAAATTCTAAATATATTTTAAAATAAAATTCGCATTATAAATTTTAATGTTTCTGAAGTAAAATGGCAGCACTAATATACAGTTGTAACCTCCCATGTACGTAAGCCATTAGTTCACATTTGTACAGATAAATGTTAAAATAAAGGGTTGGATATCCTGATCCTTCTTTTTTTAAGTGTAAATATAATTTATACCAAATAACTTCAAGGAAGCTTGTAGAAAATATTGAAAAAATATTTTAAATCATAGCGATAACTATTTAATTAACTTTAATTGTTATAAAATATTATTTGTTGTTTTTATTTCTTAGGTCGTTGTCCTAACATATTATTTCTTTATATTTGTTTTTTTTCCTACATAACTAGGTACAAATAGAATGAAGAGAATAATGTTTTTTATCATATTAAACATTTCTATTCTTTTAAATCGAAAATAAATATAATATGAAACAAATATTTACACGAAGCCAAAAATTATTTTCTTTAGAAAAAAGAGTGAGACCAAACAACTATCGATTCTTGTTTTGTGGATCATTTTATTTAAATATGTTGAATATTTTGTTTCTTATGTTTTTGATATAAGAAGTGGCGACTATTTTGCCGATATTAAGAATATGGGAATAAGTTTTTTACACATTTAGATATTTAGGGGCGAGGGTAACTAGAAAAAACTAAATCGACGAGGTAATTAAGGCTAGATTACGACCCGGAAATGCATACTACTTTTAATAGCCAAATTTCTTAGCTCGCACCTTTTGTCCCGAAACTTAAAAATTAGGATTTAAACTAAAAAAACTATTATTCTTCCAACGGTACCTCACGGATGCGAAACGAGGCCGCTGACATCGAGGGATGAGCAATTTAAAAAATAACAGAGAACGTTAACAATAAATAAATTTAACGCCTTTTATAAATAAATTAGGAAGAAAAATTATTGGAGCTAATATCGAAACAGATTGAGTGTGTTTTTAAACATTTACCGTAACTTTGTTATTTTTTGACCGATTTAAAATCAGTTTGCACCATTGATTTCAGAGTTAAAAATCCTTTAAAATGATGTATCATAAAGTATAGGGTGCCATTTAAAATTTTAAAGTTGTACCGGTCCTGACGTGCACCGCGTAATTTTTTTTCAAAAACAGGTTGAAATTTGAAACTAGATTGAAAAATATTGGATACATATTTTTTATTTCTTTGATAAAGTTATTTGTTTAAGAGAAATTCAGCCGGGCCATCTAAAAAGGACACCCTGTATATTGAAATTTTTACATTTTTATTTTCAAATTTTACTTTATTACTTTTAACTCTTATTACCCTGTAATTGTGGTAAATAAAATGTATGAATAATAAACAATAGTAAAAGTTATGTAATGCAAAATTAATTGTTGTTGCAGTCGCGATCAACGTAAATCGTCGGGATCACTTCTCATCCCTCCCATTAAACCTCTATCAGGGCCCTGAACAATTAGTAAGGGCTGAAATAAAGAAGGGTGAAGTGCCCTAAGGGGAAGGGGGGGGAGTGGGGGAGGTACTTAGTGGTTCGGCAGGCTGGCGGGGGACAGCCTCCCCCCTGAATAGACCATCAGCCATTTCTTATGAAAAAACCCCTTGAATCCTTCCGTTGTTACTGTACACAATACTCTCGCTAATAGTAGCCCCTCTATCTTCCATTCTCTTTTAATTGTCTTTGTTTACCTCCGCTTCTTTCGCGGTCTGTTCAATTATACGAAAGGGGAGCCATAACGAGAAAGATTAATTGAGAAGCTGGGGTATTTTCAACGACGCTTCAAGCTGGGAAATAAAACGGAAACTTTGTTTGAACTGCCATTTTGATTATAAGTTCGTACATGTCCGGGAATATAGTTTGGTCCCCAGAGACTAGCTCATGTTCTAATTTATTTTAGCACAATCTACATACCCAGACGATACTTTAAAATGACTATTTAAATTTCATATAAAAATAAAACCATTAAAATCAAATAAAAAAAGGTTGGCCAACACGGCTACCCAGCAGATGTAAAATATCGAAATCGATTAGAAACAACAGAGTTCTGTTAGTAAATTTAATATCTTTACGATACACTTATTCTAGTATTTATTTTTTATTTATTTTTTTTTTTTTGTTGGACCTACTGTACCCGAAAACAAACTGTTTTTCAAATAACAGACCGAACTTGGTCCGGATTTCGATTACTCCTTAACGACATTGCTGTGAATCTAAAACATATTTTGAACCAACAACAGATTTCAAGCTCTAATGGCCGGTCGGCCCGGATGTACAGCTGCAACTGGCTCTCCTTCCATCCTTCGTTACTTTACAGATAATTTCTGAACCGATCATCAGCTGCTATGTTAGCGCTCCAATTATCTTCGCGAACCGGTTCGCAAGTGTTCCTTCCTCCAGGTGCACTTCCACATGTGCAGTTAATAGAATCGTTAATCTGATGTTCATTTTGAAGAGTCTGGCATGCTCTAGCGACAAATATCAATTGGGAAGTAGCAAATCCAATAACAGTACTCTGTCTAATTAGCAAGAAATAAACAGAGTCCTGTAATTTAGTTTAAAATTTAACATCAACTACAAGATCCAGAATTGACATGTATAATAAGACCAAATCTAGTTTTATGAACCTACATAAATTGTAGGTTTTATTACATACCTAAATTTAATGTATCTAAAATCCAACCATATCTATTTAAATGATAAGATATTTATATTTATAGAGTTTTTATAAGAATACGTAACTGTTTGTTTATGATCAAACTTAGCTTGTTCATTAAACAATTTAACTTTTGATGCAATTCGCCTACTATTTTATTTTACTCAATTCATTTATTCTCAATCCTGTTACTCTGTAATTATTCTGGTAAAGGATGTGGCCGGGAAGCCTTGTCGCTCTGTTGTTTAGTGCACTGCAACGGTAATGCAGAAAACCGCGTTAGAATCCCGGCCATAGATAAGGCTTAGTCTTACTGCAACCAGCTCAAACGATCGAGGAATGTCGAATAACTTACGTCTACAATGTCGAAATAAATGCATGTACACAAAAAGTAATTTTATTTTGCCTACATATTTTTGAGAAAACAAACTATTCCTTTTTCGGTTTTATTATATTCCACGTTTTGCGTAAAATATAGACTTTCTAAATTAATTTCGCATATTAAGTTGTGCTTCTGAGGTAAATTCTTTCTCATGGGCTTATCAAAAGAGTTATACTTCTTCTAAAATGAGGGCATGGAATGGATATTAGCCGGGATAAAATGGCGACCCGGAACGTGCTATACCAAAGGGACCCTCGCATACATTGGCTAGGTACCGGAACCAGTACCGCAGAGGTACCCTTTTGCAGGGGCGCACCGGAAGCAATTATCCACTTCCTCCGGAGGGTCATCCCGATGACTTCCTCTCCTCCGTTTCCTCTTTTGCTTCTTCCTCAGGTCCGGGTCCTCATTATCCTGGAGGTCCATTGTGTTTCATTTCGAGTCTCTTTTGTAACCTCTATTGAGCGAACTCAATAGCCTTTACAAAAGGCGAATTTATACAATTGATGAAAATCAGGATACAATTTTTAATCCCCAGAGAGGTTCAATTCTGATAAACAAGATAAGGGTAAAGTATAGAAGATAATATTTTTCATTGAATTAAAACGTGTTGCTTAGTTATATTCCCTCCATCAACTTCTGGTTTCTTACTATAGTGAAATTTTAATTATATATAACGGTTTAGTGTAACTTAAGAATAAAAGGAATCGCACCTTACTTGCGTCCAACGCTGACAAAAAGATTGAGTGGTAAGTGATAAAGCCAACCTTGTGTTTCTTTTATTATTCCTTTTTTTTTTTAATTTCCTAGAGGTGTGATAATCTCCTTTCACTTCCCTCTTGAGGATTCTAGTTCTCCTTAACAGTTAGCAGTAAAATACCTACTTATGAAACCTTACAGAAAAGGGGCTCTCATGACACTTTGAAGCCAACTCATTGGCATTCAATTTTAACTATATGGGCAGAGTTCATTTTGTAACATTATCAGAGATACGTGGAAAAGCCCCTACGCAATCAGAAAACCCAATTTATTTTGCCCTCCACTTTGGCTTAAATGCGTTGTTTGGGAGACCATCAACGAAAAATGGGCCTGTAATGGCTTTCCTGGGTTGTGCAAGAACTATTGGATGGCTTGCTGTACTTTTTTCCCCTATCCTACATTTCCTATCCTCCCAAACAGGAGTCGGATGGTACATACTTTTCACCTTGTGTTCATATATTTTTTCAAATAAGATTAATAATTCAAGGAATTCTATGATTTACAAAATAAATCAAACTAGACATGAATGTATACGCTGACTAGATGGCCTATCAAGATTCACCTGCCCAATGGTTATTTCACACTTGATCAGCTGTACTTCCCACCCCCCTCCCTGATCATCTCTTCATTTTTCATGGGAACTAACCATAGGGTGATTCTCCATAGACCCTAGTTTATTTTACAATATCCTATAAAATAATCTCTATCTTTGTATTAATTATCCTGTTAATATATTTTTTTTTATCTTTTAATCTTTATTTACACCTGTTAATTAATATAATAGTAACAACCAGTGAATAATATTTTATTAAATTTAGTTTTTTGTGATAAATGATTAAGTAGTTGTTGCTGATAAGATTAAGTATTTAAGTTTTTGAAAAGGTGAAATTTTACAATAGAATATAAAATGTTTTTGCCTTTTAGTGTAGAGGAAGAGTAACATTACATAATTTTCACGTACTATCCTACTTTGAGTTAAAGTAGGTATTTTCGTTAGTATAATAGAGGTATAATAGAACCCGATATTCAGGTCTTCATCAGGCCTAAGTATAAAAGAAGATAACAACCAATAAAAATATATGAAGAGAAAAACATATATCATTACATATCATATATCATTACATACATACATCATATTTATATCATAACATATCTATCTCTTCATATAATTTCATTGGTTGTTACCTTGTTTAGCTTAGCCCTGATAAAGAATCTCGGGTCAAAACGTCAGTTCAAAATATGTTATTGCACATATAGTGTTGTTTTATTTGACAGCACCCCCAACCATTCCGTTAACATAAACTTCTACGGTCAACCAGCTTCCTTCATTATAATAAAACAATGTTGTTTTTTTAAAAATAATTATTTCATTCAAAGTAAATATTTAAAACAATAATGGTAATTGTAATATTAGGTATCTTAAAATTTTAGATGAACCAAATGATAAAACATATTTTCCTTCTATTTCTTAACAATTATGTCTTGAAGATGTATATATATATATATATATATAGAAACCGTCATGTGCTTATGATTACCTACTTTTTTATTACATCCTAATAGAGCTCTACATTAGTTAGAATTTCGACATTCTAAAAGTGAGGCTGAAATAGAAAACGAGTCCTCGGAGCCATTTCCAAAGCCTGACCTTTTCACTTCGATTGGAATTAAATGTCATTCACTAAAAGGTGGTGTCTGAAATATTTTGGAAGTATTATGTCACCTCAGTTGAACCCGCGGGCTTATTTCGGAATTATGAAAGTATTTTTCCGCGAGAGCACAAGACTGTAAAAAGGCATGTGGATTTCAACATTACGATTTTAAATGCTTCGAACTAGCTAAATGATTCTGGGAAACTTAAAATGGATTTTAGTTCAATCAAATTAATTAACCATGATGATAATTTCATTTTGATATCCATGTCATGTGAATTAAAGAGTCGATGCTGCTATGGTCCATTTAGAAACTTTGCCTTCTCCACATCATTCTCTAATGAGTGAGAGTCACCTCCAGTAGGTTGAAGGGCATACCCGGAGGAGGAATAGGTATCTGGGAACCATGATGCTTTCATAGACGAGTGGTCAGCCAACCAAGTACAGGCACGCTCAACGGTGCTTAACTTTGATAACCTATTGCAAATGCCTTTGTTTTTTTGGCCATCCCTGACCAGAATTTAGGTTATACGGCATCTACTTCTACAAATCAAATTACTGTACTGAGTTAGGTGTAGACGAAAAATGAACTTAATTCATAACATGGGAATAACACATTAACAAAATTTATAACTCAGAATTAAGTATAACTAATCAGGTATGGAGGAACTTAATAGTAGCGTTTTTTATAAAAATAATAGTTAAACGCTGCTGTTTGCAAATTTTTTGAATGTTTACATGCAATACGGAAACGTTAAATTTGACGCGCAAGATTCTTGTTCAAAAAATCGTCGCTATCACGTCAAAAGGTCGAAGGTAAATAAATGTTTAGAGTCGATAATTTAGTATTGCATATGGCACGACGCGGAACAAATACGATCTGAAAAAAGAAATATAAAATAAAAACAGAAGAAAAAAAAACTTTCCCTTTTGGAAATAGCCAATTTTGATGTTCACCATTAAAAGTTGTTGCATTTTTGCATTCGGCTTGACCGGATAGCAACGTTATGAGCTTCAAAAGGATCCTACAAAAACGAATTAAATAATACTTTATATAAAGGTAAATAATTTCCTAGTCTTTTTGCTCTAAATCCATTCTTATAGATTACGACATCGAAAGAAAACTTTCAATTTAGTTTCTGTCATCTTTATAGACCTTATAGATCTTGAGGCGTCTGAACAAGCCTTATCTATAAGTTCGGTCTTGAATTGGTTTCAGTTTTTTTTTTTTGAACTTCTATTTTTTAGTTGGTTGAATGTAGCCAAGAAACATCATTTTTAATTATATCTAACCGTCTGCTTTTTTATATCTTGCCTAAGGGAATAATAAATAAGTAGCTCTTTATTAAAACAATTGCTTTCTTGCAGAATATGAAATTTTAATCTACACATTAACGGTAATTTGTTGTAAAAGTCCATTGAATTTAAGACAAAATATTTATTTGTATGACCGAAGTGATCGATCTATTTTGCTTCTTCTTTACTAATAAAAGAACTCCTAGTGAAGATTCTCCCCATTTGCGGAAAACCACATCTCAGACAACTCTCTAGCTGACCTTTACACATGTCCGGGTACAGCAGACACAACTCTCGGTCGGGGGTAACATTTCTCAGGAGCCGTCGCCCAGTCCTCGGAGGATTAAAAGGATAAAAGCCGAGGTGGAGCGGTGGGAATTAAATGCTAGCCGGGGGTAATTAAGGTGAGATTCCTGCAAGAGGACGGGGGGGGGGGCGATAAATTCTGAGATATTCCTGTGCAGGATAGACCCTCTGCGTGCTAAGGGTAACCCGGCAGATTTAGCCTTCTTCCAGATTTATGTCTTGTCCGGTCTCCAGGAGCCACTGCCTTCATAAACTCCAGGAGGGGAAGGAAGGGATTAGTTATTATTGCTTTGGACAGTTTTATGGAACGCTCTTTTGAGGGCAATCAAGAAAAAAAAAAAAAAAAAAAAAAGATTGATGTGCTAGTGCTACTTACTACTTAATGTGGTATGAAGTTGAAGCAGAACGAGAGAAAATTCCCCACATACTCTACATTAAATTATTATTCATGTTTTCAAACGTCTAAGCCATGAGGTATCGGGGTAAAACCATTACAATCCCTTATTTTTTATTAGGTTTTGAGGTAGTCTTAGTTATATTATTTTTAAATATCTAATTTTTTCTTTCATAAGTAGAAACTTAAGCAGAATAATTGACAAGAAAAAACTGATTACAACCAATTTGATAATCATAAATTACCCAAAGAACATAAATTGCTGTAGAACCAATTAATTAACAAAACACATATTCATATTTATATATATTATTTTACAGAGGCAATTACACATATTTAAAAATGCATATAGAATGGTTAATGGTCAAAGAGCTTCAGTCAGAGATTTTATTTAGGTATTTTACTACTCATAACTCCAGTGAAATCCTTCACGACTTACCAGTCCCTTATGATGACACACATGCTTAGGTCGATGCTGGTTAAAAAAAAAAAATATCTGACTGAAACTCCTGATTATCTATAATCCCAGTTGCATCTGTAAGTCGACCATTTTTCTCCTCTATATTTGAAAACTAAACTATAATAGCTATAGTTTTAAACAAAATACCTATTTAACCAAATGATTACTTTTCACTATCTATTTACATATTTATTTTTAATTTCAATAGTATTTTTTCTTTATGAAATCTTGAATACGGAGGGAGCTGCACAGCAAAGGTGAGGTCCAATTGTGACCTGGCAGGTGTTTTCTTTATACATTTCTTTTAATATGTCTATTAGATCAGTATTTTGGCCTGCATTTTGGAGAGCCTGCCATAACAATTTTCGTGGGACACTATCATACGCTTTCTCTAAGTCAATAAATACTAATACAATGTCAGAGGAACGGTTTGATGTTTCTCCAACAATTTTCTCAGGGTGTAAATATGGTCAATGTCAAACCATCTTCCAGCTGTTAATCCGCATTGGTCATCAGATCCTTTGAATTAATCTTCTAATCGGTTCTTTATGATTTTTCCTAGTATTTTCATAAAGGGATTTGTAACACAGATTCCCCTGTAGTTTTTGCATTGTTTTCTGTCCCCCTTTTTCTGTATTGGGCTAAGGTAACCGATCTTCATTTCTGTTGGTATTGGATTACCCTCTAGTATTCTATTATAAAGTTTTGCTACTTTTTTTCCTCCGTATTTTAATAGCTCGAAGTGATTCCATCTGGACCTGGTGCTTTATTATTTCTTCCCAATGTTGAGTTCCTTTTCGACTTCTTCCTGATCTACTGTGATTTCTGTCCCTTCGTTTGTTTCATTTTGTGTTGTATATATGTATATATAATTATTCACGTTTTATTTTAAAATATTTTTGTTTGATTCCTTTGGATCTATCAATATATAATTTTTGCAGATAACGAAACCTATATCGAAGGCCTTTAGGTTTATCAGTCTTCTACCGTGATTTGACTCTTCGATAAAAATAAATCGAAGTCCGCCAATAATTCCAATATAACCGATAGACCGATATACTGATAAAAATATCCGTACCTTACGACCAAAAGTTATTTTTCAATTTATATCCTGTAAAGAGTTTTGATAAGGAAGCGGTTTTTAATTACTTGTTTCCGTTAGGTAAAAAAATAGATTGGTCTATCGATCCAATCTGTGAAACCCACTAATGAAGCCAATATATTGATATCGGCACCTGCCGACTATAGTTATTGCGTTATCTACAATTATTTAAAGATAGATAGATAGATAAAGTACTGTATTTTGTTTTGTTTTTTTCAACAATTACAGGGGTCTGATTACATTGTAAATACATAGTTTAAAATAAAAATCATTGCATGCATAATTCACATTTGATAATAATTGAAGGTATCAATTCATATTTTGACTAAATGGTTATGTATAAATTTATAAATTAATAAATAAGTAAAAAAGTAAGATTTGAGTAGAAAAAAAGGAAAATCAATTACATTACATAAAACATTAATATCCTAATATCGGTAATACTTATATCAAACATAAACTAACAATACTACTCTTCTCCAGTTACCCTCTTCGTTTCTTCTATTCCTCCCTTCATCAACTTAGCTCTATTTTTCTTAGTTTTTATTCTTATTTCTTTTTTCTTTTCCCCCTCATTCTCTATCTCCTCTTTTTTTTTTTTTTTTTTTTTTTTTTTTTTTTTTTTTTTCTTTTTTTTTTTTTTTTTTTTTTTTTTCTTTTTTTTTTTAAGTATTAAAGTCTATTTGATTACTAACCCCATCTCACAGCCATACTTCATTCCCATGACACAAACGACCTATTCCTCAACATCTGTATGATATAAAAATAAACATTTTTCATCTCCCCATAACTTGTTGGTGTTAGTATCCTGATTAATTGCTCTTCTTAACTCGAAGAGATCAAAGAAGTGCTGATGTTACTGAGATAGTGAGAGCGCAAGGGCTTGTTTATAGGACATTCCAGGAAGATTTGAGCGAGCGTCTCTGGCTTTCGCTGGTTGCATATAGTGCACGTCTGTTGCGTGTTAACCCTTTAACCGGGGAGTTCCCTTTTAAATTACGCATCCTACAACGGGCGCGAGCTCTTTCACTAGGACGTGTATATACGTCCCGCCCGGTGCAATGTAACTTCATATTATTATTTTTTTTATTTATGCTTAAAATAAATTGAAAGGCTATGGAATATATTCGTTTCCGTTTATTTATATATAAACCATAAAGGAAAACACAAAATGACAAACAAATTATAAAGAGTACCAACAAAAATATAAAAGTATCGAGTCGCCGACACCTAATGTACTCAACTGACGGTAATAGGGGTTATAATTTGGATTAAAAATACGATTCACATCTTCAGAAAGAAGGTGGTTGCTCCATATCTCGAGAATTTCTTTTTTCTCGCTAAATAACCAGTTGTAGCTCGCGCGTCGATAAATATCCACATAGCCAAGATTACTCAGGATGCTATGAAGAGGTGTAAACCATGAGTCGTCAAGCTTCTCCGGTTGGAAATTGGTTCTCCTGAGTATGCCATCGTAGCATTTCTTTGGAAGTTCGTCTGGCTTCATTGACTGAAGAGTAATCCACCAGTTCAATGTTCTCTTCAAAATTGCAACCTTTAAAGAGACAGACCCAGATTCCACCCTAACAAAATGGTTCGGAGTTGTGCGAGGTAGATGAAATATGCCTTTGATGAATTTGACCTGAAGCACATCAACCTTTTCCAGATAATTCAAAGCCCAAACTTCTGAAGAGTATAAAGCTGTTGCAGCAGCAATGGCATCGAACACCTTGACCGATAAAAATGAATCATTTATAATTTTCATCTACAAATTGGTTTCTTTAAAAAAAAAAAAAATAAAAAAAATATGTATATACAGTGTCTTGGTTATTAATATCGGTCATATCGGTGTATCAGTCTATGATACCCTGTGTCACATACCGATCTCTATCAATTGCGGAATTGATGAATATTTAATTGTAATAATGAAAAAAATGTAGATTTTCCTTTTCATTGTTACATTTATTTATAGATAGTAAATTCTAAACAAGCTGGTAGTAAAAATAATGCCGATATAATTATGACAATTTCTTTTCACCTATTTTCCCACATTTCACATAAATTGAAAAAATAAAATGAAATGTCTAAAATTTTTAGTAGTCACTATTTTTTCCGACCGGCCACAATTAAACGAAGCTTTCGTGATTCCTTTGCTCTACTAGAGGGTGTAGTACATGGATTGGAAATGGTGTTCCTAATGACCCAGCACAACCAATGTATAACATTAATCATACACCCTAAAGTCATTTCCGAGCATATCCACAGTGGGGGGAACTCTCCAGTAATTTTTCAGATGTTTATTCATTTCTTTTCCACACACCACTCCACGCATGATCCGTGAGGGAGGGGGGAGGCAGATTCAATGACTCCTTTATGCACGGAGGTCCTTTGTATCCTAATGAAACTTTGATCAATAGAGTATTAAAAAGGAAAAAAAAAGTTGTTACTGAGCCCTGTTCAGGTGAAAAGCGGATTTTCTTTATTTCAGGTATATTAAATCCAGGAGCGGGGGCCTGAGGGATTAATTAGTTATTTTGTCGGTTATTTGTTTGGTATAGTACAAATAGGTCTCTTATTCTGTATGTGTTTTTTTTGTAACGTTGTTTTAATTTATTAAATAAATCTTTCGTACTGGCACTTATTGAAATCTTTATGAGCATGTCATGTTAACTAAATTCAAATTTAATGGATATTTAGATCAACTAATACCATCTTATAATTCATTGGTGTGCCATAGAAAGCTACTGTAACAAAATACACAAATGACTTCCATGAAAATGTTCATGGGATTAAGTAGAAAATTTAGAATATTAAAATTATCAACGATATAATTAATACAAGCGCACACACATTTTTGAGGGTGTTTCAATTTCAAAAACCCTTGATTCTTCATTGTTCAATCAATTCCGGAAATTACCGAAGATGATTCGCTCTAATGATGACTTTTAAAACTAAAAATTAAAATATTGTAATTTGTACGGATTATGCTTTCCTCAAAATTAACCTTATTAAGCAGACTAATCGATTCTTTTCAAGAATTATTTGAAAAAAAAATCTGTACCCCGAGGTAAACACCATTTTTTTTTTAATTAGAATTACCGTTATAGATTTAAATATGAGTACCATAATAAATACTTTCAATTATTTGTGTATGTCAATAACTATGAGAAAAACGTCCACCTATAAACGAAAAAAAATCAAAACAAATAGAACTAAGTATTTATCATAGTATTTTATATTGATTAAATAATTTTAAATTTAATTTAATAAAAATGGACATGGTCTGTTTTACCACCGGGTCATAGAAATAATTAATTGATTGTAATGCTAGGATAACACTAAATGAAAATCTCACAAACTTCAAGCTAGTTCTTATAATCGATTGAGATAGTTATCATAGCAATTAAAGCAAGATATTAATAAAATGCAAAATTAATAAAATAAAAATAGAATTATGGGTATTTGACAAAGTTGGTAATTGACAAATTTATGTAGATGCGCTTACTACCATTTTAGCGAAACATCCTTGATTTATTTATTCTTATTCGTGTTTTAGAGATGTAATAGAGGCAGGATTCAGCTAGGATTTCAGATCTGTAAAAATTATCATTTTAATCCAACGAAAAACAAGATTAATATTTTGTATCTTCTATTTTTATATCATTAAAAAATTTATTATATAAATTTAAGGAATTTAATATAACTAAAGAATTTAATATATCTTAAAGTCTTTTTTGTCTTCCTTGATAGTTTATATAACTAGTAGCTAACTAGTTTTATAACGTATTTCAAATATGATTTAAGATATATTATTTATTTTATTTATTTTTTTTTTTTTTTTTAGATTGTGATTTGATTTGTTCTTTGATGTCTAAATTCAAGGAAAACTCTCACAGTCATAAGTTCTTCAATTTCTGGCAAGGAGACCCAACCGCCGTTCTGTTAAAAGCTGAGAGCCATTAGACAGTTTAGATATTCGACACCGTAGCCGAGTATTGCCTTACTTCGAAACTAAAGAGGGTCTGAGAAGAATATTTTTCCCACTTTGAATTAGACAAACCTTTTAAAAATCTTAAAATAAAGTCTATTTTCACTCAAACAAATCCAGTATGTTCAAAGAAAATAGATTTTCCTGTTACGGTGTCAACAAATTCCTGGTATCTCGCATCTCTCAATATATTTTTCCCCGCATTGCAGATTGTTTAAAAAAAAAAATTAGATCCAAGTAAATTGAATAAATTAAATGTCTAACAAATTAAATGAATGGCTATGCAAATGTGTAGTTAATTTATATCTGAGGATTAAAGGTCGGTCAAATGTGACCAGAGTTAATGTAGTAAAGATTTAAAAAAAAACTGTCCAATTTTTACCTCTGACACTGTTTTCGAATGTTCAATGTTCTCATCTGCAAAAATTTTCAATAATAAACAATGCGCCTTGTTTTGTACACATTGACCTCTCTATTCGATTTCCTCAGCTCGTCCACAGTTTTATTTTATGCATTTGTGGCTTGGCATTGGGAACTATTAGCAGTTTGATTACCTATCTTGAAAAACAGTTAAAGTGGCTTAAAGCAGGTTCCGTTAAACGTGTAAATTGAAAATATTGTGGAATAGATTAAAGAACCGCATCTTGTGAACTCCGCAAAGTAGGAGAGATTAGCTTGGAACTTTTTTTTCCAACCTTTAATAATAATTAGAAACGTTCGGACATAAATGGTCTCTAAATGATGATAATAATGAGTTAGTGCCACTAGATATTTCCGTTTAAATTTCGAGTCACCTTATCCTTTACTTTCATTACAGGGTATAGAGGTGATAAATGTGTTTGAAAACCCCTTATTCCTGCGCAACAACTAAGTTTTACCGAAAAATTATCCAGCAAGTATCCCAAAATGTTTTTCAAATAATTTAGTTAGCTGACGAAGCAGGATTATCGCGCTGTTGTGAGCATGGGCGTATCCTGTTCGTCCAGGTTTAAGTTGAGAGACTAAAATTCCAGATACCCATGATGTTGGGATATGTTGTAACCCCAAACATGAATTGAAAAACCCATACTGAATGTGCAATTCCTCTTCTGGGATATTTTTTAGGTGAATGGAGTGCATCCTAACACATCCCGGAGCTTAATTCCCTCTATGCGAATTTGTCAACAAATCTTGGTGCCAAAAAAAAAAAAAAAAAAAAAATCCCTCTAAACCTGCAATAAACACGTAATTGTTTTCCATCGTTGCATTTGACATTGGGGATTGGCTCCCAGTTTTCCTCGTGATTTCCTGGTTCTAGCTGCCTGCACCTTTCGCTTGCTGATCCGCAGTCAGAAGATTAACCCCATCGTGCATAGTTAACGTAGCTTACTCGTCCATTTCTACTGTGATTCCAAAACTAACGATGATTATCATATTTCTTCTTAATAAAACCCGTATTTAAATAATTTTACGTAACAGTACGTTTTAAGATTCCATGAATTTCATAACATCTTGTTCGGTAAAAATACACTTTAATTTATTCAAATGTCAATTTTATACCATGTTAATAAGTAGATAATTTAAACATATTATAATAAAAAAGCAAAAACACAGCGAAGAAAAATATCGCCATGATATGTATTATTTGTAATTATATTTAAAATGAATGAAAAAATGCAGTGTTAAAGAGATAAAAAAAAAAAAAAAAACATTGTATTTTATTTTTCTAATTTAAGTATATTTTTTTGAGATTGAACTGCAAACAAAAAACAATTATTGAAAAAGTTAAAAATAATTTATTGCTTCTGATGACTTCCACCCACAACCCAAATCCACAAAAGATAAAATGTTCAGGTTTAAAGCCATTGGTAGCTAAATATAATTGGATTAAGAAAATGAAAAACACAATTTGTACCACCTGATGTAGCTTACTTTGGTACACTCCGATTTACTAGTGAACAAAAACATGTAAATGAGTGATCATTTTTACTAATTTCTCTCTTACAGTTATAGCTGAAAATAGTATTAAAAATTATGAGATAATAATTTTATCAAGAAAATATATTGAAAAAGCATGACCATAAGGTATATTTGTAATTTTGGTAAAATAATTCAAAATAACAAATAATTCTACGATAAAACAAAAATTAAACTGTAAATTTAATGTAAACATTTTATTTTTTTTAAATTCTTTTTATGACCTACACTTCTGTGCAGCAAGGATCATCCTGCTGATTGGAATGAATTTTCAGGATGAGAACGATATACATGACCCAAGTATTCTTTGGGTATAGTGTAGAATCTGACCCAAAAAACGTGCCAACGATACAAAAAAATTTAGATTTCCCAGTATTTAATTTTATTCTTACCCTCCTTTGTTTATTTTATTTTTTTTATTTTAATGTTTATTGGTTAAGTTTTTCTTATTTCCCGGTAATTAATACATTTAAAATAAACATAAATGATTTATGAATATAGTTTCAAAGGAAATGAAGCCAAGATAGATTAGACAGTAACAAATTTAAGTTACTTTACTGCACAAAATATTTATTTGTTATAAATTTTGAGTTTTCATGGAAAACTTTATACAGTCTATTATCAACAGCGGGTACTAATTCGCAACTAACGTTATAAAAGTCGTAAAGAAGACACTGCAGAGCAGTCAGTTCATTTACGGTTATACTTCATAGGCCAATGTCAAAATGTAACAAGCTTGTATTGCTTTATACAGTAAATAAACCTATATCCATATATATCATTTTTTTTTTTTTTATATTAGGTATACCATTTAATGATTCAAGTCCATTTTGTAAATACTAGAACATTATTGTTTAGTGTCATAAAAATTTGTTTTATGGCATAAAGAAATATTAGTTTAATATAACCCTTTTTTTATTTATTTACGTAATATGAAAAAAAATTTATCATGAATAATTTACGGTAGAAAAAAAAAAAGATTGTTGACTGATTACTTATCGCCAGCAAAACTAAACTTTCACGACTTGGGCAGTTTATCTTGTGCAGTGCGTGTCTCGTTAAAGCAGTTGACTGGTACCAATATCAGATCTAACGCCTACAAAGACAGATGAGTCCCAGTCACTGAACCGTTAACGTAAAGTAATTCTTAGTCTAAGGATAGGAAACTTATTTTCCTTATTTTCTTAAGGTTCACGAAGCAATATGCTTGGGTTCTGGTGCATGTTGAATTTTTACTTTCACTTACCTATATATGAAATCTAGTAAGGGAAAGTATTGCGATAGTGAAAAATAACATAGTGAGTCCAAATAACAAAAGTCCAGCAGACTAGCTCATAAACCATAAGCCATAGGAATCTACATTTGGGTATTTTATGTATATTACCTTGATGTGAGGGCTAAATTTTCATCTGAATTGATCAAAGGGGGGGAGGGCACTTCATAATTTTTGTCTCATTTTAACATATCTTTTTTAATTGTCTCAACTTGGCTATAACGATTATGATTAAACTCACTATGTTTAATGAGAATCAAATGTTCTTTATATCAGGTAAGTTCTGAGGGCGTTTAAAGGGACGAATGAAAAAAAAAAAAAATACTATAAAGTACCATTGATTTTGTTTATATGGAGAAATTAACTATCTCTCAGTGTGCCTAAAAATAAGAAATGGATAAGCATAAAATCAGAAAAAATCGAATAAACCTATACAGGAAGAAAATATAACCTCTTTCAACACGTTGAACCCACGCATGCGCAGTAAGCCTTTAATGATAGACTTTTGTTTATAAGTAAAGGCGTTTTTTCATGCGAAAGAAGTGTCAACGTGTTTTTAAACACACACATTTAATGGAAATTATTTGTTTCTATGGTGACTAAATGAAGTTAACAAACAACTAAATGGAGAATTATAAAATCAGACGCGATGGAGTATTGTGCTTGCATTCCTGTAATATCGAAAATAAAACTAAAACTTTTATTTAACAATAAAAAAAGGTTAATGTGCTTTAGAAGTAAGCACGTGGTGCCCAAATCAATTAGAACTGTTTACTGAATGAAAAACAGATGCTACAGGATATTATTTAATTGTTATATTTTTAGTTTACAAAGTTTAGCTCCATAATAGATTTCTGAATGAAACATAATAAGGTTTTAGAGGAACAGTAACTATTTTAAGTTTCCAAACATTTGAAAATTAAATTTTAACTTTGTTTTTAAGATGTATTTACGAGCCGTCTGTACATCTTCTGTCGTTCTTCTTTAGCCTATATCACAAAGAACAACTCGCAGTAAAAAACAATCAAGCATTAAAAAAACTAGATTATTGATGAAATCAGGATTTTTTAGGCAACTAAAAAAAAAGGGAGCTAATAAATAATCGACAAGTATTTCAAGTTTTTTTCAATAATTGCAATACTGTTTAACTTACGTAGAATAAAAAAAAAAGGTGTGGAACAAGCTATTTTACACATACAACATAACAAACGTTTATTTCTACTCTAAGTGAAAGTTTTGTGTTGCGCGCACCGCACCAGATATTTTATTCTTAATCATGTTTTGATTTTACGAAAGGGTACAAACGTTTTGAAGCAAGGAATTTTTTTGTCAAGGCTCTTGAATTTTAGAAACAATGCAACAACAAACATCAAGAGTAATTTTATTTTATTTTAATTTCTTCAATAAACGTTCTTATGAATCAACAAGATTTTGCTGATACTACTTTTTTTTTTACTTTCACTTACCTATATATGAAATATATAGTAAGTGGAAGTAATGCGATCGTGAAATATTTCGACTTCCGGTTTTCAACGGAAATACACGTTTTGGGGTCCCCTGAGTCCAAATGACCAAGTCCCGCGAAATGGTCTGTGTGTGTGTGTGTGTGTGTGTGTGAACAGATTAGCTCAAAAACTATAAACCGTGCGAACCTGAAATTGGGTATTTAGTATATGTATATGCCCGCGATGTGACAGCAAAAATTTCATCAAAATTGCTCAAAGGGAGGGGGTACTTTATTTAATAACTTTTTACGTTTTTTTCGATTTTCTCAAAAACAGCACTAACGATTTTGATTAAACTGAGTATTTGATGTATTAATATGCCCGAGATACGACTGTAAAAATTTCATCAAAATTGATTAACCGGAGGGGGGACTTTACTTAATAAATTTTGTATCATTTTCACGTGTTTTTTTTATTTACTCAAAAACGGATCTAACTATTTTGATCAAACTGGGATCGATGAAAACAAAAATAAGAAATGAAGGAAAAATGTGTCACTGAGTGAGAAATGGCAGTAACACAACGCATTAATTTCTTATCTAAGTTGGTAAGTGAAAGTTGTGTGTTGCGCGCACGCACCAGATTTTTTTTATTTGTAGATGACGTTGCTTTTCATTATTACGGGAGAAAACACTGAGATGTTTTTTACAGAATCTACCTGACTCAAAATATTCTTGGCAGGCTGAATAATTTTCAAGTGCCAACCCCTTTCAGGTTTAGACAGAGCCGCCAAGTACTAATTAATCCTGTCAAATGGGAGAAGTGGCCGACTGGATGGGCCCCGTCCACATCACAAGGTAATTACGCGAGAGGATAAAGCGCTCAAGAGGAGAAATAAGGAGAGTAAGTTTTTTTGTTTTTTTTTCCTAAATATAAAAAGGAGGTCCTGCCTCTATTATGGCGAAGACCTGACTAAAAGGATTCTTTACCCACTTTTATAAATTCCCTTTGATGCCCGGAGATAGGGCGAAAGAGGCATTAAAAGAAAAGCCTTCTACGCCAGTATTCATTCTTCTCTGAGGACTTATTCTCTCTCTTGTGCGAATTCTGTCAGTCACAAGATGCTGCTTAAGAATACCAAATATTAAAAGTTTTGCATTAGCAAAATATATGGGTTTCAATTTTATTTAAATTTATAAAGCTATTTTATGTCCAAACTTGAGCACTTCTGTTAATAGAAAGGCTAGCCCACTCAGTGAAATTTTCCTGAAGTTTCTTCTTCATTATTTAATACCAGGTCTGCAAGTTTAAAATGTCGTTTATTTCTTAAAATATATACACAGTAATTTAAAAAAAAAGTATAATATATTTTATTCAAAGTACTGGCCCTCGCTTTCTACACATTTTGTCCATCTCTCGGGCAATTTATGGATACCACTCCAAAAGAATGCTTCATCTTTATTTGAAATCCATTCATCGAGCCATTTTCTTACATCCTCCAAATTGTTAAAGTGTTGCTCAGCCAATGAGTGTCCCATCGATGAGAAGAGATGATAATCAGAAGGCGCCAGGTCAGGTGAATACGGCGGGTGGGGTAGGAGTTCCCAACCAAGAGAAGAAATCGTTTCCTTAGTCAATCTGGCTGAATGTACAGGAGCGTTATCATGCTGAAGAATGACTTTGGCGTGCCTGTGAGCCCATTCTGGGCGTTTTTCGATCAATTCGTGACTCAAATTGATCATTTGTCATCATTTGTTGGGTTTGGGTATTGTCTTCGTCTAATAAAGATTGCAATTCGACGTCCTCAAACTTTTTTGGTCGATTTTCTCGTTTTTTATCAGTAACATCAAAATCACCACGTTTGAAACTTTGAAACCAACGTTCACATGTCTTGACGGTTGGAGCAAGATCGCCATAAGTCTCAACAAGAATTCGATGACATTCAGATGCCTTTTTCTTTTGATTGAATAAGAAAATCATGACATGCCGCAAATGCTCTTTATTTGGCTTAAAATTAGACATTTTTAACACCAAAGAAAGGTATGATACGTCCACGTAAACGATTTAAAAACAACTGACTTTTGTAAACAAATGACTAACAAACAAAATAGCGTGTAGAGATAAGCAAATCCTTCAATAGGCTAAGAGCGCATTCTATTGGAATTAAAACGACATTTTAAACTTGCAGACCTGGTATGGTATTTTCTGTTTGGTCCAAACACCATAGATGTACTTCTATGCTATTCTTTTATGATCTGAAAGTCTTTTTTTTTTTTTTTTAAGATAAATGCTTGCTGATTTATAAAGAAGGTACGTCTTTTTTTTTTTAATGGGTAAATGATTAAATGCAATTTATTTAATCATTTTCCCATTAAAAAAAAAAAATAATATCTCGAGAATTGGATAATATATGGAACCAAACAACGATAATTTCCATCTTATTTTATGATAATTATGGGCTTGGCCATGTTTGGAAACAGGCTGGCTACTCGTGTATTAAAGTTTATGTTATTTCAAAACAGGTATTTATTTTGTTTATTGATCCTTTATTAATTAATATTCTATCCTAAAAGTCAAATAAAATATATGTATTTTTTATTTTATTTATAAAATGTGTTATATTACATTACAATAGTAATTTAAAAAAAAAGAATGAATTTATTTAGATTTTTGATAGGGATTCAATAATTTCTTTGTATTTTTTTGTATTAGTTCAGTTAAAAAATATATGCAATTTTGTAGTTTGCATTACTTATTTTTGTATTCGAATATCCCTTTTATACTCTCAAGATATTCAGAACTACACATATTTCAGACACTCAAAACTAAATTCAAATAATTCATTTTCTAAAAATGTAGGTAGGAATAAATTTTGTAAAAAAACCGAAAAAGTCAATTACTGGCATCATTTACAAATATGATCTGTGCTTCGTCGATAAATTTAACAGATATTTTTTTTTTAATTAAACAAATATATTTTTGAAAAGAAATTTTTTTTTTATTAGATAATCATAATTTTGAAATTTAAAAACGGAAACTTTAGATTCGAATGAAAACAATGGATACTTTTGGAATACGAATATCAATAGCCTTTGAGCAACGTGGCATATTTCAAAAGCAAAATATATCCTTCTAGGCGAATGACAGACAGAAAAGAAAAAAACTGGCATATGTAAATAAGAGTTGCGTGCAAAAGATAGGATCCGATAGGCTCATAAATATTCATCGATAGCCTAAGACATATCGAGATATGAGAGAAATAAATCGAGTTTGACTGCGGCAGACTACGAGAAGTTCAGATGCAGTCCTGCTGCATCGAGCAGAGAAGGATGGTTCCTCATTCGACAGCGTTAGTCAAATGGGCTGCGAAATAACTTCTTCCGCTCCGTGGTTGAGGATAAGAGTCGACCTGGGGGTGTCATACCGTTTTTTGGTTTCTGGTCCTAAGGAAGAGCCGAAAATTCACTGAAACTTCAGGAGAAGAATATTTAAAATATTTTACTGAAACTGGGATATTTTAAAATTTTAGTCAGATTAATTTATTGAATAATGATTATCTTATTGAATGTACGAAGCTTAGATTGTAGATTAAACATTTCAAACAGCAATCTATTGCTCCATTACCCTCCTCTCTATTTACCCTGCCCAATAAGTCCTTCCCCTAAAGTTATCATCAGAACTGCCACCGAAACGTATCCAGTCAGACAGACTTACGACCTTCCATCAATCGCCGACTAAGGAGCAGATACTCCCGCCGACAAGGGCTGTTGCCACTCCTAGCCGGATCCTATTCCTGCCAGTGCCTTCTATATTTACAGGATCGTAGGAGGTTGGGACCGGAAGATGTAGAGTCGCGGCTGAGTGGAAGTGACGTTTCTGTCCCCAAGATATTTTGAGGCAGGCTTTTGTCGGTTCCCTCTCATCCGAGAAATTGACATTTTCGTTTAAGGAGGAGTCCCATTCGTTTAGTGAACAAATGATATGAATAATAATAGTCATGAGTCCTCGCTCGTCCTTAATCCTTCAGAATAAAGGAAGAGCAGGATTCGTGGCTGCTGACAGGATATTAACTTGGCAGCTACCAAGTCTCATGTCATGTAGGTACTTTATTTAGTGCCTATATAAACGTAAAAAGAACTGTCAACACATTTGTTTGAATAACTATCACTTTCGAAGGATTAAACTCTTACGAATCAAACTAGAAACAGCTTAACCTATAAAAATATTCAATTTATCAACGAAATATATAAACAAGAGCAATATTGTATTAGCAAAGTAATAAAACGTTCCTTAGCCTACACCTTAAATGATTGGCAATTTTATTAATTAATTCAAATATTTTCTTTACTTATGCAGTAATTCAGTAAATATTTAGGTTATATCTCTTTCAGTTTTTATATGTAACACATGTAAAATAATTATTTAAATAAAAAATCATCTGTTTAACTATAAATAAAAGAGAATCGTTTTACCTTCATATCCCCGATAAAAATATTTTCTCATATATATATTTGTATTCTCATGTACTTTTATTCCAAATTAAGTTTTTATCCGAGAACTATTTGTTTATTCAGGAATTTTTTAATTTTAAAGAACTTTAAAAAACAAAAAAGGGCTAATGACTAGCCCTCAAATATAGCGCCGAAACGATTACATTTAAAGTTTTTCTTTCCTTTCACCTATGCAATATCTATCTACTACAAATACTTGTGTGTGTGTATGATTAAACATAAATGTATACTAATTTGGTAATGTGGTTGTACATTTTGTGCAATTCTATTGAATGATTAAATAGGTCTCTATTGGTAGCTGGGTTTCAAACACGTTTATGTATTAATGTTTATTTTTTTTGTTGTTGACAAGTTTTGCTGTCTCTCATTGTAGATAGTAGAAACAAATTAAGCAGATTCAAAGTTAAAACATATTTTTTTCGAGGGTGAAACAACAAGTTTACAGAAATAAGAGATGTACCTAATATTAAAATGCAATATATAATATGCATACAAAAAATATATAATATGCAAAAAACTAATGCTTAATAATTTTTTTTTTCATTTTTTTATTTATTTCATAGAGGCTCTTTTGCTGAATAGGCAGGCCCAAGTGCTCTTCACTGAAATAGGCATCAATTGTAGCTTATAATATATTTTATGTTACTTATTCGAAACTAACACCCTAGATTTCATTTATATTTAAATAAAGGAAACAGATGTACCCTTTTGTTTAATGCAGGTCAAAAACCAGCTGGTAATATAAATATGTAGGAATAAGAAAGACGTAAGGGATACAAGAAATATACTTTTCTATATGCCCCCTTAAATAGAGATCCAAGCCCAAATATTTGTTTGATATTATTGCATAAATATTGTTCGTTCCATACCTACATCTTTTGTTTTAAGCGAGTAATCTAGTACTTAGAAAAAAAAAAATGTATATTAATTAATCAATTTCACAGCTTTTTCATCTCCACTTGTTTAAATCATTATCGTGCCAAATTCAAGTCCTTATGCTCTCTCTCTTGCTTTTGGTTATCTGATCATTCCTATTAAAATAATCAAGCTATTCAGAGCTATCGCTTATAAAAGATCTCTATATTCTTCTGAAAAAGAATCAAGAATCGCTCCTCGGAATTGATCTGCATCATGGACATCGCTAGTCGAAAAGGCTTTATGAGGAAGTACCTACTTCACTACTGAGCTATCGGATAAAAGATTTGGAGTGAGACCCGTAATAATAAATCACATGTACCCACCCCTATAGAGGCGATACCTCTACAAACCAAACACGTGTTGTTTATAAATTTCCTTAAAAATCAAAACTCTTTTCAAAATATTCAGACATATACCATACCTATATGCCTGAGATATATTCATTAGTAGCGGCATATTTCGAACATTATAGTAGCACAACTCGCACTGTAAGATAAGGCGCACATTGAACTGTGCCACGCAGGCGACGGAGAGCAGAAAAGGGCAAATAGACACAGATCAGGGCAGAACGGGACGAAAAAAAATTGCGTCGCTCAGTTTTCTGTGGACATTGGAGTGCGCGCTTCCTTTCTATTTCACGTTTCACAAAAACTGCCCTACTCTGCGTCGCGAGTGTCTCTGTACGCTCGGCCTAATGTCAAAATTTGGGACGCTTGTTGCAACGAATTATTTAATTAAAATCATTAGACAGACTTATCATCTTAGTGAATAAGAGGTTAAGTCGAAATTAGGCCAAAATGCGCGAAGTGTCTTTAAAAATGCATGGAAGCAGTTTCTTTGTAATAAATACAGTACCGGTCAAAAATTTAGACTCACTTGTATTTAATTAACAATCTTCAAGTTTAAAAAAATAATTATAACTCAATAGATAACATTTCAAAAATTATCTGATTGTTTCGAACACAATCTATATGAATAAAGATGAAATCCTGTTTGTTTGTTTTTTTGTTTGTTCTTTATAGAAATCCACACCGTTTGTCCTAAATTCTCCAAATTTCGCTTAGTGGTTCTTTCATATCAGGTGCGAACACCTGACCATATCAAAATTGCTTAACTTCAGCCAATCTCAGGGTATATTCTTTATAGTTATGAAAATCGTTATGATCTCGCTTTAGATTAGATTTTTACGAAATCAACCGTTGGAGTTAAAAAAAATCTCATTTCTGTCCTAACGAACTTTTCTTGACCCGCTGCTTTTCTAATTGTTTTCCAAGTTCCCTGAGTGAAACCGGGATATAAAGCTAGCTATAAATAAATTAAAAATAAAATTATATTTGTTATGTTGTCCAATAAATAAAATGTTGTTACTTATTTATTTTATAAAATCTAATGGTGAGTCTAAACTTTTGACTGGTAGTTTGAATCAGATATTCACTTGAAATTTACATGTTATAATTTGCGTTGAATATGTTGTAATGAGTCGCTAAACAATTAGTCAACTCAGATATCTCATTGCTGATAAAATCTATTCAGTATGCTTTTGGTATTTTGGGCAAAACATCAGTGCTTAGTAATGAAAATATCAGTGCTTGTACAATGAAAAAGATTTATAATGAAAAAATATTAATAATTCATACCAACACCGTTCAAACTTTAACAGACGCGCCCTGAAAAGTAATAAAAATTTGACTTCTAACGCTAATCCGATCGGTGCTACAGCGGGAGTTCTAAGTTTTGCATATCCAGGAATAATCAGGATAGGGATCTTTAACGAGTACCTGACATCGTACAGGCTCAGGAACTCCAGTTTACGTCCTGTACTTGGGACTTATGGTTAAGGATTTGTTCTCCCTTTAAAAAATCCAAGGGCCACCGCATGACCTTTAGTATTGTAAGTTGTTATGCTAACTACTATGCCATAGGTAAACCCTTATCTTATTAGTAAATACCATAATTATTATTATGTATCTACCTTTGTAGAATTTGTCATAATACGTAAATATATAAAAACCTAAGTTCCTTACTTTGACATTGAACGGTTTTGATATTGAATATAGGTACTTACATCCTAGCTGTCTTTTTTATTGATTCTTTTAAACCAGAAGAAGGGCTAATTAAGTTATGATTCACAAATAATAATCCTTAAAATATAGAATCTAGGTGGTGAATTAATATTAATCGCTACAATAAGCAGAACTGGCAGCATAGGGTTATTATGAAGGATGCTCTAATATTTTTTATACATCCTGCGGCTGATATAATAAAGCCCTGGACCAATTGCTGCAATGAGTTGATCTAGAGGAGAGCGGCCTTAACTTTTTTATCGCCAAGAAGAGAACAATGGGACCTGGATGGGGCTGGTAATGACCGCTTCCTGCTTGCCCTCATCGCCTCCAGAGGACCCTGCTTCGCGGGGGATCCCCCTTCCGATCTTGCCCTTACGAAGAGGATCGGATTCCATGAGGGCCCAAGGCTCATCTTTCACCATTTCTAGCTTCGTTAGTACGGCACTATAATATCTGTAGCAATTATGACGGTCATTTGTGAGGCTTCTCCTGGCCTGCGGTAAGGCGATAACCAACTCTTGCCTCCCGCTATCTCTCCTCACCGGGCTCTGGGACTATATTTTATGTAATAATATATAAAAACCAAATTATTTAATTATTTAATTATTAATATATATATATATATATAATATATATAATATTATAACGTGGAACACTCATTTGGTTTAGAATAGTTCAAGACATGTTGTTTGAACGAACTAACAGTCGGAACAATCAGTACTAACGAGAGTTTGTGACTACGATGTTCGAGTACCATCTGGCCCAGAAACTTCGAGGCCCGTCCTCTTACGACTAAATATAAAGAACGATGGACAAGAGTGTTAGTCTTGTTCGGAAGCGCCAGTCATGTGGTCATATCTGTGTTACAAAGTGATAATTTGATAGTGATAACCTGTTTAATTATTTGCGTTTCAATAATTTGTTAATTCAATAATTATTGTTTTTCTTTGATTAAAAATTGGTTAACCCACATAAGTGTTACATTATTAAAGAAAAAGATGTACTATTATACTAGCTGGGATAACAGACTTCGCTCAGGGAGTTTATATAAGATAGTGTGATAAACTTATATATATATATATATATATATATATATATATATATATATATATATATATATATATATATATATTTACCCTACTTGAAGTTTTTATTGAACATTAACTTTTTCATTACGAAAACTTTTTGATAATGTTATCTTAAAACTTTTATCCAAATAACTTTTTGCATACAAGTTCATTTCAAAAAGTTATTCTGAAACTTATTCATAATTTTAGTCAAAGAAAATAATTTCGGAAATGCACAAATATATTTTAATAGATTACAATTTTTAATGTTTAAAAATACCATGGAATCAGTTACTTATGGAATACAGTTAATTATCGTAGATATATAATGTATAACATCATTACTCAATATAAAAATATTTAGATTATTATTCAACAATCATCATTTAATTTAACAAGTAAAACAATTTAAAAAACATTTTAATTTTCACTTATAATAGTCAAGAATAAATTTCAAAGTAGCCCCCATTTTACAAAGGTATCTAATAACATTTATTTGAATATTTTTACTGATATAAGTTTTAATTTGTTCTTGCTACACTTCAAGTCATTATTACAGACATATATTTCGTAAAAACCTCTTTTATTGGACCAAAATAAATGGGTTTTCAAATTCGTTAAAAAATTACCTCTAATTATTCTTTCACAACAGTTGTTGAGACGTATTTGAAAAAAACTCCTATCACTCGGTCTTTTTTGCACACCTTCGTAATTTGTGAACCGCTTACTCACAAGTAATAACTAAAACTAAAATGAAACGGTCCAATGATATGAGATAATGAATGAACACTAGACTTGTTTTTATTCGAGAAGAATGAAATAATATACCTTTATCTAATCCTATCATAGGATTGTTCATCAAAATAAACAACAGTATAGGGGTCACCTGTGGTGTAGTGGTTAGCATAGAAACATACCATATTAAAGGTTGCAGGTTCGCGTCCCGAGGTGGCCCTAGGATTCTTTAATAGGACTAAAAAATCCTTGTCTATGCCGTCCCTCGGTTAGGACGTAAAAAGGAGGTCCCGTGCCTGTACCATGTCAGTTACTCGTTAAAGATTCCTATCCTAATTATACCTGGATAGGCACAATTTAGGACTCCCACTGTAGCATCGTCCGATTAGCCTTAGTGGCATAAAGGAACGTTAAAACAAACAAACAATAGTATAAGTAAACAATATCTTTTCCTACGATAAAAACTTTTATGATCATAACCCAGGACAAAAATGTTATTGTCAAACTCACACTTTAATTTTAATTGCTCGAAAGGTTTAGGTGAACCTAAAACTTTTTGAAGAAAAACTTTTATCATAAAGTTATTTGAAAACTTTATTAACTAAACTTTATTATTGAGCAACATTTTTCGTAATAAGTTTATCAAATATTTTTAAAATGAAACTTATTTAAAAAGGTTAATGACCTATTCCACTTCCAAAATTTTATTTTTGTCGATTTATATTCAGTCACTGTATAGCTTTAAGTAGTCTAACTTCATTGTATTGTTTTTTTTTTTTTTTTTGTATAGTAAAATTGCTTTAATTTCTTTATATTTTCATTTCAGAATAGAGATGTTGAATACAGTTTGAATACACTAAAGTTTTTACAGACTCTAGTGATTAGAATTAGAAACATCTTTAAACAATACTACTTGTTTGGTATGGATCTCATATCATATATTTTTACCGACAATGCTTTGTCAATAAAATAACTCTGGTGTTGCTATTGTTTTAATAATTCAATTTTGGAAGTCTAAACTAAAATATTTTAATTTAGAAAATATCTATAGGCGTAGAAGAAGTATTGTATTGAAGAAATATCATCAATTTTTTTATATATCAACTAAACCGGAGAAATTTCATTAAATTTTTCTTATCGTCGTTAAAATAATGTATTATTGTAACATGCTATTTATTATTTTTAATATAGATTTGATAATTATGATATTTATTATAATACAAATGAATAATGAGAATTATTACAAATTTATTAATTTATCTGATTTTAACTCTTTCTTATTTTAACGCCCAATTAAATTATAACTCATTTCAACGCCCAGGAAAAAAGGATAGCTGAATCTAAAAATCTAAAACCATAACAAACGAAAGAGCTATCACGGTGCTGGGAGTTCGAACTAAATTTTTCAATCGTTAGCTCTTCAGAAATCCTGGAGGGATAAACTTCCACCCCTTTTCTCAATTATAGCATTACGCATTGAAAATTATATGATTATTTCAATGTGGACATTTAAAATTTTTGTTTTGTTCATTGCGATCCAATGTGAGGAAATCAAATACCGCAATGCTCTTTATCCAGCATGTGGTTGGGGACTGTTGTTGTTTTATGTATTTATTACTTACTAGCTGTATATACCGGTTTCACCCGGAGAATTTCATTTTTTAAATCTATAAAATCTATAAACTTCAACTTTTATCGACTCAAACAGTCGATCTCGTAAAAACCAATGTAAAGCGAGATCAAAAAGATTTTTATAACAATAAAGAATATACCCAGAGATTGGCTGAAGTTATGCAATTTTAATATCGACAGGTGTTCGCACCTGGTCTGAAAGAACCACTGAACGAAATTTGGAGAATTTAGGACAAACAGTATGAATTTCTATAAAGAACAAACAGAATTTCATTTTTATATTCATAGATTGTAGCCGTATATCCCGGTTTCACTTGGGGAATTTCATTTTTCTAATGATACGGTCGATTTCGTAAAAAAAAAAAACATCGAAAAAAAGTGAGATCATTAGGATTTTTATAACAATAAAGAATATCAGCTGAAGATCGGCTGAAGTTATGCAATTTTAATATGGACAGGTGTTCGCACCTGGTCTGAAAGAACCACTGAGCGAAATTTGGAGAATAAAGAATATCAGCTGAAGATCGGCTGAAGTTATGCAATTTTAATATTGACAGGTGTTCGCACCTGGTATCAAAGAACCACTGAGCGAAATTTGGAGAATTTAGGACAAACGGTATGGATTTCTACAAAGAACAAATAAACAAACAAACAAACAAAATTTCATCTTTATTTATATAGATTAGTTTTTTTCACAGATTATTTATCAATATTTGTCAAGTTTTATAGGTAAAGCTGTTAAGATATTTTTTCTCAAATAAGATAATGCCTATTTATTAATAAATATAAATGGACTGATCTGATGTGATGTGGCCCACAAAAAACATCTGAAATGAAACTTCATATTCGTCTTAGAAGCTCTTCTGAGAAATATAAAAAACATTATTCCCACTTTATTTTTAATTGGAATAGTGTGCCATCATTCTCGGAAGTTTTTAGCATACAAAAATTTTACAAAGGTGTTAATTTTCCATAACGATTTTCCGTTGAGTTAATATTTTTTAATCGTTAATTAAATCACATAAGTACGTAAAATTTACAATTCCAAGAAGTCTAAATATAAAAGATCCATCAGAAAATGCTTTGAATCATGTCACTTAAATAACCCTTTCTTTAAAATTATTTTCATTAGATTTCTTATCTAAATAATACTGTGAAGAAATTCATATTAAAGAATATTGGATGCGGGTTTTATATTTCATTAAGTTCGGGTTGACGGACATTTTTAGAACATTCCAATCTTTAGTGGACCCCTGAGGGTCAGGTACTGCTTTGCAAACAGGAGATTCTACGGTCCACTAATTTCCAGGTCTACTCCAATTAATTGGACAGATCGGGGAACGGGACGAACTGAGCAACGTCCAAGAAACTCTCCTCCTACGCCACCCTTCATCGATCGCCATTAGCTGAGGAATGGACCAATAAAATGCAGATATTTACAGAGAGGCTGATTGATTGGCAAGCCCCTCCGCCAATAAATGCAAATGTTATGCTCCACTCAGTTCCACACTCCGACTGATTAGGACTGCATCTTATTGCGACCAACCTCTATATATTTCCCTAATTGGAGTGGGAGATAACGGGAACCTCACAATATTTTTATTTTTCATAGTCTTTCCATAATTGATGAAGTAATTTATTTGGTGATCAATAACATTGGTCAGAAGTTGGTCTTGTCGTGATCATCAGAAGTTACAATTCTGTCGTAACATTATAAATCAAATAAAAGTATTCAATACATACATTCGATAAAAATGGTAGTTCAAATAATTAATTTTGATTGACTAAAACCTTCACACTTAGACGAAATATGCGTCCAGAAGTTTATATTGGTGACACGTAAATTCCTCAGACAGATGCAGTACGTTACTTTTTGACTTGATTTCGAGGAAACATGACTGAGAGCAAATAGGAAATTTAGAAAAAAAAAAAAAGAAAAAGAAAATTAACAACCGTCTCAAAATACTGTACTATCTTTATTCATTGTCATCAAAATGAAAAATCAGATATAAACTGAATACCTACAGATACTGAAAACCCATTTGGGCATATTCCTTTAATATTTCGAATAGATGCATTTACAAAAATTACAAACTTACATAAAAGACGCTCCTTGATACGTAAAAAAAAGTTTACGTACAGATTACAACAGCCACCAATTGACGACTGATGCCAAATCTTTATTTAGGCCTTCATGTTGAAACGTATGGACCTAACGTCATATTAACTAACGACATGACTAAGGCTAACCGTTCGATGATGGCTTAAAAAAAAATCTTGATGAGAGACCTTAGCTCCTGAATAAGTTTCAAGTTCCGATAGAGGTGCTACTGGACACTATTTGCTAAAAGATTTAAATTTAAAGATTTATCATTAGTCCGAATAATTTGCTTCCAGGCTGAATAGATTTTTGTTAACGATTCAATTTTATTTAGCAATGATTACCGTACTTGTACTTCACTGTTTATGTGAAATCAAAATTAGGGGTGTGAAAATGAGGCCTGAAGCTATCTTTAGCATAGAGTGTTACAACCGCGTGGACAGCTGGACGGTGTTAGACAACCACACAAAAATTCATCCCTAAAATCTTTCGCCAGTTGAAACGTCCTGTGGATTATTGCACGTGTGAGAGAGACCTAGGATGCGCGGAGTACGGCATATGGCAACCAAACCAGCGTGCGATCCGCCATGTAGCCGACCATATGCTGCTCGCCGCGGAGAGAGGACATGATCCTGGCTCGGACAAGAACTCGGCTGTTGAGGCGTGTGAAGTTTAATTAAACTGTCAATGTCAGCGGCAGTCGCTACTCCCGCCAAAAAACACGATATTGGCGCTCGAAAACTTTGCGGGACTTGCTATTTGCCGCCTGTCTCTTCGATACACGTGCCCTTTTAATCGATATCCACACCCAGTTTCATGGAATTTATGAAAAAATATATTTTTAACCGGTGGGATAGAAAACCACCCAGCCTTTTTTTCTTCCTTCATGCAAGCTCAAAATTCCTTATTTATTACATGTTAAATTACATTTTCCCCCCAAACTTAGTTTGAGGTATCTGAAATATGGTGTTTATTTCAGTGTATTGAAATCTTGAATAGTCAAGCAAAATACGAGAAAATTAAAAGATTATATTATCAGATATTGTAATTAATCGCTTTAATCTATCTACAGTCCGAAAAAGAACTTTCTTAAATTTTTGAATCTTGAAATCGTGAAAAATGCTTTGCTCAAAGGACAATGAAACACGTGAAACAAGAATGTTCCTTTTTAGCAGGTTATGATTAGTATTGTTGTTGTAGTTTGTTTGTTTAACGTCCCTTTATGCTACTTAGGCTAATCGGACGATGCTACAGTGGTATTCCTAAATTTTGCCTATCCAGGTATAATTAGGATAGGGATTTTTAACGAATACCTGCCATCGTACAGGCTCGGGACCTCCATATTACATCCTAGCCAAGGGACGGTATCCTAGTGCACCACCGCACGCGAACCCGCAACCTTCAGTATTGTAGATTGCAATGCTAATCACTACACCACAAGTGACTCCATTGAAGACGACAATCAAGTGAGAAAAAAAAAAAATGTAATCTCAGATTAAAATATATTTTTCTGTAATCGTTGAATAATGGTAACATTACTAAATTGAAATGAGTGAAGAAAGTGAAACATTTTGCAATAGAGTGAAGAAAGTGAATTGCCTTCTTAATTAGTAATAAGTATAAATTACCACACTCGCTTCGCTCGTGTGGGTAAACGTTTCACTCGAGTTGTAAAATGATCTACTTTCGTCACTTGTATAATAAATAACTATTATGACACTAGGTATGAGACAAAAAGATATTTTATTCTAATAGTAGTGAAAAAAATAAATTAATTTTTATGTAAATATGTTAATGAGGCTTAGTGATGGGGTAGTAACTAGGCCCGAACGTTGACGAATGTATAAGAAGAGTTTAATCGTATGGTTTTAATCATCAATAAACAAATGATACATTAATTGATTGAAAAAATTGTGTTTTTCAAATTAGTTACAATAGTCTTTCTTAGAATTCTGCTATATAATCTAATGAAAAAGTTTTCTTTTGTGTAGTTTTTTCTTTTTTAATAGCTATATGAATTTTTTTTTTCATAAGTTTAAACAAATTTTTAACGGATCTTAATTTCCCTGCTTCTTTAATTGGTTTTCGAACCACAAACGTAGAATTGTTATGGCATTTTGTCACATTATTCTCTATTTGGACCCATTGATTTCTGTTGCATCAATTGGAAAAAAAAAAGTTTTGGATTTTCATTATAAATCATGAGATAGTTTCTTATCTTCGCTACAAAGAGGATCACAAAGTCCTCATTCCAGCCTACTCATTCTGAGAAGCTCTGACTGATGAAGTCATTGTGAAGGCTCTGGCACGCTGCCCCACTTGGACCGAGGACTGGTTTGATGCCCTTCTGGTACCAGGCTCTGGTAGCTGGTACTTATCATATGGTCTATTTTAGAACCCTTTTATCCTCGATGGGCTTTTTATTACAGTCTCCACCGCCACTTAAGATAGAGACCCGAAATTTTTTTTTTCTCTTTGCTCCCATGGCATGGGAACTCATCCTGCGACTCTTAAAAGCCCCGTGGTTCGATTCCGAGCATAAATATCCGGTCGGAACAAAAAGCCCCTCCTATCTCCTCTCGATAACCGAAGCCCGCTAATGGAGCAATGAGGCGCCACCGACAGATTTATTCCTTTGAGGGTTGTCTTGACACCTGAGGAAAGTTACATAATGGGGTTACACAATCCTTGGTAATGAAATCACTAACTCTGGTTTAGTCTACTCCTCAAATAATTACTTGGTTCTTCGGTCGATGAAACCGATAACTTGTTGGGTTTTCCTCAAAGTATCGAACAGTGCAAAAAATATATTAGCTTCATTAATTGATAATAGTATATTCAAATTTGTTGAATGAATAATATATTACTTGTTGAGTCAATACTATATTACATCTATCAAGATTTCATTTCATACAACATAGCCCTTATTCAATATAATTATAACCCTAATTATCATTCAATAATTGATCCCTTTATATATTAATACATAATCAAATAACCATCATAAAATATAATTTATAATATAGAGCACCACAATTATATTTGATGATGATCTCTTGGTACTTTTCATCTACACAACACACGGCAAACGTTTCTGTGCCAAAACTAATCTCCTGATTTAAAAAATGATACTATAATTAAAGGTACAATTTTATACCATAAGAAACTTGAAATAATGCCATTTTAGTTTCCTTTGGTTATTTTGTCAATTTTAAGTATACCCTAAATTTAGGTTTCTATTTTTTCGATAATTTCCACCATTCAAAATATGCCTCAAGAAAATATGTTTTTATAAATATTTTAGTTTATCATTTTTTAATTAAAGATAAATCAAGAGATAAACATTATAAATAATAATAAAAAAATATACATTTATTTGCAACTTATCTATTCTAAATGTATTTTAACTTTTATTTTATTTTCTATTTCATCTACAATTTACGAAGTTATTATTCTCATTTCGTAGTTCATATTTCACATTCATATTCATCAATATTTTTCTAAATCTACTAAATATTATAAACCTATTTTTTAATTGTATAATTTTATTCGTTTTATTATTTAATTGTAATTTACAATATATCTCCGTACGTGCGGCAGCTCCTTTTAATAATTTTTAAAAGCTTCGATATTTATTGGTGATTTATATTGTCTCAATTGAAAATTCTAACAATATAAATTTTGGAAAAAGGTATTATGACAACAAATAAAATAAATTGGTATATCGCAAATCTTGTATTGTATTTTTTTTAAAACATTACTTATTTTGTACCAAATTATCAGCCGTTCAAATTTTATTATCTTGCTTACTAACATGCAAAGGATTCAGAATGTATTGTAATTTCCTCTCAACTGAGAACAAGCACACCTGGCGGTTCATGTAGGTTGTGCGGGTTGGTGGATTCGCTATTCGAAGGAGTTTTTATCAAGGTGATTGTTGTGAAACACTGCCGTGTGCTCTAAGTTCATATTCATTTTCAATATTACTAAGAAATAAATATAGAGAATTACTCATTTATAAACTTATGTTTTGCTATATTTAAAATATTTTTATAGAGATGTAATGTCTGATGTTACGATTTTTTTTTTCTATATCTGTAATCTAGTTCCAGCGACGAATGACAGATTTAAAATGATCAAATTTTAACAAAAGTACAAGAAAATTAAGATATTAATTTAACAATAAGATATTATTATGGAGATTAAAAACATACCTACCCTCCGCTAACGGAAGTTAAGCTTCAAAACTTTATAAAGAAATGATATTTATGGAAATCAGGTGAAATGTGTTTCCATAAAGATTTAATAATATTGATATTAATTCGGAAACGTGACCATAATAGCATTATTATTATATTCTGATATTAAATGGTTTTTATTCATCACAGAGTGCAGTTTTGCTTTGGGATAACGACTGAATTATTTTAATTTTTAATTTAGACTAATTTAGGATAGAAGAGATGAAAACTCCCTTCAAAATTCTATTTTACACTAAAATTGAAATAAAATAGCAAATAATTTTTTTATTTCGAAATTTGTAATTGCTACCTGTCATTCTGTCAGACTAGTATTAAATAGAGTATCGCAAGTTAAGAATACAATATAAACAAGATTAAGACTGAAATCCAGAAATTAAATTAATCCAACCCTTTTAAAAAGTAATTATTTGCTTGCCATTGAACTTTAATTCATTTCAGTCCTAATCTCGTTTATATTGTATTCTTAACTTGCGATACTCTGTTTAATACTAGTCTGACAGAATGACAGGTAGCAATTACAAATTTCGAAATAAAAAAATTATTCGCTATTTTATTTCAATTTTAGTGTAAAATAGAATTTTGAAGGGGGTTTTCATCTCTTCTCTATCCTAAATAAGTCTAAATTAAAAATTAAAATAATTCAGTCGTTATCCCAAGGCAAAACTACGCTCTTCTTACTCCATTACCTCATTACTTATCTGAATAATTACTATATACAATATTTTACTAATCAAATGGGTGAGCTCATAATATGCATTGTGGATTCAGGATCGTTTGTTCATCTTCGTTGGCTATTATTAACCCTTTAACCGGGCGGGACTTATAAATGCGTCCTTGAAATATATGTTGTACCCTGCAACTGGTGGGACTTATATTTTCGTATAACAGAGGTATTAGTCATAGATACATGTATCTATGTTTACATAAATATAAATAAATAATTATATATACATATATAAATAATAATAAAAATAACAAATATTTCAGGACGTCTATATACGTCCCGCCCGATTAAAGGGTTAAATAGTACTGGCAATAGTAGACAGTACTGTTTTTCTTCCTTTTTGTAATTCTATTATATAAATTCATTCATTACAGTCATTTCATTCAGGCCATTGTTAATATGATAATATTTATATGTTAGCAGTTATGTTAGTAGAGAACTCATAGTTTCCCCCCTTTGAACTTTAGTAGATCTTTAGCCAAAATATGCTAGAATAACGAATATATATTTTTTGTTAAATCAAAGGGTTTTTTTTTTTAAAAATACGTGAAAAATAAGTGTTTATTTTTAAAGATATTTTATTTTTAGGATATGGTAATGTATGTCAAAAAGAGAACACAAAACACTGAAAAACGTGACACCTGTTTTAACTTTTTAGCTCAAATAGTTTTTAAGGTATATAAGATACATAAAAAGTGTTTAAAGAAAAGCAACCTCTCAGCTTTTTTTTGGTACTTTAAGAATTTATATCTCAAAAACCGTAGGCCCGAAAACAGTAAAATTTCGTTGATGCATTTTATTTACATTGATGCATGTAACAAATAACAGAAACATTATTAAAAACCAAGACCTAAAGATTCAGACCCTCTTTGATGTGATCTGAAATGACCCTTTTTTTTCTTTCTTTTTTCAGTGAACCAGTCCTGATGGCACATGGGCTTATGGAGGTATATGTACGCATTTAGTTCCTTTCTAGTAGTCAATTTAAACAATTTGTAGAAAAAGAGTACAGTATTTTAAGTCGTTGAGTCAGTCTCTGAACCGAAGTTCCTTGGTATTATCCAGTAGCTTTCAGGTTATATTTTTTGGCCGAAGACAAAAAATGCTAAACCGTAATAAATGCTAAAAATCCTTAACTTGTTCTCCCCATTTACATCAGCCCGACGGTCGAAACCTTCAGATAACCAATATTGCTTGTTCAATTACCATTTGAAGCAACACATTCATAAAATGTTTTACGCATTTTGACCGTCGATAAACTTAAAAGTTAAACTTGGATGGAGAATTTAATTTTTCATTAACAGAGGGACCCTAAGGCCGCTGATAAGGGTTTAATAAGGTTAAAAGAAATTCTGATTTAATTATCCCTTATCATTTCCACTAACTAAGGAGGGAGTGCACCGTTACTGAACGAGCGCGCCCCATTAGGAGATAACGTTCGGCGGGAAAGCTGTTTTTTTGGCGGGACCGCAAGGACCCTCCTGCCGCACCCTCCATACCTGCCCTTTTGGGAAATGTCTTGTCTTATCAACATTAACAATATTGTAGAAATTCGTAAAATTAAAATCGTTTTTGGAAATCATGCTGTATACCTACTGGATAAAGTTAATTTTACTACATTACATTCAAATCGAAATAGAAACCTTATAACCATTTTAACTCAATACCCACTAATATTATTTCATCATTAGATAGAAAATTTCATCCTCTCTTAAGTGATATATAAATATTTCAATAGACTTGGAGAGACATTTCAGCCATACAGAAATGTACACATCACACTAAGTTGAATTAATTTTATTAGATTTACATTGTAATAAAACATTTTCAGCTCAAAAGCCCACCATTATTATTATATCATTTAAACGGAAATTAGATGATTAAAATAATGTATTTAAAAAGAATAAAGAGTAAACAAAAATGATAGTTTAATATACTGCATCATCAACTTCTCAAACTGCATTTAAATGCTGGAGATCTTCTCTGGTGAAAAGCAAGCTTCATACAGTATCATCCTCTTCTGCATTTCCGTGTTTATTCCCAACCTTTGAAATCTCTTAAATGCATCTTCTTCCGATTTAAGAACACGACTCAGTTGTACCTGATTCATTATTAACAAAAACAACTTCAAACCTAGTTACGATAATTACGTTTCTTAAAACCTAGGAGGTAGTAGATAGGTAACCTCCTTCATACATATTTTTTCTCGTAAAATAGACGTATGTTATTAAATAACGCTATAACTAATGTTATTAAATAACGTTAAATAAATCACTAATGATATAAAAAAATTAACTGGTGTGGCTAAAGTAAAAAAGACCCCAAATTTTTATCAAAATCTAAGGGGGAGGTAAAATTTTGAACTTCGGCTCAATGATTTGACGTGGAATGGCCCAGAGGTATCTGTCAACTATAAATAGTAAACATTAACATCAATGCTATATATTTCCAATCTCTATCATTCTTTTATAAATTAATATGTTTATTTATTATATTTCTCACCCATTCTTAGTTCCTAATATCAAATCATTAGTTTTTAAAACTTTTAAGATCAATTCTACTGCGTTTGCGTCGGTTTTTAGAATTTGAGAAAATCTTATTTTAGCCCTCAGACATCTTAGAAAATACTACATACTCTTTTAGAATTTTATTATAAATAGTTCCTTAGGGACGAATTGTTTAAAAGAAGTCTTCCTGTCTTTATTTAATTTATTTTTCTAAACATAGTAAATAGCTATTTTTGCTGACTGGCCAAAGTTGGAGCTGGGACCGAAATAATCTTTACCTGTCCTGTTTACCTGTCTACCACTTTCCTCCTCGGTAAACTTGTTACTGTTGGTGGTCTATTTGGAGCATGTGAGGTCTGGAAAGTTTGCCGTCTGTCTGGTCAGTAGGAAAACAGCGGTAATTCCTCATAGGTGTAAATGGTTTTATCAGTTTTTGTTTGTTTGGGGTGGAGGCGTGGCTAACAACCAACACATGAATGGAAGAAACCCGAAGGAACTTTTCTATAATTTTGAAAGCGGGATTTAAATAGCTCTCCTCCTACAGGAAAGCTTAAATTAACATCTAATAATATCGGAAGTTACTATTTATTTTATTTTTGGGTGTGGAAACAGTTTATAAAATTATAAATCTCGTGTATGCTTATATACGGTTCTTGGGGGGAAAGGGAAATTTTAAATACTTTATTTTAAATTTTTTTACACCTATTGCATAGTTCCCATCTGCAGTACTTGGGAGCCTTTACGACACATAAATTCTATGTCAGATTTTATAGCCACGAATTCCGAAGAAGGAATTCATAATAGGTGTTATTTAGTCAACCCTTAACTACTCATGTCGAGTCATATTGACCCGTACCAAGTTTCATTTCATTCTATTTATGCCTCTTTGGCATTGAATGATAACCAAACTTTGACATGTCCTTTGTTTTGGCTCCAGTTACTTCTCGCCAGTGTCTGAAAAATAAGGGAGGTGTTTATTTTATCTAAATCGATATTTTGACCCGAGGTGAGTAGTTGTGCCATTGTCAATGGCAAGTCATTGTTTTGTGTCCAATGAAGGGATTAAATTTGTAAAAACCACTCATTTCTTATTTGTTTTAACTGCAAAAGTTGTTTGTAATTTTTTTAAAATTTTAAATCAAAAGAAATTATGTTAATAATAGTAATGTTAAGGAGTTCCTTTACTTTAGTACTTCATTTCAGACCTATAATTTAACATGTTATTCATATTTTAAAACTTTCATTTATTGTATACATAAATAAATATATATTTTCAAGCCTTCTCCTGTTGTTTAAAACTAACATCTTACACCCTAAGGTTATTTAATTTTTTTTTTTTTTTGTTCTGGGTCATATTGACCCGAGGTAAGTAGATAAGTAACATTGATTCGGGTGAGTAGTTAAGGGTTAAAAACAGAATCAGAAAACGATTTTCATGAAATATCTATCCGTTTTTTAAATTATTATAATAGACGTTACTCGTGTTTTCAAAACACATGTTAAACACGTGTGTAAGTTGTTAAAACTTAGTTGTTTATTTAAACCCACTATCAGTTGGCTTATTCAGCTTGGAGCTTCTATGGTTGGTTCTTCTATGATTGGATCTTCTATGGATTCTATATTCTAATCTCCTTTGCTTACCAAACATTCGAATCCTGAACTTTCACAAGAGATCGTCACGTCTAATTCTTGATTGTCACATTCTACATTCTTTACTCTTTCCTGCTACTCTTATTTTATTTTTTGTACTGCAAACTTCACAATATCCTGTTGAGGCCAATGGATAGGGAACGGTGAAGGTGGAAGGAGCTCTGAGGTTTGGAGCACCCTGGAGGCGCACCCCTCTCCAAACGCTCAGCGTTTCGATTAGTACAAGCAAGATTGACAAAAGCCATAATAAGAATTCTAAAATTGGTATTAGAATAATGTAAACAAACATCAAAACATGATACTCTAATATTTGTTTATGTCTGGCACACTCCATCTCGTGAATAATTCGGTCCAGAGATATGTATCCGTGAAGTAATCAAATAAATCAGTAGAAATCCAGGCATCAGTTCAATAATATAAATTACAGTGATCCTAACTTTTTATAGATTATTTGTTTAGGAATATTATTATTTGGACTGGTAAGTTTTATTTTTTTCTTATTAAGTAAATTTATCTGTTAATAATACAGCAATGACAAATTTTTTTAAAGATTATTGCAAGGTTTTGTCCTCGTTTTAAAACTTGTAAACGGGCTAATTTTTCGCTGTATATTTGAGGCACTGTTCAAGTCAATAAAACAAGACGCTTTAGCCAGCACACTCAAGTACAGCATTATTTTTTTCTTCTTTAGAGAATGGATTTTTTTAATAATTTTGAAGCACTCAATGGGAGAAAAATATCTTTTATCTTAATGTTGCTTTCATCCAAATATAGTTTAAGAAAAAACCATTGACTTTTAGAGGAACGTCAGGATGAGGTTTCTAACTATGCCTTCAAAATATTTCATAACTCAAGCTGCTGGAGAATCAATGCAGCGTTTTCAGGCACAACGACAACTTCTACATATCAAAGATCCACCTAAGATCCCTTGGAAATTGTGAAAAGACGTCATTTAAAACAATAAAAAAAAGTTTGAAGACTACGTAGTATCTCGCAGAGATGCGGAGTTGGCGACTGCGTCAGAAATAGCAGCGCGTCCAATAGGAAAAGGGAACATTGCTAAAGGAATCAAAAAAATAAATGAATTCTCAGGTTCTGCAACTCCTTCCAATAATAAGAAACCGAATTCCATTGGAAAATACTAAACCATTACATGGAAATGAAGCATTCGCTTGTACGTAGACTATAAGCTTACAACGCAACAAGCAGACTAGGATGTGGTCTATGAAGGCAGGTCAAGACTTCTCGCCATTACCGTTCAAGAAAATCTTTTACTTACGGGCATTAAAGAAAATGTCTTTTCAATTTTTTCCATTGGATTTCGTAGCAGGACCGAAACTTTCATTTGGCAGAATCCTCTTTCATAATCTATGATATCCGATCGAATTTATATTAAAAGCTCTGAATCCTCGACAGAAGAAACTAGAAATATCTTGAAAGAAATACTACTCAGGTCCCCTGATTTCGGTTAAAATACAGATGAATTTGAAGACTTCGTCTTAATCAGAGGAATCAGTACATAAAGATGTGGGGATATATGAGTATATAAGACTCTAAACATAAAGAGCAATAGACTGAAGTCCTAGTCTTGCTCTGAAGATCCGAATCACATGGTTACTTTTGTGTTACTGCGTCGTTACAAGTTGATACTTTTTGTAACATTGTTAATTATTTGAGTTATTATTGTTTGCCTGACATTGTGAATTATATTCTCGTTTAAGAAAAATTATTTAAACCCAAATAAGTAGTACAATCTGTAGCGATTTTATTAGGTCGAAGCCAAAGTAAGGTGGATATCATTCGTTGAAACAGTTAAATATGTAGTGCAATTTACCTTTGAGTTCTTTGTATCCTAATGTCGCTTGAAGTATCTCATTGACGCTTGCAAGGCTGAGGAATATTCGTTACATTGCACGAAAGGATCTCTACTGCGGGCAGCTGTTACTTTAGCCCATCTGATACATCGTTGTGGACCCGGTTACAGACCACTTTGCCTAATTAATCCATTTTTTATTCCTTGTATTCATTAATTAAGGGGAGATTATATCTTAAATGTTGTTTATTCCCTTTAGTTTTGTTATCAGTTCATCATGTCAGTTTTCGGAAACACATTTATCCAAGACTCAGTATCTGCTGACACAAAAGCCTAATTGGAAGTAACAGGAAACAGGTGTTGTGACAGTCTATAGGTAACTTTACACTCTACGAACCTCACCCTCTAACCGAACACCCCGAACAGCCATTTATACATGGCATGTTCGCTCAACTTGGAGGATGAGCGAACAATTATGGCTGACGCGTCCAACACTAGCTTCTGATAAAGAAATAATCTCCATTATCAATATATTTTATTTTATCTGAAAAATAAAAATATAGAAGACGAATTACAAACGGCGCACTAGTATCACAAACAACTCTTGTCACTTGGGAAAACCCTAATCAAAAATGACACTAGCGCTAATCCCTAATACAGGCGAACAGATGAAGTACTTAAAATACCCGAACTGTGTTCAGGAAGGCTGTTCGAGTGTAAAGTTTGTACAGTGTAAAGACACCTTAAAAGTTATGAGTTGTGCTTGATTTAAAAGAGCCGACAGACAGTTCTTGAAATCTACAGCTTAAATATTAAAAAATGTCCTTCCATCCGTGTAATGTTATGTCGTGGGTTCTTAGGATTGTGAACGCCTGTCTTGACACACTAAGTCTATCTGAACGAAACACGAATTCCGTGCCTTATCATTAATCAAAGCCTTTACCTTCACATTTCTTCGATTCTCTATTATTCGAATTTTTTATATATAACCGTTTATAATCAAAACTTTCTAAAAACATATATCACTCCTGGTCGTCTTCATATTATCTCATATAAGCCTACGTAGACGTCGATATGCTTAATGGCTGAATTCACGCTTATTGTTATTATGACTCAATGCAATTAATCATTCAGTGCAGTGAAATATCAAATCCTCCTTATTTGTATATGCTAATTAAAATCAAGTCAAATCATTAACATTTTTCAACCTAAGTTTCGGAATTTCTTCGATCTTCAATGTTTTCCTTTATCATTCTCACATTTTAAAATTATCATCCAACAATTTTTTTCGTCCTCTCTATCTAAAAATTTGAAAGAATTGACTTTGTGTTTAATAAACATATACAACGTAAGGAAGATTTGATATCTCTCCACTTTATAATTTTAATGTAATAATGTTGATCTCCCGAAAACAAATTTAAAAACATTTATTATATAAGAAGTGAGAATGCAAAAAGAAATGCATGAAGATGGAAGTAACTCCGAAACATAGGATGTTAAAGGATGTTAAAGATTTGACTTGTTTTTTAATAAACATATAAAAAATAAGTATGTCTCACCACTTACTTATTTGAATACGTACTGTTATATACACTGATATTACTTTTACATATCATTAGATAAACTAACAAACCATGCACAGAAGGTTTTTTTCCTTTTCTCTTATATTTAGCTAACTGACGTTGAGTTGTTACATTATTTATATTAGAATGGTTTTTGATTTAAACAGACGCGAAAAAAGTAGAGATTTCGTTTCAAACATATAAAAAGGACAATTATAAATTTTCTGTAAAATTATTTATTTACAAGGTTTGGTAGTTTAACCGGCGATATACTTACAATGTAATTGACCCGTAATAACAGTTTTTTATTTGTGCCCCTTACCATATTTGCGCCCCTTACACATAAGTGACAATGGCTGATTTGAAGAACATATACAGTTACTTCCGGCTTTTTCTGGCATCAAGATATATAGCACTATCTATTTCTAGTATGGAAAGTTCCCTGTCTTCATTTATGGGAGGAGGTCTATTATACAGCTCCTTTTCAGTCGTCTCCTTTAAAGCATGTCAGCCATGGGAATGACGTTCATAAGTCTGTTGTTATGTCTGTGCATTTTTATGAGAAAGCGTGAATAAACGATCTCTATATGTCATACGTCGATTGTTTTATGTCTATTGTACACTGTCGTTAATTGCGTACATAAACTTTTTTTTTTTAACGTTATCATTTATTTGTCAGAATGTTTAATTCTCGAACAGAGGTACAGCGATAAAAATCGTTATTTATTTAGTGATTTAATTCCTTAATTAAAATTAGATCCTTAATAGATCCATATTCCAATTTTCCTCTAAAACTTTTCTGTTCAAAAATTCCCAGTTATTGAACCTTCCCAATAATGTCCCAAAAATAATGATTTTTATCACATTCTGACCTATTTAAATCCCACTTAATTAAATTACAGACCGCAAAGCGTATTTAGTGCTTCATGAGCGTTGAGGTAAAGAATATGTAGATCTATTTAAATTGTAGATTGTTTATTTTTGAAACATAAGTTTAAGGTATTTACATATTTAGTATATGTTTAATAGTATTTATGTGTTTAGAGGACCTCTTTTAACACGATGTTTGAAGTTACGATATGGTCATCTGTGAGTGTTTGTTGGTGGGTTTGGGTTACACAGACATAGATGTCACTCAAAGAGCGCACCCTGGAAAACGCCACGTACTTAAATACACGTATCGGTTTTGCAGAAAGGGAATAAAAAAAAAGATTCTATTGACTGAAATCGCATGTTTTTGCTTGCGTTAACATAAGAAATATACAAACTTATGTACAATGCAACCACTTATGTACACCCGGAGAGGTGGCGGTGCCTAGCGGCTGGAGCGGGAAGCTTTCCTTTTTTGGACCCAGGGATTCCGTTAACCGTCCTCCAAGGCTAAGGTCACTGCCTCGCCAATATTTGTCTTCGTCAAACATCTCGGCCTTCATTCATTACTCATTTCTCATTGTTGGAGTACTATCAAGCCAATTGCATAATTTATGCCAGTACCACTGGGGAAAAATGTCCTCTTATTATACCTAACTACTTGTATTCTCTTACTTGTTATATAATAACAGATAATTTAGGATTAATCATTAAAATGGTTTAAATTTGTTTTAATTGCCATAAATCTGTTATTGATTTCTATTTAAGTATTATTTATTAATGATTTGTACTTTTATCATTATCAAATTAAAATGTAAGGAAACATTTTCTGTAAAGTAAATTTATTGCCTAAGGATGACATATTTCTAATTTATGCTCAAAAATATTTTACCTACATCTTTTAATTGTTCATTTATTTTAATTCATCCTGTTTTGGTTTCAGTCCTGTTTTGGTCCCATTTTATTGGCCTGATTTTACTGATTAATAATAAAATGGTTGCTCAGAATAAAAAAAAAAATGGGTTTTTAGTTTGTTCTGAGAAAAATAAATTTATAAATATGCTCTATTTTCTCTCTGGCAGTGACGATATAATATTTGAAAAAATAAAAGACTGTACTATTTATACATAAAATTATAGCATTTATTTAGATTTACATATTTTTAGCATTATGTAAATATGCTGATGTAATTATGTGTATATGTGAATACGTTCAAATGCTTCCTACTTGAAGAGTGTTACTTCAAATAAAACATGTTACAGCTAAAGGTTCTAGAGAATCGGAACGGGTTGATAATTATAAAATATTCTCATTCTCAGACTATTACTTTCAAAACGTGAAAGTATTAGTAATGCTTATTTATATTTTGTTCTAAAGTTCACCTATTTGCCACTATTCGCCTGAAGTAAGGAGTAACATGCGAATTACTGCTAGTAGACTGTGGGGGAATGAAAGTGGCGAGTTTAAACAAAAAATGTTATAGTAACCAACATTTGAACTACAGACGTACTCTAAGATGACAGTAACTCGTATGATGCATTCATACGGTGCGAGTAGCTGCTCTGCAATAACTGGCAAGGCCTGCTCGTACATTGCTCGCACGCTGCAACCAGCCCATAACAGAGGTTCATCAACGAATGCCTAAAGTCATTTTGAGCTTCACGGTATCACGAGACCTCAAATCTAAGTAAATCTGTCACCAAATGAACTCCTGGAGTACCAGTTCGAACAAAAGGTACTAAGGACAGAGGTCACAAGAAGCGATCCATTAAGCGATGAATGCATCAGTCAGTGGTCACCAGGAAAAAGGGACCTAGTCGTATGGTGTGACTGGATCAAGATTGAAACCACCGAATTTTAAGTGGTTAATTGGAAAGCCATCGCCCAAGATATACTGAAGTGGAAAGGCCTATTCGAGTCGGTTAAAGATCTTCGAAGTCTATGGACCAACCGAAAAGACAAAATCTTGGAAAAACAACTTCTCCATATCCTGAGATCGCTCAAACAAAAATGTTCCTCACACCTTATATTTTTAATCTTTCAGAATTTTTCTTCTGAAATGGTAATGGAACTATTTTAGAATTTTTCTTATAATCCAAGTAGTTTAGAATCCAAACGGCGCACAGTGGGCAAATATCCATTTTTAGGTGGACAAAATTATTTTTTTGTGTTGTTTTATGTTTTTGAGTTAGGAAAAAATCTTTAAAAATTCTGTGACCCATATTTTTTAGTATATCCAACAAACTAATGTTGTACAGACACATAAATTTGGACATAATGGATAAAAATTTGGAGAACATTTTGTAAATCTATGAAACATTTCAGTAGTAACTTTTTGCATTTATTATTTACATAAAAACAATACATATATTCATAAAAAATAATACACATAGGAAAGCATAGGCTATATTACGAAAATAATAAACAAAAATAGACTAACAACTTAAAGAAAAAAGTCATTTTATTGATTTGTTTTTTAATAATAACAAATATATACAATTATAAAAATGAATTATTCATCAATCATCGTTTGAATCAATACTGCTACATCCTTCAGCATTTTCTTCTGACGAGTCAGTATCGTCAGCATCATTTTCTAATGACAGTTCTTGAAGTTCATCATACGGTAAGCTACACTTCAATAGGCTAATTACATCAACATCAAACGGTTTGGTTGCTTTTTCACGCAATGTTTTCCGAAAACTGGTGACAATTGGGTCCGATCAAACTAAGAGCATCATAAGAAGATCTTTATTTGCGGCCTCTCTAGAACATTTCCTTGTATTATGCTCTCTAAATCGACGAAAATCTTTGTTACGGGCCTCTTGTGCTTCTTCGCTCCTTAAAAAAAACATGAGCTCTCCGATGACATTTTTCCCTCCTGTCACTGATTTTTTCAGAATAATCTTTTCGGGCGTCTTTCATTCTTTGTATATTTGTTATTTTATCTTCATCGTTATTTCCAAGTTTTAAAAAGTAGTTCAAGAGACATTTATTTGTACCTTTTGACTCATATTTCAACCATTCAGTTACAAATTCTTTTCGTGGAACGGTGAGCACGAAACCTGAAATCCATCCTAAATTAGTAAATATTATTCAAAACGCAAAATATCGCAAAAAAAAACTATGTGAATATGAAAAATATATGTTTTCACCCGAAATAATGATGAAATAATTAGCTTGGCACTCCTTGGCCCTCTGCAAGTAATTCTCCATTGAAATATGGAACTGTTCTATCTAATGATATTATTTATTATAGGTAAAACTATATCCATGTAGCAACCCCGATTAGTGAAATATTAATACTTACTGGTTTCTGTGGTATCCATTTCTCATGAAATTTAAAAAATCAAGTGAAGTTTCTGGTCATAGAATGGCAAGGTTATTACGAGAACAGCACTGCAATGAACACTGAAAAATGTGCCCGTGGGTATAGACGGATTAATAATCTTCTCCGGCGCTTGTTGACAATCCAAGAAAGTAAATATTTACATTTTCCCTTCTTCCAACTCATACTAAACAATATTTAGTGGGCGATTTATAAAATCTTTTATATGAATTTTGTCCACCTAAAATCTGATTTTCGCCCACTGTGCGTCGTGATATTAAGGGAGCCATCTGTTCTAAATAATTCTTACGAAAATTGAGTCATAATTAATTATAAAATGCTACTAGAATGGGGAGTGATTCAGAATACTCTGTATTTTAATACTGTGTATTTACTCTAGCCTTGGAGCCGCTGGATACAATATGGCTAATGACGGAATTAGCTCTATTATGAGAGTGGAACTAGTAGAGTACACAGAGCGGCTACCATTAGCGAGGAAGGCTGCTGGTCAGGGCCTGGCTACTTCGTTAGTCCCTCTTCAGGCTTCAATCATCCCCCGATCCCTCTGATCCTCTTTTTACCATCTCATTATCTATAATTATCTTCCTCTGTCCTTTGTCAAAGCAGTGTGGGAACTGCTGCCTCTCGTCAAAGCAGTCATCGTGCCAACCATAGACACGACAGATAGTCGTGTTTTCCATATAATAATTTTTTCATATAATTCAATATAGAGAAACATTATTGTTTTTTTTAGGTTAAGAAGCACAAAAAAAAAAAAAAAATGCTGATGATTATCATAATATAACATAAATCATAATATATTTAATAATAATGCTGATATATTCACTGATAACATAATTCCTATTTTAAATGTAAATAGATTAAAAGTGGGAGAAAATTAAGATAAGGGGTGGATCATAAAAGTATTACGAAAATAAAAAATAAAATCGTCATTTAAAAATAAATAAATAAATAATGACATCGGATATTTTAAATGCAATAAAATATCCTAGGTCATTTTGTCATTCGGAGTGGAAGTAAAATAGTTCCGATCCTATGCAATACCAGGTCCTAAATAAAGATATGCAAAATTAAGTATTCCTACTGTCCGATTAGGCATTGGATAAACAGTATTGGATAGCTAGTAGTAGTAGTAGTAGGCATTGAATAACTAAACCAAAAAAACGACAAATAACCATCTAAAATAAAAATGATGTTCTCTGAGGTTTGATTATAACTTATATACTAATAATCTGTTGATAATTTATAATAAATTTGTAATTTATCTAATACAGGTCCTTTAACGACCCCACTTAACCAATTATCGGAACCATTTCTGCCTTAAATAGTACCAATTAATGTTAATAAAGTTGAAACATTCATTGGTAGGTATTACTTTTTATAAATTCTTATAAAGCTATAAAGATGAAAAAACAAAAATTGAAATATAATAACTGTTTCCCAGGATGTGTTATTTCATTGTAAACTTCGTGATCAAGAAACAGCATGGTTGTGAAATTTTCAAGTATCGTATTTTCATTTTTTTTATTTCATAATGAATATTGTTTAGTCTCCCGAATATAAATTATTAGGAGGAGGCTGTTATGAAGAAAAAAAAAATGAAAAATAACCTGATACTAAAAAATGGTCTTTTTTTGTTCCGCAAGCTGGATTAATAACGTTGGGATTCGTTAGTTTAATTGGTTACCTGAGGCGGGCTGGATAAATATCAGTCTTCGGGTTATTTCTTAGGCATCTCTTCTTAAAATTCTGCTCTGAGAATCCTGTAAATAACTAACGATCTAGTTTAAGTGATGTACAGAGTCGCGAGATCATTAATTATGTATGCCGAAAAAAATAGGTATGGTTATATAATATTCATGAAATATATTATAAACTAATGATAATTAATTGTTGAAATCAGATATGATAACAATATAATTGGTCTTTGCTCATACGTGCGAAAAAAAAGCCTTTATTTAATCAAAAGATCATTGATGTCAGATGACAGGTAAATTACTAATTACTAATCACTATAGAATCAATACTGATTTGATTACAAAAAAAAAATCATTCTAGGCTGAGTTGTCGATATAATTTAACAGAAAATAGATGCATTTTTCATTTTTCTGATGAATGATTGAATTTATCCTTTTCTACAATTTACATTAACCCGGGAAAGCGCTACTCGAAGGGTTAATTTAGGTTGCGCTTCGTCGATGAGACGAAGTAACCTTATTATCGCCTCATCGTCATGTAAATGCAATATTTATAATACTTTAAAACAGACCTTATTTACATTTACACTTTTTATGCCTTTTGTCGATTAGAAACTAAGAATGGTGTAATTTACTTACTAAAAGTTATGGTTCAATATAAGCAAACACTTTGATTTTTGATGTATGATTTATTGGAAAGAATAATTATTTCATACAAAAAACCATAAAGAAAATGTCACAAAAGAAAAATTGTCAAAGAAATAATGAAACAGTAAATAGAATAAAATCATATCAAAAGGAATACACTACGCTACAAACTAAACTGGATCAATAAGTTGCAAATAATAGAAAAAGTTACATTGGACTTATAGTTAGTAAATTTTCTCATAAATTATTGATAATATATAAGTCACAGCCTTGTTTTACAATCTGGACATAACTTGACCCTATGCTCTCCACAAATACAATAAGATTTTGACATTCTTCTCTTCTGCCAAGGACAAAATCGATAAATTTCTCGAGGTCCAAATATTCCACCTACAGATAGAATTAGCATTCTGGACGAACATTAGTTAGCACTTCGTTTCCAAGACTGACACAAAGTTACATATGAGGTAGCGCTTGGTCTTGCCGACGTCGTTACTTCAGAAAAATAAATTATATCATTGACTTACCTAAATCGACCGACCTTCTGCCTACAGGATCTGTCCTAGTACTAAGAGGAGATCGAACTCCCGGAAGGTGCGCCAGCTAGGATTGTGGGTTCATCTGTAATTTACAGAAATGTGCGGTCTCTTCCTCGATAAGACAAACACTACCTTTCCGGGGTTAAAAGGAAGTTACTCATTGTAGATGGTGCTGGAGTTCGTCTAAACATTCTTGGGGATAGTACACGTCAATGTTTTGTATTGAACACACTAAAGCTAAAATCTAATTTTTCAACATGATTTGCCACCGCCGAGGAGGCCCTGAATGTATAGAATGGGTTTAAAAACATTTTGCACTGACCTTTTTACTTTCACTTACCTATATATGAAATATATAGTTTGTGGAAGTATTGCGATCGTGAAAAATTTCGACTTCCGGTTTTCAACGGAAATGCACGTTTTGGGGGTCCCCAGAGTCCAAATAACCAACTCCTGCGAAATGGTGTGTGTGTGTGTGTGTGTGTGTGTGTGTGTGTGTGTGTGTGTGTGTGTGTGTGTGTGTGTATGTGTGTGTATGTGAACAGACTAGCTCAAAAACTATAAACCGTGCGAACCTGAAATTGGGTATTTAGTGTATGTATATGCCCGCGATGTGACAGCAAAAATTTCATTAAAATTGCTCAAAGGGAGGGGATACTTTATTTATTAAGTTTTTTTTCGATTTTCTCAAAAACGGCCCTAACGATTTTGATTAAACTGAGTGTTTGGTCTTTTTATATGCCCGAGATATGACTATAGAAATTTCATCAAAATTGATCAACGGGAGGGGGGACTTTACTTAATAAATTTTGTATTATTTTCACGAGTTTTTTTTATTAACTCAAAAACGTATAATGTATAACGATTTTGATCAAACTGGGTATTTGATGTATGGATATGCCAAAGAAGTGATAGCCAATATTTCATCAAAATTGATCAACCGGAGGGGGGACTTTACTTACTAAATTTTGTATCATTTTCACGTGTTTTTTTTATTTACTCAAAAAAGGCTTTAACGATTTTGATCAAACTGGGTATTTGATGTATGTATATGCCAAAGATGTGATAGCCAACATTTCATCAAAATTGGTCAAACGGAGGGGGCACTTTATTTCATAATTTTTTTTCTAATTTTTACCTTTTTTCGATTATCTGAAAAACGGCTTTAACGATTTTTATCAAATTCATCATGTTTAATAAAAATTAGGTGTTCTTTAATATCAGGTAAGCTTTATCATTATTAAAATGTTCTGAGGGGGCTTTTTTTTCTGGGGTAGGGGCTTTTTTTGTTTATTTGTTTTTTTGTTTCCCATAAAGTACCTTAGTTTTTGTTTATATGGAGAAATCAACTGTCTCTCCTTACGCCTAAAAATAAGAAATGGCTAAATACGAGATCTGATAAAAATAAAGAAAACACATAGAGGAGAAAAGAAGAAAAATATTCAGTCGATTCATAAAACTCGTTGAGCCCACGCATGCGGAGTACGCCTTTAATGACAGACCATTATTCATAATTAAAGACACTCTGTTCATTTGTGAAGTGGCAATTAACAAAACGCATTAATTTCTAATCTAAGTAAGTTTGTAAGTGAAAGTTGTGTGTTGCGAGAATGCACCAGATTTTTAAATTTGTTATATGTCTCGGCATGATAACACAATGTAAATGTACAAGTATAGAATCTTATTAATGTTGAAAACCTTTAAGAATCTGACATTTTCTCCACTATATTCACGAACCCGGATCAGGACCCCGAGATAATTCTGAGAGAAATTGTCGGTTCCGTCCTTGTAGGAGTACACCAGTGTTACGTAGGCAGTGTCAAGGGTACGCCCTCACCACGCCTCCACCGCTTCATCTTTCCTTCTCCGGTTTTAATATAAAAATTACTGGGATCAATTTTATATATTCTTATAATATAAGAATCTTCAAGTATTATAAATACACACAGATTGTTTCTGGTAAGTGACGATGAATATATACCACCATTCTAAATCAAATTTCTAACTCCCGTGGTGGGCCTAGGGTTATTAAAGGGAGTAAATAATCCTTATCCATACCGTCCCTCGGATGGGACGTAAAATGGAGGTCCCGAGCCTGTGCGATGTCAGGTACTCGTTAAAGAACCCTATCCTAATTATACCTGGATCGTCAGAATTTAGGACTCCCACTGTAGCCTTAGTAGCATAAAGCGACGTTAAGCAAACAAACAAACAAATCAAATTTCTAACTATAACTATCATATACAAGTCATGGTCGGACTCCATAAACAACGTTCTTTTCTGTTTCTCGATTGATTGTGGTATTTTTTCTGAAAACATATAGTGCTGGAATAATAACATATGACATTAAAGGTGACTATTTTCTTCTTTCAATAGCTTAGAAAATTTAAAATTAATCTACCAAACTTTTTGGATAGATTAATTTTGAAATTTTCTATTATTGTATTATCTCTTTGATAACCCAATAATAAGTAATAATGGACGTAATGGACTCAAGTAATGTACTGCGTGCTTAAAAATTGTAAGCGATTTACAATTTAATCAATAAGAATAAAAACAGTACAAGTCTTATTTTAACCATCTTGGAAAGTAATTTGCCGGCTGAAAACCTGTAAAAATAGACATTGTTATAAATGTTAGAAACAACATAGAAAATGTTGGTTTACGTTAACAGAAACGGTAGACCCTTGGATGAGCCTAATATACTTGCTATCTTAGTGAGCACACACTGGTTGGTTATGAAAAAGTCATCATCCAGCAATGTTTTTATTAGTACAATGTTGATTTGGGGTGGACGTATGAACGTGTGAAGTCAATAAAAGTAAGAAACCAGAAACATAGGGTCCATCACAAACAAGTTTTTTCATAATTAAAATGTTTTCAGGAAATTAAATCCAAGCGCTAGAGAGACGTAAGTTCAAAGGATTTTTTTTTAATCTACAGTGTGTTGTTACAAACGAATATAAGGTTTAATTGCCAATGGCTGCTTTATATCTTCAAACATCGGTATGATTGTGCAAAAATTAAATTTGGTTTGAGCTTAACGTCATTTTCACTTTTCTTCCGACTTCCTTTCACAGGTTTTCGAAGAAATTCACTTTTCGTGTTCCTTTAATGTATTATTACCGAATTCTTCTACTTGGTTTACTAATAAATGACAAATGTTTCGGCGGTATTGCACCAGACTTTAGTCACTTTTAGACATGTCTAAATAAATGGGAAAGCAATATAATCAAGTATCAAGAAAGTTATGGAATACACACACAAAAAAAAAAAAAAAACTTTTTAGAAATAATATAGATAATTATTTTGACTAAGGCAACAGTCAAATTGTTTCAATTTTTGTTAAAAATAAAAATTGTGAGGGAATATAGTGGTTCAAGTAATCGTTATCACTACTGGATGAAAGGGTTAAAAGAATTCTTGAAGTTTACCTTTACAGGTGTAGGTTGGTCTTGATAATCAGGGCTAATGAGGCGAATGAGGTCTTGCTGCAATGTACTATTGTGAAGATTAGCTGAATTACGCTGAGATCTAGGTCTTAACCTTGCCTCGCCTGTATCACGAGATTTAGGTCTACGTGCTACTGGTGAACTTTTTGATGATAGTTCATCTAAATAAAACATTCAACATACATTTATTAATTTAAATCTATGTTTGATAAGAAAAATTAAAATTAACAATTACTATATAAACTATTAAAATTGTTTAATAAAATAAAAGGTAAAAAATAACTTATATATCTGTCATCCCAGTGAATAAGGGGTTAAGACGACTTTAGCCCAAAATGGGTTCAGTGGCTAAAAAGAAGCATGAATGCGGTTTCTTCGTAGCGAATAAATGCAGAAGTCAGGTGTTTATTTGGAATGCAGTTATTATAGTTTTCATAAAATCTGGTGTAATCAGTTGGTAAACAACTAGCCAACTATAATATCTCATAATTGATAAGATCTCTTCTGTAGGTTTAATAGCCGACTGATCAGTGTTTGTTGCCTCATTCTTTTTAATGTGCATAACAGAGATAAAACGTGACTGTGTCCAGTCTTGTCTTATTTTTACTAAGTGGTATCAAGATAAGAATCAAAGTCAAAGTACCTATAAGTAAACGTTAACCTTTTTTTGGACATATACAGTTGTCATTCCCACCGATAATGATTTATAAGATAGTGATATAGCAATATCACTGTATTTTCACTATCAATCACTAAATTTGAATATCATTGAACTTCAATTACCCATGCAATTCTGCAGAAGTGCAATATTAATAATATCAGCCGATTTAAAAAAAAAAAGTTTTTCTAACAATTTTCAGTTAAGTTTTAAAAAGTTTGTCTGCTATTTTAAATGTTCCTGTGTATGATGAATGGTCTTGTTTTTTTTTTTAAAAGATTGTTTAAAAAATTGTTTTAATTAAACAATTAGATACGGGATATTTCAGGCATGAAAATAAGCACTATGAATGATTTCCTGCACTTTTCCTCCTTTCTAATTAACATTACTAGGATTGCTGGTTCATACTTGATGTAATACCTTTGCATAATCAATCTTATAACTAACTATATAAAGCAATGCACCGATCTCATTTACCAGTGTGCATCCAGCTTCAAGATGATCAAACAGGAACATATCCTTACAATAATTTTTGCGGTGACAGTGTGTCTAGGAATAGAACGTAACAAAAGTAATCCATTAAGAACAGAAATCATAACTAAAGAAGAAGCAGTACATGTTCCACTCAAAGTGGAGAAGCATTTACCGGTGCCTGTACAAGTAACCGTAGAAAGACCTGTTCCCTTTCATGTGCCAAAACCGTATGCAGTCCACATCGAAACAAAAGTACCCGTCCCGGTAAAGATCGAGGTGCCACATCCGTACCCAGTCTACAAGGAAGTCAAAGTACCTGTAGAGGTGAAGGTTGAGAAGCCGGTACCATATCGCGTACCCAAGCCGGTTCCGGTCATTATCGAAAAGACGGTGCCTTATCCAGTTGAAAAAGTAGTACCGTATCCGGTAAAGCAGGTAGTTGAAATTTCCAAGCCTTATAATGTACCTTACGTCGTCGAAAAGAAGATTCCTTATGTTGTCGAGAAAAAAGTGCCTGTGAAGGTCGAAGTACCCGTTGAGAAGCCATATCCAGTAGAAGTTACCAAACCGTACCCGGTAACAGTTGAGAAGAAAGTACCGTACATAGTGGAAAAGAGAGTCCCTTTCGAAGTGAAGGTACCTGAATATATAAAAGTGCCGATACCTGTCTACGAACATCCCGTCGAAAACAACTCTAATAAAGCCAAGTTGGAGGGAGGAATTGGTTCGGAACAGGCACCACACGTGTAATTACTGAGTTCAATTTGATTAACCTGAACTCTGTAATAGTTCGTTTTTTAATTGTACATTGTTCTTTGTTAATTTATGTTCAGCATAAATATCATTAATAATGAATGTTTTACTTGTAATTTTTTCTAGTCATTTGATATGTGAATTGATTAGTTATTAGTATAAAAGTTTACTTTCGACTGAATTCGTTTTTGTTATAGTTAAGCCTCTGTTAGAAAGATTGTGTAATTATACTGCTGAAATAAACTGAATGGAAAATCATCTTTTTTTGTATATATATTTTCAATCTTTAAATTAGCATACGATGTTAAAAATATTCACTTTCCATTACATCTATGATCCATGTATTTGCTAAGAAAAATTTTAATATACCATTTAATGTCAAATTTCAATAAAATTTCTTAAGAAAATAAATCTCGATTAATTGATTAGGTTATCTTGACCTACTTATCTTGACCATCTTTACATTTTTATGTCAAAAATTATTATAAACAAATAATATATTATTATATTTGTTTATTAAGGCAACTGTATTAGCCAAATTTTAATCTCGTATTAAAACGTAGTAGCAGATCCAAGAGAAGGCATGACCCTTTTGTGAGGTGAGAACATCAATCAACCATTACTATCTCTGTATAAAAAGGACTATTTTTGTAATTTTTGAAACTGTCCGCAATTATTCTACCGATATCCAATATTTTTTTTTTTTTTTTGACATTTTAAATTAAACATTATTTCCTCAAATTTCATTAAATATAGCATTTCCAATATACAGTAGGTATATAACCTGTAACCTTAGTAGTAGTAGTATATAAACTGTAACCTTTTCCAAGTAACTGCAACCCTTTCCAAGTCACAAAAAACCCTTTCCAACTGAATTGTAACCTTTTCCAAAGAAAATGGAACCCCTTACTACTCAATCTTCACCCTTTCTATATCAATTGTTAACAATTCCATTTAAATTGTCACACCTTGAAAAAAACATGTATAAAATGTAAGGTTCTTTGGAATGGAACATGAAAGATTTTTTCACGTTTGACAACTAAAATGGAAACGGTTACAATTTAAATAAAAAGGGTGAAGATTGAGTTGAGAGGGATTGGATTTAATTTGGAAAGGGTTTCTTGTGAATGCTATATTACATTTATTGTTGATAATTAAGGCTCGGAATTCCGTGCAGTAAAAATTTGAAAACGTGCATTAAAAACTTCATAACGTGCAATAAAAATGTATTGCTTGAAAATCAGGCATTAAATGATTTTTGTGAACAAAAAATAGCTGCTTTGGAAAAAAATAAGTAGCGGAGAGTAAATTGAAATAGAAACTCTTTTATTTTTACAGATAATTTTTGTAATATTGGTTATGGTATAGATTTTGGTATAATCACTGAATTTTGGATCTTTTGTATAATACTATTGATATATTTAAAAAAAAAATCCGGTAAAAAAATCGGAACATAAAATATTTACTTAAAATAGTAATAGCAAGATGTAAAATAGAGAGTAAAATACTCGTATGTGAGCTGTATCTTAAAAAAGGAAAGATAATACTCAAATCATGGAATCACTAGGTGATATTCGGTGCGTAGGTTTATTTTTAAATCACTCTGGTGCCACGCACTACTCTTGTTACCGTTCTAGGGTTAAAAAAAGATTAGATACTTACTTGTGCTACAGCGGGTATCAATTTGTGATTTCCTCTCATCCAATTTTTCATCACAAGATTTACAGAACACTACACAACTATCCCTATTGAGTTCAGAATATTTTTCAATTCATCCCACAGTTTTCGAAGACACACTTGCTCCCATTTTAGGCATTTTTAGTAACAATACACTCGACAGAAGCTAGTTTGATACTGACAGAACGATGGGGATTGAGAAACAAAATAGTACAGGAGCCAGATGCAAAAAATCTCACCCATAGAACATACACCTACAAATTTCAGCATAGTTAGAAACAAGAGAGTTAAGTGCGAAATCGACCGTCTGGCAGCGATAAAATTCTTACTAATGCCTTAAAAATTAATTTGAATAATTAATTTTTTCACAAAAATTCACCCATAAAGCATACGGCTGGAATATGGCTTAATCGTTAGGTTTTTATTTCTATAGAAAGGGAAAAATCGTCTGGCAGCGATAAAACTCTTACTAATGCCTGCCAGACGCGCGCGAGAATCACAAAAACTCACCCATAAAACATACGTTTCATTCTTGTGCCAACTAATTCAAAAAGGTTCCTAAACACGAAATACGGTCGTCTGGCTGGTTAAAAATTCTTACTAATACCCGCCAGACGCGTTTATAAGTCAAAAAATCGTTCCGATCCAGTTGAACATTAGCGTTGTTTTTCCATGTAATTTTATTTATGAGCATTTCTAAATGTTCTTAGAAATAATTTTTGGGGCCCTAACATTCATATTTAGCGAAAATAATTATTACTATCGATGCTAATTATTTATATCAGAGTTTAAAAGCAGGAAATGCATACTTCCAAGCATTACTTCTTGGGACGACGAGGAGTTATTGTCCAGTCGATGTAGCCATATTTCAGCCGTATGCTTTATGGGTGAATTTTTGTGAAAAAATTAATTATTCAAATTAATTTTTAAGGCATTAGTAAGAATTTTATCGCTGCCAGACGGTCGATTTCGCACTTAACTCTTTTGTTTCTAGCTATGCTGAAATTTGTAGGTGTATGTTCTATGGTTGAGATTTTTTGCATCTGGCTCCTGTACTATAAGCATCAAGGAACCACTGAACCCTCATTTCTTGGAAATCGGAGGTTTGTGTAGGTTTACATCTCCCATGTTCCCTTTATTTTTCTCTTTCTTCACACATTTTTCTCTTTATTCTATGGTATTCACACTTATTCACTTTTATTTTTCCACTATTGTTTAGATGTGTATTAAAGAAAATTACAATTTGTAACATTTTTTTTCTTCAAAATATCAAATGATGCAATTTCGTGCAATAAGAATTCAAAACGTGCAATTATGTGCAGTAAACCCCAAAACGTGCAATTTCGTGCAGTATAAAACTCCATTAAAACATCCCATTAGCCCTGATTGGAATAAGTAACTTGAGTTCGCTCAATTCTGACTTTCCAAAAAAAAAGATGCAATAGCACGGAAATTCGAGCTCTATTTATAATAATGATAACGATTACACCCCGCAATCCTAAAAAAATCATATTTATAAAAATTTTTATTTGCATTTTTTTTTAATCAAGGGAAAAAAAAAGATAACTGATTCTAGATAAGAGGGTGCTATGACTGTGAGATGACATCACCCCAACTGACTAACCCTATGCCCTTACAATCCTTTAATCGTCGCTAATTCTCTGATATTCGTCGCCCATTGTGCAGCAACACCCTTCACTGACTACTCTGAAGCAGATATTAGTTGAATCAATTGAGCCATTGACGGGCGCGGCCAGAACCTAATCACTAAGCCACGCGACCTTATCCCAGCGAGCCACGCACTAGGAGGAGGGCGTGTGTCCTTTCAAAAGTCCTACTTCACCTGAGAGAGCGATATTTTTTCCCTACCCTCTTATCACTAATCATTAATCAGATTATTTGTAAGTACCTAAGATCCTTTGAAAGGGGCTTTTTTGCACCTGAATGAAAGAGACCAAGAAGGCTTTCGTGGTAGCTTTCATCTGCTTTTTAGATGCCCTCAAATAAGGCCCCTACTTAATAGATCTTAATATAACTAAAACAAGGAAAATATATCACTACCCGCTTATCTCATTGATTTTGAATCGTATAAAACCTTTGTAATTTAACAATGTAAAATTTGAAAATATCTACAAAACCTGGACGTAAATTAAATGCTTTCCGTCTCTTCATCAAATCGGTTATCCTTTACAGGACGAAGTACAGGTCAGATCAGTGATATTTGATACAGGGGATATCCCGCATTGGATATATTTGAATGTTCTAAGAGTCGTTTCCAATGCAATAATTAGTCTAGTGAATTGTTCCATCAGTAAACAGCAAATAGCACAGAGGAAAATGTTAAAGGCATACCTGCTTGCATTATTACATAATACCACAATTCGTTAATTATAAAAATCAAACCCGACTCGTCCATTTGAAAATATTTAAAAAAACTTGATCATAAATGTTCCCTGCCTACCCTTCATCGCTGGGTGATTTATATTGATAGTGTAACAGGATGCAGTCATACCACTGAAAAAACCGAGGTTTCGGTTACGACAAAATCCTGAAAAAATGTTACAGTTTCAAAATTGGATAATCTTCAATTATCTGTAAAGAATTCGTAACTAAATAATTCCAATAGTGGTATGAAAAACCAGAAGTGAACTTATTTTTTATTCACAACCTTATCAAAAAACAGATTTTTTTTATCTTAATAGTAAGTGATGTTACCTAATACTTTTCTGGAATTGTATATTGATTCTGTAAACTTTATGGAAGCAGTTATAGTTATAGCCAAAATTTTTCAATAATATCATGTCTTTTGTGGAGTAACCGCAAAATATTTCAACATATATACACGCTCCTGATACACTTTAACACATCTCGTTTTTTTTCATTTTGTGACAAAGTAATTCCAATTGATCCAACACATGAACCTTTTATTGAATTTTTTATAAAATGGTGGACCTAACAACCACTACTTTAGAGTAGTAAATTGATCTAATTTCCTGAAATGTTAATAATAAGAGATTAAGAAACAAATGTCATGGGACATGCTCTTTCACACGACTTGAGAAAATGTGCGTGGCATAATATATTTATGTATTTCACATCAAATAAAGAATGCAATTGAAATTTTGGATGCTTTGCGTTATTTTGAGAGGAGAACTAAGAACGGTCGTAAACGAAACCGGCAGTGAATACTTGTATGGTGTCATATTAAGATAGTTAGATGCAATCGTGTTGAATTAGGTGCAAGTGTGTTTTGAAATATTGATTTGCTCAGTTACCCTTCTTCTTTAACGATTTTTTGTTACAAGGTATATAAAAAAAAAAAAATCAGGAAAAAAATATGTTTTCGTCACAATGGAAATCCCATTAGGGTGGACGGAAGGGATAGGAAGTAGCGGTTTCCCGGCTGTCAGGAGAACTTCCAGAGAAGACCTACATTTCCGCAACTGGCAGACAAATTGCATCTGTCAGAGCCACCATTCCTGACGCGGCCCGATCTATCACTTCCCAAGTCCTTCATCCTACTTTTCAAACTTTTTCAATCGAATGCTCCACGATAACCGCAGGAGGAACACATTAACGATTTAAAAGTTGGCGTTCTTTCCTCTGAATCACGTAACGGGCGGTGTTTCTTTTTCGACGCGGAGTCCTTTGTTCTAGATACTATCGGCGGATGCCGGCAACTCAATCTAAACTGGCTAAACTGTTTTCTTCCAGTTGTTTGTTCCTTCCGCTCTGATAAAGGCTCCCTGGCCGCGGTATCGCCTAATGAAATGCCTCTACCATCCTCCAAAGCGATCCCTCCTTTATTTGTTCGGCATAATATGAACGTGAGCCTCTGCGGTAAGAGTCCTCTCTGAAAAGTATTAATGAGAAGATTCTAATTCCACAAACGTTTTTAAAATTTGATTAATATAATGCCTATTAACTACGAGTTAGTAGTCGTCAAGAAGCGAAAAGCTGTGAAAATTAGTAAAATCCAGTGACAATATACATGTAAAACTCAATTCATCTTACAGCTACAATAAAATACAAAGAAGCGGCAAATAATAAAGTTTAGCTAAGATTTATTGGAATTCTTAATGATTATTTATTTTTTATTTATTTTATCCTTTCAAATTTAATCGTTTGGTATATAGTGATTATGACTAAACATTTTTAATTTAGGAATTAGGTACCAATAAATCTATGCAAACGAACCCAGAGTGCGTGCGCTCAACGAGTGAACAGTTTCTGAACCATTTCAAAGTAAAAAACTATAAATTTGTAGTTGTTATTTTTTATTTTTTTTTTTTATCATGAGGACTATACTTAAAAAATATTATACAGTACAATCTTGATAATCCGACACATATGGGACCAGACAACCGCCGGATTATCAATAATTTCCGGATTATCGGAAGTAAAATAAAAAAACGTATTGAAATGTAATATTTTTACTACAATATAATATTTATATTTGTACTTTTCTACATTTAAAACAAAATACTACGTACGTATGAAGAATACGTTCATATTAAAAAAACTACTATGAAAAGTAATAATTAATTATTTTGTCACTTTTCGAAAACACACTGTTTCAACCTTTTGAGCATTAACCATTTTGTGCAGAAATTGAATGCGTCGTTGTTAGTTACAGTAGGGTGAGTTGAAACATCCTGGTCATCGCAATCTTCCTATACATCCGTGGATAGAATTTGGCTCAGGATTTCGTCGTCAGATAGGAATTGAAAATTTTCTTTGTTTGTGATTATGCTGTTCTTTGATATCCTCATTTGATTGGGTAACGCTCAGTTCACATTTGTTGGAAAACTCTTGTAAAAATTCTGAAGACAATTGTAGAGTTGAGCTTGTAGAGTTACCTTCGTCGGAATCGTCAATCACGTCTTTAGAGTTCAAACAAGGGGTGTATTGGCCAGATCTTTCGATTTTTTGTAATTAATTTTTATTGCTGGATTACATTTTGATCAATTGGCTGCAAGAGGTATCGTGTTTGGTGGTATATAGAGGACTTGAATTTGTGGTCATGCGATCAAGTTCCTCTTCTTTTGAGTGGCCCCCTTAGCGCCGGATTACCGAACGTGCCGGTGTAAACAACCGCGGGATTATCAAGCTTGTACTATATACAACTTTCTTCTGACTTTCTTCAAAGTACTCATTTATTTTTTAAGTTATATCGGCTTAGTTACTAATGGATACTCGTACTCCCGACTGCTACCCATATGATGTTCATATCCTGACAACACTCACTTGTAATGCGCCAGCCTAGCTGTTGGTTAGAAATCGAAAAAAATAATACTTTTTGAGTGAAGAAGACGCTTTATTTAACGAATTTTATCATGAAAATAGAACTTTGAGATGTATTCGAGAAATTCGAGCGATATGATATGGCTCCGATCTATAATGACAAGGATCCGTAGGGGTTTTTTTTATCCCTTTTGAGCGAGTATAGCGGTAAATGTCAAAAAGTGATATAGGTATAATAAAGCTAATCAAGCCCCCTTTTAACTGATATGGAAAAAATGGTGGCACAGGAAGGATTCGCTAGGTGCGAGACTGCTAAAGCTAGTCGCGCTCTAATACCCTCGGCAACTATTAAGTTATAAAAGCAATCATTAGTGAACGTATTTAGAGATAACATCAATAATAAATGGCTTGACTTAATCGAAAATAATGCATATCCTCTTTCACCCATCACTTGTGGAAAATTAAACATCAGCCATCAGTAAGTATCTATAGGAAGCATTTCGCCCCCGTTTTCTCGAAAACTTTTGATTTTTGTGGCTTAAAAAAGGAGCAGTCCTTGAGAAATAGCATCTTTCTCAACAAAACTTCATCCAAATCCGTCGACCTTAACTTCATCAAAATTTTGGAACCTACAAGTTATTTTAATGTTATTTAAGCCTTGGTAAAAAAAATACAAATTGAGATTAGGATTCTTCACATGTACGTAAAATTCACTCTCATTTGATACCTTATTCATCAAAACCCATCGCACCTAGAAGCCGGAAAAGGGATATTTAAATTATATTTAAATAATTTATATTTAAATTATTTATAATTTATCTACCGTATTATATAATGTGTAACAATATTCTGAACAGATAAATTGGACAAAGGAACAATTTTCTAAGTTTCACAATTATTTTTTGAGGTTTCAGATGATTTTGATGATGAGTT